>CM058229.1:96472917-97913334 GCA_030180135.1 Orychophragmus violaceus
GATATCACTTATTGCTTGTGTAAAAGATTGGAATGAAAGATGTAATATGGTTGGTAAAACTTAGTAATATCAAGCATAACTTGGTAAAACTTAGCAACTTGGTAAAACAATGCATGTCGTAAAACCAAGCATAACTTGGTAAAACTTAGTCAAACTTGGTAAAACTACGTGTTTGGTAGTGCAAATATAATTCAAACATAAGTATCCAAACATAACTCAAACCAAAATATCCAAACATAATTCAAACCAAAGTATTCAAACATAGATAATTCAAACAAAACTCCTAAAAACATAATTAAACAAAGTATTCAAACGTAGATAGTTCAAACCAAACTCCTAAAAAACATAATTAAACAAAGTATCTGACATTACATCAAAGATCGCCGACCTTCACGATTTGGTCGATTCATCATCACATGGGTTTTACATGTTCTTTCCCCTAGTCATCACGGGACTCCTAGTCACGGTTGTAAACCATATCCCCTTCCCATTCTTTATAACCTTCACCCTTTTTGCGGGTGCTTCCTCAACAGGTTCAACCGCTTTCTTACCTTTTGTTCCCTCTTTCTTCTCAGATACTTCCTTCTCTTGCTCTGTTCCTACCTTCTCTTGTTTTGTTACTTCCAGCTCTTCCACGGTTCCTTCCTTCTCAGGCTTTGTTCATTCCTTCTCTGGCTTTGTTCCTTCCATCTCTTCCACGGTTCCTTCCTTCTCTGGCTCTGTTTCTTTCATCTCTTCCACGGTTACTTTCGCCTTCTTCCTACTGCTTTTCTTCACATTCTTAACGCCTATCTTCTTTCTTCCCTTTCTTTCTTCTTTCTCCTTAACACCACTAGCCTCACCAACATGACTACCAACATACTCAACATCTTGAAAACCACCAACATCGGCTTTATCCTCAATCTCTCTCGGTCCTGTCTCCTTCACACCCCCTCTTGGTGCATTCACAACCGATTCCATAGGTGTTAATCAACCATCAAATTGCTCAGACAACTCCTTAAACTTCTCCTCATAAAACATCATCATTCGAGTCTCCATTTCCTCCATTCCTTCATTGATTAATTTCTGCACATTCGGGTACGTCACAGCCTCATTCCCAGCCTCGTTCCCAGCCTCATGCGTCCTTGCCGCATCCTGAATAGCATGAGGTTCCTCAAGTTCTGGGGCCTGAGATGCACGAGCAGGCATATCTTGGTTAAGAATCTCTTCTAACCAGATTGTCTTCTTCTTCTTAAGAAGCATGTTCCAACCATCGACGATAGGATCATCCACATCATTCAAGACAGTTTCAGCTTCCATGTTTCTCCTTAGAAGATCTATCTCCATGGGAGATGGCTCCAAGAGACTTTGAATATCCTGCAAATGTAAAGAACACACAATTTAATATCAACCTCAAATATACATGAATATAAGAAAACCGAATAATTAGTACGATATGAGATACTAAACTTCGTAGTTCCAAGCTTCTCATTTATATCTGAGATACTAAAACCTCTTGTCCCTACGGTTTTGTACCTCATCTTGCACAGACGCGTACAATCCTCATCTGCACTCTGGACATTTTCTCGGAAATGGTTCTTCAGAATTGGAATGGCCTCAAATGCTAGGAGCTACAACACAAGATAATCCTAACAGTTAACTTCGTTCCAAGTTAGACAACTAAAAACAACTAAAAAGGATTTAAATTGCTAGAAATATTATTTTACCTCCAGAGGAATAATGCATCCAAGAAATACCCATGAAGTCGGCACCACTCCTCCGGAATGGTCTATGATGTGCAATATGTCTTTGACGTTCTCCTCGAATGACAAAGACCCCCACGTAAAGGTTTTTCACATCTCGAGATCATCAATGGCTCTGAGGAAGAAACTCCCAACGGAAGGTGCTCATTTTCCTGTCTTCTTCTTCCCAATGATCAAGCTGGACAAGAATTACAGGACATCCATCTTCAAACGATCCTTACCAATCTTTCGTTTCCCTTTCAGAGCTGGAAAATTCTTCTCAACTTTTTCATATGTAACCTTGTCTATACCAAAATATTTAGAAACAAAATCTAAGCCACCACCAAGGGTTTCGTAGTGATTTGGATAGGAGTGGCAGAATAACCCACAAATGAGTGCATGCTCCCTAATAGAATAGCGGATTGGAACGCCGTTGACAATAAACCAAAGCTCCATATTCTTATCCACAATCACGATCCTAACCAGAATCATCCACAATCTCATCCATTTTGAGCTTGTCTTCTTACCCATGTGGAAGAAGTGCTTGAATTGTGGATGCTCATAGAAACTTTTAAGCTCATATTTCTTGAGAGTGTCTTCTATCATCTTCACGGCTTTACTTAGACGAGAGCTTCATTGTCTTCACATAGTCTATGGGAGAGAAACACATATTCGTGGGCTGTATTGGTTCCATTTCATCCTCAGGATTCTGCACACACAAAAATTTCGACCAAGTATCACCAAGTTGTACGATAAAGTTAAACTAAGTTTTACCAAGTTTTGCACAAAGTTCCACTAAGTTTTACCAAGTTTCACACAAAATTTTACGAAGTTTTACCAATTTTCACATCAAAATTTAACTAAATCCTACCAAGTTTTGCATACAAGTTTGACTACGTTTTACCAAGTTTTGTGCCTTTCCTAAAACATATCAAATCCTACTAAGTTTTACACATTCGTATTACAAAAATTAGACATGCAATGGGTTTCGATGGAAATACGTACCGATGTTGTTTCGATCCTTGTTTCGTCCTCGTGTTGACTGTGGATTGGAGGAGGATTTGACTGGTTCGTTCCACTTCTTGTTCGTGAAACCCAAAACCCGTAATGCGCGAAACTTCCTCCTCCTTCTCTTCCTCATCCGAATCCTCCTTTTTCTTCTCCTCCTCCTCATCTTCCACTTCCTCCTCCTTCTCTTCCTCATTATCTTCCTCCACGTCTTCCTCTTCTTCCTTCTCGGATTCCTTTTCCAAGTCGACTTCCTCGTTCTCGGATTTGGATTTCTTTCCTACTTCTTCTTCTTCACGTTTCGCCTCTTCTTCGGGAATCGATTCATCCTCTATCTTCTTAGACTTTTTTCGCAAAATCTTTTTTACAAAAGGCATCTTCAGACAATTGGATTTCTTCTTCGGACTTCTTCCCTTCTTCTACTTCGATTTTGGTTGAAACGGTTGGAAAAGTGCAGAAAGAAAAAGATACTGAATTGATCGATGGTTTTCATGGATTTAAAATGAATTCGATTTGGTTTTTGGTTTAGGTTATGGACTTAACCAATGTTTTTCAGGGATTAAAAATTAAACCTGACCCGATTAAAATGGATCGAACCAATATTTTCGGTTTATCCAGGTTGGGTTGTAAATAAGTTTAAAATCTAAGGTTCTGCTGTCTTTTACCACTTCTCACAATTTAAAAAAAAAAACGCTTATTGTAGAGGAGTATATGGGACTTTGACTTTGAGTCAAAGAGCATTCTCGAATTTGATCCAGATTTATATCTGAGTATTGCTCATCTTGTAGCTTTCAAGTTAATCTTTTCAATGGTACAAGTTTCTTTGGACTCTAAATATGTATGATATCTTCGTTTTTCAGTCATGGGACACAACTTCGATATTCTTAAAAGCAGGATGTGATCTATTCATGCGCTATGTGACTCGCAAATCTGCATTAGAATTTGAGGATTTCAATTCAGCAAAATCTCGCGTTCTTGGACGTGCTGAGAAATTCGGAGAAATATCTTGCAAGGTCAGTGCTTTTCTTAGATGGCAATCGTATTGGTGAAATAGAAGGAAAGTTTGAACGGTAATGTGATTTCTTTTCTTATTCAGGCCTGAAAGATAATTGCAATGCGTAGTCAAATTTTCATATTTGATGGGTTATACTGGTTCATGGATTCTCCAGAGTTGTATTCGAGATTCTAAAGACAGCAGTTCAAAACAAGAAACTTTTTCGAGTTTTGTGCACAGGTGCCTTTCTTTAAACTTTGAGACTGATTTTATGATCATCTCATTCCGATTTTCCTAACCCAAAATGGCACTCAAAATCTCAGAGGGAAGGCCAAATAAAACAGGTGTGCTGCTAGCTAACGAGCTTGCAAAGCTAGATGTTCCGGTGAAGCTTCAGATTGATTCAGTTGTGGCCTATAGCATGGATGAAGTAGACATGGTGTTTGTTGGAGCCGATGGAGTAGTTTAAAGTGGTGGGATTAATCCATGATGGGTACTTACCAAATCGCCCTTGTTGCGCACAAAATAAACAAACCAGTCTATGTAGCTGCAGAGAGTTACTAATGGAATATGTCAATATTTTGTTGCATAATTTTTGGATATCTTGTGAATATTGTATTACTCTAATTACTCCTGATTTTGTGTAACTGATTGTAACGACATTGCCAATATAATGGTTGTATGAATGGAAAGGGATTTCAATATCTTTAATGGTATCAAAGCTTGCTCTATCCTGAACCACTTTTCTCTTCATCTCTTTTCTTCTCTTTTCGTCTCTCTTACCTCTCTTTTTCTGCTTAATGGCGGATCAACTAGCCAATCTTGAACGTGCTTTTGGTGTTACCAAAATCAAAACGCACATTCCACTCAAACTTAGTCTCGACGATTATAATTATGATATGTGGCGTGAGATCTTTCAGACTCACTACCTAACATTCGATCTGTATGGTCATCTCGATGGCAATCCTTCCCACTAGCAACGACAATACCGCCTGGTTTAAGCGTAATGGTCTCATCATACTATGGATCTACGGAACTCTGGCTGAGCCTCTGTTCAAATCGACGTTCAAGGCTGGCGGTACCTCACGCGACATATGGCTTCGAATCGAAAACCAGTTTCAAAATAACAAGGAAGCAAGGGCGATTCGTCTGGATAACGAGTTGCGTACCACTGAGATTGGTGATCAATCGATTCAAGATTACTACTATAAAATCAAATACATTGCCCATCTTCTGGGTAATCTCGATGCTCCAGTTACGGAACACAATCTCGTGATGTACTTGTTGAACGGCCTCAACTAGAAATTTGATAACATTATCAATGTAATCCAACATAAGGATCCTTTTCCTAGCTTTGATACGGCTAAAAAACATGATGGAGATGGAGGAATCACGACTGGACATGACGCTTAAAGTCAACGCCACACACTTGGATACAACGTCTTCTTCATATGCTATCACGATCACCGGGAAAGCTCCAGCGCAAGCCACTGCTCGTCCGCAGCAAAACCAACATTACAATAACAACCATGGATGAAGGAACAATCGAGGATGCAGGAACAAGAATTGCTTTGGATACCGCAACAACTACACACCTTGGATGAATCAAGGACCATGGATGGGATCACCGTCTCCATGGTCCTGTCCATTCTCACCATGGAATGGATAGCAACAGTGGGCGCCTCCTCGACCACAGACGTATGCTCCTGCATCGAATCAGGCATCGTCTCAGGCCAATCTGATGGAGTTCCCGGCACCGGATGCTTACTCGGACGGGTACTCCTCCGACACGCTTCAAGAACCAATTGGAGCAGAGTGGTACATGGACTCGGGAGCTTCCGCACACTTCTCTTCAAACGCAGGTATGCTCCATTCTAACTCTAAGCCTTATGTCAGATACTCAGTCATTGTTGGCAACGGTTCAAAACTTCCAGTCACTGAAATCGGTTCTGCTTCTCTTCCTTCAAACTCTCATTCGTTATCACTGCAAAATGTTCTCGTTGCACCTCAAATTGTCAAGAATTTAGTCTTTGTTCGTAAATTTACAAGAGACAACTGGTGTACCGTTGAATTTGACCCATTGGTTTTTCTGTGAAGGATCTTCAAAATCACAGGGTCCTTCTCCGCAGTAATAACTCAGTGGATCTCGACCCCATTCCTGCGCTTCAAAATAAACCGTCATTGTAACGCCTTTTTCATGTTATCCGGTGACCGACGAGCTGACCGGTCAACAATCAAACAAGAAAATGACCAAGTCGAGCCCGAGCAAGTCAAACAGGAAACGTTTGTCACAAGACGAAGCAAGAGACAAATCCGTTTGGACAAAGGCTCGCATTGACCTGTCCTTGACCCCGCTATCCTCACTTCCACGGTACAAAGCTTCACAACCTGTACTGCTTCCGTGAGTTGTGTCGGTTCGGACTAAACCAATATATCAGGGAAGCATATTCATTTCTGAGTCAAACAAATGTTTACACAACGTTTAACAATCTTTACAAAACTGTTTGCCATAAATCGAAAAACAACATCCAAATCTCAATAAAAAATTGGCGCCAAAGCCGAACCGATAGAAAACCCAAAAACCATCGAATCAAAAACTCTGCCACAAGCGATCCCGAAACTACACCGAGGACCTCCAGCGTCCATCGCTGCTAAACCTGAAAAATACAAAAAGAGTCTAATGAGCAATCTAAGATCACCCAGCGAGACGGCTCCCCACTACGGCTTCTAGTCTATCTAATATCTACAACTTCCCGCCCAAAAACCCCAAAATAACAAACAACAATACAAACGGTCGATCACGTACTACCATGACATGATAGACCCACAACACACAAGCAATTGCCAAAAGGAAGAGAAACAATTAAGGAAATCGGGAGCACTGCGGCACATTCTCTCGATTGAAACTCGATCGATCTATCGCGCAACATGAAAACATGCACACACACGGGCCCTTCACGATCTCGGTAACTTCCACGGGTTTACATAGTCACCGACATGGTAACTAACCCTCGACTCCCAGATGTAAACACGAAGTCTCACGACCTAGGCCACTGCTCTCAGTCCATCAATACACAGCGACTCGCGCTACCTTACGGTAACCTAAGTTTCCATGCGATTTGGCCCTAGGACATAACCTCATATTCTCCGAACCCCACACCTACCAGCGTCACTTAGTAGGTTAACGCCATAACCGGAATCACCACCCGAAGGCACACAATCCGATTAGGCAGCTACCCGAGGATCCAATCGGGTCGGAAGTATCGGAACGTATTCAAAAACCTAGACTTGCGGGATCTAACGCACCCTATAGTCCTAGTTCAGGAATGTAAACACGCAGACTCGCTGGGACTCTAACACCAAGTACAATAATCAGCAACAACGATAACACAACACACCATCTTGCAAGCCTAACACACACACACACACACACACACACACACCAACACCTCCACTCTGACTCGGTGCCGTACCGAGTCAGTAGCTACAAACTTAACCGGCCCCGTGACCAGGTTAAGTATCCACAAGGATCGTTCGGCCCAACACCGAGACGATCTAACAGGCCTGCACAAAAAGCTCAACAACAACAACCATACAACAACACAATCAATAACACAAGAAAGCCTATTAGGGTTTCTAACATCTTTTAATCAGTTCTTGTCCGCTACCTTGGATTAGCGGATTGCTAACCCGTAGACGGCTCACAACTCAATCTCGTCCGCTACCTTGGATTAGCGGATTTCTAATCCGTAGATGGCTCATCACTCATTACACTTCTTTTACTTAACCTTTCCTGGGTATCATAGAATGAATCCTCGATCCGTCGGAGAGTTAGTAGCTTACTAAACTCCCGACGTCTCGTAATTACTTTAATTCAATCATTTAATAACCTCTAACCCTTAACTCATATTAAACCTAAACCCAAACTCGTATATGTTTACTAAACTTATAGTAGCTTACTAAACTCCCCGACGTCTCATAATTACTAAACTCTATATGTTTGTTTAGGTTTACTTCTGTATTTTAAGTCGTCTTAGTTCCCGTATATAGTCTCATTTAATATCGTTCTTAATACGTATATATGCATATACGGTCCTAACCATGCAACGTCTACATGAGTGCATCAATCAACGTCTCTAACAATTTAGCGGCATACAATGGTTAAATCCTTTTAACCCTAAGGTCCTAGCATGAATCACCGACCCCTAACCGGTTTACAATTAACCAATCAATACCAATTATTAAAAATTATCCAATACGGGTATGAAACTCTAAATCTACGGTTTCTCAGATCCCGGTCTATATGCTTCCAATTATTTTACGGTTTTGAGCCGACTCACAGTGAATTGGTGCGGAATGACGACATGGATGCATATATGAATTCTCGAGACCCCGAACTGAACCACGAACATTCCTAGAACCGACTGAACCTGAACCGGCCGGAGTCAACGCGTTGACCATGACGTTGACCGTTGACCCGTTGACTTCAACGCTTGGACCAGCTTTCACCACCCACTTGAACCGAACCAAATGGAATCACCAAACCAACTTCCAATTAAACCGGTTTAGTTACCGGTTTTGGTCAACCGTTGACCGGATTGACCAAAGCGTTGACCGCGGCTTAACCAGCCTTAAACCAACTTCAAAAACTGAACCAACCCATGCCAACCCATCACTGAAGAACCGGCTGAAGGTTGGAGGTGAAGAAGCTTTTCTGGCGATCGGCTCCGGCGTTGACTGGTGGTGGAGTTGCGTTGACCGGCCGGTACACGGATTTTCCGGCAGATGAGGAGGTGATCCAGCTACTGAGATGATCACCAGGGTGAGAGGAAGCTTCTGAGATACTTGGTGAGACGAGAAATGGTGGAGAAGAGGTGAGAATGATGGTGGTGACTTGCCAGCAAGGTTTTCCGGCAAGGTCTCCTGCGAACCGGCGTCGGCGAAGGAAAGAAGGTGATGGCGGTTGAAGAGGAGATCAAGAGGAATCTGATGGTGTGAGTAACAAGTGATTTAGGCTTGTGGTTTAGGAGATATGAAGGTTTCTTGTGACTCAATCTATGAAGAAATCATGGTGTTCTTGAGAAAGAGACTTGAAGATTCAAAGAGTTTCTAGGTTTTTCAGATGAATCTGATGAAATAGTAGAGAGTGATCGACATAGATTTTTTAAAGAGAGGCTATAATGATCAAGAATGAATTTCTTTCATGAAGTAAAAAGTGATGGGATGGTTTATTCCTTAGGTTCATGCACAAACCATGAAAATGCATGCAGCTAGGAAAGGTTGCGCCATCTGCTAAGGAACACCTGTCCTCAGAGGTGTCTTTGTGACAATAATCCAGCAATTAACCTTCCTAAACAATACTATAATCCCCGTTTTCATCCGTTGTTCGTTTTAACCATTTTCGTATTAAATATTTTAGGAATCCCTTGGCTATTCTCATAAATCCTTAAACCACCAAAAACTTATCTCCTTGATTTTTGAGCTAAAGTCGTAAGGAGCAGAAATGGCTATCTCGGATCGACCAGTGCGTCGATCGATGCTCCCTTGGCGTCGATCGATGCAGACCCGTGCCAGCGAATTAATGAAGAATTGGAGATTTGCCCTTTTCCCCATAAAGTTCCAGTATTTACAAAGGAGACCAAATCGTGATTAGCACTTTATAATTAGGTTTTTGGTGTTTTGTTTTGATTACACATTCATACTTTTAGCTAGAGAGATTTTGAGAGCTTGGGGCTGATCATACCTTGTACTGCTTTACTTTTGGAGAAGATTTCGAACCCCTCTTTATTCTCTACTCTTTTATATATTCATTTTATTCATATTATGATTTGTGTTTCATTGATCATGTCTGAGTAGATTCGTAGTTAAGTTTAGGGATTCTCATTAGGGATTTCATGACTTGCTAGATTAAATAAATCAGTTAGGATTCATCACTTGATTAGTTCTTCAACCTGAATTGTGCTTAATACTAGTTTCTAATCTGATCACTTAGAATCTACACTTAGGATTTATAAATTGACATGAAAGTGTGATTTAGAATCTGATTTATTTAGGTTGAGCAATTTAACTATCTGCAAAGAAATTTGGTTTAATTGAATTGTGAACAAATCGAACCTGCACTTAATCTGTTAGGCATTGCAAAGAAATTTGGATTTCTAGGGTTTATACTTAGTGAATTATCGCAACGAAAGTTAGTTATTTCTACATTTGTGTTTGAGTTCTAGAACCGTGCTTCATTTTATCATGACTGATAATTGACCTGCTTGTCTCGATTTCCTGAGAACTCCCTAGACTTAGCGCTTTTAGTATATTGATAAAACAAAATGACTTGCTTTCTGATTTAATTACTACTTTCAGTTTAATATTTCTGATTAGCATCACCTAGCTAAACTTGACATTCAATAATATATCGTAAGATTCTTGAGTCACTGTGGTTCGACCCCTAGATACTACATTTTCCTGTGCACTTTATGTGTAACTTAGGGAATTGAACTCTGAGCATATCAAGTTTTTGGCGACGTTGTCGGAGACTTTTTTGAGTCTTCGATAGATTTGAATTTATAGTTTAGACTAGGTTTTTCTTTTTTTGTTTTTGGTTACTATTTTTCTGTTTTTCTTTTGCTTTGCGTGTTTCAGGTTTGCGAAAAGACATCTTGCATCGATCGACATTGCTTTGAATCGATCGACACAACTCGAACTGAATCGATTGTTGCAGACTAGTGCATCGATCGATGCTTGACGATTACCGACGGTTTATGCATAATCGCGTGAGCAGAAGTAATCCGGAAAAGAAACTCGTGAATCTCGGACTTGAGGAACTTGCAAGGTTGGAAAGAACGAACAGAAAAGCTCAAAGACCAGTTAAGATGGAAAACGTGAATTCTGCTCCCTTGATTTTGATTCGAGATGCAAAAGGTGTTTGAGGGATTTGCAGAACAATCCTTATAATGCTCAGGGACAGAGGATTGATGCTGAAGGAAATGTGATTGAGCAGCAGATTATTCAGCCTAAGGAAGAAGCTCGAGGTGGAGGAAATGTTGGACAAGGAGATCCACAACCAGAAGCGCCACCTAGAGCACCAGAGCCTCCTGTTAGGAGAATACTAGCTGATTACAACATGCGTGATGAGTTCTACGCTAATAGATCTGCGATTGTACCTCATGCTTTTCCGCGGAATGATTTCGAGCTGAAGACTTCTTACTACACGCTTGTGGGACAACACCTTTTATGTGGACTCCCACTTGAGCAGCCTATGGATCACATAGAGACTTTTGAGTCTTTAGCCACTGGGATGAAGTATAATGGAGTGAGTTATGACTACTTACACTACAAGCATTTTTCTCACTCTCTTGGAGGAGAAGCTGCTAATTGGCTGAAGCAGATTCCACCTAGGACTCTGACTACCTGGGATGCAGTGAAGAAGAAGTTTCTGAAGCATTTCTATGATGATTCTAGATCCGATCAGGTTAGACAGGATCTCTTGACTTTCAAGCAGGGATCTACAGAGCCCCTGAAAGCAGCTTGGATGAGATTCAGGATGTATTAGAGAGATTTCCTTCATCATGGTTTTTCTGAGGTTCAGCTGCTGGGAATTTTCTTCAGAGCAGTTGATTTGTGGTATCATATGGCTCTAGATGCTCCAAGTAATGAAAACTTCAACACTAAGTCTCCAGAGGAAGCTAAGGAGCTGATTGAGAACTTGGTGACTAGTAATAGTGTCAAGAATGTTGATATGGGGAGGAAGCAGTCTGGTGGCAAAGCTGTTAGCTCGCAGATAGCTGAGATGAAGAACAAGATTGACTCTGTTCATAGGCTTCTGATTGGGAAGAAGAGTGTTCACTTTGCTCAGGATGATGAAGAATTTGAGGCTGATGAAAGCTGCGAAGAAGAGGATGTGAATTATGTTGGTGGGATTGGTTTTCAGGGAAACAGATTTGGAAATCAGCAAGGCAGAGGTGGCTACAATGTAATGGGACAGAGAAGTACCTTCACAGGTAATCAAAACTTCTCTGGCTTCATTCCTAAGCCTCAGTACCAAAAGCTTTATCAGAGTACTAGCAGTCCTGGAAACAACACTAGCAGCTTCACTGGGAACTATGGATCTTCATCATATCAGCCTGCTCCTCCTCAAAATGAGCAGAATGATAAGATGATGGGACTGTTTGAGCAGCTTCTGGAAGGACAACAAAAGATTACAACGGATTTCAATGAGAAAATAGATGCTTTGTACTTGGATATCAATGGGAAGATAGATGCTATAAGAACTCATGTGAAGAAATTGGTTGTTCAAGTTGCACAGACTGTTGTGTCTGTTAAGAGGCAAGATGAATCTTTCCCGGGATGAACTGATGCTAATCATAAGTATCAGTGTAATGCAATCACGTTGAGAAGTGGTAAAGCCGTCGTCCCTGCTCAGAAAAAAGCAGCTAAGTTTGGAGGAAATCGTTGAGATTGAGGAGATGGAAGAAGAGATCTGTGAGCATCAATCGACGCAGATCGTGAACGAGGAGACTGAGCCGAAGCTCTATGAAGGGGTCGTTACACAATCGCCTAGCATCGATCGACGCACCACTGATGTCGATCGACGCAAAGCGGATCAGGATAAAACGAACGCAGAGAAGTTAAAGAAAGCTGATGAGAGGGTATACAAGCCTAAGGTTCCCTTTCCTAAGAACTCCAAGAAGTCTAAGTATGTGATAGGTTCTAAGTTTTCCCTATACTAAACTGCAAGTGAACAGCAATGTCAAAGTAGTATATAGGGTTATCGAATCCACAGGGACACTTGGTCTCAAGAGAATCAAACTATAGGAATAAATACTAGAAATAAGCAAATAGTGAATGGAATAAATTGCGGTGCGAGAAAGTAAATCAGTAGCAGAGTTTAACGGTTGTGAAGCAAGTAATTAAAAGCGTCAAGCCTAGGGTATTCTCAGGAAATCAGACAAGCAGACAGTTCATTCAGCAAGGATCTAATTAAGCACGGTTCTAGAACTCAAAACACAGATATAGAATTAACCAAATTCCTTTGCGATAATTCTCTAAGTCTAAGTGCAGCAAACCAAACTTTCGTTTGCGAGAACTAACAGATTAAACTAGCATTAATTCCAAGTTTGATATGTTCACAATTATCCTAAACCAAACTTCCGTTTGCGCAAAGTTTAATTGCCCAATTTAATTAGTTCAGATTCCTAAACCCCACTTCCATGACGTATTTAGCAACCTAAGATCTAGATTCTAATTGATCAGGTTAGAACTAGCTTTAAGCACAATTAAATTGAAGAACAGATATATTTATGAATCCTTAACTGAATTTGAACAAGTCTAGCAAGTCATGAAATCCTATGTGAGAAACCCTAAACCTAACTAGGAATCTACTCAGACATAGATAACGAAAACATAATCATAGAATGAATAAATTGCATAAAAAATAATAGTAAAAGGGGTTCGAAATCTTCTCCAAATACAGATGATGTAACAGGTTCAGATCAGCCCCAAAAAGCTCTAAAATCCTCTGCTCCTAATTATCAAAGTGTATTGTAAAAAGTGTAAAGCGTATCTAATAAAAACACTAAAAACTCTATTATATAGGCATAATCTCGGCCAAGGGCTTCTTTGTAAATATCAGGAACTTCTGGATCAAAGTGCAAATTCTTCACTCTTCTAAACCGCCGAGTTTCGGCCCATCTCGCTGGTGCATCGATCGTTGCTAGAGTGCAACGATCGACACCTTCCTCTGTTTCGGACAGTGAACTCTATCTCTCGGCCAAACACTCCAAAAATCTCCAAAATGCTCCATTATCTCCAATTCAGCTCCCAACCTGATTATACCTGTAAAAGACTCTAAAAGAACACAAAAGACACTAAAAACACACTTATATCATGGTCTAAAACTAGTAAAAACCATGATATATCAACTCCCCCACACTTAGCCTTTGCTTGCCCTCAAGCAAAACAGAGAACTAAAACATGGTGAAGAGGTTTTGAAAACTCTTCAGAAACTCATTTCATCCTAGAAGCTACAATACTCAGATTCCCCTTAGTAAACCACTGCAAGAATCAATCACAGGATATCAAGTCCAACATGTACTTCCCCCACACTTAGCAACTGTCCTAGGTAAACTCCACAATCACATTCAAGCATTCAAATTCTCCCTACTGACTTCTGCAAGTATTTAAGTGCGGTCTCACCTAAGGAGTATCGATCTAAAGGCACATGGATTCTTACCTTATCAGCTCTAGACCACCATACTATCTTTCTCTAGTCCCTTTCTTCTCTTTCCCTTCTTTAACAACTGATTTTTCCCCACTGGGTATCATTTTATTTTTTTTATCAGTGTTCTTCCCGTTATGAGGTGTACTTTGGACACATTCCATGGATCACATGAGAGATAATAGTGTTTGCTACTATTCCCATGACCACTTCGGAGTTACTAACTCATCCTCAGTTTATTATTATTTTTTTTTACTTTATAGAAGGGGAGAAGGGGACTAAATAGGACAGGTTTACAGGCTGTGTCAGAACTAACAGGGAATCCGACATAAAGCATACCAAGCCCTTAGGTGAGAAATCTAAGTCAGTATTAAGGTTGAAGTCAGTAAAGGATCCTCTGATACCTGAAGTGATGTGGGTGTTCCCAGTAGGTTGATCTGTGATGGGGTTTTCTAATAGTCATAGATAGATCCTGCAACTTCATCCCAATGGTTACTTAAGTTCCTGCAAGTCTTGTAAATCTTCTCAGAAAATCATAGTTTCTTACTTAAACAATTTTGACTCAATAAAACAAAAATTTTTTTGAAAAACGGACTGACTCTTAAGAAAACAGAAAGATATAAGTCAGTAGCACCTCCCCCACACTTAAGACACACTGTCCCCAGTAGTGTCCAGCGAAGGATTGGTAAAAAGAAAATAAAAATTGAAAAGGTGAAATTATGTCTGTCGGGTTACCTCTGTCGTCTAGCATCGACCGTTACTTGGCGATTTTCGTGTATGGTCGATCGTTGCTCAGGACCGCAACGATCGCTGCAATGCGATTCCTTTCGTGTTGTGACGATCGACATAGAAGTGCGTCGATCGCTGCACTGCGATTTAACCGAGACCTGCAAACATAAACTCACCAGAAACAAAAACAAACGTAAAATCCTAACAAAAACACCAAAAATGAAAAAGAAAAACACTAGTACCTAATGGTGGGTTGCCTCCCACCCAGCGCTTGTTTAAGGTCAATAGCTTGACCGGACGGATTGGAATTTTCAAGTACCAGGAGGTCCTGACAGAGACTTTTTCTGTCTCTGTTCAAGTCTCCTCATCCAAGGTGGTGAGTAAGCTGTTGCAGAATGCTCATGTCCAAGAAAAGATGGAGTAAAATGTGCTCCAGGATCTATAACCATGGTATGATCAGGCTGCTCAAAATCTGCGTCCCTTATGGTGAATGTCTGCCCATCTATCCGTGGCTTTCGCAGCTTATCCATCTCATAGTGCAGTGGTTCATCTCCCTGGTGGAGGTCTATTAGACTTTGTCTAACATCGATCACAGCTCCTGCTGTAGCCAAGAATGGTCTCCCAAGCAATAAAGCTTCATCCGGATTACAATCATATTTCAGCACAAGGAAATCCGTTGGAACTAAGTAGTTCCCAACTCTCACCGGAATGTCCATAAGAAGTCCTTCAGGAACTCGTATGGACTGATCAGCTAGGATAAGAGAAGTCCTAGTAGGACTAAAATCCAACATTCCCAGCTTCTCTGCCACAGAGTAAGGCATTATGCTTCCAGCAGCTCCTAAATCACATAGAGAGCGCCTAAAACTATCCTCAAAGATAGAACAATCTAGCACAAAAACTCCAGGATCAGGCAGTTTCTTCGGGACCTTAGTTAGCAGAACATCACTGATATGCTGAGGAACTATTATCACCCATTCTCTCAGCTCCTCATCTAAAGGCAACATCTTGTTCAAATATCTCTGAACACATAGATGATAAGGTGGATCATCAGAAGGTGGAATTTCTTCCAAGTCTTCACCACTCTCTTCTAGCTTTTTCAGCTCTTCAATCTCTTGTTTAATCACTTCAGACACCTTGGGACATTGCCTAATGGCTTGTGCATAAACATCCTCTTGAGTGATCTCAGATACATCAGGGAATAGGCGGGCTAGCTCTACATCAATCTCACTTTCATCCCACGGATCTTCTGCTCGTTCACGACCTGCATCGATCGATGCCAGCTGTGTGTCGATCGTTGCATCACTGCAGTTTCTACCCTAGATTTTTTCACAGAAATCCGAAAATTCTGCCTCAGTCACCAACTCAGCTGTACTTAGCTCAAATTTCTCCCCTAGATAAGATCCATCATTAATAAGTACAGACCAGGCCTTAATATGAGTCTCTACAACTCCTTTTCCCTTCATTGAGCTGGACATCTGGTTCACCTGAGTGTCCAACTGCTTCATGTGAGTGCTCAGTGACTCAAACTTCCCATTGAGGTCTTGATAGACAGCGTCCAGCTTCTTATTGTTGTCCACAGAAAGCTTGGTTTGACTCTCCATCAGTTGTTCCATCATAGCCTCCATTTTGCTCTCATGGGCTGTAGGTGCAGGAGGAGTCTGATAGGATGTAGACCCATAGGTCCTCTGATTACCTTGTCCATAGGTCTTCTGAAAACCACCAGTCTGTCCACCATTGGAGAATCTGTTCCCCTGTTGATTACCAAATCTATTACCTTGGAAACCAGAACCTCCTATGAAATTCACATCTTCTTCCTGAGTTTCCTCCTCAGCCTGAATCACCTCTACATCTTGGGCAAAGTGGACAGATTTCTTACTTGTTAGGAGATTGTAGACTGTGTCCAATCTGGATCTTATATTAGCTATATCAGAATTCTCTACAGTCCCACCAGATTTCTTCCTCCTTTCATCCATTGTTTTGCAACTGTTGCTGCCAATCAGGTTCTCTATCAACTGCTTAGCCTGTGTAGGAGTCCTGGTGTTGAAATTAGCATTACTGGAAATATCCAGCGCAGTCTGATAAGGGAGATCTATGCCTCTGAAGAAGATACCAATCAGCTGTACTTCTGTGAATCCATGGTGTGGACAGTCACGCTGATACTGCTTAAATCTCATCCAGGCAGTCTTCAAGGGCTCCACAGCTCCTTGGGAAAAGGTGAGTATGTCCTGTCTGGACTGATCCGAGCGTGCATCATCATAAAAGTGACGCAGGAACTCACTCTTTAAGGCTGTCCAAGTAGTATACTGACCAGGTGCCAGTTGTCTCAGCCATGCACTAGCGTCTCCAGCAAGACTGTGCGGAAATAGCTTAAGGAACTGATAGTCCGGGCATACTCCTTCATACTTCATGCCAGTGACTATGTCTTCAAACTTGTCAATGTGATCCATAGGCTGCTCTGTTTGAAGACCATGAAAAGCAATTTGTCTCATCAGCTGGTAGTAGATGGTTTTTACCTCAAAATCATTCCTCTCGAAAGTAGGAAGCACTAGAGCTGCTCGGTTTGCATGAAACTCATCAGGTCTGTTGTAATCAGCTAGTGTCCTCTCATGAACCACCATCTCTCTTCCTTGGGCCTGTCCTTGACCCTGGTTTCGGTTCAGCTCCTGTTGCTCAGGAGGATCAGGGATGACATTCCCTTCAGCATCAACCCGATGCCCAGCAGCATTGTACGGGTTGTCATCTTGGTCCTTTAGGGTACCTTCAGCATCTGGTATCAAGATCAAACGTTCTCGTACCATTCTCTCTCTCTTTTCTCTTCTGTTAGCTCTTTCTAGACGTCCAAGTTCCTCTAGATCGAGATTAACCAAGCTCGAGTTCGGATTACTTCTAGTTTTCTGCGTTGGCATAAACTGTCTGTAATCGTCCAGCAACGATCGATGCTATCAGTGCAACGATCGATTCAATTCTCAGAATCGCTTAGTGACGATCGACGCAAGGGATGCAACGATCGACGCAAGGCGAAATTCGTACCTGCGACAGAAAGAAACAGAGAAAAAGTTAGCAAAATCAAAATAAAACAAAAAACGAAAAAGAACAAAAACCAAAAGAAAAATTTCTAGCAAAAACCCTAAGTTCGGTCCTATCGAAGACTCAAAGAGTCCCCGGCAACGGCGCCAAAAACTTGATAGGTTCTAAGTTTTCCCTATACTAAACTGCAAGTGAACAGCAATGTCAAAGTAGTATATAGGGTTATCGAATCCACAGGGACACTTGGTCTCAAGAGAATCAAACTATAGAAATAAATACTAGAAATAAGCAAATAGTGAATGGAATAAATTGCGGTGCGAGAAAGTAAATCAGTAGCAGAGTTTAACGGTTGTGAAGCAAGTAATTAAAAGCGTCAAGCCTAGGGTATTCTCAGGAAATCAGACAAGCAGACAGTTCATTCAGCAAGGATCTAATTAAGCACGGTTCTAGAACTCAAAACACAGATATAGAATTAACCAAATTCCTTTGCGATAATTCTCTAAGTCTAAGTGCAGCAAACCAAACTTTCGTTTGCGAGAACTAACAGATTAAACTAGCATTAATTCCAAGTTTGATATGTTCACAATTATCCTAAACCAAACTTCCGTTTGCGCAAAGTTTAATTGCCCAATTTAATTAGTTCAGATTCCTAAACCCCACTTCCGTGACGTATTTAGCAACCTAAGATCTAGATTCTAATTGATCAGGTTAGAACTAGCTTTAAGCACAATTAAATTGAAGAACAGATATATTTATGAATCCTTAACTGAATTTGAACAAGTCTAGCAAGTCATGAAATCCTATGTGAGAAACCCTAAACCTAACTAGGAATCTACTCAGACATAGATAATGAAAACATAATCATAGAATGAATAAATTGCATAAAAGAATAATAGTAAAAGGGGTTCGAAATCTTCTCCAAATACAGATGATGTAACAGGTTCAGATCAGCCCCAAAAAAGCTCTAAAATCCTCTGCTCCTAATTATCAAAGTGTATTGTAAAAAGTGTAAAGCGTATCTAATAAAAACACTAAAAACTCTATTATATAGGCATAATCTCGGCCAAGGGCTTCTTTGTAAATATCAGGAACTACTGGATCAAAGTGCAAATTCTTCACTCTTCTAAACCGCCGAGTTTCGGCCCATCTCGCTGGTGCATCGATCGTTGCTAGAGTGCAACGATCGACACCTTCCTCTGTTTCGGACAGTGAACTCTATCTCTCGGCCAAACACTCCAAAAATCTCCAAAATGCTCCATTATCTCCAATTCAGCTCCCAACCTGATTATACCTGTAAAAGACTCTAAAAGAACACAAAAGACACTAAAAACACACTTATATCATGGTCTAAAACTAGTAAAAACCATGATATATCAGTATGAGAAGCAGCTAACCAGGTGCAAGGAGATCATGAACAAGGTGTTGATTTAAGTGCCTTTGATTGATTCTCTAAGGACTACTCCTGTGATGCGTAGATGTCTTAAGGACATGCTTGCTGGTAACATGACTGATGATGAGAGTGTAATGATGATCACAAAGGTGTGTAGTGCCGTGATTCAGGGCAGGATACCAGAGAAGTTGAAGGATCCAGGGAGCATTGTGCTAGATTGTGGTATCTAGAGGGACATATTTGAGAGATCAATATGTGACATTGGTCCTAGTGTGAACCTTATGCATTTCTCTGTTGCTAAGAGGCTTTGGATGACAGACTTTATGCCTACTAGGATCTCATTGGTCCTAGCTGATAGGACTGTCAGGATCCCTGAAGGAGTGCTGGAAGATGTGTCGATCATGATTGGTAACTGTGTGATTCCTACTAACTTTGTGGTTCTGCAGCATGGAGAGGAACCAAAGGATCTACTGATTTTGGGTAGACTATTATTAGCTACTGCTGGTGCGATGATTGAGTGCAAGAAGGGGACCATAATTCTGAATGTGGGTGATTTGAAGATGAGTTTTGACATGGACAAGCTGGTGAAGAGACCAACCATCGACAGACAGACCTTCTATGTTGATACTCTCAGTGATTTAGCTGCGGTTTTTTTTCATAAAACACATGCTAAGGATCCACTGGAAAGAGCTCTGCTAAGCTCAGTATTGGAACTAGGGCATCTGTAAGATGAGCATGCAATCTGCTATGCAAGGCTGATGGATTCTACAGAGCAAGTGATGCAGTTGGATGTGAAGGACGAGCCCTTGCATCGATCGACACCACCCGTGCATCGATCGACGCAAGTCATGAGCGATTGGGCAGAGGAAAAAGCTCCAAAAATTGAACTCAAACAACTTCCATCCGGGATAAGGTACGCGTTTTGGACCTAATTCGACATATCCAGTGATTGTCAATGCTTATCTGAATAACGCAGAACTTACCTTACTGCTAAGCAAGCTGTGCAAGTATAGCAAATCTCTTGGTTATTCTCTTGATGGCATTTCAGGTATCTCTCCGGCGCTGTGCATGCATAGGATACATCTTGAGGATGAGACTAAGACATTTTTTTTAGCATCATAAGAGGCTGAATCCCAATCTGAACGAGGTAGTTAAGAAGGATATTATGAAGTTGCTGGATGCTGGAATCAAATATCCAATCTCTGATAGTGATTGGGTCAGTCCAGTACACGTTGTGCCTAAGAAAGGTGGAGTTACAGTGGTAAAGAATGAGAAGAATGAGCTGATTCCTACAAGGACTATGACTGGACACCAAATGTGCATAGACTACATGAAGCTTATTGTTGCGACCAGGAAGGATCATTTCCCCTTGACTTTTATTGATCAGATGCTGGAGAGGTTAGCTAATCACCCTTACTATTGCTTCCTCGATGGGTACTCTGGCTTCTTTCAGATTCTCATCCATCCAAAGGATCAGGGGAAGACTACTTTTACATGTCCCTACAGCACTTTTGCATACCGCAGAATGCCTTTTGGACTTTGTAATGCACCAGCCACCTTCCAGAGATGTATGATGTTCATTTTCACTGATATGATTGAGGACTTTATGGAGGTGTTTATGGATGACTTCTCTGTTTATGGGTCATCTTATCATGAGTGTTTGGATAATATGTGCAAAGTGCTAACTAGATGTGAGGAAAAGAACTTGGTTCTTAATTTCGAGAAGTGTCATTTCATGGTCAGAGATGGCATTGTTCTTAGGCAGAAAGTATCTGAAGCAATGATCGAAGTAGAGTGCGCTAAGATTGAGATTATGACCACCCTTCAGGCGCATGATTCTTTGAAGTCTGTGAGGAGCTTTATTGTACATGATGGGTTCTACAGAAGGTTCATCAAAGATTTCAGTAAGATTGTTAAACCACTAACTGCTTTGCTGTGTAAAGAAGCAAAATTTGAGTTCACTGCAGATTTTCAGACTGCATTTGAACAGATCAAGCAAGCATTAGTGAGTCCTCCTATAGTGCAGCCACCATATTGGAATTTTCCTCTCGAGGTTATGTGTGATGCAAGTGATTTTGTTTTAGGAGCTGTTCTGTGGCACAAGAAAGACAAGAAGCTTCATGCTATCTATTATGCCAGCAAAACACTAGATGATGCGCGAAGAAACTATGCCACTACATAGAAGGAGTTGTTGGCAGTTGTCTTTGCCTTTGAGAAATTTTGCCCCTACCTTGTTGGATCTAAAGTGATAGAACACACTGATCATTCAGCTCTGAAGTATCTGATGCAGAATAAATATGCTAAGCCAAGATTGTTGAGATGGATTCTGCTTCTTCAAAAGTTTGACATTGAGGTTAAGGACAAGAAGAGAGTTCAAAATGGAGTTGCTAACCATCTGTCAAGGATTAGGGTTGATGAAGATGTCCCCATTAATGATTTCTTGCCTGAGGAGAACGTTAATTTAATTGAGACAGTTTTTAGGACGGATTTAGGCAGGAAGTTGTAGAACTGTTAAATTTTGCGCCATGCGTCGATTGGTGCCACCTCGGCAACGATCGATGCAGGTATCAGGATTGAATCGATCGATGCGGACCTGTGCGTCGATCGACATAAAGCGCCTACGAACCCAAAACCTCTGAAGGTTCAGATTGGACACTACAACATCGATCTTTGTGCTGTCTTGACGACCGATCGACCCTGGTTTGCGGATATTGCTAATTACCTGGCTGCGGAGACTGAACTAGATGAGCTTAAGGGGTATGCTAAGAAAAAGTTCTTCAGAGAAGGAGATACTATTGGGATGATCCCTATCTCTACAAGCACTATTCAGATGGTATTTACAGGAGATGCATTGTAGAATCAGAGGTTCCAGATGTTTTATTTCACTGTCATGGATCTGATTATGCTAGACACTTTGCTACTTTCAAGACTGTTTCTAATGTTCTGCAAGCATGCTTATGGTGGCCTAGTATGTTCAGAGACGCTCATACCTTTGTCTCTCATTGTGATGCCTGTCAGAGGAGAGGGAAGATCAGTAAAAAGCATGAGATGCCTCAGAATTTCATCTTTGATGTTGAGGTTTTTGATTGTTGAGGCATTGGTTTCATAGGTCATTTTCCCTCATCTCATGGGAAGAAGTTCATTTTGGTCGATGTGGACTATGTGTCTAAGTGGGTAAAAGCAATAGCTAGTCCAACCAATGACTCTTTGGTGGTTCTTAAGCTGTTTAAGAAATCATTTTCCCTAGATTTGGAGTAACTCGGATCGTGATAAGTGATGGAGGGTCTCATTTGATCAACAAGGTCTTTGAGAAGCTGCTACAGAAACATGGTGTTCAACATCGAGTTGCTACTCCTTATCATCCTCAGATTAGTGGGAAAGTTGAGGTCTCTAACAAACATATCAAGGAGATCTTAGAGAAGACATTTGGGAAGACAAGGACGAATGAGTCTGCAAAGTTAGTTGATGTGTTATGTAGCTAAATTGCGACCACAAGTTTTTAGTCGATAGTTAGTCGCTAAATTAGCGACTATTCTCGGCGCGTTGCTAACCGGTTGCCTTTTGGTCCCAAAAAAACGGTATAAACCCACGTTTTTATTGTTACGAATTTGGTCTAACTAATTTGTACCTAATTGTTGCGATTGCTAATGGTAGTCGCTAAAATAGTTGCAAAATAGCCGAAAAATAGTTGCAAAATAGTCTATATATACAAAGAACGCTCATCACTTCTCCTCAGCCACACAAACACAAAAACAAAGACGATAATGTTGAGAAAAAAACTGAGGAAAAACAGAGGCAAAACGTTTTCTAAGTGAAAAAATGTCAGGAGATTATAACTACACTAATGGTCGAGAGTGGATGTATTACCAGATCGATGCAGCTACGGTAAATTTCAAGGCATAATTCATGGCGGGGGTCGATAATCATTTTATCTCGTTTTCAAATAGCCAGCCCTTTGCGCAGAGCAACGCCGGTAAGTTTCATTGTCCTTGTGATATTTGCAAGACTGATAAACCAATTATGCCGGGGATGTTGGGATTATGTCCTGAAATCATATTGTACTTACGATGCATGATAGTTGTATTGTCGAGATCGGACAATTCATGTGATACTAGGGAATCATAACGTTTTGCTAGAAACCGCTTATGGGTGATGAGTTGTAACTCATTGCTAGTATTATATGAACCTACAGGGTCACACACCTAAGCAAGCTGGATACACTTTGTATGGGATTGATCATTGGCATATGGTCTGGTCAATGTGTATTGGATATGCATTGAATTCAAGTTTTGAGAGGTGTGTCGATCGACCCCACTAGGTGTATCGATCGACACGGGGTCGATTCCGAAACTGATGTTTCGGATCATGACTTAAATTGACCCGGTTTAATTACTGGGTAATTAGGTCGAGATTGAAAGCCTATATATTCAATATGAGGCTCAAATTTGGGTGAGTAAGTTCTCGACAGAACAATTGCAGCCACCTCTCTAAACTCAAAAAACTCCCAGGAGATCCGATTCCCGGCACTAGCATCCCGGCGGATTCCAGCTTGTGTGCGTGTGGACTGCAGTAGAGGCGCAGCATCTGAGGCGCTCTAGAGATCTCGTTTATCTGATCATATTCCGCTGCCAGAACAAGGTAAACGCTAGATCGGTAAGGATTCAATTACTCAAACCCAGATCCTAGGCTTAGAACTTGTGGAATTCTGAAACTGTTAGAATTGGCCCAAGTTCCTTCAGTGGTATCAGAGCCTTAGGGTTTTAATCATTGAATCTATGGCATATAATTCGAAAACTTATGTGTTTGAATAGATTTTTGCCTGTTAAATCATGTTTTGATCAAGAAAAACTCGGTTTTAAGTCTGTGATTCAAAACGATGAACTTGTGTTTTCGCACGGTGTCGATCGACACTAATCGTGTGTCGGTCGACACGCCGCAAAACCGCTCATAAAATTTTAGGGTTTCGATCTTTGAGATCGAGTTTCTGTTACCCTACTGTGTCGATCGACACAATGAATTATGTCGGTCGACACAGTCTATGCAAAAGGATAGATCGGTTCAATGGATTGACCGGTTATCTCGCATGGTAATGTCGGTTAAATCGGTTCAATTGGATGAACTGGTTCAATTAGATTGGACTGGTTATCTCAATTAGTTTAGAACCGATTTAATTGGTTGATTTCGGTTAAATTAGATATACCGGTTATCGACCCGGTTCAATTGGATTGAACCGGAAAAAACAATTTGGTTCTGGTTGGGTCATGTCGACCGACACAGTGATGTGTGTCGATTGACATGGATCATTAAACCGGACCGGTTCAATTAGATTGAACCGGTTAAGGAAATTCGATCCGGTTTGACCAGCTATCGAAGTCCGGTTTAAATTGGGTTGTGTCGACCGACGCCAATGGTTGGTGTCGATCGACACACCACTCGCAGATATGGTTATTGAACCTAAATTTGCAAATACCAGACCAAATTTAATCCTATGTTCTAGATTAGCCTAAACTTAATAAATCTAGATATTTAGAACAAAATTAAAAGTTAAACGTGTTCCCAATGTGTATTAGATCAAAGTTTAGTTTTCAATATGGTCAACTGTCAAGACTCATTTTGTTTTTGTGATACTCTTGCCAAGAGTTTGGTGTCCACAATTACATGAGTAAGGCAGGTTGTTGTATTGATGGTCTTGCAGTGCTTGACATCAACAATTACATGACCTAAGAGATTGATTTACTAACCTTTTTAAAGTTCCGTTTCCTCAACTAAATATCAAGTGACCTTGATGTCTTGCCCAATCTTGTCTACTGTCAAGACTCATTTCGTTGTTGGATAGTCTTGGAGTCCTTGGTATCTACAATTACATGAGTAAGGCAGGTGATCATTGATAAACTTGCAGTGCGACTGTCAATGATCACAAGACTGAAGAGATTGGTTTACTTGACTGGGCTATCAGAAGTTCTGGGCCCAGAGACATCAGAGTGGATGAGACATGGATTGTCTTATCTGCGACCAAGAGTTGTACTGGGTACAATTAGCAATGATTTGCTTACCTAGATAACTAAGATTTGAGTGATGGCGAGTCGTCCACTCAGATTTTGGTGAAGTGTGGGTCTTGGATCTTTATATTCATAGAGGAAACATTGTTTGAATATAATGCGAGTTTTCTTACTAGATAAGATTCCTCATTTCCTGAACTTCATAACTAAAATTTTTCTTTTCTTAGATTTCAGCCTATGTCTAAAACTACTTTCTCGTTGCGATCCGTCCTTGAGAAGGACAAGTTAAATGGATCAAATTTCCTGGATTGGTATCGGAACTTGAGATTTATTCTCAAGCAAGAGAGTGAGGACTATGTCCTTGAGAAAGCTCTCCCCGAAAGGCTTGGGACCAATGCCTCGCATGCAGTATATGATGCTTGGAATAAGCATTATATTGATGTGGTAGATGTGCGTGGTCTGATGTTGGCTACCATGAACTCGGACTTAAAGAGTCAATGCGAGAACATGGAGTCGCCAATAGAGATGATCACCAACCTGAAACTGATGTTTCGGGAACAGGCACGAGTTGAGAGATACCAGATGGTTAAATCTCTCATTGGGTGCAAGCTACCAAAGGGTGCTCCAGTGAGTCCTCATGTCATTAAAATGATGGGTTACATTGATAACCTGGGGAAACTGGATTGTCCTGTTAGCCTAGAGTTGGCTACTGAGATCATTCTGCAGTCACTGCCGTCAAGTTATGATAAGTTTAGGAAAAGCTATATCAAGAATGACTTGACGAAGACGTTGACTGAGCTGCATGGCATGCTCAAGAAAGTTGAGCAAAACATCATAAAGGGTAAAAGATTTGAGAAATCTTGTGTTGACAAGGGTAGAGGCAGGGCCGTCCAGATTTGGAATCAGGATAAGCCTGTGTCATCTTATAAGCCCAAGTCCGGCCCATCTGATGTTGGTAAGTGCTGCTACTGTGATGAGTTTGGGCATTGGAAGAGAGATTGCATTAAATTCTTGGAAGATTCACAAGAGATGAAGGAGATGTACGGTACTTCTTCTTCAGGTATTGTGTTATTACTTCAAGTTCTACGTATGTATTGGATACTAGTTGTGGAACTGATATTTTTGAAATATGCAGGGCCTAAACAACAGTAGAACGTTGAAGAAAGGACAAGTGGAACTGCGTGTCTGGTATGGAGCAATGGTTGTTGCATGAGCCGTAGAGATTCTCCACTTGTAGGAGCCTTTCAAGCTTGGTTTTTGAATTAAGTAATTGCTACTATGTACCAGCTTTATGCAGAGATGTCTTTCATTTTCTTGTAAGAATTTGGATGTTTTTCATTCCGATAAAAGACAAGTTTTTCTCTTTTGATCTTAATGAAATATTATATGGTAGCACCCCTTTTGATAATGGGTTTTATATCTTAAACCAACGTACGCTTGTATATATAACATAAATACCAAACGGTTTAAGTCTGAAGACTCGAAATCGATTTTCCTAAGCATAGTCGTTTCAACCACATAGAGTGAAGCGGATTCAGAAGTTCCATAGTTATGGGCTTTTAGGCTTATTTGATTATAAATCATATGAGATATGAATTCTGCTTACTGGACCAAATGACTAAGGCTTCTTTAGCAGAGCTAAAGAAAAGGGCCATAGGCTTATTGGGCCTTGCTCATACTGATGTATGTGGCCCGATCAGCATTAGTGCCAGAGGAAATCTTCAGTGCTTCATTACCTTTATTGATGACTTCAGTAAGTATGGTTGTGTTCATTTGATGAGACACGAGTCGGAATCCTTTGAAATGGTCAAAGGAGTTCCAGAATGAAGTATAGAACCGATATGATAGAAGTATTAAAGATCCTCGAATAGATCGCGGAGGAGAATACTTGAGTCAAGAATTGAGTGATCATCTAAGTGAGTGTGAAGTCGTCTCACAACTCATCTCTCCTGGAAAACCTGAATGGTGTTTCCGAGAGAATGAATCGGACCCTATTGGATTTGCTCCGATTAATGATGAGTCACACGAATCTTCCATTATCCTTTTAGTAATACGCTCTAGAAATGTATGTATTTACGCCAAATAGGTTTCTATCAGAATCAGTTGAAAGACACCACATTGGATGTGGACTGGGAGTTTTCCAAGTATGTTTTCACTGATTAATTGGGATTGCAAGGTTTATGTAAAGCAGTTGTCAACAGACAACCTTGAACCCAAATCTGATAAGTGCTGCTTCGCTGGTTGTCCTAGGGAAACCGAGGCTTATTACTTTTGCAACCAACCCGAAAATAAAGTTTTGTTGTTCGGAACTCTGTTTTTCTAGATAGAAAGTTTATTTCCAAGAAAAACAGTGGGAGTAGAAGTAAAGCTCGAATAAATTCGAGAAACACAGGAGGCTGCTCAACTTGTTAAGAGAGAGCAGCGGTTGGATCTACAAAGTGCTGTAGGACCTACACCTGTGGAGCCTGAAGTTCGCAGATCCGAATGGATCCGTCACTAACCCGAGAGTGATTTCTCGTAACCAATTGCCGTGATCTATTGATCATTGAAAAGTGACAAGCTTACGAAATTCAAGAAGCGATGGTGAGCCCCAACTCCGAAAATTTTCTAGGTATGCATGTTAGCTTCACCGATCCATTTCTGGATTGAAGCATACATCTTGGAGTTGGAATCTACGTTCTGTTAAAACGGTCAAAAGTTTTAACTTGATCAGGAACGAATAGGAACCGTGCGTTTACAAGTAGACTAGTGGGAGCGTAGTTGCATTTCTCACATTGTATGTATATGACATACTTATTCTCATAAACGACGTTCCGTCGCTTAAGTCTTATGTGACTTGGGTCGGAAGTCATTTTCAACGATGGACATGGGAGAAGCCGCGTGAGTTCTTGGAATAAGGATCTATTGAAATAGATTGGGTAGGCTTATTGGATCGTGTCAGAATCCTTATGTAGATAAGGTATTGGACAGTTCTAATATACATGATTCCAAGAATGGCTTCACACCAAAGGTCTTATGGCAATAATATTAGCAAGATGAAGTGTCTTGGACACTGGCTGAGCTAGTATCTATGAATATGATTCCTTATGCTTCTGCAATAGAATCCATCATGAATGCCATATTTTGCGCTCGTTTAGATGCAGCTTACGCATAAAGCATGACGAGAAGATACCAATATGTTTCGGTAAAAGTCACTGGACAGTTGTAAGAAATAACCCCAAGTGTTTGAGGAACACTAAGGATAGGTTCTTGTTCAACTGAGGAAGTGACGAATATGTTAAGAGTAGTTGGACGGACAAAGACGACTTCGATTTCTGATTCTCACCTGGTTATGTCTCTTTGTCTGTGTAGCGGTGCTATCTGTTGGATGGGCTCCAAGCAGAGGACCGTTGAATAGTGCTTATTAATGAATGGCGGTGTGGTTTGTTGGAATGGTTCTAAGCAAGAACACCGCAGCCTCTCTCATAACCTAAGCACGAGTTTTATACTGTTGTTGTAGGTATTAGATATCTGAAGACGTGGTCTTGATTCTAGTGGGAGTTATGTTAGTTATGATGTTCACATAGACATGCTATGGTCATGTTTATAAAACTGACATCAGCATTATTTGATTATTGGATAATTAAATAATGGTCACAAAGTATTTTATGTTCAGTTTATAGGTCATCAAGTTGAGTAGTTGATCATGAAACCCTATAAGTGTAAGATGACATACAATTATGTTTGTCCCTAGTCGAGGTTGTTAAAGTGGGACACTAACAACCGCGAGAGACTAGCATGTGAGGTGACTGTTGGACTAAGTTTCAAGGAGTCAATGATATGATTATCACAGTCAATCACATAGATATATGTTGGTGAACATATGATCGGACATGACCCGCTAATGAGAACTCCACAGGATAGTTATATCAATGTCATGGGAGGTTCTCATTACGACTATAGAGTATAGTCCTTAGACCTGAGTTCATCATGCTTTCTAGCATATGAATTGGTGCGCTTTGACCTTGTCAAACGTCGTTCCGTAACTGGCGGCTATAACGGCATTGCTTAGGCGTATCATGAAGTGTGTGTAGAAACAGGGATGGAACAAGAAGAGATTTGTCCCTCCTTTATAAAGATAAATATCTCAGGGCCCATCGAAGATTTGATACTGAGAAAATTCATGGTCGTGCTCAAACGAGGTGATTGTCATTCGTTTGTTTTATCAGTATAGATCAGGAGTTCGATGAACATGATATTGGCTATAATAAGGATGACACAGTTTCTTGCCTTATGCCATATCGAGATATAGCGATAAAGGGATTATGGGAATAGATGATTCCAGTACAAGTGGGAGATTGTTGGGATTATGTCCTGAAATCATATTGTACTTACTCTGCATGATAGTTGTATTGTCGAGATCGGACAATTCATGTGATACTAGGGAATCATAACGTTTTGCTAGAAACCGCTTATGACTTATGAGTTGTAACTCATTGCTAGTATTATATGAACCTACAGGGTCACACACCTAAGCAAGCTGGATACACTTTGTATGGGATTGATCATTGGCATATGGTCTGGTCAATGTGTATTGGATATGCATTGAATTCAAGTTTTGAGAGGTATGTCGATCGACACCACTAGGTGTATCGATCGACACGGGGTCGATTCCGAAACTGATGTTTCGGATCATGACTTAAATTGACCCGGTTTAATTACTGGATAATTAGGTTGAGATTTAAAGCCTATATATTCAATATGAGGCTCGAATTTGGGTGAGTAAGTTCTCGACAGAACAATTGCAGCCACCTCTCTAAACTCAAAAAACTCCCAGGAGATCCGATTCCCGGCACTAGCATCCCGGCGGATTCCAGCTTGTGTGCGTGTGGACTGCAGTAGAGGCGCAGCATCTGAGGCGCACTAGAGATCTCGTTTATCTGATCATATTCCGCTGCCAGAACAAGGTAAACGCTAGATCGGTAAGGATTCAATTACTCAAACCCAGATCCTAGGCTTAGAACTTGTGGAATTCTGAAACTGTTAGAATTGGCCCAAGTTCCTTCAGGGGAGAAGAATACAAAAGCATTTGTATATGAATGGATTTATGCCTGATTATTATGTTTGGTATAAGCATGGCAAAGAAGTCGATATGTGTTTAGGAATTAGTTATGCTGATACGATTTGGGTTAGTGTGAGTGAAGGAATGGATAATGTAGTAGAAGATATATATGTGGATATGGTGAATGATGAATTTCGTGATAACGTACATTTTAATAACTATCATCAATATGGTGGTTATCAGAATGTGGAGGAACATGGTAGTTATCCGAATGTAGACAAACATGTACGTAATCATTCATAAAAATTCTACGACTTGCTAGAAGGAGCGAACAATCAATTTTACGATTGTTGTCGTGAAGGTCACTCACAGTTATCCTTAGCTGCTCGAGTCATGCAAAAGAAGGCGGAGCATAATATGAGTGAAAGGGCAGTGGATTCGATAGGAAAAATGTTCACAGAGTATCTACCAGAAGGAAATCTGACAATCGATTCATATTAAGCAACAGAGAAATTGATGCGCTAAAACGTCGTTAGATTAGTCGCTTTGTAGTCACAAAAGGGTTGCTAATTTAGCGACTACAAAGCGAATACTTGTTTAGCGACTACAATACAATCGCTAAGTTAGTCGTAAAATTGTTGCTCATTAGTCGCTATATTTAGCGACTCAGTAGCGACTAATATTCAAAAAATTATATAGTCGCTAAATAATCGTAATTTAGTGACTAATATAGCGATTAATAGAATTAGCGACGAAGGATTCCCGACTAATACAATTAGTCGCTACTGGATCGCAAAATTTAATATAGCGACTGATTTGCAACTATTTACGCAGTCACAAAAAGCATGTTTTCTTGTAGTGAGTCCTACACGTTGCGATCTCTCAATCTTGGCCAATCCACCAACTGGATGTTCAAAATGCGTTCTTGCAAGGTGATTTAGATGAGTTGGTATTCATGCATCAGCCGTCTGGCTTCGTGGATAAGCGATTCCCAAACCATGTCTACAGATTACACAAAGCAATTTACGGTTTAAAGCAGACACCGAGAACGTGGAACTCGAAGTTCGCTTCGTATCTACACACACTTGGATTTGTTCAATCAAGGGCTAATGCTTCTTTGTTCATATTCAAAAAAGGTACCGACATGGCTTACATCTTGCTCTATGTCGATGACATAGTTTTAACAGCATCCTCTACCACAGTCCTTAATCGGTTAATTCAGGCTCTCAAGAGTGCTTTTCCCATGACTGATATGGAAAAGTTGAATCACTTTCTTGGAATAAAAGCTGTCTTCAACAAAGAAGGAATCTTTCTCAGTCAATCCATGTATGCCCAGGAAATCATAGCTCGCGCTGGTATGTCTCAATGCAAGCCTATCACGACGCCAGTGGATCTGAAATCAAAGCTCTCAGTAAATGATGGCGACCTGATTTCTGATTCTTCAGAATATCGCAGCTTAGCCGGGGCTCTACAATACCTTACGCTGACTCGTCCTAACATTGCATACGCGGTACATAAAGTGTGCTTATATATTCATGCTCCTCGGCCAATCCACTTACAAGCTCTCAAGCGAATCTTATGGTACATACAGGGTACAACAACCTACGAACTGCAGCTCACAAGAGGCTCATTTACAACGCTCACGTCCTACTCCGACGCCGATTGGGCTGGATGCCCTGACTCTAGAAGATCTACATCAGGTTATGCAGTTTTCTTAGGCCCCTCATTGGTTTCGTGGTCATCAAATAGGCAACCAACAGTCTGTCGTTCCAGCTCTGAGGCTTAATATAAGGGGGTCACAAACACTGTTACTTACTGAGCTCACATGGTTGCATAACCTACTCAAGGACCTGCATATTACTGTGAACAAGGCTTTGGTTGTGTTTTCTGACAACATCTCCTCTGTTTATCTTGCTACAAACCCGGTCAAGCACCAACGTACGAAGCACATTGAGATGGATATTCATTTTTTAAGGAAGAAAGTTGCTATTGGTGAAGTCAAAGTAATTCACATTCCATCATCACTTCAGTACGCCGACATATTCACAAAAGGCCTTCCATCATCACTATTCGAATAGTTTCGATCTAGTTAAAGCATTCGACCATTCGATGCTTTAACTGCGGGAGGGTAATGGAATATGTCAATATTCTATTGCGTAATTTTAGGATATCTTGTGAATATTGTATTACTCTAATTACTCCTGATTTTGTGTAATTGATTGTAACGACATTGCCAATATAATGGCCGTATGAATGGAACGTAAACCCTCAAGGAATTTCAATATCTTTCAATTACAAGGTAAACAAACAAAGCTTTAACATTTTCAATGTGGTTGCAGAAACAATGTGATTCATCATCTGATTTATCATTTTCTTGTAGTTTGCACGGCTCTACCCGTTGGATCAAAAGGACTTAAAACCAGCCTTGCGACCTATTGATTTTGGTGTTCATGTTCCTCCCAAGATTGAAGTAGAAAGATCTGCGAGAGACTACACTCCACCACAGTACTTGACTATGCTCTTCACTGATCTTGGTGTTCTCACTCCATCTGTAGTAAGTGATGAGTTATTTCAACTTTACTAAGTTAATTGATCTTCTTCTTCTTTACTTCTTAGCTCGTTTGAGAACTTTCATTTCTTTGTACCAAAAAACACCACTTTTTTGGTTAAGATAGAGATTGTGTCTTGTAATCTTTTCTAACTTAAGTCTCAGTATTGCAATTTTTGACAAATCTCACTATTGTAATTTACTATAATTGTTATGGGTTTTGACTTTTAAATCTTGATTGGAAATTGGGTTCATGAAAAGGTCATGGTGTACTGTACATTACAACAACAACAACCAGCTTAAAAACAATAAAGACTTTTTAGAACTGAGCAAATCAATTTATGAAAAGCATCAGTCTTCAATCATCATAATGGAGGGATGAATACTTTGTTGAAGATGAAAGCATGAGAAACGTGACAGAATTCTAGTTGGTAATTATTATTTTAATGCTCGGTCGGTCGTAAGTTACTAGTCCTAAAGCTAGCGGCTAGCGATGTAAGATTCACAAAACACGTTTTCTGAATTACCATATAGTATACTATGTTAAGATATTATAAATATATAAATATATATATATATATATATTATCATATATATAATGGGAGAGTATTTCACTCCAATTCTAGCCTGTCCACGTCTTTTGCAGACGTGGCACACTTTTCTTAAAAAAAATCAAAAAATCAAAAAATGGCCCTTCTTCTACCACATTGTCAAATGCTTTAATCATCTCTCGAAACCGACTCAATCTCAAGCGCTTCTCATCTTCCATAACTATCTGATCTCTTATTTTTAACACTCATTAAATTGATTACATTTCTTTATCTTCGTTTCAATTCCAAATACGTTTCCAATTCCAAAGTGTAGGGAATATGGCTTTTGAGAATAAGGGCATCTGTGACTGGAAGAATCTGGGGAAAAAAGAAGGAAGATGCACATAAAGGAGATATGTTTGGAAGGATCCAAATCATACACGACGAGAACGGTGGTTTATGGTTTCGATCCGCATTTTAACGCGATGACTGAACGGGTCCGAGAAATCCAACAACCTTGATTCCATCTATTTAGTTCTGGGTATCACCAACCTTGATCCTTCTTCCCAGAGGATCTCTGAAGAAATGGAGAGCGACGTGTTGTTACTTGCAGGAGACATCATCTGCTCAGTATATTCTTCAACACTACACAACAGCTTCAGGTGGCCAGACGCTTCAATACTCCATCTAAAACGCTTATGCTATGGGGAAACTCAAGATGATAAGATAACTTAGAGCATGACCATCAATGAACCCCCTATGGGGGTTCTTAAAAAAAAAAAAAAAAAAATTTTGAGGAAAAGTGTAAAAAAAAAAAAAAAATTCGAAAAAAAAATTAGACGAATGATAAGCCGCCACATGTCATGAACAGTGTAAGAACCGGTTCTTAAATAAGGATTTTTAGGACCCGATTCTTAACTATTCACGTGAGACCCACGTGAATAGTTAAGAACCCCCACCCTTAAGAACCATGGATGGGGGTACTCTCAGAGCTCGAAACCGCCACAAGAACAGTTAGGAATCGTAACCCATCCAAGGCTGAGACTGGAGGCTTTGTTCTCTGGCAGATGAAACCTGACATGTGGTACGTTGCGCTCCCTGTAGGTGGTAATAAGTTCCATGCTGGCTGCAACGGAAAGTTCGTGTGGAGACACACTACTTGGCTCGGGTCTCATACAGCTAAAGGACCCGCCAGGCCTCTCCGCCGTGGACTTCAGGTATAACTCTATAAGATCCACTTTTGGTATTTTAGTAGTTCGAGAGATCAAAGAGGACGGTCCTTAGTGTTTTTTGTGCGTGAATGAATCAGGGACTTGATCTGAGAAAGACTGCTACCATGTTTGCGGAGGCCAAGTGCATAGGTGAGAAGAAGGTGAATGGTGAAGATTGCTTCATTCTGAAGCTTTGCACTGACCCTGAAACACTCAAGGCGTGGAGTGTAGGACCAGTTGAGATCATAAGACACATCCTCTTTGGCTACTTTAGTCAGAAAACTGGACTCTTGGTTCACATCGAGGATTCACATTTGACCCGGATCCAATCCAACGGTGGAGATACTGCTTTCTGGGAGACCACATACAACTCATCCCTAGACAATTACCGCCAGGTAGAAGGGATCATGATTGCTCACTCAGGACATTCGGTTGTGACCCTTTTCAGATTTGGAGAAGTAGCGATGAGCCACACGAGGACAAAGATGGAAGAAAGTTGGACGATGAAGTTGCGTTTAACGTACCTGGTCTATCTCTCGAATGTTTTATACCACCAGCTGACCTCAAGAGCGGTTCTATAACCCACTCCTGCGAATACCCACACGAGGAAAGAGGGAAGAACAACGCGGCCGCATTTTCTGGGGCTCACATGGCCAAAGATGCAGCGTTGGAGAACGGGAGCTTTTGAAGATAGACGCGAGGTTTGGCATACTGATGTCCAACGCCTCTGGCTTCAAGATTCCTCTTGCTTCACGCACAAGTCCAGGACGAAGACGTTTATTCTCTCTTTTTTTACTATCACCTACTCTGCATTCTCGATACTCGAATTTGCCTCCCTGCATCACGTTGATTATATGTTTCAATAATGATGTATGATTGATCTGTTCAAGGTCTGAGTAGCTCATTATACACTAAATTCGCGATAAGGCTTTGATTTGTTTGTGTGATCGCGTTCTACCTTTTTATGTTAATATGCCGATTATTTTTATCTACAACATGTATTATGATATGCAACTAAACAAGTTTCAAACTCATAAGTTTCCTTATATATTAATGAAAACTCCTGCATAATAACTAAATCATCTACGCAAATCAAGGCTTCGTAGTGGTAATAAGAAAATTGATAATCTTTGTGACTAATAATGGCAATACAAAATTGAAAGGGCAACTTAAGAAACAAAACCATACCTGTAGAAATGACTCGATGTGCTTTCTTTTCGGTTCAACGATTTCGGATGACATACTCACATGTGTGATGTTCTTTTCCCCAAATAGGAAAGACTATTACTTAAAAAACATATATGGCATACAACACATACATACTTATACAGCCAAGATACACAAGTGCAGGAACAGTAACCATAGTTGCATACTGACGACAACACTCAGTTTACATATATTTGGCCGGCGGAAGAGTACAAATAGGAGCAAGAAGAAACATAGTAGAAAAAAACGTTAAACAATAACATGTCCTACGGTTTGAATAGTTATACTTAGATATGAGATACATCGGTTAATATAACTATTAATCCAAGAACATCCCAAAAGGAGAAAAGTGCCTCAGCGAAACACAGTCTAGAAAACGACCTCCCCTCCCCCTTTCCCCCGCGCGTGCGCGGGGGTTTCCGCATCTAGTATAACATAAATAAGTCGGTTTTGTGCATTATATATATGTGCTACTCGTTTGTAAACGGAGACACAAGACACATTTGAAGAAAGTCAATAAAACAAAAACATTTTCGTACAACTCTCCTCTCTCTCTAGCTATCACCTTTTTCTTAATCAATTTTTCATTTCTTTATTTTACAACACATTATCAGCACGACCGTCTCTCGATCCGGTCAAATACCAAAAATGTGAGGTTTAATTGTGACCAATCTATTTTACGAAAAAACTATATCTTTTATATTTCTATTCATATATTATTTTCGAAAAGATAGGCATTGCCTTCCCCGAACCGATTGCTATGGTAGGCTTTGCCTCCACGATTTGATCATATGGTAGACTATGTCTCCTCAGATCATATTTATGGAGTGATAAATTATGTCTCCTCCTTGAATTTATGGTAGGTGGTGCCTGCTCGGTTATTTAAGCTTGCTTTTTAATTATGCACTTAAATTTTGCATTTATATTTATGCATTTAAATTACTGGATTTATATTTATGCTTTTATATTTTGCATTTATTTTTATGCTCTTAAATTACTGCATCTAAATTTATCTTATTTTTCTTTAAAATAAACTTAAAATTTAAATGTTTAAATCATATAGAGATAATGTCGAACTTGGCAAAGCTCGATATCATTGCCCTTGATGTTGCTAGCAAAAATTATATGACATGAGCATCAGATGCAAAATGGCGTCTGAAATCAAATGGTCTTCTGGAAACCATTGATCTATTGGAAACGATGACTGATGAGGCTAAGGCTAAGGTCATGGTGTTTTTACGCCGCCACCTCCATGATAACCTGAAAAATGAATACATCACGAAGAAGGATCCATCGGATCTCTGGCAATCACTCAAAGAAAGGTTCGATCATCAAAAATATGTGATCTTACCAAAAGTCAGATACGACTGGTTGCACCTCCGATTCATGGATTACAAAAATGTTGAAGAGTATCATTCCGTGTTGTTCGGAATTACTGCCAGGATGGCTTTATGTGGTGAAAAGATGAGTGATTATGATATGATTGAGAAAACACTCACCACATTTCATTCTGGAAATGTAATCCTGAAACAACAGTACCAGGCAAAAGATTACACCCAGTACTCGGAGTTGATGCAAGTCGTGCTTGTAGCAGAGAAAAATAATGAACTCGTGATTTTAAACCATCAGACTCGTCCAGCTGGATCAGCTCCATTCCCAGAAGTGAATATCGTAGCATCCAGAAATAATGATAACTCTCGTGGACGAAGATATGGACGTAGCAGAGGCCGCGGTTGAGGTCGTGGACGATATCATGGCTGTGGGCAAGGAAGAAGTTTCAACAATGGAAGAAATAATAATCTCCAAATAAATGAAGGTGGTCGTTCCATAAAGAAGCCGACCAATAATGCTTGTTACAGATGCGACATGAAAGGGCATTGGGAACATATATGCCGTACACCAAAACATTTTGTCGATCTGTATCAAGCATCACAAAAGGCCGCGGTTAATAATGTTGAAACCAACTTCATCGATGATGAAGCCGGCCCTTCCTCTAGCGGCATAAATGAGGACACTCATCTTGATGTCGCAGATTTCCTCATCGATGAACCATAAATGAGTTGCCAAGGATACTATCTATAATAAATCTTAATGTTTGTCTAATATATTTTGTAACAAAACTTATTAGAAGTTTTAATAAGCTTGTGTAATATGATTTTGTTATGAAAGATGTTTTAATACCTTCTTATCTTATGACACAGAAGATGTCGCATATTGAGAATCATGATGGAGATATATGTCTAGCAGACAGTTCTACGACACATATTATCCTTAAGGATAGACGATTTTTCTCCTCTCTCAAAATCAAAGACTCCGCCGAAAGCGTGAACACCATTTCTGGTAATGCAAAAATAATATTAGGCTCTGAAGAAGCCGGTTTTTCAATGCCAAGGGGAACTAAATTTGAGATAAATAATGCATTATATTCTCCTAAATCTCATAGAAACTTGATAAGTTTCCGAAATATCCGTAGAAATGGGTATCACATAGAAACTATGGATAAGAATGGCATTGAATATTTATGCATTACGTCTGAGAAAAATTTGTATTGGAAGAGCTACCGATGCTAGCCTCCGGATTATATTGCACAAAAATAAACATTATTGAATCCTATGCTATAATAAATCAAGAGGTTTTCAATACCTTTAGAGTCTGGCATGAAAGGTTAAGACATCCAGGATCAGTAATGATGAGAAGAATTGTGCAAAATTATAGTGGTCACCCATTGAAAAATGAAAAGACTTTTCAATCGGGAGAGTGTCCATGTAATGTTTGTTCTCAAGGGAAACTCATCACTCGGCCATCACCAGCAAAAATTGGGAATGAATTCCCATTATTCTTAGAAAGAATACATGGAGATATATGTGGACCTATCATCCACAATGCGGGCAGTTTCGATATTATATGGTATTAGTTGATGCATCTAGTAGATGGTCACATGTGTGTCTGTTGACCACAAAAAATACGGCTTTCACAAGATTCATTGTCCAAATAATCAGGTTGAGATCATAGTTCCCTGATTATTCCATTAAGAAAATAAGGCTTGATAACGCTGGTGAATTCACTTCACAAGCCTTTGATAATTACTGTAAGTCAATGGGAATCGATGTTTAGCATCCAGTACCCCATGTGCATACACAAAATGGCATGGCCGAAAGTTTAATAAAACGATTGCAATGGATTGCAAGATCACTGATATTGAGAACAAAACTCCCAATTTATGTATGGGGATATGCTATATTGCATGCAGACGAATTGGTCCGGATAAGACCAAGTGCATATAATAAATATTCCCCATAACGATTGGCATCTGGTCAAGAACCTGATATATCCCATCTCCGAGTTTTTGGGTGTGCAGTTTATGTTCCTATATCGCCACAACAAAGTACAAAAATTGGGCCGCAACGGAGATTAGGGATATGTGTCGGGTATACATCACCAAGTATAATAAGGTATCTGGAACCACAAACCGGTGATATGTTTACAGCACGGTTTGCTGATTGCCATTTTCATGAGGATGAATTCCCCGCGTTAGGGGGAGGATTGAGAGAATCACCAAAAGATATCACATGGTGTACAAAATCTTTGGCTTATCTTGATCCTCCTACTAATCAACGCGAGTTGGAAGCTCAAAAAAATATACATTTACAAAGTATGGCAAATCAATTACCAGACGCATTTATAGATACAAAGAAGGTTACCAAATCATATATACCCGCTGCAAATGCTCCATCCAGAATTGAAATTCCAAAAGAACAAGGTGGTGGAAGCATTGCTAATGAACCCAAGGTTCAGTTGAAAAGGGGGAGGCCAATGGGCTCTAAAGATAAAAATCCCGAAAGAAAAAGAAGTTGGGAGAACAAAATGAAAAGGTTCAAGAGGAACCGAATGATGAAAAATGTCGAGAAGACATTTTTGAAAAGGTTCATCAAGAACCTGGTGAAGAGAAAAATCTTGAAGTCGAGCATGATGAAGAAAAGTGTGAGATTTCCATTAATTACGTCCATGACGGAAAAGTATGGACTAGATATGAAATTGATGATGTAGATGGAACATTCTCCTTTTCTATCTCCAAAGACATTGATAATGATAATGATGATCTGGATCCAAGATCCATATCGGAGTGCCAGAAAAGGCCCGATTGGGAGAAATGGCAAGAAGCCATAAGAAATGAATTACTCTCCCTTAATAAGAGAAATGTTTTCGGACCAGTTGGTATTACAGCTGCAGATGTAATAACAGCTGGGTGTAAATGGGTCTTTGTGAGAAAAAGAAATGAAAATAATGAAGTCACTAGATATAAAGCTCGACTTGTGGCACAAGGGTTTTCTCAAAGACCGGGAATTGATTATGATGAAACATATTCCCCGGTAATGGATGCAATCACATTCAGGTACTTAATGAGCCTAACAGCATCAAATTTTTTTGGAAATATACCTTATGGATGTTGTGATTGCATATATATATATATATATGAAAATCCCAGAATGATTTAAGATCCCAGAAGTGTCGAAGATTCCAAATGAATCTGAGAAAATTTGTACGGTCAAATTACAACGATCACTTTACGGATTGAAACAATCCGGACGCATGTGGTATAATCGCTTAAACGAATTTTTGTTGACGAAAGGATTTATCAACAATGTGATATGCCCATGCGTATTTAAAAGGAAATCCCCATCTGGATTTGTGATCAATGTTGTTTATGTTGATGACCTGAACATCATTGGAACTCAAAAGGAAGTTGATGATGCAAGAACTCATATGAAATGAGAGTTTGCGATGAAACATCTTGGAAAGAAAAAATTTTGTCTTGAGCTCCAAATAGAGCATTTACAAGATGGTATATTTGTACATCAATCAAATTACACCACAAGGGTGTTAAAATAATTTAATATGGATAAAAAAATCCTTTGACTACTTCAATGGTCAATAGATCGCTTAATGTTGACAAGGATCCATTTCGACCTTCTGAAGATAATGAGGAAATATTGGGTCCAGATATAGCATTCTCCAGATCACTTATGTATCTTGCAAACTGTACCATACCAGATATAGCATTCTCTACTAATCTGCTTGCAAGATACAGTTCATCCCCTAGACAGAGACATTGGACCGGGATAAAACATATCCTTCGAATCTTCGAGGTACGATTGACTTGGGACTATATTATCCTCGAAATTCTGCGCTTGGTCTAGTTGGTTTTGCAGATGCAGGATATTTATCTGATCCGCATAAAGCTTGATCGCAAACCGGGTACGTTTTCACAATGGGAGGAACTGCGATCTCGTGGCGTTCACAAAAGCAAACTCTAGTCGCCCCATCTTCAAATTATGCGGAGACAATTGCGCTTCATGAAGCATGTCGAGAATGAATGTATATGGTTGAGATCTATGACTCATCATATACAAGAAATTAGCGGAATAGTTATAAACAAAGAATCAACGATTGTATTTGAAGACAATTTTTCATGTGTTGTTCAACTCAAGGAAGGCTATATCAAGAGCGACAGAACAAAGCATATTCCTCCAAGATTTTTCTCCTACATTCAAGAACTCGAGAAAAATCAAGAAGTGGACATCAAGTATATCCACTCAAACGATAATGCATCAAATCTCTTTACAAAGGCGCTTCCTACTACAACATTCAAGAAACATATTCAAACCATAGGAATGCGCCATTTGTTAGATTTATGAAGAAAAGATCATATCATCTATCAGGGGGAGTTTACGTCGCTGTACTCTTTTCCTTGTCATGATTTTTATCCCAATAAATTTTTTTATGATAACGTTTTTAACAAGGCAGTATGTAATATAAAATAAATATTTAATGGGAATGTTAAAATATTATAAATATATATTATATAACATATATATCTTTAGCCAAACCGACTTAATGGTGCACTATACATATGTGCTACTCGTTTGTAAACGAAAACACAAGACACACTTGAAGAAAGTTAATAAAACAAAAACACTTACGTACAACTCTTCTCTCTCTCTCTCTCTAGCTATCACCTTTTCCTAATCAATTTGTCATTTCTTTATTTTACAACAATATCAATATTTTGATTTTTATAGTATTCTTCATTCCTGCTAAACTATTTCTAATAAAAATATTAGTGAAGGTGAAAAGTAAACATAGACATAAAAATCGGAATTAAAGAATCAAAACCGAAAATTTTCATTTAATTCCACCTATATTACTCATTAGATCCTCAATTGAGGAATTATGTGTATCAGCTAAGAACCGGAATCGAACCGAAACTAGGAAACGGAAAACCATACTTATATAATGCCTAATAAAGGGTTAGCCAGTTAGAGTTTTATTGTCTTTACTCTTTTCTCGAGACATTTTAAATTTTCAAACCTATGCGCATGCGATTGTCGATTCCCAAGTCTTTGTATATGTGATCTTCAATTCTCGAGTCTTGAAGAAGCCATTTTTATTTTATATCATAAGGCTTTTTAGATCCACTGAATTTATATTTATATTATGTAACTGACAATGAATTATGGACATTTTCGTTTTTTTTGGTTAATGGTTTGTTGAATTAACAAAAATTTCATGTTTTTGTTGTTGTTAAAGTTGAGTATTTTTATGATTTAATGGTTAAAATGCTATTTCGGATGCAAAATATCCGAAATTATTTAAGAACTAAAAATTTTGGATATTTTACGGATCCAAAAATATGAAACCGAACCATAACCGATAAGATCAAGCCAAAAATTGTAAATATCCATTAGATCCTAAATCTGTGGAACCGAAATAATCCAGAATCGAACGGTTTCTATTCGGAATGAACCGAAAACTCGAAAATTCATGCCTAGTATAAAAGCTTAAATTATTTTGGAAATTTGAGTATAAAACAACAAATTAAAAAAATTACAAATATTCTCAAAGGCACCGGAGAATTGGCAAAGTGTTTGTCAATGTCAACAACAGCATAATATTGGATATCAGTTTCTTTCTCCTTTTCAATAATGGGATTTGAGTTTAGGGTTATTTGCTAATTCACTGAAATATATTTCTGGAACACATAATGATAAACATTTTATTTATAAAAACCCATAAATAGTAATATCCGACAAGAAAAAGTTCCACGTCTGAAAAACGTTAAATCCCACGTTTTTAGTGAGACATAAAAGACATCACTCCATAAGCAGTACAGCCTGTGCAGTGAATTTGGAATCTTTTAAATGTTCCCAAATTCTCCTTCTCATCTTCCACTTCATCTCTTTCTCTCCTCTCTTTCTGTACTTAGATTTTCAGTTCATAGAGATAAAGAGAATGACGAAAATCTCTGTTGGATTACAACTTGTGACAACAGATTCAAAAGAAAAGCTAAACAACATAGTGATCAAATCTTCATTGAGACCAAACCGGTTTAACCCAAACATCTCGGAGCTGTGTTTCCTCAAAACATGTCATCTCTGTTTGAAACAGCTCCGTCAAGACAAAGATGTTTACATGTACAGGTACGAATTTCTCTAACCTTATCTTGATGATTGATGATATTTTATAAAACCCATTTATAATCTAAGGATTTTTTTTTTCTTAGTCTCAGTTGTTCTATTTTTTTGTGGTGAAAACAGAGGAGACTTGGGATTTTGTAGCAGAGAGTGTAGAGAAAGTCAGATTTTGATCGATGATAAGAAAGAATTAGAGGCTTCCACGAAGATGATGCTGGCTTCTTACAGACGTTGTAACTCTCGGGCACCGGAAAAAGGGAGAATCGGAAATTGTTGGATGATCTCCGGTGGCGACGCCGGCTATTCATAGTCCCTTAAAAGCAATCATCCACTTTCACTAATTAGTAATTATCATTTTTTTTGCTTGGTTAAACAACTTATAAATACATCTCGATAGAGTTGTCAAAAAAAATCTCTATGGATATATAGAAGAATATATATATATATATATATGTTAATTAAATTGTATCTCCATTGTCAAATGTTAATTGGAAGGTTTATATATGGTGATCTTAGGTGAGATAGCTACTTATTATTATATATAAAATGTCATATTGTTTGCAGTTGAACTTTTAATCACAACCCACTATGATTATTCAATATCATATTTGGATTGGATCTGGGCATGATGAATATGAAGTGGATAAAATATATATATTTTTAGTGGAAAATCTTTATGATTCGATTTGTTTTCATTACATGGAGATATTTGTTTATGTATGGACATAGACACACTCTGGTCTGAAGATATTTAGCCACGTGTTGAAATATGTAACTGACTTTTGCTATTTTTAAATATATAAAAGTTGAAATTATTACTTTTACACAATGTTTTTAAATTCGGATCAATCCAGCGGTCAGACCGGGTTCAACCATGAATCGTATTGATAATCGGGTTAGGTTTCTACAAAACCCAAAATTTATTAACCCGGATAAAAACCTAACTAAAATCAGTAAATATGTGAATTGTTTGATCCAAACGAACTAGTTGACACCGGTTTAATATTTTATATATAAAAATTAGATTTTTAAATATGTCATATATTTTATGTAATAATTAAAATAGAAAGTCGTGGTTTCTTATTTAATTGTTTTAAAAAATTAATCTTAATATTAATATTATATTTTGATATAGTGGTGTTATATTAGAAAAATATATGTTATTTTTTCTAGTATTAGTTATTTCCTCTTAAATTATATATAAAAACATATTTTTTTACACAAAAAAAAATCAAAATTTAATATGTTAAAAATATTTATTAGTTTAGTATTTGAGATTAATTATCTATTTGATTATATAAGAAAACCAAAAGTTTTAAGAACCAGATTCGACCCGGTCGAACCAGATTCGACCCGGTCTAACCATATTAAACCATGATCTAATCTGGTTCGACATCTAGTCCGGTTTTAAAAACATTTACATATATTTTTTTCTCTAGTTCTGATCTTTAATGTCAACTACTTTACGCAGGGAATAGCAGATTTATAATCTAAGGGAATCTAGGACTTTTCTCTCTAGCACGAAGCCCAAGGCGCCATCTAGGGCTGGGCATAATATCCGGACCCGAAATACCGAACCGAACCCGAATCGAAAAAGTAGAATCGAACCCGAACCCGAACCGACAAAATATCCGAACGGGTCCTAAACTCCTATATCCGAAGAATCGAACCCGAACCGAAAACCAAATGGGTACCCGAAATATCCGAATTACAATTATATACCTAAAATATTAATTATATTTAGACTTAATATAACAAAATTATCCAAAATTACAATTATAAACTTAAATATATTAGTTATTTTTAGGCTAAAATAACTAAATTATCAAAAATAAACAAAATATATGAAGGGTTTTGTTATATTTATCAAAATTTAACGAATTTTTATTTAAATATAACTAATTTTTATTTTTGTTTTATGTTTTTCGGGTACCCGAACCCGAACCGAACCCGAATAGAACCGAATCGAACCCGAACCGAAATTCTAAAATACCCGAATGGGTCTTATATCTTTAGACCCGAAAACCCGAAAACCTAAAAGACCCGAACCGAACCCGAACGGGTACCCGAACGCCCAAGCCTAGCGCCATCATCACTAGGTCTGGGCGTTCGGGTATCCGTTCGGGTTCGGTTCGGATCTTTCGGATTTTCGAGTTTTCGGATCTAGGCATATAAGACCCATTCAGGTATTTTATAATTTCGGTCCGGGTTCGGTTCGGTTCCATTCAGGTTCGGTTCGGGTCCGGATATCCAGAAAATCTTAAAACAAAAATAAAATTTGGTTAATTTGAACAAATTTTTTAAAAAATTTAGATAAATATAGTAAGAAATTTCATATATTTCGTTTATTTTGGATATTTTAGCTATTTTGGTCTAAAACTAACCAATATATTTGTGTTTTTAATTATAATTTTGTGTAATTTTATAATATTAAGTCTAAATATAACTAATATTTTGGATATATAATTGTAGTTCGGATATTTCGGGTACCCATTCGGTTCTCGGTTCGATTCGGTTTCGGTTCCTTGGATATAGAGGTTTATGACCCATTCGGGTATTTCACCGGTTCGGGTTCGGTTCCTCTTTTTCGGTTCGGGTTCGGTTCGGTATTTCGGTTCCGGGTTTTTTGTCCAGGCCTAATCATCACCTTCAAGCTCCGATCAAATGGATACTCGACGCCGGTTTTTCTCAGCTAATCTCTCCATATGAGAAGTTATGCTCCTCACTCTCAGGTCCCCGCCTGGACCTACCCGAAGACATGTCTCACCCGACGGTGAAGAAACCTTGAAAGATCGAAGGAGGCGTTTCTCCTCGGCCCCTCGTTCTGCACAGCTTATATCCGTACCGCTGTTGAGACAATCCTCCTCCTTCTTTGATTTAGTCTATGCCACTTTTGAATCTCCCTCCTTTGGTGAATCTGCTCTCCAAATTCAAGGACCTGATTTTCATGCCTTTGTCACTCAGTCGCACAGATTTGTCGATTTCCAGATCGATTTATCCGTAACTCCTCTCGGGTTGCTCCCGAAGATCACTACCATCATCTCCTAGGTTGCTCGTACGCCTCCTCCACCTCACCGAACCTATCTCTGCCTCTCAGAGATTATTCACCGCCGGATCTGCCCAAATCTTCAAGTCTCGAAGCTTCAGTCAACGAAAGCCTTCAATTCTCACCCTAATCGGCAAATGTCTTTACAGTCTATGGACCACCGTCAACGTATCCGGGAAGCCACAGTTTTTTACGGCAAAAACATTTTGCATTCCCGACTTTCTCATCAATATGGGCCAAAAAAAGAACTTACTTCAGTGGGCTTTGTCCTCAATTCAGTTTCAAGCCCAAGAACATGTACTCTAAGCGATTTCATTCGAGCCATAGAGGACTCAATTCTTTCGGTATTATACCATAACCATAAGGAAGTAGCAAATTCCTCCTTTGCTTGGGAGAGATCAATTCCACCTTCTTCCTATTTATGGGAGAGATCACTTCAAGTAATTTTCCTATGTCTGGAAATATTGCATCCATTTTCCACTCGTTATTGGGAGAGAACTTTTTCACCATGTCTCTTAATCAAAAAAAAATCTTTATTTTATGGTATTAACACCGGGAACTTATTTCAATTTCTTATATGCTTTGCTTTCTTCTGCAACGGTCCTGTCGAGACAAGCAGATGCAGCCAGGATTCCCTTAGCGGCATTTTCCAAGGGTAAGAGTTGGATTTCAAAGTCACAACAAAAATTGACTAAATTCTCGATTCCGAATTTATTAAGTTCGGTTTGATGCATTTGAGCAGTGTCTCATTTTCGTTGTCTCTCTTTTTTAAGAATTTATCTTGTTTGATTTCCTTTGTCTTTTAACTTTTGTTGTTGTAATCATAGAGAATGGATAATTACTGTACTCTTGAAATTTAAGTTTGAAATGAATTGAAAGTTTGTCCAAAAAAAAAAAGAATCTTAAGGGAATTCTAAAAGTAGCCCAATTTAAAAGCCCATTAACTTAAACTAAATGCAAGAGTGGAACTCAACCTGTTAAACCCACTAACTGAAAAATTCGGGCCAAGAAAGTTACGTTGGTATGCAAGTCTGATTAATGAGAAGCTAGGTCAGTTTTAAGGGAATTGATTTGGTTATTCTTCAAAGAAATATAATTGGTGTTGGTGTAGTCCAGAATCGAGTATAATATACACATAATTACTTCAATTATTTAAAAATAACAGTGAAACATATGGTTGGGCCTTATTTTTCAGCAAATAATAATAATAATTGCACTATGAATGACATCATCTTCTGCATTTTAAGATGAGCTAAATTAGAACTTCTCTCAATCCTGGAAAAAGATTCTGACCCTACCTATTTTATTCGCCTGTCCTTGAGTTCTCAAATTTATTCAATTTTAAATATTTAGATACATTGAATTGAAAGATTTTCACATTTTTTTTCTTTCAAATGAAAATAGATGAAAACAAAACAATATAAAAATATCCAGAAATTAAGAATAATTACTGATTGAAGCAACTGTAGTTTTTTTTGTCAATTTATAATAATAATTTTCTTTAAATATAATACTAATACTCCATAAGTCTTAGCTATGTTTTACCAGAAGAATCATAAATATAATTCTTTTTATATTAAGTATGTATGCGCGGAATGTAAGAATTATTTGGGGGTCACACAAGTAATATTTAATGTGTTAGGGTGATTATTTAAAGGAGTCAAAATTTATGTGGGCACTTTGGTAAATAATAAAGATTATGAGACATAAGTGTTATGAAAATTATTGTGTGGATACAATTTGTAATTTCTAATTTGATGAAGGGCCAAATTAGAAATTATTTCTATATAAATAGAATGTTATGCTCCCTTCGGCAACTCTAACTAGAAATACAGAAAAAAATTCTCTGCATCCCATCAACAGAGAACTACAGCTTTTCTGAGTTTGTCGTAGAAGAGTCATAACGGACAGATTCATTATCATCAACCATGGATCCAAAAGGTACGCTTCCGCTTTCGTTCTTATTATTCAGAAACTGGCTTGAAATCAAATAAAGTTTTTACAAATGGTATCAGAGCTATTATGTCTAGTTTCTGTTTGATAATCCAGAGATTGTTAAATATAATTTTTTGTTAAGGTTTAAGGTTAATTTTGAATCTTGGAATCTGTGGTTTAAAATTTTTCATTGTTAGATCTGAATTTATACATGTTTATCTGGTTCTATGGTGTTTGTTCTAGAGAAAAGCATGTTAGATCTAAACTATTGATATTAAAAAGTTTGTTTTTTTGGAAAATTTCATCAAGTTTCGAAATTTTCCGGAAATCTTTTTCGATTTTGGATTATGTTCATCTGGTATTTGTTAAAAAAAAAGAAGTCTTGCGGCTGTTTATTTTTGGGTACAGAAAACCGTAAAGGTTGAAGGAAGTCAAACGTTACGTTTCATTTATTACGAAACGTCCGTTTCATTTAAGAATTTTTTTTTTGGGGTTTGCTGGCCCGTAAAGTTCTAGGCCCAATTTTAATTAAAAAAAGGCAAACCTGGGCCAGCAAAACAACTAAACCTGCCTCGGCCCATGTAAAATCGACAACAATTCAGCGCATCATGTTGTTTGTTGGGTTCGAACTCGGGATGAGTTCAATAAGGCTCCTTCTCTTCAACCACTAAGTCATCTCAAGTTCCTTGCATATTAAACGTCCAGACTTTAATTTATATGTCTGTGCAAAGATAAATTCAGTTTTATAAATCAATTAATAAAATCTGATTGCACAAGTTTAATATTTTGGATTGGATTAATTGATACAAGATGTTGCCAAAGTAACCTCCCTTGTGGATATTTTTCATGAATAATATTAAATGTTATATGTATATTTTCATGTGAATTTAAATCGATCCAAAGGTAGGTTTATATTTGGCCGAAATATATACATACTTGTGATAATAAATGTGTGATGATTATAAGGAATAACCATGTGAATAATAAATCGATCCAAAGATAGGTTTATTGTTTATCATGCATTATTGTCAATGTTTGATTATTACAACAAGAGTACTGCTAGCAGTTAATATTACTGTCCAAAGACTTGATATTAATGTTGCACTTGGTATCTTGAGATGAATTGTGCATTCTCTTATATTTTATTATTGATTTGGTTCAGAAAGTGAGTAATTGAGGATTGTTCTCTTTACGTTTTAGGAACTTTCACTACAGTATCTGCCAATTTATGATCAATTCCAACTCTTACTGGTTCCAATTACAAAGAATGGAACAGTAAAGTTAAGATTGTGCTTGGGTGTATGGATCTTGACCTTGCGCTAAGGATGGAACAACCTACTTCTCTTACTGATACCAGCTCTGCTGAGTATAATGCGATTTATGAGAAGTGGGAACGTTCTAATCGCATTGGTTTAATGATCATTAAGGACACCATTCCAGAAACCTTTAGAGGTGATGACGAGATGAAAGATCTTAAACAGTTATTTGCTGAAATGGACTTGCGGTTTGCAAAGAGTGATAAAGCAGTAAGTACGCTACTGCATCGCTTTAGTACCATGAGGTATCACAACAATGGAAAAATAAGGGAGTACATTTTGGAAATGTCCAACATTGTTTCAAAACTTAAGGCACTCAAGACTGAGCTTCCGGAAGAAGTGCTCATCTTCTTTGTTTTGAATTCTATGCCTCCTCAATTCAATCAATTGAAATCCAGTTACAACACACAGAAGGAGAAATGGTCTCTTAATGAGCTCATTTCGTTTTGTGTGCATGAAGAGGATATGTTGAAACAACAAAGGACAGAAAGTGCTCATATGGCAAACACCTCTAAGGTTCAGGGCAAAAGAAGGAAATTCGAGGTTGTTAACAATGAGGTTGATAAGGGTCCAACTCAAAAGAAGCAGACTAAGGTTGAAGATATCTGCTTCTTTTGTAAGAAAGTTGGACACATGAAGAAGGACTGCCAAAAGTATCACGCATGGCGTGGAAAGAAAGGTATGTTCCTTGCTATGGTCTGTTCTGAAGTGAACTTAGTTGAAGTACCCAGAAACACTTGGTGGTTAGATTCAGGTGCAACTACTAACATCAGTGTCTCGTTGCAGGGTTGCCTGAGCTACCGAACACCAACTGATGTTGAAAGACGCATTCATGTGGCTAATGGTTTTCCGGTGGATGTGGAGGCAGTTGCGCATTTCAGATTGTTATTTAGTATTGGTCGTTATTTGGATTTGAAAGACACTTTTGTTGCACCGTCATTAAGACGGAATTTGGTTTCTGTTCCTTATTTAGACAAATCTGGTTATTCTTGTTTAAGTGGGAATGGAAAAGCTATTTTGTCTTTAAATTCAATTTTAATTGGAACCGGAGCACTTTTGGAAAATCACAATTATTATATGCTTGACACTATAACTTCTCAAGATGAGAATTTAAGTGTTGAATCAAGGGGTACTAAACGAAAATTAGAAAATGCAAGTTCATGAACTTTATGGCACAAACGCCTAGGTCACATTTCTAGAAATAGATTTGTGTGGCTTGTGTCAGACGTGTTGGATCTCCTAGGATCTAGGGTTTGATATATTGAAATTTAACCAACCTCGTTCTTACCTTGAACTGGCAGCGGAATGAAATGGTGAACGAGATCAGTTGAGCAACGCAGGTGCCTTGCCTCTACCAGATACACACTCACACAAGCTGGAAACGGGATGCTAGTGCCGGATCAATGAGAATCCTCTGTTTCTGGTGTTTCTGCTCTTCTCACTGAGAAAAAATCGACGGCTCACATTCTAGGTCGAAACTATCAAGTTTTATTCGACCTAAAACATACTTAACGGGCCAGACTTGATTAAGTCTTAATTTCGAAAAGCCCTTTCGAAACCCGAACTGTGTCGACCGACACACATACTGTGTCGATCGACACAACACCATTTTCTCGATAATAATGTGTATCCAATACACATTAATATGATCATTACCATAATGATCATTCCCATGTCTTAGCTTCCAGTTTGCTTAGGTGTGTGACCCTATAGGATCATTTAATACTGGCAATAAGTATACAACTTACAGATTGCAAGAGGCTTCTAGCAAAACATTGCAACTGCCCAACATTATACGAATGTCTGATCTCGACACACAACTATCATCAGGAGTGAGTACAAGTGTGATTTCAGGACACTATCCCAACAATCTCCCACTTGTACTGGAATCAACAATTCCTATAATCCTTTTGTCTCTACATCTCGATTTGGCATAAGGCAAGATTAGTGTTATCCTTATTAAGCCAACATTGTGTTTATCGAACTCCTGATCTCATACTGAACATTACAAACAACTGAACTACAGTTCGTTTGAGTGCGGCCACACATTCTCTCAGTATTCAATCTTCGATAGGCCCTGAGATATTTATCTCCCGTTATACAGGAGGGACAAATCCCATCTTGTTCCATCCCTGTTTCAACGCACACTTCATGATATACTTGAACAGTGCCGTTATAGTCGCCAGTTACGGGTCGACGTTTGACAAGGTCAAAGTGTACCAATTCATATGCAAGAAAGCATGATGAACTCAGGTCTGAGGACTATACTCTATAGTCGTAATGAGAACCTCTTATGACACAGATATAACTATCTTGTAGACTTCTCATTAGCGGGTCATGTCCGATCATATGTTCACCAACATATATCTATGTGACTGACTGCGATAATCATATCATTGGCTCCATGAAACTTAGCCAACAGTCACCTCACAATCTAGTCTCTCGCGGTTGCCATTGTCCCACTTTGACAACCTCGACTAGGGACAAAACATAATTTATATCATCTATGACTTATAGGGTTTCATGATCAAGTCCTCAACTTGATGACCTATAATGTGACATAAACTTATTTTGGGACCATTATTTAGATCACAATAAATAATGCTGAAATCAAATTTCATTAAACATATCCAAAAGAATGTTTTACAAGAGCATCTTATTATAACTAAAATAAAACTAAAACTCCCACTAGAATCAAGATTATATCTTAAGATCTCTAATGCCTACAGCAGTCGTATGAATCTCATGCTTAGGCCTTGGGAGTGACTTAGTCAGAGGATCAGCGACATTCTCGTTCGTCGGAACTCGGCTGATCTTCACATCACCTCTATTGACGATATCACGAATCAGGTGATATCTCCTCTCTACGTGTTTGGACTTCTGGTGTGACATGGGTTCTTTCGCCTGAGAAATGGCTCCGTTGTTGTCACAAAACAAAGCCACTGGCTCCAAGATACTTGAAACCACACCAAGTTCAGTCATGAACTTCTTTATCCAAACAACTTCCTTTGCCGCTTCTGAAGCAGCAACATATTCGGCTTCCGTCGTGGAATCAGCTACGGTATTCTGCTTAGAGCTCTTCCAACTCACTGCACCGCCATTTAGACAGAAGACATATCCAGATTGTGATCGAAAATCGTCTATGTCCGTCTGAAAACTCGCATCAGTGAATCCATTCACTACAAGCTCTTCACTTCCTCCATACACCAGGAATTTATCCTTAGTATGTCTCAAATACTTGAGAATATTCTTGACAGTTGTCCAGTGAACTTCACCTGGATCAGATTGGTGTCTACTCGTCATGGTTAACGCGTAAGCTACATCTGGACGAGTGCAGAGCATGGCATACATAATAGATCCTATTGCAGAAGCATAGGAATCCTATTCATGCGCTCCCGCTCAGCATGTGTCACCGGACACTGCTTCTTGCTGAGACTAATGCCATGAGACATCGGTATGAAGCCCTTCTTGGAATCATGCATCCTGAATCTGTGCAACACCTTATCAATATAAGTGTCCTGGCACAATCCAATCAGCTTATTCATTCTATCTCTGTAGATTCTGATTCCAAGAATGTACGCGGCTTCTCCCATGTCTTTCATGGAAAAACAACTTCCGAGCCAAGTCTTAACTGACTGAAGCAACGGAACGTCAATACCGAGGAGGAGTATGTCATCGACATACAGTACAAGTAACACAATTCTGCTCCCACTAGTCTTCTTGTAAACACATGGTTCCTCTTCGTTCTTGATGAAACCAAATTGTTTTACTGCTTCACCAAAACGAAGATTCCAACTCCGTGATGCTTGCTTCAATCCATAAATGGATTTATGAAGCTTGCATACCTTTCCAGCGTTCTTAGGATCAACAAAACCTTCAGGCTGTGTCATATACACATCCTCTTCCAGAATACCATTCAGGAATGCGGTTTTGACATCCATTTGCCAAATCTCATAGTCATAATGAGCGGCAATCGCTAGAAGAATCCGAATGGATTTAAGCATAGCGACTGGGGAATAGGTTTCATCATAGTCAATACCATGAATTTGCTTGAAACCTTTAGCCACCAACCTCGCTTTGTAAATCTGTACATTTCCATCCACGTCAATCTTCTTCTTAAAGATCCATTTACACTCAATGGCTTTTGCACCATTAGGTAAATCGACCAAGGACCATACTTGGTTTTCTGACATGGATCCCATTTCGGATTTCGAGGCTCCAAGCCATTTTTCGGAGTCCGGGCCCATCATTGCTTCCGCGAAGGTCGCTGGTTCGTCACTATCAATGATCATCAAATCATTGGAATTGGTCACGAGAAATCCATAGTATCTCTCGGGTTCGTGACGGATCCTTTCGGATCTGCGAACTTCAGGCTCCACATGCGCCGGTTCCATATAAATTTGTGGATCCAACTGCTGCTCTTCCTCAGCAGGTTGAGCAGTCTCATGTGCATCTCGAATTTCTTCAAGATGTACTTTACTCCCACTGTTTTTCTTAGAGAGAAACTCCCTCTCAAGAAAAGAACAGCCCCAAGCAACAAATACTTTGTTTTCCGATTGGTTGTAAAAGTAGTATGCCTTGGTTTCCCTAGGATAACCAACGAAGTAGCATTCATCTGATTTGGGTGCAAGCTTGTCAGAGATTAAACGTTTGACATAAGCCTCACAACCCCAAATCTTCAGGAAAGACATACTAGGAATGATCCTAGTCCACAATTCATGTGGTGTCTTTTCCACTGATTTAGATGGCACCCTGTTTAGTGTAAACGCAGACGTTTCTAGAGCGTATCCCCAAAAGGATAATGGAAGATTTGAATGATTCATCATAGACCGAACCATATCCAATAAGGTTCGATTCCTCCTCTCTGACACTCCATTCCATTGGGGTGTTCCAGGAGGAGTGAGTTGTGAAATAATTCCACACTCGCTCAGATAGTCTCTGAACTCTTGACTCAAGTATTCTCCTCCGCGATCCGATCACAGAACTTTGATACTTTTGCCAAGTTGGTTCTGTACTTCATTCTTGAATTCCTTAAATCTATCAAAGGATTCTGACTTGTGTCTCATCAAAGAGACATAGCCATACCTACTAAAATCACCAGTGAAGGTAATGAAGTACTTGTAATTTCCTCTGGCAACAGTACTCATTGGCCCACAGACATCAGTATTAACAAGGCCCAATAAATCACTGGCCCTTTCATTTGGTTTGTTGAAAGGGGCTCTAGCCATTTTGCCCATCAAACAAGGTTCGCATTTCTCACATGATTCAAAATCAAATGAGCCCAGAAGCCCATTTCGATGGAGCCTTTGGATGTGTTTCTCATTGATATGGCCCATACGACAATGCCATAAGAAAGTCGGGTTCTCGTCATTGGACTTAAACCGCTTTGTATTTATGTTAAAGACAGACATTTCTTGGTTTAAAACATATAACTCATTATCTAATGGGGCGCTACCATAATACGTACCATCACGATTAAAAGAACAAACTTTATTCTTAACAGCAAAATCAAAAACCTTCCAAATCCAAAACGGAAACTAAAATTATGTTTCTGCTAATCGCAGGTACAAAAGTAGCAATTATTCAAAGCTAAAACCATGCCCGAAGGTAAAGACAAATCGTAGGTGCCTACGGCCAGTGCAGCAACCTTAGCTCCATTCCCGACCCGTAGCTCCACTTGTCCTTTCTTCAGCGTCCTACTGTTTCTTAGTGCCTGCACATCAGTACAAATATGAGCACCGCAGCCGGTATCCAATACCCACGAAGTAGAACTAGAAGACATAACATTAAGTTCGATAACATAAATACCTGAGTCAGACGCCTCATACGTCTTCTTCAGCTTATTGTAATCTTCCATGAACTTCTTGCAGTCTCTCTTCCAATGCCCTAATTGCTTGCAGTAGTTGCACTTATCCTCAGGAGAAGGCCCGGATTTGGGCTTCGGCTTGGGCTTGTCCTGACTCTCAGTCTGGACAACTTGGGCCTTTCCCTTATCCTTCTTAGGTTTCTTAAACCTCTTACCCCCTTGTACCATCAGTACACTGGGAGTTGCCTTCTTGAGATTCGGCTCTGCTGTCTTCAGCATGCCGTGCAACTCAGTCAATGTCTTAGTCATGTTTTGCATGTTGTAGTTCATGATGAACTGATCAAAACACGATGGCAAAGACTGCAGAATCATGTCAGTGGCTAGCTCCTGGCTAATGGCACAGTCCAGTTTCCCCATGTTATCAATGTAACCCATCATTTTAAGGACATGAGGACTTACTAGACTATCCTTAGCCAGCTTGCAATCCATGAGAGATTTAACCGTCTGGTATCTCTCTGTGCGAGCTTGCTCCTGAAACAAAGCTTTCAGGCTGTTAATCATCTCAATGGGTGACATCACGTTCTCATATTGCTTCTGCATCTCAGAGTTCATAGTCACCAGCATTAGACAATTAACGTCTTTGACATCAGCTTAATGCTTATCCCAAGCATTATTTTCTGTCTGCGGGGCATTGGAACGTGGCCTCTCGGGGATAACTCTTTCAAGGACATACTCCTTGTTCTCCTACCTGAGAACTATTCTCAGGTTCCGATACCATTCCAAGAAATTAGATCCATTTAACTTGTCCTTCTCAAGGACGGATCTTAGTGAGAAAGTGTTGATGTGAGTTGAGACAGACATAGCTGTAATTAAAAGAGGTAGAGGTTTTAGTTATAATGCTCAAGGAAATGATAATTCTTATCTATTAAGAAAAACTCGCATTGTATTCAAAACTATGTTTCCTCACATGAATACAATGAGCCAAGATCCATACTTCACCAAAATCTGAGTGGGCGACTCGCCATCACCCAAACTATAGTTATCTAGGTAAGCAAATCATTGCTAATTGTACCCAGTACAACTCTTGGTCGTGGATGAGACAAACTATGCCAAATCCACTCTGATGTCTCTGGGCCCAGAACTTCTGATAGCCCAGTCAAGTAAAACCAATCTCTTTTGTCTTGTGATCACTGACAGTCGCACTGCTAGTCTGTCAATGATCACCTGCCTTACACATGTTGCAGTGGATACCAAGGACTCCAAGACTATCCAACAAACGACACAAGTCTTGACAGTAGACAAGATTGGGCAAGACATCAAGATCACTTGATATTTTGTTGAGGAAAAGAATTATTTTAATCTTGATGTATATCCAATATACATTCAAGAAGTTATTAATTTAATTAAAACATTCAGTTTTATTAAGTTTAGGTTCAACTAGAACTTTGGGGTTAAATTTGATCTGGTATACGCAAATTTATGGTCCAACCAGTAATTCTGCGAATGGTGTGTCGATCGATGCCAACCATTGGCATCGGTCGACACAACACAATTTAAACCGGTCTCCGATAACCGGTCAAACCGGATCGAATTTCCTTAACCGATTCAATCTAATTGAACCGGTTCGGTTTAACGGTCCATGTCGATCGTCACACAACTCGGTGTCGATCGACATTACCTAACCAGAACCAAATTGGTTAATAAAATTAATCGAGCTAGATAACCGGTTCAATCCAATTGAACCGATCTATCTAATCGCATTGCCTGTGTCTGTTGGGAATGTCCTGAAATCTACCGTACTATCTCTAGAAAGTATGATAAGTGTCGAGATCAGACATAAGTCATAAATACTGGGTGATCATGATGGCTTGCTAGAGTCCGCTCATGATCTATAAGTTTAGGACTTATTACCAGTATTGTATGATCCCAAAGGGTCACACACCATAGCTAACGGGAAAGTTAAATGGATCAGAGAATTGGGCCAGACAAAATACAGGCTTTTGTCTGATTTGTGTCTTGGGCCCAAAAGATTAATGAGCCATTAGTCTAATGACTTGGGCCCATTAATGAGAGAGACAAAAAATCGAAAACCCTAAGGAAGAAGCTATCTTTTGCGATTTCTTCTTGGCATCCGCAAGCCTCTCTTTATTGTTGGGAATGTCCTGAAATCTACCGTACTATCTCTAGAAAGTATGATAAGTGTCGAGATCAGACATAAGTCATAAATACTGGGTGATCATGAAGGTTTGCTAGAGTCCGCTCATGATCTATAAGTTTAGGACTTATTACCAGTATTGTATGATCCCAAAGGGTCACACACCATAGCTAACGGGAAGGTAATGATCAGGTTTGGTTTATGATTCGTTTTGCAAGAACCTAGATCTGTTAAGATTATGTGTTAGGTTGTAATACGGGAATTGAACCTTGAATAAACACCATAATTCTACAGTGGTATCAGAGCCTAGGTTTTTAGGTTTCTTGTGAAATTGGATCATAGGTTGTTTAATAGTTTTTGAATCAATTGAGAATTAATATTGATTAAGTTATTAAAAACCTATTGGAATGATTTGGTCTCGGCCGATCATTTAAACCCTAACGCTTGGTATCGGCCGTGTGGCCGTGTAATCATGTCTCGGCCGTGAAAGCATGATGCCGAGAGATTGACCGAGCGTTGCCGATCGTGTGATGCCCTATGCCGAGATCGATCAATCCGATCGTGAGGCAAGGCATGCGATCGTGACCGTGATGATCACATGGGCCGTGACGCGTGATCAGTTGGCCGAGATCGATCAATACGATCGTGAGGCTGGCAAAGGATCGAGCGTGCATGAGCCATGATCGAGCGATGCGTGTGCCGTGTAACCGAGCCGAGCGTGATCCGATGCGATGATCGATCTTGCGATCGTGAGCATGCGCAAGTTGCGCCGTGATGATCATGGGCCTCGGATGATCATGGGCCCACAAATTGCGTTAATGGGCCGAGTTGGATCTTGGATCCGATTGCTTGGCCCGTTAAAATTTTACTTCCCGCGAATAGTCAATCGATTAAACCGAGCTTCGCGGTTCGTTGCCCAAAACCACACCGATTTAACCGGTCCATTTAATTGGCGGTTAATTGTGTGTTTAAAGCCTTAAACCGCAAGTTAAATCAAATTGGCTAAAACACTAGGTGTTTCTTCCCGGTTTTGGATTTAACTGAACCGATCCAATTTAATTGGTGGTTCAAGCGGTTAACCCGAATCGCGGTTTGCTGGAAATTATTTAATACATGGTATTATTTAATTTCTGGTTACACCGGATTGAAATTCAAAAATTGAATTTTAACCTAAACCGAAGACTGGTCTAAGTTTGATTTGGTTGGACCAAATAATTTAGAGCTGGTCTGGTTTAGTAAATAACCGATGGTTTTGATAGTTAATTTGGTCTTGGACCAGAATTAATAAACCGGATCGGTTATGTCAAATTATTGGGCCAGCTGGAATTCTATGGTCTTGGGCCAAGAATTGGGCCTATAATTTGTGACCCAATCCCAAAATATTTAATAAAATATTAAATTAGAAATTTCTATTTTTAGTAAGTTACTAAATTTAGAAAGTTTCTAAAATAAGAAAGTTTCCCAAAATAGTAATCTTCTATTTTTGGAAATAAAACTTAAAAATCCTCAAAAACAATATCAAGCTTGGATGTCTTTCCAATCTTGTCAGCTACTTAACGCTTATTCGATTACAGATATGGCTTACAGTGTGAGGTGTCTGTTTTCGCATAAGTAAAGTAGTATATAGTCACTAATTTCATTGGGAGTCCCAGACTTTAGTGATTATTTGGCTGTAAAAGATTGGTTTCCTTGACTGGGCCATCGGGAGTCCCGGGCCTTGAGACATCTGGTGAATTTGGGCCTCGGGTCCAATTCACAACCGAGAGTTATATGAGATATAACTAGCTGTGTGTATGCTTACCAAGTAAAGCTAATTCCGGGTGACGACCAGTGGCCCACTTTGGATTTAGCTGAACATGGGTCTCGGAATCATTGTATTCTTATGAGGTTAAACAAAGAAATTTTGAATACAATGCGAGTTTTCTTATAAGTTGTTAAGATTGCTCTTTTATGAACATAATAACTAAATCTCTATTGTCTCATATTTTCAGCTATGTCAAGCACAACAACTCAAAACACTTTCTCGATCCGGTCTGCCCTTGAGAAGGACAAACTGAACGGATCAAACTTCCTGAACTGGTCCAGGAACCTGAGACTTGTGCTCAGGCAGGAGAAGAAGGCTTATGTCATTGAAAGAGCTCTCTCTCCTAGACCTGCGAATAATGCCGCACAAGCTGTGAAGAATGCTTGGGATACGCATTCTTCAGATGCTAATGACGTGATTTGCCTGTTGTTGGCGACAATGGCTCCCGAACTGCAGATGCAGTGGGAAGGCCTGACTTGTCCCATGGAGCTGATGGCAAATCTGAAAGCGTTGTTTCAGGAGCAGGCTCGTACAGAGAGATTCCAAACTGTTAAGAATCTCTTGGACTGTAAAATGGCTAAGGATGCAGCAGTGAGTCCACATGTTCTGAAAATGATGGGTTATCTCGATCATTTGACAAGGCTCGACTGTCCTATAAGCCAAGAGCTTGCTTGTGATATCGTTCTGCAGTCTCTTACTCCTGCATATGACCAGTTCATTTTGAACTATAATATGCATGGGTTGATAAAGACGTTGCCTGAGCTACATGGTATGCTCAAGACTGCAGAACCGAATCTGAAGAAGACCAAGGAGTCGTCTGTACTCATGGTTCAGAAGGGCAAGGGTTTTAAGAAATCCGCTGCAGACAAGGGAAAGGGCAAGGTAGTCAGCAATGAAAAGGCCAAGCCCAAGCCCGTGTCTAAATCTGGGCCTTCTGATATCTGCCACTTTTGTAAAGAGGCAGGGCATTACCGCAGGGACTGTAAGAAATACCAGGAAAGTCTGAAGAAGAAGAAGTCCTTCGAGACTAAATCTTCAGGTATTTTTGTTATTGAAGTAAATACTACTACTTCTGATAATACCACTTGGGTATTAGATACTGGATGTGGGGCTCATATTTGTACTAATATGCAGGCGCTCAGCAACAGTAGAAGGTTGAAGCAAGGGCAAGTAGAGTTGCGGGTTGGCAATGGAGCGAAGGTTCCAGCACTGGCCGTTGGCACTTACTTGTTGTCTTTACCTTCTGGATTGATTTTAGAACTTGAGAATTGTTATTTTGTACCTGCTATAAGCAGAAATATCATTTCAGTTTCATTGTTGGATTAGCAAGGATTTGATTTTTCTATTAAGAATAAATTGTGTTCCTTTAATCTCAATGATATGTTCTATGGCTGTGCCCCTCTTATAAATGGGCTGTACATGCTGGATCAATCTGCTCCAGTATATAACATAAATACAAAACGGTTCAAATCTAACGAAGAAAATGAAACGTTTCTCTGGCATTGTCGTTTGGGGCACATTAGTGAGAAACGCGTGAAGAGGCTCCATTCAAATGGACTCTTGGGCTCATTTGACTTTGAGTCTTGTGAGCAATGCGAATCTTTCCTAATGGGCAAAATGACACGGGCCCCTTTCAATAAACCCACAGAAAGGGCCAGTGAACTATTGGGCCTGATACATACTGACGTGTGTGGCCCAATGTCCACAAGTGCTAGAGGAAACTTTCAGTACTTCATTACATTCACTGATGATTTCAGTAGATATGGATATGTCTACTTGATGAAACATAAGTCGGAAACCTTTGAAAAGTTCAAAGAATTCCAGAATGAAGTACAGAACCAGCTTGGTAAAAGTATTAAGGCTCTTCGGTCGGACCGAGGAGGAGAATACTTGAGCCAAGAATTCCGTGATCATCTGAGTGAGTGTGGGATCATCTCCCAACTCACACCTCCTGGAACACCTCAGTGGAATGGTGTGTCTGAGAGAAGGAATCGGACATTGTTAGATATGGTCCGATCCATGATGAGTCACACAGACCTTCATATATCCCTTTGGGGATATGCTTTGCTCACCGCAACGTTCACACTGAACAGAGTGCCATCAAAGGCAGTAGCAAAGACACCATATGAGATATGGACTGGAAAAGCTCCAGCAATGTCTTTTCTCAGAATTTGGGGTTGTGAAGCCTATGTCAAAAGATTAATCTCAGACAAGCTTACACCAAAATCTGACAAATGCTACTTCATTGGTTATCCTAGGGATACCAAGGCTTATTACTTCTATCTGCGATCCGAGAACAAAATCTTTGTTGCTCGGGATTGTACTTTTCTTGAAAGGGAGTTTCTCTCTAGAAAAGATAGTGGGAGTAAGGTACAACTTGATGAAATTCAAGAAGGACAGGAACCTGTTCAACCTAATGAGGAAGAACAGCAGGATGAATTACATGAAGTTGTAATAGAACCTGAACCTGCAGTACCTGAAGTTCGAAGATCCGGAAGGATCCGTCAGGAACCTGATAGATATCAGGGATTCCTTGTGACTAATTGCCATGATCTTTTGATCATTGACGGTGATGAACCCTCGAACTTTGCAGAAGCCATGATGGGCCCTGACTCCTTAAAGTGGCGTGAAGCCACAGAATCCGAGATGGACTCCATGTCTACTAACCGAGTGTTTTCACTGGTTGATTTACCTGCTGGTGCAAAAGCCATCGAGTGTAAATGGATCTTCAAGAAGAAGATTGACATGGATGGAAATGTCCAGATTTAAAAGGCCAGGTTGGTGGCAAAAGGTTTCAAGCAAATTCATGGTATAGACTATGATGAAACCTATTCACCAGTGGCCATGATGAAATCAATTCGGATTCTCCTAGCAACTGCCGCTTATTATGATTATGAGATTTGGCAGATGGATGTGAAAACCACCTTCCTGAATGGAATCTTGGAGGAGGATGTGTATATGACACAACCTGACGGTTACATTGATCCTAAGAATGCTGGGAAAGTATGCAAGCTTCACAAATCCATTTATGGATTGAAGCAAGCATCGAGGAGTTGGAATCTTCGTTTTGATGAAGCAATAAAGAACTTTGACTTCATCAGAAACCAAGAGGAACAATGCGTGTATAAGAAAACTAGTGGGAGCAAAGTGGCGTTTCTTATCCTATATGTCGATGACATATTGCTTCTTGGAAATGATATTCCAATGCTGAAGTCTGTTAAAGACTGGCTGGGAAGTTGTTTTTCCATGAAGGACATGGGTGAAGCCGCGTATGTTCTTGGAATCCGAATCTTTAGAGACAGATCTAAAAAGCTGATTGGACTTTGTCAAGATGCTTATACAGATAAAGTCCTGCATCGATTCGGAATGGATAAATCCAAGAAGGGGTTCACGCCAATGATACATGGTGCTACACTAAGCAAGGATCAGTGTCCTAAAACACCTGATGAGCTTAAGCGCATGAGTAGGATTCCTTATGCTTCGGCTATAGGATATATCATGTATGCCATGATCTGTACTCGTCCTGATGTTGCTTATGCACTAAGCATGACGAGTAGGTACCAGTCAAGTCCAGGTGAGAGTCACTGGATTGCCGTAAAGAATATCCTGAAGTATTTGAGAAATACTAAGGATAAGTTCTTGGTTTACGGAGGAAGTGAAGTGCTTGAAATCAGTGGATTCACGGATGCAAGTTTTCAGACAGATAAGGATGATTTCCGGTCACAGTCTGGCTACATCTTCTGTCTGAATGGCGGTGCAGTAAGTTGGAAGAGTTCCAAGCAGAGCACCGTGGCAGATTCCACAACTGAAGCTGAATACATCGCTGCTTCGGAAGCTGCGAAGGAAGGAGTTTGGATAAGGAACTTCTTGATTGAACTCGGTGTATTCCCAAATGCCACTGAGCCTCTAGCACTGTATTGTGACAACAATGGTGCAATTGCTCAAGCCAAGGAACCGAGACATCATCAGAAATCCAAACACATTATGAGAAGGTATCACCTGATTCGTGATATAGTGAATAGAGGTGAAGTGATGGTCAGCAGAGTTCCCACTGATGAGAACGTGGCTGACCCGTTGACAAAGCCACTCCCGAGACCTAAGCACGAGTTGCATACTGCTGCTGTAGGAATTAGAGATATTCAAATGTAATCTCTTTTTGAGTGGGAGTTGTGAGGGCTTTTGTTTTAGTTATTTTGATTGGTTCATGTAAACATTTTAAATGTTAATGAAATTTTATTTCTGGATTATTTTTAACTGTGATATAAAATAATCGTTCCAAAATGATTCATGTCATTATATATGGGTCATCGAAGTACATGAGTTGACTTGATCCTGAAACCCCATATTTAACGAAGTGACATAAATCATAGTGTCCATAGTCGAAGGTTGTTGAATTGGAACACCAACAACCACTTGAGACTAGATTGTGTTGAGACTTATGACCAAGTTTCGAGGGGTCATAGATGCGCGGCATCAAAGTCGACACATAGGTATATGTAGGGGAGCATATGACCGGACATGGCCCGCTTATGAGAACTCTACAAGATATTAATATCTGTGTCATAAGAGGTTCTCATATACGACTATAGAGTATAGTCCTTAGACCTGAGTTCGCATGCATGTGGCTGCACATGGAGTAATGCGTTTTGATCATTGTCTAACGTTGTTTCGTAACTGGGAGCTATACGGACCTTGGTTGGGTGTATTATGAATTGTGTAGTTCATAGTGATGGAACAAGATGGGATTTGTCCCTGCCGTTTAACGGAGGTAATATCTCTAGTCCAATCGGAGATTTGATAGCTGGTAAGAGAATGGCCATTCCCAAACGGACTTGCCCAAGTCGTTTGAATTGTCAGTATCAAATCTGGTCCGATAAACATGGTCTGGCTATATAAGGATGACACGCATCTTGCCTTATGCCAGATCGAGATATTAAGACAAAAGGACTAGGGAATGTAGGATTCCAGTACAATCGGAAGATTGTTGGGAATGTCCTATGTAGGATTCCAGTACAAGTGGGAGATTGTTGGGAATGTCCTGAAATCTACCGTACTAACTCTAGAAAGTATGATAAGTGTCGAGATCAGACATAAGTCATAAATACTGGGTGATCATGATGGCTTGCTAGAGTCCGCTCATGATCTATAAGTTTAGGACTTATTACCAGTATTGTATGATCCCAAAGGGTCACACACCATAGCTAACGGGAAAGTTAAATGGATCAGAGAATTGGGCCAGACAAAATACAGGCTTTTGTCTGATTTGTGTCTTGGGCCCAAAAGATTAATGAGCCATTAGTCTAATGACTTGGGCCCATTAATGAGAGAGACAAAAATCGAAAACCCTAAGGAAGAAGCTATCTTTTGCGATTTCTTCTTGGCAGCCGCAAGCCTCTCTCTCTCTAACTCTCTCTGATCCATCTCTTTGGTCTAGTAGCCGTCCCTTGCTTGTAAGAGTGTGGATACTCGAGGAGGAATAGGTGTTACCATCTGTTCTAGCTGATCTCATCATTACCATCCATCATCCGCTGCAATCTGAAAGGTAATGATCAGGTTTGGTTTATGATTCGTTTTGCAAGAACCTAGATCTGTTAAGATTATGTGTTAGGTTGTAATACGGGAATTGAACCTTGAATAAACACCATAATTCTACAGTGTCGACCGACACACCCAGTGTGTCGATCGACACAGCAGGAATACGGGTACTCGATCTCCGATCGAAACCCTAAAATTATTTACGAGTTTTCGCTCTGTGTCGACCGACACACGCTTTGTGTCGATCGACACTCTGCGAAAAACCCTAAAATTTTACACGTTATTTCGCGGTGTGTCGACCGACACACGCTTTGTGTCGATCGACACAGTGCGATTTCAACAATTTCATCGTTTTCAACAGGCACATAATCCGAGATTAACACTTTGAAAACATGATTTAGCATGCAATGTTTAGTTTAACAACATCAGTTTTCGAATTAATTGCATCAGATTCAATAGTCTAAACCCTAACAACGCTCTGATACCACTGTTGGATCTCCTAGGATCTAGGGTTTGATATATTTAAATTTAACCAACCTCGTTCTTACCTTGAACTGGCAGCGGAATGAAATGGTGAACGAGATGTTGGGATAATGTCCTGAAATCACACCTGTACTCACTCCTGTGATAGTTGTGTGTCGAGATCAGACATTCGTATAATACTGGGGTTTGCAATGCTTTGCTAGAAGCCTCTTGCAATCTGTAGGTCGTGGACTTACTGCCAGTATTATATGATCCTATAGGGTCACACACCTAAGCGAACTGGAAGCTCAACATAGGAATGATCATTATGGCAATGATCATGTTATGTGTATTGAAATACACATAAGAATCGATATAAAGGTGTTGTGTCGATCGACTTAGCTTGTGTGTCGGTCGACACAGTTTGGATTTTTCGAACAGGCTTTTCGGGTTATGGCTTAATTGAGTCTGGCCCGTTAAGCACGTTTAGGTCGAATAAAACGTGTTTAGTTCGACCTAAACAATAGAGCCGTCCAGTTTTCTTGACAGAAACACTAGACACACCAGAACCTATCGATCCCATTGATCCGGCACTAGCATCCCGTTTCCAGCGAGCGTGCGTGTGTATCTGGTAGAGGCAAAGCGTTGCGTTGCTCCACTGATCTCGTTCACCATCTTCTTCCGCTTCCAAAGGTAAGAACGAGGTTGGTTCTAAATTTCAATATAACAAACCCTAGATCCATCGGGATCCAACAGTGGTATCAGAGCTGCTTAGGGTTTAGCTATTGAATTTGATGCAAAATAATTCGAATCCTGATGTTGTTGAATTGATTTTTGCATGTTCAAATCGTGTTTTCATGTTATATTCTCGGTTTTGTTCCTGTTGAAAAGACGAAGAATTGATGAAAACGCACTGTGTCGATCGACACAAAGCGTGTGTCGGTCGACACGCCGCGGCAGAACGCGTTAAAATTTTAGGGTTGTCGCAGGGTGTCGATCGACACAAAGCGTGTGTCGGTCGACACAGAGCGAAAACTCGTAATAAAATTTAGTGTTTGTCGCAAAGTGTCGATCGACACAAAGCGTGTGTCGGTCGACACAAAGCGAAAATCCGTAAATAATTTTAGGGTTTCGATCTGAGATCGAGTACCCGTAATCCTGCTGCGTCGATCGACACACTGGGACAAGCCGCGTACATAGACTTGGCTTGGAAGTTGATATACTCCTCCTGCGTTGATATACTCCTCCTCGGTAATGACGTTCCGTTGCTTCAGTCTATCAAGACTTGGCTTGGAAGTTGTTTTTCCATGAAAGACATGGGAGAAGCCGCGTACATTCTTGGAATCAGAATCTACAGAGATAGAACTAACAAGCTGATTGGATTGTGCCAAGACACTTATATTGATAAGGTGTTGCACAGATTCAGGATGCACGATTCCAAGAAGGGCTTCATACCAATGTCTCATGGCAAGAGTCTCTGCAAGAAGCAGTGTCCGGCGACACCTGCTGAGCGAGAACGCATGAATAGGATTCCTTATGCCTCTGCAATAGGATCTATTATGTATGCCATGCTCTGCACTCGTCCAGATGTAGCTTACGCGTTAAGCATGACGAGTAGATACCAATCTGATCCAGGTGAAGCTCACTGGACAGCTGTCAAGAATATTCTCAAGTATTTGAGACATACTAAGGATAAGTTCCTTGTGTATGGAGATAGTGATGAACTTGTGGTGAATGGATTCACCGATGCGAGTTTTCAGACGGACAGAGACGATTTCCGATCACAGTCTGGATATGTCTTCTGTCTAAATGGCGGTGCGGTGAGCTGGAAGAGCTCTAAGCAGAATACCGTAGCTGACTCCACAACGGAAGCTGAATATGTTGCTGCTTCAGAAGCGGCAAAGGAAGCTGTTTGGATCAAGAAGTTCATGACTGAACTTGGTGTGGTTCCTAGTATCTTGGAGCCAGTGGCTTTGTTCTGCGATAACAATGGAGCCATTGCTCAGGCGAAAGAACCCAGGTCACACCAGAAGTCCAAACACGTTGAGAGGAAATATCATCTGATTCGTGATATTGTCAATAGAGGTGATGTGAATATCAGCCGAGTTCCGACAAACGAGAATGTCGCTGATCCTCTAACCAAGTCACTCCCAAGGCCTAAGCATGAGAGTCATACGACTGCTGTAGGCATTAGAGATCTTAAGATGTAATCTTGATTCTAGTGGGAGTTTTGGTTTTTGTTTTAGTTATAATAAGACGCTATTGTAAACATTCTTTTAGAAGTGTTTAATGAAATTTGATTTCAGCATTATTTATTGTGATCTAAATAATGGTCCCAAAATAAGTTTATGACATATTATAGGTCATCAAGTTGAGAACTTGATCATGAAACCCTATAAGTTAATAAATTATTTTGTCCCTAGTCAAGGTTGTAGAATCGGGACACTGACAACCGTTAGAGACTAGATTGTGAGGTGACTGTTGGCTAAGTTTCATGGAGCCAATGATATGATTATCGCAGTCAGTCACATAGATATATGTCAGTGGACATATGATCGGACATGACCCGCTAATGAGAAGTCTACAAGATAGTAATATCTGTGTCATAAGAGGTTCTCATTACGACTATAGAGTATAGTCCTTAGACCTGAGTTCATCATACTTTCTTGCATATGAATTGGTACATTTTGACTTTGTCAAACGTCGATCCGTAACTGGCGGCTATAACGACACTGTTCAAGTTTATCATGAAGTGTGCGTTGAAACAGGGATGGAACAAGATGGAATTTGTCCCTCCTGAAAAACGGGAGATAAATATCTCAGGGCCTATCGAAGATTGAATACTGAGAGAATGTGTGGCCGCACTCAAACGAACTGTAGTTCAGTTGTTTGTAATGTTCAGTATGAGATCAGGAGTTCGATAAACACGATGTTGGCTTAATAAGGATGACACAAATCTTGCCTTATGCCAAATCGAGATATAGAGACAAAAGGATTATAGGAATTGATGATTCCAGTACAAGTGGGAGATTGTTGGGATAATGTCCTGAAATCACACCTGTACTCACTCCTGTGATAGTTGTGTGTCGAGATCAGACATTCGTATAATACTGGGGTTTGCAATGCTTTGCTAGAAGCCTCTTGCAATCTGTAGGTCGTGGACTTACTGCCAGTATTATATGATCCTATAGGGTCACACACCTAAGCGAACTGGAAGCTACGACATGGGAATGATCATTGTGGCAATGATCATGTTATGTGTATTGAAATACACATAAGAATCGATATAAAGGTGTTGTGTCGATCGACACAGCTTGTGTGTCGGTCGACACAGTTCGGATTTTCCGAACAGGCTTTTCGGGTTATGGCTTAATTGAGTCTGGCCCGTTAAGCACGTTTAGGTCGAATAAAACGTGTTTAGTTCGACCTAAACAATAGAGCCGTCCAGTTTTCTTGACAGAAACACTAGACACACCAGAACCTATCGATCCCATTGATCCGACACTAGCATCCCGTTTCCAGCGAGCGTGCGTGTGTATCTGGTAGGGGCAAAGCGTTGCGTTGCTCCACTGATCTCGTTCACCATCTTCTTCCGCTGCCAAAGGTAAGAACGAGGTTGGTTCTAAATTTCAATATAACAAACCCTAGATCCATCGGGATCCAACACGAGATCAGTTGAGCAACGCAGGTGCCTTGCCTCTACCAGATACACACGCACACAAGATGGAAACGGGATGCTAGTGCCGGATCAATGGGAATCCTCTGTTTCTGGTGTTTCTGCTCTTCTCACATAGAAAAACTCGACGGCTCACGTTCTAGGTCGAAACTATCAAGTTTTATTCGACCTAAAACATACTTAACGGGCCAGACTTGATTAAGTCTTAATTTCGAAAAGCCCTTTCGAAACCCGAACTTTGTTGACCGACACACATACTGTGTCGATCGACACAACACCATTTTCTCGATAATAATGTGTATTGGATACACATTAATATGATCATTACCATAATGATCATTCCCATGTCTTAGCTTCCAGTTTGCTTAGGTGTGTGACCATATAGGATCATTTAATACTGGCAGTAAGTATACAACTTACAGATTGCAAGAGGCTTCTAGCAAAACATTGCAACCGCCCAGCATTATACGAATGTCTGATCTCGACACACAACTATCATCAGGAGTGAGTACAAGTGTGATTTCAGGACACTATCCCAACAAGACGGTATATTAAGTTCTGTTGATTTCATAAATTGTGATGTTTGTGTGGATTGCATTAAAGGAAAACAGACCAAACATAAGAAATTAGGTGCATACAGAGCTAAAAAAGTCCTTGAGTTGATACATACAGAAATTTGTGGACCTTTTCCTACGGCATCTTGGAATGGTCAACAATACTTTATATATTTCATAGATGACTACTCTCGTTATGCATACTTGTTTCTTATTCATGAAAAGTCAGAGTCTTTGGACGTGTTCAAAAAGTTTAAGGCTGAGGTTGAGAACCAACTTGAGCGAAAAATAAAGTCTGTAAGATCTGATCGTGGTGGTGAATACTACGGTCGGTATGATGGTTCAGGTGAACAACGTCCAGGGCAATTTTCCAGATACCTAGAGGAGTGTGGAATTGTCCCACAGTACACTATGCCAGGGTCCCCCAGTATGAATGGTGTATCTGAAAGATGTAACCGCACTCTTAAGGACATGGTAAGGAGTATTATTTGTCATTCCACCTTACCAGAATCACTCTGGGGAGAGGCACTAAAGACTGCAGCCTACATTCTTAATCGAGTACCAACTAAGGCAACTGCAAAAACACCTTATGAGATTTGGACTAGACGAAAACCTAGTCTAAAGCATTTTCACATTTGGGGATGTCCAGCTGAGGCTATGCCTTATAGGCCATATGAAAAGAAATTGGACTCCAGAACCGTGAGCAGTTACTTTATTGGTTATTCGGAACGATCTCAGGGGTATAAATTTTACGATCCCACACAAAAGAACATTTTTGAGACGGGAACATCTACGTTCTTTGAGGATATTGAATTTGGGGGGGGGGGGAGAAATGAAGTTAGAGACATCATCATTTAGGAAGAATCGGATCCAGTTTCTATACTGATTCATATAGTTGCTTTTGCTAAAGAAAATTTGGAGCCTCAAGTTGATATTGATGCTCTTCCTCCAAATCAATATGACGATCATATCGAACATGAAAGTCAAATTCATGATCCTCAAGAACCGGTACATCCAGAACAAGTGCCTTTGCGGCGATCCACTAAAGAAAAAAGAAGTGCTATTCCAGATGATTATATAGTATTTTCTTATGGAACAAGAGGAAAATCAAACCCAACTGGAAGATGATCCTATCAACTTCCGTGAGGCTATGGGTAGTTCCAATTCGGATAAGTGGGTCAAAGATGCTAATGAAGAGTATCAGTCAATGGTAGACAATAAAGTTTGGGACATCGTCTAATTACCAGAAGGAAAGAAACCCATTGGTTGCAAATAGATATTTAAGACCAATATGGATTCAAATGGTAATGGGGATCAATATAAGGCTCGTCTAGTGGCTAAAGATAGTAAAAAGTCCACTTCGGGCTATGTTTTTCTGTTGGCCGGTGGAGCGATTTCTTGGCGTAGTGCAAAGCAATCACTTGTAGCTTCATCCACAATGGCGGCAGAATTCGTGGCAATTTATGAGACATCCGATCAAGAACTTTGGCTGAGGAATTTTGTCACTGGACTTCAAATTCTCGAAGGGATCGAAAGACCACTAAAGTTATATTGTGACAATAGATCAGCTGTGTTGTACTCTAACAAAATTAGGAGTGCAACAAAATGCAATTTCATTGAAATTAAGTTTCTTGTTGTTCAAGAAAGGGTACAAAGATGGAAGATTTCCATAGATTACTTAGGGACAAACTCCATGATAGCAGATCCTCTTACAAAAGGTATTACACCGAAATTCTTTCATGAGCATACTGCTCGAATGGGTGTTTCAGTGTTTGAGGATCATTCGGTTTAGTGGGAGTTTGTCATTGGGTTTTGGGTTCTATGGTTAAGTTGTGTGTATGCACATTTTCTGATCAGAATAAAGTTTAAGGTTTACTCTTTGTATCATAAAGTTAAGGGATCTCAACTAAAGTAGGAAAAGTTGAAAATCGATATGTGTTGATCACTTTTCATATGATTTTCATGCCACACTTTTCATAATTGATCTATGTCATTTGACTATATAGATTTAAGTGACCATGGAAGGTTTAGTTATCTTGTTATTATAACAAATGTCGCCATGATCCTATGTTTGTATAGTTGATGGACTAGATTGTTTATGCCTGCTATATAATGATAATTCTGAGCTCATAAAGTCTATCACATTTTCGGAATACATATGTGACCCAGTGGGAGATTGTAAGAATTATTTGGGGGTCACACATGTATATTTAATGTGTTAGGGTCATTATTTAAAGGATTAAAACCTTATGTGGTCACTTTGGTAAATAATAAAGACTATGAGGCATAAGTGTTATGAAAATTATTGTGTGGATACAATTTGTAATTTTTAATTTGATGAAGGGCCAAATTAGAAATTATTTCTATATAAATAGAATGTTATGGTCTCCTTGGCAACCCTAACTAGAAATACAGAAAAAACTCTCTGCATCCCATCAACAGAGAACTACATTTTTTCTGGGTTTGTCGTGGAAGAGCCATAACGGACAAATTCATTATCATCAACCATGGATCCAAAAGGTACGCTTCCGCTTCCGTTCTTATTATTCAGAAACTGGCATGAAATAATAAAGATTCAACACCGAATACTACCTAATGCTTTAATACTTTGACCTAACAAATTTTTATTTTGAGTGAATGAATTATCAAAGAGGCTTTAAATTGAGTTTAACAAAATTAATGGATTCGAATGCCCCATTAACTCATTATATAACAAAACGACAACGAACTCCCATGACCTTTTGTGTTGGCCATGGAGGTCTTCTCCAAGTTGCTGCAATTGCGTTTTGATTCAGGAGACATCAGGTTCCATCCCAACACGGAGCTATTGTGAATGTCTCATTTAGTGTTTGCAGATGATGTAATGATTTTTTCCCGATGGTATGAGCTCCTCCTTGCATGGTATTAGCGAGACATTACACGACTTTGGCAGCTGGTCGGGTCTTCGGATGAATGTGCACAAAACAGAGCTCTACTCTGCAGGTCTGGACCCAATAGAAGCAATTACTATGGCAACTATGGATCCCTACTAGAACACTGCTTGTCTGGTACCTATGTCTCCCCCTCTCGCACTCGAAGCTGAATATTGGAGACTACACACCACTATTGGATAAGATCGAAAGGTGCTTCACATCATGGTCAGTGAGATCTTTTTCTTTTGCAGGGAGATTACAGTTGATATCTACAATCATCATGGGTGTCTTCAACTTTTGGTTCTCAGCATTTGTTTTACCTAAGGGGTGTATCAGAAGATAAGAGGGTTTGTGTTGTCGATTTCTATGGGCAGGAAATTTGGACAAGAAAGCAATGGTGAAAGTCTCTTGGAAGGCTTCTTGTTTGTCCAAGGAGGAAGGCAAATTGGGGTTAAGAAACTTGGTGACTTGGAATATTACCCTGAACATGCGGTTAATTTTGTTGTTATTTTCTGAATCCAAATCTCTTTAGGTAGAGTGGAACAAGCAGACTCATTTATCAAACCAGAGTTTTTGGGAAATCAGAGAGAGGAAAGGGGATTCCAGTTCTTGGAAGCGACTCCTCAAGCTCAGACACTTGGCTGTGAAGTTCATAAAGGTGGAACTTGGCAATGGAAAAAAGATCTCCATCTGGCACGACAATTGGACAAACATTGGCCTGCCAATAAAGCTCCTTGGTGATTCATGTCCGATGTCAACAAGGATCATCATCAACACGAAGGTTTCAGAAGCTTGCGATGGCGCTCAATGGATGCTAGCTAATCCAAGATCAAACTCAGCCTTCCTACTGCAATGCTTTCTCACTACCGTCTCTTTACCATTACAGACGGACTTACAAGACATCTACACTTGGTCAGTAGAGGATAATACAACCACTTTCTTCTCATCCAAGCTAACGTGGAAGGCTCTCCGACCCAGAGAGGATGAGAAGGATTGGGCGAATGTTATCTGGTACAAGGGCCACATCCTGAATTTGCTTTCTTCCTTTGGACAGCTCAACTTGGCAGATTGCCAACTCGAGATAGGCTGACTAATTGGGGGCTCACAGTGGATGATTCTTGTGTTATGTGTGCAACGGGTCGGGAGAATATAGACTATCTTTTCCTCTCATGTCCATATGCTTCCGACTTATGGTATGTGGTGTGCATGAGACTAGGAACGATGATATCTCATTTTAGATCTTGGACCACGTTGATTTGCTGGGCCAAACAACGATCAAAGGAAGCTCTAACCACCTTGCGAAAGCTCGTGATTCATGTCGTCTTATACAACATATGGATCGAATGCAACAATAGAATATTCTCAGCCATCGCGCTGGATGCTCCTCACTTGATGTGCTTGTTGGACAGACATATTAGAAACACGATCACTGCTCGACGTGACCGAAAAGATTTCAGATCATTGATGCAAAATTGGATCGAGTGAAGGGTTACATTTGTACACGCTAGAAACTTTGCTATCATATTTTTTTACCTTTTTTTGCTATGATACCAAACATTGAGCTACAATACTTTGTAAAGTTCCATCTTTATTTATATGAATATTGACAGTTTCGCAAAAAAAAAAAAAAAAAAAAAATCTTCTGCATTTTAAGATAAGCTAAATTAGGAACTTGTCTCAATCATGGAAAAAGATTCTAACTCTACCTATTTTATTTGCATGCGGCTGTCTTTGAGTTCTCAAATTTATTTTGAATATTTAGATACATTGAATTGAAAGCTTTTCACATTTTTCTTCTTCTTTCAATTAAAAATAGATGAAAACGAAACAACATAAAAAAATATCCCGGATTAAGAATACTGATTGAAGCAACTGTAATTTTTTTTGTCAATTTATAATAATAGTTTGCTTTAAATATAATACTAATACTCCATAAGTCTTAGCTATGTTTTACTAGGACTAATGGTAAATATAGTTCCTTTTATATTAAGTACGTGTGCGCCGAATACTACCTAATGCTTTGATACTTTGGCCTAACAAATTTTTAGTTTGAGTGAATGAATTATCAAGGAGGTTTTAAATTGAGTTTAACAAAATTAATGGATTCGAATGCCCCATTAACTCATTATATAACAAAACGACAACGAACTCTTCATTTTTTGGTTGTCATAAGACGACAAAAAATTTGTCATAAAAACCTAATCCTATCAGGTATCAACTTGCTCCCAAAAAAAAATCAACTTGCTCCCAAAGCTTTACAAAACGTACGTGTCCTGCACACGTATATATTCATAAATATTCTTTTTTGCTTTTACAATTTTATCCCTATACTAGTCGTTTTGAGTAATTCATTAATTGTCTCCGTTAAAACACTTTCACAAAATCCCTTTGTAGTATATATTTACAGCCGGCCTCAAGCATAAACCAGGTAAACGACGAATTATGACATCCGACTAAAAAAATATTTTTTATACATATTTTCTCTATTATTATATATTAATAAAAGAATTATAGGGACATTCTCAAATATATTTTTTGTAATATATATTTAAAAATATTGAAAAGGACATTTTTAAATATATTTTCTATTAAAATATATAAAATAAAGTTTGGAACTTTAATTATAATTTATATCTAATACTAATATTTTAGGTTTGAATAGGACATACGAAAATGTTGGACCAGCACTATATATATTTATAAAATATTTTTAGATCAAAAGCATGCAAAATTAATTAAATTTTCAAATTAATTGTTATGTGCGTTAGTTCTTACATTTGTTCTAAATCATGCAGTCGAGGTTCAATTAGCCGTTCAACGTCTGTCCATCACCTAAATTTGTTTAAATAGGTGAAAATCAGATTTTGAAAAGGGTTCTGAAGACTCTTTTACACCAATTCCTGGCAGAACTAGTATATTAGATTATACTAAAACGACATTCATCTTGAAAAAACAAATCCGAAAATCAGATATAAAATTAATACAAAAAGATGAAAATGAGAACAATATTGTAATTTCCTAGTTCATTTAATAAAAAGAAAAAGTAAGGGTCTCAAACCACTGGATTATACATTATTTTATAATTAAATATATTTATCTAATTTGTATTTTATATATACTCACAATTTTTTCGTTTGCTACACAAAATTTTACGTAATGTTTAGTTTTTTTTTATTTAACGTTAATTCCAAATCAGAGACATATATACTGTCTAACGCTTTTCTAAATAATAATTTTTATAGATATTTTGTGTTTAATGCTGCTACTGTATAACATGTTAAAATTGCAAAGATTTATTGTGTTTAGAATGGTAATATCATAAGAAAATAAATGAATACTATAAATTTGGAGATGTTCTAAATAAAATCTCTAATTTGTTTTGACAAATATTTAGCTACCTGGCTAATTAGGGAAAACTGGTAAAGCTGATAACTAGTTAGAATGCCACAAATCAGTCAAACATGTACTTCAATGCCATCCATTTATTTTCATTTCAATTTATTAAGTTATTATTTATTATAATTTCTATATAATTAATTATTGAAAATCCAATAATCTAATACACAGATTCTTTTTAAAACTAATACAAACATTATGATAGTTTCTAATATAGACAAATATTTTAAAATACTAGTACAATATCCTCTCACTTTTATCAGAATAAATTAAAATCAAATAACTATGTAAAGTATACTTAAAATCCCTTTAAATTAACCAACAAGTACATCATTTAGAAATTCTCATTTTCATTATTTATGATCATTCATTATACAGTATAAAAAAACAAATCAAATTGTCTCAGACTAACTTATCAAAAGGTTGAATAATTAAATTTTTACCCAAAAAAGGTTGAATAAAATTTTCATTATATTCAAACTCACGTTAAAGTTTGACATGACTGAAATTGAAAAATAATTTAAAAGGAATTTGACCTAATGCAAAAATTCAACTAACGTTAGATGATAAAAGCTTTACACTTTTTTTTTACCAGCAGTCAAACAGGACTAGATTTTTTTTTTTTTTTTGTCAACAACAGGACTAGATTTAATCCTAGATACTTTGAACTGACTCAATCCTAATCCATGGTAATAAATTTAAACTTAATGAATGCAAAGTAAAAGGGTACAATAGTAAATAACCAGCTTACTCTCTTCCTCTTAAGCTAGAAAGCGCGTTCTCTACCATTTTTTTATGAACAAAGCAAAGTTGTGAAGAGAGAGGAAAACAAAAGATAAACCCCAAATAATTAATTTATTTTACATTTCGCCGCGAAGATTCTGTTTCTGATCATTTTACACCCTCACGCCTGTGTAAGCCGTCATGTGTGGAGGAGCTATAATCTCCGATTTCATTCCGCCGCCGAGGTCCCGCCGCGTCACTAGCGAGTTCATCTGGCCGGATCTGAAGAAAAATGTGAAGGGATTGAAGAAGAGCTTGAAGAAGCGTTCGAGTTTCTTTGATCTTGACGATGAGTTCGAGGCTGATTTCCAGGGCTTCAAGGATGATGACTGCGATGTCGATGACGTCTTCGCTGACGTGAAACCGTTTGTTTTCACCGCGACTCCAAAACCTGTCGTCTCCTCCGCCACCGCCGGTAAATAATTAGGGAATAAATATTTCAGTATAACCTTAATCCGGTTATAGCTTCATTTGAGTAATTGAATTTGGGTAGAAATTGATTTTCTGATTTGATTACGTATGTTCGTTGTATTTGAATGTCTCTCATATTATCAAGGTCCGGATTTGGTGTGAAATTGAAGTTTTAGGTTTCTTAGCTCTTGAGAAACTTGTTTGACCTTGTTGGTTTCTGAGATAAAATTATCATTCATAGCTTCTGAGATTTGGAATCATCTGCTCTTGGGTATCTCGGTGCCTATGATTTTGAATCTAACTGTTCTTTGATAGAGTGATGTTTGGGGGTCGTGTGATGAAATTGATTTGAATCTGTTGATGAGTCTCATCTAAGAATTCTCTTTTGTTTCTTGTTATTTCCACCACCAGATTCAGCTTATGACAAGAAAGTTTCTGACTTCAATGGACAAGCTGAGAAATCTGCAAAGAGGAAGAGGAAGAACCAGTACCGAGGGATTAGGCAACGTCCTTGGGGCAAATGGGCTGCTGAGATTCGTGATCCAACTGAAGGTGCTAGAATCTGGCTTGGAACTTTCAAAACAGCTGAGGAAGCTGCAAGAGCTTACGATGTTGCAGCACGCAGGATCCGCGGTTCCAAAGCTAAGGTCAATTTCCCAGAGGAAAACCCGACAGTCTCTCAGAAACGCACTGTGAAGACCAGTCCTCACAAGACAGTGACTAAACCAAACCCAAGTCCAGCTTTGGTTCAGAACTTCGACAACTCTTTTGACAACATGTGTTTCATGGAGGAGGAACACCAAGGGAACAACAACAATCAGTTTGGGTTGACAAACTCCATTGATGCAGGAGGTGGTAATGGGTATCATCAGTATTTCAGCTCAGACCAGGATAGTCATTCATTCGGTTGTTCTGAGTTTGGTTGGAGCGATCAAGTTCCAATAACTCCTGAGATCTCTTCTGCGTTTATCAACAACAGCAACAACAACGACTCTGCTCTATTCGTCGAGGAAGCTAATCCAGCTAAGAAGCTCAAGCCCATGGATTTTGAGACACCTTTCAACAACAATGAATGGGACTCTTCACTTGATTTCCTCAACGGAGATGCTTTGGTGACTCAGGACAATGGTGTAAACCCTATGGACCTATGGAGCATTGATGAGATCGATTCCATGATTGGAGGAGTCTTCTAAAGAGATTCATTTTCATGTAAATAAGGCTGCATGTTAGTGAGTTTCCCGCATCATCATCATCTTCTTGCTTTTGGAGAATGGTTATAAGACACCTGAAGCTTTGTTTGCATTGCAAGAGCCATAATTTTAGGAGTTTCTGTAGTTTCTTTTGTTTAAAAAATATCTTGGAACTCGTTTCTGGTGAATCATGTGTTCGCTTGTGTTTTGGTTTTGTTACTTTGTTACTCCAAAACTTCTTTAACATTGTCTGTCATAAGTTAATTTGTTTGGAATCTCTCCTCTTCTTTATCTAAATGCTACTAATCGAACCGGAGGAAAAAGCAAGGACCGGTTATCGTAAATTTTGTGAAAGGGATCACATTGAGATTGCGTACGAATCGAACCGGACGAAAAACCGGTGAGCTTGCGTGTATACTATTAAGGAATCACTTTGATTGCCTAGAAAGGTGAGCCACTTTTGTTATTTTTTTTCATACAATGAATCTAGAGGGAAAACGCCAAAAACGGCGTCGCTAAACGACAGAAGAATCTAAAGGTTTCATTCACACTTTCTTTGCAAGTGGTAACTGGTGAGTTGTGTCTTTCTCGTGACCCATTTTTATGAGACCACAAAAATGTTAAATCATATATATAATTAGACACTTATTCTCTCCCTCCACAGCCTTCCACCTCAGCAATCTTTTTAATGATGTGGCACCTTTCTATTTCTTTTAAACTGTTGAATTAATTGCTAATTTTTTTGATCCCACTATGCCGCCACTTTCCTAAGTGTTTGGTGAGTACGTTCTCTTATTGGATCACAATCTGGGCCTTAAATTATCTGGCCCTAAAAACCATAACCCCTCTTCATGTATCAACATAGAAATCCCTTTATCCGTTACTCGGCCCAAAAAAACCTTAGATGCTTCCTAATCCCCCACCTCCCTCTCTCTCATTCGTCTCACCACCGCCTTCAACAACTTATTCGCCTGCCACCGTTACCAGGACCTTCTGATTTCCACCGAATCTTAATTCCCACTAACGTCTCGTCATTTAATTAAATCAAAATCAAGACCCTTCGGCTCCCTCCTGTATTCATCTGTTCGTATCTTAGCTCCTATAAATTGACAGCATCCATGGAGACACACCAACCCGCAAACCTGGCAAAAAATCACACACATACCATAATCATCCGTCCTCCGTCGTCCTCGGCTTCCGGCAATGGCTCAAATGGATGTCGTCGCAATCCTCGCAACAGCACTATACGCGACTTCTCGAAGATAAGGTAATTCCTAAATATGTTATCGCATATAAACCCACAACACCAACTGTTCACCCCCCCCCCCCCCCCCCCCCTGATTTCGCGTGAATCTTTCGTCCACAGGATCAGAACAAGTAGTTTATTATAAATATACCGAGAGCTGAGTATTCATACATGATTGAGATCTAAGATCAGTTACCCTTTTTAAAAGAAATTGCACATCTTCTTAAAAAACGTCAATGTTAGAAGAAGAAGAAGAAACTCGATTCTCTCCTGTGAGAAGATAAAATCCATGGCTTCTTTACCAATCTCTGCCACCTTCTACATCCTCCTCTTTTCTATGGTATGTTCTCCACCTCTCTATTATGTGTTTTATTGTGTTGAAAGCATTATTCCTGGGCTGCTGCTTGAACCGGATAATAAGTATATAAATGCTACAAGATTCCTGCAAAGTGATAAGATAATTGACAATTATGGCGCAAGTTTCCATAAATTTATGCATCATAGCTCTTACCAAACTTCTAAAAATAAAATTCATTTTCTTGAATCGGAAAAAAAGTATACTAATCGTACTGTAAGAATACCTAGATCGTACTCATCAAATAGTTTGTACGTATTTTTTTGTAACTTCATCTACATGACTCTCTGATTCATGGTTCTAACTTCTTACCACATTGTTAGAAAGTAAGAACATAAAAACTTCTTCTTCTGCTATTTTTGTTTTTTGGGAAATTGAAAGTAAAATTTTGAGTATTATTTTACCAAGTTTCTCGTCTCTGAATATATTGAACCGTTTTTTTGTGTGTTTAGTGGGTCATGGAGGCACACACGTCAATAAAGCTAATATCAACCAAGGAACAAGAAGGTCAAAATGATAGTCATTTGCTCAAAGACGGTGAATTCGAGGATCCTTCACTGTACATGTTTTTCAAAATCAATGATCTTAAATTAGGGACCAAACTACGCATTTACTGCAACAAAAACGATCTTCGAGAAGTTCCTCCATTCTCACAAGACAAGAAGCTGATCTCATTCCTTTCTCTAAGTCGAAGTTTGACTTCCTTCTCAATCACTTCTCTATCTCCAAAGACTCTCCTCAAGCGAAAGCCATGAAGGAGACTTTGGTACATTGTAACTACAAGGCTATTGAAGGAGAGAATAAGTTTTGTGGGACTTCTAACGTGATAACACTACTACGATTAATGTAATGTGTATCTCATGTGTCCTGATAAAATACTAATATAATTATTTTGTATATTTGATAACACGTGTAGTATTTTGGTCCATGAGATTCATGTCCGATCTAAAAGTTTTTGAATCTTTGGTCGAGTTGGATTTTTGGTGTGAGAATAACATTCACCCGACTCAATGTATTAATAACTTTTTATTTTCGTAAAAGTTATAGTTACAGTTATTCCCAAAATTACAGGGTTGCATCAAAATTACAGAAACTAAAATCAATCTCACTCATCGGCCATCACTTCCATTTACATCATTGTTTATACTCGGATGATAATATAACAGACTAAGCCCAGTCCCACGTTGGCTCCTAATTGTTAGGCTTTATCAGTTGACTTATACTTTAGTTTTTTATTTTTAAAATAAAAATCAATGTGTTATATTATTTTTCAAATCTCTTTCCAACTAGGGTATTCATGTGTCCACGTACCTCTTAAATCAGTGCCCCCCCCCCCCCAAACACTCATGACTCCTCAACTAATGTTCTAATATAAAAGCCAACATTCAAGTACTTTAAACCAGACCGGATAAAAGTAAGCGGATATGTAATTTTAACCGTTCGAAATGGTACATATTGTTCATAACTTAACACAAAATTTTGCCCGTTCGAGAGTAAGGGAATGGATCACTCTGGACTGCTAAAAGATAAATGAGCCAAAGCTTAAAAATATTATAGTTCGAAACTGTTTCATCCCAGAAAGAAAATATAACAAAACTCTACCACAACACTCAATTCCATTAAACCAACTATATACAAAGTTGGAGAGGTCATATAACAACTGGGAAATAAGTAAGGGTTCTACCAAATTAGAAGATAAGGGTGACCTTAAACTAAAATATTACTGCGACCTTGGTAAACATACAATAATAAACAATAGAAACCATGTTCTTGAACATGACATAAATATTTAAAGACTATTTACCATCCTACAACAAAAGCCAGATTTCAAAGACGATCAACATTCACCCATCCATACAAAACAAGAAAAGTTAAACAACACTATTCAACAAACAAAGAACCAGAAAATAGAGAATTAAACCATATTAGATGGTCATATAAACGGTACAACACTACATAGACACATAATACTTTCCACTTCAACAACTCCTCTACATTTTTACATTTTTGGTCATATAAACGATACAACACTACATAGACACATAATATTTTCCGCTTCAATAACTCACACTAAAGCTTCACAAAACAAATCAGAAATCTCCATATTCAATGATGCAATAACACCCCCGCGCGTGCGCGGGGGTTACAATTCCTAGTTATTATGAATAATAAGATGGATGCCCATTATAAGACCCATCTCGTAGTAGCTTTTAGAATTACTTGTACACTAGGTTTTACTTGGTCTCCAAGTTCTTGTACTCCTATATAAAGGAGCTTTCATTCATTGGAATAAACATCACCAATTTTTCTATCTCTCTTCTATTCACAACACGTTATCAGCACGATTTTCTAATCACTAGAGTTAGAAGGTAGGCAGTTTTAAAGTAATCATTTTTTTCTAGTCTAGTCCTTTTTCGAATCATGTTTATTATCAACTCATGATTCGTAAGAATAGATTCAGTTCTATCGATACTTAATCAAAATATTATTTATTGATAGCACGATAGTATCTTGTTCTTTATTTTTTTTTATGTTTATGTCTTATTCTGGGATGATAAGTGATATCTTCTCTGAATATCGTTATGATAGGCTATGCCTTCACGATTATGATCTCTGATCTTATTCATAATAGAGATGATTATCAATACTTATCTAGAATAATAATTTATTGATATTTGTCATGTATTTAAATCATGTTTATTATCAACTCATGGTTCATCTTAATGGAATCATATCTATATTATGCTATATTACCTATTAAAATAAAAGATATTGTTTGCATCGAGTTTCCAAAATTTTAAATCCTTATTTAATAAGATGGTAAATTTCTATTTCTAAAATATTTAACATATTTTATACAAGTGGCGACAAGTATATTTTTACAATATAAATATATGGCAAGTTTATATACACTTTCCCTCTTTGTGAGAATTTTTTTATAAATATACTTTATATATAGTTTATATTCCATATTTTATGAAATTTGATTTATTTTCTTAATATTTCAATAACATAATAGTAACGAACTGGTGAATGATGTTGATTGATTAAGTTATGTAGTTTTATAGCATGTGTAATTTGATTATAAGTTTAAAGTTCATGATCATATTGTTTTGTCATCAAATTTCATGAGGTTTTAGATATTGGTGGTTTGACGTAAAATATCCACATGTTCTTTGGAACATTAATGCGAAAGAAATATATGATCACCAGAATGTGATATAGTCATAAAATCATCTTGATTGGTTAATATAAGATTATAAGACTTTAAGTCTGTGAATAAGTACTCATATAGAGATGTTCTAGAAGTCATGCTCTATCGTTCATGCAAATATTGTTGTTCTGGAGACACAATATCATGAAAAGTGTTTGAGACGTACTATGAGTTTATATTTTATCTTATTGAAAAAGAAAAGTACCACAGTAATGACAATACTTGAGGAGTAGGTAGACGTATATGTGGATATGAATATTGATATGGTCAAGGTCGACCCCATGAGTTTCTTTCAAAAATCATATTTTCACCAGAAGTGAGAAAATAATAATGGTAACAATATGTGATGATAAAAGAAATTTGTGTGAGTACAATGTCAGGTTTTATAAAGATTATTGACAGCTCTAGAAGAGTGAATTTCCTATGGGAACGCAATTTGAAATCATTAATGCGTTATATTTTCCCAAGTCTCAAAGGTCAAAAGAATCTAAGATACACATGACCTAAGTTGGGTATGTTGTTGATTTCGTGGGATTCAATTCGAGATAGATGAACCTGGAGTGTTACTATCTCGAGGGGGAGAACTAGAGAATCCCACATCCATTCTAAGTACTAAGTGGAACATCCTGAAGATTATGTTCACACTGAAAATAGACTTGATGAATCATTTATAAAGAAATCCAAAGGGATTTTAAATTTAATCATGTTGAGACAATAAGGGAAATGTTGAATGCCTTCAACAGAAGTAATACCCGAGGCAATAAATGTATTTTGGAGAAAATACATGCATTATCTATTGAATTGTACTACACTACTACACACAGATTATTAAAATGGAGATAAATGTTATAGTAAACCAGAAGTTTACTGAAAGCTTAATTTTTGGCAAACCGGTTATGCCATCCCGGTTTTGTAATGATGCGACATTCGTTGAAGAACCAGAAATTCTTATGAATGATCTGCTATATGCTGCTTGCTCACAAGGCAATACGATAAAACGATTTCACCAGCCAAAATAGATTTGGAATCTATTTAATTTATGGAAAGTATACAAGGAAATGTTTGTGGGCTTGATCACCCACTGGTGGACTGATCATCCACCATATGTTTATATATTAACACATCGATAAGATTGTCGTATGTATGTATCCTTGTCATAAATCTGCAACTTAAAGTGTGCGAGACTAATTGGTAATACTGGTGAAACTGAGCAGCCTTGATTCGCATATAGCCAAAAAGTAAAATAGCTCTCCCCATCAAATTGGTTTTGGGTCATGAACTAAAGATCCACATCTAGAAATTGGATAAGTGGTATATTATGGTCTATCCACCAAAAAGCTAAAAGATGGGACCTTAAAGAAGGTTATGAATATATGTTGGATATGGATCTCCATTGAAGATAAAATCTATAAGATTTATTTAGAGACTCTTTTAATGAGTCACTCTATCCAACATTAGGGGGAGAAAATAAACAGCTGGAAAAGGAAATGAGTTGAATTATTATTGATCCTCGGACTAAGATGTGAATTAAAAGTCCAAATGATATGAAAGAAGTACAAAAGATAATTAAGTTATAAAGATTAGTAAGTCGGTTGCCAGACACTTTTGATGACCTAATAAAGTGACGAAGTCACATGTACCAGCTGTAAATGCTCCAGTTAAAATGGATGTCCTAGAAGGACAATATCAAACTGCTAGTGAGTCTAAAAAGCGCATGAAGCGTGATAGACATATCGGTTCTAAAATAATAATCCTCGGAAAATAAAAGGAGCATGAATGGGAATGGCAAGACCGAGGAATGATATTAAGGATCTCAAGAAGAGGATGTAAACATGACAAGAAAGAAATTCAGGTACCTGAGAATAAAGAAATCTCAAATAGTTATGTCATGTATGGAACAATATGAAACCGATATCAAATCGACGTCGTTAATAATTATGCATGCAATGTAGCAGTTGATGAAAATGAGGATCAAATATATCTATTGAAAAGTGTACACAAAGGAATGATTGGCCAAAAGGGAAAGACACAATAGATGCAAAGTTAAAATCTCTTTGAAAGAAAAGAGTATTATGACCAGTAGTCCATACACCTGATAGTGTAATACCAGTGGCACATATATAGGTATTTATATGAAAGAATATATGAGATGATGAAACTGTGAGATGTAAAGCAGTAGTTGCGCAAAGGGTTCACAAAGACCTAGAGTGAATTATAGAGAAACTATTATCATGTGGTTGAAGCAATTACTTTAAAGTTTTTTATTAGTCTGGCAACAAGAAAACACATTGAGAGCCATTGGACAATGACATTTATGTGAAAGTTCCAGAAGTTTTTAAAGTGGAAACCTCATAAGGATTTAAACTACCTGAAGTAGTAAATTCGAACTCACGAGAACAATACTACATAAAACTAAATTGATCTCTTTATGGACTAAAACAGTTAGGGCGTATGTGGTATAATCGCCTTAGTGAGTACTTGTTAAGAGAAGGCTACAAGAATGACCGTGTTAGTCCATGTATCTTTATAAAGAGATTTGATAAAGGATTTGTGATAATTGCAGTATATGTTGATGATTTAAATATTATTGGAACTCCTGCAGAGATTCCAGACACAAGTAGAGTATTTGAAGAAAGACTTGAGATGAAAGATCTTGGGAAAACAAAATTTTGTTTGGGACTACAAATTGAACATGTAAAGAATGGAATTCTAGTACATCAAAAAACATACACAGAAAATGTGCTCAAAAAGTTCTATATGGATAAAGCACACCCCTTGAGTAGTCCAATGGTTGTAAGATCACTTGATGTGTCAAAGGATCCATTCCATCCTCGAGAAAGCAATGAAGAAGTTCTTGGCACTGAAGTACCAAACTTAAGTGCAATAGGAGCATTAATGTACCTTGCTAGTCACACAAGACCAGATATATCATTTTCGGTGAATTCATTAGCAAGGTTTAGCTTATGCCCAACTCAAAGGCATTGGAATGGGATTAAGCATATACTTCGTTACCTCCAAGACGCAGGATACTTATCCGATCTCCATACTGCTAAATCGCAAACAGTATATGTGTTCACTTGTGGAGGTACTGCCATTTCTTGGCGATCTATGAAGTAAACTCTCACTGCCACTTCTTTTAACCATGCAGAGATTTTAGCCATCCATGAAGCTAGTCGCGAATATGTATGGTTAAGATCTGTCGTTCATCATATACAAGAAGATTGTGGTATTTCTGTAGGGAAAGAAGCTCCAACAATTATGTATGAAGACAATGCAGCATGCATCGCACAACTCAAAGATGGATACATTAAAGGTGATAGAACAAAGCACATTCTACCAAAATTCTTTTTTCACACACGATCTACAGAAGAACGGCGATATACATGTTCTACAGATCCGTTCGAGCGATAATTTGGCTGACTTATTTACAAAGGCGCTACCTACTTCTACTTTCAAGAAGTTAGTTCATCATATCGGGTTACGACGTCTCAAAGATCTCGACATGTGTACTCATGAGGGGGAGTAATTGCGTGTTGCACTCTTTTTCCCTTAACCATGGTTTTTCCCATTGGGTTTTCCTGGTAAGGTTTTTAATGAGGCAACATCTTAAACGCATTACAAACCATTCCATTATAATGGACATCAAAGGGGGAGTGTTATGAATAATAAGATGGATGCCCATTATAAGGCCCATCTCGTAGTAGCTTCTAGAATTACTTGTACACTAGGTTTTACTTGGTCTCCAAGTTCTTGTACTCCTATATAAAAGAGCTTTTATTCATTGGAATAAACATCACCAATTTTTCTATCTGTCTTCTATTCACAACATAAATAACTCTTCTAGACACTTCTACTTCTTTCCATTTTCTTCACCCATCTGCAACAAAATATTACTCATATGAATTTATTGTATTTTTTTTGGCAATGATTTTTTTGTGGCAATGAATTTATTATTAACGCGCACACATATATATATATATATGTTTTTTGCAGGCATTACATAGTTGGTAATTGTAGAACCGGATTGGAGATATTCTGAACCCTATTAAAAAAATATAATTTAATTTATATACTAACAAAACCTATACATAAAAACATATAAAATAAAGAAAAAAAATATAAACAAAAGGATAAAAACAATATAAAACTTTTAAAAGTAGAATTTCATACACTAACATATAATATATATATATTTTTTTTTCATAAATTCTATAAATTTGAAGTCCTTATATAAGACGGGTTCCATTTAAAAGTTTTATATAAATGTGCTTAAATTCGGTTTTTAGTACTCAATAGTTAAATTACAAAAAATATTTTTAGAAATAGAAGATGATTTTTTCTGATTTTTATATCCAATATCTTTTGGACCGAATTGCTTTGTTATTAAGTCTGTTATTTTTGGATCGAACTATTTTTAAACCGAATTATACGAAAATGCTAATTTCACTTTCAACAATACATCATATATATTTACTATATTTATTTGTATTTATTGTCACACATACATAAAAAATTATGTCTTTTTGCAGGCATCACATAATTGGTACTTGATAGTTAAGTTTAAAAAAAAATATTCAAAAGAAAGGGAAGATATTTTTTCCTTATAATTCTTCTATCTGGAAAAATGAATTAATTGCCGACAAAAAAGGGAAAATTAATTAATTTGATTGTGTCTTTTTTTTTGTCAACAATTAATTAATTTTATTGTGTCTGAAAAGCTATTTTTGCGATAAGAGAAAATAAATATATTTTCTAGTCACTATGTCATTGTGTCACTATCAAACTCTAATTAGTCCAAATTAAACATTATGGTTCATGACTTATAGGAAAAAGTAAGACCTAACATTTTTGTTGTTTTTCCTATTATTGTGAATAAATATATTATCTTACGGTGATTGCAAACCATTTGGAGTTAAAAAAAATACCCAAACATTTGACCTCTTTAATTAGAAAGTCATTTTGTATATAAGCGTGGAGACACGTTTTGATATGTTATATTCATAGTCCTGTCGACATGCCTATAAGTTAAAGACTAAAAAAGCAAATAATTTCGTCCATATATATACATACACAAGCACACACAAACGAGTCTTTAGAAAATTTGTGGTGAGTGAGAGCCAACACTGATGGATAAAGTCATAAAAAGAACCATCTCCTCCTCCTCCTCCTCCTCGTTCCTCTTCTTCTTTATCTTCTCTTCAAACATTTTCTTTCTTGCCGGAAAATCCACATCAACATTTTCTTACGACGGTGACAATAATAATGTGACGGCTTTGTTCATCTTCGGGGACTCTTTCTTGGATGCTGGAAACAATAATTACATAAATACCACTACACTTGACCAAGCCAATTTCCCACCTTATGGCCAAACATTCTTTGGCCTCCCCACCGGAAGATTCTCCGACGGTCGTCTCATCTCCGATTTCATAGGTGAGATGATTTTATATCTCTTAGATTTATAATTTTATCTTTATATTAGTAAGTTATTAACTCGTGGCCTATTTAAATACATTTTTCACATTAAAATACATTTATGTTGACGGAAATGTACGTTCATGATAGCGGAATATGCGAAGTTGCCGTTAATTCCGCCGTTTTTGGAACCGGGAAATAGTCAAAAGAAGCTTTACGGCGTCAACTTTGCATCAGCTGGAGCTGGTGCTCTTGTAGAAACGTTCCAAGGTTCGGTACGTATTTATCTTTATCTTTTTCATTTTTATTTTATTTTGAATTATATTTGGATTTTCCAATTGTTTATATCAATCATCTATATGTCGTACACAAGTCACATGGAACTCGTTAATGATTGATTGATCTAGAAATTGGATTGAAGTTAATTTTATACTATAATATTACATACTAGAATATTAGTTATATGATTCCATACGGGAGTGCGTTTTCAGTTTTGACCCGATTATTGTGGCTAAATTAGTTGAAATTTTTCTTAAAAAATGTAATTCCTTGGTCCCACCTAAGATCTGTTTTGTATTTTTACATGCTTTATTCAGCTATATAATAACATTCCATTATTAAACTTATTAAATTAGAAAAGATGTTAGTATCCACTTACTTCTTTAGGACAACTAAATTTTACTACTCCCCTCTGTTTCAATATATAAGTAGTTTTGGGTATTTTGTTTTATTTCATATTATAAGTTGTTTTCACATATCTAGATAACTTTTCACTTTATAAAAAATTGTGTGACCAATAGTATTTTGTTGTTTCTTTTATAGTTGGTTAAATTGTTTTTAGTTATACTTTTAATAATGTTTTTTAAAAGGAAAAGTACATGTCTTAATCTTTGTGCTTTTAGGCAAAACTACTTATATTTTGAAACGGAGGGAGTATAATATAAGGGTAGTTGAGATGTATTATTCTATGTTAACCAATGTGGTGACCAAGTTTTTTTAATAATTATTATAAGGTGATAAGTTTGAGAACACAATTGGATCACTATAAGAAAGTGGAGAGATTGTGGAGGAGAAAGTTTGGTAAAGAAGAAAGCAAGAAGAGAATCTCAAGAGCTGTCTATTTGATAAGCATTGGAACTAATGACTACTCAAGCCCTTTCTTGACCAATCAATCTCTTTCCATTTCGATGTCTCAACATGTTGACATTGTCATTGGTAATTTGACTACCTTCATTCATGTAAGTCCATCATCATCATCATCATCATCATCATATAAACCGAAGAGTGGCTCTTTTGCATTCATTTTACTCTTATATATATGGTATTGTAATCAAAAGGAAATATACAAGTTTGGAGGAAGGAAATTCGGGTTCTTGAATGTGCCGGATTTGGGTTGTTTTCCGGCTTTAAGGATACTAAAACCGAAGAATGAATCTTGCTTAAGAGATGCTTCAAGATTGGCAAGCATGCATAACAAAGCTCTTTCGAAACTCTTGTTTAAGATGCAAAGACAAGTCAAGGGCTTCAAGTTCTCCCTCTTTGACATGAACAAAAGTCTTAGACTCAGAATGCATCATCCTTCTAAATTTGGTAATAAGTGTGTTCTCTGTGAATTTTGTTGGGGTTTAAAATAAAACATGTCTTCATATTGGTATATACTTTTTAAATCAAACTTTGGTATATACTTTGTTTATGTTTTGAATGAAAGGGTTTAAAGAAGGGGAAGAAGCATGTTGTGGAACAGGGAAGTGGAGAGGAGTATTCAGCTGTGGAGGGAAGAGAATTGTGAAGGAATACAAATTATGTGAGAATCCTAATGATTATATATTTTGGGATTCACTTCATCTCACCCAAAATACTTACAAGCAATTTGCAAATCTAATTTGGAATGGTGGGCACATGTCAGATTCACTAGTGGTTGGCCCATACAATATCAACAAACTATTCAAGATTCCTTGAACTTAATGTATGTCACTTATATACATGGATATTTTGTTCTTTTGTTGGTAAGCCATTGTTTTGCTCATCAATGATTTTAAAGATTCAGAATAGCCAATTCAATGAAACGAGAAGTTGAAGTGACCCATAAATCGAAAGATTAAGCAAGACAAGAAAAAACAAACACAAACTATAGCAAAAACAAGACACAAGTTCTTGATTTGTATCTTGTGAACTCCACTAGTTAACATAGTCTTACAATAAAAAGAGAGAAACACGAACAACAGAAAAAACTAACATCGCCCCACCAGTCTTAGAGACGCAGAACCAAGTGAAGGGTCGAGTCCTTCTTGATGTTGTAGTCAGCCAATGTGCGACCATCCTCAAGCTGTCTGCCAGCAAAGATCAGACGCTGCTGGTCCGGCGGAATACCCTCTTTATCCTGGATCTTGGCCTTCAAGTTGTCGATGGTGTCAGAGCTTTCAACCTCCAAGGAGATGACCTTTCCTGTCAAAGTCTTCACAAAAATCTGCTTGATTTGACCATGACGAACGTTCGATCGAGGATTTCGACGGTTTGAGTCATCACTGATCTTAAGGTCGATGATTTTGGAGCAATCTGCCTCTAGGTTAATAGTGATCTTTCCATCCACAGTCTTAGTAGAAATCTGGATGACATCACTGCGAGGAAGTTCTTGTCCAATGTATCGACGGGTTGGGTCATCGACGATATTGAGGTTGATGGTTTTGGAGCTATCGGCGTCTAAGCTGATCTTTGTCTTTCCACCCACAATCTTAAAAAAGCTCTGCATTTTACTAGATGCACTAATAATAAAAAAAAAATTAAGGCAAGAAAATTTGCAAAATGCTAAACAAAGTCGAAATATGAGACAAATAAGATCCAACTTTTACATTCATACCAAAAAGAAGCTCCAACTTCTTGAGTAGTTTAGAAACAAATAATGATTTACTATTGAGTCTTTTAGGGCTTCCTTTTGTAGTCGTTTGGGGAATTTATTTGTTTAACAATTTCCCATAATGATATCATTTATTCTTTTGACTGGTTTTGGGGAACGTAGTCTTGAGTCGACCGTTGTGAAGAAAGTGGTGCCTCTTCGGTTCCTTATCCAAGATTTTACAGATTTAGTTTGCCAACACTGTAAAAATAAAACAGGCCGTATTATTGACTTACCAGTTCAATGGGCCAAATATCTATTAAAAGTCCCATTAAAGCTGTCAATAAAAGTTTTTAAACTTAAGTTCTCAACCTTTCTCAGGTTAATAAGATGCTGTTTGCTTTGACGTTAGGTTAGATAAATTCAGTTTATTGACATTGCAAAAAAGATGGTGGGGCGTGCTCTGCTCAATGTAGAAAAAATAAAACATTTGCTAAACTGTTCAAAGGAAAACTTCACACAAGGGTATTTTGATAAAAGTGTTTAGTGATAGAGTGATAAAGTGACGTGATTTTTTGTGGTGTTGTGGTATCTGGAAATCCTCTGTGTGATAAAGTAGTAGTTTGGAAATAGTAGATCGAAGAAAGTCTGTATATTAGTCCGAGTAAAAAAAGGGTTACAAGTATGATGAACTCATAAAAAAATACGATAAGATTACAAAGGAATAGAAAGAGATGTTAATAGAGGTCGGAAATGAAGCGTAGCTCGGAGCCTCTAGTATGAATATATCTCTCTATAATTTCTTCTTCTCTCTAATAGAATTGAATGTCTTCCCTAATGAAATGTCTCAAGTATTTATAGCGTTTTTCCTACCTTCATTTTTGGATTCGTAACTCGGCTGGGGATGTCCGCTAGTCACATGCTCCTATATAACATGTGGCGAATGTCACTGAGATCTCTTTCCTTTCCCGGGTCAGGTAGGTGCAATGGCGGACCCATGTTGTGAGATGGGGGTTCATATGACACCTGTTAAATCTATATTTTTAGTGTTTTGTTCTTGCTAACTTCAGATTTTCTAGCTTATTTGGTTATTCTCTCCCACTATTGACCCCCCTTTTCCCAAGTTCAAATCCCCCTAAATGCATCTTCTTGTTTATTTTTCCTTCATTTCTTTTGTGTTGGGCCAGAGTCCAAATTGTTGAACCCCCTAAAAATTTAAGCTGGGTCCGGGTCCGCCACTGGGTAGGTGTTTGGTAGGTCATCAACCAAACACTGTTTGATGTTGTTCAACTGTTTGATGTGGTTTCTTTATTAATACAATATACTTTCTTTATTAACCTACATTATATACACAGAGCCGGAGCTAGGAATTTGGGGGCCCTATTCGAAAATATTTTTAAAATTATATTGTAATAATATAAAAATAATATTTGTTATAAAATAAAAAGAAAACAATAGAAAATATATATATTTTTTTTTACATTTAGTAGTATATTACATTTTTGTTTTCATATATTTATATATATATACACAATTTTTTTTGTGGGGCCCTTGAAAAGTGGGGCCCCATTCAAAAAAATTAAAAAAATTTGTCCAACGCCGGCTCTGTATATACATGCATATTTTGTTCTTTTGTTGGTAAACCATTGTTTTGTTCATCAATGGTTTTAAAGATTCTCCGGGATTGCTTTTGTAAACCTAACGAGGAGTGAGGAGAATGAAAAAACCCATTATATATTTTTAACCAATTCAACGCAACCAGCAATTGGAGTGACGCATAAATCAGAAAGATGAGTAAGACATGAAACCAAGGTGCAAAAGGCTTGGTTTGTTTGGGTCTTGAGGTTGACAAAGTGTTATTGTTTTAATAGAAAATTCCAAATGCTAACTTCGGCGTCTGATAAAAAAAAAATATGAGACTAAGATGAGAACTTCCACAAAATCTGAAAATAAGTAAGACAAGTAAAACAAATGAAAATTCTGACACAGACAAGTCTTGATTCTTTTTCTTGTCAACTCCACTAGCTTAACATGTCTTAAAAAAAAAACAAGAATGAGAAACACGAACAACATAAAACACCAACATCGCCACCAGTCTTAGAGACGCTGAATCAAGTGAAGGGTCGAGTCCTTCTTTATGTTGTAGTCAGCCAATGTACTATCATCCTCTAGCTGTTTGCAGCCAAAGATCAGACTCTGCTTGTCCGACGGAATGCCCTCTCTATCCTGGATCTTGGCCTTCACGTTTTCGATGGTGTCAACGTCTTCCACCTTCAAGGAGATGAACTTTCCTGTCAAAGTCTTTACAAAAATCTGCATGACTTGACCATGACGAGTGCTCGATCGAGGATTTCGATTGTTTGAGTCATCACTGATCTTAAGGTCGATGATTTTGGAGCAATCCGCCTCTAGGTTAATAGTCATCTTTCCATCCACAGTCTTATTAGAAATCTGGATGACATCACTGGGAGAAAGGTCCTGTCCAATGTATCGACGGGTTGGGTCATCGTCGATTTTGAGGTTGATGGTTTTGGAGCTATCGGCGTCTAAGCTGATCTTTGTTTTTCCATCCACAATCTTGATAGAACTCTGCATTTTACTTGATGTACTAACTAAGAAAAGAAATGGGAAAATGCTAAACAAAATCGAAAGATGAGACCAAATAAGATCCAACTTTTATATCATACAAAAAAAAGAAGATCCAAAATTTTGAGTAGTTAAAAATGAGAATTATTTACTCTAGAGACTCTTAGGGTTTCCTTTTGTAGACATTTGAGGGAATTTATTTGTTTAACAATTCCCCACGATGACATCATTTATTCTTTTGACTGCTTTTGGAAAACGGAAGTCTTGAGTCGACCTTTGTGAAGAAACTGGTGCCTCTTCGGTTCCTTATTCAAGATTTTACAAATAAAGTTTGCCAACATATAAACAAGGCCGTATTGTTATTAACTTACCAGTTCGATGGGCCCAATATCTATTAAAAGTCCCATTACGTTTAAGTTGTCAATAAAAAGTTTTAACTTAATTTCTCAATCTTCCCTCAGGTTTATAAGAGCATCCACATTAGTGAACCCCCTTATGGGGTTCTTAAAAAAAAAAATTTTTTTTTTTTTTTTGGGAAACGTAAAAAAAAAAAAAAAAAAAAATCAAAAAAAAAAACGGACCAATCGTTGTGTGACACGTGTCATGAACAGTGTAAGAACCGGTTCTTAAATAAGGATTTTAAGAACCTGGTTCTTAACTATTCACGTGGGACCCACGTGAATAGTTAAGAACCCCAAGCCCTTAAAACCTCTGATGGAGGTGCTCTAAGATGATTGCTTTGATGTCACGTTAGGTTAGAGGAATGCAGAGGCGTGCTCAATGAAGAAAAAAATAAAACATTTACTAAACAATGCTTTCTTTGTTTAATTGATTCCAACTTTGGTCTTACCTGTCGATAGTCTATTTCAGTTACTCTTTCGTGCAGTCCTGTTCCGAAGATATGTTTGATCAAGTGGGTTTATCGATCTTATCTCCTTTCCACTGTTTTCTTTCGGGTTCTTAGACTTTTTTTTTTTGGCAAAAATGTTAAAATATTATTACCACTTTTCAATTTTTTATAGAAACAGGGGAAACAAAGGGATCAAAAGAAACCAAATAAAACTAAGACACAAAGCGCCAAAAAAAACGAGTCCACAACAAAAGCCAATTACTAAACCCATAAATCAATGGGCCTGTAAATAAAACTACTGGCTCAATAAACTTCCAAAAGTCGGCCCAATGTCGCGCGAAACCCTAGCCCCACACTCGTAGAGCCGCGCCAACACTGACGGAGACTCCCGCCGCCACGTACGAGAGAGAGAGAGAGAGAGAGAGAGAGAGAGAGAGAGAGAGAGAGAGAGAGAGAGAGAGAGAGAGAGAGAGAGAGAGAGAGAGAGAGAGAGAGAGAGAGAGAGAGAGAGGCGCGATCTTGAACCGGAGCCTAACAACGTCGAAGTCATCGCCACCGTCTGAAGAAGCCTGGAGCAGGAAGACAAAGTACTATGTCGGATAGCAGGCGGAGAAGCCACAGAAAACAAGGATCCGAAAGAGAGAGGAAGCATAGCGGTCACCGGAGAACCATCGCCGTAGTCAGCCCCAAGGAGTCCCTGTTCACACCTTTAGCCGCCCTCAAAATCCTTGATTTTACTAGAGGACTCCCTGATTCATGCTTCCCAACCCTACATCGCCGCCGCTTCCTGCAACAAACCCACCCCCGGACTCCGCCGCTGGCATGATACAAGGAAACCTAATCAGATTTCCAGAGATTTAATGTTCATGAAACAACAAATCCCAGCTCACCTCAACACAAATCTATGAAGAAGAAAGACTTGTGTATTGAATGAACTCCGACGAATTGCAGAGAATCCAGTTCAAGAAAATGTAACAAACTTAACAACTTTTTAGAATGAATGAATTAATGTGCAACATTTCTCTTTTAACCGAGTCTTTAGCTTCTATTTGATCTTGACCGTCCCTTTATCCTTGTATCTCAGCCCTCCACGTGTACAAACACTTCACTCTAGTCTTACACTGTATCAAATCCTTCCCCTCCAAGCAACCATGACCTCATGGTTGAAAAGTTGGAAACTTCTGCATGATATCAAACAAGAATTCCCAAGTGGCTTCAGCTGCATCTTCATTAGTCCATTTGATCAAGACTTTTGTAGCAGCTTTACCATTCCGATTGACCATCTTTCTCTCCAATATTTGCTCCGGTTCTTTTCTTAAGACATCATGGACCACAGAAGGTAGTTGTGTACCCACCACTACATCACCAACTCGCAATTTAAGCTGATATACATGGAAAACTGGATGGATCCTTGAAGTGTCAGGTAATGCAATCTTGTAAGCCACCTTCCCACATTTATCAATCACCTTGTAGGGGCCAAAATACTTAGGTGAAAGCATCTGAGATGAGCGCATTACCACAGATCCCTGTCTATAAGGCTGGAGCTTCACGAAGACAAAATCACCAATATTGAAACTCCTCTCAGATCTCTTTCTATTGGCAGCTTGTTCCATGCGGTGTTGAGCTCTCAACAGATGAAATTTCAGAATCAACAGCATGTTTTCCCTATCTTGTAAACTCTGAGCCACTACTGCAACTTTAGACTCTCCTGGGATATAAGGAAGATGCTGTGGTGGCTGCTGACCATAGACAGCTTCAAATGGTATCATCTGAGCAGCAGTGTGAAAGCTTGTATTATACCAATACTCTGCCAGTGGAAGCCATTTACTCCATAAGTGTGGCCTGTCACTACACATGCATCTCAAATAAGTCTCCAAGCATCTATTGACCACCTCAGTTTGACCATCACTCTGAGGGTGATAAGCACTTGAATAGTTGAGAGACACCCCCTGTAAAGTGAATAATTGTCTCCAGAATTCACTCAAAAACACTGATCCTCTGTCACTGACAATAGAAGTTGGTAACCCGTGTAGTTTAAACACATTGTCCATGAAGGCTTGAGCAACAGTAACATCCATGTAAGAATGAGTCATAGCCACAAAATGAGCAGCCTTTGTCAAACGATCCACAATGACAAAGATAATAGATTTCCCAAAAGAAGTAGGAAGACCTTCTATAAAATCCATTGACAAATCTGTCCAAGCTGCAGAAGGAATTGGTAGAGGTTGAATCTTACCAGGAGAAGCAGCTGTATCATACTTGCATTGCTGACATATCATACAGCTTCTAATGTATTGCTGGATATTTTTTGTCATGCCTTTCCAATAAAAAATACCCTTAACTTTCTGATGAGTTGCATCTCTTCCTGAATGACCACCAACACCTGAGCTATGAAGCCAATCCAGAATAGTGTTTCTCAAGTTTAAATCAGCAGGTACCACTATTTTGGATTTTCTTCTCAATATATTCTGTGACCACACATAGTGTTTCATATAGTCAGGTTTGACTTTCAGCTCTTCAATAATACTCTTCACTGTTATATCAGAATCATAACAAGCCTGAATTTGCTTCAAAAAGTCGCAATCCAAAACATACAATGCCATGTGGAGTATCTCTGATCCTTCCACTCTAGAAAGGGCATCATCGACCAAATTTTCTTTACCCTCCTTGTACTGTATCTCGTAGTCAAACTCCAGGAGTTTAGGCAACCATTGCTGTTGTATGGGAGTATTCAACCTTTGCTCCAACAGGTACTTGAGACTCCTTTGATCCGTTTTAATCACAAAATGCCCATTCAACAAGTAATGTCTCCACTTTTGTATTGCAAAGGCAACAACCAGAATTTCCTTTTCATATATGGAAAGATGTAACTATTTACCCTTTAGATGACGGCTTATATAAGTTAATGGATGTCCCTCTTGCATCAAAACAGCTCCTATTCCCTGACCACTTGCATCGGTTTCTACCACAAATGGCCTGTAAAATAAAGGTAATGCCAATACAGGTGCAGTACATAAAGCCTTCTTTAATTCCTCAAATGCAGTTTGAGTCTCTGCTGACCATAAGAATGAGTCCTTCTTAGTTAACAATGTCAGGGGTCTAGCAATGGCTCCAAAATTCTTCACAAATCTTCGATAATATCCTGCTTAACCCAAGAATCCACGTAACTGTTTCAGATTTAGAGGCTGTGGCCAGTCCTTAACTGCTTGAACTTTACTTGGGTCACTAGATACACCTTCTGCTTCAATGAAGTGACCCAAGTATTCCACTATCTTAGTAGCAAAGACACACTTGCTACGTTTAGCATATAGTTGTTGCTTCCTCATCACCTCAAACACACACTTCAAATGCTGCTGATGTATCTCAATTGATGCACTGTATATCAGAATGTCATCAAAGAAAATTAACACAAATTTCCTTAGGAACTCCTTAAAGACTGCATTCATTAAACCCTGGAAGGTAGCAGGAGCATTTGTCAACCCAAAGGGCATGACAATGTACTCATAATGCCCACTGTGAGTTTTGAATGCAGTTTTGTGTATATCTGCTGGATTCATCCTGACTTGATGATAACCTGCTCTCAAATCAATTTTTGAATAAACCTGAGAACCTCCCAATTCATCCATCAAGTCTTCGATTAAAGGGATTGGAAATCTATCCTTGACTGTTAAGCCATTAAATCCCCTGTAATCAACACACAACCGCCATGTACCGTCTTTCTTTTTAACCAAAACCACTGGTGATGCAAAGGCACTTGAACTCGGCTGCACAGTACCCTGATCCACCAACTCCTTAACCATTTTGTCTATTTCATTTTTCTGATGGACTGCATACCTATAAGGACGTTGGTTTATCGGATTAGCTCCTTCTACCAAAGTGATTTTATGGTCATGATTCTCCCTGAAAGGTGGCAAGCCTCTCGGCTCTTCAAAAATATATGCATACTCAGATAACATCGTTTCAATTGGATAAGAAGCATCTATAGACTGCAACTCTGTCTCCAAAGCACACAAACATATAGGATCTTCTTCATTGTGGTGTGTAACACTAACACATAGCATTGAAAGCTGTATATCAGTCTCCTTAAGCTTGTTTAGCTTTTCTGCTTTAATCTCTCTGACTGATCCTTTTTGACTGCCATATAATACCACCTTCCTTTGTCCCCACATAAACCTCATAGTGAGTTTCTGAAAATCCCATGTTATAGGACCCAAGGTATGCAACCACTGAACTCCTAAAATTATATCACAGCCATTCAATGGTAACAACATGAAGTCTGCTACAAACCCTGTCCCTTGAAAGTCCCATTGGAATCTATCAACCTTTGCTTTTACACTCAACCTATTACCATCTGCTACCAATACCTTCGCATTATCAACAGGCAATAAACGACATCCCAATTTATTATCCAACTTTGGATCAAGGAAGTTATGTGTAGAACCAGAGTCGATGAGAATAAAGAGGGAGCGTTTCTTATGCATCCCTTTCACTCTCATTGTATTGTAATCTGATATTCCTGAGATTGCATTCATAGAAATGTGAGCTATCTCACAGTGAGGTTGTATATTCTCCTTCTCACATTCATCATCTGTTTCATCCTCCACTTCTAGTCCTTCTTCCATATCCATCAAAAACATTTGAGCTTTCTTGTGGACTCTGAAATGGCCCGGTGTGTATTTTTCATCACAAAAATAACACAAGCCTTTGGCCTTCCTCTCATTCATCTCTTCTGTAGTTAACACTTTTTGTTGTTGAGTGTTGGCAGGTTTGTTCTTATCAACTAGCACCTGCTTCTGAGTTTGACTGCCCATGTCCTTCTTAAAAGGTATAATACCTTTGGTGTAATTGCTCTGCTTATTACCATTCCAAGTCGAAGGTGAAGACTTCCTTGGATGTGCAGTCTCATAAAGGCGTCCCAATAAGAGACATTGTCTCACTGTCTGAGGTTGGAACATCCTTATATGCATTTGAGTATCAACTTTCAATCCTGCTAGATAAGCACTCACAAGATAATCCTCAGGAAGTTTCAGACGAATACGGATCAATTCAAATTTATTGTGGTACACAACTATTCCTTCTGTCTCCTGCAGTTTCTTTAATTCTGCCATTGGATCTTCCCATACTTCATCAAATCTCTCCTTCAACAACATCTTGTAACTCAGCCAATCAAGACCATTAACAGGCCATATATCCGATTCAACTAATGACTGATGCCAAGTCGCAGCTAAATTCTCTAAGTGAATCGCTACTACAGCCACCTTAGTCTCCTCCGGTGTATGATCAATTGTAAAAAATTGTTCTGCCTTAAAGATCCATTCCTTGGACTTATCTCCTCCAAACTTAGGGAAATCAAGCCTAGCTAACCTCGTAGCCTTAGGATAGTTAGGGTTCGTACCTGCCATACCACTATTCAAATCATCTGTGGTCGGGTGATGTCGTGTTGATTACGACCATCGTTCGTAGAAGTCGACGGAGTACTCGAGGTCGAAATGAGACGAATTGCCTCAAACATATCCGCAATATGTTTCTCCATCTTCGAATTCTATCTCGCTACTGTAGATTCCAGTTCTTGAGTTCGACGAAGCACCTGATCGATGCGTGAACCCAGATTTTCCTCGATTTCCTTCGCCGCGTCCTTAATCGATGTTTGCGTAAGAGTATACATCTCTAAATCCGAGAAACGTCCGTAGTCTGATACCTTTGATACAAGGAAACCTAATCAGATTTCCAGAGATTTAATGTTCATGAAACAACAAATCCCATCTCACCTCAACACAAATCTGTGTATTGAATGAACTCCGACGAATTACAGAGAATCCAATTCAAGAAAATGTAACAAACTTAACAACTTTTTAGAATGAATGAATTAATGTGCAACATTTCTCTTTTAACCGAGTCTTTAGCTCCTATTTGATCTTGACCGTCCCTTTATCCTTGTATCTCAGCCCTCCACGTGTACAAACACTTAACTCTAGTCTTACACTGTATCATGGCAACAGAACCACTCCAGAGGAGAGCATCGCCGGCTGTAGAGGTCTTCACCCTAGAGGAAGCTTCACTCGGCCTCGTCCTCAAAAGCCGATATCTGCATAAATCATCCACCACCGACCACCGGCGAGCCACCACGACATCAAGAAGACAGTAGACCCGCCACAGCAAACCGGGACCAGGAGAGACATCCCACGGAACGAAATCTGTGGCTAACAAAAGAAAAGAAAGGAAGAGGTGTCTCTTGCACCACCGGCAACGACGCCGAAAAGTGGAGAGACGGGCGGAGGCGGTTTTAGAATCCTAGAGAGAAGAGAGTGTGTTTTTAGTGAGAGAACGATTGTCTTTTTTAGTGAGGTTCTTAGGCTTTACCTCTGGCTCGTTTTTTAAGTTTTTAGTAGTCTTAGTGTGATCGCTTGGTGGATCTTTTTGTCCTTTATTTATCTCTTCTCTTGTCTTGCTGTTCGGTGTTGGTTAGGTGTGTAGTTCTCTTCTGGTTTTTAATGTTTTCTCGGTTTAATTAGATAGAATCTATCTCTTTAGTTGGATCATAGAATCGTGCAAGTCTTGTAGCATCGGTATCATATGTGTATAGGTAATGTGCGTCATTCCTTTAGTTGTTTTAGGTTCTTCTGATGCTTAGTATTTGCTTATGTTCCTCGCTCTCTAGTTTTTTTTTGTGTCTTTTATCTATCAAGTATTTTTTTGGAGGTTTGTGTAATGGATTATTTTTCAAGCACCAACTATATCGTCGATTGTCTTCTGTTGTGGTCTTATTCCCTTTGTCTTGTGCATGATGTTTTCTGATTCTGATTCCAACTTGTCCACGCCTTCCACACTCGTGCGACCGCTCAGAAGAGTGTCTTGTTGTCCCTCCACAAGATGGGTCGCCTGTTGACGAGTACTCCAGCTCCTTCTGTTGCCAGTTCCTGCAGCCGCACAAGTGTCTTCACTGTTGCCAGCATCTCCAATTCCCCAGCCTCCGCGTAAGAGAGGTCATCCCCGGAAGAACCCAGATGATACCCATCCATGTCTGCAGTCTCGACGGGTCCACAGAAACGTGGGAGACCGAGGAAGACGCCAGTGGTAGATGAGGCTGCTCCCGAGCCAGTGTAGGAGGCATATGTTGCCCATGTGTTTGTGCATCCACCAGTCCCTCAAATTCCTCCTCTCCCAGACTTCGGGCCTGAGTAGATCCAGCAGGACGATGCTCCCCCAGTGGTCGAGCCAGTGCAGCAGGCTCATGTGCCCCCAGCACCCTAGCCCCATCCGGTGCAATTTGTTGGGATGAGTGTAGACGCTTATTCAAAAGAGTTCTTGTGGGCGGCTCTCAGTCTGCGATCCATACACCAGCTCATTGGTTGGCATTGTTTTTGATGGGGCTCCGACCATAGATTCAAAAGGACATGTCAGATGGGTCCGAGTTTGCTGAGTTCTATCTGATGGTGATGGCACATTCCCATCGAAATAAATCTACATATTATTTTTTAAACCTGCAAACATATGTTGAAGATTTTTTTTTGCGGATTAGTTTTGCAAATTTAATCGTTTACGGATATTTTACTGCATACTTAATTATACTTGTTGTAAATTGTTTTTTTTTTGTTGCGAATTTTCTAAAAATCTGCAACAAAGAAATAAAGATTTTTAAAATTACTAAACTAGTATGTATGTCACATATTTGTTTATAGTATAACATATTTAATTTCATGTTTGCAAATTTATTTTGGCCTGCAAATTTAATTTGAAGATTTGTTTTTAAGTGTGGAAGATTTATATGATTTTGTAGTTTTTTTGATAATTTGCAGATTTAATTTGCTGATTTAAAATTAATGTTGAAAATTTATTGTATTCCTTACAGACTTATATAAATTTGCAACACTTAAATAGATCTTGAAAAAATTATAAAATAGTATTAAAATGTAACAGATTTATATGATGTGTAACATATTTATTTTTAATTTCTGTTAAATTTATTTACATGTGATGATGTCGTGGTAAGGAACAATAATGATTTTTTTTTTTTTGAAGATTTGTTTTTTTTTTTTTTTTTTTTTTTTTGAAAGATTTGTTTAAGAGTCCAAAACTTAATATTCACGGCTTGTGGAATAAAGACTTCAAAACTCACAACCCATGATTCAAGTAAACACTCTTAACTCTTTTTCCCATCGAGTTAACATACTACATTTTGAAGCATTCATGCAATCTAAGATCAGAATAATCTTTCGAATCAACGTAGTGAAAGTTAAGAAAGTGTGTGGTGGATTCATATAATTGGGATATCAAATAATCATTAGGATTCATAGTAACAGTGAAAAGAATATCTAAAAACAGATGTTAAATTCTTCTTATTCAGAACATAAGGATAGCCAGATTCAATCAACGAATGTTAATAATTCTTTTTTCAATGAAGAATATAAGTATTAAACACAACCCGAGATCGAAATGTACAACGCTGGATAAATCGTTGTATCGGAATCTTGAATGTTAATCATCCTTTTCCCAATGAAAGATACTTATATTAAATATAAACTGAGATTGAAGTTTACAACAACACTGGACAACTCGGAATCATTCAGTGAATGTTAATCATTCACTGGAATTTTATTTTTAAACCTTGCATAATAAGGAGAAGAGATCAATAAAACATAAACCTTAGACATAATTAACCCCAAGAAGAAGAAGAAAACCATAACATGACAATAAAAGAAAACATAGGAAGAAGGTTAGCTCTAGCCCAGTAGAAGGAACGCCCAGTAGAAAATATAAACCTCCGACGCAGATCCAAGTCAAGGGTTGATAACTTGTTGATGCCATAGTAGGCTAAGGTTAAACCGTCTCGTAGCGGCCTACCGCCAAACGTCAGCTTCTGCTGGTCCGGCGGGATGTCCTCTCTATCCTGGATCTTAGCCTTGATTTTTTCGATGGTGTCGAAGCTGGTCACATCATTTATGGTAATCGTCTTTCCTTTCAAATTCCTTACAAAAATCTGCATGAGTTGACCCTGACGACGAACGTCCCGTGAAGGATTTTGATGGGTCGGGTCACCGATCCTATGATCCATGTTTTTGGAGCTATCCACCTCTAGGTTTATAGTCATCTTTCCATCTAAAATCTTAACGATTTTGTAGTTGATGGTGAATTTGGAGCTATCGACTTCTAGGTTGAAGATTGTTTTTCCATCCACATAATAGAAATCTGCATTTAACCTAGTACGTACGTAACAAAAAATTAACGGAAAAAAAAACGTCAACAAAATTGAAATATAAGACGAAAGAAGATGCAGAACTTTTCATATATGATATTAACAGTTTTGCAAAAAAAAAAAATGTAAATATGGAATCTTTCCTCGTTCTTAACAAATCTCTTTGCCTTACCAGTTCCATAACGAGTCTAAAGAAATCCGTTTACTGCAATTTTTCAATCACAGTCTTTACTAAATTTCTCAAGAATCATTAAAGACAGAATTCATTATAAAAAAAAACATATTGCAAATTGGGTTATCGTCAAATATTCAACCTAAAACTATATAAACAAGTCAAACTAAAATTAAATCTAAATAACTAGTTTGCAAGGTAAACGCTAGTTTAGCACTAAAATCAACAGAGTAATCAAGGAGTGATTTGATATGGGATATGCATTAAACTATTTTACAAGAGACAATTAGATATTAATATAATATAATTCTATCAACAGAGAGTAAACAACGTAAAGCAAAAAAAAAAAAAGTTACCTTGCTAAACGTTGTGTGAACTGATTTGGGATTATGCTTTTCCTGAATCCTGCGTCTCAATAAGCACTCTTACGTTACATTCTCCTTCCTTGAAATATTTTACGTTATGTCTGCCTATAAAACAAAATAACCAATTAACTTAGCTACGAGAGAAAATTAAGCAATAATACTCTACAAATCAATGGATGAACAAGGTAAAGCAAGAAAATACTAACTTTTTTTTTTGGGTGATCTTCTCTTGATGAACAAGCTTTATATATATATATATATCATTCCCGCATAGTCTAGGATATTTGCGAGAGATCTTTAAAAAAAAAAAAGAATTTACGCCACAATCTACGCCACAATCTCAAAAATATATACAAATATAAAATTAGTTGGTAGATTCTCAAAATCATAAGAAAATAATATATCAAAATTACAAGAAATAGATAATTACTTATATGTACAGATTACGGTTCGTTTAGATCTAGCTAGATAAGGAAATATTGAGTTACTTAACCTTTTCGAGGACAAATCTATTTATTTAGGTACATACATCATTTATATAATTGATACAAATTCTTTTTATTAGCGTTAGTATTCTAAAGTGATACAAATGTGTTTTTATTCATATCACTTCAATTAAACTGATTCTAAATAATATAACATGGCATCACTTACAATAGTTGATGCAAAACAATCTAATTAACATAAAATTTAGTTCAAAAAAAAAAACAATCTAATTAACATCATTTGTTTTAAAAGTAACTCTAATTTGTGTCACTTATTTTTCTGATAAAGCAAAATATATATTATTTAAAATAATATATATATATATATATATATCTAAATCTACTTTTAAACATATTTTCATATTAGTTATAATAAATTATAATTATATATATATATAAACATCAACATACTTATTAATTATAATTTATATTTATCTAAATTCAAAACATATAAATAAACTATATAAAAACTTATTATCTACAATAATAATATTTATCAATATTTAAATCTCTTATTTTACAAATAGATTCGTATTTATTTTCTTGATTTTTTATTTTTTATTAGTTTGTACTTATCTCTAAAAAAAAAAATTTAATATTAAAGTAAACTAACGTTAACAAAGTAAAAAGCATAATTTCATTAAATATAATCAAGTAATCAACCGTTTTGAAATTGAATATAAACCTAAAAGCACTTTCCAATTAATATAAAAATTATTATTGTTTAAATAAGCTTGATAGATAGCTTGAGATTCAAACCATCTTAAACTTATCATTAAAAGATCAAGCTAAATTATATTTAGAAGTTATCTAAATATATATATCAAATGTGTTTTAGGAGTTATCTAAATATGTGTTTACTATTTGGATTATGATTAATTTTTCTATATAAGAGTTGCCAAGATGTGATAAATTTTAAATAAATTAAGAGCTTAAGTTTTGAAAAATTTCTTAAATAATAAAAGAGAGTTGTTCTTTTAATCTTTTATTTTGAAAACAAGAATTATATTTTTTTATTTATTTATGGGCGCATTGTTATATTATTCTGTTTCTGTATTTTCTTTTATAGTAGAGGTCATAATTTTTTTAGAATAAAAATGTTGGGACATGTTTCCGGAGTATTATTTTGGGTTTCATTGCACCCAATATATCATTTTTGGAAAGTAATAGCAAACATGTATCTTTCAAATTTTTATTTCAATTATGTATCTTTTTTTGTCTTCTAGTAAGTTAAAATGTCTTTTTTACTCTTCTCTCTTAATTCAATTTACCAATTTAGTTAGTTAGTTCAGTTAACTATTTGCTCTTACTAGTTATTCATTTTTGACTATCTAGTTTGTTTTGAACTACTTATATCTGAACTAAATTGATTAATACAAATTGTAGGAAATGAATATATTTCAGATCTGTTTAGAATTCGCGATATACTTGCTCAAAACTCATGAATACCGAAGATTATCCAGACAAAAATATAAAAGGTGTAGTAGTTTGCGGCTCTTGGCTGGTCACCGAGGACGGAGCCTGGAGATTCATCGTAGACATAGAAAGGGTATCTCGGGTCGTCCCAATGAAGATGAACATGAAAATGAAAGAGCTCGTCGTCCTTGTGATGACAGAGTTTGGTTTGGATTGTGCTTCGAAGTTAAAGCTCATCTACACGCCTTCTCTTACTTTGTCCTCTGTTTGCAATGACATCTCGCCGCCTATCATGGTCACAACAGATTTCGGGCTTTCCTGTTTTCTGAATATTCTATCATCTAACCGCTTAATGAAGCTATTCCTGCACCTGGGGAAGATATTTAGGAAAGAAGGCGACTCTGCAAAGAAAAAGGCGTCCTGATAGGTTCTAAGTTTTAATCCCTATACTAAACTGCAAGTGCACAACAATATCAATGTAGTATATAGGGTATCGAAATCCACAGAGACTCCGGTGTTCAATAGCTCAAGAACAGGAATTTAACTAGGAAGAAAGCAATGTAATTGAATTAAAAGCAATGCAAGAAAGTAAATCAGTAGCAGAGATTGTTGGTTGTGAAAGCAAGTTATTAAGAGCGCTAGGTCTAGGGCGTTCTCAGGAAATCAGACAAGCAGACAGTTCATTCAGTAAGGATCTAATTAAGCACAGTTCTAGAACTCAAAACACATATATAGAATTAACCAAATTCCTTTGCGATAATTCTCTAAGTCCAAGTGCAGCAAACCAAACTTTCGTTTGCGAGAACTAACAGATTAAACCAGCTTTAATTCCAAGTTTGATATGTTCACAATTATCCTAAACCAAACTTCCGTTTGCGCAAAGTTTAATTGCCCAATTTAATTAGTTCAGATTCCTAAACCCCACTTCCGTGACGTATTTAGCAACCTAAGATCTAGATTCTAATTGATCAGGTTAGAACTAGCTTTAAGCACAATTAAATTGAAGAACAGATATAGTTTGAATCCTTAACTGAAATTGAACAAGTCTAGCAGGTCATGAAATCCTATGTGAGAAACCCTAAACCTAACAAGGAATCTACTCAGACATAGATAATGAAAACATAATCATATGATGAATAAATTGCATAGAAGAATAAGAGTAAAAGGGGTTCGAAATCTTCTCCAAATACAGATGATGTAACAGGTTCAGATCAGTCCCAAAAGCTCTAAAAATCCTCTGCTCTTAATTATGAAAGCGTAATGTAAAGCGTATCTAATTAAAACACCAAAAACTCTATTATATAAGTCTAATCTCGGCCAGGGGCTTCTTTGTAAATATCAGGAACTTCTGGATCAAAGTGCAAATTCTTGACTCTTCATAAACCGCCGAGTTTCGGCCCATCTCGCTGGTGCATCGATCGATGCTAGGGTGCAACGATCGACACCTTTCTCTGTTTCGGACAGTGAACTCTATCTCTCGGCCAATCACTCCAAAAATCTTCAAAATGCTCCATTATCTCCAATTCAGCTCCAAACCTGATTATACCTGTAAAAGACTCTAAAAGAACACAAAAGACACTAAAAACACAACTATATCAAGGCATAAAACCGGTAAAAACCATGATATATCAACTCCCCCACACTTAGCCTTTGCTTGCCCTCAAGCAAAACAGAGAACTAAAGCTTGGTGAAGAGGTTTGAAAACTCTTCAGAAACTCATTTCATCCTAGAAGCTACAATACTCAGATTCCCCTTAGTAAACCACTGAAGGAATCAATCACAGGATATCAAGACCAACATGTACTTCCCCCACACTTAGAAACTGTCCTAGGTAAACTCCACAATCACATTCAAGCATTCAAAATCTCCCTACTGACTTCTGCAAGTATTTAAGTGCGGTCTCACCTAAGGAGTATCGATCAAAGGGCACATGGATTCTTACCTTATCAGCTCTAGACCACCATACTATCTTTCTCTAGTCCCTTTCTTCTCTTTCCCTTCTTTAACAACTGATTTTTACCCATTGGGTATCATTTTATTTTATCAGTGTTCTTCCCGTTATGGGGTGTACTTTGGACACATTCCATGGATCACATGAGAGAAAATAGTGTTTGCTACCATTCCCATGACCACTTCGGAGTTACTAACTCATCCTCAGTTTATTATCTTTTTTTTTTTACTTTATAGAAGGGGAGAAGGGAACTAAATTGGATAGGTTGACAGGCTGTGTCAGAACTAACAAGGGAATCCGACACAGAGTATACCAAGCCCTTAGGTGAGAAATCTAAGTCAGTATTAAATTGAAGTCACTAAAAGGATCCTCTGATACCTGAAGTGATGTGGGTGTTCCCAGTAGGTTGATCTGTGATGGGGTTTTCTAATAGTCAGAGATAGATCCTGCAACTTCATCCCAATGGTTACTTAAGTTCCTGCAAGTCTTGTAAATCTTCTCAGAAAATCATAGTTTCTTACTTAAACAATTTTGACTCAATAAAACAATTTTTTTTGAAAAACGGACTGACTCTTAAGAAAACAGAAAACAAAAGTCAGTAGCACCTCCCCCACACTTAAGACACACTGTCCCCAGTAGTGTCCAGCGAAGGATCGGTAAAAAGAAAATAAAAAATTGAAAAGATGAAATTATGTCTGTCGGGTTACCTCTGTTGCTCAGGCATCGATCGTTGCACTAAGTGCATCGACCGTTACTTGGCGATTTTCGTGTATGGTCGATCGTTGCTCAAGAGCGCAACGATCGCTGCAATGCGATTCCTTTCGTGTTGTGACGATCGACACAGAAGTGCGTCGATCGTTGCAGTGCGATTTTGTCCGAGACCTGCAAACATAACTGCACCAAAAACAAAAACAAACGTAAAATCCTAACAAAAACACCAAAAATTAAGTAGAAAAACACCAGTACCTAATGGTGGGTTGCCTCCCACCCAGCGCTTGTTTAAGGTCAATAGCTTGACCGGACGGATGGGAATTTTCAGGTACCAGGAGGTCCTGACAGAGACTTTTTCTGTCTCTGTTAAAGTCTCCTCATCCAAGGTGGTGAGTAGGCTGTTGCGGAATGCTCATGTCCAAGAAAAGATGGAGTGAAATGTGCTCCAGGATCTATAACAATAGTATTATCCGGCTGCTCAAAATCTGCGTCCCTTATGGTGAATGTCTGCCCATCTATCAGTGGCTTTCGCAGCTTATCCATCTCATAGTGCAGTGGTTCATCTCCCAGATGGAGGTCTATCAAGCTGTTCCTAACATCAATCAATGCTCCTGCTGTAGCCAAAAAGGGTCTCCCAAGCAATAATGCTTCATCCGGATCACAGTCATATCTCAGTACAAGGAAGTCCGTTGGAACTAAGTAGTTTCCAACTCTCACCGGAATGTCCATAAGGAGTCCTTCAGGAACTCGTATGGACTGATCAGCTAGGACAAGAGAAGTCCTAGTAGGAGTAAAATCCAACATACCCAGCTTCTCTGCCACAGAGTAAGGCATCAAACTTCCAGCAGCTCCTAAATCACACAGAGAACGCCTAAAGCTATCCTCAAAGATAGAACAATCCAGCACAAAGACTCCAGGATCAGGCAGCTTCTTCGGGATCTTAGTTAGCAGAACATCACTAATATGCTGAGGAACTATTATCACCCAGTCTTCCAGATCATCATCCAGGGGCAACATCTTGTTTAAGTACCTCTGCACACATGGATGATAAGGTGGATCATCAGAAGTTGGAATTTCTTCCAATTCTTCACCAATCCCTTCTAATTTCTTCAGCTCTTCAATCTCTTGCCTAATCACTTCAGACACTGAGGAGTGTTGTCTAACAATCTGTTCGTAGATCTCCTGTTGAGTAATCTCAGAGGCTCCAGTGAATAGGCGATCAAGCTCCAAGTCAGCATCTATGCCATTATCATCCGACAGTTCTGTCTGTTCACGCCCTGCAACGACCGACACTAAGGGTGTGTCGATCGTTGCCATCCCGACTGGTGTATCGATCGGCACAGGAGTTGCATCGATCGACGCACTGCAGCAGATTTCACCCGAGAGTTTTTCACAAATATCCGAAAATTCTTGTTCTGTCACCAACTCAGCTGTACTTAGCTCAAATCTTTCACCTAGGTGAGATCCATCATTAATGTACACAGACCAGGCCTTAACATGAGTGTCTGCCACTCCTTTTCCCTTCAGTGAGCTGGACATCTGGTTCACCTGAGTGTCCAACTGCTTCATGTGAGTGCTCAGAGACTCAAACTTCCCATTGAGGTCTTCATAGACAGCGTCCAACTTCTTGTTGCAGTCCACATAAATCTTGGTCTGACTCTCAATCAGTTGTTCCATCATAGCCTCCATTTTGCTCTCATGGGCTGTAGGTGCAGGTGGAGTCTGATAGGATGTAGATCCATAGGTTCTCTGAGTACCTTGTCCATAGGTCTTCTGAAAACCACCAGTCTGTCCTCCATTGGAGAATATGTTCCCCTGTTGATTACTAAATCTATTACCTTGGAAACCAGAACCTCCTATGAAATTCACATCTTCTTCCTGAGTGTCCTCCTCAGTCTGAATCACCTCTACATCTTGGGCAAAGTGGACAGCTTTCTTACTTGTCAGGAGATTGTAAACTGTGTCCAATCTGGATCTTATATTGGCTATATCAGAATTCTCTACAGTTCCACCAGATTTCTTCCTCCTTTCATCCATTGTCTTGCAACTGTTGCTGCCAATCAGGTTCTCAATCAACTGCTTAGCTTGTGTAGGAGTCCTGGTGTTGAAATTAGCATTACTGGAATTATCCAGCGCAGTCTGATAAGGGAGATCTATGCCTCTGAAGAAGATACCAATCAGCTTTACTTCTGTGAATCCATGGTGTGGACAGTCACGCTGATACTGCTTAAATCTCATCCAGGCAGTCTTCAAGGGCTCCACAGCTCCTTGGGAAAAAGTGAGTATGTCCTGTCTGGACTGATCTGAGCGCGTATCATCATAAAAGTGACGCAGTAACTCACTCTTTTAGGCTGCCCAAGTAGTATACTGACCAGGTGCCAGTTGTCTCAGCCATGCACTAGCGTCTCCAGCAAGACTGTGCGGAAATAGCTTAAGGAACAGATAGTCCGGGCATACTCCTTCATACTTCATGCCAGTGACTATGTCCTCAAACTTGTCAATGTGATCCATAGGCTGCTCTGCTTGAAGGCCATGAAAAGCAATCTGCCTCATCAGCTGGTAGTAGATGGTCTTGACCTCAAAATCATTCCTCTCAAAAGCAGGAAGCACTAGAGCTGCTCGGTTTGCATGAAACTCATCAGGTCTGTTGTAGTCAGCTAGTGTCCTCTCATGAACCACCATCTCTCTACCTTGGGCCCGTTCCTGACCCTGGTTTTGGTTCTGCTCCTATCGTTGTTGCTCAGGAGGGTCAGGGATCACTCGTCCATCAGCATCAATCCTCTGCCCAGCAGCATTGTAAGGATTGTTTTCCGGATCCCTCAGGACACCTTCAGCATCTCGTATCAAGATCAGACGTTCTCGTACCATTCTCTCTCTCTTTTCTCTTCTGATAGTCCTTTCTAGACGTCCAAGTTCCTCTAGTCCGAGATTAAGCAAGCTCGAGTTCGGATTACTTCTAGTTTTCTGCGTTGGCATAAACTGTCTGTAATCGTCCAGCAACGATCGATGCTATCAGTGCAACGATCGATTCAATCTCAAAATAGCCTAGTGACGATCGACGCAAGGGATGCAACGATCGACGCAAGGCGAAATCGGTACCTGCGACAGAGAGAAAAACGAAAATCAATAAAACTGAAAATAAAAACAAAAACGAAAACAAAAAGAAAAATCCTAGTAAAACCCTAGGCTCGAAGCTATCGAAGACTCAAAGAGTCCCCGGAAACGGCGCCAAAAACTTGATAGGTCAAGAATTAATCCCTATACTAAACTGCAAGTGCACAGCAATATCAATGTAGTATATAGGGTATCGAAATCCACAGAGACTCCGGTGTTCAATAGCTCAAGAACAGGAATTTAACTAGGAAGAAAGCAATGTAATTGAATTAAAAGCAATGCAAGAAAGTAAATCAGTAGCAGAGATTGTTGGTTGTGAAAGCAAGTTATTAAGAGCGCTAGGTCTAGGGCGTTCTCAGGAAATCAGACAAGCATACAGTTCATTCAGTAAGGATCTAATTAAGCACAGTTCTAGAACTCAAAACACAGATATAGAATTAACCAAATTCCTTTGCGATAATTCTCTAAGTCTAAGTGCAGCAAACCAAACTTTCGTTTGCGAGAACTAACAGATTAAACCAGGTTTAATTCCAAGTTTGATATGTTCACAATTATCCTAAACCAAACTTCCGTTTGCGCAATGTTTAATTGCCCAATTTAATTAGTTCAGATTCCTAAACCCCACTTCCGTGACGTATTTAGCAACCTAAGATCTAGATTCTATTTGATCAGGTTAGAACTAGCTTTAAGCACAATTAAATTGAAGAACAGATATAGTTTGAATCCTTAACTGAAATTGAACAAGTCTAGCAGGTCATGAAATCCTATGCGAGAAACCCTAAACCTAACAAGGAATCTACTCAGACATAGATAATGAAAACATAATCATATGATGAATAAATTGCATAGAAGAATAAGAGTAAAAGGGGTTCGAAATCTTCTCCAAATACAGATGATGTAACAGGTTCAGATCAGCCCCAAAAGCTCTAAAAATCCTCTGCTCTTAATTATGAAAGCGTAATGTAAAGAGTATCTAATTAAAACACCAAAAACTCTATTATATAGGTCTAATCTCGGCCAGGGGCTTCTTTGTAAATATCAGGAACTTCTGGATCAAAGTGCAAATTCTTGACTCTTCATAAACCGCCGAGTTTCGGCCCATCTCGCTGGTGCATCGATCGATGCTAGGGTGCAACGATCGACACCTTTCTCTGTTTCGGACAGTGAACTCTATCTCTCGGCCAATCACTCCAAAAATCTCCAAAATGCTCCATTATCTCCAATTCAGCTCCAAACCTGATTATACCTGTAAAAGACTCTAAAAGAACACAAAAGACACTAAAAACACAACTATATCATGGCATAAAACCGGTAAAAACCATGATATATCACGTCCAAGCTAGTTCACCGAGGGAGGTTCATGACGCCTAAGAGACTATTTGGTGATGCAACTCCCTCTGGTAGCAGAAACTCTCCGGGCATGCTTGACGACGACTTTAACACCCCTTTCCCATTATCCGCAGACCGTTGAGCTGACCGGTCAACAATCAAATAAGAACATGACCGATCGAACCCAAGCAAGTCAAACAAGAAAATTTCGCCACAGGACGAAGCCAGAGACAGATCGGTTTGAGACAAAGGCTCGCACTAACCCATCCTTGACTCCGCTATCCTCACTTCCATAGTACAAGTCGATCGCCTTGCACTACTTCTGCGAGTTGTGTCGGTTCGGACTAAACACAATATCAGGAAAGCATATTCCTTTCTGAGTAATCAAACGTTCAACACAACGTTTAATCGTCATGTTTACAAATCGTTTTCATCAATAAACAATCATCACGTAAATCAATACAAAAGTGGCGCCAAGCCGAACCGAGAGAAAAACCCAAAACAATCGAATCAAAACCCCACCACAAGCAATCCCGAAACTACACCGAGGACCTCCCGCGTACGTCGCTACTTAACCTGAAAACTCAAAAAGAGTCTAATGAGCGATCTAAGATCACCCAGTGAATCGGCTCCCCACTAAGGCTTCTAATCTATCTATCATCTATAGATTCCCGCCGAAACCCCAAAATAACAAAGAAGCATAACAAAATAGCCGATCACGCACTACCACGTCGTGTCGAGCCCACACACAATCAACTGCCAAAAGAAAGAGAAGGCGATTAGAGGAAATCGGGAGCAATGCTGCACATGTCCCCGATTGAGACTCGATCTATCTACCGCGCAACATCAACTACACAAAACACAACACTGGGCCCCTACGATCTTGGTAACTTCCACGGGTTTTCACCGTTACCGATATGGCAACTAACCCACGACTCCTAGCCGTCCAAACAAGGTCTAACGACTAGGACTCCGATCTCTGTCCATCGATACGCGGTGACTCAGGCTACCCCTTGATAACCCAAGCTTCCATGCAGTCCGGCCCTAGGACGCGACCCCGTGTTCTCCGGACCACACACCTACCGGCGTCACTCAGTAGGTTAACACCGTAACCAAAATCACCATGATCCGATTAGGCAACTACCCGAGGATCCAATCAGGTCGGAAGTACCAGAACGTAATTAAACACCTAGACTTGCGGGATCTAACACACCCTAGAGTCCTAGTACAGAAATGTAAACACGCAGACTCACTTGGACTCTAGCAATCAATACTAATCAACAAACAACTCTCAGATCAATCACCGCTTCCCGCAAGTCTACTCACACACACCACACCGCCCCCTGACTCAGCACCGTACCGAGTCAGCGGTTACAACTTAACCGGTCCCATGACCAGATTAAGTATCCACACAGATCGCTCGGCCCAACACCGAGACTGTTGGGAATGTCCTGAAATCTATTTGTACTTACTATAAGTGAAAGTCGTATTGTCGAGATGAGACAATCATATGACATTGGGTACTCATAATGCTTTGCTAGAAGCCACTTATGATCAATGAGTTGAGAACTCATTGCTAGTGTTATATGATCCTACAGGGTCACACACCTAAGCAAACTGGACGTTTAACAATGAGGTTGATCATTAATGTAATGATCGGGTGAATGCATATTAGATATGCATTCAGTATCGAGTTTCTGGAACAGTGTCGATCGACATAATATGTATGTCGGTCGACACAGATCGACCGTGTCGATCGACACATAGAGTGTGTCGGTCGACACGACTCGCGGATTACCAAATTAAATCGGTTTAATTGTTGGTTAATTCCGGGGTGGTTTAAGTCAACATATATAAAGATATATGGTCGACCAAAACACTAACCTAACCTAATTCACAGCCACCAGAAACAGAAAAAAACCTCTCTGGAGATTCGATCTCATAAGGCACTAGCATCCCTTCCTGTTCAGTTCGTGTGCGTGTGGATACCAGTAGAGGCGCAGCATCTGAGGCGCTCTAGATCTTGATTACTTGCAAATAACTTCCGCTGCTAATCACCAGGTAATCACTAGATCTGATAGATTCAATTACATGAACCTGTAGATCCTAGGCTCGGAATTCAGACTAGGGTTGCTAATCCTGATTAGAACTGCTAGAAATTCATTCAGTGGTATCAGAGCTTTAGGGTTCCATTGAATCTGTGGCATGTTGATTAGATTAGTTGAATCTGGATCTCTGTATAGTTGATACAAACATGCTGAAATTCGTTCTTGATGAAAATCTAGTTTTAGGTTTTTTGATTGAAAAACGATTAGGGCTTATCGCACTGTGTCGATCGACACCAATCCGGTATCGGTCGACACAGAAGGATAACCCGAATAGAACTTATTCACCTGGTGTCGATCGACACAAGAGTTGTGTCGGTCGACACAGACCTCGCTAGAATGATGAATCGGTTCAATTGGATTGGACCGGTTGTCGAGCTTGGTTAATGATGGTTTAACTGCGATTGGTTTGATTAGGTTGGTGTCGACCGATACTAGTGTAGCATTGATCGACACTGACCGGTACTCAAAACCGGATCAATTGGATTGATCGGTTATCGCGGATTGCTTTTGGTTATTCTGTATCGATCGACACTATAGTAGTGTCGGTCGACATCAGATTCGATGATTGGGTTTTGGAACCTGCAATCACGGAACCAAAGCATGATAAATCAATTTAATTAGAAGAATTAAAACATAATAAAACTGAACGTTTTAAAGGTTCCGTTCCTCAACCAAATATCAAGTGATACTTGATGTCTTTCCAATCTTGTCAACTGTCAAGACTCGTTTCATTGAGTGATAGGCTTGCAGTGCAAGGTATCCACAATTACATGAGTAAGGCAGGAAGTAATCGTGTTGATGGGCTTGCAGTGCAAGGCGTCAACAATTACATGACTGAAAAGATTGGTTTACTTGACTGGGCCATCAAAATCGTTTTGGGCTCAGAGACATCAGGTGGATTGGACATAAGATGTCAATCCACAACCAAGAGTTATATTGGATATAACCAGCAAGGTTGTTGCTTACCTAGATAGCTAAATTTGGGTGATAGCCAGTGGCTCACTCAAGTTTAGTGAAGTATGGGTCTTGGATCATTATATTCATCTGAGGAAACATTGTTTGAATATAATGCGAGTTTTCTTAATTGTTAAGACTTCTCATTTCTTGAACATCATAACTAAACCTCCCTTGTTTTTCAGCTATGTCTAGCACAAACCATCGTAATAATTTCTCCCTACGATCCGTCCTTGAGAAAGACAAGTTAAATGGATCCAACTTTCTTGAATGGTATCGGAACTTGAGAATTGTTCTCAAACAGGAGAAAAAGGACTATGTCCTTGAGAAAGTTCTCCCCAAGAAGTACCGAGCCAATGCCTGGCAGTCATATAAGGATGCTTGGGATAAGCATTCTAATGATGCGGTGGATGTGAGTTGTCTCATGTTGGCTACCATGAACTCGGAATTGCAGAAGCAATATGAGTACGTGGAGTCGCCAAAAGAGATGATCACTGGCCTGAAAAGTATGTTTCAGGAGCAGGCACGAACTCAGAGATACCAGACGGTTAGGTCTCTGATTGAGTGCAAGCTACCAATGGGCGAACCAGTCAGTCCTCATGTCATTAAGATGATGGGTTATATTGATAACCTGGGGAAACTGGATTGTCCCATTAGCCAAGAGTTGGCTACTGACATCATTCTACAGTCACTGCCGTCAAGCTATGATCAATTTGTTATGAACTATAACATGAACAACTTGACGAAGACGTTGACTGAATTGCATGGGATGCTTAAGACTGCTGAACCTAACATCAAGAAGGACACCCCAAATGTCATTGTGGTACAAAAGGGTAGAAAGTTTAAGAAACTTGGTAAGAACAAAGGTGATGGCAAGACGAGCTCGATTGTGAATCCAAGCGAGTCTGGCCATGCTCTTAAGGTCAAAACCAGTCCTTCTGAAGATGTTAAGTGCCATTATTGTAATGGTTATGGGCATTTGAAAAGAAACTGCAATAAATTCTTGGAGGATTATGAGAAGCTGAAGAAGACGTACGAGACTTCTTCTTCAGGTATTATGTTATAGAAGTAAATGTTACTTCTTATAGTCCTACTTATTGGGTATTGGATACCAGCTGTGGTGCTCATATTTTGTGAAAATGTGCAGGGCCTGAGCAAAAGTAGGATTATGGAGAAAGGACAAGTGGATCTACGCGTGGAATTGAAGCAAGAGTTGCTGCATTAACCGTAGGAGTATTTCATTTGTTTTTCCTTTTATGACATGTTTTGAACTTAAAACTGCTACTATGTATCTGCTATGAGCAGAAAGATTATTTCTAATCCTTGTTTGGATATGAAAGGATATCAGTTTTCAAATTAAGAATAAGTGTTATTCATTTGATTACAGTGATATATTTTATAGTAGCAATCCATTAGAGAATGGATTTTTATGTTATAAACCAGAATGTGCCTAACTATAACATTAATATCAAACTTCTCTCTGGCATTGTCATTTTGGGCCACGTAAATGAGAAACAGATTCATAAGCTCCATAGTGATGGGCTTTTGGGCTCATCTGATTATGAATCACAATGAGTAAAGTGAATCTTGTTTATTGGGTAAAATGACAAAGGCCCCTTTCGGAAAAAGGGTAGTGTCGATCGACACAAACGATGCATCGGTCGACACAGGTCGCGAACGGATAAAATGAAAGGGCCAGAGTCTTATTGGGCTTTATGCATACGGATGTATATGGGCCGATGAGCAGTAATGCTAGAGGAAATTTTCAGTACTTCATTACCTTTACTGATATTTTCAATAGGTACGGTTATGTCTTGTTAATAAGACATAAATCAGAATCTTTTGAAAAGTTCAAAGAGTTCCAGAATGAAGTATAGAATCAATTTGGCAAAAGAGTTGAAGCTCTATGATTAGATCATGGAGGTGAACACTTAAGTCAATAATTAAGTGATCATCTAATAGATTGTGAAAGTGTTTTACAATTCAATCCTCATGTATCGAACTTTATTAGATATAGTTTGATCAATGATGAATCACTTAGATCTTCCATTATCCTTCTAAGAATAAGCTCTAGGAAAGGTCTGAGTTTACATTAAATAGTGTTTCATCAAAATCAGTTACAGAGATTTCACATGAGATGTGGAATGGAAATGTTTATGATTTATCCATCATGAAGATTTGGAGTTGTGAGACTTATATAAAACGTTTAATCTCTGATAAGCTCACACCCAAATCTGATAAGTACTGCTTCATTGGTTGTCCTGACGAAACCAAGGCGTGCTACTTTTACAACCAGTTTGAGAACAAATTGTTTGTTGCTCGGAACTATGTTTTCTTGAGAAAGACTTTCTTTCCAAGAAGAACAGTGGGAGTAAAGTACAACTCGAAGAAATTCGAGAATCACAGGAGACTGTTCAACCCGATGAGGAAGAGTAGCAGTTGGATCTACAAAGAGTTGTAGAACCTGCAACTGTGGTGCCTGAGGTTTGCAAGGATCTGATGAATGAATATTAGATATACATTCAAAAGCGAGTTTTAAAGATGTGTCGATCGACGCAAAAGTTGCATCGATCGACACAGGTCGCGAACCAAAATATTTTGGTTTATGATTTAATTAACTACGGTTTAAATCTTGGTTAATTAGATCGTGGTAAAAGTCTACATATGAGATATGTGCGTGACTTTTAACACAAGACTGAAGCTCGTAGATCCAATAGGATCCGTCACGAACCCGAGAAATGGGGATTTCTCGTAACCAATTGTCGTGATCTACTGATCATTGAAAGTGACGGGCCTACGAATTTTGAAGTAGCAATGATGGGCCTAGACTCTGAAAGTGGCTGAAAGCCGCTGAATCCGGAATGTCGATGTCCAAAGCTGGACTGGTGGAAAAGGTTTCAAGTAAATTCATGGTATTAACTGTGAAGAAACCTAATCCCAGACACCATGCTTATGTCCATTCGGATTCTCCTAGCAACCGCCACTCATAATGGTTATGAGATCTGGCAGATGGATGTGAAAACAGTTTTCCTTAATGGAATTCTGGAAAGGGATGTGTACATGACACAACCTGAAGTTTTCATTGATCCTAATGAAGCTAGGAAGATACAAGCTTCATCGATCCATTTATGGATTGAAGCAAGCATCTCGGAGTTGGAATCTTCGTTTTGATGAAGAAGTCAAAAGGTTTGATTTCGTCATGAATGAAGTGGAAACATGTGTTTACAAGAAGACTAGTGGGAGCGCAGTTGCATTTCTAGTATTGTATGTTGATAACATACTACTTCTTGGAAATGAAGTTCCATTGTATAAGTCTGTTAAGACTTGATTCGAAAGTTGTTTTTCAATGAGAAATATGGGAGAAACCATATACATTCTTGGAATAAGAATCTATGGAGATAGATTAGACAAGCTAATTGGATTGTGTCAAGATACTTATGTGATAAGTTCTTACACAGATCCAGTATGCATGATTCCAAGAAGGACTTTGTGCAAATGACTCTTGGTATTACTCTTAGCAAGACGCAGTGTCCTTCGACACACGCTGAGCTAGGGCGAATGAGGGTCAGGCTACTGCTAAAGGCATTAGATGTCTTAAGATGTGATCTTAATTTTAGTGGGAGTCAATGTTATTAATTTTAGTTATGATATGATGTTCGTATAAACATAATATGATTATGTTATTGAAATCTGACATCTGTATTATTTAATAATGGTTATTAAATAATAGTCCCAAAGTAATTTATGACATTTTATAGGTCATCAAGTATGTGACTTGATCATGAAACCCTATAAATAATAAATGACATAAATTATGTTTGTCCCTGGTCGAGGTTGTTAAAGTGGGACATTAACAACCACGTGAGACTAGTATGTGAGGTGACTGATGACTAAGTTTCATGGAGTCATTAATAAGAGTATTAAAGTCAATCACATACACTACAAGAAAACAGGGCTATTACCGACGGAATTACCGACGGAAGTAATTCCGTCAGAAATTACCGACGATAAAACGACGACTTTCATACGGGAAGTTTTCCGACGGAAAACCGTCGAAAATTTCCGACCGTTTTCTCATTCCGTCGGAAACACCCGACGGTAAACCGACGGTTTAATTTTCCGTCGGTATTCCGTTGTATTTCGGTCGGTTTAGCGTCGGTTTACTATAGCCGTTAAACTGACCGTCAATGGAACCGTTGGGTCGACTAGAAACCGACCGATTTCCGACGGAATTCCGTCAAAAATTATGCTACATATACCTCATCCCTCCTCTCTTCCCCTCCACACCTATCCCTCCATAACTCTCTCTCTCTCTCTAATACTTCTAGTAACCAAGAAAAATGTCTTCTTCTAACTATTATAGATCGTGGATGGACGGAGTTAGGATTGATGAGGCGACGAAGCTAGTGGACCGGGAATATGCACTTGGTATTGCAGAGTTCATGTCGCTAGCTTGCAATCAACCACATACGCTGAAAAATGGTAAGTTAAAATGTCCATGTGCGAATTGCCGGAATTTTAGAAATCTTACGATTGGCGAAGTATGGTTTCACTTGTATTCAGTTGGGTTTATGTCGGGTTATAAGATTTGGTATCTTCATGGGGAAACTTCGGATTATGCAAGTAGTAGTAGAGAACCTTACGGTGGTACTAGTACTAGGGAACCTAATGTTAGTTCTAGCGAACCTTATACTGCCGATGTAGATTTTGGTGTAGGCACCATTCAGATGGTTAATGATGCACATAGAGAAATTATTCCAGAGGTAGGTGAACATCAAATTCCTAGGGTAGGTGAGGAACCAAATGTAGAAACTAGGAGATTTTTTGACATGTTAGATGCAGCGAAGCGGCCGCTTTACGATGGTTGCAGAGAGGGTCATTCGCCATTATCATCTGCTACAAGATTAATGGGCATTAAGACGGACTACAATCTGCCGGAAGAATGTGTGGATGCGATTTGCGAGTTTTTGAAAGATATTCTTCCAGAAGATAACCTTGCGCCGGGTTCATACAATGAGGTCGAGAAACTGGTTAAAGGGCTGGGATTACCGTATGAGATGATAGATGTGTGCATCGACAACTGTATGATATACTGGCGAGAAGAACAATTCCGTCTGGAATGCAAATTCTGTAAGAAGCCGCGCTATGAGGATACAAGGGGAAGAGCTAAGGTTCCGTTCAAGCGAATGTGGTATATGCCATTAACCGATAGGCTGAGGCGGTTATACCAGTCGGAGCGAACTGCGGGGGAAATGAGATGGCATTCTGAGCATAGAAGAGAGGCAGAGATTGCACATCCGTCGGATGCTGAAGCGTGGAAACATTTTCAGAGATTATATCCAGATTTTGCTTACGATCCACGTAACGTGTACCTCGGATTATGCACAGATGGTTTTAACCCGTTTGGAAGGCATGGGAGACAATATTCGTTGTGGCCTGTGATTCTGACTCCTTATAATCTACCGCCGACTATGTGCATGCGTCGAGAGTTTCTTTTCCTCTCCGTACTCGTTCCCGGTCCAGAGCACCCGAAAAGATCACTTGATGTATTCTTGCAGCCGTTGATACATGAGTTGCAAATGTTATGGCAGCCCGGTGTTGTAGCATACGATGTTTCATGCAAGGAAAATTTTTTGATGAGGGCTGCATTGATGTGGACCATTAGCGATTTTCCGGCTTATGGTATGTTATCAGGATGGACTACACATGGGAGGTTAGCATGTCCGTATTGTCAGGAAAATACCGATGCATTCCAATTGAAGAATGGACGTAAATCATGTTGGTTTGATTGTCATAGAAGATTTCTACCGCATGATCATCCCTACCGGAAAAACACTAAACATTTTACGAAGAAGAAGAAAGTGTTTGATGATCCTATTCTTCTAGAAGCTGGGTCGACTACCTTGGGCCTCTTAGAAGGATTTGGTGCATTAAGAAGTAGTGAGTGTGGTGGGAACGGGCATGAGAATATATACGGAGCTGGTATAGTCCACAACTGGCACAAGCAAAGCATTTTCTGGGATTTACCGTATTGGAAGGACCATTTACTAAGGCATAATCTTGATGTCATGCACATTGAGAAAAATTTCTTCGATAACATTATGAACACTGTGCTCAACGTGCAAGGGAAGACGAAAGATAATGTGAAGTCTAGGCTTGATTTACCTGAAATTTGTGATCGGCCTGAACTTCATCTTCAGACGAACGGAAAACCGCCAATTCCAGCATATTGGGTAGACTCGAAGTCAAAAGAAGAGTTGTTTAAGTGGATTATGCTACAAGTTAAATTCCCTGACGGGTATGCATCAAACTTGCGTAATTGTGTTGACACTGACGGAGGAAAGTTTATCGGAATGAAGAGTCATGATTGTCATGTGATGATGCAGCGACTCCTGCCGTTTGCATTTGCTCATCTCCTTCCTCGAGATGTCCACAAAGCAATTGCAGCTGTTGGATCTTTTTTCAGGGATATATCCACCAGGACACTCACTGTTGATGGGATCAGGAGTCTGGAGCAAAATATTCCAAAAATATTATGCAATCTGGAAAAAATATTTCCACCGTCTTTCTTCGACGTCATGGAACATTTGCCTATCCATCTACCGGGTGAAGCTAGACTTGGTGGACCGGTACAATATCGGTGGATGTATCCGTTCGAGCGCTATATGTTCCACCTTAAAAAGAAGGTGAAGAATCCCGCTAAAGTGGAGGGTTCTATTGCCTCTCAATATAACAACGAAGAGACTGCGACCTTTGCTGGCTACTACTTCCCTTCGCAAGTACGCACAAGGAGCAGGCGCCCAGCTAGGAACGATGACAGGGGAGAAAGGCAAATTTATCGGTCAAGCGTTCCTAACATTTTTCAACAGGTTGGGCGGTTAAGTGGGAAAGTAGGCAAGCGGCAACTAACACCTCAAGAGCATACACATCTCCACAAGTACATTCTAACCAACTGCGATGAAGTATTCCAATATGAGAGGTATATACATGTTAGCTAGATTTATAATTTTGTATTACACTTGCTTTACTTATTGATATTCTTTTTACCTTTTGTAGGATATATATGGAAGCTCTCCAATTTCATCATCCGGAATTGGACGAGGGCGAACGTGAGGCTCGGAAACAAAAATACTTCAGCCGTTGGTTAAACTTTTATGTAAGAATTAGTTTCTTAATCATATTAAACACTTACGAACTGGAGCAATATCTTTTAACTTTGATGTGATCATATTGTTAGGTCCGGGGGGAACTCAATGCTGGACGCATCCCCGATGATTGGTTAGTTGACATTGTGGAGGGCCTCCACTACACAGCAAAGTCTTATCCAAGATATTGCACTAGGGGGTATGCATTTAAGGTGCATGTAGAAGGGTCAACAAGAATTACTGCCGATCACGGAGTATCATCTGCATTCGGAGAAGTTGTTTACTATGGTATTCTTAAAGAAATACTAGAAGTAAAATACATAGGAAAGCTTGGAATGCGCTGTGTGGTTTTTCTATGTGACTGGTATAACCCGATCGTAGGGCAAGGTGTTGTGATCGACGAGTTCGGTGTGACGTCGATTAATTCGAGCAAAAAACTAAGAAACTACGATCCTTTCATTATTGCATCACAAGCAGATCAGGTAAGTAATTGTAAATAATTATTTTGGATTTCAAACTCTAATTATAAAAAATTAATAATATAATATTTACGCAGGTGTGTTACATTCCATACCCTCGACTAACTTATAAAAATGATCCATGGATCACCGTTACAAAGATAAACCCTCGAGGGAAGGTGTACGGAGTTGAAGAGCGCGAAGTAGAGCCCTTACAAACAAGTGGTTCTGGTGTGATCGCCCCGGTAGAAGAAACCCTTGAAGTTAATTTAGTTGTCGACTTTAGTCAATTCGGGGACATTGTTCTTCATTCAGAATCAGAAGAAGAAAGAGGCGAATTTGATGATAGTGACTCAATTTCGTCCGACTACAATACAGAAAGTGATGAAGAATAAAAATGTATTATGAATTTTATATTTATGATTGTTCTTAAATATATATATATATATATATATATATATATAATGTGTTATATATATATGTCTGAGAACAACAATAACATTATTTGAGAGTACGTACAAAATAAAAGTAATTTTAGACTGTTATAGATATATAGAATTAGTATGTAATTTTAAACAAATAATACTAAATCGATCAACTGGTTAAGGGTATAAAATACATGGGTTCAGGTCCGGGTTCGAACCGGCCCTTCCTCGGTTACATGTTTTTTTATTTCCGACGGAATATCGTCGGTTTTTCGTCGGTTGGTCGTCGGTTTGCCGTCGAATTGTCGTCGGAATTCCGTCGGTTTATTGTCTAAAAACCGTCGGCTGACAGCAGTAAATCTCTCGAGTAAATGTTATTTAGTCGGTAAATGTCATGTCCAAATTAACTCGATTTCCGACGGATTTCCGTCTGTTTTACCGTTGAAAAGTTTTCTATATATACACGGCCAATTCATGAGATTTTCATTCAAATCATATAAAATAAACAACTAACCAAATGGATTTCGTTTATTTTTCTCCGGAAGCCCGTGAAACGGCAATACGCCAACTTGGAATGCCGGGTCGGAGTCATCTTCCTAATCTCGACCCAACCAGGCAAACTCATCGGGGGATTTGGTTCGGGTACAACACGGTTATTATATCCGTGACCAGTGAGATCATCCAGACACGTTGGTCCGGCGGCTATCTGACGTACTACCAACTCCCGACGTCCTTCAAAGAAGCGTGGTTCATGGACTTTCTCGTAAGTAATTTCATATTTTTATAGATTGTTATATCCATGTAATTATAATTAACGTATATATTTATAAAATTATTTACAGGAATACTTCACCTGTTCTATGGACAATTTGTTCCGCGTCTGGCGGGAATTCCACAGGACTGCTAGGCGGGTTTTCCAAACAAAAATGCGGCGGTTGAAGCTACTCTGGCAAAGAGGAGAAGAAAGACCTGCGTGGATTCCTAGGAGGTCTTGGAGATTGCTGGTGAGCCAATGGCGCGAGACGGACGTCGGAGATTGGTTTACTAACCAATTCCCGAACTACAATAGATTTTAAATAATGTTGTTTTTTATTTCTTGTAATGTTTTAAATTTCATGTTGTTTGTAAAATATGTTTTTAATTCAAGTACTTAACCTATTCGGATATTTTAAAAAAAAAATCAAAACCAAAGCATAATTACATTTACAATTAATATGTAATCATAAACGTCAAACACAATCTGGCTCAATTGGTCTAATGCGAGAGAACGATACGTTTAGGTGGCGGGTTCGAAAGGAGCCCGCGGCATTATGTATTTATTTTAAATTTAATTTGCGACGGATTTCCGTCGATTAAACATTATTCTGACGGTATTCCGTCGGTAATTATTTTCAGACGGTATTCCGTCGGTAATTTTTGACGGATTTTTGACGGTATAGGGTTTAGGGTTTTAGAATGATAAAAAAGAATCGCAAAACCCGTCACTAATCAATGTAATGTTATAATATATTATAATTCTTTAGTATGTGATCTATTTTGATAGTTTTTGTTTGATTTGAAAAATTAAAAACACGTTTGACCTAAACATTTCGAATTGTACATTAACGTTTAAGAAGAACTTTATGTAAAACACTATCTCACTATGATTTTTCTAATTTTCTTCAAATCGAGACATGAAATTATAAACTTCATGCTTAATGCTACACTAATGTGTTACCAGAAATAAAATATCCAACCCTAAAACCTAATCCAAACCCTAAACCCTCTTCCCTCGGAAATCCGTCGGAAATATCCGACGGATATTCGTCTGTTTACCGTCGATTTTCAGCATTTACCCCCTTTGGTTAAGTGTCTTGTCAGTAATTAAAACCGTTTCCGACGGATTTCCGTCGGAAATCCTGGCAAAATGTGTTGTATAAATATATACGCTACCAAAGAAAGAAATCTTACCCCAAACCCCAAACCCTAAACCCTAACTGAAACCCTAAACCCTTTTCCCTCGTAATTCCGTCGGTAATTTCCGACGGAATTTCGTCGGAATTCCGTCGGTTAGTGCATGTATCGGTCAAAATCTAAATTAACTCCCTTCTCTTCCCTATGCAACGCATTGGTAAAGTGTATAGTCAGTAATTAAACCGATTTCCGACGGAATTCCGTCGGAAATACTGTCGAAATGTTTGTGTATATATATGTACGGACTTTTCTTTGGTTATTCAAACATTTCTTGTAAGATTCTATTCGAAAAACCAAAAAATGGATGATGTCTTTCTAACCCCGTCAGAACGTACTTGGATAATTACAAGGATATTACCTCAACCGGGACGGGAACATCTTCCTGTGCTGGATCCTCACCGCCGTAACCGGACCATTTGGTTCCATTCCAATGCTGCAATTCCCGCTGTAATTAGCGACATAATAGAGGCTCGTTTTGAAACCGGTCACCTAGCTTACTACAATGTCCCTAGAGGCATTAAGGAGTTATGGTTCGAGGATTTTCTGGTAAATAATTTGTATTTTTTTTTTGTGTAATTTGGGAATTTTGTACATTAATAAATATTTTTCACTTATTAAATTGCAGGAATTTTTTAATTTTGATCCGCAAATAATGTTCGAGGTTTGGGTGGAATTCCACGTGGTGGCTAGGCGTGTTTTCCAGACCAAAATACGTCGGGCCAAACTGCGATGGTATAGAGGACAAGGAAGACCGTCGTGGATGTCGGAGGGGGATTGGAACCGCATGGTTCAGCTTTGGGAGGAGACTGACATCGGCGAATGGTTCGGGAACATTCCCCCAAATAATAACTGAAGAATTTTATAGATATGCTATTTATTTTTATGTAATGTTTAATTTTATGCAACTACTTAAGTTTTAATATATGTGATGTTTTTTTTTTTTTTTAATAATCAAAATAATATCAAAACAATAAGTAAAATTATCATGTAAGTATAAACAACTAACACAAAATGGATCAACTGGTTAAGGGTACTCTATGTATTAGTCAAGTTTGGGGGTTCGAACCGAGCCTTCCTCCAATTTTATGTTTTTTAAACGTTTATAGATATATATACAAACACTTTGTATCTATAAACAACGAGTACTCAATGGATCAACTGGTTCGGTTACACAATAAATTGTTCGAGGTTGCGGGTTCGAACGGAGCCTGCTGATAATTATTTTTTTAATTTCCGACGGAAAACCGTCGGTTTTCAGATAACCGTCGGTTTTCCGTCGGAAGTTTTGGCGCATTAAACCCGAAATTTTTCGAGTTAACCGCCAATTTTTTGCAAAAACATTCGAACCGCCTGGAATACCGACGGATAACCGACGACAAATGATTTCCGACGGATTTCCGTCGAAAACCAATTAATATTCTCACGATCTAACTTCTTCTTCTCCATTTTCTCTGCAACTTCTCTCTCTCTCTAATCGCAAAATCGGACCTCTCTCTACGATTCCGCCGGATTATCGCCGTTTTTCCTCATTTCCGACCGCCACCAACACCACAAACATGTAAGTAACCCTTTTAACCGATTGAATTTGGATAATTTTGCTTAGATTTGTAGAAATAGTTGCATGTGTTGGATAAAACGGTGGTTAGGTGTTGACTAATAGATAGAACGATAGTCAATAGGATATATGCTTGTTTGAGTTAGATTGATTGTGAATTTCATGTTGAAGTTTTTTCAAAATCATTTAAATTGTTTTTTGGTGTAAATTTGGAATTTGTTTTGGTTTTTTAGATGTTTTAAAACGTTTTCTCATTTCTATAAAATTTTGAAATCGTTTTTGTAAATTATTATGGGTTTTTTAAATGTTTTAAAACCTTTTGTTAATTTTTATAAAAATTTAAATTCATTTTTGTAAATTATTATGAATTTTAAAGGTTTTAAAAACTTTTACTGCTCATTTTAAAATTTTTTAAATTTTTTTTTGAGTTCTAAAATGTTTTCTATTTTTTATATAAATTTAAAATCGTTTTTATAATTTATTTTTATTTTTTATATTTTGTAGAAAATTTTAGTGTTGATTTTAAAATGTTTATAAAATTTTTTTTGAGTTCTTAAACGTTTTTTTATTTTTTAACTCTTAAAAACTTTTTTTTGCAATGTATTGTGAATTTTAAAACGTTTTAAAATTTTTTCTTGTTGATATACATGTTTTTAATGAATTCTTAATTTTTGATTGGTATGTAGGGATGATTTTCTGGCGTTTGAGATGCACCTTATGAACGACAGTCCAATAGATGAGGTGCCTCAGGAACCGGTCCATCGACAACAACCGAGAGCCCAACGGTCTCGGTCGACTCAGGTGCTACCCATACCGGATCCGACACAGCCGGGAACGTCTGAGACTATGCCGGAAGCTAGTGGGAGTCATTCCGTGTCTCAGGCGCCCCACTATGTTTTACCGTCGATTGCCGATGAGATATCGGCATTAGTCGATCAGCCGGGACGAGAGATGCTCAAACGGCTCGACCCTTTCTACGAGACCAACCCGGGCACTTTCTGGTATGAAATTTATAACTTTAGATTCTCATTAACAATTTTTTGCATATTCTATGTTTTAGTAACCCTTTGTTTTTTCTTGTCTTATATATTAGGTTTACGTTGACCGAGTCGAAGGTCACGAAGAGCATCTTGGGAATGATGTACAGCATGCTCAACTGCGGGTACCCGACGTACAGGGAGATGCCTTTATCCGATAGGCATAACTGGTTCCGCCAATTCGCGGTAATACCTCCTCGTTAACTTTGTTGTATATATATATATTATTATTATTTTTAATAATCTATGTTAAAGTTTTTAATTCTAACAAATATTTATTTTTTGTTTTGAATAGCAAGAGTATACTTGGGATAGGAAGTATACGGTTATGGTGGAAGACGAGTTCCACCAGAAGGCGGCGACGCATTACTCAAACGTCCTCAACACTTGGAAACAGAAGTGGTGCCGTAATGAAGTTCCCAAGGGTATTAACAAAGAGAGCGATACTTGGAAGGGCTTCATCCGTCATTGGAGTAAGCCTGCAACCGCATCAACCGCTTCTACGAACTCCCAGAACCGTAGAAGTGAGAGGGATGGTGCCGGTCAATCAACTCATAATGCGGGAGCAAGAAGCACCGCGTCAAGGAAGTTAATCCTGGTAAGCAGTTTTTTTTTACAATTTTCGTTATGTTAAGTTATATTTAAATTTTAAGTTCAAAATCGTTTTTGCAGAAACAAAAGAAAGGAGGGCGAGATCCGACTCATATTGAGCTCATCGAGGATGGCCACAAGAACAAGGAAACGGGCCAAATCCAAGATCCAATTGCTCGGAGGATTGTGGAGTCGACGAAGAGGCGTTTGGATGAGGTGGTAACCCAATCCGAAGGAATCGGTTCAACAGAAGAGATACCGGACGAGCAGATCAACCAACTCTTCCTCGCGGTAAGTTTTAAAATTTAAAAAATTTGAAATATGTTTAACCATAAACTCTAACTTAAAATTCATAACGTATTATTTACTTTACAGGAAACTGAGAAGAGAAGAGGACGAGTTTTTGGTTTGGGAAACTTGGCGGACAAAGTGTCGACACCGCATTCCCGTTTTCGTCCGGAAGAGGACTATGCCCAGATCTTAAGGGAAAAGGATGCGGAGATCGAAGCATTGAAGGCTAGTCAATTGCAAATGGAAGCCCGGATGGAAGCCCGGATGGTAGAACAAGCTGAAGCAAACGCAAAGAAGTTCGAAGAGATGAACCAACGGTTTGAGACATTCATGCAACAACAAGCCAATGTTTCAAATGTCGGACCGTCGACCAAGACCGGAGGGAGGGGGACGACAAAGAAGTTGAGGAAGAGGGCGACGTGAGCGTGATTCGCTCTCGTTGAATGTAATTTTTTAATGGTTTTATGTAGTTTTTAAAACATGTTTTGAATATTTAAATACTTTTTTTTTTATTTTAATTAATAAATTTGCGAATATATATATTTTTTTTTAAAAATTATTAAATATCCGTCGGTAAACCGTCGATAAAACGCCCTCGGTAAACCGTCGATAAAACGCCCTCGGAATGCCGTCGGTAATCTTCCCTCGGAATACCGTCGGTAATCTTCCCTCGGAATACCGTCGGTAATCTTCCCTCGGAATACCGTCGGTAATCTTCCGTCGGAATACCGTCGGTAATCTTCCGTCGGAATACCGTCGGTAATCTTCCGTCGGAATACCGTCGGTAATCTTCCGTCGTAATACCGTCGGTATCTACGTCGGAATACCGTCGGTATGCACGGTCGGTTTATAGTCGGTAAACCGTCTGAATAAACCCTCGGTTTACGGTCACAAAACCGTGGGTAAATGTGCGTCGATAAACCGTCGGTAATCAGTCGGTATTATATCCGTCGGTATTCCGTCGGTTTCTATAGACGAAAAACCGACGGAAATTTTTTACCGACGAAATAGAAATGACGGACAGATTTCGTCGGAAATCCGTCGGAATACGTCTTTTCCGACGGAAACCCGTCGATTTAATCCCTCGGTAATGGCCTGTTTTCTTGTAGTGATAGGTATGTGTTAGAGAACACATGATCGGACATGACCCACTGATGAGAACTCTACGGGATAGTTATATAAGTGTCATGAGAGTTTTCATTACGACTATAGAGTATAGTCCTTAGACCTGAGTTCATCATGATTTCTTACATGTGAATTGGTCCGCTTTGACCTTGTCAAACGTCATCCGTAACTGGTGATCATAAAGACATTGATTGGGCGTATCATGAAGCGTGTGAAGGAACAGGGATGGAACAAGATGGGAATTGTCCCTCCTATATAACAGGAGATAAATATCTCAGGGCCCATCGAAGATTTGATACTGAGAAAATGTGTGGCCACACTCAAACGAGGTGATTGTCAGTCGTTTGGCTTGTCAGTATGAATCGGAATTCGATGAACATGATTTTGGCTTAATAAGGATGACACGGATCTTGCCTTATGCCGGATCGAGATATAGTGACGATGGGATTATAGGAATAGATGATTCCAGTACAAGTGGGAGATTGTTGGGAATGTCCTGAAATCTATTTGTACTTACTCTAAGTGAAAGTCGTATTGTCGAGATGAGACAATCATATGACATTGGGTACTCATAATGCTTTGCTAGAAGCCACTTATGATCAATGAGTTGAGAACTCATTGCTAGTGTTATATGATCCTACAGGGTCACACACCTAAGCAAACTGGACGTTTAACAATGAGGTTGATCATTAATGTAATGATCGGGTGAATGCATATTAGATATGCATTCAGTATCGAGTTTCTGGAACAGTGTCGATCGACATAATATGTATGTCGGTCGACACAGATCGACCGTGTCGATCGACACATAGAGTGTGTCGGTCGACACGACTCGCGGATTACCAAATTAAATCGGTTTAATTGTTTGTTAATTCCGGGGTAGTTTAAGTCAACATATATAAAGATATATGGTCGACCAAAACACTAACCTAACCTAATTCACAGCCACCAGAAACAGAAAAAAACCTCTCTGGAGATTCGATCTCATAAGGCACTAGCATCCCTTCCTGTTCAGTTCGTGTGCGTGTGGATACCAGTAGAGGCGCAGCATCTGAGGCGCTCTAGATCTTGATTACTTGCAAATAACTTCCGCTGCTAATCACCAGGTAATCACTAGATCTGATAGATTCAATTACATGAACCTGTAGATCCTAGGCTCGGAATTCAGACTAGGGTTGCTAATCCTGATTAGAACTGCTAGAAATTCCTTCAGAGACGATCTAAAGGCCTGCACAGAAAGGTCAACAACAACCACACAACAAGCAATCATACAATCAACACACCAAAATCAGGCCTATTAGGGTTGCTAACGTCTTTTAACCAATTTAAGCCCGCTACCATGGACTAGCCGCTTGCTAACCCGTAGACGGTTCACCAGTCACAACACTTCTCAAACTTAATCTTTCCTAAGTATCTTTTAACAATTCTCGATCCGTCGGTTAGAGCTAGTAGCTTACTAGACTCTCCGACGTCTCATCTTTCATTAACTTGATTCATTCATTGTCGGTAATCCCGACATCGTTCCATACTCTATACGTTTGTTCAGGTTTAAACCTGTATTTTAACTCGTCTTAATTCCCGTATATAGATTCATTGAATACCGTTCTTTACTTACATATATATGCATATACAGTCCTATCATGCAACAACTATATGAATGCATCACGCAACGTTACTATCAACCTAACGGCACTCAACAGGTTTACTCCAATTAATTCATTCTAATATGCATCTTTAACCCTAACCGGTTATCGTTCATTCAATAATTCAATTCTCAATTCAATCAATTATATTTGGGTATGCAATCCTAATTCTACGGTTTCTCATTTATCGATCTATATGCATGCTACGGTGTTTGAGCCGACTCACAGCGATTTATGCATAATGAACGGCACGGATGCAGATACGGCTTCCCGAGACCCTGAACTAAACCCAAACCTCCCAAATACATGAACACGAACCCCGAGGCTTCCTGAACACCCGTAGATGAACCGCAACACCAAAAACTGGTCGGAGTCAGCACGTTGACCGGCGTTGACCACGGCGTTGATCGGCGTTGACCGAGGCTGACCGTTGACCACTGACCATTGACCAAGCTAAACCGGTTGACCATCCCTCTGAACCGGTTGACCAATAAACCAATAATCCAATTGACCGGTTTAGATAAACTGGGTCAAAGTCAAAATGCTGACCGAGAGTTGACCGGTTACCTAAACCGATCTAAAACCAACTAAACCAACTCCAATCTTGGACCAACCCATCTGAACCAACTGCTTGAAGAACCGTTTGAAGAGACGGCGGCGATAAGGCTTCTCTGGCGTTGACCGGCGGCGGTGGACCGTTGACCACAGCGGAGGAGGCTTTTTTCCGGTGACTCAGAATCTCATCCACCCATCAAACTGCTCATAATGAAAATATCTATCCACCCATGGCTTTGAATCACTGAAATATGATGAAGAGAGAGAGAGAGAGATATCCTCACAAACCCTAACCGCGGATGCTTCTTGGCCGGCCTTTGTAGAGGAGGATTTGACTCTAGGATGAGAAAGTTATGAACTTTCTTGTGAGAGAAGTCATGAAGAACACCATAGCTTTTTGAAGAAGATTCTTGAAGATGCAAGAGAATTTGATGAATTATCTGGAAAAGGAAGATGAATCTGATGAATCTGGGAGAGAGGAGTGAGCTCGAGAGAGAGTGTAGAGAGAGAGTGAGATTCTTGAGAGAAAGAGTGATTTGATACATTATTCTCCTTTTGGTGCATGAACCCTTTTCATGCAATGCATGCACAAGTGAGATGTGGCGCCTCCAGGGAGAAGACACTTGTCCTTCTGGTGTGTGTTTGTGCCAGCTAATCCAACCATTAATCCCCTAATCTCTCCTTAAATCCCCTTAATCATTCTTGCTCGGTTTGTTCGTTTTCCCGATATTTATTTTCGTAAATACCAGACGATTCCCATAAATCTCCAAACTTCCATAAACTGATTATCCCAGATTTTAGATGAATTTAGCAACTGGAATCACCTCATTTGGAGTTTTCTAGCTCCCGTTATGAATTTCCGATTTTTTCTTGGTTTAGTCGGTTTTCCGACCGATAAGCCGAAAACACATTTCCACTTCGTTTCCTTCAATTCTGGTCTTGTAAATATTCTTTATGGTTTAGAAAGAGAACATTTGGCCTGTCTCGGCTTCCGTCTCGAACTTTGGTAAAATTACCATTTTGCCCCTGGGTTTGGCAAAATTACGATTTTGCCCCTGTTGACTTTTCTTCTGCCCGTTGAACATATTTTTGGATACGGGGTATCACATTATTCCCCACTTACAGGAATTCGGTCCCCGAATTCTCCGTCACTACCAGACTTTGAATCGGTTCCAAACCCTGCAAGTTGTTCTGTTACTCCACTCCAATGCTATCTTACTCGAACACTGCTGCATACCACTGACACCTGACGTTACTGCGATCCTTCTGTTTTATACCATTCTATCCCACTGACTTCAACAACCATTCCCTTCTGGCTCTTAATCTCGTATACCTTACTTTGCTTCCCTTTTGCCTGTCTCTATCAATCTCGACCGCTGATTTCATTCCCTGTTAACTCCTCTGCTCTGGTTCTCACTTCAGGCTTCCCCACTTTGCTTCGACCTCCACATCTTTCTGATTGTGACTTTCCTTCTTCTTTTCTGGGACACTCTTCAAGAATCTGATCACTTGCTTCCGTCTGACTGCTTCCAATAGTAACATATGCTTCCTTTGTCAACTCCCTTTGCTAACTCATCATATTTCTCGGCTTATTTCTGTCGGTTGCTCGACGAGCTGACACATTTCCCACTGGCGATGTCTACCTCTGCTTCACAGTCCGGTCTACTTGCCTCGTGATGACTTGGCACTTTCTCTCACTTTCGGGTTCGGGTTCGGTCTCGTATTCGTATCGCATCGTCCATTCCGTCCTACACTCAACACAACAACTTTCACTGGAGCGGTGAAATTCAAACCAGTCCATCCCTCGATATCACTTCCTCATAGAGATATTTTTAGTTAATCATGTACTTAATGGTCACTCATGATTAAGTAACGATATTCTATAATCCCGCTCTCTCGCGAATCGTTGGTCGAACACAACCATTCTCGAGTTAGCTCAACACCTTAAATGAAAAGGTTCTAACACTTTCATTCACATGGTAATTCGTTTGCATCCCAAAACCATCACACGCATGCAAACAATTACTACGAAAGTCATAATGATAAGTTGAACATTCTGCATCACATACATACACAAAAAAACAACACACACATATTTCGAGGTTTTAGAAATACATAAGGAAACAGAAATACAACCACAAGACGTCCGTCATCAACACCCTAACCCCCAAACTGCACCGCCATACCATGGAGATGTTAGAAACAACATACGAAGATCGCCGATCTGGTTACACACAAACTGTAGGATTCTCCTAGGATCTAGGGTTTGATATATTGAATCACCAACCTCGTTCTTACCTTGTTACTGGCAGCGGAATGAATGGTGAACGAGATCAGTAGCAACACAGGTGCCTCGCCTCTACCACGTACACACGCACACAAGCTGGAAAACGGGATGCTAGTGCCGAATCTGTGGAATCTGTGAGTTTCTCGTGTTTCTGCTTTTCTGTCAAAGAGAAGAGAAGACGGCTAGGGTTCAGGTCGACCATATAAGCCTATATATATTGACCTGGAAATGACATCATCAACCGTCGGACAAACCCGACTCGGTTACGTCATTAATCCAAAACTTCAGTTTCGAAACCCGATATGAAACGATCGACACACTTAAAGTGTCGATCGTTACACCTCCACGAAAATCTTGCATCGATCGACACACTCATGCATCGATCGACACATATCATAAAACTCTATGTCAATGTGTATCCAATACACATCAACATGATCATTACCATAATGGTCATTTCCACATTCATGCTTCCAGTTTGCTTAGGTGTGTGACCCTATAGGATCATATAATACTGGCAGTAAGTCTACAACTTACAAACTGCAAGAGGCTTCTAGCAAAACATTGCAACCACCCAGTATTATACGAATGTCTGATCTCGACACACAACTATCATCAGGAGTGAGTACAAGTGTGATTTCAAGACACTATCCCAACAATCTCCCACTTGTACTGGAATCATCAATTCCTATAATCCTTTTGTCTCTATATCTCGATTTGGCATAAGGCAAGATTGGTGTCATCCTTATTAAGCCAACATCGTGTTTATCGAACTCCTGATCTCATACTGAACGTTACAAACAACTGAACTACAGTTCGTTTGAGTGCGGCCACACATTTTCTCAGTATTAAATCTTCGATAGGCCCTGAGATATTTATCTCCCGTTATTCATGAGGGACAAATTCCATCTTGTTCCATCCCTGTTTCAACGCACACTTCATGATATACCTGAACAGTGCCGTTATAGCCGCCAGTTACGGGTCGACGTTTGACAAGGTCAAAGTGTACCAATTCATATGCAAGAAAACATGATGAACTCAGGTCTAAGGACTATACTCTATAGTCGTAATGAGAACCTCTTATGACACAAATATAACTATCTTGTAGACTTCTCATTAGCGGGTTATGTCCGATCATATGTTCACCAACATATACCTATGTGACTGACTGCGATAATCATATCATTGGCTCCATGAAACTTAGCCAACAGTCACCTCACAATCTAGTCTCTCGCGGTTGTCAGCGTTCCACTTTGACAACCTCGACTAGGGACACATTATAATTTATGTCATCTATACTTATAGGGTTTCATGATCAAGTCCTCAACTTGATGACCTATAATATAACATAAACTTATTTTGGAACCATTATTTAGATCACAATAAATAATGCTGAAATCAAATTTCATTTAAACATATCCAAAAGAATGTTTACAAGAACATCTTATTATAACTAAAATAAAACTAAAAACTCCCACTAGAATCAAGATTACATCTTTAGATCTCTAATGCCTACAGCAGTCGTATGACTTTCATGCTTAGGCCTTGGGAGTGACTTAGTCAGAGGATCAGCGACATTCTCATCTGTCGGAACTCTGCTGATCTTTACATCACCTCTATTGACGATATCACGAATCAGGTGATATCTCCTCTCAACGTGTTTGGACTTCTGGTGTGACCTGGGTTCTTTCGCCTGAGCAATGGCTCCATTGTTATCGCAAAACAAAGCCACTGGCTCCAAGATACTAGGAACCACACCAAGTTCAGTCATTAACTTCTTGATCCAAACAGCTTCCTTTGCCGCTTCTGCAGCAGCAACATATTCAGCTTCCGTCGTGGAATCAGCTACGGTATTCTGCTTAGAGCTCTTCCAGCTCACTGCACCGCCATTTAGACGGAAGACATATCCAGATTGTGATCGGAAATCGTCTCTGTCGGTCTGAAAACTCGCATCAGTGAATCCATTCACTACCAGTTCTTCACTTCCTCCATACACCAGGAATTTATCCTTAGTATGTCTCAAATACTTGAGAATATTCTTGGCGGCTGTCCAGTTGTAACGCCCCTTTCCCATTATCCGCTGACCGACGAGCTGACCAGTCAACAATCAAACAAGAACATGACTAAGTCGAACCCGAGCAAGTCAAACAGAAAAGGTTTGTCACAAGACGAAGCCAGAGACATATCGGTTTGAGACAAAGGCTCGCACTAACCCGTCTTTGACCCCGCTATCCTCACTTCCATGATACAAAGCTTTGCAACTTGTACCATTTCCATGAGTTGTGTCGGTTCGGACTAAACACAATATCAGGAAAGCGCATTCATTTCTGAGTAATCAACGTTACATACAATGTTTAACAGTCGTTACAAAACAATTTTCATTATTAAAAATAATCATCGTGTGGCCACACAAAATGGTACTAAATGGTACCAAAAGCCGAACCGAAATAAAATCTCAAAACCGTCGAATCAAAATCCCGCCACAAGCAATCCCGAGACTACACCGAGGATCTCCCACGCCCGCCGCTGCTAAACCTGAAAACACAAAAGAGTCTAATGAGCGATCTAAGATCACCCAGTGAGACGGCTCTGAAGGATTATAGTGTTTTTCCATGTTTCAATTCCCAAATTGCAACCTAGCACATAATCTTAAACAGATCTAGGTTCTTGTAAATGAATCATAAACACAAACCTGGACATTACCTTTGCAGCGGAATTGGTGATGTCGAGATCAACAAAACAGATGAGATACCTGTTCCTCCTTGAGTATCCACACTCTTACAAGCCGGGGTGGCTGCTAGACCGGATGGATCAACAGAGAGTGAGAGAGATTAGAGAGAGAGGGAGGCCATGGCTGCCACTCTCAAAATCGCCAACCAGCATTAGGGTTTCATAACCCATGTTGCAATTTATTAACTCACTAATGGGCCCAAGTTTAATTAATTAAACTAATGGTCCATTAGACTTTTGGGCCCAAGACACAAATCAGACAAAAGCCCATTTGTTGTCTGCCCAACTCTCTGTACAAATACAGTAAATGCCACTGCATCTTACCGTATTAATTCCATCTTAACTTTCCCGTTAGCTATGGTGTGTGACCCTTTGGGATCATACAATACTGGTAATAAGTCCTAAACTTATAGATCAAGAGCGGACTCTAGCAAGCCATCATGATCACCCAGTATTTATGACTTATGTCTGATCTCGACATTTATCATACTTTCTAGAGATAGTACAGTAGATTTCAGGACATTCCCAACAATCTCCCACTTGTACTGGAATCCTACATTCCCTAGTCCTTTTGTCTCAATATCTCGATCTGGCATAAGGCAAGATGCGTGTCATCCTTATATAGCCAGACCATGTTCATCGGACCATATTTGATACTGACAATGCAAACGACTTGGGCAAGTCCGTTTGGGAGTGGCCACTCTCTTACCAGCTATCAAGTCTCCGATTGGCCTAGAGATATTACCTCCGTTATACGGCAGGGACAAATCCCATCTTGTTCCATCACTATGAACTACACGCTTTATAATACACCCAACCAAGGTCCTTATAGCTCCCAGTTACGAAACAGCGTTAGACAATGATCAAAGCGCATCACTCCATGTGCAGCCACATGTATGCGAACTCAGGTCTAAGGACTATACTCTATAGTCGTATATGAGAACCTCTTATGACACATATATTAATATCTTGTAGAGTTCTCATCAGCGGGCCATGTCCGGTCATATGCTCCCCTACATATACCTATGTGTCGACTTTGATGCCGCGCATCTATGACCCCTCGAAACTTGGTCATAAGTCTCAACACAATCTAGTCTCAAGTGGTTGTTGGTGTTCCAATTTCAACAACCTTCGACTATGGACACTATGATTTATGTCATTTCGTTAAATATGGGGTTTCAGGATCAAGTCTACTCATGTACTTCGATGGCCCATATATAATGACATGAATCATTTTGGAACGATTATTTATATCACAGTTAAAATAATCCAGAAATCATAGATTTCATAAACATAAAATATTATGTTTACATGAACCTTTCAAAACAACTAAATAAAGCCCTTTACAAACTCCCACTGAAATTAAGACTACATCTTAATTTCACTCATCCTACAGCTACAGTCCGCGACTCGTGCTTAGGCCTAAGGAGTGGCTTCGTTAATAGATTAGCAACGTTCTCATTCGATGAAACTTGCTTATCTACTTAACACCTCTGTCATTTATCTCACGGAATAGGTTATACCTACCCTCAAGGTGTTTGGACCTCTGATGTGCAGCTAGTCTCATCTACGCTGGGAATCACATCAAGTTCAGTGATGAACTCATCTTTCCAAACAACCTCTTTCGCCGCTTCTCAAGCTGCGAAATGTTCAGCTTAAGTCATGGAGTCAGCAACAGTGCCTTGCACCGCCAGACAGACACAAGATATAGCCGGACTGTGACCAGGAATTATCTTTGTCTATTGGAAACTTGCCTTTCAGACTCTATCGACTTGTAGCACCTCACTTTCTCCGTAAATCAAGAATTTATCCTTAGTATTTCTCAAATACTTTAGGATATTCTTTACGGCAATCCAGTGATTCTTTGCTGGATTTGACTGGTCTTTACTTGTCTTGCTTAACATTAAAGCAACATCAAAACAAGTACGTGTCATGGCATACATGATAGATCCAATTGCCGACGCATATGGAATCCTATCCATGCATTCAACTCAGCAGATATCGTAGGACACTGCTTCTTGCTTAACGTATTGCCATGTGACATTGGCATAAAACCCTTCTTGGAATGCTGAAAACGTGTAGGACTTTGTCAATTTAAGAATCCTGACTTTGTCCTACCAGCTCTTTTGGATCTCTATCTTTAGATCCAAAATCCAAGAACATACGTGGCTTTACCCATGTCAATCATAAAACCAACTCCCAAGCCAGTCCTTTACCGACTGCAGCATTGGGACGTTATTTCCGAGAATCAGTATGTCATCGACATACACTATGAGAAATGCAACATTGCTCCCACTAATCTATTAGTAAACGCACAGTTCCACTTCGTTCATGTTCAAGTCAAAACTTTGACTACTTCAACAGAACGACGATTCCAACTCCAATATGTTTGCTTCCATCCATGAATGGATCGATGAAGCCAACTTACACAAAATGTAATTTTTCGGAGTCCGGGCTCACTTTCGCTTCTTTGAATTTCACAGATTCGTCGCTTTCAATGATCATCAGATCATGCGAACTTTCAATGATCATCAGGTTGTTCAACTAATGGCGAGAAATCACTCTCGGATTAGTGACTGATTCACTCATATCTGCGAACTTCAGGCTCTACAGGTGTAGATTCTACAGAAATCTGTAAATCCATCGTTGCTCTCCCTCAACAGGTTGAGCAGCATCCTGTATTTCTCGAATTTCTTCGAGTTATACTTTTACTCCCACTGTTCTTCTTGGAAAGTAACTTCCCTTCTTAGAAAACATAATGGACGTAAAAGGTAACAAGCCTTGGTTTCCCTAGGACAACCAGCGAAGTAGCACAACTACAAATACTCAGTGAAAACGAATTTGGATCGATTCCATTTCACATTTATGTGGTGTCTTTCAACTGATATTGGTGGAACTATTTCAGCGTAAACTTAGATATTTCTAGAGCGTTATTCTTAAAGAATATCATGGAAGATTCGTGTGACTCATCTTTAATCATTTCTAATAAGATCTGATTCTTTCTCACAAAAACACCTCAAGGTTTTCAGGAGAAATGAGCTGTGAAACGACTTCACACTCATTCAGATGATCACACCATCAATGACTTAAGTATTCTCACTCGTGATCTAATCCAGAGTCTCAATACTTCTGTCATTCAGTTTCTATACCTCATTCAGGAACTCTTTCGACCATGTCAAAGAATTCCAACTTGTGTCTCATCAAATGAACACAGTCATACTCACTGAAGTAATCAGTAGAGACAATGAAGTACATGAAACTTTCTCTGGCATTAGTGCTCATTGGGCCACATACATAAGTATGTTCAATGTCCAACAAGCCTTTGGGCCTTTCTTTAGCTCGGCTAAGATGGGCCCTTTGTCTTTTGGTCCAGTAAGCAGAATTCAAGTCTCATAAGATATCCAATCAAATGAGCCCAAAAGTCCATGACTATGGGGTTTCTGAATCCGACTTACTCTATTTGACCAAAACATTTACGCCAAGAAAAATCAGGTTTAATTCATCAGATTTAAACCAATTTCTGTATTTATGTTACATTTTAGGCACTTTATGGTTTGAGATATAAAACCCATTCCTTGAATAGGGTGCTACAATTAACATTTCATTAAGATCAAAAGAACAAAATTTGTCTTTATCAAAATGAAAAACATTCAAATTCTTTACAAGAAAATGAAAAACAACTCTGCTTAAAACAGGTACATTGTAGCAATTACTTAATAAAAAACCAAGCCTCAAAGGGATCTATAAGTGAAAACCCTACGGCTGAGGCAGCATCCCAAGCTCCTTCCAGACACGCAGTTCCACTTGCCCTTCCTTCAACGTTCTACTATTGCTCAGGCTCTGCATATTATAACAAATATCAGTGCCACAACCAGTATCCAATACCTATAAGGTATAACTTGAAGTAATAACATGAATACCTGAGGAAGTAGTCTCATACATCGACTTTAACCCTCATAATCTTCCATGAATTTAATGCAATCTCTTTTCCAATGCCCAGTCTCTTTACAGTAGCAGCACTTACCAACGTAAGAGGTATCTGACTCGGGCTCAGAAGACACACGCTTGCCATGATTCAAAATCTGGACAACTTTGTCTTCACCCTTGTTAGCATTAGGTTTAGTAAACCTACCCTTCTCCTTCATGAGATTATACAGGGTACTCTTCACGTTTGGCTCAACTGTCTTGAGCATATCATGCAGTTCAGTCAACGTCTTCGTTAAGCCTTTCTTGATATAGTTCCTTACGAACTTATCATAGCTTGATGGCAGTGACTGCATAATGATCTCAGTTGCCAATTCTTGGCTAACTGGATAATCCAGTTTCCTCAGGTTATCAATGTAACCCATCATTTTACTGATATGAGGACTTACTGGATGATCATTCGGTAGCTTGCAGCTAGTGAGAGATTTAACCAACTGGTATCTCTCCACTCTTACCTGCTCCTGAAATCTCAATTTCAGACTGCTGATCATCTCTATTGGCGACTCCATGTTCTCATATTGCTTCCGCAAATCTGAGTCCATGGTAGCCAATATCAGACCACGCACATCTACCGCATCATCATAATGCTTATTCCAAGCATTACGTACTGCATGACAGGCCTTGGATCCGATCCTCTCGGGGAGAGCTTTCTCAAGGACATAGTCCTTTCTCTCATGCCTGAGAACTAGCCTCAGGTTCCGCGACCAAGTCAAGAAATTTGATCCGTTCAGTTTGTCCATCTCAAGGACATACCGGATCGAGAAAGTGTTTTGATTGTTTGTGCTCGTCATAGCTGAAATTTAGAGATAAATAGAGTTTTAGTTATTTAGTTCATAAAAGAGTAATCTTAATAACTTATAAGAAGACTCGCATTGCATTCAAAATTTCTTTGTTTAACCTCATAAGAATGCAATGATTCCGAGACCCATGTTCAGCTAAATCCAAAGTGGGCCACTGGCCGTCACCCAGAAGTAGCTTTACTTGGTAAGCATACACACAGCTAGTTATATCCATATAACTCTCGGTTGTGGATTGGGCCCAAGGCCCAATTCACCAGATGTCTCAAGGCCCGGGACTCCCGATGGCCCAGTCAAGGAAACCAATCTCTTACAGCCAAATAATCACTAAAGTCTGGGACTCCCAATGAAATTAGTGACTATATACTACTTTACTTACGCGAAAACAGACACCTCACACTGTAAGCCATATCTGTAATCGAGTAAGCGTTAAGTAGCTGACAAGATTGGAAAGACATCCAAGCTTGATATTGGTTTTGAGGATTTTTTCAGTTTTATTTCCAAAATAGAAGATTACTATTTTGGGAAACTTACTTATTTTAGAAACTTTCTAAATTTAGTAACATACTAAAAATAGAAATTTCTAATTTAATATTTTATAAATATTTTCGGGTTGGGTCACAAATTATAGGCCCAATTCTTGGCCCAAGACCATAGAATTCCAGTTGGCCCAATAATTTGACATAACCGAGTCGGTTTATTAATTATGGTCCAAGACCAAATTAACTATCAAAACCATCGGTTATTTACTAAACCAGACCAGCTCTAAATTATTTGGTCCAACCAAATCAAACTTAGACCAGCCTTCAGTTTAGGTTAAAATTCAATTTTTTTTTTTTTTTGAATTTCAATCCGGTTTAACCAGAAATTAAATAATACCATGTATTAAATAATTTCCAGCAAACCGCGATTTGGGTTAACCGCTTGAACCACCAATTAAATTGGATCGGTTCAGTTAAATCCAAAACCGGGAAGAAACACCTAGTGTTTTAGCCAATTTGACCTAACTTGCGGTTTAAGGCTTAAAACACTCGATTAACCGCCAATTAAATGGACCGGTCTAATCGGTGCGGTTTGGGGTAACGAACCGCGAAGCTCGGTTTAACCGATTGACTATTCGCGGGACGTAAAATTTAACGGGCCAAACGATCGGATCCATGATCCAACTTGGCCCATTAACGCATGATCCGTTACACGCGTTCGATCGCCGCGATCCATCTCGATCACACGGCCTCTCGATCACTTACGGCATCACGGCATCACGGCATCACTCGGCGACGATCCATGCGATCCATGATCACACGATCCCTCAGCCTTGCGACTCCGTATCACTCGGCCCATGAACGATTGATCATTGACTTGCGGCTCACCCACATGCCGTGATCACATGATCATCACACGATCATGCGGCATTCTTTTTCTCAGCCCATAACATGATCACAAATTGCGATCGAATTAGGGCAAAGAAATACGGCCGAGACTCACCGATCGATCACGTGGCATACACACGATCACGTTGCCGTGATCCAATGATCCGAGATCATTGTGTACACGCGATAGCCGGCCCTAATCATTAGTTAACCTTGCGGCTTACGTCAAAATGCCATACCTTTGATCCGAGACCAAATGATGGCGATTGATTAGGGTTTATTTATGATTTCAATCAATTAATCATCATTAAATCGATTCAAAAACCATTAAAACATTCATATGATCCAAATTACAAGAATCTAACGAACCTGGCTCTGATACCACTGAGGGATTATAGTGTTTTTCCATGGTTCAATTCCCAAATTGCAACCTAGCACATAATCTTAAACAGATCTAGGTTCTTGTAAATGAATCATAAACACAAACCTGGACATTACCTTTGCAGCGGAATTGGTGATGTCGAGATCAACAGAACATATGAGATACCTGTTCCTCCTTGAGTATCCACACTCTTACAAGCCGGGGTGGCTGCTAGACCGGATGGATCAACAGAGAGTGAGAGAGATTAGAGAGAGAGGGAGGCCACGGCTGCCACTCTCAAAATCGCCAACCAGCATTAGGGTTTCATAACCCATGTTGCAATTTATTAACTCACTAATGGTCCCAAGTTTAATTAATTAAACTAATGGTCCATTAGACTTTTGGGCCCAAGACACAAATCAGACAAAAGCCCATTTGTTGTCTGCCCAACTCTCTGTACAAATACAGTAAATGCCACTGCATCTTACCGTATTAATTCCATCTTAACTTTCCCGTTAGCTATGGTGTGTGACCCTTTGGGATCATACAATACTGGTAATAAGTCCTAAACTTATAGATCAAGAGCGGACTCTAGCAAGCCATCATGATCACCCAGTATTTATGACTTATGTCTGATCTCGACATTTATCATACTTTCTAGAGATAGTACAGTAGATTTCAGGACATTCCCAACAGGCTCCCCACTACGGCTGCTAGTCTATCTAGCCTCTACAAATTCCCGTCCCCAAAATCCCAAAACAACAATCCATATAATAAACGGTCGATCACGCACTACCACGTCGTGTCGCACCCACAAAACACCATCAATGAAATAACAATACCATCACCAATCCCATAAATAACCAAGGGAATCGAGAACACTGCGGCACATGCTCTCGATTGAAACTCGATCTATCTATCGCGCAACACCAACAATACGAATACAACACTGGGCCCCTACGATCTCGGTAACTTCCACGGGTTCTCATTGTCACCAACATGGTAACTAACCCCACGACTCCTAGACGTTAACACGAAGTCCAATGGCTAGGACACTGTTCTCAGCCCATCGATACGCAGTGACTCCGGTTACCCCCGGCAACCCGAGTTTCCATGCGATTCGGCCCTAGGACATGACCCCCGTATTCTCCGAATCACACACCTACCGGCGTCACCCAGTAGGTTAACACCATAACCAGCCCCACTGCCCGAAGGCACGTGTCCGATCAGGTAACTACCCGAGGATCCAATCGGGTTGGAAGTACCGGAACGTAACCAAACACCTAGACTTGCGGGATCTAACGCACCCTAGAGTCCTAGTGCATAAATGTAAACACGCAGACTCGCTCGGACTCTAGTAATCATACTCAGTCAATTCCCAACAACAATCTCAACACCACATCCCGCAAGTCTACACACGCACACACACACCAATGCCACCGCTCTGACTCGGCACCACACCGAGTCAGCAACCACGACTTAACCGGTCCCGTGACCAAGTTAAGTAACAACACGGATCGCTCGGCCCAACACCGAGACGATCTAATAGGCCTGCACAAAAAGCTCAACAACAACAACAAAACCACACCATCATCACACAACCAGGCCTATTAGGGTTTCCAGTGTCTTTTAACCAATTCACGTCCGCTACCATGGATTAGCGGATTGCTAACCCGTAGACGGCCCATACCTCATTAACGTTCACTTTTAACCCATTCAAGTCCGCTACCTGGGATTAGCGGATTGCTAATCCGTAGACGGCCCATCACCAATCACATGCTTTACACATCACATTCCCTTTTCTTAACCTCCCCCGAATCTCTTTTATTCAATTCCCGATCCGTCGGTTTAGAGCGAGTAGCTTACTAAACTCCCCGACGTCTCATCTTTCCTTTACTTAATTCATTCACTTTTCTTTAACGTTCAACTCAACCCCGATATCAAATCATACACCTTACGTTTGTTAGGTTTAATTCCATCTTTTAACCCCGTCTTAATTCCCGTACTTAGATTCATTCGATATCGTTCTTTACATACGTATATATGCATATACGGCCCTATCATGCCACGGCTATATGCATGCAACAATCAACGGTTCTATCAACCTAGAAGCACACAACCGGTTTAGTCCATTTAGTTCTCACAACCCTAACATGCGTCTTAACCCTAACCAGTTTATCGTTAATCACCCAATTCAATTCTCATTCACGATCAAATCACTTCGGGGTATGCAAACCCTAATTCTACGGTTTCTCATTTCTCGTTCTATAAGCTCCATCTACGGTGTATGAGCCGACTCACAGTGATTGGTCGGAATGAATGGCACGGATGCGGATACGACTTCCCGAGACCCCGAACTAAACCCGAACCTCCCGAACACCCGAATACGAACTCCGAAGCTTCCCGAACACTCGTACATGAACCGCAAATCATAATCTGGCCGGAGTCAACGCATTGACCGGCGTTGACCATAGCGTTGACCGGCGTTGACTTTGACCCCGGTTGACCGTTGACTTTGACTTTGACCGTTGACCAATCTTGAACCGGTTGACCCAATCTGAACCAACTGAACCACCTCAATCGAACCAAACCAACTGAACCGGTCTAAATCGAACTGGTTAGGTTAAACCGGTTTAGATCCAATCATTGACCGGTTTAACCAACCGTTGACCAAGGCTTGACCAAGCCTAAACCAACCCAATTCTTGCACCAAACTGATGCTAAGCCACCCACAGTGAACCGGCAGAGGAGAGAGACGGCGGAGGAAGAATTCCGGCGACTTCTTCGGCGTTGACCGGCCGGTTTACCCCTTTTTCCGGCGACTCAGGTGACGATCTACATATCAAACTGATCGGAAAGAGCAGATCTATGCATCTGGAGCTTCAAAACGCCCAGATCTGATAAAGGAAGAGAGAGATACACCCAAACCCTAACCGCGGAAACTTTCCGGCCACTTTCCGGCAAGCTCCGGTGACGGCGATCCTGGTTGGATGGATGGAGGTTGTAGAGGAGGGAGCGAGGAGTCCACTGGGCTTTGCAGAAGTGGATTAGGGTTTATATTGAGGGAGATATGGTGTTTTTAGTGATTGAAGGTTTTATGAACACTCAAGAACACTTTGAATGTTCTTGAGGTTCTATGAAGATTCAAAGACTTTTTCTGGATTTTTCAGATGAGTTTAGAGAGAAGGGAGAGCTTCTGGTCGTGGGTGAGGCTAGAGAGAGGATAAGAGTGTGTGAAATGAATTTGTTTGGGTGTTTTGTTTGTGTACAACAAACACCTTGCATCAAGTATAGATTGACACCTCACATGGGAGTGGCTGGCGACCAGAAGGTGTAACACCTGTCCGTGAAGATTCTTCTTATCCACAAAGTCCAGCCCAAAACCGGCCCAACACCCTTTCTAAACCCTTCTTGCAATTTCTTCTCGGTTTCCTCGGTTTCACGATCATTGTTTTAGAAAATACTTCATTCTTCCAATAAATCCCAAAACCTCCAAAATATGATTCTCCCTGATTTTAGATGAATTTAGCAACTTGAATCACTTCATTTGGAGTTTCCTAGCTTCGGTTATGAATTTCCGAAGTTTTCCCGGTTTTCTCGGTTTTTACTCCGATAAGCCGAAAACCCCGTTTCTGCTCCGTTTCTTCCAATTCTAGTCTTGTAAATGTTCTTTATGTATTAAAACAAGAACATTTGGCCCGTCTCGGCTTCCATCTCGAACTTTGGCAAAAATACCATTTTATCCCTAGGATTGGCAAAATTACAATTTTGCCCCTGTTGATTTTTCTTCTGCCCGTCGACCATATTTTGAATACAGGGTATTACATTCTTCCCCACTTACAGGAATTTGGTCCCCGAATTCTCCGTCATTAACAGACTTTGAATCGGCACCAAACCCCGCAAGTTGCTTTACCACGCACTTCACTACTTCTTTCTCATACCCCCAACGTCTCTTTACTTGAACACTTGACACTCCGACCGTACTTCCAATACTCTCTGACGCTTTGCTATGTCCCAAACTTTCCACTGACCTTCGTACGGCTCACTCGGTTGCCGCTTCATCACTCGATCCCGGATCTCGACGACACTTCTTCACTTGCTCTTTATTTCACCCACTTAACTCTAGCTTCGTTTCCCGTCCTCCGGTCTCGTTGCACTGTGTCACTTTTCTCTTTAACTGATCTTCCTCGACCCTCGATCGTCCACAAGTATTTACTTCGTTCTGATTCTCACTCCCGACTTCCCCACTTTGCTTTGACTTCCACATCTTTCCCGATACTGGTTTGTCTCCCCGAGACACTCTTCAAGAATCTGTATTTCAAAACCTGATATCTCTATAGCTCCAACTCCATCCGTACCAACAACTCCACTCTGTTTCCGCTACTGATTCTTCCTTCCCGAACGCTTCCCAAGAATTTTGACGTCCGTACCCGACTTTGCTAAATCTCCATTCCAACTCATACCGACCGCTTCACTCTGGTTTTCACACTGCCACAGACGTTACCTCCAATCTTTTCACGAACTCATCTTACCAACAGTTTCGTTCCTCCAGTTGCTTTGCACTGATACACTTCCCACTAACGATCCTTACAACTGCTTCACTTCCCGGGTCAACTCGTCTCACGGTTTCTTTTCATTCATCTCTCTTTCGGGTTCGGGTTCGGTCTCGTATTCGTATCACATCGTCCATTCCGTCCTACATTCAATTCAACAAATTTCACAGGAGTGGTGAAATTCAAACCAATCTATCCCTCGATATCACTTCCTCATAGAGATATAGTTAGTTAATCATGTACCCAACGGTCACTCATGATTAAGCAACGATATTCTATAATTCCGCTCTTCTCGTGAATTGACGGTCGAATCCAACCATTCTCGAGTTAGCTCAACACTTTAACGAAAGGTTCTAACTCTTTTTATTTTTACCAACTTAACGACAACGATAACATTCAAATTACTCAAGCCAACAAAATATAGCTACCACTCGAATGGCTTACCCACACCATCAATGATCCTTGAATGCTATGCATGCCATAAACAACAACTAGCAACTCAACATTGCTACACCAATGAACGAAACACAATCCCCAATTATTTAATGCACCACTCAAGCATTAAATAAAGCACGCAAGCATAAACATATAAGCAAATAATTACCACACACAATCAATCAAGCAAATCGGCGATTGCAGTTGTCTCTCAGGGTTCGGATGGAAACCGTTTGCTCGGACCATCATTCATTTTCACATCGTAACTATATTGCATTCACAACCATTATGAGTATGCAATATAACCACTCCGCTACTCAAAACGACAACCGAAACACTCCACATCCACTACGTAAATAAAACATCTATTTACCACATAGAGTTTTAGATACGTAGGTCCGTTGAAGTCTACATATTAGCGGTTATCAATCCGTCCCACATGAAACACCACTACACGCAATGAAATCGTCAAAGACGATCGCAAGACGATTTACACACATCAAACAACGTGTTGGAGCCCTTACTTACCTGGGCCTAACTATCTTAGCCCTAACAGCCCCAACACGACCGGAATGCCCAACATAGGCGGCATCGCGGTTCGTGGTGGTAACCACTGGCAGGTGTGCCGGGAGGATGTGGTGGGTGTGCATCTCCGAACGGTGCTCCAACTCACTGCGGCTCTTCCGTCGGACATAAACGGGAAATGTGGCCCTCACGATCACAAATCTGACAAACAGTAACGGGTGCTGGGCGTGGCCCATGGTAACAAGCTGGTGAATGGTGATCCGAAACACCACACAACTCACAAAAGGAAACAGGCTCCGAAGAAGGATCCTGAAAACACTCGGACGCACGATGACCCTGCACTCCACATATCTGGTAAACTACTGGCGCTGAGCGAGACCTACGGGAACAGACAAATGCTCGATGTCCCCCGTCTCCACATCTCTGACAAGTCCTCGATCTTTTCGGTGGTTGCACCAAGGGCGGTTGTGCTATAGGTAACTGAGCGACTGATGGCTGACTGACAAGCTGCGGAATAAGCTCTTTGTCAAACATACGTGGTCCTGGTCCGATTGGTATGGCTCACGATAGTACGGATTGTCTGGTCAAGGACACCAGTGTAAATGGAAACTGTGAACTCCGTATGCGCTACACTCCCGGTATGCAGGCATCGCTGGTAGCGAGTCCGTCGTGTCTTCTGATCGGATCTCTGGCGGCGCAACTGGCTCGGTCGGCGGTGTGACAAGCTCAAACTGTGTATCCGACTTCGACATCGAGTTCGGCTCAGCCCCTGATAATGGCTCCATCGCAGAGAGTGGCTTGGTAAAATCGAGTGATGGTGATGCCAAACTATCAAGTAGTGTACAAAGAAACCCTGGCCGTGGATCCGGCTGTTGGTGCAGTCCAATCTGCTGCTCTAGAACGTCCCCAAATATCTCCATCTGCTCATCAACGTGCCGCTCCCAATACGGATGCTGCTCTAACTGAGCTCGACACTGTGCCGCAGTCATTCCAGTGATAACTCATACCGTTCGCTGATATCCCACACTATGCACCCACACCCACACACATACCGTCCAAGGACACTCTGCTGCTGACTGCAAACAAAATGCAGATAAACATTAGTACAAATAATACAATTCCTACACCATCCCAACCCCGAATTCACGGACGCGGCTCGGTTTCCTAATGGATGCTTGAGTAAAAACACAATTTTGACTCGGTAAAATACGGAAAACACTCAGAAATGAATAGCTTCGAAACCCATGCAGAACCATGCTCTGATACCACCTTTTGTAACGCCCCTTTCCCATTATCCGCTGACCGACGAGCTGACCGGTCAACAATCAAACAAGAACTTGACTAAGTCGAACCCGAGCAAGTCAAACAGAAAAGGTTTGTCACAAGATGAAGCCAGAGACAGATCGGTTTGAGACAAAGGCTCGCACTAACCCGTCTTTGACCCCGCTATCCTCACTTCCATGATACAAAGCTTTGCAACTTGTACCATTTCCATGAGTTGTGTCGGTTCGGACTAAACACAATATCAGGAAAGCGCATTCATTTCTGAGTAATCAACGTTACATACAATGTTTAACAGTCGTTACAAAACAATTTTCATTATTAAAAATAATCATCGTGTGGCCACACAAAATGGTACTAAATGGTACCAAAAGCCGAACCGAAATAAAATCTCAAAACCGTCGAATCAAAATCCCGCCACAAGCAATCCCGAGACTACACCTAGGATCTCCCGCGCCCGCCGCTGCTAAACCTGAAAACACAAAAAGAGTCTAATGAGCGATCTAAGATCACCCAGCGAGACGGCTCCCCACTACGGCTGCTAGTCTATCTAGCCTCTACAAATTCCCGTCCCCAAAATACCAAAACAACAATCCATATAATAAACGGTCGATCACGCACTACCACGTCGTGTCGCACCCACAACACACCATCAATGAAATAACAATACCATCACCAATCCCATAAATAACCAAGGGAATCGAGAACACTGCGGCACATGCTCTCGATTGAAACTCGATCTATCTATCGCGCAACACCAACAATACGAATACAACACTGGGCCCCTACGATCTCGGTAACTTCCACGGGTTCTCATTGTCACCAACATGGTAACTAACCCCACGACTCCTAGACGTTAACACGAAGTCCAACGGCTAGGACACTGTTCTCAGCCCATCGATACGCAGTGACTCCGGTTACCCCCGGCAACCCGAGTTTCCATGCGATTCGGCCCTAGGACATGACCCCGTATTCTCCGAATCACACACCTACCGGCGTCACCCAGTAGGTGAACACCATAACCAGCCCCACTGCCCGAAGGCACGTGTCCGATCAGGTAACTACCCGAGGATCCAATCGGGTTGGAAGTACCGGAACGTAACCAAACACCTAGACTTGCGGGATCTAACGCACCCTAGAGTCCTAGTGCATAAATGTAAACACGCAGACTCGCTCGGACTCTAGTAATCATACTCAGTCAATTCCCAACAACAATCTCAACACCACATCCCGCAAGTCTACACACGCACACACACACCAATGCCACCGCTCTGACTCGGCACCACACCGAGTCAGCAACCACGACTTAACCGGTCCCGTGACCAAGTTAAGTAACAACAAGGATCGCTCGGCCCAACACCGAGACGATCTAATAGGCCTGCACAAAAAGCTCAACAACAACAACACAACCACACCATCATCACACAACCAGGCCTATTAGGGTTTCCAGTGTCTTTTAACCAATTCACGTCCGCTACCATGGATTAGCGGATTGCTAACCCGTAGACGGCCCATACCTCATTAACGTTCACTTTTAACCCATTCAAGTCCGCTACCTGGGATTAGCGGATTGCTAATCCGTAGACGGCCCATCACCAATTACATGCTTTACACATCACATTCCCTTTTCTTAACCTCCCCCGAATCTCTTTTATTCAATTCCCGATCCGTCGGTTTAGAGCGAGTAGCTTACTAAACTCCCCGACGTCTCATCTTTCCTTTACTTAATTCATTCACTTTTCTTTAACGTTCAACTCAACCCCGATATCGAATCATACACCTTACGTTTGTTAGGTTTAATTCCATCTTTTAACCCGTCTTAATTCCCGTACTTAGATTCATTCGATATCGTTCTTTACATATGTATATATGCATATACGGCCCTATCATGCCACAGCTATATGCATGCAACAATCAACGGTTCTATCAACCTAGCAGCACACAACCGGTTTAGTCCATTTAGTTCTCACAACCCTAACATGCGTCTTAACCCTAACCAGTTTATCGTTAATCACCCAATTCAATTCTCATTCACGATCAAATCACTTCCGGGTATGCAAACCCTAATTCTACGGTTTCTCATTTCTCGTTCTATATGCTCCATCTACGGTGTATGAGCCGACTCACAGTGATTGTGATGGATTGTTTAGTTGATCCTGATTCAATTCTTAGATTCATATCAACCTAAACATGCGGATCTAGGTTCTTCTTGATTAGAAACAATGATTAGATCTCACCTTTTACCTGTTAATTGCAGCGGAAGGAGATAGAACAGGTCAGAGATCAGAGAAACACCGAGAGATGAATCCTCCAAAGGCTCACACACGCGATCACAGAAAACGGCTGCTAGACCGAGCTGAGGAGGCGTCGCAGGAGAGAGAGAGAGTTGGCGGCTGGCTAGGGTTGAAGAAGAAAACAGACTCGAGTTTTATTTATAAAACTCGTCCGGTTCCTCTTGGGCCATTTGGCCATTCGCGCACTGTGTCGATCGACACATCATGTGCATCGATCGACACACAGTGGCTAAAACCTTTTATTCTCTCTAAGTACAGTAAATGCCTGGCACTTTTACCGTACTTCTGCTAAGCCATTCCTACACATTTTCCTGTTAGCTTAGGCGTGTGACCCATATGGGATCATATAATAAAGGCAATAAGTCCAAGACTTATAGATCATGAGCGGACTCTAGCAAGCCATCATGACCCCCAGTATTATATGACTTATGTCTGATCATTGACATACTCTTACTTTCTAGAGACAGTAGTGAGATTACTGGACACAATTCCAACAATCTCCCACTTGTACTGGAATCTCTGTATTCATAATCCTTTTGTCACAATATCTCGATTAGTCATAAGGCAAGATTGGTGTCATCCTTATAAAGCCTAATCTTGTTCATCGGACTCTGATTTGATACTGACAATCCAAACGACTCGGGACAGTCCGTTTGAGCATGGCCATGCATTTTCCAGTATTCAAATCTCCGATTGGCCTAGAGATATTCACTCCATTTATATTGGAGGGACAAATTCCGTCTTATTCCATCACTATAAACTACTCATTTCATAATGTACCCAAACAAGGTCCTTATAACTATCGCAGAACGATAGCGTTAGACAATGATCAAAGTGCATCAGTCCATGTGCAGTCACATGCATGCGAACTCAGGTCTAAGGACTATACTCTATAGTCGTAGTGAGAATCTCTTATGACACAGATATAAATATCCTGAAGAGTTCTCATAATCGGGTCTTGTCCGGTCGTATGTTCCCAACATACACCTATGTATTGACTTTGATACCGCGCATCTATGACACACTGAGACTTTGTCATAAGTCACATACCAATCCAGTCTCTCACGGTTGTTGGTGTTCCAATTTCAACAACCTTCGACTAGGGACATGATGATTTAATCCATTTATCAAATATAGGGTCTGATGATCAAGCTAAATGACTTCGATGACTCAAGATCAAGTCACTTACTTCGATGACCTATAAAATGGTTTATATCACTTTGGAACGATTATTTCATCACAGTTAAAATAATCTTGAAATAATAATTTCATTAAACATAAGAATGTTTTACAAGAACATATCAAATAACTAAATAAAAGCCCTCAAACTCCCACTCAAATTTAGATTACATTTCAATGTCTCTAATGCCTACAGCTTCAGTCAGAAACTCGAGCTTAGGCCTTGGGAGTGGCTTTGTCAACGGATCAGCGACGTTATCATCTGTCTGAACTCGGCTGATCTTGACTTCCTTTCTATTAATGATGTCACGTATCAAGTGAAATCTTCTTAGAACATGCTTGGATTTCTGGTGTGATCTTGGTTCCTTTGCCTGAGCTATAGCACCATTGTTGTCACAAAACAGTGCCAGAGGCTCAGCCGCATCTGGTATCACACCTAGTTCAATAATGAACTTTCGTATCCAAACAGCTTCCTTCGCAGCTTCTGAGGCGGCGATATATTCAGCTTCTGTAGTGGAATCAGCAACGGTGTCTTGCTTGGAGCTTCTCCAACTGATTGCACCGCCATTCAGACAAAAGATATAACCGGACTGTGACCGGAAATCATCTTGGTCTGTCTGGAAACTTGCGTCCGTGAATCCACTGACTTTAAGCACATCACTTCCACCGTACACTAAGAACTTATCCTTAGTATGTCTTAGATACTTCAAGATATTCTTTACGGCAATCCAATGGTTTTCACCTGGATTTGACTGGTATCTACTCGTCATGCTCAATGCATAAGCAACATCAGGACGAGTACAGATCATGGCATACATGATAGATCCTATTGCAGATGCATAAGGAATATTCTTCATGCGCTCAAGCTCAGCAGCCGTCGTAGGGCTCTGCTTCTTGCTTAGCGTTGTGCCATGTACCATTGGCGTGAAGCCCTTCTTGGAATCCTTCATGCTGAATCTTTGCAGGACTTTGTCAATGTATGAATCTTGACACAAGCCTATCAGCCTTCTAGATCTATCCCGGTAGATCCTGATTCCAAGAACGTATGCGGCTTCACCCATGTCTTTCATGGAAAAACAACTTCCAAGCCAGTCCTTTACGGACTTCAGCATTGGAATGTCGTTTCCGAGAAGCAGTATGTCATCGACATACAGAATAAGAAATACTATCTTGCTCCCACTAGTTTTCTTATACACGCATTGTTCTTCTTCGTTTCTAATGAAGTCAAATTGCTTGATCGCTTCATCAAAACGAAGATTCCAGCTCCTCGATGCTTGCTTCAATCCATAAATGGATTTATGAAGCTTGCATACTTTCCCAGCATTCTTTGGATCTATGTAACCGTCAGGTTGTGTCATATACACATCCTCTTCCAGAATACCATTCAGGAAGGCGGTTTTCACGTCCATCTGCCAAATTTCATAATCATGAAAAGCTGCAGTTGCTAGTAGAATCCGAATAGATTTCATCATAGCCACTGGTGAATAGGTTTCATCGTAATCCACACCGTGAACTTGTCTGAAACCTTTTGCCACCAACCTGGCTTTATAAATCTGGACATTTCCATCCACGTCAATCTTCTTCTTGAAGATCCATTTGCACTCGATGGCTTTTACACCAGCGGGTAAGTCAACCAACGAGAACACTTGGTTGACCGACATGGAGTCCATTTCGGAATCAGTGGCCTTGCGCCACTTAGAGGAATCTGGGCCCATCATGGCTTGATTGAAGTTCGATGGTTCATCACCATCAATGATCAGAAGATCATGACAGTCAGTCACGAGGAATCCTTGATATCTCTCGGGTTCGTGACGGATCCTCCCGGATCTTCGAACTTCAGGTACTACAGGTTCAGGCTCTACAATTTCTTGTAGGTCCTCCTGCTGCTCTTCCTCATTAGGTTGAGCAGTATCCTGTTCATCTTGAATTTCTTCAAGCAGTACCTTACTCCCACTGTCTTTCTTAGAGAGAAACTCCCTCTCAAGAAAGTTACAATCCCGGGCAACAAAGATCTTGTTCTCGGAACGTAGATAGAAGTAATAAGCCTTGGTTTCCCGTGGATAACCAATGAAGTAGCATTTGTCAGATTTTGGTGTAAGCTTGTCTGAGATCAATCTCTTGACATAGGCTTCACAACCCCAAATTCTGAGATAAGACAGCACTGGAGCTACTCCAGTCCATAATTCATATGGTGTCTTTGCTACTGCTTTTGATGGCGCTCTATTTAGAGTGAACACTGCTGTTAGCAGAGCATATCCCCAAAGGGATATTGGAAGGTCTGTGTGACTCATCATAGATCGAACCATATCCAATAAGGTCCGATTTCTCCTCTCAGACACACCATTCCATTGAGGTGTTCCGGGAGGAGTGAGTTGGGACACGATCCCACACTCTCTTAGATGATCACTGAATTCTTGGCTTAAGTATTCTCCTCCTCGGTCGGACCGAAGAACCTTAATGCTTTTGCCAAGTTGGTTCTGTACTTCATTTTGGAATTCTTTGAATCTCTCGAACGATTTAGACTTATGTTTCATCAAATAAACATATCCATACCTACTGAAATCATCAGTGAAGGTAATGAAGTACTGATAGTTTCCTCTTGCATTTGTGGACATTGGGCCACACACATCTGTGTGTATCAGGCCCAATAAGTCACTGGCCCTCTCGTTAGGTTTATTAAAGGGGGCCCGCGTCATTTTGCCCATCATGCAGGATTCGCATTTCTCACAAGACTCAAAGTCAAATGAGCCAAGAAGTCCATTCGAATGGAGCCTCTTGATGCGTTTCTCGCTGATGTGCCCTAAACGACAATGCCATAGAAACGTTCGGTTCTCCTCATTAGGTTTGAACCGTTTGGTATTAATGTTATAAACTGGCGCGAATTGATCGAGTATGTAAAGCCCATTCGTAAGAGGGGCAGAACCATAGAACAAATTGTTGCGATTGAAGGAACATAATTTATTCTTAACTGAAAAATCATAACCTTCCAAATCCAACAAAGAAATTGAAATAATATTCCTGCTTATAGCAGGTACAAAATAACAATTATTGAGTTCTAAAATCAATCCCGAAGGTAAAGACAACAAGTATGTGCCTACAGCTAGTGCTGGAACTTTCGCTCCATTCCCAACTCGTAGCTCCACTTGTCCTTGCTTCAGCCTTCTACTGTTGCTGAGTGCCTGCATATTAGTACAAATATGAGCCCCACAACCAGTATCCATAACCCATGAGGTATTATCAGAAGTAGTTGTATTAACTTCTATAACAAAAATACCTGTCGAAGAAGTCTCGAGAGTCTTCTTCTTTAATTCCTTTAGACCTTCTTGGAATTTCTTACATTCTCTCCTCCAATGCCCTGGTTCTTTACAGAACCTGCATATGTCAGTTGGCCCAGCCTTGGACTTGGGCTTGGGCTTTGGCGTGTCCTTGTCCGCGACTTGGACAGCCTTGGCTTTTCCCTTATCCTTAGCAGAGGATTTCTTAAACCCCTTGCCCTTTTGCACCATAAGCACATTGGGGTCCTTGGCGGTTTTCCTCAAGTTGGGCTCTGCAGTCTTGAGCATTCCGTGAAGCTCAGGCAATGTCTTACTCAAGCCATGCATGTTAAAGTTCAGAATGAACTGATCATAGCTTGCAGGTAATGACTGCAGAATGATGTCGCAGGCAAGTTCCTGGCTGATTGGACAGTCGAGTTTCTGAAGATGATCGAGATAACCCATCATCTTCAAGACATGAGGACTCACTGCCGCATTCGCAGCCAACTTGCAGTCCAAGAGGTTCTTAACTGTTTGAAACCTCTCAGTCCTAGCCTGCTCCTGAAAAAGCGATTTCAGGCTTGCCATTATCTCAATTGGTGACAACACACTCTCGAACTGCATTTGCAGCTCAGCAGTCATTGTCGCCAACATAAGGCAATACACATCATTTTCATCTGACGAATGCTTTTCCCAAGCATTATGCAGAGTCCTGGCGGCATTGTTAGCAGGCCTCTCGGGGAGAGGATCACGAAGGACATAATCCTTCTTCTCCTGCTTGAGGACCAGCCTCAAGTTCCTTGACCACGTCAGGAAGTTCGTTCCAGTCAGCTTCTCCTTCTCGAGAACAGACCGGATTGAGAATGTGTTTTGTGTGCTTGTAGTAGTCATAGCTGAAATATATAGATAAAAAGGTTATTAGTTAAAATGTTCAATATGATTAATCTCGTATTAAATTTAATATGATTAATCACGCATTATATTCAATAACATAAGTTACCCTCAATAGAATATAATGATTCCAAGATCCACATATAACTAAGATCAAAGTGGGCCACTGGCCATCACCCAACCTTAGCTTATATCGGTAAGCCCTATATCGGCTAATTATATCCGTGATATAACTCTTGGTTGTGAATCTGGGCCCGAGGCCCAATCCACTCTGATGTCTCAAGGCCCGGGACTCCCGATGGCCCAGTCAAGAAAACCAGACTATACAGTCATGTAATCATTAATGTCTGGGACTCCCAATGACATTTATGAATCACAAACCGTCTTATCCACGCAAAAGCAGACACCCTCACACTGTAAGGCCATGAATACAATTGAATGGACTTCGACAGCTGACATAGAATGGACAAGACATCCAACACTTGATATTATTTGAGGTTCGTTGGTTTATTAAAAAATTCATTCCCAAAATAGAAGATTACTATTTCGGGAAACTTTCCATTTTTGGAAACCTACTATTTTTGGAAACTTTCTAAAATTGGAAACTTTCTAAAAACGGAAACTTTCTAACTTTAGAAATTTCTTTAAAATCCAAAACCCGCAAATCTAGAAACTTCTAATTTAAGAAACTTTCTAATTTCAAAATTTCGGAAACTTTAATTTAAAATCGAAATTAATTTTAAATTAATTTTATAGAATTAATTTTATAAAATAAATTCTAAATTAATCTGAAGAAAGACTCAAATAATTGGCCCAATTGTTTTAACTTCTTGGCCCGAGGCCCAAGAATTGGTCCATGTCCAAGACATGACCCAATTGTCCAATTAAATGACATAACCGGTCTGGTTCATTAAAATTGGTCTAACCAAATTTTAATTACTACGATGACCACAATTGTCAACCGGTTATTTACTAAACCGGATTTTCTCAATTTATTTGGTCCAACCAAATCAAATTAGAAAATCCTGGTTTAGGCACAAAATCCAATATTTCGACTTTGGATTTCTTATCCCGGTTTAACCAGACTTAATAAAATTATTAAATCTGTTTATTAAACCGAGACGTTTGATTTTTAATCAAAATTTTAAACCGAGCCTTAAACCCAACCGTATCGATCGATGAACCAACCGCATCGATCGATTCATCAACCGCATCGATCGATTCATCAATCGCATCGGTCGATGCTCTCAGCATCGATCGATGCGTTCACGCGTTGAGCAGGCTTGGCCGAGATATGCGAAATCCATGCGATCGTTCGATCGATCCATGCGATTGCAGTCGATCTCTCGCGGTTGTATCGACCGATCCATGCGATCGTATCGATCGATCCATGCGATCACAGCCGATACTTCATTATGAAAATCGCATTCCAAATCAATATAGCTTGGATTTGCGATTTCAAGTGTGTTTAGGTTTCAATTCCTTGTTGCTTAAGTGATTTCTCTTATCAGTAGTTGATTCAAAACACTTCTTAAACAAGAAAACAATCCTAAACTTGAATCTAAACAAGAAAAACCAGAATCAATAGCTCTGATACCACTGATGGATTGTTTAGTTGATCCTGATTCAATTCTTAGATTCATATCAACCTAAACATGCGGATCTAGGTTCTTCTTGATTAGAAACAATGATTAGATCTCACCTTTTACCTGTTAATTGCAGCGGAAAGAGATAGAACAGGTCAGAGATCAGAGAAAAACCGAGAGATGAATCCTCCAAAGGCTCACACACGCGATCACAGAAAACGGCTGCTAGACCGAGCTGAGGAGGCGTCGCAGGAGAGAGAGAGAGTTGGCGGCTGGCTAGGGTTGAAGAAGAAAACAGACTCGAGTTTTATTTATAAAACTCGTCCGGTTCCTCTTGGGCCATTTGGCCATTCGCGCACTGTGTCGATCGACACATCATGTGCATCGATCGACACACAGTGGCTAAAACCTTTTATTCTCTCTAAGTACAGTAAATGCCTGGCACTTTTACCGTACTTCTGCTAAGCCATTCCTACACATTTTCCTGTTAGCTTAGGCGTGTGACCCATATGGGATCATATAATAAAGGCAATAAGTCCAAGACTTATAGATCATGAGCGGACTCTAGCAAGCCATCATGACCCCCAGTATTATATGACTTATGTCTGATCATTGACATACTCTTACTTTCTAGAGACAGTACTGAGATTACTGGACACAATTCCAACAGATTGGTCGGAATGAACGGCACGGATGCGGATACGACTTCCCGAGACCCCGAACTAAACCCGAACCTCCCGAACACCCGAATACGAACTCCGAAGCTTCCCGAACACTCGTACATGAACCGCAAATCATAATCTGGCCGGAGTCAACGCATTGACCGGCGTTGACCATGGCGTTGACCGGCGTTGACTTTGACCCCGGTTGACCGTTGAATTTGACCGTTGACTTTGACTTTGACCGTTGACCAATCTTGAACCGGTTGACCCAATCTGAACCAACTGAACCACCTCAATCGAACCAAACCAACTGAACCGGTCTAAATCGAACCGGTTAGGTTAAACCGGTTTAGATCCAATCATTGACCGGTTTAACCAACCGTTGACCAAGGCTTGACCAAGCCTAAACCAACCCAATTCTTGCACCAAACTGATGCTAAGCCACCCACAGTGAACCGGCGGAGGAGAGAGACAGCGGAGGAAGAATTCCGGCGACTTCTCCGGCGTTGACCGGCCGGTTCACCCCTTTTTCCGGCGACTCAGGTGACGATCTACATATCAAACTGATCGGAAAGAGCAGATCTATGCAACTGGAGCTTCAAAACGCCCAGATCTGATAAAGGAAGAGAGAGATACACCCAAACCCTAACCGCGGCAAATTTCCGGCCAATTTCCGGCAAGCTCCGGTGACGGCGGTCCGGGTTGGATGGATGGCGGTTGTAGAGGAGGGAGAGAGGAGTCCACTGGGCTTTGCAGAAGTAGATTAGGGTTTATATTGAGGGAGATATGGTGTTTTTAGTGATTGAAGGTTTTATGAACACTCAAGAACACTTTGAATGTTCTTGAGGTTCTATGAAGATTCAAAGACTTTTTCTGGGTTTTTCAGATGCGTTTAGAGATAAGGGAGAGCTTCTGGTCGTGGGTGAGGCTAGAGAGAGGATAAGAGTGTGTGAAATGAATTTGTTTGGGTGTTTTGTTTGTGTACAACAAACACCTTGCATCAAGTATAGCTTGACACCTCACATGGGAGTGGCTGGCGACCAGAAGGTGTAACACCTGTCCCTGAAGCTTCTTCTTATCCATAAAGTCCAGCCCAAAACCGGCCCAACACCCTTTCTAAACCCTTCTTGCAATTTCTTCTCGGTTTCCTCGGTTTCACGATCATTGTTTTAGAAAATACTTCATTCTTCCAATAAATCCCAAAACCTCCAAAATCTGATTTTCCCTGATTTTAGATGAATTTAGCAACTTGAATCACTTCATTTGGAGTTTCCTAGCTTCGGTTATGAATTTCCAAAGTTTTCCCGGTTTTCTCGGTTTTTACTCCGATAAGCCGAAAAACCCGTTTCTGCTCCGTTTCTTCCAATTCTAGTCTTGTAAATGTTCTTTATGTATTAAAACAAGAACATTTGGCCCGTCTCGGCTTCCATCTCGAACTTTGGCAAAATTACCATTTTACCCCTGGGATTGGCAAAATTACAATTTTGCCCCTGTTGACTTTTCTTCTGCCCGTTGACCATATTTTGAATACAGGGTATTACACCAGTGATCTTCACCTGGATCAGATTGGTATCTACTCGTCATGCTTAACGCGTAAGCTACATCTGGACGAGTGCAGAGCATGGCATACATAATAGATCCTATTGCAGAAGCATAAGGAATCCTATTCATGCGCTCTCGCTCAGCATGTGTCTTCGGACACTGCTTCTTGCTGAGACTAATGCCATGAGACATTGGTATGAAGCCCTTCTTGGAATCATGCATCTTGAATCTGTGTAACACCTTATCAATATAAGTGTCCTGGCACAGCCCAATCAGCCTGTTCATTCTATCTCTGTAGATTCTGATTACAAGAATATACGCGGCTTCTCCCATGTATTTCATGGAAAAACAACTTCCGAGCCAAGTCTTAACAGACTGAAGCAACAGAACGTCATTACCGAGGAGGAGTATGTCATCGACATACAGTACGAGAAACGCAATTTTGCTCCCACTAGTCTTCTTGTAAACACATGGTTCTTCTTCGTTCTTGATGAAACCAAATTGTTTTACTGCTTCATCAAAACGAAGATTCCAACTCCGTGATGCTTGCTTCAACCCATAAATGGATCTATGAAGCTTGCATACATTCCCAGCATCTTTAGGATCAACAAAACCTTCAGGCTGTGTCATATACACATCCTCTTCCAGAATACCATTCAGGAATGCGGTTTTGACATCCATTTGCCAAATCTCATAATCATAATGAGCAGCAATTGCTAGAAGAATCCGAATGGATTTAAGCATAGCGACTGGGGAATAGGTTTCATCATAGTCAATACCATGAATTTGTTTGAAACCTTTAGCCACCAACCTCGCTTTGTAAATTTGTACATTGCCATCCACGTCAATCTTCTTCTTGAAGATCCATTTACACTCAATGGCCTTTGCACCATTAGGTAAATTGACCAAGGACCATACTTGGTTTTCTGACATGGATTCCATTTCGGACTTAGAGGCTCCACGCCACTTTTCGGAGTCCGGGCCCATCATTGCTTCCGCGAAGGTCGCTGGTTCGTCACTTTCAATGATCATCAGATCATTGCAATTGGTCACGAGAAATCTATAGTATCTCTCGGGTTCGTGACAGATTCTTCCGGATCTGCGAACTTCAGGCTCCACAGGCGCCGGTTCCACAGAACTTTGTGGATCCAACTGATGCTCTTCCTCAACAGGCTGAACATTTTCCTGTGCATCTTGAATTTCTTCGAGATGTACTTTACTCCCACTGTTTTTCTTAGAAAGAAATTCTCTCTCAAGAAAAGAACAGTCCCGAGCAACAAAAACTTTGTTCTCAGATTGGTTGTAAAAGTAGTATGCCTTGGTATCTCTAGGATAACCAACGAAGTAGTATTTGTCTGATTTGGGTGCGAGCTTGTCAGAGATTAAACGTTTGACATAAGCTTCACAACCCCAAATCTTCAGGAAAGACAGACTAGGGATTTTCCCAGTCCACAATTCATGTGGTGTCTTATCCACAGATTTAGATGGCACCCTATTTAGTGTAAACGCAGACGTTTCTAGAGCGTATCCCCAAAAGGATAATGGAAGATTAGAATGACTCATCATAGACCGAACCATATCCAATAAGGTTCGATTCCTCCTCTCTGACACTCCATTCCATTGAGGTGTTCCAGGAGGAGTGAGTTGTGAAACAATTCCACACTCGCTCAGATAGTCGTTGAACTCCTGGCTTAAGTATTCTCCTCCGCGATCCGATCGCAGAACTTTGATACTTTTTCCAAGTTGGTTCTGTACTTCATTCTTGAATTCCTTGAATCTCTCAAAGGATTCTGACTTGTGTCTCATCAAATAGACATAGCCATACCTACTGAAATCATCAGTGAAGGTGATGAAGTACTTGTAATTTCCTCTGGCAACAGTGCTCATTGGCCCACATACATCAGTATGAATAAGGGCCAATAACTCACTGGCCCTTTCATTTGGTTTGTTGAAAGAGGCCCTAGCCATTTTGCCCATCAAGCAAGATTCGCATTTCTCACATGATTCAAAATCAAATGAGCCCAGAAGCCCATTTCGATGGAGCCTTTGGATGCGTTTCTCATTGATATGGCCCAAACGACAATGCCATAAGAAAGTTGGGTTTTCGTCATTGGACTTAAACCGCTTTGTATTTATGTTAAAGACAAGCATTTCTTGGTTTAAAACATATAACCCATTATCTAATGGGGCGCTACCATAAAATGTACCATCACGATTAAAAGAACAAACTTTATTCTTAACTGCAAAATCAAAACCTTCCAAATCCAAAACGGAAACTGAAATTATGTTTCTGCTAATCGCAGGTACAAAATAGCAATTATTCAAAGCTAAAACCATGCCCGAAGGTAAAGACAACTCATAGGTGCCTATGGCCAGTGCAGCAACCTTAGCTCCATTCCCGACCCGCAGCTCCACTTGTCCTTTCTTCAGCGTTCTACTGTTTCTTAGTGCCTGCATATTAGTACAAATATGAGCACCGCAGCCGGTATCCAATACCCACGAAGTAGAACTAGAAGACATAACATTGAGTTCGATAACATAAATACCTGAGTCAGACGCATCATACGTCTTCTTCAGCTTCTTGTAATCTTCCTTGAACTTCTTGCAGTCTCTCTTCCAATGCCCCAACTGCTTGCAGTAGTTGCACTTATCCTCAGGAGAAGGCCCGGATTTGGGCTTGGGCTTGGGCTTGTCTTGACTCTCAGTCTCGACAACCTGGGCCTTTCCCTTATCCTTCTTAGGTTTCTTAAACCTTTTACCCCCTTGTACCATCAGGACACTGGGAGTAGCCTTCTTGAGATTCGGCTCTGCTGTCTTCAGCATACCGTGCAACTCAGTCAATGTCTTAGTCATGTTTTGCATGTTGTAGTTCATGATGAACTGATCAAAGCACGACGGCAAAGACTGCAGAATCATGTGAGTGGCTAGCTCCTGGCTAATGGCACAGTCCAGTTTCCCCAGGTTATCAATGTAACCCATCATTTTAAGGACATGAGGACTTACTGGACTGTCCTTAGCCAGCTTGCAATCCATGAGAGATTTAACCGTCTGGTATCTCTCTGTGCGAGCTTGCTCCTGAAACAAAGATTTCAGGCTGTTAATCATCTCAATGGGTGACATCACGTTCTCATATTGCTTCTGCAGCTCAGAGTTCATAGTCACCAGCATTAGACAATTAACATCTTTGACATCAGCTGAATGCTTATCCCAAGCATTCTTTTCTGTCTGCGGGGCATTGGAACGTGGCCTCTCGGTGAGAACTCTTTCAAGGACATATTCCTTGTTCTCTTGCCTGAGAACTATTCTCAGGTTCCGATACCATTCCAAGAAATTAGATCCATTTAATTTGTCCTTCTCAAGGACGGATCTCATTGAGAAAGTGTTGATGTGATTTGAGACAGACATAGCTGTAATTAAAAGAGATAGAGGTTTTAGTTATAATGCTCAAGGAAATGAGAAATCTTATCTAATAAGAAAACTCGCATTGTATTCAAAACTATGTTTCCTCAGATGAATACAATGAACCAAGATCCTCAGATCACCAAAATTCGAGTGGCCGACTCGCTATCACCCAAACTTTAGTCATCCAGGTAAGCAAATCATTGCTAATTGTACCCAGTACAACTCTTGGTCGCAGATAAGACAATCCATGTCTTATCCACTCTGATATCTCTGGGCCCAGAACTTCTGATGGCCCAGTCAAGTAAACCAATCTTTTCCTGTCTTGCGATCATTGACAGTCGCACTGCAAGTCTATCAATGACCACTTGCCTTACTCATGTTGCTGTGGATACCAAGGACTCCAAGACTATCCAACGAACGACACGAGTCTTGACAGTAGACAAGATCGGGCAAGACATCAAGATCACTTGATATTTAGTTGAGGAAAGGAACTATTTAATCTTGATGCATATCCAATATACATCCAAGAAGTTATTAATTAAATTAAAACATTCAGTTTTATCAAGTTTGGGTTTTTTTATTTGATTTGGTAATCGCAACTAGAGGTCCAACCCTTGAGTCTGCGAGTTGTGTGACGATCGACGCATCCTTGCATCGATCGACACATCCTAACCACAATCAAAATTGGTTTCCGGTTCAATCCAATTCAACCGAAACCAACCAACTGAATCGATCGTTGCACCCAGTGCGTCGATCGATACAGTGCGAGTTTTCGCGGTGCATCGATCGACACAATCTTAGTGTCGATCGACACTGTGCGACAAACCCTAAAATTATTTGCGAGTTTTCGCTCTGTGTCGATCGATGCACGCTTTGCACCGATCGACACGCTGCGACAAACCCTAAAAGGTTTACGTGTTTTCGCTCTGCATCGATCGACACACGCTTTGTGTCGATTTTCCAACAGAAGCTTTTAATCCGAGATTAACACTTGAAAATACGATTTCAGCAGGCAATAATCAATTCAACAAACCCAGTTTTCGAATTAATTGCATCAGATTCAATAGTCTAAACCCTAACATGCTCTGATACCACTGTAGGATTCTCCTAGGATCTAGGGTTTGATATATTGAATCACCAACCTCGTTCTTACCTTGTTACTGGCAGCGGAATGAATGGTGAACGAGATCAGTAGCGACACAGGTGCCTCGCCTCTACCACGTACACACGCACACAAGCTGGAAAACGGGATGCTCGTGCCGAATCTGTGGAATTTGTGAGTTTCTCGTGTTTCTGCTTTTCTGTCAAAGAGAAGAGAAGACGGCTAGGGTTCAGGTCGACCATATAAGCCTATATATATTGACCTGGAAATGACATCATCAACCGTCGGACAAACCCGACTCGGTTACGTCATTAATCTGAAACTTCAGTTTCGAAACCCGATATGCAACGATCGACACACTTAAAGTGTCGATCGTTACACCTCCACGAAAAGCTTGCATCGATCGACACACTCATGCATCGATCGACACATATCATAAAACTCTATGTCAATGTGTATCCAATACACATCAACATGATCATTACCATAATGATCATTCCACATTCATGCTTCCAATTTGCTTAGGTGTATGACCCTATAGGATCATATAATACTGGCAGTAAGTCTACAACTTACAGACTGCAAGAGGCTTCTAGCAAAACATTGCAACCACCCAGTATTATACGAATGTCTGATCTCGAAACACAACTATCATCAGGAGTGAGTACAAGTGTGATTTCAGGACACTATCCCAACACAAACAACATTGTTAGTGCCCTTACTTACCTAGCCTAACTATCATAGCCCTAACAGCCCCAACACGACCGAAATGCCCAACACAAACGGCATCGCGGCTCGTGGTGGTAACCACTGGCAGGCGTGCCGGGAGGGTGTGGTCGGCGCTCCAACCTGCTGCGGCTCTGCCATCGGACACAACTGCGATACATGACCTCTGCAACCACAAAGCTGACAAACCGGAAGGGGCGCTAGGCCTGGCCCACGGTAACAGGCTGATGCCTGATTATCTGTCGCACCACATAGCTGACAGGAAGAATAAGACCCCGAAGAAGGCTCATGGAAACACTCTGCTGCTCGATGTCCCCGACCTCCACAAATCTGACAATCAATTGGCGCTGAGCGGGACCGACGAGAACTAGACCTACGGGAACAAACAGATGCTCTATGTCCCTCATCTCCACACCTCCTGCAAGTCCTCGATGGTCTTGGTGGCTGCACTAATGGTGGCTGCGCTACGGGAGACTGCGAAGCTGGCTGCTGGATAACTGGCTGCCGAATAAGCTCAGTGTCTCGGCGACTCGGTCCAGGTCGGTAATCCTCAGGCAATGGGGCACGATGCGGCTCTGCGTCTGACATACGTTGTCCGGGCCCCGCGATCGGACAAATAGGTGCAAGATGACCGTCCATACCACACACCTAACAATAATACGGGCTCAGCACCGGCTGATACGTCTCGCGATAGCGCGGATCAACTGGTCGTGAACACCAATACAAATGAAAGCCCTGAACTCCGCATGCACTACATGTCCGGTATACAGGCATAGGCGGTAGTGAGTCTGGCGTGTCTGCTTGTGGAATCTCTGGTGACGCAACTGGCTCGGTCGGTGGTGCATCTGGTGATATAACTGACTCAAACTGCGTATCTGACCCTGACGTCAACATCGGCTCGACCCCTGAAGCTGGCTCCGTCGCAGAAAGTGGCTTGGTGAAATTGGGTGATGGAGCTCCTGACCTCTGAGGCGATCCTGGCTGATGATGAGGCCCAATATGCTGCTCTAAGACGTCCTCGAGTATCACCATCTGCTCGTCCATGTGCTGCGCCCACTGCACATGCTGCTCCGGATCTATCGGCTCCATGTCCATGTCGAAAGCTGCGTGTAACGGGTCTAACCGAAAGTCCTCCCCACCAAGTGGAATGAAGTCTGACTTATGTAAGCTAAAGGGTAACGGCACATCACGTGCCTCAAGCGTCGGTGGTTGTATCGCTGGTGGTACCATAGGCGCCTCAAACTGTGATGGTAATGGTGGCAACCCATAATCTGCGAATCCCAAATATCCCATCACTCCTGCGGTAGGGTCTGCGGTACCTGCATCGTCCTGTAGAGATGGAGGTAATGGATCCGTTAGTGGCCTCCAATCTACAGCGGCTGCTCTTGCTCCCTGATGCACTCGCGGAAAAACTGGCGGTCGATCCGATATCCGAGAACCCTGTGACTGCCCCTGTTGTGCTGCTATCAGACCTGCCTGATGCTGGTCCACCAGAGCCTGATACTCTGCCCGTGTCATCCGCTGCGGACTCATACTGCTCGCTGCAATCTCTCACACCCAATGCACACACCCACACACAATCCGTCCGGGGACACACTGCTGCTGGCTGCAATCAAAACACAAATAAAAATTAGTACCCATAATACAAATTTCCTACCCAATCCCAACTCCGGTTTTACAGACACGGCTCGGTTTCCTAATGGATGCTTGGGTAAGACACAATTTTGACTCGATAAAACATGGAAAACACTCAGAAATGAATAGCTTCAAAACCCATGCAGAACCATGCTCTGATACCACCTTCCTGTAACGCCCCTTTCCCATTATCCGCAGACCGTTGAGCTGACCGGTCAACAATCAAACAAGAACATGACCGATCGAACCCAAGCAAGTCAAACAGGAAAAGTTCGCCACAGGACGAAGCCAGAGACAAATCGGTTTGAGACAAAGGCTCGCACTAACCCATCCTTGACTCCGCTATCCTCACTTCCATAGTACAAGTCGATCGCCTTGCACTACTTCTGCGAGTTGTGTCGGTTCGGACTAAACACAATATCAGGAAAGCATATTCATTTCTGAGTAATCAAACGTTCAGCACAACGTTTAATCGTCATGTTTACAAATCGTTTTCATCAATAAATAATCATCACGCAAATCAATACAAAAGTGGCGCCAAGCCGAACCGAGAGAAAAACCCAAAACCATCGAATCAAAACCCCGCCACAAGCAATCCCGAAACTACACCGAGGACCTCCCGCGTCCGTCGTTGCTTAACCTGAAAACACAAAAGAGTCTAATGAGCGATCTAAGATCACCCAGTGAATCGGCTCCCCACTAAGGCTTCTAATCTATCTATCATATATAGATTCCCGCCCGAATAGCCGATCATGCACTACCACGTCGTGTCGAGCCCACACACAATCAACTCCCAAAAGAAAGAGAAGGCGATTAGAGGAAATTGGGAGCAATGCTGCACATGTCCCCGATTGAGACTCGATCTATCTACCGCGCAACATCAACTACACCAAACACAACACTGGGCCCCTACGATCTTGGTAACTTCCACGGGTTTTCACCGTTACCGATATGGAAACTAATCCACGACTCCTAGCCGTCCACACAAGGTCTAACGACTAGGACACCGTTCTCTGTCCATCGATACGCGGTGACTAAGGCTACCCCTAGATAACCCAAGCTTCCATGCAGTCCGGCCCTAGGACGCGACCCTGTGTTCTCCGGACCACACACCTACCGGCGTCACTCATTAGGTTAACACCGTAACCGGAATCACCATGATCCGATTAGGCAACTACCCGAGGATCCAATCTGGTCGGAAGTACCAGAACGTAATTAAACAGCTAGACTTGCGGGATCTAACGCACCCTAGAGTCCTAATACATAAATTTAAACACGCAGACTCTCTTGGACTCTAGCAATCAATACTAATCAACAAACAACTATCAGATCAATCACCGCTTCCCGCAAGTCTATTCAAACACACCACACCGCCCCCTGACTCAGCACCGTACCGAGTCAGCGGTTACAACTTAACCGGTCCCATGACCAGATTAAGTATCCACACGGGTCGCTCGGCCCAACTCCGAGACGATCTAAAGGCCTGCACAGAAAGGTCAACAACAACCACACAACAAGCAATCACACAATCAACACACCACAATCAGGCCTATTAGGGTTGCTAACGTCTTTTAACCTATTTAAGCCCGCTACCTTGGATTAGCCGCTTGCTAACCTATAGACGGTTCACCAGTCACAACACTTCTCAAACTTAATCTTTCATAAGTATCTTTTAACAATTTCCGATCCGTCGGTTAGAGCTAGTAGCTTACTAGACTCCCCGATGTCTCATCTTTCATTAACTTGATTCATTCATTGTCGGTAATCCCGACATCGTTCCATACTCTATACGTTTGTTCAGGTTTAATCCCGTATTTTAACTCGTCTTATTTCCCGTATAAAGATTCATTGAATACCGTTCTTTACTTACATATATATGCATATACGGTCCTATCATGCAACAACTATATGAATGCATCACGCAACGTTACTATCAACCTAACGGCACTCAACATGTTTACTCCAATTAATTCATTCTAATATGCATCTTTAACCCTAACCGGTTATCGTTCATTCAATCATTCAATTCTCAATTCAATCAATTATATTTGGGTATGCAATCCTAATTCTACGGTTTCTCATTTATCGATCTATTGCATGCTACGGTGTTTGAGCCAACTCACACCGATTTATGCGTAATGAACGCACGGATGCGGATACGGCTTCCCGAGACCCTGAACTAAACCCGAACCTCCCGAACACATGAACACGAACCCCGAGGCTTCCTGAACACCCGTAGATGAACCGAAACACCAAAAACTGGCCGGAGTCAACGCGTTGACCGACGTTGACCATGGCGTTGACCGGCGTTGACCGAGGCTGACCGTTGAACACTGACCGTTGACCGAGGCTGACCGTTGACCACTGACCATTGACCAAGTTAAACCGGTTGACAACCCCTCTGAACCGGTTGACCAATAAACCAAGAATCCAATTGATCGGTTTAGGTAAACCGGGTCAAAGTCAAATTCTGACCGAAAGTTGACCGGTTACCTAAACCAATCTAAAACCAACTAAACCAGCTCCAATCTTGGACCAACCCATCTGAACCAACTGCTTGAAGAACCGGTTGAAGAGATGGCGGCGAGAAGGATTCTCCGGCGTTGACCGGCGGCGGCGGACCGTTGACCACGGCGGAGGAGGCTTTTTCCGGTGACTCAGAATCTCATCCACCCATCAAACTGCTCAGAATGAAAATATCTATCCACCCATGGCTTTGAATCACTGAAATATGATGAAGAGAGAGAGAGGTATCACCACAAACCCTAACCACGGCTGCTTCTTGGCCGGATTCCGGCGATCTCCGGCGACAGCGGCTGGCTGGAGATTGTAGAGGAGAGTGAGATGAAGCTTCTGGACTTTGTAGAGGAGGGTTTGAGTCTAGGATGAGAAAGTTATGAACTTTCTTGTGAGAGAAGTCATGAAGAACACCATAGCTTTTTGAAGAAGATTCTTGAAGATGCAAGAGAATTCAGAGAATTTGATGAATTCTCTGGAAAAAGAAGATGAATATGATGAATCTGGGAGAGAGGAGAGAGCTCGAGAGAGAGTGTAGAGAGAGAGTGAGATTCTTGAGAGAAAGAGTGATTTGATACATTATTCTCCTTTTGGTGCATGAACCCTTTTCATGCAATGCATCAACAAGTGAGATGTGGCGCCTCCAGGGAGAATACACTTGTCCTTCTGGTATGTGTTTGAGCCAGCTAATCCAACCATTAATCCCTTAATCTCTCCTTAAATCTCCTTAATCATTCTTGCTCGGTTTGTTCGTTTTTCCGATAATTATTTTCGTAAATATCAGCCGATTCCCATAAATCTCAAAACTTCCATAAAATCATTCTCCCTGATTTTAGATGAATTTAGCAACTGGAATCACCTCATTTGGAGTTTCCTAGCTCCCGTTATGAATTTTCGAAGTTTTCTCGGTTTAGTCGGTTTTCCGACCGATAAGCCGAAAAACACATTTCCGCTTCGTTTCTTTCAATTATGGTCTTGTAAATGTTCTTTATGGTTTAGAAAGAGAAAATTTGGCCCGTATCGGCTTCCGTCTCAAACTTTGGCAAAATTACCATTTTGCCCCTAGGTTTGGCAAAATTACGATTTTGCCCCTGTTGACTTTTCTTCTGCCCGTTGAACATATTTTTGGATACGGGGTATCACAACGACACTGTTGAAGCAGTAGACTTGATGTTTCGTTCTTGTTCACCTCCAGGCAAACACTCTGATGGATTGATAGTTTCAGGCGTAAGGCCATTCGTTAAACAAGAATTTGTCGATGCAGTTTCAGATTCTCGAAACCATTCACCGGTCGAATGTGGTATGTTACTCAGTCCCTCGTTGTTTTCCAATAACTTCGATCCCAAAATTTTTATGTCTTCTGTTTCAGACTATCCATCCAACGCTGATTTAATGGACGGAAGGGACGAACGTTTTCCAAACAACAAGCCACCATTCAGTTTTGAATTATTCGACAGAGATAGTCCAAAAGATGGCCTCACCAAAGAAAATATAATAGCAAAAGCGCTTCCAAACATTCCACCTAGCGACGATTTAGTGGATATAGAAGTTAATTACGTTTCTGGTAGCAAAGAGAAGGTCATCAATGACTCCGGGAGAAATAAAATAACGCTCCTTAACCCCTCCCCCCCCCCCCCAACTCCCACTGCATTAATGGATAGTTCTGTTGAGAACGTTACAGACAAAACGGACCCATTCAGTTTCAATTTGCTAGATATCCAAGAATATGTATCCACGGATACCGAAACTGTTAATCACCCGGTGTCTGACCATCCAAATTGCGATGCTGATAAGCAGCAGGAGGTGAAGAAGAAAGTTGTACGCCAGATAGTGATGAGAATGGATCATCAGACGAGGTACTCGTGGATGTTGGCAATGTGGATCGTGAGTTTTGGTCCAACCTCATCGATGATGAATATGGAGGCTCCAACGCACTGGATGTGATGTCTGAAATACCCGTTGGAGTAGGTAATAGATCCAAACGGAAGGCTGTTGAATCTTGTCATGTACAGCAAGAATATGTGTACATGTGGCGCGGTACTGAATCTGGTGGCACCTCATAACCTACCAATTGTGGATGACAACACTTATCAACGAGATCCTGTCCCAGACTTAGATTTAGACTCAATGGGTGATGATCTGTACAAGGGTAAAATTTTCAAGAGAAAAGACGATTGTTTGTTATGGTTAGCAATCCATGCGATAAAGAACAAGTTTCATTACTTAAAACCTATGTCCACTCTTCACAAAGTTGTTATCCATTGCCCGAATAAGACTTGCAACTGGCGTGTTATGGTTCATGAGACGAAGGACATGTGATATTGGGAGGTACACAAGGCAGAGTTATATCACTCTTGTTGTACTGATACTAGGAATAAGTACCGGAAACTTGGGACGACAAAGGTCATTGCCACTGTTTTTCAAAGATAAATATTCAGACCCCGCATCTGGTCCGAAACCAACTGGACTCAAAGGATTATTGATGAAGGAGCTACGTATCGATACATCGTATAACAAGTGTTGGCGCACACGGTCGAAGGCACTCACGATGCTACGAGGTACAGATGATGGATCGTATAGGAAGTTGCCAGAGTTCTTGCATATGCTAAAACTCGATAACCCTGGCACGATTGCTGATCTCGAAACCGAGGTTGGCGCATTAGGCTGCGAGCGGTTTCTATATCTGTTCTTAGCATTTGGCGCATCCATAAAAGGTTTTGCGAAGCTGCGCAGAATGATTATTGTGGATGGTACACATTTGAGTGGTAGATATAAGGGAGTTCTGCTAACTGCAAGTGGACATGATGCTAATTTCCAAGTCTTTCCACTGGCATTCTGTATCGTGGACAAAGAGAATGAGGAGTCCTGGACATATTTCTTTTTCAAGCCTGAAAAGATTATTGCTGACAGCCCCACCTTGAAATTCATATCGGACAGATGCCAGTCAATATACAAAGCAAAGAGTAGGATTTTCCCGCGAGCTCACCATGGAGCATGTCTTGAGCACGTCCATAGAAATGTTAAATCCAGGTTTAAATCCGCAGGGCTTGCACAACTGGTCAAGTTGGTGGGGAATGCATACTGGATTGGTGCATACCATGAAACATACAATCGTATACGTAACAACAATGTAGAATGCGCTAAGTATCTTGACAATATAGGCATTGGACACTGGACCATTGCATATTTCAAAGGAGAACGTTACAATCTTATGACAAGCAATATAGCCGAGACATTGAACAAAGCGTTACTTGATGGTAGGAGCGAACCCATTGTAGATCTTGTCTCCTATATACGGTCTATGCTGAATAGGTGGTTCAGTTGTAGACGTAAGAAATCAGCGGCACACAAACCTGAAGTTTCTATCGCGGTTGATAAGCTAATGGATGAACATATACAGTCAGTCCACGGTTCTAAGATAGCTAGTGTTTCGAACTGGAATTTCGAAATTGTCGGCCAGTTTGGGGGGAAATTGATTCATGTTCTTCTAGATGACAAGCGATGCACATGCAAGTTATTTGACAAGCTTAAAAGCCCATGAGGCCACGCCTTAATAGCCGCAGACAGTCATGACGTACCATACGCATCTCTATGCGATTCTCATTATAAGACATCCACTTGGAGGGTGACTTATGAAGGAGTGGTAAACCCAGGTGGGAATCCTAACGATATCGATATACCGGATGATGTTCGCAACCGTTACCTTTATCCACTAGACGTTGAGAGACCATCTGGTAGACCTAAGGAAGGAAGGTATCCATCCATCGGCGAATACCAGGCAATACCCTTACCCTTTGATGTGTATTTACATGTAGTCTTATAATTGTTCTAATTTCTATCTTTGCCCTATTGTTTTCAAAAGGAGAAGACCCTCGATCAACCCCAAACAGATGTTCCAAATGCGGGGGAGTTAATCACAACCGTTCTACTTGAAAAATCCAATAACAAACTGTTTGAATTTCACTTTTTGCTTATAACGAGCCATGTTTTTTTTTTAATTAAGAGTGGATACCTGTTACGCTCGTCATTTTGGATGGCACCTTTTATTGTGTAATTGTCCATCCTTTTCGATGGATACCTGTTGTATTACTTCGTTTTGATTTGACTTTGATGTTGACTATTTGTAAAACTATAGATGTGGTTTTAGTGTTTCCCCATAAAGCTGCTACTACTCGCTTTACTAAGCAACCAACCAACCAATACTTTTTCGTTTGTACCGAACTCTAAGGATAGTAAACATAGTTTCAACTATACTACATTTACCCATAGCTACGGACTACTTTCAAAGAGTCTTAAAACGTTTCGGATTGCCTACAAATTATCCATTTAACCTACCTGTTGTGGATATTTCTTTTTATTTCATTTTCGTAGCTAGATCATTATTTCCTATATATTGAACATGTTAGAAAATTTAGACCTCCTACCAAACGAGTCATACCACTCAGACCCACTATTACGTAGTAACAACGTTTCACAGAATGAGTTTCGCGTCTGTCTCTATTGTTCCTAATTCTAATGAACCATTACCCTGTAGATCGTTAGGCATCGCATCCCCAACTATGTGTTGGTGTGGGGAACGCATTGAAGTAGGATACGCTAGAACTCGTGCTAACCTTCATCGGAGGTGGTTCAAATGCCCATAAGCTAGCCGGGTTAGATCAAAATAAGATTCCTCTTCTTTTCTAATTTATTTTTTTCCAGACTTCCTTTAAAAACACACTTCGTTTTTTTCTAAACAGTTCCCAAGTGAATGTCATGTTCGCGAGTGGGTTGACGACGCGATTATGAAAGAAGTAGACATGGTTTCAAAGGATGCCAAGAAAATGCAACATGACGTTAAGCTTTTAAAAAATTGGTCAAACGAAGTTGGAGACGAATTAGCGTTCAAAATTGCTAGAAAGATCTCCGTCGAGGTCGCAAGGAACAACAACTCTCTTTCTACAAAGAGGCATGTGTAGGAAAAGATGAACAAGTTGCAGATTATCTGGGTTGCAGCAGTGTCTTTTTGTGCAGCTGTTTGGACTTTTGGCCAGTTAAAGGAACACCTATATCATGGGTGATTGTAGTGTTTTTATAATAAGCAGGATTCAACACCAGTAGCTTCTTGGTGTACTCTTTGTCTTCTTCTGTACCATTACCTTATTCAATCAACTTCAACTCTTTTTATTTGGTTTTGTCCTTCGTTTACCACGTAAATTAATGATGCAATTAAGATGGATACACTATTTATCGTATTTTAATGCACATAAATGGATAGAAACCTGAGTACTCGCTAATAAACTACAACTACAGATATGGATATTCAAGTTATATTTTACATTTTATATATGGCCATGGATACTCATGTACCTGTATTATCAAATATAACTCAAATTTTCTAGCCATTCTTTTGTTTAAATTGTCGTTTTTCCTCTAACTGTTACTTAGATTGGGCTCATGTACTCCTACAATGTTTTTATCTTAAATATTTAATTAAGTTGTTTATAATATTATTCTATAAATCTAAAGCAATATATAAATATGTTATGTCTGCTCACATACTCATCTGTCCACACTTACCTTTCGCATTACCCAAGATGAGCTCAGTAAATCCCTACCCCTTCAGTGTTCCCTCTCTGAATCTACTCGACTTGCCAGCCGCATTAAGGAGGTCAATACTGGCAAAAAATGCTAGCGAGAACATACTCGAACACTTCAAAATCCGCGCTGTCTGCAAGACTCTTCGCGACGATGCTGATCACGTGGATACCTTATTCCAGGTTGACCTTATAAAGACACCACGATTATCAAGGGATACTCCACTTGAACGCGCATGTCTAGATGCGAAGAATCCAACAGAAATGTTCTTGAAAGCGATATCAGATTTTATGTACACAGATGGAAGAGTTGATGCCTTTACCCGCCTCAAGCAATGCGCAGTCCTCGGAATCAAGCCCCCTTATATTGCTACGAATTCACGCCGTTCCATCTTTTCTGAGCTAGATTCAGGTTCAACGATTCCTTTTCTCTCTCGTTTTGCTATCCGTGTGCTTAGAAAGCATGTCCGGCAATTTCAGCGGATAACTTAGCCCATGAACATCTCCGCCGCTCTTACCGTGATATCTGACTCTATTAACCATGGTAGAATTGCATCATGCCTGTGCTTTGTCCATCGCTATTAGCTTGACTTTCTAGATGAAAACGTAAAAGGTCTTGGTATGTGCGACCTCTGTTTTTGGTCTATTGAAACTTTTGTTTTCTTCCTGTAATCCCGAGGACTTTTTTCAAATGGGTCGAGCTCATTGACTGGGTATCAAATGCCAAACTATATGAAGTACATGACCAAAATGACGCTGTTGTTTTGGCCGCTATGGTCGATGGGGGTCGTTGATCATGAGCAAGGCACTGCCGTGTTGGTTGGCGTTAATGGGCAAACGCCATTCCTGCGGTTTGGGGTGTTTAGAGATCACAGTTTTTAACTCTTTAATAATTATCATCAAACAGTATCATAACTTTTTGTTATGCTATCCACTACTCTATGATGGATATGTAAATCCGTTAGTAATGCATTTTCAGAATTTTTCTTCATGTCCTATCAAATATAGTATATGTTAAGTATCCATTTTACAAAAATCTTTTATATTCATCAGTCCTTATAGAAACTGACTATCCACAACCTCGCCAATATATATAATAACATCCATTAGTCAACCTCACAACTTTTAAATTCTAATTGTCAATCTAATAATTACTTGTAAATTCGGAAAGTTATACGTTCTTCATTAATTAAAGTTTACTTTATGTGTCAGAATGCCTGCGTCATTTCTTTTCAGCCACTTCACTAGTCTAATCGTTGTTTCTGTACTCAACCCAATACGAAGGACACAAATTGTTTCCCAAGATTCAAACAATTTAGTTACACGCCTTTCAAACTGTCATTATCTTACTTTTCTACCTTCCGATTATTATATACAAAAAACCCTTCTCTTACTATCCACTTTACCCATATGGATACAGAACCACTTCTTATCCATTATCCGTTACCTTCTCTCTATAATTTTTATGTTTACTTAATCAAACATTCCATTTATAAAAGTGTTGTTAGCCGTAATCTAAAACTTTAAAATCCTCAATTCGTTTAATTTATCTACAAAGGAACATGCTGGATACCGCTTTGTAACCTAGCATGTTGAAAACATCGTCCCTTTGCATTTTCTTTTTTTTCAGTTAACCCTTTTCCAAACCCCCGCTTATCAAATTTCCCAACGAATTCGAATTACTTTATTTAAAATTAATAATTAATAAACACATTTGTTTTTCTCTCACTCATTAAAGGACTAATCATTGAGTACCTAGCATGTTGATTACCCCTATATATGGATGCCATGCCACTTCGTTAGTCAAATCACTTTTATAGTTTCCAACAATACACCAGTCTCAAACTTTCTAGTTACACACCAACTTATATATCTATTTTGTCAATTTATCTACATTAACTTTATATAAACGACTGACTATATTGGATCTCGTTAGACGATCCATTCAAAGTCCATTATGCTTTCTAAATCCACTATTGAGAGCAAGGGAAAACATCATCCTATCCACTGTTACATAAACGCTTCGGTTTACCTACTTCACTAACTACAATTATTTAAAAAGCTATCAAATTAAATTACCACAAGACAATATTCACCTCCACCCTACCTTACCTATCCATGATGTTTTCAACACTCTATGTAATTAAATGTTTTTATATAAAGTCATGGATACACATCTTATCCATTAAATATATTACATAGATACTATTCACGACATCTTCCTAATTTTAATGGATAGGAAATAGAAGTAACAGTTTTCGCACCTATCGCCACTATTCTCACCCATCATCATGTGTACCCACCAACAATCATCCAAATAGCTGCAGCTCCAAGAATCATGCCAACTGTCAACTTGTTTTGGCATAACCGCACGCACGTGGTACACCAGCATCTCACTAACAGTGTAGTACCCAATATCTAAAAATATGGTCAATGGGCAGCGGAAAAGTCAACCGGAGGCAAAATTGTCATTTTGCCAAAGTTATGGGCAAAATGGTAATTTTGCCAAAGTTCGAGACGAAATCTATGAAGGGCCAAATGTTAAAGTTTTACAACATAAAGAACATTTACAAGACCAGAATTGGAAGAAACGGAGCAGAAACATGTTTTTCGGCTTGTCGAGAATGGAAACCGACAAACCCGAAGAAACTTCAAAAATTCATAACCGGAGCTACGTAAGCCCAAATGGAGTGATTCCACTTGATAAATTCATCTTATATTATGGAGAATCTCATTTTGAGGATTTGAAGATTATGGGAACGTCTGGAAGGTTTTTAAAATTAAACGCAAAAATGAGGAAACCAAAGCAACGGGACAAGATGGGTTTAATGTTGGTTTGGGCCGGTTTATATGGGTGTTTTTGGATCAAAATAGCTCACTCAGGACAGGTGTTCATATCCTAATGGAGCCACCACATGGTTCTTGGTTCATTGCATGATTTCAAGTGCATGAACTTAAGTCTGCATGGCATCTTAAGTTATATCAAATTCATTTCACCAAAAAAAAAGGTTCATTCACTCACTCTCAACCTCTCTCTAGCCACACCCACGACCCTCTCTATCTCTATTCATCAGGTTCATCCCATTTACCCAGAAAAACCCAGAAATCCTTTGCATCTTCAAGATGTTCTTCATAGTGTTCTTCATGCCTTGCTTCACAAGAAAGTTCATAACTTTCAATCCATAAACTCAAATCCACTTCTGTAAAAGCCATTAGCTTCCCCTTGATCTCATCTAAAATCTCCAGCCATCCACCACCACCTCCGTCGCCGGAGCCACCGTGAAAGGAGAACCGTCGGCTAGATCTCCCCTCTCCTCTCTCTCCTCACCGGTTCTTGGTTGTTTGAAGTTACCAATGGCTAGATATTCTCTTTGCGATCAGTTTGATAGGTGGATCGTCTTCTATGTCACCGGAAAAGGGGCGAACCGGCTGGTCAACGCCGGACCACCGCTGGTCAACGCCGGACTTCTCACCGGAGAAAGCTCCTCCGCCTCCAAATCTTCAACCGGTTCATCGGTGGGGGTTTAGAAGCTGATTGGGAATGTAATTGGGTCAGTTTGGAGCTATTGGATTGGTTTAGTTAATCGGTCAAACCTTTGGTCAAACCCGGTTTAACCGGTCAACAGTTTGACATTGGACCGGTTAAGCTTAACCGGTCAATCGATGATTGGTTCAGCTATCTTAGCCCGTATAGTTGGTTTGGTCAACGGTCCAAGATCTGGTTAACCCTTTGGTCAACGGTCAAGGTAGACGTCGCTGGTCAACGCCAGAGATGAGCCGGTCAACGCTCGGTCAACGACCATTTAGTGGATCGAGAGTGTTCGGGAACTTGTATTCGAGAAGTTCGGGGCTCAGTACGGGGTCTCGGAGTTCATATTTGCATCCGTGCCACCGTTCCGTCTATCTCGATGTGAGTCGGCTCAGAACTCTTAGTTATTTAGTACATGTAGATCGGGAACCGAGAAAACCATAGACCTAGGACTTGCATACCCGTTCTGAATGTGATTAGTTGATTGATGATTGAATGGACCGACTAATGATAAACCGGCTAGGAACGAATTTGCATGCTAGGACTTTAGGAATTAAAAGATTAATCAATTGCGTGCCGTTAGGTTGTTAGTATTAATTGAGTGATGCATTCATATAGACGTTGCATGGTAGGACCGTATATGCATATATAAGTATTAAGAACGAGAATGAATGAATCTATATACGGGAATTAAGACGGAAATAAAATACGAATTAAACCTAAATGAACTTATAAAATATGTAACGGGTTGGATTTAGGTTAAATAGTGGGATAAGGGTAATGAATCAAGTTAATTAATAATGAGACGTCGGGGAGTTAGTAAGTTTACTAAATCTAAACCGACGGATCGAGGAGTATTAAAAGATAAATAGGAAAGGTTAAGTAATGATGAGCATGTGGTGTATAAGCCGTCTACGGGTTAGCAATCCGCTAATCCAAGGTAGCGGATAAGGATGAATTAAAAGACTTAGAAACCCTAATAGGCCTGCTTGCGTGGTGATTGTGTTATTGCGTGATTGTTTCTGTAAGTTTTGTGTGTAGGCTTGTTAGACTGCTTCGGTGTTGGGCCGAGCAGTACTTGTGGACACTTACTCCGGTCATGGGACCGCGTAAGTTTGTTAGTACTGACTAGGTGCCTTACCTAGTCAGAATGGTGGCGTGGTAGTGTAGCAGCTTGCAGAATAGTTGGGGTTTTATTATTAATGTTAATTGTGTGATCTTTCCTAGAGTCCCAACGAGTCTGTGTGTTTACTTTTCTACACTAGGACTCTAGGGTGTGTTAGATTGCGCAAGCCTAGGTTTTGACTACGTTCCGGTACTTCCGACCCGCATGGATCCTCGGGTTTTTGCCTAATCGGATCATGGTGATTCCGGTTATGGTGTTAACCTACTGGGTGACGCCGGTAGGTGTGTGATTCGGAGAATACGGGGTCATGTCCTAGGGCCGGATCGCATGGAAACTCAAGTTACCGGGGGTAACTCAAGTCACTGCGTATCGATGGACAGAGAACAATGTCCTAGGTCGTGAGACTTCATGTTTTACGTATAGGAGTTGTGGGTTAGTTACCATATAGGTGACAATGCAAACCCGTGGAAGATACTGAGATCGTAGGGCCCAACGTTGTTTTGATATTTTGTTGCGTGATAGATAGATAGAGTCTAATCAAGGACATGTGCCGCAGTGCCTTCGATTTACTTAATTCTCTTTATCTTTGGCAAGTGCTTGTGTGTTGTGGGTTTATCACGACGTGGTAGTGCGTGATCGACCATTAATCATGTTGTTTGTTATTTTGGGGTTTTGGGTTGGGAATCTGTAGACTCTATTAAGATTAGAAGCCGTTAGTGGGGAGCCGATTCATTGGGTGATCTTAGATCGCTCATTAGACTCTTTTGTGTTTTTCAGGTTTAGAACGACGGACGCAGGAGGTCCTCGGTGTAGTGTCGGGATTGCTTGTGGCAGGATTTTGATTCGGGGTTTTGATTGCTTTTCTCGGTCCGACTTTGGCGCCATTTTGTGTGTATGGTTTAATTGTGTGTTTAAAATGGCAAATGTTTGTAAAACCCATTAAACGTTGTGCTTAACGTTTGATTACTCAAAAATGAAATTGTTTCCCTGGTATTGGGTTTAGTCTGAACTGACACAACTCATTGAAGTAGTACAGGTTGTACAGCCTTGTACTATGGAAATGAGGATAGCGGAGTCAAAGATGGGTTAGTGCGAGCCTTTGTCTCAAACAGATCCGTCTCTGTCTTCGTCATGTGGCGAACCTTTCCCGTTTGACTTGCTCAGGTTCGATTGGTCATGTTCTTGTTTGATTGTTGACCGGTCAGCTCGACGGTCTGCGGATAATGGGAAAGGGGCGTTACAGAAAGGTGGTATCAGAGCATGGTTCGTAATGGGATTCGAAAAAGTTCATTTTGAGTGTTTTCCATGTTTTATTGAGTCAAATTGTGTCACCCAAGCATCCATTAAGAAACCGAGCCACGTCCATGAAACCGGGTTTGGGATGGGAATTAGGAATTTGTATTATCTGTACTAACGTTTTTGTGTTTTTGATTGCAGTCGTACAACAGCATGTCCCAGGACGGATTGTGTGGTGGTGTGTCTGGTGTAGAGAGTTATCATCTACAGCGCTATGAGTGGGCCCGGATTGTCAGGATATTCACCGGGTCATCCAGGACCACCTCTTACCGGTTACTCACGAGGTTCGCACGTGTCGAACCGCCCTCCAGTACCATTACGAGCTTTAGTGGCCACTAGAGCCGCTGAAGCTGATCCGACACCCTTACTTGTACCTTTGCCAGCGTCATTGGAGGACGACAAGGGCAATGCATATATGTACGTGGGGATGCCTGACTGGTTTGGATTAGAGCTACCACCGCTACCTGTTCAGGCACCCGTGCCGATAGTAGAGCCCGGACCGCCTGAGCCGATTCAGCAGCCTGTCCTTGAGATACCTGAGGCGCCTTTATCGCCGCTCAGTATGGGAGACTACTTAGTGGATCCATTATTGTTGGATTTCGACTTGAACATGGAGCCTATCGACCCGCACCGGCACCAACAGTGGGAGCAGCAGGTCGCCGATCAGACAACTATGCTTGCGGACGCACTTGAGCAGCATGTTGGACCCCATCATCAGCTACACCAGCCTGAGTCACCCCTACACCATTGGACCAGACTGTCTTACCGGAAGCTTCAGAGCCGTCATACTCATTTGAGTCATTGACACCGGAGATGCCCCTATACCCTCAGTGTAGCGCCTCTGGAGCACATGGATTCCACTTTCATTGGTGTCCCCGCCCGGTCGACCCTCAGTATCGAGAGCCCTATCGGCCAGTTCCAGTGCCCGAGTATTATCAGGTTTGTGGCCATGAAGGCCATCTCGCCCCTATCTGTCCGATCGTCGGGCCAGATCCACGTCTGCCCAGCTCTGAGCATCACCGCGCACCTGTACCGGATCCATACCGAGCCGGACCTAGTCGCCCCGATCCTGGACCCAGCAGTCCACTGCCAGACTCTCCTCCCAGGCTACCTATCATTTGTCAGCTCTGTGGCATTGAAGGCCACACCGCACCGACTTGTCCTCGCAGACTCGCCTCTTCTGCCATTTGCCAGCTATGTGGATACGAGGGACATATCGCCCACTTCTGTTTGAGGATGGAGCCACATCACGTCGACGCACCACCACCCAGTGCACATCCACCGCATCCTCCTGGCGTACCTGCCAGCGGATACTTCAGTGAGCCGTATTGCCTGTGGTGTTGGGCATTTCGGTCTTGCTGGAGGCGTTAGGTTAGGCTAAGAGTAGTTAGGACAGGTAAGTGGGGCACTAACTCTGTTTTATTCTTGTAGATATATCGGCGGATAGGCGACTTTGCGTGTTGTCTTTGACTTATCTGATGTATAGCGGCGCCATATGGGTTTTTGGATATGATGGCGGCTATATGTGTATGAACTCTGATCGGAACCATGTACTAAAAATTTATATGTATGATAAATCGTTTTATGTATATGGTGGATGCAGAGTGTTTGGCTAATCATTTCAAGTAACATAGTAACTGTTTGAATGATCGTGACGGCTATGAAAGCAAATAGATTACTATGTGAAACCAAATGATGAGCGGAACTGACGACCGTTCATCATGACCTGAACCCTGACTGACGACGCATCTAGACCGATCGTTAGATTGCGTAATTATGTGTGTGTGGTAATTGCTTGTTTTCATTTCTTGTTTGTTTGTTCGATTGATTGGTTCATTAGTGCATTAGGATGTGTTCTATTAGTTAGTCGGTATTGGTAGATTGCTTTGTGTTAGCATGCATGGTTTTGGTAGATTGGTCATTTTAGGTCTTTAAGACCATTGAATTGTTAGCCGTTCAGGAGCTCAAATAGTGATTAGTAGCCTCTCTCGGTTTCGCTAGACTGTTAAGTTTTTAGCATGAACTTAGTTTAGAGCTTTACCCTGAGTTTTGAGTTAACTCGAGAACGGTAGAGTTCAACCGTCAATTCACGAGGGAACGGACTTATAGTGTATTGTTACTTAATCATGGATAACCATCAGATACATAACTAAGTAACCATATTCCTATGAGGAAGTGATGTCGAGAATAGGTCGGATAAATCTGACTGCTCCAGTGAAAGTGTTGAATTGAATGTAGGACGGAATGGCGATGCGATATGGAAACGAGACCGAACCCGAACCCGAAGTGTGACGAAGTGACAAGACGCCGCAGGACGAGTTGGCCCGGGACGTGAAGCAGATGGTAAAAGTCACCAGTGGGAAAATGTATCGGCATAAGGCAACCGAAAGATCAATGTTAGTGTTAGAGCAGTCAGAAGGAGGGAAGTAACCAAATTCTTGAAGAGTGTCCCAGAAAGAAAAGCCAAGATCGGGAAGATGTAGAAGTCAAAGCAAAGTGGGGAAGTCAGAAGTGAGTCTGAAGTTTGCGACGGATGGAGAGTTAAAATTTAAGTGAAGCAAGGAAGACGAGATTGAGAACCAGGATATAGAATGGTCATTGGGGAATCAGTGCAAAGATCAGTCAGATATATGCAGCAGTGTTCGGGTAAAGAAGCGTTGGAGTTGAGTGACGGAACAACTTGCAGGTGACGGAGAATTCAAAGTCTGCTAGTGACGGAGAATTCGGGGACCGAATTCCTTTAAGTGGGGAAGAATGTAGTACCCAGTATCTAAAAATATGGTCAACGGGCAGCAGAAAAGTCAACCGGGGGCAAAATTGTCATTTTGCCAAAGTTAGGGGCAAAATGGTAATTTTGACAAAGTTCGAGACGAAAGCTATGACGGGCCAAATGTTAATGTTTTACTACATAAAGAATATTTACAAGACAAAAATTGGAAGAAACGGAGCAAAACATGTTTTCGGCTTGTCGGGAATGGAAACCGACAAACCCGAAGAAACTTCAAAAATTCATAACCGGAGCTACGTAAGCCCAAATGGAGTGATTCCACTTTCTAAATTCGTCTTATATTATGGAGAATATGATTTTGAGGATTTGAAGATTTATGGGAACGTCTGGAAGGTTTTTAAAATATTAAACGCAAAAATGAGGAAACCGAAGCAACAAGACAAGATGGGTTTAATGTTGGTTTGGACCGGTTTAGATGGGTGTTTTTGGATAAAAATAGCTCACTCAGGACAGGTGTTCATATACCAATGGCTCCACCACATGGTTCTTGGTTCATTGCATGATTTCAAATGCATGAACCTAAGTTTGCATGGCATCTTAAGTTATATCAAATTCATTTCACCAAAAAAAAGGTTCATTCACTCACTTTCAACCTCTCTCTAGCCACACCCACAACCCTCTCTCTCTATATTCATCAGATTCATCCAATTTACCCAGAAAAACCCAGAAATCCTTTGCATCTTCAAGATGTTCTTCATAGTGTTCTTCATGCCTTGCTTCACAAGAAAGTTCATAACTTTCAATCCATAAACTCAAATCCACTTCTGTAAAATCCAGTAGCTTCCCCTTGATCTCCTAAAAAACCTCCAGCCATCCACCACCACCGCCATTGCCGGAAGCCTCGCCGGAGCCACCGTGAAAGGAGAACTGTCGGCTAGATCTCCCCTCTCCTCTCTCTCTTCACCGGTTCTTGGCTGTTTGAAGTTACCAATGGCAAGATATTCTCTTTGCGATCAGTTTGATAGCTGGATCGTCTTCTGATTCGCCGGAAAAAGGGGTGAACCGCCGGTCAACGCCGGACTTCTCACCGGAGAAAGCTCCTCCGCCTCCAAATCCTCAACCGGTTCATCTGTGGGGGTTTAGAAGCTGATTGGGAATGGAATTGGGTCGGTTTGGATCTATTGGATTGGTTTAGTTAGCCGGTCAAACCTTTTGTCAAACCCAGTTTAACCGGTCAACGGTTTGACATTGGACCGGTTAAGCTAAACCGGTCAATCGAGGATTGGTTCAGCTATCTCAGCCGGTTTAGTTGGTTTGGTCAACAGTCCAAGATCTGGCAACCCTTTGGTCAACGGTCAAGGTCAACTTCACCGGCAACGCCAGAGACGAGCCGGTCAACGCTCGGTCAACAGCCATTTGGAGGATCGAGAGTGTTCGGAAACTTGTATTCGAGAAGTTCGGGGTTCAATTCGGGGTCTCATAGTTCATATCTGAATCCGTGCCACCGTTCCGTTTATTTCATTGTGAGTGAGCTCAGAACTCTTAGTTAGTTAGTACATGTATACCGGGAACCGAGAAAACCATAGACTTAGGACTTGCATACCCGTTCTGAATGTGATTAGTTGATTGATGATTGAATGGACCGACTAATGATAAACCAGCTAGGAACGAATATGCATGCTAGGACTTTTGGAATTAAAAGGTTAATCAATTGCGTGCCGTTAGGTTGTTAGTATTAATTGAGTGATGCATTCATATAGACGTTGCATGGTAGGACTGTATATGCATATATAAGTATTAAGAATGAGAATGAATGAATCTATATACGGGAATTAAGACGGAAATAAAATAAGAATCAAACCTAAATGAACTTATAGAGTATGTAACGGGTTGGGTTTAGGTTAAATAGTGGGGTAAGGGTAATGAATCAAGTTAACTAATAATGAGACGTCGGGGAGTTAGTAAGTTTACTAACTCTAAACCGACGGATCGAGGAGTATTAAAAGAGACATAGGAAAGGTTAAGTAATAGCCGTCTACGGGTTAGAAATCTGCTAATCCAAGGTAGCGGATAAGGATGAATTAAAAGACTTAGAAACCCTAATAGGCTTGCTTGCGTGGTGATTGTTGTGATTGTGTTATTGCGTGATTGTTGCTGTAAGTTTTATGTGCAGGCTTGTTAGACTGCTTCGGTGTTGGGCCGAGCAGTTCTTGTGGAAACTTACTCCGGTCATGGGACCGGGTAAGTTTGTTAGTACTGACTAGGTTCCTTACCTAGTCAGAATGGTGGCGTGGTAGTGTATCGGCTTGCGGAATAGTTCGTTTTATTATTAATGTTGATTGCGTGATCTGTGCTAGAGTTCCAGCGAGTCTGTGTGTTTACTTTTCTGCACTAGGACTCTACGGTGCGTTAGATTCCGCTAGCCTAGGTTTTGAATACGTTCCGGTACTTTCGACCCAAACGGATCCCCGGGTTTTTGCCTAATCGGATCATGGTATTTGCGGTTATGGTGTTAACCTACTAGGTGACGCCGGTAGGTGTGTGATTCGGAGAATACGGGGTCATGTCCTAGGGCTGGATCGCATGGAAACTCAGATTACCGGGGGTAACTTGAGTCACTGCGTATCGATGGAATGAGAACAGTGTCCTAGGTCGTGAGACTTCATGTTTTACGTCTAGGAGTCGTGGTTAGTTACCATGTAGGTGACAATGCAAACCCGTGGAAGATACAGAGATCATAGGGCCCAGCGTTGTTTTTATATTTGTTGCGCGATAGATAGATCGAGTCTAATCGAGGACATGTGCCGTAGTGCCTTCGATTTCCTTAATTCTCTTTATCTTTGGCAAGTTCTTTTGTATTGTGGGTTTACACGACGTGGTAGTGCGTGATCGACCATTAATCATGTTGTTTGTTATTTTGGGGTTTTGGGTTGGGAATCTGTAGACTCTAGTTAGATTAGAAGCCGTTAGTGGGGAGCCGATTCACTGGGTGATCAGACTCTTTTCGTGTTTTTCAGGTCTAGCAACGACGAACGCGGGAGGTCCTCGGTGTAGTTTCGGGATTGCTTGCGGCAGGATTTTGATTCGGGGTTTTGATTGCTTTTCTCGGTTCGTCTTTGGCGCCATTTTGTGTGTATGGTTTAATTGTGTGTTTAGAATGGCAAATGCTTGTAAAACCCATTAAACGTTGTGTTTAACGTTTGATTACTCAAAAATAAAATTGTTTCCCTGGTATTGGGTTTAGTCCGAACCGACACAACTCATTGAAGTAGTTCAGGTTGTACAGCCTTGTACTATGGAAATGAGGATAGCGGAATCAAAGATGGGTTAGTGCGAGCCTTTGTCTCAAACCGATACGTCTCTGGCTTCGTCCTGTGGCGAACCTTTCCTGTTTGACTTGCTCGGGTTTGATCGGTCATGTTCTTGTTTGATTGTTGACCGGTCAGCTCGACGGTCTGCGGATAATGGGAAAGGGGCGTTAGAAATAGCCATTGCCTCATCATATGATCGTTTAAATCTGAAAACCTAATACTCGACGTTTCAGCCTCTCCCTGCGCACCAGTTAAGAATAATATACATTAGCTCGGCATGGGAATACACATCCCTCACTCCATGTAATATTGCTATAGCTATCTCAAGATCGCTCAAATTAAATGTAGTGCACTGATTTTCGGTGTACATCGCATACGGATTTTTGTGTTCTACGCACTTCCGGTAAAATTTGTAATACCACGAATATTGTTCGTTTGAAAACCAAGTGAAGTCATGCCGCCTGTCGAGTCGGACTCTTGAATACACCTCTGGTGAAAAACCGCATTAAAACCCTCAGGGCCTGCCTTAAGTAGATTCGTATAAGCATCAACGCCGTCTTCTGCGACCCTAGCTGCGATTTCATCCAGTAGCGAACTTGGTAACCACATTACTTATTTTTACTCTCTACTTATGTCTTGTTTTGGATCTTTTATTTTTAATTTTTAAACTCAAAACCAATCCTTTTGTTACCCCCCCACCCCCACCCCCACCCAAAAATATGCTTTTTATTTTTTAATAATGGCACATGACCCCCAACCAAAGCATACGGCGCTGCTTCAAAAGTCTACACATTTTCCATTCAGTTGACGTCCTTTTCTTTTAGTCAACCCCTACTTCTGACGATTTGACCAGTTCTTTTAATAGCTGGCTACTACATATTACCTTTGGCTTAATATCTGATGCATGCGTAATCAATTTAAGCTTAACATATCATACTATTGCCGGGAGACTGTTTGAACTGTATTCATGGATGGCTCATTCTCTATTTCACTATTCGTATATAAGACAACTACCATCCTAACTTTTCCCATCTATCCATCCAATTATTACTTATTAAATAGAATGGCTATAGTCAATATTTTTACACGTTCAATTCAACTCTTTTTATAAGTAGTCTACCCACAGAAGAAGATCACCACTCAACCAGCTCCCTTTCCCCCTCCGTTAGTTTCCTTCCCAAAGTATGAGTGATGCAGCTAACAAAATTTGCTACAAATGGAGACAGCCTGTCTCCGGTATAAGTACAGTTGTTCAAACCACTCATCAGTTAGGTATTCCTACGAGCTGCGATTGCAAGTCTTCCTTGTTCATAACAACCTCTACTTCACCTGACAGTAAAGGAAGGCGCTTCTATACATGTCCTTACGATCTATCTGACGTATATTTCTTTACTAAATTTCATCATACTTATGAATTTCTATATATTCTTTTCAACCATTTTCCACCATCTCCCTTCGGATTCGTAGGGTCCTGGTCAGAGATGCGGATTTAAAAAGTGGTGGGACGACGCAGTTAATGAGGAAATTGAGAAGCTGAACGTCGAGGCTCACCTGAAAGAAGAATCAAATAGGTCTCAAATCGCATGTTTAATTGATAGGGTCGACTTTCTGCTTTCAAAGATTGAAGACCTTGAAACAAAATTAACAGATATGAGTCATTTACTGTATTGAATTGTTTAAGTTAGTCAACATTTTAAGTCTATCTATGCTTTGATTCCTGGTTTGATTCCTGATTCCCCATATGGATATAAGTCTATCTATGCTTTGATTCCTACTTTTGTATCCATCTACTAATATAACAGATTCCAGTATTTTCTTAAAATCTAATCTTATCAATTGTTTAAACACTCTGCATCGAGAAGTTGTGTTTTTTTTAACAAAAATTGCTAAATGAATATCGTCAAATACCTTTCTCACAAGCAACCCACCTACAAATACAATACATGTCTAGTTCCTCATCTCAAACTTATTATTTTATCGATTAATGTTTATTGGCAATATCAATTCCCATCTGTGGTTAGTTCTTCTCTTTCATCGATAGATGTTACTCGAGATAAGACCAAATTATATTCCCCAACAGTACCATATTTTCAACCTCCCGCTAATCACATCACATTATTAAGTAGTCTACTATCCATGTTTCACAGCCCATGTATGTCCATCAGTTAACCAGATTATACATTTCATTGGTTTCGTCCCTATCTATTATAGTTGTCGCTGTCCATCATTCACTATATTTAATAATCACCTATCCATACGCGTTTTCCTTTACCTATAATAACTATACATATATGAGCAATATAATAAAATTAAATTAATTTGCACATTTACGAGTTTTGCAATCCGGATACCGCGTCCAATCAAGTTAGTACTATCTATGGATATGTGTTTGTATTAGAGAATTTCTATTGACATAGGAAATTGAAACGTTGCTCCCTTTTGGCATCCATAAAAACAATATATGTCTACGCATTCACTCTCTCCACACCCACAGTACAGCTCATACATAATGAGTAGTGCTAACCTTCTAAACCTGCCGGGGGAAGTAAGAAGAATAATCCTTGCGAAGAATGCGAATGATCATATTCGAGAACACTTTAAAACCCGAGTTGTCTGCAGGACCCTTTGTCAAGACGCCGATCACGTGGATACTCATTCTCGAATTAACCTTATCCAGGAGACCAAAGAGGCATCACCCTTTTGTACAATGCTTGCTTGGATGCCAATAACGTATCTGCTATGTTTTTGAAGGGAATATCCGACTTCATGTACACATACGATGGAAGATTAGAAGCTTTTAAAAAGATTAAAGATTCTGCCATCGCAGGTTGCAAACCTGCTATGTATTGCTTCGAAGTAATCCGCCGATTTATTTACCCATCCTTTGACTCAGGTTCGACTATCCCATTTTTCCCGTTTTGCTATCCGTGCTCTTAGGAGGCATGTTAGGAAATTCGAACGCTATTCCTGGCCTATCGGAATAGACGTCGATCTCGCTCACATAAGGGATGAAACTGATGTTGGAAGTTTAAGGTCATGTCCTTGCTCCGTTTATAGATATTGGCTTAGTATCACCGACGAGGATGTCAAAGGTTGCGGCATGTGTAATGCTTGTTTCTGGACTATCGAGACAAATGTTTTCTTCCAAATAATCTCCCAGACTTTCCTTGAATGGCCTGAGCTAGAAGATAATCCACTCGGCGGTGGTTGGCCTGAGATAGAGCACAACGTTGGTGGTTGGGGTTAGGATGCAAACGGAGGCGGTTGGGATCAGGGTGCAGTGCACAACGGTGGGGAACAAAACAACGGACAGGAAAACGCAGACGGTTGGGGAGACGGTGGCGGGGCAACGTCGCAATGTAAAACGCTGGTGTTTGTGTCGTTTGGGACGCGTACTCGAGGTTTTCAAGATAAACCACCTTCTTATCTTTTATCTCGTCTATCCACTCCCCCCAACCTTCTCCTAATGGCCTCATTGGTTTTAAATAAGGAACCACTTTTACCTGTACATAGAAAAATACCAAATCTAAATGGATAAACGGATTTGTTTAAATATTTACGCTACGAATATACCCATACCTCTGTTCCAAACTCTATGTCTAGTACAGTCTCATTGCTAATCCAGTTGTTTTTCGGGATCCTTTCGAAAGAAGTATCCATGAAGCTCATAGTTGATTCATGGTCAGGTATCCTCTCCAATAATCCTGGAATACATCAGAAAACTAGAAGTTGGAATGCAAGTGGGAATCCATACACGACCTTTGTTTGCTGTTGCAGCTGCGTTCTGAATGTTTTAACAGGGTCTTCACCAAGTTTACCCGTTCTCAGGCCAGGTTTCATTGAATTAATTGTTTTAAGAAAGGACAATCTTCCCCATGGATAGCTCAGAAAATATTCCACATCGCTAAGCATCTCAAAAAATTCCGGCGTTGCTTTTGCAACCTGGTTGCTACTAATAAGCACTCCATCAACAATACATATCAGCGCAAGCTTCGGCCTTTTAGATCCATCCATGTCTGTATCTGTTGGAATTGTGTCCAGTAATCTCGGTACTGTCTCTAGAAAGTAAGAGTATGTCAATGATCAGACATAAGTCATATAATACTGGGGGTCATGATGGCTTGCTAGAGTCCGCTCATGATCTATAAGTCTTGGACTTATTGCCTTTATTATATGATCCCATATGGGTCACACGCCTAAGCTAACAGGAAAATGTGTAGGAACGGTTTAGCAGAAGTACGGTAAAAGTGCTAGGCATTTACTGTACTTAGAGAGAATAAAATGGTTTAGCCACTGTGTGTCGATCGATACACAAGGTGTGTCGGTCGACACAGTGCGCGAATGCCGTCGAGTTAATTGGTGTTTGGGCCAAATGGCCCAAACGGAACCGGACAAGTTTTATGAGATAAAACTCGAGTTCAGAACAATTAACCCTAGTCTCCTGAGCCGAAAACTCTCTCTCTCTCTGCGCCGAGTTCCTTGTGGTCTAGCAGCCGTTTTCTGTGATCGCGTGTGTGAACCTTTGAAGGATTCATCTCTCGGTGTTTCTCTGATCTCTGACCTGTTCTATCTCCTTCCGCTGCAACAAACAGGTAAAAGGTGAGATCATCAATTGTTTCTATTCGAGAAGAACCTAGATCAGCATGTTTAGGGTGATATGAATCAGAGAATTGAATCAGGATCAACTAAACATTCCTTCAGTGGTATCAGAGCCAATGGTTCTGGTTTTTCTTGTTTAGATTCAAGTTTAGGATTGTTTTTCTTGTTTAAAAGTGTTTTGAATCAACTACTGATAAGAGAAATCACTTAAGTAACAAGAATTGGAACCTAAACATATGAAAAATCGCATGATCAAGCTATATGATTTGGTATGCGATCTGATCCGAGAGAATGAGTATCGGCTGCGATCGCATGGATCGATCGATACGATCGCATGGATCGGTCGATACAGTCTATCGGCTAACCCTGTTAACGCGTGAAAGCATCGATCGATGCAGGATCGATGCAGGTTCGATGTTGGTGCATCGACCGATGCGGTTGGTGCATCGATCGACACGGTTAGGGTTTTGGCTCGGTTCCGTGCATGCGTGAGAGCATCGATCGATACAGGATCGATGCACGATCGATGCAGGATCGATGCTAAGAGCATCGACCGATGCGGTTGATGGATCGATCGACACGGTTGGTTCATCGATCGACATGGTTGGTTTAAGACTCGGTTTAATATTTTGATTAAAATTAAACGTCACGGTTTAATAAACAGATTTAATAATTCTATTAAGTCTGGTTAAACCGGGATAAGAAATCCAAAGTCGAAAAATTGGATTTTGTGCCTAAACCAGGATTTTCTAATTTGATTTGGTTGGACCAAATAAATTGAGAAAATCCGGTTTAGTAAATAACCGGTTGACAATTGTGGTCATCGTAGTAATTAAAATTTGGTTAGACCAATTTTAATGAACCAGACCGGTTATGTCATTTAATTGGACAATTGGGTCATGTCTTGGACATGGACCAATTCTTGGGCCTCGGGCCAAGAAGTTAAAACAATTGGGCCAATTATTTGAGTCTTTCTTCAGATTAATTTAAAATTTATTTTATAAAGAATATAAAGTCGATTTTAAATTAAAGTTTCCGATATTTTGAAATTAGAAAGTTTCTTAATTTATAGAAGTTTCTAGATTTGCATGATTCGGATTTTAAGAAATTTCTAAAGTTAGAAAGTTTCCGTTTTCAGAAAGTTTCCAATTTTAGAAAGTTTCCAAAAATAGTAGGTTTCCAAAAATGGAAAGTTTCCCGAAATAGTAATCTTCTATTTTGGGAATGAATTTTTAAATAAACCTACGAACCTCAAATAATATCAAGCGTTGGATGTCTTGTCCATTCTATGTCAGCTGTCGAAGCCCATTCAATTGTATTCATGGCCTTACAGTGTGAGGGTGTCTGCTTTTGCGTGGATAAGACGGTTTGTGATTCATAAATGTCATTGGGAGTCCCAGACATTAATGATTACATGACTGTATAGTCTGGTTTTCTTGACTGGGCCATCGGGAGTCCCGGGCCTTGAGACATCAGAGTGGATTGGGCCTCGGGCCCAGATTCACAACCAAGAGTTATATCACGGATATAATTAGCCGATATAGGGCTTACCGATATAAGCTAAGGTTTGGTGACGGCCAGTGGCCCACTTTAATCTTAGTTATATGTGGATCTTGGAATCATTATATTCTATTGAGGGTAACTTATGTTATTGAATATAATGCGTGATTAATCATATTAAATTTAATACGAGATTAATCATATTGAACATTTTAACTAATAACCTTTTTATCTATATATTTCAGCTATGACTACTACAAGCACACAAAACACATTCTCGATCCGGTCTGTTCTCGAAAAGGAGAAGCTGACTGGAACGAACTTCCTGACGTGGTCAAGGAACTTGAGGCTAGTCCTCAAGCAGGAGAAGAAGGATTATGTCCTTCGTGATCCTCTCCCCGAGAGGCCTCCTGCCAATGCCGCCAGGACTCTGCATAATGCTTGGGAAAAACATTCGTCAGATGAAAATGATGCCTATTGCCTGATGTTGGTGACAATGACTCCTGAGCTGCAAAAACAGTTTGAGAGTGTATTGTCACCCATCGAGATAATGGCAAGCCTGAAATCGCTTTTTCAGGAGCAGGCTAGGACTGAGAGGTTTCAAACAATTAAGAACCTCTTGGACTGCAAGTTGGCTGCGAATGCGGCAGTGAGTCCTCATGTCTTGAAGATGATGGGTTATCTCGATCATCTTCAGAAACTCGACTGCCCAATCAGCCAGGAACTTGCCTGCGACATCATTCTGCAGTCATTACCTGCAAGCTATGATCAGTTCATTCTGAACTTTAACATGCATGGCTTGAGTAAGACATTGCCTGAGCTTCACGGAATGCTCAAGACTGCGGAGCCCAATTTGAGGAAAACCGCCAAGGACCCCAATGTGCTTATGGTGCAAAAGGGCAAGGGGTTTAAGAAATCCTCTGCTAAGGATAAGGGAAAGGCCAAGGCTGTCCAAGTCGCGGACAAGGACACGCCAAAGCCCAAGCCCAAGTCCAAGGCTGGGCCAACTGACATATGCAGGTTCTGTAAAGAACCAGGGCATTGGAGGAGAGAATGTAAGAAATTCCAGGAAGGTCTAAAGGAATTGAAGAAGAAGACTTTTGAGACTTCTTCAACAGGTATTTTTGTTATAGAAGTTAATACAACTACTTCTGATAATACCTCATGGGTTATGGATACTGGTTGTGGGGCTCATATTTGTACTAATATGCAGGCACTCAGCAACAGTAGAAGGCTGAAGCAAGGACAAGTGGAGCTACGAGTTGGGAATGGAGCGAAAGTTCCAGCACTAGCTGTAGGCACTTACTTGTTGTCTTTACCTTCGGGATTGATTTTAGAACTCAATAATTGTTATTTTGTACCTGCTATAAGCAGAAATATTATTTCAATTTCTTTGTTGGATTTGGAAGGTTATGATTTTTCAGTTAAGAATAAATTATGTTCCTTCAATCGCAACAATTTGTTCTATGGTTCTGCCCCTCTTATGAATGGGCTTTACATACTCGATCAATCCGCGCCAATTTATAACATTAATACCAAACGGTTCAAACCTAATGAGGAGAACCGAACGTTTCTATGGCATTGTCGTTTAGGGCACATCAGCGAGAAACGCATCAAGAGGCTCCATTCGAATGGACTTCTTGGCTCATTTGACTTTGAGTCATGTGAGAAATGCGAATCCTGCATGATGGGCAAAATGACACGGGCCCCCTTTAATAAACCTAACGAGAGGGCCAGTGACGTATTGGGCCTGATACACACTGATGTGTGTGGCCCAATGTCCACAAATGCAAGAGGAAACTATCAGTACTTCATTACCTTTACTGATGATTTCAGTAGGTATGGATATGTTTATTTAATGAAACATAAGTCTGAATCTTTTGAGAAGTTCAGAGAATTCCAAAATGAAGTACAGAACTAACTTGGCAAAAGCATTAAGGCTCTTCGGTCCGACCGAGGAGGAGAATACTTAAGCCAAGAATTCAGTGATCATCTGAGAGAGTGTGGGATCGTATCCCAACTCACTCCTCCTGGAACACCTCAATGGAATGGTGTGTCTGAAAGAAGAAATCGGACCTTATTGGATATGGTTCGATCTATGATGAGTCACACAGACCTTCCAATATCCCTTTGGGGATATGCTCTGCTAACAGCAGTGTTCACTCTAAATAGAGCGCCATCGAAAGCAGTAGCAAAGACACCATATGAATTATGGACTGGAGAAGCTCCAGTGCTGTCTTATCTCAGAATTTGGGGTTGTGAAGCCTATGTCAAGAGATTGATCTCAGACAAGCTTACACCAAAATCTGACAAATGCTACTTCATTGGTTATCCACGGGAAACCAAGGCTTATTACTTCTATCTACGTTCCGAGAAAAAGATCTTTGTTGCCCGGGATTGTAACTTTCTTGAGAGGGAGTTTCTCTCTAAGAAAGACAGTGGGAGTAAGGTACTGCTTGAAGAAATTCAAGATGAACAGGATACTGCTCAACCTAATGAGGAAGAGCAGCAGGAGGACCTACAAGAAATTGTAGAGCCTGAACCTGTAGTACCTGAAGTTCGAAGATCCGGGAGGATCCGTCACGAACCCGAGAGATATCAAGGATTCCTCGTGACTGACTGTCATGATCTTCTGATCATTGATGGTGATGAACCATCGAACTTCAATCAAGCCATGATGGGCCCAGATTCCTCTAAGTGGCGCAAGGCCACTGATTCCGAAATGGACTCCATGTCGGTCAACCAAGTGTTTTCGTTGGTTGACTTACCCGCTGGTGTAAAAGCCATCGAGTGCAAATGGATCTTCAAGAAGAAGATTGACGTGGATGGAAATGTCCAGATTTATAAAGCCAGGTTGGTGGCAAAAGGTTTCAGACAAGTTCACGGTGTGGATTACGATGAAACCTATTCACCAGTGGCTATGATGAAATCTATTCGGATTCTACTAGCAACTGCAGCTTTTCATGATTATGAAATTTGGCAGATGGACGTGAAAACCGCCTTCCTGAATGGTATTCTGGAAGAGGATGTGTATATGACACAACCTGACGGTTACATAGATCCAAAGAATGCTGGAAAAGTATGCAAGCTTCATAAATCCATTTATGGATTGAAGCAAGCATCGAGGAGCTGGAATCTTCGTTTTGATGAAGCGATCAAGCAATTTGACTTCATCAGAAACGAAGAAGAACAATGCGTGTATAAGAAATCTAGTGGGAGCAAGATTGTATTTCTTATTCTGTATGTCGATGACATACTGCTTCTCGGAAACGACGTTCCAATGCTGAAGTCCGTAAAGGACTGGCTTGGAAGTTGTTTTTCCATGAAAGACATGGGTGAAGCCGCATACGTTCTTGGAATCAGGATCTACCGGGATAGATCTAGAAGGCTGATAGGCTTGTGTCAAGATTCATACATTGACAAAGTCCTACAAAGATTCAGCATGAAGGATTCCAAGAAGGGCTTCACGCCAATGGTACATGGCACAACGCTAAGCAAGAAGCAGAGCCCTACGTCGGCTGCTGAGCTTGAGCGCATGAAGAATATTCCTTATGCATCTGCAATAGGATCTATCATGTATGCCATGATCTGTACTCGTACTGATGTTGCTTATGCATTGAGCATGACGAGTAGATACCAGTCAAATCCAGGTGAAAACCATTGGATTGCCGTAAAGAATATCTTGAAGTATCTAAGACATACTAAGGATAAGTACTTAGTGTACGGTGGAAGTGATGTGCTTAAAGTCAGTGGATTCACGGACGCAAGTTTCCAGACAGACCAAGATGATTTCCGGTCACAGTCCGGTTATATCTTTTGTCTGAATGGCGGTGCAATCAGTTGGAGAAGCTCCAAGCAAGACACCGTTGCAGATTCCACTACAGAAGCTGAATATATCGCCGCCTCAGAAGCTGCGAAGGAAGCTGTTTGGATACGAAAGTTCATTATTGAACTAGGTGTGATACCAGATGCGGCTGAGCCTCTGGCACTGTTTTGTGACAACAATGGTGCTATAGCTCAGGCAAAGGAACCAAGATCACACCAGAAATCCAAGCATGTTCTAAGAAGATTTCACTTGATACGTGACATCATTAATAGAAAGGAAGTCAAGATCAGCCGAGTTCAGACTGATGATAACGTCGCTGATCCGTTGACAAAGCCACTCCCAAGGCCTAAGCTCGAGTTTCTGACTGAAGCTGTAGGCATTAGAGACATTGAAATGTAATCTAAATTTGAGTGGGAGTTTGAGGGCTTTTATTTAGTTATTTGATATGTTCTTGTAAAACATTCTTATGTTTAATGAAATTATTATTTCAAGATTATTTTAACTGTGATGAAATAATCGTTCCAAAGTGATATAAACCATTTTATAGGTCATCGAAGTAAGTGACTTGATCTTGAGTAATCAAAGTCATTTAGCTTGATCATGAGACCCTATATTTGATAGATGGATTATATCATCCTGTCCCTAGTCGAAGGTTGTTGAAATTGGAACACCAACAACCGTGAGAGACTGGATTGGTATGTGACTTATGACAAAGTCTCAGTGTGTCATAGATGCGCGGCATCAAAGTCAATACATAGGTGTATGTTGGGAACATACGACCGGACAAGACCCGATTATGAGAACTCTTCAGGATATTTATATCTGTGTCATAAGAGATTCTCACTACGACTATAGAGTATAGTCCTCAGACCTGAGTTCGCATGCATGTGACTGCACATGGACTGATGCACTTTGATCATTGTCTAACGCTATCGTTCTGCGATAGTTATAAGGACCTTGTTTGGGTACATTATGAAATGAGTAGTTTACAGTGATGGAACAAGACGGAATTTGTCCCTCCAATATAAATGGAGTGAATATCTCTAGGCCAATCGGAGATTTGAATACTGGAAAATGCATGGCCATGCTCAAACGGACTGTCCCGAGTCGTTTGGATTGTCAGTATCGAATCAGAGTCCGATGAACAAGATTAGGCTTTATAAGGATGACACCAATCTTGCCTTATGACTAATCGAGATATTGTGACAAAAGGATTATGAATACAGAGATTCCAGTACAAGTGGGAGATTGTTGGAATTGTGTCCAGTAATCTCGGTACTGTCTCTAGAAAGTAAGAGTATGTCAATGATCAGACATAAGTCATATAATACTGGGGGTCATGATGGCTTGCTAGAGTCCGCTCATGATCTATAAGTCTTGGACTTATTGCCTTTATTATATGATCCCATATGGGTCACACGCCTAAGCTAACAGGAAAATGTGTAGGAACGGTTTAGCAGAAGTACGGTAAAAGTGCTAGGCATTTACTGTACTTAGAGAGAATAAAATGGTTTAGCCACTGTATGTCGATCGATACACAAGGTGTGTCGGTCGACACAGTGCGCGAATGCCGTCGAGTTAATTGGTGTTTGGGCCAAATGGCCCAAACGGAACCGGACAAGTTTTATGAGATAAAACTCGAGTTCAGAACAATTAAACCTAGTCTCCTGAGCCGAAAACTCTCTCTCTCTCTGCGCCGAGTTCCTTGTGGTCTAGCAGCCGTTTTCTGTGATCGCGTGTGTGAACCTTTGAAGGATTCATCTCTCGGTGTTTCTCTGATCTCTGACATGTTCTATCTCCTTCCGCTGCAACAAACAGGTAAAAGGTGAGATCATCAATTGTTTCTATTCGAGAAGAACCTAGATCAGCATGTTTAGGGTGATATGAATCAGAGAATTGAATCAGGATCAACTAAACATTCCTTCAGTATCATCAAGCATTTTAAGTATTTCTGAAATCTTAACACCTTGGTCCCCCTTCTTCCTGCTCTTACTCATATGGCCAAATAATTCTTCCCACTCAGAAGTTCTTTTCGCCACCACCAAACTCCTCTCTTCTATGTCTTCTTATTCAGGGAACTCACAACAATTCAAGCATGTTATCAATCCAAACTCTTCTAATGAAAATCGCATAGGTTGCCCCGCAAAAACTGTAGTCAACTCGTACTTCTTTTTGGTAATTAGTTGCCTCTCCAGTAGCCCATGTATCATTTTTCCAGAAATTGAACACTGTTTCACTGGGAGCCTGAACAAATCTCCAAAACTAGAATCCCGAATTATCTCCCACTCTGGCGTATCCTTAAGTTTCTGCCACACTTTGGTTAGTATCTCCGGTTTGGAGTATATATTCAGTCGACCATCTGGATATCGATCTGTCTTGTACAATCTACTCGGTAGGTCTTTGTCTACCATCGTCTGCAAAATAAACATCAATTGCATTACTTTTTGGATTGAGAATCACAACACAATATAAGATTTCTTCAACTTTACCTTACTAATGATATACGAGTATCAAAACACTAACAAATGTGGGATATTGCCTTCGGCACTCTAAAATGGAAGAAAAAAGATCAACAGAGACGGCGTCTTTTAGATTTTTTTTTTGTTTTTGACCTAAAATAAATTAGCTCTTATCCATTATTAAAATACTCCAACCACAATTTTTTTAGTTAGCAAATAAGTAATTGGTCAGTTCATCTGGTCTAAGGGTATTATAGACTTTTCATTGTCTCGCTCATCAACAAAAAATACAAAATTGAACAAACATTTAAGAAAATACCAAATTGCAAGGAAAATATTAAAAAGATACACTCAGTGCAATTGATCCATGTATTTTGTGACTTCTGCTTCAGTTTTTTTTCTTCAGTGAAGCTCAGAAAAAAATAAAAATACACTCTTTTGTCAATATATTACTATAAACAAAACTGTTGTCATTTAGTTTAGTTTTTCCGCAAGAGTGATCTACAAGAAACCGCTTCCTCCTATTCATAGTTTTCTTCCATGTCGCACATAATGTGTCATTACTCAATTGTGCAAAACTTTTGAAACAAGACGTGATTTTTAGATTTTAACTAGGATTCGACCCGCACTGAGCGTGCGATTTTTTTTCTTCTTTTTATTCACATTTTAGAATTGTTTGATTTATAAAACTTAATTTAATATCATAATTTTAGTATTGATGTAAGTAGTTAACCAATGATTGGTACGTTTAAATTATGTTGGATCAAACAATTATTATTTTTATTTGTTTTTGAATGAGTTTTATACAACATTTGATCTATGTTAATTAGTATAGATATATGAATTTTAATTATTTTTTGGTGTTTTTAAGTCTTAGATGTTAAACTGATATATTTTTGGTTTGTTTTGAATGAGTTTTAGACAACTTAAAATTTGTTTGATTTGTTTATAAAAATCGGGCCTTAAATGATGTTGAAGTAATTGCACCGTATATACACATCTGAAGGTGTATTTAAACAAATAGACAAACACTGTAACTTTTTATTTTAATACCAGATATACCCCTATACCCTAATTGACCCTTCTTTTGTTGTGACAATTCAATGAAACGCCGCATTGTTTTTCTCACCATCTTTTTTCCTCTGCACCTTCTTATGCTTTTCTCTCACCAGTTTGATAGAAACAAAATTGAAATCGAGAGGTTTAAGTAATGGATCTTCTCTTGTTGGAGAAGTTTCTAATCGCCGTCTTCGCGGCGGTGGTTCTCGCCACCGTGATTTCTAAGCTCCGCGGCAAAAAATTGAAGCTACTTCCGGGTCCTATGCCGATTTCGGTGTTCAGAAACTGGCTACAGATTGGGGATGATCTCAACCATTGTAACCTTGTCGATTACGGTGGTTGTCGTATCTCCGGTTATCAAGAAATTCAGAGACCTCTTCTTTCTCTGGATGGGTCAGCGAAACCTAGTTGTCGTATCTTCGCCGAATCTGAACAAGGATGTGAAAGATCGAAGATTAGCGCTCTTCAAGAAGTACTTTGTTGATGAGAGGAAGTGAGTTTTCTCCATATTTTGTTCTTGATTTAGAGATCGTTGAAATTGACATTGTTTAGCTTGAAGAGTTTTCTGTTATGGACTTTGTTAGTTTGGTCGATGGATTAAATGCTTTATGTAATTAGGGAAGATTACCTGATGCGAGAGAGAGATAGCAGTGAAGAAGCTACCTCAAGCTTCAAGGCAAGGTTCAAAAACAATTGTGTTATCGCGTTAAGATAATAATTAGCAATGAACTTATGCATTTTACATGATACATAATACCATGAACATAAATTCTAAAAATTAACTAGCTAATAAAGCTAATAACTGTGTTAACATATATTTAATGTACAGAATCAACTTTATGAGTCTCTGCTATTTGAGGACTGTAAGAGAGTCACTGAGGCTAAGAGAGTGTTTGATCACATGGCTGATAAGAATATGAATTCTTTGCATTTGGTAATGCGTGTATACTGTGCTAACAGAATGGGAGATGATGCGTTGCATATGTTCGAGGAGATGACTAAAAAGCAACAAGAACAATTGTAATATCTTGCTAAGCAATCATTTAGTTTGTAAATTTTACATTTGCATGACTGTAAGTCTTTTTTATCGTTGCTAATTAACATTTTATATGTATATCATATTCATTATATTCCCTAATTATGTATTTTGTATGGCCGGTTCATTGGAACTTTACATTATTGCATTTATAGTTTTAAGAATACCGATTCAAAAGTAAATATTAGCCGACCCCATATTTAGACTCAAATGTTAAGTATGTACATGCCAAACAAAATATTAGCATGGCCAAACAAAATGTTACCAACCCAAATATTAGCAATTCAATATCAATTAAAAGTTAACTAGTTAATAATTGATTTAACAAGTGTCATAAAACACGTACCCAATTAATTCACTGAATCGACTCAATGTGTTTAAATAATTTTATCAGAAATCTTTGCCAAAAAAATCAACAAATAACTATTTTGTTTTACTTAGAAGAGAGAAAGAAGGAAGAGAGAAGACAAACAATACGACCAAAAAAAAACAAAAAATAATATGCAACTTGTGTGAAATCCCAAGGATAATATTGTCATTTTTGCAGCTCTAAAGTGACCTTATGTCACATCACACATAGACATCTCATTTCTCTCCCGTTTTTGATTATCTGACCAATTCACTCAATGATGTTCGACAATATTTATACATAATGGGCATTTGTAAGTGGATTAAGTTTGTTATTGTTTGACCAAATTTAAGTTATATTTTTTTTTAAAACTTAAAAAGGACCATCAAAATATTTGTATTCAACTAAATAAACTGATACCCTAAAATATCTATAACAATATACATATCCTGCAAAATCTTAAAAAAGCAACTATCTATGATATTAACAAATTTCAAATAAACATGCAATGTATGTTAAGATAAATAAAGATAACAACTACATCTATCATAAACAGAAAAGCATTTGCATAAATAGTACCTTAATAAATACCGAGAATTGTATCAAAAATAAAGCACCAAAATATTACATGCCGATTAAAGATAAGTTCAAAAGAGTTTTGGAATAATAAAATAGTTACACAATACTTGGAATAGTAACAACTTGAAGAGTTCTTGCATTCGCCAATATTAAATCCTGAGAAAAATTAAAAAATATAAATAATTACTTACTTTTTTTAAATGATGCTAAATTTTATAGTTAAATGTAAATAATTTATCACTCTTTGATGGAAGTGGTTTCTTCAATTTGTTGATCAAAGATAACATCCGAGATATCACCAGAATCTTCACGTATTGGTACTCCTAAATATATAGTTAAACAAATTTGTTTCAGTGATATATTAAGACTATGCTTAGAAGTATTCTATAAATTATCAAAATAAAATATATTAACTTGAATTTTGCTTACTTGGAGAATTATCAACGCGCCAAAATCTCAAACACACAACATTTTTATAATTTCCACTTGAGTTCCAAAGATCATTGAATTTCATAGCAACCCTACCCTTTGCAACACAATTGATGTATGTGTTGCTTCATAAAATTTATAGAAATTAGATATAATTCATGCAATCACAAAATATCATAAATAAAACATAACTTTTGTTAATTAAATACTTACTCTCTTTCCTTGATCTTAAAATGAATTTTGTAATCTTGAGCTGTGGTGAGAGGTCTAACCCACATGATTGCCCATATTACATCTAAATAGCATATAATTTTGAATAGATATCACGATTTTTATAATATAGAGTATAAACATGCAATAAAACTAATATTTTAAAAATTAAACCAAACATACCAATAGTGTAGAGATGTTCGACATTGCCTTGCAAGATGTTTTTGAATATCACAAACTCATAGTACATATCATCAGAGATATTGTAGTGGTTGTCAACTTGGGTTGAATCCTTAAGCAAAATCTTCTTTTCAGCATAAGTGTTTCTAAACTTTTGGTTGATATGAATCACTTCGAAATTCTTCATACACATCCAAGACCCCTCTTCAAATTTGTCCTTGAATTTGTCTATAAACATCTGAGGTATGATAGCTTCGATTTTGTAACCCTGTTTAAAAATAATTTAGAAAACAAATATTTATCCTCAACAACATGTTTAGATTATAGATCAAAAACAGCAAAAGTATTATTAAACTTTTGGGCGAAGAAAACTTACGTATTCATCGGATATGATTACATGGATCTGTAAATCATTCATGCAATGACTTGTGAACCACTTCCGTATGATCTTTCCTTGAATATTCAGACAGGGTTCAGTACCATCAAGATCATAGAAATTTGTAAAATCACCCATAATTTCTCTTGGTGTTTGAAGAGTTTAACAATATAAGTTATGATTTCGAAAGAACTTTCTTGTTTATGATGAAGCAAAAAAATGTTGTCTATGTCAATATATATATAGAAAATTAAGAAATTTTGATTAGTTATAAATGTTAGGTGTAAATTGAATGTGATATTCATTTATTGTGTTAATTGAACATGTAATTTTTTTTTTAAAGTAAAATAAATTAACAATGAATATTCTGATTGATGGAATAATTCAATGTGTAACATTTATTAAGTTAAATGAATATTCACATTGTCGCCAACTCAACTTAATTGGATATTGGAAGCAAATTAAATATTTTTCAGTACCTATCTTCATGGATATTCGTTTCGAAAACATTTATCACAAATATAAATTATATATTAATATATCTTCTTATAACGCTATCTTTCAAAATATCTTCTTATAAAGACGCTATCTTTCAATATACTCATAATTATAGTATTCATAATATAATTCTCATTAGATTTAGTTAAGTTATGATTAGTTTAGATATGTAAAAGATATTCAAGCCCAAATATCAAGCATATTGCTAGTTGTTTGTTACAAAAATTGAATGAGAAACATTTATTAGATTAGTATATATGGTAATTGTCAAGTCAAATCAGTGAACATCGTGATTACAAATATTGAAAAGTGAACCAAAATTAATATGTAACATTTCTTGTTAAATGAATTTTCGAGCTCAAGATAAAGAAAAGTAAATTACGAAACTTTACTTTTTGTTAATGATTCAAATTTAGTTTATATTACATATAATTCATTTATATTTGATATGGAAATTTCTTAATTTGTTATTCTTTGTCTTGGAAAATATTCTTTAACTAAAACAATCCATAACAAACTTTGAAAGAAATTTAATACACATAACAAAGGTACTTGACATGAGCAAAAAGAAGTCATAAGCCAAAAAAAAATAGTACCACGTTAGTTCAAACATACATAACCATTTTTGGACAACATAAGTTTTTGACAAAACTAAACGAAACATAGATTCTTAAAGAGCTAGACGACATCAGACATTATTGGAGGAGAGCATCAAGACTGGAGTATTGGCATTTTGCCAGAAAAGCTGAAGAGTGATACTTTGGTTGGCCTTGATATTATTTGCTGTCAGAAATTCTCTTAAGCCGCTAGCCAAACGAATACGTCTCCTATCCGTATCCGAATAGAACACAAGCTCAACAAACCATTTATGTCCATCATCATTGACCATCAAAATGGATTTGCCAGCAATAGTCCACAAGTCGTTTGCATCAACAAAGGACTTAGGAAGATACTACAAAACAAACACATATGGTTCATGTAATAATACTTAAAACAAAAATACCAAGGAATAACTGACCATTTTGCTTCACTTTATGATGTCACTTGTGACGTTCAAGGTGACAAACTTCTCCCCAGCTCCTTCAAAAATCAGCTCGATTATTACTGAAAATATTATAAACCATCAAATATTGTCGAAAAAATAAGTGGAATCAAACAACTTAATTGTGCTACGTTCTCCAGTCTCCATAGGAACAGCTGTATCTACTTAAAAACATCTCGATTATTAGTCAAAATATTATACATCATTAGAAATTATCTGAAAAATTAGTGGAAAAAACAATTAATCGTGATACCTTCTCCAATCTCCTTCGGAGGTGCTAAAGTGAGTCATAAAAATCATCTCGATTATTAGCCAAAACATTAGAAATCATAATTAAATCTCCTAGGTAAAAACACTTACTCGTTAAACCTTCTCCAGTCTCCAATAGTTCTACCGTTTTTGATACGTGATCTCACAACCGTTTGATTGAAACTGGTGTACCATATGGAAGTCAGCACCTTCACGATACTCAAAAATTAGAAGATCTAACTCTTTTAATGCATGAGCTCTGAAGAACCGTTTCCAACCATCTATAATCCTATTACCATCTAGTTTAATAGGAAAATCTTCTCGCCTTAAATCAGACGTGAGTACACCGTCAATAACATCTGTTTTTCCAAGTATAAAGCTATCAAAGAACTTGTCCGGTAAAATCTGTAACACAAGTTGAAACAATTACTGCCAGAAAAATCACCTTAAAAAATAAGCCTTAATAAGATAGTCATACTATGATTACATACCAAACTCCTTGTACACCTCCGTGGAAGAATAGGCACGAAAAAACCGTAGGTGTTTCATCTTCTTATTGTTGTCTGCAAGTTTTGATAAGCAAGTCTAAATCAAAAATAATTACATGCATGGATCAAAAACAATATGAATTAAACTGCAGCTTCGAATAGAAAACTATTTTTAAAATCATCATATCCAAGTTGCAGAATAGATGATTTGTTGAAAACGGCACAATCGGTTTATCTCACTATAAATTTGAGATGTATAAAAGATAAACTCTAATTCTTTACAACTGCATCTACTGCAAAATTATGGGTTACCTTGTTGGATAAGTTCTTGAGAAATCACGATTCTCTTACTACAACTCTCTAGATTACAGCGCCAAGATTGGAAAAATTTATTTCAATTCCCACTGCACTTTTCCGTTTTTTTGCTAATTTCAGAATGACAAAAAAAGATATCGTTTCAACTTCATGCTTATTAATATGGGCCATAATTAATTTAAACTTTAATTAATAACTAACTTATTAATAAATTAGCCCAACTGAAATAATTGATTTTGTACAACCATAAATTATCTATTTATGCTAATTTCTAATAACTATTAATATAAAGCAATTTAAAATGAGCAAAAATATAACCGAAATGTATATAAAAAACATAATTAAACCAAAGCATTGTTTAAAAAACACCAAAATGATCCGATAATGAATAGAACAATCTGAAAAAAAGTTTTAATTAAAATGACTAATCATCAATCTTCTCGATCTTGATAGTCTTCAAGTATTTCTCTTTAGTAGCTGAGTTGATATCAGCCAAATCTCCTAGCGTTTTGGGCTTGGACAATGGAGTCAAACATGCATCTGAATTTTCTTGACTGTTAATATCAATCAACGAAACCTGCAAAATAATATAATATGATCTTATAAGAATAATCCTTTCAATGTCTCACTATAATCATGCATTTGCATAATAAATAGTTTGTATATATCAAATTACTTGATTAGAGGATGAACATACTTGTTCACTGGAAATAGCTGAATCCAATGGGTTAAGAGGCTCTCATCCTTCTTCGATCTTGAGAACTTCGTCAATAGACCAAGTTTTTCCAACCTTATAGATTTCTGATGCCCAAAAACGTTGTCCTTGTTTACCAACACTCCAAACTGAAATGATTTTCCAACCAAATCCTTTATAGGATCAGGCAGTATCGTTGGATCTTCCATCTGTAATATCAAAAACAGTTATTTAATATGAACGTTTAAATGAGGTTCAGTGCATAGAAACTAAGGATAATAACCTCATCCAACGATCCATCTAGCAGTGTATCGGCTGATATCCCAATAAGTTTCTCAGCAACTAAATCAAGTAGCATAAACTTTATCTCCGCTGTTTCATCTTTCACCATAAGATGCAACTTGAACCTGCATAGGATAAATAGAGAAATATAGCATTCAAAAGATAAAAACCTTTTGCAAGAAAAACCTTGGTTAAAGAGAACATACTTGGATGAAACGTCTGTGATATTGTCGTTGCATTTGTCACAACGGAACAAATCTTTTTGGATGGCTGATTTTATTTTGATGACCCTTTTATTGCATTTTGTATGGTTAAAGTAATACCATGCATAATTCGTATCATTGGCATATATGGTGCCTTTAACCCTGACTTTTCCTTCCTTTAACCATTACAATACACATAATATAAACATAAGTAAATTATAAATAGAATGTAACTAAATAAATTACGATATGGGTACCTCGGTAGCCATAAGTATTTCTGATACACAGAGCTCAGGAAACTCTGCCCATTGATCTGGTTTGTTTTTTTTTTTTCCTATTGACCAAAGCCTCTCCTTGTTCACACATAGCGAGAGCAAGGCCATCATCGGGTAGCCTTAAATAATTAGAATTAGTTTTAATCGATATATAAGCAAAACATTATAATTGATTAGAAAATAACCTTCATAAACTTACATTGTCAGAAATTCTTCAGCTTCCGGGCAAGTTGGGTTAATAATGACTTTAGAAACGTCAAATGCATTTGTGATTTGAAGTTCTCCTAAATGTCAGACAATCATTGGTCATATCGAACATTGGTAAAACATTGATAGAACAGTATGATTTTATGAATCGTTTAATCAAGAAGCATTGATTCTTTGAATCGTTTAATCAAGAAGCATTGTCCATGGTTACAAACCTTTGTATGTGTTGATTTTTTCAAATCGGATCAAACAAATCAATGGGTTACCATTGGCTTCTTGACATGCATTAAAAACTTGTTCAGCAAAATTCCCCCAAAGACAACATGCCAATCTTTGATCACTATAAAAAATTTGCATTAGTATATTCATTTTGTAATCATAAAACTACATCCAGTAAACATCGAAACTTACTCAGTATCTCTCAAAGTAAACTCAATTTTCTTCCTCTCTTTACCCATTACTTGAACATGATCCATGCCGCCAACGTCCATAACTTGGCCAATAACATCTAATCGCAACAATAAAAAAGTAAAAGAAATAATTAATACCATAAAGAGGAGTTGAAATGATAGATACATTGGGGTTTAGTTCTTAAACTTACCAACCAAATGATGTGTTTTTAAACTCCCATTGGAAATGGATTCAAAACTTGCCAATGACAAAAAACTATCATCCAGCTTGAGTTCAGATCGAGTAATAGCCGTATTACTCAAGAAAGACATTTTGTAGACATGGTCGGTTGGTCTATATTGGCCAGATGCAAGTGTTACCGAAAAATTTTCAATAACCCTCCATTCTCCAATGGGTAGATGTCTTTGAACTCATACAAAATATTGTTTTTTGCATGAAGCATGAATTTTGACACCCTACAATGAAATAATTAAGAATTCATGACAAAACCATTAAAGTTAAATGTTTAACACAATAACATAATCAATTCCCTTACCGTTTTGTCAGCCAACACGAGTTCCAATGACTCTTCACTAACAGTAGTGAACTGCTTCCAAGAGTGAAGGACTTTCACTTGAACTCGCCATGTGGTTTTGAATGGTTTCACATCTTTGAGATATGAGACATTTTTGGTAGAACTCATTTTGTCGGCTGGTACAGAGGGAAATAGTAACAAAATGCGTTAAGAAAGACTGAAGAATTTGATGATAGATGTTCGTATTTATAGTTTTTTAGGTCAATATTTTCGGTAGAATATCATTGGCATATTCGAATGAAATATTAAATTCTAAATATCTTTGATTGATATCGAATATTATGGTAACTGGTTTTAGAAACATTTTAAATTTGAATGCACTATCGAGACTTGCGTAATAAGCTAAATATAATTAGATTCATAATCTGTTATGAAAGATATCGACCGATTAAATGCAAAATAACTGTTTTTAAGAATGGGTGGGGAAGATTAAAACATTACGAATGGGCGGTGAAAATGTTTAGAATATTATTGGCATATTCGAATGAAAATTTAAATCCTAAATATCTTTAACTGATATCGAATATATTATCGTAACTGATTTTAGAAACATTTTGAATTCGAATGTATTAGCTCGACTTGGGTGAAAAGCAAAATATATTTAGATTTCTAATCTGTTATGCAAGATATCGAATGATTTAATGCAAAATAAATGTTTACAATTTGGACGGTTAGATTCGAATACATAAGATGAACGACCTAGATCAGAAAACGGGTTCTGGGCTATATCGATTTAATATCCCCTAGATTGGACGGCCAGATTAAAACGTTAATAATGAACGGGAGAGATTTAAAAACAGGATCCGCGCTATATCCGATTAGGATCCGCGCTAAACCCGATTAGGATCCGCGTGCCAAAATGCTAAATGAGAAACATTCAACGGACGGTCGGATTAGAACACACGCGAATAGACGGACACGATTAGAAAGAAGGATCCGCGAAAAAATAAAAACCCGGCCCGGATCCGCGCGCTCGCGTGACAAAATATCCAAAAATTCCAGGTTTTACCATTAATGAAAAATATACTCCTAACGACTCCAAGGATAATTTTCGTAAATACAACTTTTTTGTACCAAGGATGGTTTCCTGTTTTTATAGTATAGATACTAACCGACCGATGACGTAAATTTCAATAGTTTTATAAGATATCCACAACAATTTGAAAATTACCTTTTGACTAGCCGGAAATATATATAAATGAGCAGGTAGAAGAAGATAACCTCATGAATTTAAAACATCCAAAATTTCGTACAAAAAACGTTTCCGTGAATCGGAAGTATATATGAAAAGTCAAAGCTTACAACATAAAATTAATAAATTTTAAGTCCAAGTATTGGAACGATCACTTGTGTTAATCTGTAGACAAAACAGAGCATTTATATATGAACATAACAGAACATTTACTATAAACCCCAAGAACACAACCCTTAAACATGGAAACCGCTAGATTGGTTTCAATCATCTTCTTTGTTAACACGATCGTCTCCATCAGCTGCAAAGAAAACAATGATCTCATAACAAACCAAGCTGCACTGTTCGTGTTCGGTGACTCTCGGTTCGACGCTGGAAATAACAACTACATAGATACTTTCTCAAGATTCAAGTCTAACATCTGGCCTAGAGATGTCAGACGGGCTAACCCAAGCTCAAATAGCCCAACCCAACGCGGTTTAAATTTTGTTTCGGATCTGGCGGATTGATCCATGCGGGCTGCGGTCTGAAATTCAATGGCCCAAGCCCAATCCGCATGTATTTTACGGATTAGCGGGCTGACCCGCGGATTTTTATACAAACTTGTTTTATTTCGATTCCAGCTTTATAATTGACTATAAATAAACTTGTTTCCTAAGTTTTATACATGTTCTAAAAAAATTATATTAAAATATTGATAACAAAGATAAAAATTTAAAACAACATTACAACAATCCAGAAAAACAATAATCTTAAAGAAATAATCTTACCATTGGACAATCTTAAAAAGTAAGAAAAGCAACAAATTCGATAACACTATTTAAAAAATAAAACAAACACCAAAACATACAAAAGTAACACAAACTTCTTTAACTTTTATTTTGTCCTCCTCGTCAACAACATCTATAAATACATATCAATTAGCATAGTGAATATGAAGTAACAAATTTTCTTGCAATCATTTGACGAGAAGAAAAAACTGAATAAATAGTGCTTGAATTTTATCATAGTTGTATTTGTATCATAGAATCTAATAAGAGATCAAAGACATATAAAAATCGCAAGTGAACAAAAGCAAATTTTACACTAACTTTAAAATGTTCGCATACTCATGTTTTAGAACAAATATTATAAAGCTAGACAATAAAACACATGCATATACAAATGTAGATTTTCACATCATATATGTTGGTAATCTTCTTAAACAAAACAATTATAATAAAGACTAAAGAGCACGAGAAGGTTCAAAATGAATGTTTTCGGTAAATTTAGAATTGTCCGCGGGCTAACCCAAGCTCAAATAGCCCATCCCTATGCGGTTTCAATTTTTTCTCGGATCAAGCGGGTTGGTCCGCGCGGGCTGCGGTCCGAATTCCAATGGCCCAAGCCCGCCCCGCAGCGGATCTATGTGGGCTCAACCCGCGGATTACAACCCATTTTGACATCTCTAATCTGGCCTTACGGTCAAACAACATTCAAATCTCCCACCGGAAGATAATCCGATGGACGTTTGATCCCTGATTTTATCGGTAACGCTAAATAATGTGTTAGATTCTTGAATACTCTGTCCGTTCGTTACTATTTTCTCCGGCTACTTTCAGTTTAACTGATTGCTAACGTGGCAGCTAAGTATGCATGGTTACCGTTAATCCCCCCAAATCTACAACCAAGTAACGGTAATAATCAATTTACCTTTGTGGTAAATTTTGCTTCAGTGGTGCTGGAGCTTTGGTCGGAACGTTCCCCGGAATGGTAAATTAATATATTTTGTTAATCTGTTGACAGTTTATTACAATAATACCACTGTAAAATAATGCTCTATCTGTTTCAAATTAGATGAAGTGTAAAGTTTTTACACAAAAGTTTAAGAAATCATTCAATTTTTTTTTTATAAACTAAAACATAATTTTATATATTTAAATACGGTCCAACCAATAACAAAACATTAATATATAGAATATAAATGGTCAAAAAAACTAATTAATTTTATATTAAAAATTAAAAATATCATATAATTTGAAACAAAAAAATACACTAAACATCATCTATTTTGAAATAGAAAAACTATAATATTTCGATTTTGAATTAAGTTTTTGATCCATATCTCGCTAAATTAATAAATATCATTGGTTTCAATATTATTAACAGGAGGTTTTATTAAAATATCAGTGACTTTTTGACCATGAAGGTGATGAATTTGGGAACACAGTTAAGTAACTTCAAGAAAGTTGAAAAGAGTTTGAGATCTGTGTTAGGAGACTCAAAGGCCAAGAGGATTTTCTCAAGAGCTGTTTATCTATTTCATATTGGAGCCAACGACTATATATATCCTGCCTTATTCGCAAATTCTTCCACTTTACAATCCATTTCCAAGGAGAAATTAACCGATTATGTTTTCGAAAATATAACAGCCGCAATCGAGGTAAAAACTCATATTCAAATTCATCCAAAAACCTATTTGTTTGTTTGTTTGAAAATGAGAGACTTGAGTTTCTGTGTTCTTAGGAAGTGTATAAAATTGGAGGAAGAAATTTTGGATTCTTGAATATAGGAGCGTATGATTGTGCACCAGCCTCATTGATTATAGACCGAACAAAAATAGGATCTTGTTTCAAGCCAATCACTGAGCTCATCAATTTGCATAACAAGAAGTTTCCTAACGTGTTAAAGCGTCTAGAGCGTGACCTATCTGGATTCAAATACGTCCTTCATGATTATCACACTTTTCTATCAGAAAGAATCAACAATCCTTTGAAATACGGTAAATCAATTAACTCATATCGTAATTATTTGATGTAAAACATCTAACTAATTTGTATTATTTTTTTTTGGTTAAAGGGTTCAAGGAAGTGAAGAAGGAATGCTGTGGGACTGGACCATTGAGGGGAATAAATACTTGTGGAGGCCGAGTTTTGGGGTTATCACAAGATTACGATTTATGCGAGAATGTTACGGAATACTTGTTTTTTCGATTCCTTTCATTTGACGGAGAAGGCTCATCAACAGATTGCTGAGCTTGTGATGACCGAGGTGGTCACAGGGTCGGGATGCGCGTCCTGCTGGAGAGTTGACGTGCTAGGTCCGAAGGAACTAAGTTATTCTTGAGAGAGAACCGACTAGATTCAGAGATAAGTAAGAATAAAGTAATGCTCGGGAGGCTAGAAGAGAAGATTGTGTTCGGGGTTCTTTATTGAGAGTAATACGCTCGGGACGAGCGTATTTGATATTCAGATTCCTGAGCAGGTCGAAAGACGTGCTCGGTTTACAATTCGGGAAATTGATTCTAGAGAGAGAAAGTAGTAAGAAGTGCACAAATCCCCAAAAAGTTACATTGATGTACAGTGACGACTCCTATTTATAGTAAAATACGGTCGTACTTTCTACAAGCCGTTGACCGCTTGTCGAGTTCGTGCGGGTTGGACCGTACTTGGTGGCGTGATGGGCCGAGCCGTACATTCCTTGGACGTTTGTGCAGCTGAGCCGGCTCGTTGTCGTTTTGTTCAGGTCGAGCCGAGCCGAGCCGATGTAACGAGCTCGGTCTGGCATATTCGTTCTGGCCCTTTATCGCTTGTTGGGCCTTGGATTTCTTGTTGGGCCGACCTTGAGTTGAAGAATAGGTATTGGGCCTTCTAAATGGGTGGGGTGCTAAACCCATATATAACAGTAAGCCCCCCCAGTTCGTCGATCTTCGTGGTGTCGAGGTCGGCGGATTTGATCAGTGCTTAGTTGGGCCAATATTTATTCGGAATCGGCCCGGTCCGTTAATTGAATCCGTGTGCCTTTTTTCTTCTTCTTCGGGGGGTGCGAGAAATTTCTTGGGAACTGGCGGGGCATCGAAGAGTCGGCTTGTTGCAATGATGGCATCTATAAACGTGGGAAGCCGAAGGGTTGCGTAGGGGTCATCATTGCGCTTGTCTCGAGATTTTCCCCGCTCGCTTATATATATCTTGCTCCGCTCTTCTCCAGTTTCATTTCTCTCCCTTCGCAGGTATTTCGCTCTCCCTTCTCTCTAGATTTTTCTCTCTCTAGGTTTGTTGCTTTGTTGTATTGTAAGTTATGAGAATCGATTCTAGTTCAGCGTCTTCCTCGGGTCGGGACTTGTATTCGGTTAGATTGTCCGAAGATGATTCCGTTCAGTCCAGTTCGTCGGTAGGTCAGCTAGTCTCCTCGCCTGGCTCGGGACGAACGGAGGTCATTTCCCAGAATCCTGACGATAACCGAACTCATGATCCGACGGCCTCGGGCAGTGTACAGAGTTTCCGTGTGCCTTATCTGATCGATTCCGAAGACGACGGTGCTCGGCCCTGGATCCCGTTGAACCAGAACTTGGGCTCTCTTCCCGTGAAGGCAGAAGTGGTGGCTACGGTTGACCAGGCTCGGTGCGACAGGATGGTGGTGGAACCGAGGAGACCGAGTAAGGCTCGGAAGACGGGGCGAAAGGCCGCGGATGGCCCGAAGAAGACGCGTCCGGTTCGTGAAGTTCTTCCGACAAAATGCTCGGAGGATGACTTGGCGTGGCTGAGGGACAACTGTGATCCTGGGGGTATTGACCGGCTCGAGCTTCGCAAACCTGAGTCGCACGAGAGGCCCTGGGATTGTCCCGAGGGGTGGATATGCTTGTACGATTTTTGGTTCAGGGGTATCCACCTTCGGTTCCCTCTACCGAGGTTGCTGGTGGCTTATTGCGAAGAGAGAAGGATTGCTATGTCCCAGCTGTGCCCGGCCGCTGTTCAAAACTTGGTTGGATCCATGATTCTGGCCTCCGAGTGTGGAGTGGAGATGACTCTTCGGTTTTTTGAAGAGATAACGACAATTTCCACAAACCCTACTACCGTCGGGACCCGGTATGTCTGTATGCGTACTCGTTATGGGGAGAAGGTCGTCATCGGGAAACCGTCTAAAATTGACGACTGGCAGGATCGCTACTTTTATGTTCGGGTTAATTCCGCCTCGGTTCCCGATCCTGAGAGGCCGTATAGGACGCTCTGGAATCATCTTCATGGTAATCTCTACTTCCTGCTCGTTCCTCTAAATAGACTAACTCATCCTCGTTCTTTCTTCTTGCAGATCGTCATTCTATCGATCTCCCAGTTCCAGACCAGTTTTTGTCGAAGCTGCATAGGCTCGTTGCTCGGAGTATCCAGAGGTGGCCGGACGTTCACGTTAGTCGGGTCAGGCGAGCCATAGAGTGTTCAGACGAAGGTATTCTTGTCGTTTTTTGTCTTTTCTATGTTTTGCTCTTTTTTTTTTACTTCTTCGATACGCATCGTATGTTCTGCAGGCTGTTATCTGCGTTCGGTCGAGTCTTTGATTGAGCATAACAGTAGACCTCTCGTTCCGATCGTGCCGAAGAAAAGTCGGAAGCTGGAGATGGGCCGTATGGATCTGGAAGTTGTAAACTACGTCGAGGAGAATCTCGTCGATCAGCAGGAAAATCCTGTTGCGGAGCCAACAAATCCCTCCGAGCCACAGGTAAATCCTGTTGCCTTGGACCCAAATCGACCTTTTTCGCCATCGGTCGGGGAGGTCCCGCCCGGGATGGTTTTTGTAAACGAGTATCATCGGGATTTGTTTCGTCAGGTTTGCGAGGCGGTGGAGGCGGCCGAGGCTCAAAATAAGAAAAGGAAAAAGAAGAAAAGGTGGCCGCAACTGAACCGGGAACTCCCCTTGTCCCTGAAGATGGTCGAGAGACCGAAGAAAACGTTGACGTCTTCTCCTTAATCAGGAAGAAGAAAAAGAGGGCTGTTGATCCTGCGGGTCAAGCACTCGAGCCTTCCGAGCGGTCGGCTCTGGTGGTTCTTCCGGGTGCTACGGGTACCCAGGTCGGGGACGTCGAGGGTCCAAATGTTGATGATGCGGCTCTTCTGGAGCGTTCGACCGATGACCCGGGCGCTGGCCATGCTGAGGTTGAAGGCCGGGAAGAAGACGGGGATGCTGATCCTCGGGAGAACCAGTCTATTCCGGATCTGGATGAGATCGCCGGACTCACTTTCTTGGGTGGACCGGGTGAAGGGGCGTTCACGGACTATGGCTTCTCCGTTCGGTATGAAGGTGAGATGCCGATGGTTCGTGATGGTGGAGCTTGCGCGGACTTGTTCCGGATGTTGCGGGAAAGTCCTCCGCATCCGTTGCCTCCGGTTGAGAATACGCGCTTCCCTGATCGGAAGAAAGCGGCAGCCAAAGATATGGCTCGGGTAAGATTTAACTTTTCCTATGATTTTTATCTTTGTTGATCGTCCTCTTTCTAATCTGTCTTTCATTTCAGGGCCTTGCTAACTATAACCTTCTGTTCGATGCGTACGAGCAGAGGGAGGTCGACCTTGAGAGGGCGATCAGTGGGTTGAAGCGGGACCTTACCAAGGCCGGTAAGGTCATTGCCGAGCTAGAGGGGTATCGTGAGGTGTCACTACACGCGGTGGCGCTTCGATCGACCCTTGAAGATGAGCAGAGGAAGGTGTCTGCTTTGGAAGAGAAAGTCGCTGGACTTTCGACTGAGAACGATCGGCTAAATACTGAGAATGTTCAGTGTCTGGCTGATTGCTCAAACGTTCGGGCCGAAGCCGATGAACTGATTGCTCGGGTATTTGATTTGGAGGGCAGGCTTGAATCCGAGTGTGCTCGGCTGAGATCCTCTCGTACGCGGGAAGTCCAGAAAGAGAGGCGGCAGATTTCTGAGAAAGCGCAAGCTCGGCTTTCTAAAATTAAGAAGGCTAACGAGGAGAAAGAGCTCGGGCGGAGGACCCAAATATTGATGAATCAGGCCGCTGCCGTTGCGTCCATGCTGGAGACACTGGTTAAGGAGGGATTTGCTATTCCTCCTGATAGGATAGCCAAGGCCCATGCCGATGCTGCTCATTTTAAGGAGGCGCTCATCTCGATTGAGTTTACCGACCTGAAGGACGAAGATTTTACCATGACTCCACCGGATAGTCCTGGTCGGGCCGCCGGAGGCTCTTCGGTATCTGCGACGGATCAGCAAGCTTCGGTCGAGGATGAGGATCGAGCTCCCGAGGCTGCTTCTTAAACTTTGCTGTTTCTCCTTTTCTTTTTGTAATATGTTATTGTAATCGGATCTTCGCCTTCGTGCGTTCTTAATGAACTTGTTTTCTTCTCGTTCCCACTCTTTTATTTATGCTTAAGTTGAAATAAACGATGAAAGAAGGAAGTGCTCGGTTTTGGTTAGATAGTTGATTTTGGCGAGGAGCGAGCGCGATGCTCGGCTTATCCCGTAGGACTGACCGGGACAGTTATGCGAAACTGTGTTCGGCTTATTTTTTCTGTCAGTCGTCCTTGTGCGGGAACTGGGCCCGGCTTACTTAGTTGTGGGTTTTGAGACTATGCTCGTTGTACCACGGGTCGGGCGCGAGTAAGTGCTCGGCTTACCCCTAAGGTCAGATCGGGACAGTGTGCGAGAGCTATGCTCGGCTTATTTACTGTCGATTAGCCTTGTGCGGGACTTGGCCCGGCTTAAAAAGTATCGAACATCTGGCCAGGATGTCGATCTGTTCGGTGCGTTTGAGATAAGGATTTAAACTTAATAAGATTTTGTTATTGATATAGCTGAGCCTCGTGAGAGGTTGCCTACGTACCCCGAAAGGGGATCAAGCCGATCGTAGTTCACTTTACATATTACTCGAACTCGTGTATAGCGAGCTCGGTTTTGGAGCGAGAGATGCTCGTTTTTTTTTTTTTTTTTTTTGAGCGCGATGCTCGGCTTTTCCGTGAGCAAGATATGCTCGTTTTTTTTTTTTTTTTTTTTTTTTTTTTTTTTTTTGGGCGCGATGCTCGGCTTTGTCGTGAGCGGGAGATGCTCGGCCTAGTAGTAGTACCGTTTGAGTTTGTTTGCATTCCAAGAGCGTGGAATGGCTCCTCCCTTCATCGTTACGAGCTCGTAAACCCCGGGCTTTACTATCTTCGAAACAATGTATGGACCTTCCCAATTTGCGCCGAGCTTCCCTGCTCGGTGTTCCCGCGTGTTCTCGAACACTTTCCTGAGGATGAGGTCGCCTTCTACAAAACGTCGACCCTTAACCTTCTTGTTGTAGTGTCGGGTGATCTGTTGCTGGTAGTTTTGGAGGCGTAGGAGTGCTCGGTCTCGTAACTCTTCTGCGTGGTCGAGGCAATCAATAATCATGTTGTTGTTAAGCTCCTCGTGCTCGGGCGCAACACTCAAGCGTATTGTCGGGACGCACACCTCGGCCGGAGACATTGCCTCCATTCCGTGAGAAAGTGAGAAGGGGGTTTGACCGGTTGATGTCCTTGGTGTGGTTCGATGGGACCAGAGAACGTCGTCGAGCTCGTCGGCCCAGAGGCCTTTCTTGCTCTCCATCCGTTTCTTCAGTCCGTCAATGATTGTCTTGTTTGTCGCCTCGGCCTGTCCGTTCCCTTGTGGGTATCTCGGGGTGGACTTGCTTAGACGGATCTTCCATCTTGCACAGAAACCTTCGAACAGATTGGAGATGAATTGGGACCCGTTATCGGTTACAATCTCGTATGGGACGCCGTGGCGACATATTATGTATTTCCAGACGAACTTCTGAACGTCGATGTTTTTGATTTCCGAGTAGGATTCGGCTTCGACCCATTTGGTGAAATAATCGGTCATTATCAGGATGAATTTCTTTTGATGCGAGGCTGGCAGGGGCCCGACGATGTCCATGGCCCATCTCATAAATGGGTAGGGTGTGGCTGCAGTGGTGAGAAGCTCGGGTGGCTGGTGTATGCTTGGGGCGTGCCTCTGACATTTCTCGCATCGGGCAACATAGCTCTCACAGTCAGCGATCATGGTTGGCCAGAAGTGACCGTGTCGCTTTATTTTTGTGGCCAATGCTCGGCCGCTTGTATGATTTCCGCCTGCTCCTTCGTGAGTTTGCTCGGTGACCCATTTGATCTCCTGCCCGTTTATGCATCGTAAGAGTGCCTTGGACGCGCTCCATCGAAATAGTTCGTCCTTCATCATTACGTACTGAGCGCAGCGAGCTTTTAAACGGCGAGCTGCCCAACGATCCCCGGGGACCTTCCCCGTTAATATATAGTCTTTGATTTCGTCTCTCCAGTCGATGGTAATAGTATGCTCGGGATCGGTATCCCTAATTACTTCCTCGTTGCTTTTGTGAGCATCGTCCAATCCTTCGTCTTCCTCGGTAATGAGAAGTACGTCTTCGTTTGACGCAATGCTTGGTCGGGCTATGCATTCGACTGGAATGATTCGACGATGCTAGGGCGGCCAGTGCGTCGGCAGAGGAGTTGTCGCTTCGGGGAATCTTTGTTAGCGTGACTGAGCCGATTCGCGCGGTAATTTCTTGGACGAGCTTTAAGTACGCGTCCATGCGCTCGTTTTTTGCTTCATATTCCCCGTTAAATTGGTTCACAACGAGCTGAGAGTCGGCGAACGCGTCTACTTGCCTTGCCCCTACTACTTCGGCCAGTCGCAATCCTGCGAGTAGTGCTTCGTATTCGGCTTCGTTGTTAGAGGCCGGAAATCCTAGACGGAAGGATTGCTCGATCAATTCGCCGGTCGGGGAGGTCAGTTTGACTCCAACTCCTGAACCGTTTCTTGATGATGAACCGTCTACGAACAGAGTCCACTTCTCCTTTGGCTCTTGTCCTTCGGCTATGGTGAGCTCGGGTGGTAGTTCGATGATGAAGTCTGCGAGGACCTGGGATTTGGCGCTGGTCCTGGGCTTGTACTCAATATCGTATTCGCTGAGCTCAACTGCCCACTTAGCGATCCTTCCTGATTGGCTCGGGCTGTGCAATATTGTTCGGATCGGTTGATTTGTTAGGACGACCACCGAATGCGACTGGAAATAGGGGCGGAGCTTCCGGGCTGAGACGACGACTGCTAACGCGAGTTTCTCAAGTGTGTTGTAGCGTGTTTCTGCGTCGTCAAATATCTTGCTGGTATAGAAGATTGGTCGTTGATCGCCTCGGTCGTCGCGGACGAGCACACTGCTGACTGCCGAGGTTGACACAGAGATGTACAAGTACAGTGTCTCTCCCTCCTCGGGTTTGGCCAGAATTGGTGGGGTGGAGAGGTAGGTCTTTAGCTGTTGAAACGCGTCCTCGCACTTAGCGTCCCACTCGAATTTCTTGTTCCCACGAAGAAGATTGTAGAAAGGGAGACACTTGTCCGTTGATCGAGAGATGAATCTATTCAGGGCTGCGACACGTTCGGTTAGTCGTTGGACTTCTCTGGTGTTCCTTGGAGATGGGAGCTCGGTGATCGCCGTTATTTTCTTCGGATTTGCTTCGATGCCCCTCTTTGTGACGATGTAACCAAGGAATTCTCCCGATGTGACCGCGAAAGTACATTTTGCTGGATTCAACTTCATTCCGTACTTGTTCAGGCTCGCGAAACATGTTGCGAGGTGCCTGATGTGGTCGTCGGCTAAAGCGGATTTGACGAGCATATCGTCAATATAAACTTCCATTGTGTTGCCGAGCTGGTCGGCGAACATTCGGTTTACGAGGCGCTGGTAAGTTGCTCCTGCATTCTTGAGCCCGAAGGGCATCACTTTGTAACAATATGTCCCGCGGTCAGTGATGAAGGAAGTCTTTTCTCGGTCGTCTGGGTGCATCATAATCTGATTATACCCGGCGAAGGCGTCCATGAACGATAGTAGCTCGTGGCCGGTGGTCGCTTCTACGAGTCGATCAATGTGCGGAAGCGGGAAGCTATCCTTTGGGCATGCCTTGTTGAGGTCGGTGAAATCTACGCATACTCTCCATTTACCGTTCTTCTTTTTCACTACGACGGGATTTGCCAACCAGTCCCGATATTTCACCTCGGTGATCGAACCTGCCTTTGAAAGTCTTTCTACCTCATCATTGACAGCTTTGGCGCGTTCGGGGCCGAGCTTTCGTCTTTTCTGTTTGACTGGCTTAAAGATCGGATCGACGTGCAGTTCGTGACATGCGATGGTCGGGTCGACTCCAGTCATGTCATTCGTCGTCCAGGCGAAGGTCGTGGCATTTTCCTTCAGGAATTCTATGAGCTTGTCTCGTAGGTCAGCTCGGAGGTCGGCTCCTATTCCGACGCAGCGTTCGGGATCGCGAATGTCGATATTGATTTGTACTACCGCGTCCTTCTGTGGGCGGTCGGGAGGTGGCAGCTCGATTCGAGGCTCTGCGACTAGGTATGTTTGTGATTTATGGCGCATTTTGTGCTCGATACGGAAGCATGTGCGGGATATCCTTTGATCTCCTCGTAGTGTATATACGCCGAACGGGGTTGGGAACTTGACACATTGATGAAATGTGGATGGGACTGCCCTCATTTCGTGAATCCAAGGCGTGCCGAGGATGACGTTGTAGATAGCTGGTCGGTCGACGACTACGAATTTGATCAGCTTGGTGATTCTGCCGACGTAGACTGGAAGTTTGATTGTTCCGATTGTGTTGATCGAGTCGCCCGAGAATCCGGTTAGTGGTCTCGTCGAAGGTTTGATACGGTAGTCGCTGAGCTCCATTCGTTGCAGTGTTTCTCTAAAAATTAGGTCAACCGAGCTGCCGGTATCGATCAGGATTTTTTCTACTTCGCAGTCGCCGATTCTCATGGCGACGACGAGTGGATCGTTATGCGGTCGATCCACTCCTTCGGCATCCTGTTCGGTGAAACTTACTTCCTCGCCGATTCTGAGCTCGTCAGTGGCGTTTTGTCGGTAGTGCTGGGCGGCCGTGGCCCTTCGTTCGTATTCTTTTATCGATCGAACTGAATCGTTGACCATAGGCAGTCCTCCCATAATCATGTTTATTCGCCTCCTCGGACGTGCTCCGTCTTCTTCTTCTTCGTCGCGGGCTCTTTTGTCCGCGGCTGCCGCTGCGTTGATTTGTTCGGTCTCTTCGTCGAAAGCAATCTGTTTCCTTCGCTCTTCCTGGACGATCCTGAAGCGCTCGGCCTCGTTCTTTGGTTGCGTGACCTGGTTGATTTGCTTTGGGTGAGGTTTGTTGCGATCCAGCATTAGTTTCTTCCCATCTTTTTGGTAATCGGCGAAGAGGAGGGCTTGAAGGTTTCTGCATTCCTCGGTGCTGTGACCCGCTCGCTGATGATATTCGCAGAATAACTTGTTTTTATCGGCTCCTCGGATGAACTTGTTCCACGGCTTGCCTTGATTTTGGCCTTGGTATCCTTGTGTGGATCGTTCCTGCTGATGATTTTGAGAACGGTCGGGATGATTTTGTCGTTGATCCTGGTGGGGACGTTCCTCGTCCTGTCGGTGATCTCGCGACTGATCACTGACGTAATACGACGATTTCCCTTTTCTTGCGGTTTCTTCCTCCTTGGATTTCTTGTAATCCTGATCGTAGTGCTGCCGAGGTTCGTATTGCTCGGTATTCTTTTCGCTCTTGTCTTTCGAAGTCGAACTCTTGGGCCCGAATTTTTTGGCTAGGGTTTCTTTTTCTTCCTCGAGTTCGACGAAGATCGATGCGCGGTGGAGGGCGTCCTCTAGCGAGCTTGGCCTATTTTTCTTCAGTTCTTCCCGGAAGCTTGATTCGTACCAGAGGCCGTTTCGGAGTGCGGGTAGACCCTCGCTGTCGGTGATCGTGATTTTGGCCAAAACGTTTTTAAAGCGGGTGACGTACGATCGGAGGCTTTCCCTCGGTCCTTGGGAGATAGCCCATAGGTCGGCATTTGATACTTCCTCCTGAATATACATCGAGTAATGTTTGAGAAAGGCGTGCGTTAAGTCGCTGTATCCGTCGATCGAGTTTGGTTCCAAACGGGAGAACCAATCCAGGGCCGAGCCGGTTAAGTGCTCGACGAATAGTTGGCAGTAACCTGCGTCTCGTTCCCCGATACTGAATTTTGTCCTCCCCATTGCAATGCGAAAAGCCGTCAGAAACTGCCTTGGGTCGGATTTGCCGTCGTAGTTTGTCATCTTGATTTTGACCGCCGAAATAGGATGCTCGAACTGGGTATCCATGAGGCGACGAGTGAACGGAGTGTTCTGAGTTTCTTCCAGTACGCGGTCGATTTCAGGGGCCGAGCTGATCGCCTGATTGACTTTGGACGTCATATTTTTCAACATTAATTTTATGTCTTCGATTTCGTTGTCCCTATGTGCGTCGGGCGCTGAGCTACTCGGGATATCCGTGTTGGGGGGTTGTTCGTCCTCGGTCTGTTGCTGCGTTACCGTCCGGTTTCTCGGATTTGGGGGTGGCATTTCTTCAAATAACGCTCGGTGGAGATGAGTTTGGGGAACGGATCCTTGTTGACTTGTCATTCGTAGATCATTGATTTGCCCTTGGCATACTGCGTGCGCCGTGGCGAGCTGATCGAAGCGAGCGTTGCTTCCCTGAGAGAGTTCGGCTATTTGAGTCATGAGAGTTTTGAGCAAGGTGGACATGTCCTGCTCGTTTGTCTGAGTTTCCGCGGCTTGCTGTGGTCGTTCGGTACACAAAGGTTGCTGCTCGGCGCCGGCCGGCTGAATGATTGGATCTGCAACCTGAGAAACGTGCTGGGGTTGCCCTCTTGCTCGGGAGGCTGTTTCCGAGCTTGTGATGTCTTCGATGTGGACGTAATCCTTGTTCGATGGAGCTCCTGTCATCGCTGAATCTGTCCGTTAGTGAAGAAAAACTTAAATCCCCACAGACGGCGCCAATTGTGATGACCGAGGTGGTCACAGGGTCGGGATGCGCGTCCTGCTGGAGAGTTGACGTGCTCGGTCCGAAGGAACTAAGTTATTCTTGAGAGAGAACCGACTAGATTCAGAGATAAGTAAGAATAAAGTAATGCTCGGGAGGCTAGAAGAGAAGATTGTGTTCGGGGTTCTTTATTGAGAGTAATACGCTCGGGACGAGCGTATTTGATATTCAGATTCCTGAGCAGGTCGAAAGACGTGCTCGGTTTACAATTCGGGAAATTGATTCTAGAGAGAGAAAGTAGTAAGAAGTGCACAAATCCCCAAAAAGTTACATTGATGTACAGTGACGACTCCTATTTATAGTAAAATACGGTCGTACTTTCTACAGGCCGTTGACCGCTTGTCGAGTTCGTGCGGGTTGGGCCGTACTTGGTGACGTGATGGGCCTAGCCGTACATTCCTTGGACGTTTGTGCAGCTGAGCCGGCTCGTTGTCGTTTTGTTCAGGTCGAGCCGAGCCGAGCCGATGTAACGAGCTCGGTCTGGCATATTCGTTCTGGCCCTTTATCGCTTGTTGGGCCTTGGATTTCTTGTTGGGCCGACCTTGAGTTGAAGAATAGGTATTGGGCCTTCTAAATGGGTGGGGTGCTAAACCCATATATAACAATAAATACTTGTGGAGGCCGAGTTTTGGGGTTATCACAAGATTACGATTTATGCGAGAATGTTACGGAATACTTGTTTTTTCGATTCCTTTCATTTGACGGAGAAGGCTCATCAACAGATTGCTGAGCTTATTTGGAGTGGACCGTCTAATGTTACTGGACCTTATAATCTCAAAACATTGTTTGAGTTTAAGTAGAATCTGTATGAACATAAGAGACGAGGTCACTATCTTGCCAAGTCGTATTTGTAATGATCTTTGTGTAATAAATACAGTAATAAGAGTTGATGAATCTTATATAGCGCCAATATGAACAACATATGTTCAAAAGAAATTTAGATAAGTACAATCTTAGTTACTTAGATGGCAAGAAACCGGCATCACAAGATAAATCATGGACATGGTGAGGCGTTTTCAGTTTTTCATAAAACTGGACATATCTAGTTTATTTTCCGTGCAAGTCATACTCCCTCCATCTATTTAATTTGAAATTGATTTTATTTTAGTTGTGAAGTGTTTTACATGTGTTTAAATAAATAAAAATCTTAGTATATGTTGGAAAAATAATATTAATAAATAAATAAACTTAGTATAATAATAATAATAGAAAAGCCAATATTCATGAAACAGAGCAAAAAAAAAAAATAGCAAACAAAGAGATTTTAGCAACCGCATTGACGCGACATAATGACAAGGTTCGACTCTGTTTTGATGTTGTAGTCAGCTATGGTGCGAGTGTTGACGAGCGTCTTGCCATGAAAGAGCAGAGTCTGCTGGTCCACTGGTGGTCCTCCTTGATCAAAGATCATATCCTTGACTTCTTCAATGGTCTCGGATCCCTTCACCTCTAGGTCAAACGTTTTCCCTAGAAGAGTCGACACAAAAATCCTCATGACTGCATCCGGATCCGGACCGAGACGAAGGATCAATTGACGGGTGGGTCCATGGATCTTGAGGTCGATGGTTTCGGAGCTATCCTCAACCTCTAGATTTATGCTCTTTCCTTTCACCGTCTCGATAGAAATATGCATTGCAGCAATTAACAAGTGCAGTATTATTGAAATATGAGACCAAAATCAAAACCAAGCTTGACTTTTCTTCTCTCCTTCTCTCTTTAGGGTTTCCTCCGGTAGGGGTTTGGAAAAGAACTCGTTTTCATTCCTTGATCTAGAGGCAGGTATATATACATGTATGTGTCTTAAACCTAAACGAGATAGATTGCTACTATAAAAGATACGCAATAACGATCATATCCAAATAGAGATTTGTTTTATTTATTATTTTGAGTCCTTTTTTGGAGAACGTCGGCCTTAACTTCTTTTTTTTTGTCAACAAACGTCGGTCTTAACTAAAGGTCTAAGTTACGCGAAAGCATTACAGATTATTTGTTTTTTGATCATTTTCATTTTATTAAGAAAGTTCATGGACGGACACAACAAGAAAACAAGCGATTACTAACACAAAAATTGGTCGATAATCTATTGGAAATGGCCTAAACCAATGAATTACAACTGAATTAATCTATCGATTTTAGATCGTTGGAAATTAAAATCCGTCGATTTTTTGTCAGTAATTACCGACAATTGTTCGATGGGAAAGAAATCGACGAAAACTAAATCGACATAAATTCGACGAAACAACGGTTTACCGACGAATAATCAAAGACCTAAGCCGGTGGATATTAGCGACGGGTTTATTCGTCGGTTACCCGTCGGAAAAAACCGTCGGTAATTCTTCGGTAAATTACCGACAAAAAAACGACTGATTAATTGACGAACTTAACCGACGAATTACCGAAAGAAAACCTACGACAAACCGAAATTTATTTACCGACAGTTTTCTGACAGATCACAAACCAACAAAAATTGAATACTTATTTTTAAATATAATTAATATTTTAAAATAAAATTATTGATAATGAAATTTTAATAAATAAAATTATTTAAAAACGAAAATAAAATGTAAAATAAAAATTATTCAAATACATAAAACATTAAAATAAAATAAAAGGTATTTTATTACAAACTATCCGGATCCCGATCCAGACCCCCTATCCCCATCCCGAACCCGATCCCGAATCCGAGAAAACAAGAGGTCATTCAGCCGAGCTTCCATGGCGGCCATTTTTCGTCAATCTTCGCTTGTTTGGCGAAAACCGCCTCTTGTTGAGCGAGGAGGGTCACATGAGTCGCCTTCAAGCTAGCGATCTCCTCGTCTTTCTTCCTCAACAGTGTGGTGAAAAAGTCCATGTCGGGATGGAAGCAGGAAAGTGGAGTCGAGGATGCTAGCTTCTCTGACATGTTTCTTACGCCGAAGAACAGCCCTTACTCTTTGGTGTTTCCTGCAACAGATTTAAAATTCATTATAAATCAAATATCTAAAAAAAATTATAAAAGTATTTATTAAAATGAAAAATTTACCTCATAACGATTTCGTTGATCTGTTCCGCCGGTGGAGAAGCCCTTGAATTCGACACTTCCTCGGACTGCTGGGATACGACAACATCCACAACTTTCTTCTTCGAAGCCTCGACGACCCTCCGAGCGATCGGATACTGAATGAGGCATGTAATCTTGCTGGTGTGGCCGCCCTCGATCAGATCAATCAACGTCAGTGGTCGTCCCTCTCTCTCGGTCTACAAACAAACATAATTTAGAAAATGACTTAAAATATGGTAAAAGGTAAATGTTAAACTTACAAAATCAAATTTCTGGTGCATCGTGCTCTTTGCCCCCTGTTGTGGATCGCAATCCTGACGCCGCCTCTTTCGCTCTTATTGTTCTTCGATTTCGTCGAAGAAGTCGATACTGTGTCGGGTTTCGATCAGTGATGAACAAACCTAGATAGACGTGTTCAAGAGGCCTCTTAGCTACATCTCCAACCGCCCTCTTCTACTTCCACTCGTTGACGGCCGATTTTCGAGTAGTGCGAATACACCTTCTTTGGAACTCCTCTTCAAACGTACCAGTGATGTTCAAATCCCACTAATACTCTTACTACAAAAAATCTCGTTTGTTATTAATAATTAATAATAAAATAAGGTAAGAAAGGTAAGTATAAAAAGATGCTTATCGTGAACTAGCGGAACCAGTTATACCTATCTAGTAAAGACATATCATGGTATGTTAGATATGCATGTTTCAACAGGTCGTGCATAATCTTCAAGATACACTTCGTAATCTTGGCGCTGGTCATCCCAAACCTAAAAACAAAATGACAAGAAAAGTAAAACATAATATAAGTAAAGAAAAAGATGAATTTACGAAAGGAAAAAAAATTACCAATAGACAGGTAAGGGGTGCGACGATCGGAATCGAGTCTGGTCAACAGCTCTTGGCCCAACTGACTGACTAGTTCTGAAATATCCATAGCAATGGAGAGGGGAACATGCTATCTCTCTAGCACCTGATGCACATGATGGCTCCCACTGAGAACATGCTCTCGCGGCAGAGGTGATCGAGTGCCTTGGAGAGCCTCAAAATCTCTGAATCTTTCGCTAGACCTAATAAAAGATTAGAAAAAATTTCAAATTATAAAAAATATTTTTTTATCACAGTTTATACAAAACTATAAATATTATAATAAAAATTATTAAAAACTCATTCAAAAAATGTTATAGTTTTTATCAAAAATATAAAAACTTTATAAATATAAAATTTATGAAAGTTTGTATATAAAAGATTTTAAAAAATTTAAAAAACGTTTTAAACATTATAAAAAGTTTTTCAAAATTATGAAAAATGTTTAATTTAAATTTAAATATATTTATAAATTTTGGAAATATATTTAAAATGGTATTGCACCTTAAAACCACCAAAAATGTTTATAAATCTTCAAAAACGAATTAAAAACAATTACATTTCAATATATAATGTAAATTTTAATGTTGGTATACGTTATATCAGCTTAGATTATTGTATGAAATGAATTGACATCGTTTATTTTTAGGAAACCTCTAATTTTTAGATTTTTTCACTCAAATAAAAAAACGAATATACCCCATTTTGTTATGCTCCCAACACCATGAATCTTCCTGTGAGACCACTGTTTGAGTTTTTAACATTTTTCTGATATCTTGGAGGACAATGTTTTTGTTGAATATTGCATATTTTTTTTTAACATGTTTGCCTACCATGATCCCATCAAGGTCACATCAAAATAATAGTTCTTATCCGCGGGACCATGGTCATTATCTTCCATCTGCCTTCATTATCAATCCACATATTTTTATTCTTTCCTCTACCTGTTAATCCGCCAAAAAATTATAATACTATAATAATAAATTAATATAATATTTATTATTTATAAACTATGATAATTTACATATTATATTATAAAATATAATAATAATAAATTAATATGAATTTTATTAATTATAAATCATGATATTCATATATTTTGTGGTATATATTTAATATATTGCTTAATCTTATAAACGTTTAGGCTGTCTAATTACAATCTAAACTTTCGATTAAGCGTTCTAGATGCTACATGTTGGGTCACCGCCCGACTAGCATGTAGCACTTTCTTGAACACTGCTTTTGGCCATAGTAAATACTTCTCCATGCGAAAGATAGATAAATACCTAATTTTCTGAAAGAAAATCAATTCGATCATTATATCTATTCTTAATGATACGCCGCCTTGAAGATATATACAATGCCGATCCAACATTTTTGTATATCTTATTCAACTTTAAAACACTATTTAATACAATTAAGGTTCTAAACTTAATTTAATATATCTTAATGAAAAAAAATTATTTAGAAAATTCTCTCTAAATTTTTTTAAATGTATTATAGAAATATATTTAAAAATACTCTTTTGTTTTTTTTTAAATATACACTAATGAAGAAAATATATATATAATGTTATTTTTAGTCGGATGTCCTAAATCGTTGTTTATCTGACTTATGCTTGAAGCCGATATGTACTAGAACTCTTGTGTTTTTTTTTTTGAATTATTAAGAGATTTTGAGCAAATTCGTAATCCCCTCAAATCCGAAATCACAATATATAATATTAATTTCATTTCAAATGTTAACTGATTTTGTAATGTTTAGTTTTTGTCTATAAAGCATTGAATTAGTCAATAATACAATTATGCAAATCAGGCATTCAATATGTAGAAATCGACGACAAAAAAAAAATATGTAGAAATCATGTTTCGAGCGTTGTTTTTATTATTGTAAAGAATATATTAAGTATAATAACTTAATGAAATAATATGTAAGTCTTTTCAATGCTGATAAAGATTCTGAAAACTATTCAAAAACAATTTTATAGACAATATTTTATTTTTTCCAGTGTTCGAAAACGCGGCTTCCGCGGCCGCCTAGGCGGCGAGAAGGCGGTCGGCGGCCGGGAGCCGCTGTGATTTCGTCCAAATCGGAGAAAAACTCGACCGTTTTAAAAAATCTCGTTTTTGTAATCGTTTTTGTTAAAAACTCAAACAGATTCGACTAGATCTATGATTTTTAGAAACAAACTGTAATAAAAACGGATTAAAATGATGCAAATAATGCAAGAAAACTCGACGGCTGCGTTATTCTAGGGTTACAGTCGAATCTCTTAAGGAAGAAGATAAAAAAAAAGACTGTTCTACCCTTCATTAAAGGGAAATAGAAAAAAGAAGCAAAATTACTTCTTTTAGATTCGAACTCGCGACACATTTAGTAAGTTTAGACTCCTCTGCCACTAGACTAAACAAATTATTATGTTATAACTAACAATATATATTATATAAACAATATAATGAGATAAAAGTCATAAAATTACGTCCCGATTAATCTCCGCGTAATCCCCGCTTTATTCGTTAGGCGCTAGGCCCAACTCCACCGCCCGACTAGCGCCTAACGATTTTTCGAACACTGATTTTTTCTATGAGAATCCACAATTATAAACGGTTTCATTTGTACCATTCTAAAAATTTATTTACAATTTTATCTCTGTTAATTTATAGAGATTGTACATTCAAAAATCAAACCTTAAACTTACTCCAGGTATAAAAGTATTATGAACTCTTATTCAATCATGGGAGTAGGGCTGGACACCTCTAATCTGAATTTGAATTCGAACCGTTCCAAAAAATCTGATCCCGATCCGAACCGATTTTTAAAAAATATTCGAATAGGATTTAAATTAAAGTATTTCGGATATGGGAAAGTTAGAAAGTATATTGAACTTCTCTTGGTCAATTACATACTTTTCTATCAATAAGACAAGATATCATGTCGTTTTCGATTTAATTTTCTGCATTGGAAAATTAAGCTTGAGAAAAACAACTTGACTACAAGAACATTTTCCATGAAAAAGAAAATAATTTTAAAAATAAGAAGAAAACAAACAAACAAGCTGTGTACTAAAAGCGTTTTTCGATAATATATATAAGGCAACTAAAGCATTACATAAATAAAACAATATTAAATATGGCAAGTTCTCGATTAATTTCGATCATCTTCTTCGTCCACACAATAATCTTATCGAGCAGCTTAATCAACTGCAGAGGAAATAATAATTTGGTAACAAACCAAACTGCTCTGTTCGTGTTCGGAGATTCTCTGTTCGATGCCGGAAACAACAACTACATCGATACTACCGTCCGAGCTAATTTCTGGCCGTACGGTCAAACCACTTTCAGATTCCCCACCGGAAGAGTCTCCGACGGACGTTTGATTTGTGATTTTATCGGTAACAAAAATACTTTTTTCTTTATCAACAAATCTTTGTTTAATTATTATTTTTTTTTCACACAAAAATGAACTGATCTGTAACGTGACAGCTGAGAAAGCATGGTTACCGTTGATCCCACCAAATCTACAACCAAGCAACGGTAACAATCAATTTACCTATGGAGTTAATTTTGCTTCTGCCGGTGCCGGGGCTTTGGTGGATACCTTTCCCGGAACGGTAAATATTACTTCTCCCTTTGTTTTTAATATATGTATCGTTTTAATATTTTCATGCGAATAATAAAAAAGGATGTTAATATGTGTTTCCATGAACAATGAACTTTTGAAATTCTTTCTATATTGGTTAATCAAAAAAAATTCTTTCTATTTCATAGTTTAAAAGAAATTAATGATTAAGATTTATGATATATATATATATATTAGATATTTGTGATAAAGAGTTACACTGCAATTTCAACGCTATTATTATTTTTAAACAGAAAAATTGACTAATTGTTTTCTTTTTTAACCGTTCAAGGTGATAAATTTGTGGACACAACTAAATAGTTTCATGGACATTGAAAGGAGGTTGAGATCTGAGTTAGGAGATGCAAAGGCCAAGAGGATTTTCTCAAGAGCTGTTTATCTGTTTAATATCGGAGGCAACGACTTATTTTATCCCTTAGGTGCAAACTCTCCACTATTCAATTCCAATACCAAAGACAAATTCGTTGACCTTGTTATTGGCAACACATCATCCGTGGTCGAGGTAAAACTAAAATCGTAAACTATACTCAGTTTTATGAACGTTTTGGCTCAAAAATGATATGTATATAATGTTTCTCAGCGAGTGTATAACATGGGAGGAAGAAAATTTGGATTCTTGAATGTTGGAGCATACGATTGTACACCAACCTCAAAGATCTTGGACCCAACAAACATAGGATCTTGTTACCCACCAGTCACCGAGCTGATCGATCTGCACAACAATAAGTTTCCGGATGCTCTAAGGCGGCTAGAGCGTAAACTATCCGGATTCAGATATGCCTTTCACGACTATCGCTCTTCTTTATTAGAAAGAATCAACAATCCTTCAAAATATGGTAACTAATATATAAGATATTGATCTTTAATAAGTAGATTTTAAAAGTTTAGGGTTTTGTTTTGAAGGGTTTAAGGAAGGGAATAAGGCATGTTGTGGAAGCGGACCATTGAGGGGAAACAATACTTGTGGGTACCAAATGGGACAAGGTTTCGAGTTATGTGAAAACGTTACCGATTATTTGTTTTTCGATGGCGCTCATTTGACGGAGAAGGCTCATAGACAATTTGCTGAGCTGATCTGGAGTGGACCGCCTAATGTCACTGGACCTTATAATCTCAAAGCTTTATTTGAACTTAATTAGAATAATCCCTCATGTATGTCTATGAAAATAAAGACGAGATTGTTATATATCTTATCTATACTTCGTGTTCAAAATAAATAATGATGAATGTTTTGTGTAACACGTCTATGACATTATTTGAGACGTCGTTTTTCTACGTTTGGAGTCTAGTTATATGGTGAAAATAAATGTTCAGGATTAAATTTGAGTTACTAGAAAAACACTTGAACCACAAGGAACCTATGCTACAAGAAATCCCTTATTAGGGTTTTTATAAGTTTCCTTGCACAAGAAGGTTACTCACAGGTAAGTAACAGAGCTTGCTCCCGTCGAAAATCATGCAGAAACAAAAGTAATAGAGAAAGTAGAACATAATGAACATGTATACCCACTTAAATTGATTAGCACCTCAGTCTTTAGAAAAAAGCCTTTGAGCGACCCATTCTTTTTCTCTCTAGCACCTAGGGTTTCGTCTTCTTCTTTTCGCAGGTTCGGAGGCTTCTTTGGTGGCTGACGGTCTCCGTCGATGTCGTGAGAAGCCTCAGGTGGTTCTAGGAGCTTCATGGTGAGCCGCGGTCGCCGATTAGAGCCAGAAGTGTCGCGGATCTACCTCAACGATAACACTGCAAGGGTTTCTTCGCGACGGAGTAGGAGGAGGCAAGGGCTTCAATTCGACAGATCTCGTCAGTCGCCGGTCTCGTGTGTCACTTGAGGACGGTGGCGAAGCGGTCCGAGCGCAGAAGGAAGGAGATGCGAAGCAGTTCTGCGCCATCTCTTACGCGGAAGTCGTCACGAGGATAGGAGGGTCGGAGCGGTGCGAAGAGGAGCTTAACAGTGGTGTTGGCCAACGCTCGTCTGAAGATTGTTCAAAGGTGACTGGTGCTAGCCCTTTCGTCCGGCGGCGTCGTCAGATCGTGTCTCCTCGTTCGACGAGGTAGAGCTCGCGACGGGTCTCGAAAGTTGGATTGGTGAATCGGGAAAGAGAGATGAGAGGTCGACGAAGGGTGCTTGCTACGGCGGCTCCGTACTCGCAACCGTCGTGTATCGGAGGCGGAGTCGCCGGAGTGCCCCTTAATTAGTCGCCGGTTGTTTTCAGATCTGTTTTTCCGATTTTGGTTCTTTCAGGCTTGGTTTGATGTTTTGTCTCTGGTTCGGTCGGTTGTAACCCGATTCTTGCCCGGTTTGGGTCGATTTAAATATATAATATTATATATAAAAAAATAGATTAACACAAAGATTTACATGAGAAGCTGCATGAAGGATAGATAGAGATAGTTAGAGTTGTTGTAGTTAATTATGGGTGAGAAAGTAAATGATGATTGACATACGTTAACTCCAGCATATTAAAACTTGTCAGACCATAAATGTCAATAACTAGATTTTAACATTTCTCCTCAAGTTTAGCTGGTGAAAATCAAGTAAACTTAGCTTGTTTTGAATGTGGTTATATTCTTTTGAGTTGGTGAAGATATCCGTAAGTTAAAAAAAATTCTTCCTCAAACTTTTTTTTCTTTTCATGAATGCAGTAAGGGATGTTTCTTCAAAAGTGGCTCTCATCGATTGGTTTCTATTTCGGTTAGATTTCGGGGTTGGTGTCTTTTGCAAGAGGTAGTAGGTTGCGGCGGATCTGAGGAAGGTTTTGCACGAATGATTAGTAGCTTTTAGTAGGCTCATATCTCTGAGGGCGGCGAAGAGGTGTGAAAAAGGTCATTCGGCGGCTGAGTACGCCGTTGGTTTTCCTATGGCCGGATAGGCTTCTTCTCTCTTTTCTCCCATGTATGACTCTTTGTCGGCCTTCTCCTTGGCGTAGTATTTCTCTGTTGTTCTGGTTTCATATGCATGTGGTGAGTGCATTTATGGTCGGGATTTTTTGGCTTCGATTTTAGGCGGAGGCATTCTGAAACGTCCCGACCCAATTTTTTCCATCCGAAAGTAGTGTCTGGGACGACTTCCTCGCCCAAACTTAGGCCAATTTCGAATTTTTCCATACTTAGAATTATTTTGCGTTTTCAATCCGAACTAGACAAGCATTTTCAAGCATAAATAAGACTTAGATAGATTTTCGAGGTTTAAGTACAATGATCAGTTTTCCACTACGCTATTACATTCATACTTAACCAAATCTACCGAAATCTAACCATCCTTTCCATCCAGCCACCTTTAGTCCCGCGCCTAAGCCTTCTCAAAACGATCACCTGCATCCACAAAGGAGGCATAAGCAAACGGATTGCTTAGTGAGAGCGGTCGTCCCGTCTCACTTAGCCACATAAATAATCACGCAACAAGCCATACATTCAGTCAGTCTATCAAGATTATCATCAGTACAAACACTTAATCCAATCTGATCGTTTCAAGGCAATGAGCCAGCATCTCAAGGCAATAAACCGATCAATCGATCAAGTCAGCAGAAACAGAATGGCCTGAACAGAAAGTCACTTAACCCGATCTGAACATTCCGAGTCATCGAGCCATCTTTCACGATCCAGCATCAAGCCTTAATGAGCAAACTGCCCTTAAGTGCATGATCTGATCTAGATGCTCGGTGAAAGGAATCGATCAAACGGTTAAGTCATAGCAGAAACAGAAGTATCGATAAACAAGAAATCAGAACAATCCTAACCAACTAGACTCAATGAATCTATGCAAGCATAAGATCAATCTATAGCCACGGTCACGCACTCACCTTAGTCTTTCAGAATATGAGAGCGGTTTTCCTGACACCTCTTGTGCTCGAATCCAACAGAACAGACAATCTCACAGACTTGCTTGATCACCGTAAGCCAAACTCGATCAATCACTTAGCCAAATATCGGTTCTCTCTTCAGACTTTCTCTCTCGATCTTTTTGAGTTCTCGGTCGCGGAAACTTAACAAAAATCGCCTAAGGGCTGATTTTATATGTTTATGGGCGATTTCAGTCAAGCCAAATGCCCAGAAACTGTCCCAAAACCGCTTCCGTGTCTTTCTGATTGGCCAAGCCAATCCAACCGTCTTCCCCGCGATTTCAACACTTGGATGCGTGAGTTTTACCCTAAACTTGTTCCCGCTCTTTTTCCTTGGGCGAAAATATTGAATTCGGCCAATAACTGTTCCCGCCCAAACTTAGTCAGATAATCAATCCGTGGATATGAGCTTAAGCCGACAATCTTAACCGCTATGTCTGAAATCCGACCCAACTTGTCTGAATCCTGACCAATGATGTCTGAATCCGACTAAATCAGCTCAACATCCTTCCTTGGTCCGAAAATCACGGTCTGAACTCTTCTAGTTTGATTTAACTCGGCTTTTACACAGTAAGTCTTACTTATCCAGATGAACCCCCTGATTTTTAAAATTCCATGTATTAAAAGGTCATTCCGGATGACCATCATAACCCAATCCGTTCATCCTTAGAACACGGGCGTTACAACTCTCCCCAACTTGGCTTAGACTCGTCCTCGAGTCTTACTCTTCTTTCCCGGATTTTCCTTAAGTTTCTCAAACCACTTAGGAAATCCAGCTTGCATTTTTGCTTTCGGTTTCCAAGCTATTTCTTCTTCACCATTTCAATCCCAAACAACTTGGATCATCCTTACATTCTTCCTTCTGCCAACATTCTTGATCTTTTTATCCAAAACTCGGACTGGTCTTCCTTCCACTGTCAAATTTTCTCTTAAGTCCGAAGGTGGTTCAGAAACCACATTATGCCTGTCACTTATTCAGTTCCTTAGCATAGAGACATGGAAAACATTATGGAATGCGTACATAGCCGGAAGTAACTCTAACTTGTAAGCCACTTCCCCGATTCTATCCACAATCTTGTACGGTCCCATGTACCTTGGACTTAACTTTGCATTCTTCGTTGCTCGATCTTTGCCTTTGTATGTGACTGTTTTGAGATAGATTATATCTCCAACCATAAATTCCAGCCGTTTCCTCCGCTTATCAGCATAACTCTTCTGTCTGTCCCGAGCTTCTTTCATCTTAATCTTCAACACCCTTATTCTTTCAGTTGTTTCCTCAAGTCTCGGCCAAAAATGCTTCGTTCACCCACTTGAGTCCAACACAAGGTATTCTGCATGGCCGTCCATAAAGTGCTTCATAAGGCGACATTCCGATACTAGCTTGGTAGCTATTGTTGTAAGAGAATTCTGGAAGATGCAAGTATTAATCCCAATTACCGCCCCAATCTAGAACACAAGCTCGCAACAAATCTTCAAGTGTCCTGATCGCCCTCTTTGACTGTCCATCTTGATAAGTAGATTTTTCGAATCTTGACTATATCAATTTCTCAAAACTACTAAACATGTCATTGTAGTACTTGAGGTTGTCAATCCAAATGGGTAAAGTTTAGAACACTAAGAATGCATTCAACTAAATAAGCTAAGCAAATCAAGTAAATATGGTTTTAGAAATAACAATCCTAAATGATCAAAAGGGCAAACAAGAAAGCTAAATAAGATGATAAGACAATAAGACAATAAGATGAGAAGAGTCTTAGAGATGAGGTCAAGGAGTTAAAACTATCAAGGGATGATCTAGTAATGGTGTCAATCAATCATACAAGCAAAAGGAGATGGGTTCAATGATCTTACAAGTTGCTAATCATATTTTCATGCTTTCAAACTCTATGCTAAATGCAATTATCCATTTCTCAATATCAGTCACAATAGCATGCATTCAATCTCAATCATTAAAACATTCAAGCAAGCTTTAATCCTTAGTCTAGAACTCAAAACAGTAGATCAATCTTATCTCTAAGCAAAGATCTCTTTAATCAACTCTTAATCAAGAATAATCTATCAATTGTGATCAAGAATCAATTGAGCATGCAAAACAAGTTCATTTGACTATTAAATATCTTAGACATCAATTCCCATTGGCTAAGCATGCAAAATCTCTAATTAGGTTCTACCAAGCATTTCATCAAACACCTTGTGGGCATGAAAATGCTTATGAACTAAATCAACAATTTCTTGAAAATATACCATAGAGAAAAACCTAATAGGAAAGGATTAACATACATAAAGCCCTAAACACCTTAGATCATCCCTAATCAAGTCTTAATCTACCTCATCTCAAGGACCCAAAAAGACTACTCACTAATCACCATTTTCTCAACTAAATCTATAAAGATCAAGTGAGAAAACATGATTAAAGATGAAAGATTAAATAGATAACTAAGTAGTTGATTAAAACTCAAAATAAAAGTTTACAAATTGTTTTTGATTCCAAAAGGGTAAAAGAAGAACATAAGGAAGAAGATAGATCCAAAAAATAGGTTTAAAACCATATATGAAGTTTTTGGTCGCAATGGCAATTTGGTAATTAAATGGGTCTGATTTGGTTCACTTGCTGTTACAAAGTAACCGCAAGCCAAACCGCGAGCGAACCGGCTGGTTTCCTTCACTCGCTTGTTGTTCCGTTTTATCCGCAACACAAACCGCTGGTCAGTAAATTGACCATAACCTTTCTAATACAGCTCCAAACGACTTGAAACCACTTCAAATGGAAAGCTAACTCAATTTCCCACAATTTTTATTTGATGCTCCAAAAGCTAAATATACACCGAAGGGCCTCATTTTACTCGATCTTTTAAGAATATCATTTTGATCATTCATCACCATTCATCCAATGACTCCTCCAAAGCTCCAGAGTCACCTAAAAGATGCAAGAAAAGACTAAACAATGCAAATTCCTAACTCTAGACTCCTAAACATCTAAATGCAACAAAACTCATGAAAACATATATGATACAATGCTAAAAGGTCTAAAAGGTCTAAAATATGAAAATATCAATTCCCCCAAACTTATCTTTTGCTTGTCTTCAAGCAAACAATCAAAGTTTAGATGGGAGAAAGGTTTGAAAGTAAGAGTTCAAAGCTTTCAAAATCAATTGTCAAGCATAAGTGGAAACAAAGTCAAGACAAGCAATTAAGAGCTACAATAAAGCTTACTCTACTTCAAAAGAGTTAGCCATTCCCATCAACACATGCATCAAGTTCAAGTCTCAACTTACACATGAATTCATATCCTCATTCCCTTTAACATTCATTAAGCAATGGTGGATCATGGTTGTGCAAATAAAATGAACACATTTGGTTAAAGGGTTAAGGTTTTGAGATAAAAGTGATCTCAAATGAAGTGTGAGTTTCAAAAACAAAGGATCTCTCAAGAAATGAATAAACTATAACAAAATGCTAAGAGTAATAAACAACTCATGCATACAAGGATAGATTCTCATTATACCAAAATCACTATAATGATCTTAAATCTTCTTCTAACCCAAGATTCTCTTCCTAAGCTACCCTTTTCTTAAGGCATTTTTTCCTTCTTATCACACCTTTGATCCCTTCTTTCTTCATTAAATACTTAGAGGATTTCTTTTCTTTACTTATCTCTTTCTTATCTTTTCACTAGTCTCTTATCTTTTAATGCTTGAGCCAACTTTGGCTTCTTTTCTTTCTTTAACACGAGACTTATATTTCATAAACACTTAGAGCTATCAAATTTTCTTTTTCTTTTCCAATCCCCTCTTTCTTTTCTCAATATTTTCCTCACTCCCTTTTTCCTTTTCTTCCCAATTCCCCCAAACTTCTTTCTTATCCTATGCATAGCCCAATGATGTAAGGCTAGCTCTACAATGAAGACCTATCCTTGTCGTTCCAAACTCAACACTTTTTGCCTAATTGATTCAAGAAAAGGCCTCTCATCTCTCACTAGAGTGTTTAGGCTTGAAGGAAAGCTTGGTTCAAGGTGGGGAACTCTACTTAGACTAACAAGAGGGTGGTAGAAAGGGAGAAGATAGTCCAAGTATGTATCAAGTATCCATGAGTTCACCTTTCATTGCACAACATGATACTTCAAGTTAATATTAAGAGTTCTAATAGATAGGGAATGATTTAAATCACAACATGTTTTAACCAAGAAGTGAACAATAATGCATGTTTTAACCAAGAAGTGAATAATAATCACATAACCACTGTTTGGAAAGCCTAGGATCTGGGGTTTATTTGATTGAATCTATGATCTTGTGTTTACCTCAGAGATGGCAGCAGAATGAATTGGTAATCGAGATCAGCAGCGAATCAGGTGCTTCGCCTCTACCAGATACACACTCACACAAAGATGGAAAGCCGGGATGCTAGTGCCGAATCTAGGAACCACAGAGTTTTCGAGGCTCGGTCTTTCTGCACAACTCACAGAATCATGACTAGGGTTCCATGTCGTTCTTATAATCCTTTATATAGACCTGGAATGACTAAACCGATCATCGGATCAAATCCAATTCGTTTAAGTCATTAAATCGAAACTTCAGTTTCGAAACCCGACTTGCATCGATCGACACACTCATTGTGTCGATCGACGCACCTCTTCAGAACCTGCGTCGATCGACATACTCACTGTGTCGATCGACACACCTCTTCAAAACTCAATATTAATGTGTATCCAATACACATCAATATGATCATTATCAAAATGATCATTCCCATATTTATGCTTCCAGTTTGCTTAGGTGTGTGACCCTATAGGATCATATAATACTGGCAGTAAGTATACAACTTACATATTGCAAGAGGATTCTAGCAAAGCATTGCGATCACCCAGTATTATACAAACGTCTGATCTCAACACACAACTATCATTAGAGTAAGTACAATGTGATTTCAGGACATAATCCCAACAATCTCCCACTTGTACTGGAATCACCTATTCCTATAATCCCTTCGTCTCTATATCTCGATATGGCATAAGGCAAGAGACTGTGTCATCCTTATTATAGCCAATATCATGTTCATCGAACTCATGATCTATACTGATAAAACAAACGACTGACAATCACCTCGTTTGAGCATGGCCATGCATTTTCTCAGTATCAAATCTTCGATGGGCCCTGAGATATTTATCTCCTGTTATATAGGAGGGACAAATCCCATCTTGTTCCATCCCTGTTCCTTCACACACTTCATGATACACCTAAGCAATGACTTTATAGCCGCCATTTACGGATCGACGTTTGACAAGGTCAAAGTGCACCAATTCATGTGCTAGGAAGCATGATGAACTCAGGTCTAAGGACTATACTCTATAGTCGTAATGAGAACCTCTCATGACACTGATATAACTATCCTGTAGAGTTCTCATTAGCGGGTCATGTCCGATCATATGTTCACCAACATATATCTATGTGAATGACTGTGATAATCATATCATTGACTTCATGAAACTTAGTCCAACAGTCACCTCACATGCTAGTCTCACGCGGTTGTTAGTGTCCCACTTTAACAACCTCGGCTAGGGACAAACATAATTTTATGTCATCTTTCATTTATAGGGTTTCATGATCAAGTCCTCAACTTGATGACCTATAAAATAAACATAAAATATTTTGGGACCATTATTTAATTATCTAATAATCAAATAATGCTGATGTCAGTTTTTTTTTTTTTCATGAACTTGACCATAACATGTCTATGTGAACATCATAACTAACATAACTCCCATTAGAATCAAGACCACGTCTTCAGATGTCTAATACCTACAGCAACAGTATAAAACTCGTGCTTAGATTGTGAGAGAGGCTGCGGTGTTTTTGCTTGGAACCATTCCAACAAACCACACCGCTATTCTTTAATAAGCCATATTCTACGGTCCCCTGCTTGGAGCCCTTCCAACAGATTGCACCGCTACACAGACAAAGAGACATAACCAGGTGGGAACATGGAATCGTCTTTGTCCGTCTAACTACTCATAACAGATTCCTCACTTCCTCAGTTGAACAAGAACCTATCCTTAGTGTTTCTCAAACACTTGGGGACATTCCTTACAACTGTCCAGTGACTCTTACCGGAACTTATTGGTATCTTCTCGTCATGCTCTATGCGTAAGCTGCATCTAGACGAGCGTTAACTATGGCATTCATGATGGATTCTATTGCAGAAGCATAAGTAATCACACTCATGGATACTAGCTTAGACAGTGTCCAAAATACTTCATCTTGCCAAGATTGATATTAGCTCAGCCAGTGTCCAAGACACTTCATCTTGCTAAGATTGATGCCATAAAACCTTTGGTGTGAAGCCATTCTTGGAATTATGCATATTGGAGCTGTCCAATACCTTATCAACATAAGGATTCTGACACGATCCAATTAGCTTTCCCAATCCATCTCAATGGATCCATATTCCAAGAACTCACGCGGCTTCTCCCATGTCTATTGTTAAAATTGACTTCCGACCCAAGTCCTGACAAGACTTTTGCGACGGAACGTCGTTCATGAGATTAAGTATGTAATATACACACAGTGTGAGAATCGCAACTACGCTCCCACTAGTCTACTTGTAAACGCACAGTTTCTATTCGTTCCCGATCAAGTCAAAACTTTTGACCATTTTAACGGAACATAGATTCCAACTCCAAGATGTCTGCTTCAATCCAGAATCAGATCGGTGAAGCAAACATGCATACTTAGCAAATTTTTGGAGTTGGGGCTCACCTTTGCTTCCGCTGAATTTCGCAGGCTCGTCACTTTTCAATGATCATCAGATCACGGCAATCGGTCACGAGAAATCACTCTCGGGTTAGTGACGGATCCATTAGGATCTGCAAACTTCAGGCTCCACATGTGTAGGTCCTACGACACTTTGTAGATCCAACCGCTGCTCTCACTCAACACGTTGAGCAGCCTCCTGTGTTTCTCGAATTTATTCGAGTTGTACTTTTACTCTCACTATTCTTCTTGGAATGAAACTTTCTATCTAGGAAAAGAGAGTTCCGAACAATAAAACTTTGTTATCGGATTGGTTGCAAAAGTAATAAGCCTCAGTTTCCCTAGGACAACCAGCGAAGCAGCACTTATCAGATTTGGGTTCAAGGTTGTCTGTTAACCACTGCTTAACATAAACCTTGCAATCCCAATTAATCAGGAAAACTTACTTGGAAAACTCCCAGTCCACATCCAATGTGGTGTCTTTCAACTGATTCTGATAGAAACCTATTTGGCGTAAATACTTACATTTCTAGAGCGTATTCCTAAAGGAATGATGGAAGATTCGTGTGACTCATCATTAATCGGAGCATATCCAATAAGGTCCGATTCATTCTCAGAAACACCATTCAGGTTTTCCAGGAGAAATGAGCTGTGAGACGACTTCACACTCACTTAGATGATCACTCAATTCTTGACTCAAGTATTCTCCTCCGCGATCTAATCAAGGATCTTTAATACTTCTGTCATATCGATTCTATACTTAATTCTGGAACTCCTTTGACCATTTCAAAGGATTCCGACTCGTGTCTCATCAAATGAACACATCCATACTTACTGAAGTCATCAATAAAGGTAATGAAGTACTGAAGATTTCCTCTGGCACTAATGCTCATCGGGCCACATACATCAGTATGAGCAAGGCCCAATAAGCCTCTGGCCCTTTTTCTTTAGCCCTTCTAAAGAAGCCTTAGTCATTTGGCCAGTAAGCAAAATTCATATCTCATATGAATTATAATCAAATGAGCCCAAAAGCCCATAACAATGGAACTTCTGAATCCGCTTCATTCTATGTGGTTGAAATGACTATGCTAAGGAAAATCGAGTTCGAGTCATCAGACTTAAACCATTTGGTATTTATGTTATATACAGGCGTACATTGGTTTAAGATATAAAACCCATTTATCAAAAAGGGGGTGCTACCATATAATATTTCATTAAGATCAAAAGAGCAAAACTTGTCTTTTATCAGAATGAAAACATCCAAATTCTTACAAGAAAATGAAAGACATCTCTGCATATAGCAGATGCATGGTTGCAATTACTTAATTCAAAAACCAAGCTAGAAATGCTCCTGCAAGTGGAGAATCTCTACGGCTAATGCAGCAGCTATTTCTCCATACCATACGCGCAGTTCCACTTGTCCTTTCTTCAACGTTCTACTATTGCTTAGGCCCTGCATATTTCAAAAATATCAGTACCACAACTGGTATCCAATACCTACGTAGAACTTGAAGTAATAACACAATACATGAAGAAGAAGTCCCATACATCTTCTTCATCTCTTGTGAATCTTCCAAGAATTTAATGCAATCTCTCTTGCAATGCCCAAAATCATCACAGTAGAAGCACTTACTAACATCAGATGGGCCGGACTTGGACTTATTAAATGACACATGCTTATCCTGATTCCAAATCTGGACGGCCCTGCCTCTACCGTTGTCAATACAAGATTTCTCAAACCTTTTACCCTTTATGATGTTTTGCTCAGCTGTCTTGAGCATGCCATGCAGCTCAGTCAACGTCTTCGTCAAGTCATTCTTGATATAGCTTTTCCTAAACTTATCATAACTTGACGACAATGACTGCAGAATGATCTCACTAGCCAACTCTAAGCTGACAGGACAATCCAGTTTCCCCAGGTTATCAATGTAACCCATCATTTTAATGACATGAGGACTCACTGGAGCATCCTCTGGTAGCTTGCACCCAATGAGAGACTTCACCATCTGGAATCTCTCAACTCGTGCCTGATCCTGAAACTTCAGTTTCAGGCTGGTGATCATCACTATTGGCGACTCCATGTTCTCGTATTGACTATTTAAGTCCGATTCCATGGTAGCCAACATCAGACCACGCACATCTACCACATCTATATAATGCTTATTCCAAGCATCATATACTGCATGCGAGGCATTGGTCCCAAATCTTTCGGGGAGAGCTTTCTCAAGGACATAGTCCTTACTCTCTTGCTTGAGAATAAATCTCAAATTACGATACCAGTCCAGGAAGTTTGATCCATTTAACTTGTCCTTCTCAAGGACAGATCTTCTGATGGCTCAGTCAAGTAAACCAATCTCTTCAGTCTTGTGATCACTGACAGTCGCACTGCAAGTCTGTCAATGATCACCTGCCTTCCTCATGTAATTGTGGATACCAAGGACTCCAAGAATATCCAACAACGAAACGAGTCTTGACAGTAGACAAGATTGGGCAAGACATCAAGGTCACTTGATATTTAGTTGAGGAAACGGAACTTTAAAAGGTTAGTAAATCAATCTCTTAGGGCACATAATTGTTGATGTCAAGCACTGCAAGACCATCAACACTATTACCTACCTTACTCATGTAATTGTGGACACCAAGCTCTTGGCAAGACCATCACAACAATAAAATGAGTCTTGACAGTTGACCATATTGAAAACCAAGCTTTGATTTAATACACATCCAATGTGTATTAGATAGGTATAGAACATGTTTAACTTCTAATTTCTAACATTGAGTTTTAATTGTTCTAATAGAAGTGGGTTAGGTCATTTGGTTCGGTTTCTCAATCATTTGGTTCAATAACCAAACGGTTTTAGTTCGCATCGACACAATATGCGTCGACCGACACACTTGGTCGACACTTGATATTCAACCTTAACCAACCCGATAACCGGTCAATCCAATTGAACCGGAAATTTACCAAATAAACTGGTTTTATACCAATTGAGATACCGGTCAAATCCAATTCAACCGGTCCATCCAATTCAACTGATTCAACCAGTTTTAACTAATCGCGATAACCGGTCCAATCCAATTGAACTGACTTATCCAATCAAACTGATCCTAACCAATCAAATCGGTTTATACTAATTGAGATAACTGATCCAATCCAATTGAACCGACTTATCCAATCAAACTGATCTTAACCAATCAAATCGGTTTATACTAATTGAGATAACCAGTTCAATCCAATTGAATCAATTCATCTAATTTAAACCGATCTGATCTAACTTAACCAAGCACGATAACCAGTTCAATCCAATTGAACCGATCAACCAATTGCAAGGCCTGTGTCGACCGACACTTAACCTGTGTCGATCGACACAGTAGGGTATCAGGAAATTTTAACCATGCAAGATAACCGGTTCAATCCAATTGAATCTATCTATCCTTTCGCACAGCCTGTGTCGATCGATGCACCCAGTGTGTCGACCGACACAGTGCGATTCCAAATTTTAATAAGCGTTTTCGCAGTGTGTCGACCGACACAAACTTGTGTCGATCGACACTGTGCGAAAACACGAGTTCATCGTTTTCGATAAGAAACAAAATCCGAGATTATTTTCGTCAAAACGATAACTAGCAAGCATCAACCTATTCAAATACATCATTATTCGAATTCCATGCTTCTGATTCAATGATTAAACACCCTAAGCTCTGATACCACTGTTTGAAAAGCCTAGGATCTGGGGTTTATTTGATTGAATCTATGATCTTGTGTTTACCTCAGAGATGGCAGCGGAATGAATTGGTAATCAAGATCAGCAGCGAATCAGGTGCTTCGCCTCTACCAGATACACACTCACACAAAGCTGGAAAGCCGGGATGCTAGTGCCGGATCTGGGAACCACAGAGTTTTCGAGGCTCGGTCTTTCTACACAACTCACAGAATCACGACTAGGGTTCCAGGTCGTTCTTATAATCCTTTATATAGACCTGGAATGACTAAACCGATCATCGGATAAAATCCAATTCGTTTAAGTCATTAAATCGAAACTTCAGTTTCGAAACCCGACCTGCATCGATCGACACACTCATTGTGTCGATCGACACACCTCTTCAGAACCTGCGTCGATCGACATACTCACTGTGTCGATCGACACACCTCTTCAAAACTCAATATTAATGTGTATCCAATACACATCAATATGATCATTATCAAAATGATCATTCCCATATTTATGCTTCCAGTTTGCTTAGGTGTGTGACCCTATAGGATCATATAATACTGGCAGTAAGTATACAACTTACAGATTGCAAGAGGCTTCTAGCAAAGCATTGCGATCACCCAGTATTATACAAACGTCTGATCTCAACACACAACTATCATTAGAGTAAGTACAATATGATTTCAGGACACAATCCCAACAACCACTTGCTCAAACAATTTTTTTTATATGGAACACAAGCTTTAACTCTCAAACATTAATAAATGCAATCCTAAATGACTTCTAGACTCAATCCTAAGCATGACAATGCAACTATATGTGTTTTTGTGAATTTTTTCAAAAAAAATCAATTTTTTTTTTATGGTTTTCTATGCATTAGATGCATGAATGAGACTCAAGATGCAAGAAAGAAAGATAAGAACACAAAACACATCATTAGAAAATAGTCTCCTCCCCAAACTTAAATCACACAGTCCCTTGTGTGAAAGAAGCAAGGGAAAGAGACCAAAGAGAAAGATAAAAATGCAAAATGAAACAAAGAAGTGAAAGAGATTGGAGTGAGTTACTTGGAGCTTTAAGTGGAGTGAAATGGGATGGAAGAATGGGAGGTGGAGGCTAGAGAGTTCCCCCAAACTTGGATGAAAGCCCGGTTCTTCTTTGATTCTCCATGACCTTTCCTATTTCTTGCTCCCAATGCCAAGACCTATATGGCCTAAAACCTGTAACGACCTAATAGAGAGATCAACACTGACTAGGAAACTTAAAACATAAAGCATTATTTACAAGAGATAGACATGGGACTTTCTCCCAAGTGAGCTCGTTTTAAGTCACTAAGCTTGACTACCTTTTCTTTTAGTGAGGAGGTGGAGGAGTCTCGAACTTTTGAGTGATTTTCAAGACTTTGTTGAGATGCTCTTGGAGCTTCTTTGGATCAGCTTGGAGCCCAGGAGTAAGGATGGCTCTTGAACTTGAGAATTGCTTAGACCTTCCCTTGCATTTCACCTTGTATTCTATTGTCCCATCCTTAAGCTTCAAAGGGTGGAGAGTGAGAGTGCTAGGAGCTTGAGTGTGAGTAGAGGTTTTGGGTGCTTTTCCCTTCTTATTCTTTCTCTTAAGAGGAGCTTACTTAGCTCCACTCACCCCCACCAACTGAGCGCTTTCCAAGTGCTCATCAAACAAAATTTGGAGAGCATCTCCACTCAAGACATCCTTACCAATGTTGTCATCTATTGTAGGCTCCACTACATTATACATTTCAGTCTTGATACAAGCACTCTCTTGTTCCATTAAGGTAGAAAAAAGAGATTCCAAAGAGAATTCATCCAATGCAAAAGGTTCTTCAACATTACCATAAACCAAATCTTCCTTTGCAAGAGGTTTATTCTTTCTTTCACAAGATTTTGGGGGTGAAGACTTATCCACTATATCACAACTTCCTATATACTTCACTTCCTTAGCATGATATCCATCATTCTCATCAAGTAAGTGGACCTCTCTTGAGAAGATTTCACTACAATACTCCTTGCGACTTGATTCAGCATCACCCTCTATTTCATCCATGGGTGTTCTAATGAGATCACTCTTTAGAGAAACTTGATTCTCTAAGTGGTTGAGCCTAGAAGATAGGTTTTCAAGTCTTGTGTAGAGATCATGTTGAGAAGATATCACCTTAGTGTGAATGTTGTCAAATTGTTTGTTCTTCTCATTGACTTCACAAGCTTGTCCCTCTAATAGTTGTTGGAGAATCCCTTCCATGTCCAAATTGTGACTTATGGTTGTGTCACCATGAAATGTTTGTTCAAAGCCTTGTTGGTGGATGTTGTAGCCTTTACTCTCTTCCCTTACGATGGTAGATGGTTCTTGGGTAGCTTGTAAGACTTCTTCTAAAAGATCATTAAGAGCTTCCAACTCCTTACTCACTTTATCCTCAATGTCTCTATTTTCCATTGGAACTTTCTCAAACCCACCAACATAGTTCTCCTCACTTTGGGCTAGATTCTCAACAAGTAGCTCCCATTGATCAATTGTGAGGTTCAAAAACCTTCCTTTGCTAGCTGCATCTAAAGTCCATTGGTGCTCTTTAATTACTCCATGATAGAAGGTGCTAAGGATAACTTCTTTATTGAACCCATGGTGGGGACAATCATGAGTTTAGCCCTTGATTCTCGTCCATGCTTCATGAAAAGTCTCATTGTAGTCTTGTTTGAAGCTCAAGATGTCTTTTCTAGCTTGGGATGTTCTTTGTGGAGGGTAGAACTTTAGAAGGAAAATCCTCTTGCAATCATCCCAAGAATTCACCAAGTGAGAAGGCAATGATCTCTCCCATTGGATAGCTTTATCTCTAAGTGAGAATGAGAACAAAAGGAGCTTGACACTATCCTCATCCACATATTCAATCATAAATGTGTTGCAAAACCTCTCAAAGTAGTACAAGTGATTATAGGGATTCTCCACTCTTTTCCCTTAAGTCTTGAATCAATCTAATCAAACTTGGCTCGATCATATAAGCATTGGCTTTGATAGGAGGAGGATGGATCTCATAGCTCATAAGACATTGAGGAGTGTCAAAACTTCCAATTTTCTGCTTTTACTCTTGAGTTTTAGTGGGTATCAATGGGGGTGTCAAGGAAGCTTCTTGAGGTTGAGGTTGTGGTGAAGTTTCTTGAGGTTGTGGAGCTTTAGTGCTACTTTTTTGATTGTCAATCTCCAACACCTCAAGTGAACTTGGTTTGTCATGTCTCTTCCTTTTGGTTGGGTACCTTTGAAAGCACAAGAGAATCAAATAAACCAAGTTAGTAACAACAAATGAAACGAAGTTCATCATCTTAACTTAAGATGAATGAACCAAAGCAAATAAAAATAAAAGCTTAGTCTCAAAAAGAAGTAAAATCCTCATGACTAAAGCTAAACCCAATTGGCAACAACGTCAAATTGATAAGTAGATTTTTCGGTTCTTGACTATATCAATTCCTCAAAACTACTAAACATGTCATTGTAGTACTTGAGGTTGTCAATCCAAATGGGTAAAGTTTAGAATACTAAGAATGCATTCAACTAAATAAGCTAAGCAAATCAAGTAAAGATGGTTTTAGAACTAACAATCCTAAATGATCAAAAGGGCAAACAAGAAAGCTAAATAAGATGATAAGACAATAAGACAATAAGATAAGATAGTCATAGAGATAAGGTCAAGGAGTTAAAACTATCAAGGGATGATCTAGTGATGGTGTCAATCAATCATACAAGAAAAAGGAGATGGGGTCAATGATCTTACAAGTTACTAATCATATTTTCATGCTTTCAAACTCTATGCTAAATGAAATTATCCATTTCTCAATATCAATCATAATAGCATGCATTCAGTCTAAATCATTAAAACATTCAAGCAAGCTTTAATCCTTAGTCTAGAACTCAAAACATTAGATCAATCTTATCTCTAAGCAAATATCCCTTTAATCAACTCTTAATCAAGAACAATCTATCAATTGTAATCAAGAATCAATTAAGCATGCAAAACAAGTTCATTTGACTATTAAATATCTTAGACATCAATTCCCATTGGCTAAGCATGCAAAATCTCTAATTAGGTTCTACCAAGCATTTCATCAAACACCTTGTGGGCATGAAAATGCTTATGATCTAAATCAACAATTTCTTGAAAATATAGCATAGAGAACAACCTAATAGGAAATGATTAACATACATAAAACTCTAAACACCTTAGATCATCCCTAATCAAGTCTTAATCTACCTCATCTCAAGGACCCAAAATGACTACTCACTAATCACCATTTTCTCAACTAAATCTATAAAGATCAAGTGAGAAAACATGATTAAAGATGAAAGATTAAATAGATAACTAAGTAGTTGATTAAAACTCAAAATAAAAGTTTACAAATTGTTTTTGATTCTAAAAAGGTAAAAGAAGAACATAAGGAAGAAGATAGATAAAAAAATAGGTTTAAAACCATATATGAAGTTTTTGGTCGCAGTGGCAATTTGGTAATTAAATGGGTCTGATTTGGTTCGCTTGCTGTTACAAAGTAACCGCAAGCCAAACCGCGAGCGAACCGGCTGGTTTCCTTCACTCACTTGTTGTTCTGTTTTATCCGCAACACAAACCGCTGGTTAGTAAATTGACCATAACCTTTCGAATACAGCTCCAAACGACTTGAAACTACTTCCAATGGAAAGCTAACTCAATTTCCCACAACTTCTATTTGATGCTCCAAAAGCTAAATATGCACCGAAGGGCCTCATTTTACTCGATATTTTAAGAACATCATTTTGATCATTCATCACCATTCATCCAATGACTCCTCCAAAGCTCCAAAGTCACCTAAAAGATGCAAGAAAAGACTAAACAATGCAAATTCCTAACTCTAGACTCCTAAACATCTAAATGCAACAAAACTCATGAAAACATATATGATACCATGCTAAAAGCATCAAAACATGAACTAAGAACATGTTAAAAAGGTCTAAAATATGAAGATATCAATTCCCCCAAACTTATCTTTTGCTTGTCCTCAAACAAACAATCAAAGTTTACATGGGAGAAAGGTTTGAAAGTAAGAGTTCAAAGCTTTCAAAAGCAATTGTCAAGCATAAGTGGAAACAAAGTCAAGACAAGCAATTAAGAGCTACAATCAAGCTTACTCTACTTCAAAAGAGTTAGTCATTCCCATCAACACATGCATCAAGTTCAAGTCTCAACCTACACATGAATTCATATCCTCCTTCCCTTTGACATTTATTAAGCAATGGTGGATCATGGTTGTGAAAATAAAATGAACACATTTGGCTAAAGGGTTAAGGTCTTTAGATAAAAGTGATCTCAAATGAAGTGTAGGTTTCAAAAACAAAGGATTTCTCAAGAAAGAAATGAACTATAGCAAAATAGTAAGAGTAAGAAACAACTCATGCATACAAGGATATATTCTCATTCTACCAAAATCCCTATAATAATCTTAACTCTTCTTGTAACCCAAGATTCCCTTCTTAAGTTACCCATTCCTTAAGGCATTTTTGCATTCTTATCACACCTTTGATCACTTCTTTCTTCTTTAAACACTTAGAGGATTTCTTTTCTTTACTTATCTCTTTCTTATCTTTTCACTAGTCTCTTATCTTTTAATGCTTGAGCCAACTTTGGCTTCTTTTCTTTCTTTAACACTTGAGACTTATCTTTCATAAACACTTACAGCTATAAACTTTTTTTTTCTTTTCCAATGCCCTCTTTTTTTCTCAATATTTTCCTCACTCCCTTTTTCCTTTTCTTCCCAATTCCCCCCAAACTTCTTTCATATCCTATGCATAGCACAATGATGTAAGGCTAGCTCCTAAAAAATAGATTTAAAACCATATATGAAGTTTTTGGTCGCACTGACTATTTGATAATTAAATGGGTCTGATTTGGTTCACTTGGTGTTACAAAGTAACCGCAAGCCAAACCGCAAGCGAACCGGCTGGTTTCCTTCACTCGCTTGTTGTTCCGTTTTATCCGCAACACAAACATCTGGTCAGTAAATTGGTCATAACGTTTTGAATACAGCTCCAAATGACTTGAAACCACTTAAACTGGAAAGCTAACTCAATTTCCTACATCTTCTATTTGATGCTCCAAAAGCTAAATATGCACGGAAGGGCCTCAATTTACTCGATCTTTTAAGAACATCATTTTGATCATTAATCACCATTCATCCAATGACTCCTCCAAAGCTCCAAGGTCACTTAAAAGATGCAAGAAAAAAACTAAACAATGCAAATTCCTTACTCTAGACTCCTAAACATCTAAATGCAACAAAACTTATGAAAACATATATGATATAATGCTAAAAGCATCAAAACATGAACTAAGAACAAGTTAAAAAGGTCTAAAATATGAAGATATCACATCGGTCTGAGGATGATAAGATGTACTCATATGGACTTTTATCCCCATTGTCTTATGCATTGCTTTCCAGAAGGTTGAACTGAACCTTTCATCACGGTCTGATACAATGCTCTCCAGTACTCCATGCAATTTCAAGATCTGTTCTACATACAACTTGACCAAAACTACCGTATTATCCATCTTGTTGATTGCAAGGAAATGTGCTGACTTAGTCAGTCTGTCCACGATAATCCAAATTGCATCCTTGCCATTCCGCATTGGCAATCCAGTCACAAAATTCAGCATGATCTTGTCCCATTTCCACTCCGGAATGGGTAAGCTTTGCAACATCCGCTTGGAACTTGATGTTCAGCCTTAACCATCTGACAAGTAGGGGATCCAACAACCCACTTAGAAACATCACGCTTCATTTCAACCCAATGATAATACCGCTTCAGATCACGATACATCCTAGTTGTCCCTGGATGTATCAAGAATTTCGACTGATGTGCTTCCTTAAGGATTTCATCCCGCAACTCTTGATCTTTTGGAACACAAACTATGCCGTTTACCAAAATCGTTCCATTGTTTGACGTCTAATCAGTCTTTTCCTTTTCTGCTTCATCGATCAAATCCTGATCCTTCTCTTGAGCTAACCGCACTATGGTCAACAAATCTTCTTGATCTGATGCACTTAGACCCAACGGTTCCACTTTGCTGGTCAAGGCAGTCAAACGCAATGTACTAATCATATTGACTAATCCGCCCATTTCTTTCTCTGAATCTAAAGCCACTCGCTTTCTGCTTAAAGCATCAGCCACTGTGTTTGCCTTTCCTGGATGATAGGCAATATCCAAATCATAATCAGCCACTGTCTCCATCCATCTTCTCTGTCTCAAATTCAATTCCGACTGTGTGAAAATGTACTTCAAACTCTTATGATCCGTGAAGACTTGTACCTTTGCACCATAGAGATAAGACCGCCAGATCTTAAAGGCAAAAACAACTGCGGCCATCTATAGGTCATGAGTCGGATAGTTTCCTTCATGCTTCCTTAACTGTCTTGAGGCATAGGCTGTAACGCCCCTTTCCCATTCTCCGCTGACCGCCGAGCTGACCGGCCAACAATCAAAAAAGAACATGACCGATCGAACCCGAGCAAGTCGAATAGGAAAAGTTCGCCACAGGACAAAGCCAGTGACAGATTGGTTTGAGGCAAAGGCTCGCACCAACTGATAGGGTCAGGTTTTAATCCTATTCTACTGCAAGTGCACAGTTAAGTGATTGTAGTATATAGGGTATCAAATCCACAAAGACTCTGGTCTCGATAGATAAAGAACCGTAGGAATTAATACTAAGAAGAAAGCAATTTTTAGTAAACTAAATAGCAAATCAAGAAAGTAAATCAATAGCAGGATTGGTTGTGAAAGCAGTTAATTAAAAGCGCTAAGTCTAGGGTATTCTCAGGAAATCAGACAAGCAGACAAATTAATCAGTCATGATCTAATTAAACATAGTTCTAGAACTCAAATCACGGAATTAGAATTAACCAAATATCTTTGCGAAAATCCTCTAAGTCTAAGTGCAGTAATCCAAATCTCTTTGCAATTACTAACAGATTAAACCAGCATTAATTTCAAGTTCGATATGTTTACAATTAAACTAAGCCAAATCTCTTTGCGAATAATTTAATTGCTCAACCTAAATAGTTCAGATTCTAAACCACACTCTCGTGCCGTATTTAGCAACCCAAGATCTAGATTCTAATTGATCAGGTTAGAACTAGCTTTAAGCACAATTTAGATCGAAGAACATTCTAGTCATATGAATCCTTAACTGAATTAAACAAGTCTAGCAAGTCATGAAATCCTTAATGAGAAACCCTAAACCTAACTATGAATCTACTCAGACATGATTAATGAAACAGAAATCATAGAATTAATAGAAATCATAAAAGAGATTAAATAAATAAAGGGGTTCGAAATCTTCTCCAAAATAAGTTGAAGTACTGGATTAGATCAGCCCCAATAGCTCTAAAAACTCTCTGCTCTTAATTATGAAAGCGTCAGTAAAATAAACACCAAAATCCTAATTATATAGGCTTATCACGTCTGGGGCTTCTGTGTAATATCTGGAACTTTTCTGGGCTCTTCTGCAATATTTGATAACTTCATAAACCGCCGAGATTCTGGCCCATTCGCTAGTGTGTCGACCATTGCAGGTGTGTCGATCGATGCATGATCAATAATCGGACAGTGAGCTCAATCTCTCGGCCAAAACACTCCAAAAGTCCCAAAATGCTCCAATATCTCCAATTCCGCTCCAAACCTGATTAAACCTGTAAAAGACCCTAAAAGAACACAAAAGACACTAAAAACACAATTATATCATGGCATAAAACCGGTAAAAACCATGATATATCAACTCCCCCGCACTTAGCCTTTGCTTGCCCTCAAGCAAAACAGAGAACTAAAATGTAGTGAAGAGTTTTGAAAACTCTTCAGAAACTCTTTTCATCCTAGAAGCAGCAACACTCAGATTCCCCTTAGTAAACCACATGAAAGAATCAACCTGCAGACATCAAGACCAACATATACTTCCCCCACACTTAGCAACTGTCCTAAGTAAACTCCACAATCACATTCACGCATTCAAATTCTCCCTACTGACTTCTGCAAGTATTTAAGTGCAGTCTCACCTAAGGAATATCGATCAAAGGCACATGGACTCTTACCTTGTCAGCTCTAGACCACCAAACTATCTTTCTCTAGTCCATTTCTTCTCTTTTCCCTTTCTTAACAACTGATTTTTCCCCATTGGGTATCATTTTTTTTTATCAGTGTTCTTCCCTTTTTGGGGTGTACTTTGGACACATTCCATGGATGCACAGGAGGTAATAGATTTAGCTACCACTCCCAGAGACCACTTCGGAGTTACTAACTCATCCTCAGTTTATTACTCTTTTTTTTTACTTTATGGAAGGGGAGAAGGGAACTAAATAGGACAGGTTTACAGGCTGTGTCAGAACTAACAAAGGAATCCGACTCAAAGTATTCCAAGCCCCTATGTGAGAAATCTAAGTCAGTACTAAGGTGAAGTCAGTAAAAGATCCTCTGATACCTGGAGTGATGTGGGTGTTCTCAGTAGGCTGATCTGTGTATGGGTTTTCTAATTGTCAGAGATTGATCTGCAGCTTCATCTCAATGGTTACTTAAGTTCCTGCAAGTGCTGCTAATCTTCTCAAAAAATCATTGTTTCTTACTTAAACAAATTTTGACTCAATAAAACAAAAATTGAAAAATTTAACTGACTCTTAAGAAAACAAAAAGAAAGAAGTTAGTAGAACCTCCCCCACACTTAAGACACACTGTCCCCAGTAGTGTCAAGCGAAGGGTTGGCAAAAGAAAGAAATAAAACAATTGTTTTGGAATGGTCAAGTTCTCTCGGGTTTTTACCTCTGTCGCTCAGGCATCGATCGTTGCACTAGGTGCATCGACCGTTGCTGTGCGATTTTTCATTGTAACGATCGACACAATGGTGTGTCGATCGACGCACTGCGTAATCATCGATCAGTCAGCAAGTTAGCAGGTTAGTCCGTCGGTTTTTATCAATTTCGAATCCTGCAAGCTGAAAACACTAGAAACAGAGTAAAATCGAAGCAACAAATGTATCTAATCAAGCATAACCATCCAAACATAGTAGCAAACCAAAAATAAAAAGAAGAAGTGCAAGGAAAAATAAAAAGAAAATCAGAGTACATAACCGAATATCAAGAGATGACAGCTACGCTCACTCGCTATCATCATCAATCCCAGCTTATCTATCAGTACCGGAGTCCTCAGGAGAACGCTGTCGACGACGTCTGTCAGGTACGGGCTGATGAACCTGTGGCTGCCTCCTGCAAGTGCAGGTACGCATGAAGTTCCAGACAGCCCGTAGAATACCATCTGATCTCTCTCCACTCGGCCTCAGAATATGCTCCATAAGGCATCGTAGGCTCGGGAAAGGTTCCCACATCGTCAACAGGGGCAGGCGCAGGGGCAGAAGAAGATGAAGCTCGTGTGGAAGGCTCTCCCAGCGGATGAGCCATAGAAGGAACTCCACGCTGCTCAGTCTCAGGAGGCTTTAATCTCAGGGCCTCCAGTGTATCAATCTGTCTCCACCCAGCAGCAGGAAGCTCTATACCACACTTCCCAGTGGTCGGATCCTGGTAAACCCAAATGCGCCCCTCCTTGAGCCAGGTAGCGCTCTTCAAGTGGCTGAAATCCAGGAACTCCTTGGCTGTATCACACTCTGTGCCCACTAGAGGAATCCCACAGTGCATAAAGATGGGAGTAAGCAAGCTCCCCACTGTCTCCGTACGAACACCATCAAATGGCTTCAGCTGCAGGTCACATAAATGCTGAACGAAAACAGCTCCCAAGTTGAGACCCTTAGTAGGATCTCTCACGCCAGAATCCTTAAACTGGTCACGCAGCCCGATAAACAACATCTCCATCTCATACTTGCGCATCTTGTTAGACTCGTACTTGCACAGCAAGCTCCAACACAAGATACGCAAGACATATCTCAGCACAGGATGTCTCACCTGCTTCACCGGTGTGGTCCTGGAGTTGTATCGACCACTGCCAATACACTCCCAAAATGATTGAGCCTCATCTGGATCCCACTCAAGTGCCATGCCAATGCGCCTCGGCTCAGTTCTGAATCTGTAGATCCTGCAGATATCTAGTAAAGGAATTCGATACCTGACTCCCCAACTCATGAAGGTAAAGATACCTCCTGTAGCGCTCCTGCTATCTGGATCTGGGTAAACCACTCTGCAAGTGGCTAGCAACTGTCTGACCAGCTCTGGATACAAATCATAAGGACGCATAGGCATTGTCCCTAGACCAATGCCCTTGCACAGCGCAAGTACCTGCTCATCAATCCCCAGTCTCTTGGAGGTAGAGTAGTCTGCAAACTTGGTTGGTTTGATGGTCATCCCACACCAACCACTGTATAGCAGCGAGTCATATTCATCCCACTGGTTAAGCAGTGGCCTCTCTGTAAAATCGGCAGTCTTGAGGAACTCAGGAATGTTCTCTGGCCACTCTCTGGCTGTCGGGATCTCTGTCGCGTCTGCTCGGGGCCAAGGCAGTGCTACTGCTGGACCAACTCTCACATATGACTCAGGTGGCTGAGAGTCTCTATGAAACCACCCTGGTGGTGGAATGTACTGTCGTGTGGCTATTGCTGATGTTGCTCGGAGCTTGCGGGGTTGTCTGCGAGATGCCATCTGCATAAGAAAGAAAATTCAAACAAAATAAGTCTCGGCAAACTCACTGTGAAATCGCGAAGCATCGACCGTTGCACCTAAGGCATCAATCGTTGCAAGGCGATTTCGTTTTATCGAACATTTCCCCAAAATCGCGAAGCAACGACCGTTGCAAGGCGATTTTGGCCGCCAACAACAATCTCTAAAATCGTTCAAGCAACCACGAAATCAACAATAATCCATCACTAAACAACCTAAATCATGTTCATTTAAGCACGCATTCATCAATTTCAATCCAAAATTCCCAATTTCTAAAACCCTAAAGTTGAATCCGAAAATTATAAAATAGAGGCACATTACCTTGGATTCGTGATATATGGGCTAGAAGAATAGATTGAGAGTGTAAAAACGAGAGAATAGCACTTGGAATCGAAGAAAATGACGAAGAAATGAGAGATTTAGGCGAGTATGAGTGTTTCGGTTGTACGGTCGGCGAAAATGGAGAACAAAAGAGAAGAGAAGGGTTTAAGGCACTTACCTCGGTCGTGGGTGCAACGACCGTTGCTTAATGGCAACGATCGATGCTGGTTGAATCAGATCGATTCCGGTTTAGCGCGCATACCTTAATTTTTGCAATTGAACCAATTGCAACGACCGTTGCACAGGACCGCAACGATCGTCACAATGCGATCACCTCTCTTCATCGTAATCTCCTTGCAACGACCGGTGCACAAGTGCATCGATCGTCACACATCTCCAGACTCGAGTTATGTATCTGAAACTTAGCAAAAACAAACAAAAACGTGAAATCCTAAGAAAAACACCAAAAATAAGAAAGAAAAACAACTAAACCTAACAGTGGGTTGCCTCCCACTCAGCGCTTGTTTAAGGTCATTAGCTTGACCGGACGAACAATATCAGTTTGCTGGAGATCCTGACAGAGACTTTGATTGCCTCTGTGCAAGCCTCCTCATCCATGGCGGAGAATAAGCTGTATCAGAATGATCCTGTCCAAGAAAAGAAGGAGTAAACTGCTCTCCAGGATCCAAAACCGTAGTGTGACTTGACTGCTCATCATCTCCATCCATAATGGTGAAGGTCTGCCCATCTATTAGTGGCTTGCGCAGCTTGTCCATCTCAAAATGCAGCGGCTCATCTCCCAGATGGAGGTCTATCAGACTGTGTCTAACATCTATCACTGCTCCCGCTGTAGCCAAGAATGGTCTCCCCAGTAACAATATATCATCAGGATCACTGTCATATTTCAGCACTAGGAAGTCTGTTGGAACTAAATAGTTTCCAACTCTCACCGGGATGTCCTCAAGGAGTCCTTCTGGAACTCGTATAGACTGATCAGCTAGGACAAGAGAGGTCCTAGTAGGAGAAAAATCCAGCATACCCAGCTTCTCTGCCACAGAATATGGCATAAGACTTCCAGCAGCTCCTAAATCACAAAGAGAGCGCCTAAAAGTATCCTCGAAGATAGAGCAACTCAGCACAAAAATCCCAGGATCAGGCAGCTTCTTCAGAACCTTGGTTAAAAGCACATTACTTATCTGTGGAGGGACTATAATCACCCAATCTTTCAGCTCTTCATCTAAAGGCAACATCTTGTTGAAGTACCTCTGCACACATGGGTGGTAAGGTGGATCATCAGAAGATGGAATTTCTTCCCACTCTTCACCAATCTCCTCTAGCTGCTTAAGCTCTTCAATATCCTGCTTAATCACTTCAGATACTGAGGGATATAGCCTAATTGACTGTGCATAAATCTCCTCCTGAGTGATCTCAGACACTCCAGGGAATAAGCGATCAAACTCCAAATCTGCGTCAATATCATTAACATCCGGCGAGTCTGTCTGTTCACGACCTGCATCGACCGACACTAGATGTGTGTCGATCGATGCAACACTGTTTTCACAGTTTTCACCCGAGATATTTTCTCCAAAATCTGAAAATTCATCCTCCTCCACCAATTCAGCTGTACTTAGCTCAAAACCTTCACCAAGGTGAGATCCATCATCAATGTATACAGACCAGACCTTAATATGAGTGTCTGCTACTCCTTTTCCCTTCATAGAGCTGGAAATCTGATTCACCTGAGTATCCAACTGCTTCATATGAGTGTTCAGAGACTCAAACTTTCCATTGAGGTCCTCATAGACAGCATCCAACTTCTTATTGCAGTTCACAGAAATCTTGGTCTGACTCTCCAGCAGCTGTTCCATCATTGTCTCCATCTTACTATCATGAACAGTGGGTGCAGGAGGAGTCTGGTAAGATGAAGATCCATAGGTTCTCTGAGTACCTTGTCCAAAAGGCTTCTGAAAACCACTAGTCTGTCCAAAGGAGTTCTGATTGCCTGTGAAGGCACTCCTTTGTCCTCCATTGGAGAACTTGTTTCCCTGCTGATTACCAAATCTGTTACCTTGGAAACCAGATCCTCCGATGTAATTCACATCTTCTTCCTGAGTGTCCTCCTCAGTCTGAATTACCTCAACATCTTGAGCAAAGTGGACAGCCTTCTTATTAGCCAGGAGATTGCAGATTGTGTCCAGCTTAGATCTAAATTCATCCATCTCTGAATTCTCTACACTTCCACCAGATTTCTTCCTCCTCTCATCCATAGTCTTGCAACTGTTGCTGCTCACTAAGTTCTCAATCAACTGCTTAGCTTGTGCAGGAGTCCTGGTATTGAAGTTTGCATTGCTGGAGTTATCCAGCGCAGACTGATATGGCAGATCTATGCCTCTAAAGAAGATACCAAGCAATTGGACTTCAGTAAATCCATGGTGTGGGCAATCACGCTGGTACTTCTTGAATCTCATCCAGGCAGCTTTTAAAGGCTCCACAGATCCTTGGGAAAATGTGAGTATGTCCTGTCTGGACTGGTCTGAACGCGCATCATCATAGAAGTGACGCAGGAACTCACTCTTCAGGGCTGCCCAAGTATAAAACTGCCCAGGTGGCAGTTGCTTCAGCCATGCAGCAGCGTCTCCAGCGGGACTGTGTGGAAAGAGCTTAAGGAACAGATAATCCTGGCAAAGTCCATCATACTTCATGCCAGTGATTATGTCTTCAAACTGATCAATGAGATCCATAGGCTGCTCTGTGGGGTAACCATGGAATGCATTCTGTCTCATCAGCGAGTAGTAGATGGTCTTAATCTCAAAATCATTCCTCTCAAAGCCAGGAATCACTAAAGCTGACCGGTTTGCATGAAACTCATCCGGTCTGTTGTAGTCAGCTAAAGTTCTCTCATGGACAACCATCTCTCTACCTTGGGCCTGTCTTTGACCTTGGTTATGATCCTGTTGCGGTTGCTCAGGAGGATCAGGGATGACATTCCCTTCAGCATCAATCCTCTGCCCAGCAGCATTATGAGGATTGTTCTGTGGATCCCTCAGGTTCCCTTGAGCATCAGGTATCAAGATTATCTTCTGTACCATCTTTGCTCTTCTTTCTCTTCTGTTAGTCCTCTCTAGACGTTCAAGTTCTTCAAGTTCGAGATTAATGAGGTTCAAGTTCGGATTACTTCGAGTTTTACACGTCTGCATAAACTGTCTGTAATCGTCAAGCAACGATCGATGCTAACAGTGCAACGATCGATTCAATCTCAAAATCGCCTAGTGACGATCGACACAAGAGGTGCAACGATCGACGCAAAGCGAAATCGGTACCTGCGACAGAGAGAAAACAGAGAAAAAGTTAGTAAAATAAAATAAAAATAAAAACAAGAAAAGAAAAATTCCTAGTAAAAACCCAAAGTTCGGTCCTATCGAAGACTCTAAGAGTCCCCGGCAACGGCGCCAAAAACTTGATAGGGTCAGGTTTTAATCATATTCTACTGCAAGTGCACAGTTAAGTGATTGTAGTATATAGGGTATCGAATCCACATAGACTCTGGTCTCGATAGATAAAGAACCGTAGGAATTAATACTAAGAAGAAAGCAATTTGTAGTAAACTAAATAGCAAAGCAAGAAAGTAAATCAATAGCCGGATTGGTTTTGAAAGCAGTTAATTAAAAGCGCTAAGTCTAGGGTATTCTCAGGAAATCAGACAAGCAGACAAATTAATCAGTCAGGATCTAATTAAACACAGTTCTAGAACTTAAATCACGGAATTAGAATTAACCAAATCTCTTTGCGAAAATCCTCTAAGTCTAAGTGCAGTAATCCAAATCTCTTTGCAATTAATAACAGATTAAACCAACATTAATTTCAAGTCCGATATGTTCACAATTAAACTAAGCCAAATCTCTTTGCGAATAATTTAATTGCTCAACCTAAATAGTTCAGATTCTAAACCACACTCTCGTGTCGTATTTAGCAACCTAAGATCTAGATTCTAATTGATCAGGTTAGAACTATCTTTAAGCACAATTTAGATCGAATAACATTCTAGTCATATGAATCCTTAACTGAATTAAACAAGTCTAGCAAGTCATAAAATCCTTAATGAGAAACCTTAAACCTAACTATGAATCTACTCAGACATGAATAATGAAACAAAAATCATAGAATTAGTCGAAATCATAAAAGAGATTAAAGAAATAAAGGGGTTCGAAATCTTCTCCAAAATAAGTTGAAGTACAGGATTAGATCAGCCTAAATAGCTCTAAAAACTCTCTGCTCTTAATTATGAAAGCGTCAGTAAAATAAACACCAAAATCCTAATTATATAGGCTTATCACGTCTGGCTTCTGTGTAATATCTGGAACTTTTCTGGGCTCTTCTGCAATATTTGAAAACTTCATAAACCGCCGAGATTCTGGCCCATTCTCTAGTGTGTCGACCGTTGCAGGTGTGTCGATCGATGCATGATCAATAATCGGACAGTGAGCTCAATCTCTCGGCCAAAACACTCCAAAAGTCCCAAAATGCTCCAATATCTCCAATTCCGCTCCAAACCTGATTAAACCTGTAAAAGACCCTAAAAGAACACAAAAGACACTAAAAACACAATTATATCATGGCATAAAACCGGTAAAAACCATGATATATCACCAACCCACCCTTGACTCCGCTATCCTCACTTACATAGTACAAGTCGGCCGTCCTGCACTACTTCAGCGAGTTGTGTCGGTTCGGACTAAACACAATATCAGGAAAGCATATTCATTTCTGAGTAATCAAACGTTCAACACAACGTTTAATCGTCAAGTTTACAAATCGTTTTAATCAACACGCAAATCAATACAAAAGTGGCGTCAAGCCGAACCGAGAGAAAAACCTAAAACCATCGAATCAAAAACCTTGCCACAAGCCATCCCGAAACAACACCGAGGACCTCCCGCGTCCATCGCTGCTTAACCTGAAAATACAAAAGAGTCTAATGAGCGATCTAAGATCACCCAGTGAATCGGCTTCCCACTAAGGCTTCTAGTCTATCTATCAACTATAGATCCCCGCCCGAAACCCCAAAATAACAATCAAGCACAACAAAATAGCCGATCACGCACTACCACGTCGTGTCGAGCCCACACACAATCAATTGCCAAAAGAAAAGAAAAGGCGATAAGAGGAAATCAGGAGCACTGCGGCACATGTTCCCGATTAAGACTCGATCTATCTACCGCGCAACAACAACCACACCGAAACACCACGCTGGGCCCCTACGATCTTGGTAACTTCCACGGGTTCTCACCGTTACCGATATGGCAACTAACCCACGACTTCTAGCCGTCCACACAAGGTCCAACGACTAGGACACCGTTCTCTGTCCATCGATACGTGGTGACTCAGGCTACCCCTAGATAACCCAAGCTTCCATGGAGTCCGGCCCTAGGACGCGACCCCGTATTCTCCGGACCACACACCTACCGGCGTCACTCAGTAGGTTAACGCCATAACCGGAATCACCACGATCCGATTAGGAAACTACCCGAGGATCCAATCGGGTCGGAAGTACCAGAACGTAATCAAAACACCTAGACTTGCGGGATCTAACGCACCCTAGAGTCCTAGTACAGAAATGTAAACACGCAGACTCGCTTGGACTCTAACAATCAATTCAATCGATAAACAACTATCAAATCAACACCGCTTCCCGCAAGTCTACTCACACACACACACACCGCCCCCTGACTCATCACCCTACCGAGTCAGCGGTTACGACTTAACTGGTCCCATGACCTAGTTAAGTATCCACACGGATCGCTCGGCCTAACACCGAGACGATCTAAAGGCCTGCACAGTAAGGTTAACAACACAACACACAACAATGCAATCACGCAATCAATACACACAAACAAACATGCCTATTAGGGTTGCTACCGTCTTTTAACCAATTCACGCATGCTACCTTGGATTAGCCGCTTGCTAACCCGTAGACGGTTCATTTATCACAACACTTCTCAATCCTTAATCTTTCCTAAGTATCTTTTAACAATCCCCGATCCGTCGGTTTAGAGCTAGTGGCTTACTAGACTCCCCGACGTACCATCTTTCATTAACTTAATTCATTACTTTCTCGGTAATCCTGATATCGCTCCATATTCTATACGTTTGTTCAGGTTTAACTCCATATTTTAACTCGTCTTAATTCTCATATATAGATTCATTTAATACTGTTCCTTACTTACATATATATGCATATACGGCCCTAACATGCAACGACTATATGAATGCATCACGAAACGTTACTAACAACCTAACGGCACGCAACAGGTTTAATCCGTTTAAGTCTAGTATGCGTCTGTAACCCTAACCGGTTTAACGTTACTTCAATCAATCAATCAAGTCTTAATTAAATTCAATTATTTTCGGGTATGCAAACTTAATACTACGGTTTCCCATTTATCGTTCTATATGCAACTACGGTATTTGAGCCGACTCACAGTGATTAAATGGAATGGCGGACTGGATGCGGATACGGTTCCCAAAAACCCGAACTAAACCCGAACTGATCCGAATACCCGAATACAAACTCTTGAAGCGTCCCGAACACCCGTACACGAACCGCAACACCAAAAACCGGCCGGAGTCAACGCATTGACCGGCGTTGACCGGCCATTGACTTTTACTCCGGTTGACCGTTGACCACTCCGGTTTACCCCCTTGACTTGCTGAACCACCAATTAAACCGAACCAACTCCAAATCAACCGGTTTAGTTAATCCGGTTTAAGTCAAACCGTTGACCGGCATTGACCGAGACTTAACCGGTTTGACTAAACCGGTTCTTCCACTGAACCAAGACCAAACCAACTCCAATGCATCTCATATTAACCCATAAAGAACCGCTTTAAGATTTGACGGCGAGAGGAGGTTTTCCGGCGACTCCTCCGGCGTTGACCGCGGTGGCTCCGGCATTGACCGCGGCGGAGGGGACTTTTCTGGCGACTTCTGAAGGCGAACCACCCACCAAACTGCTCAGGATTCCAAGATCTATCCACCCATTACTTCAAAGATGCAAGAACCGGTGAGGAGAGAGAGTTATGCCAAGAACCCTAATCTGCGGTTGCTTCTTCGCCAGATTCCGGCGAGATCCGGCGACGGCGGCGACGGTGGATGTCTGGAGGTTGTATAAGAGAGTGAGATGAAGCTACTGGACTTTGCATAGAAGGATTTGGGTCTAGGATGAGAAAGTTATGCACTTTCTTGTGGAAGAAGTCATGAAGATATTCAAGTGTTTTTGAGATGTTCTTGAATCTTCAAAGAAAATTGATGAGTTTGGTGAATGTTTCTGGAGAGGATTAGAGAGAGATGTCGATAGTGAGAGACTAGAGAGAGGTTCAGATCACCAACATTGAGCTAAGTGAGTAAATAGTATAGATTCCTTGCATGTAACCCCTTTTTCCCCCCTTTTTCCCATGCACCAATTGTGTGTTTGACACCTCTCAAGAACGCTGGCGACCTGGGGAGTTGTCATCTGTCTCTGGTGAGTGTTTTGAGTCCACAAAAGCCCATCAAAACCAGCCCAACTCAATAAGAAACCTTCCCTAACTTGCTTAATCACTTTTGCTCGGTTTACTCTTTTTCCCGTTTAATGTTTTAGAAAATATAAAACAGTTTCCATAAATCTCCAAAATTCCATAAGCTGATTCGCCCTGATTTTAGATGAATTTAGCAACTTGAATCATCTCAATTGGAGTTTCCTAGCTCCCGTTATGATTTTCCGAAGTTTTCTCGGTTTAGTCGGTTTTCCGGCCGATAAGCCGAAAATATGTTTCCGCTCCGTTTCTTCGAATTCTGATCTTGTAAATGTTCTTTATGTTTGAAAAAGATAACATTTGGCCCGTCTCGGCTTCCGTCTCAAACTTTGGCAAAATTACCATTTTTGCCCCTAGGTTTGGTAAAATTACGGTTTTGCCCCTGTTGGCTTTTCTTCTGTCCGTTGACCATAGTTTTGGATACCGGGTATTACATTCTTCCCTACTTACAGGAATTCGGTCCCCGAATTCTCCGTCACTACCAGACTTTGAATCGGTTCCAAACCCTGCAAGTTGTTCTGTTACTCCACTTCAATGCTATCTTACTCGAATACTGCTGCATACCTCTGACACCTGACGTTACTGCGATCCTTATGTCTCATACCATTCTATCCCACTGATATCAACAACCATTCCACTCTTGCTCGTATTCTTGTATACCTTACTTGACTCCACTCGTGACTGCCTTCTTCAATCTCGACCGCTGATTTCATTCCCCGTTGACTTCTTTGCTCTGGTTCTCACTTCTGGCTTCCCCACTTTGCTACGACCTCCACATCCTTCTGATTGCGACTTTCCTTCTTCTTTTCTGGGACACTCTTCAAGAATCTGATCACTTGCTTCCGTCTGACTGCTTCCAATAGTAACATCGGCTTCCTTTGCCAAATCTCTTTGCTACCTCATCATCCCAACTGCTTCGCTCTTTCCGCTGCTCTGTACTAACCCACTGACAATCCATACCGAATGCTTCACTTCCCGGGCCAAACTGTCTCACTGCTTCTTGTTTTGCGACGTCTTGCCACTTCATCTCGCTTTCAGGTTCGGGTTCGGTCTCATATTCGTATCGCATCGTCCATTCCATCATACATTTGACACAACAATTTTTACTGGAGCGGTGAAATCTAAACCAGTCTATTCCTCGATATCACTTCCTCATAGAGATATAGTTAGTTAATTATGCACCCAATGGTCACACATGATTAAGTAACGATATTCTATAATTCCGCTCTCTCGCGAATCGACAGTTGATCACAACCGTTCTCGAGTTAGCTCAACACCTTACACAAAAGGCTCTAACACTATCAATTCTACCAACTTATGGATTGCAATAAAATTGAAACTACTCACTCGAATGGCTTACCAATACCATCCACACGCCGCCCATGCTACGCATGCCACCAAACTAGCACTGACACAGTGGTACCCCACAAACGGAACACAACCCTAATTACCCCATGCACCACGCAAGCATAAGATAAAACACACAAGCAATTAAATAAAAGCAAACAATTACCACACACACAACCAAGCAATCATCAGATCGCTCCGGATATGTCGTCAGTCTAGGTTTAGGTTATGATGAACGGTCGTCAGTTCCGCTCACCATCAGACTTCACATGGTAATTCATTTGCATCCAAAACCATCAAACGCATGCAAACAATTACTATGAAAGTCATAATGATAAGTTGAACATTCTGCATCACATACATACACAAAAACAACAACACACACATGTTTCGAGGTTTTAGAAATACATAAGGAAACAAAAATACAACCATAAGACGTCTGTCATCAACACCCAACCCACATACTGCACCGCCATACCCTGGAGATGTTAGAAACAACATGCGAAGATCGCCGATCTGGATACACACAAACAACATAGTTAGCACCCATACTTACCTGGCCTAACTATTCTAATCCTAACAGCCCCAACACGACCGAAATGCCCAACACAAACGGCATCGCGGCTCGCGGTGGTAACCACTGGCAGGCGTGCCTGGAGGGTGTGGTGGGTGTGCATCTCTGGTCGGCGCTCCTACCTGCTACGGCTCTGCCATCGGACACAACTGCGCTACATGACCTCTACGACCACAAAGCTGACAAACCAGAACGGGCGCCGGGCCTGGTCCACGGTAACAAGCTGCTGCCTGGTGATCTGTCACTCCGCATAGCTGACAGGAAGAAACAGACCCCGAAGAAGGCTCCTAGAAACAATCTGCTGCTTGATGCCCCTGACCTCCAAAAATCTGACAAACAACTGGCTCTGAGCGGGACCGATGAAAACTAGATCTACGGCCACAAACAGATGCTCTATGTCCTTCATCTCCGCACCTCCTACAAGTCCTGGATGGTCTCGGTGGCTGCACTAGCGGTGGCTGCGCTACAGGCGTCTGCGCGGCTGGCTTCGGAATAGCTGACTGCCGAATAAGCTCAGTGTCTCGGCGACTCGGTCCTGGGTGGTACTCATCAGGCAATGGGGCACGATGCGGCTCTGCGTCTGACATACGTGGTCTGGGCCCCGCAATCGGACAAATCGGTGCAAGATGACCGTCCATACCACACACCTGACAATACTACGGGCTCAGCACCGGCTGCTGCATCTCACGATAATGCGGATCGACTGGGCATGGACACCAATACAAATGAAAACCCTGAACTCCGCATGCGCTACATGTCCGGTATACATGCATAGGCGGTAACGAGTCTGGAGTGTCTGCTGGTGGAATCTCTGGTGACGCAACTGGCTCGGTCGGTGGTGCCTCTGGTGATGTAACTGACTCGAACTGCGTATCCTTCCCTGCCGTCGACATCGGCTCGACTCCTGATGTTGGCTCCGTCGCAGAAAGTGGCTTGGTGAAGTCGGGAGATACTGATCCTGACCTCTGGGGCGATCCTGACTGATGATGCGGCCCCACATGCTGCGCTAGCACATCTTCAAGTATCGCCATCTGCTCGTCCATGTGCTGCTCCTACTGTAAATGCTGCTCTGGATCTATCGGCTCCATATCCATATCGACAGCTCCATGCAACAAGTCCAATCGAAAGTCCTCCCCACCAAGTGGAATGAATTCTGACTCATGTAAGCTGAAGGGTAACGGCACATCATGTGCCTCGAGCATCGGTGGTTGCATCCCCGGTGGTACCAGAGATGCCTCATACTGTGGTGGCAATGGCGGCAACCCGTAATCTACAAATCCCAAATATCCCATTACTCCGGCGGTCAGGTCTGCGGTACCTGCGTCGTCCTGTAAAGATGGCGGTAGTGGATCAGGTAACGGTCTCCAATCCACAGCGGCTGCTCTCGCTCCCTGACGCACTCGTGGAACAACTGGCGGTCGAACGGATATACGCGAACCACGTGACTGCCCCGGCTGTGCTGCTCTCAAACCTGCCTGGTGCTGGTCTACCAGAGCCTGATACTCTGCCTGTGTCATCCGCTGCGGACTCATACTGCTCACTGCAATCTCTCACACCCAATGCACACACCCACACACAATCCGTCAAGGGACACTCTGCGGCTGGCTGCAATCAAAAACACAAATAATATTAGTACACATAATACAAATTTCTATCCCATCCCAACCCCGGATTTACAGACGCGGCTCGGTTTCTTAATGGATGCTTAGGTATGACACAATTTTGACTCGATAAAACCACGGAAAACACTCAGAAATGAACTGCTTTGAAACCCAAGCAGAACCATGCTCTGATACCACCTTTCTGTAACGCCCCTTTCCCATTCTCCGCTGACCGTTGAGCTGACCGGCCAACAATCAAACAAGAACATGACCGATCGAACCCGAGTAAGTCGAATAGGAAAAGTTCGCCACAGGACGAAGCCAGAGACAGATTGGTTGGAGGCAAAGGCTCGCACCAACCCACCCTTGACTCCGCTATCCTCACTTACATAGTACAAGTCGGCCGTCCTGCACTACTTCAGCGAGTTGTGTCGGTTTGGACTAAACACAATATCAGGAAAGCATATTCATTTCTGAGTAATCAAACGTTCAGCACAACGTTTAATCGTCAAGTTTACAAATCGTTTTCATCAACACACAAATCAATACAAAAGTGGCGTCAAGCCGAACCGAGAGAAAAACCCAAAACCATCGAATCAAAAACCCCGCCAAAATCCATCCCGAAACTACACCGAGGACCTCCCGCGTCCGTCGCTGCTTAACCTGAAAATACAAAAGAGTCTAATGAGCGATCTTAGATCACCCAGTGAATCGGCTCCCCACTAAGGCTTCTAGTCTATCTATCAACTATAGATCCCTGCCCGAAACCCCAAAATATCAATCAAACACAACAAAATAGCCGATCACGCACTACCACGTCGTGTCGAGCCCATACACAATCAATTCCCAAAAGAAAAGAGAAGGCGATTAGAGGAAATCGGGAGCACTGCGGCACATGTTACCGATTGAGACTTGATCTATCTACCGCGCAACAACAACCACACCAAAACACCACGCTGGGCCCCTACGATCTTGGTAACTTCCACGGGTTCTCACCGTTACCGATATGGCAACTAACCCACGACTCCTAGCCGTTCACACAAGGTCCAACGACTAGGACACCGTTCTCTGTCCATCGATACGTGGTGACTCAGGCTACCCCTAGATAACCCAAGCTTCCATGCAGTCCGGACCTAGGACGCGACCCTGTATTCTCCGGACCACAAACCTACCAGCGTCACTCAGTAGGTTAACGCCATAACCGGAATCACCACGATCCGATTAGGCAATTACCCGAGGATCCAATCGGGTCGGAAGTACCGGAACGTAATCAAAACACCTAGACTTGCGGGATCTAACGCACCCTAGAGTCCTAGTACAGAAATGTAAACACGCAGACTCGCTTGGACTCTAACAATCAATTCAATCGATAAACACCTATCAAATCAACACCGCTTCCTGCAAGTCTACTCACACACACACACACCGCCCCCTGACTCAGCACCCTACCGAGTCAGCGGTTACGACTTAACTGGTCCCATGACCTAGTTAATTATCCACACGGATCGCTCGGCCTAACACCGAGACGATCTAAAGGCCTGCACAGTAAGGTTAACAACACAACACACAACAATGCAATCACGCAATCAATACACACAAACAAACATGCCTATTAGGGTTGCTACCGTCTTTTAACCAATTCACGCCCGCTACCTTGGATTAGCCGCTTGCTAACCCGTAGACGGTTCATTTATCACAACACTTCTCAATCCTTAATCTTTCCTAAGTATCTTTTAACAATCCCCGATCCGTCGGTTTAGAGCTAGTGTCTTACTAGACTCCCCGACGTACCATCTTTCATTAACTTAATTTATTACTTTCTCGGTAATCCCGATATCGCTCCATATTCTATACGTTTGTTCAGGTTTAACTCCCTATTTTAACTCGTCTTAATTCCCATATATATATTTATTTAATACTGTTCCTTACTTACATATATATGCATATACGGCCCTAACATGCAACGACTATATGAATGCATCACGCAACGTTACTAACAACTTAACGGCACGCAACAGGTTTAAGTCTAGTATGCGTCTGTAACCCTAACCGGTTTAACGTTACTTCAATCAATCAATCAAGTCTTAATTCCATTCAATTATTTTCGGGTATGCAAACTTAATACTACAGTTTCCCATTTATCGTTATATATGCAACTACGGTATTTGAGCCGACTCACAGTGATTAAATGGAATGGCGGACTGGATGCGGATACGGTTCCCAAAAACCCGAACTAAACCCGAACTGATCCGAATACCCGAATACGAACTCCTAAAGCGTCCTGAACACCCGTACACGAACCGCAACACCAAAAACCGTCCGGAGTCAACGCATTGACCGGCGTTGACTACAGCATTGACCGGCCGTTGACTTTGACTCCGGTTGACCGTTGACCACTCCGGTTTACCCCCTTGACTTGCTGAACCACCAATTGAACCGAACCAACTCGAAATCAACCGGTTTAGTTAATCCGGTTTAGGTCAAACCGTTGACCGGCGTTGACTGAGAGTTAACCGGATTGACTAAACCGGTTCTTCCACTGAACCAAGACCAAACCAAATCCAATGCATCTCATATCCACCCATAAAGAACAACTTGAAGATTTGACGGCGAGAGGAGGTTTTCCGGCGACTCCTCCGGCGTTGAACGCGGCGGAGGGGACTTTTCGGCGACTTCTGACGGCGAACCACCCACCAAACTGCTCAGGATTCCAAGATCTATCCACCCATAACTTCAAAGATGCAAGAACCAGTGAGGAGAGAGAGTTATGCCAAGAACCCTAATATGTGGTTGCTTCTTCGCCAGATTCCAGCGAGCTCCAGCTACGGCGGCGGCGGTGATTGGCTGTAGGTTTTAGAGGAGAGTGAGGTGAAGCTACTGGACTTTGCAGAGAAGGATTTGGGTCTAGGATGAGAAAGTTATGCACTTTCTTGTGGAAGAAGTCATGAAGAGCTTCAAGTGTTCTTGAGATGTTCTTGAATCTTCAAAGGAAATTGATGAGTTTGGTGAATGTTTCTGGAGAGGATTAGAGAGAGATGTCGACAGTGAGAGACTATAGAGAGATTCAGATCACCAACATTGAGCTAAGTGAGTGAATAGTGTAGAATCCTTGCATGTAACCCCCCTTCCCCCCCCCCCTTTTTCCCATGCATCAATTGTGTGTTTGACACCTCTAAAGAAAGCTGGCGATCTGGGGAGCTGCCATCTGTCCCTGGTGAGTGTTTTGAGTCCACAAAAGCCCATCAAAACCAGCCCAACTCAATAAGAAACTTTCACTTTTACTCGGTTTACTCGTTTTCCCGTTTAATATTTTAGAAAATATCAAACGGTTCCCATAAATCTTAAAACTTCCATAAGATGATTCTCCCTGATTTTAGATGAATTTAGCAACTTGAATCATCTCAATTGGAGTTTTCTAGCTCTCGTTATGATTTTCCGAAGTTTTCTCGGTTTAGTCGGTTTTCCGGCCGATAAGCCGAAAAACACGTTTCCGCTCCGTTTCTTCAAATTCTGATCTTGTAAATGTTCTTTATGTTTGAAAAAGAGAACATTTGGCCCGTCTCGGCTTTCGTCTCGAACTTTGGCAAAATTACCATTTTGCCCCTGGGTTTGGCAAAATTACGGTTTTGCCCTTGTTGACTTTTCTTCCGCCCGTTGAACATAGTTTTGGATACCGGGTAATACATAGGCGATCACCTTGTCTTGCTGCATCAGAACGCATCCAAGCCCAACTCTTGATGCATCTGTATAAACCACATAAGACTCACCGTCCATAGGCAAAGCCAATACTAGAGTACTCGTCAGCATATCCATTAGCTTAGAGAAAGTCGCTTCACAGTACGCTGACCACACGAATTGGACATCTTTTCTAGTCAGTCGAGTCATTGGCTGAGCCATACTCGCTAAAACATTAACAAACCGTCAGTAGTAGCCCGCCAATCCCAGAAAACTCCTTATCTCTGTCGGATTTCTTGGTCTAGGCCAATCCGCTATGGCCTTGATCTTTTCTGAGTCAACAGACAATCCCTTTTCCGAGACAAGATGACCCAAGAATCCGATCTCCCTTTGCCAAAAGCTGCATTTACTGAGCTTAGCAAACAACTGATGTTCCCGCAGTTTGTCCATAACCATCCTCAAATGAGCTTTGTGCTCTTCCTTATCCTTGGAGTAAACCAAGATATCATCTATGAAGATGATCACGTATTCATCCAAGCAGTCTCTGAACACGTTGTTCATTAGCTTTATGAAAGCCGCAGGTGATTATTCAATCCGAAGGGCATCACCACAAACTCATAATGCCCATACCTTGTCCTGGAAGTTGTCTTCGGAATGTCTTGCTCAGCTACCGGAATGATGATAACCCTGAGCCAAATCGATCTTTGAGAACCAAATAGTACCTCAGAGTTGATCCAACAACTCGTCTATCCTTGGAAGAGGATACTTGTTCTTCACAGTCACTCTGTTCAGTCCACGATAACAAAACCAGTGCGCCCCAAGGTGAACTGCTTGGTCGCACAAATCCTTTTTTCATCAACTCGCTTAACTGTTTCTTTAACTCGGCCATCTTTTCCAGAGCCATCCGGTAATGAGCTTAGGAGATAGGAGCCTTCCCAGACTCAAGCTCGATCGTGAATGGATCAGATCGAGTCGGTGGTAATCTAGCCAATAATTGAAAAACATCCTCAAACTCACTTACCACCGGAATCTCACTTAGCTCAGCATTCGGCCCGACTTCCACCGTAGTGATCGCGGCCAAATATGCTTCACATCCCTTCTCTAGTATCCGTTCTGCTTGAATTGTCGAAACAATCAAACTCCCATGAGTCGGTCTAACTCCTTGATATTCCAGCTTTCCTTTGTCAGTTTCAAACTTAACTCAACCGCGGTGACAGTCTAGATGCGCCCCTTGTTTCCCAAGCCAATCCATTCCAAGGATCACATCGTAAGACTTCACCTGAAAAATCACCAAATCGGCTGGCATGTTCACTTCACCGATCATCACAGGTATGTTTCGAACTTTTCCCATTGTGAACATAACCTGCCCACTAGCTGCTTAAACTCTCATAACTTCTCCATCATTTTTCTTCTGAAACTCACCGAGTCCTATCATGTCCGGATGCAAAAAGCAGTGTTATGCACCGGAATCAAACGAAACATGGGTCACCACACCACCCATGACTAAGGTCCCTACACATTCATCATCATGAATGCTAAGAAACCTAGACTAAACACGCAATAAGCAAATCACACAGAAATGCTAAGGTAAGTGTTAGGACTTACCAGTGACTAGACGAGAGGTGGAAAGATCCTGAGACTCTTCTGCGGTTGTGTACACATGTGGCATGATGGCTTGCTTCTTCGTATTCGGTTGTTGTCCATCACTTTGACGTTTCTCAGTCTGCTTAGCCAACTTAGGACGATCATTCTTGAAATGTCCAGCTTCACCACAGTTGTAGAACAACCGCTCTTTTGTACCCTTAACTTGATCCTTCGGCCTTGTATCCTCCTCTAGGCAGTCACGCACCTTATGCTCAAGACTTCTGCATCGGTGACATGCTCCAGAAGCTTTCCTGCATGATCCCACATGCATCTTCTTGCAAGTCGGACACACGCTGCGACCAACAGATGACTTGCCAAAAGGGTTGTTCTTCCCAAACTTCTTATTCTTCCCATCATCTCGTTCAATCCTTCTTCTTGTTCCGCATCTTTTCCCACCAACTCGGCAACAGAATCATACTTGCGGATCCTGCAACGAGTGTTCAGATTAACACGCAATTCACGCATGAACTTGCGCACCAAGGATTCTTCATCCTCTGCCTCACGACCAGCATACTTCTTAAGCCGATTGAACTCAGATTTATACTCCCTCATGGTCATCGACCCTTGCTCCAGCTTAAGGAATGCACCTCCCAACTTGTTAAAGGCTTCAACCGGAAAGTACTTCCTCTTGAATTTCTCACAGAACATCGCCCAAGTGAAAATTTCGTCACCCATCTGACTTGCCACACCTTCCCACCAAGTATGTGCATCTCCATCAGATAGTGCACAACGATGTCTTTCTTGTATCCATCAGGACAGCGGATTGAGTCAAAGTTCCGCTTCAACCTTGTCAACCACTCATCCGCATCAATCAGCTTTGTTCCTCCACAGAAGAACTTTGTTTCCAACTTCCTCATGTGATACATCACTTGGAGGTAGGATGGGTTCCTAGACGCAGGCAACACATCCTCCTCTTCCACCACGACTTGTTCCACATTCCCATAAACTTGTGGAGCATTCGAATAGGCGCAACAATTGGCAGTCTTTCCAAGACTTGCGCCAACAATGCTAACACTGCTTCCAAACCGACCATAGGAGCAGCAACATTAGCAGCATCATTAGCCGCATTAGCAGCATTCATCTTATTCGCAGCATTCCCAACATTTGCTGCATCCTCAACATCATGAACTTCCTCATTTGCAGCATTCATTGCCGCATTGTTCTCTGATGTCTCCCCAGTTTCACCAACATTCCTCCTGGTATTTTGGTTACTCTTAGCCATCTGCAAATAACAGATCAGTCAAGTTAGCTCCCTCACTAACTTGTTAACAAAACACAAAATGGCTTACCACGAGACCGGCGCTGGAAGGATGGTTAACCCACTAACCCATTTATGCTTAAATTTTCCTAGGACCGAACTACGCTCTGATACCAACTTGAAATGTCCCGACCCAATTTTTCCACCCGAAGGTAGAATTTGGGACGACTTCCTCACCCAGACTTAGACCAATTTTGATTTTTTTTCCATACTTAGAATTATTTTGTGTTTTCAATCCGAACTAGACAAGCATTTTCAAGTATAAATGAGACTTAGATAGATTTTTGAGGTTTAAGTACAATGATCAGTTTGCCACTAAGCTATTACATTCATACTTACCCAAATCTACCCAAATCTAACAATCCTTTCCTTCCAGCCGCCTTTAGTCTCGCGCCTAAGCCTTCTCAGAACGATCACCTACATCCACAAAGGAGGCATAAGCAAATGGTCTGCTTAGTGAGACCGGTCGTCCCGTCTCACTTAGCCACGGAAATAATCACGCAACAAGCCATACATTCAGTCAGTCTATCAAGCTTATCATCAGTACGGACACTTAATCCAACCAAAACGTTTCAAGGCAATGAGCCAGCATCTCAAGGCAAGAAACCAATCAATCGATCAAGTCAGCAGAAACAGAAGGGCCTGAACAGAAAGTCACTTAACCGGATCTGAACATTCCGAGTCATCGAGCCATCTTCCACGATTCATCATCAAGCCTTAACGAGCAAACTGCCCTTAAGCGCATGATCTGATCTAGATGCTCGGTGAAAGGAATTGATCAAACGGTTAAGTCATAGCAGAAACAGAAGTATCGATAAGCAAGCAATCAGAAAAATCATAGCCAACTAGACTCAACGAATCTATGCAAGCATACAATTAATCTATAGCCACGGTCACGCACTCACCTTAGTCTTTCGGTTCGAATGATGAGAGCGGTTTTCCTGATGAGAGCGGTTCAAATCGAACAGAACAGATAATCTCACCGACTTGCTTCATCACCGTAAGCCAAACTCGATCAAACACTTAGCCAAATCTAGGTTTTTCTCTTCAGACTTTCTCTCTCGATCTTTCTGAGTTCTCGGTCGCGGAAACTGAACAAAAATCGCCTTAGGACTGATTTTATATGTTTATGGGCGATTTCAGTCAAGACAACTGCCCAGAAACCGTCCCAAAATCGCTTCCGTGTCTTTCTAATTGGCCAAGCCAATTCATCCGTCTTCCCCACGCTTTCAACACTTGGATGCGCAAGTTTTACCCTAAACTTGTTCCCGCTCTTTTTCCTTGGGCGAAAATACTGAATTCGGCTAATAATTGTTCCCGTCCAAACTCAGTCAGATAATCAATCCGCGGATATGAGCTTAGGCCGGCAATTTTAACCGCTATGTCTGAAATCCGACCCAAATTGTTTGAATCCTAATCAATGTTGTATGAATCCGACTAAATCAGCTCAACATCCTTCCTTGGTCCGAAAATCATGGTCTGAACTCTTTCAGTTTGATTTAGCTCGGCTTTCACACAGTAAACCTTACTTATGAATCCCCGGATTTTTAATATTCCCTCTCTTAAAAGGTCATTCCGGATGACCATCATAACCCAATCCGTTCATCTTTAGAACGCGGACATTACACATTCATCATATCTCGGTGGTGGCTACGATCGTGTAAGTGGGTGTATTGTTCTAGGTTTAGCTTTTTGCATTGTGAGCTGGTTTTAGATTTAGGTTTGGGGTTTTATTGTTTTTTGTTTTGTTTTTGTTTTGTAAACTTATTATTAATTCAAGAAAACCCTATAACAACAAAAATGAAAATTCAATATGTTGAAAGTCATGCTTTCATGCGTTATTTATTATTAGTCATGCTTTCATGCGTTATTTATTATTATTGTAAATAGTGTATTCTGCATGTAATAATAATTACGGGAAGAAAATGTAAAAGTCTAGGTTGACGCTTTCTCTACAAGACTCCGCGAACCATACCAAATATTCAACATTGGCGCTCGAAAAGTATACGTTACATTTGAGTTGTGCCTGATAAAAATTGTTTTTTATTGATCAAACTGGTATAATTTACTTTACCAGTTTTTTTTCTTTTTTGCAAGAGGGTTTATTTTACCAGTTTGTCATCTAACTTGTCACACTCATACTACAATATGAAAACTACAATCACCGATATATCAAAACAAATGCATGGGAAGTTAGAAAGTATATTGAACTTCTATTGGTCAATTACATATTTTCTATCTATAAAAGATAAGTCATCATGTCGATTTCGATTTAAGCTTGTACATTTGAAAATTATGCTTGGGAAAAAACAACTTGACACAATAACATTTTTCCATTAAAAAAAAAATTAAAATAAGAAGAATAAAAAACAAACAAGCTGTGGAATAAAAGCGTTTTCTATAATGTATATTAAGTCAACTAAAAGCTCTATATAAAGAAACATAGCAACAATGTTTTGTATAGTTAAAGAACACAACATTAAATATGGCCAGTTCTCGATTAATTTCGATCATCTACTTCGTCCAGACAGTAATCTTATCGAGTAGCTTAATCAACTGCAGAGAAAACAATAATTTGGTAACAAACCAAACTGCTTTGTTCGTGTTCGGAGATTCTTTGTTCGATGCTGGAAACAACAACTACATCGTTACTACCATCCGATCTAATTTCTGGCCGTACGGTCGAACCACTTTCAGATTCCCCACCGGAAGATTCTCTGACGGACGTTTGATTCCTGATTTCATCGGTAACAGAAACAATTTTGTTTTCTGAATTATAATTTTTTTTTTTTTTTTGTATATCCAGGATGGGTTTGGGCCTTCGGCCTTAATCCCACCCTAGGCCCGGAACCAGCCTTTGCTAATACCATTTAGGCGTAAAGCATTTCTCCCAAGGGGGATTGAACTAGGGTTGCTTGGTTATTCACCAAGCTTTATCCGCCACTAGCCCACCACACCCTTGGTGTGAATTATAATTTATTACAAAGAAAATTTAAAACACTTGCATTTTAACTGGTCAGTAACGTGACAGCGGAGAACGCATGGTTACCGTTGATCCCACCAAATCTACAACCAAGCAACGGTAACAATCAGTTTACCTATGGAGTTAGTTTTGCTTCTGCCGGTGCCGGAGCTTTGGTGGAAACCTTTCCCGGAACGGTATATATCATCAATTATTACTAGGGTTTTAGTAAAAAAAAACCTTAACTAAAGATGTTTTGGATAAAAAAATCATCAACTAGAAATTTAATATAAAAATCTTCAGGTAATTTATCCATTAATTTTTAACCCTTTTTGGTCAGTAAAATTGTTAAATCTAAAAATAACATGTATTATATTTTAAACGACATGATTTTATATTTAATACAATTTTTAGCAAAAAAAAAAAAAAAAACTCATCAACTAAATTTGGTTCAGCTAAAAATCTTTCAACAAAAACATTTTTAAAACATTGGAGGGGGTTTTCTCATTAAAACATTTTAATTTAAGTGTCCTTTTAATATTTTCATGCTAATAATAATAACAATAATAATAATAATAATAAAATATATGTCGATATGTCTTTACAAAAACATTGAATTTAAACCGCTGTCCGATGATATAGTTGTTTGAAATTGACTAATTGTTTTCCTTCTTAACCCGTTCAAGGTGATAAATTTGGGGACACAATTAAATAGTTTCATGAACGTTGAAAGGAGTTTGAGATCTGAATTAGGAGATGCAGAGGCCAAGAGGATTTTCTCAAGAGCTGTTTATCTGTTTAATATTGGAGGCAACGACTTATTATATCCCTTAGGTGCAAACTCTTCACTATTCAATTCCAATTCCAAAGAAAAATTCGTTGACTTTGTTATTGGTAACACGACATCCGTGATAGAGGTAAAACTAAAATCGAAAACTGTACTCAAATTTATGAACGTTTGGACTTAAAATGAGAGATATATGTTATGTTTCTCATCAGCAAGTGTATAAAATGGGAGGAAGGAAGTTCGGATTCTTGAATGTGGGAGCACACGATTGTGGACCAGCCTCATCGATCTTGGACACAACAAACATAGGATCTTGTTTCAAACCACTCACCGAGCTGATTGATTTACACATTAAGAAGTTTTCGGATGCTCTAAGGCGGCTACAACTTAAACTATCCGGATTCAGATATGCCCTTCACGACTTTCACACTTCTTTATTGGATAGAATCAACAATCCTTCTAAATACGGTAACTAAAATTACATGGTAGTTACATATATATGATCTTTAGTAGCTTTTTGAAAGTTTAGGATTTTGTTTGTTTGTTTTGAAGGGTTTAAGGAAGGGAAGAAGGCATGTTGTGGAAGTGGACCATTGAGGGGGAATAATAGTTGTTGGAACCGAATGGGACAAAGTTACGAGTTATGCGAAAATGTTACCGATTATTTGTTTTTTGATTCCTCCCATATGACGGAGAAGGCCCATGGACAAATCGCAGAACTGATCTGGAGCGGACCGCCTAATGTCACTGGACCTTATAATCTCAAAGCTTTATTTGAACTTAATTAGAGTAATCGCTCATGCATATCTATGAAAATAAAGACGAGATGTTTATATATCTTATCTATTCTTGTTAGTCATATACTTGGTGTTCAAAATAAATAATGATGAATGTTTTGTGTAATACGTCTATGACATTATTTGAGATGTAGTTTTTCTACGTTTGGAGTCTAGTTATATGGTGAAAATAAATGTTCAGGATTAAATTTGAGTTACAAGAAAAACACTTGAACCACAAAGAACTTAGGCTACAAGAAATCCCTTATTAGGGGTTTTATATGTTTCCTTGCACAAGAAGGTTACTCATAGGTAAGTAACAGAGCTCACTTCCGTTGAAAATCATGCAGAAATAAAAGTAATAGAAAAAGTAGAACATAATGAATATGTATACCCACTTAAACTAATTTGCACAAAGATTTACATGAGAAGCTGCATGAAGGATAGATAGAGATAATTAGACCATCTCCAATGTACAACTCTATTTTCTACTCTAAAATGGAATATTCTAAGTATATTCTATCTTTTTGTTTACTACTAATATTTTTTATTTATAAAATTTACAATTCAACTTCATTTATTTATTCTTTGCAAAATTTTGATAATGTATAATATTACAACTTCTATATTATAAAATTATTTAAATTAAACATTTATTCAATAAAAACAACATTACATCATATAAAAATAATAAACTTAATAGATTTGGTTTAAATATTACCATACAAGATCCAAATATTCGTGCATATATTCCATCCAAGCAAACACAGATTTTACAAAAGCGGAGTGATCAACAACGAAATCAACAGAGAGATCATTCATCTACTTCGTTCGGACAGTACTTTAGTGATCTTGGAAGAACCGGAAGCGGCTTACCGGATTTTTAAGTTATAATTTTAGTGTGTTATATTTATTTGTGTTGTTTATCATAAATTTGAGAATTTTTCATGTTGTTTATTTTAAGTTTTGGTATTTTTGTATTTCAATATTTTTAAATAATTTAATAATAATTTTATAATAAGTAATTATTAAATTTATTATTTATTATAGATATAAATAAAAGATTTAAAAGTTAAAGGACTATTTTATAAATAAAAAAGTTTAACACTAAAATAGAGTAAGAAATAGGTTTACGCTAAAAATAGTGTAAGAAATAGGTTTACACTATTTTAGAGTGGAATATAGTGTGGGGTTGGAGAAGAATTTACTTTAAAATAGAGTTTAGTGTAAAAAATAATGTGGGGTTGGAGATGCTTTTAGAGTTGTTGTATTTAATTTTGGGTGAGAAAGTAAATGATGATTGACATACATTAACTCCAACATATTAAAACTTGCCATACCATGAATGTCAATAACTATATTTTAACATTTCTCCTCAGGTTTAGCTGGTGAAGATCAAGTAAGCTAATCATGCCTTGAATGTGGTTACACTTTTTTTTTTTGAGATTGCTGCTTTTGTGATGATATCCGTAAGTTGATAAGAATTTCTTGTGTAAGATAGAGATATAATTTCAAGTTCCACTTTCTAAGATATGGTGACAATCAATCTCAGCGTGCTTAATGCCTTTATGAAAAACAAAGTTTGATGCAATGTGAATAACTACTTAGTTTTCGTACATCATGTTTGCTTCCACTTGTTGGTGAGGTAGCCTTGTGGTGTGAACTATGAACTTGGATAATGATTGAATCGCGCATGAGAGCACTTTCCTTAAAGAGTATTTCGACCCTATCCCAAGCCTTGGGTTACACGAAATCCCTTTGTAGGATAAGACAACCAAAGTCTCACTCTTGTTCTAGGCTAAGATACAAGAGATACAAATAGAAGTTTTTGTGTTTATATGTGTTTCTTCAAAGATCTTTGATAATCTTTTGAAGCAATGAATCTCTCTCTTTTATCTCTCTTTCTTTTGTATTAGTTTTTGTAGTTTGCTTTTGCTTGTAAAATTTTTGTTATCATTTTGCAAATGCCAACAACTCCTTATATAGAAATCAAAAGGGTGTAATTATTAATCACCAACCATTGCAACTATTCACCAAAAGTTGTAATGGTTTATTACCAAAAGTTGCAATGGTTCAAAACCAAAGGTTGCAATGGTTCAAAACCAAAGGTTGCAATTGTTCAAAACCAAAGGTTGCAATGGTTCAAAACCAAAGGTTGCAATGGTTCAAAACCAAAGGTTGCAATGGTTCATATCCAAGAGTTGCAATGTTTCATTTAATAAATTTAAATATTATTAAATAACAAATTGCAAAGTTTCATTTAATAAATTGCAACTCTTCATTAATATTACAACCACACTTAAATATATAACATTCCTCCCCCATTTAAGTGTAACCAAAAATTCACTAATTATATAACACATATATCAAAGTCATGCATAAATGAAAATGTTGTAACGATTGAATTTTCATCTTAGTGATATTACACATTCCAAATGCCCGAGAATCAGGATGTCCTATGGATTGAATCCTATCAACCCATTTGGGCACATGAAGATAATACACACATGAATTCTCACACTACTCTAAGTGTTTATACCTGACACTATTACAAGCCATGTGTCCCTATCCATTCATGAGTGCTTACAAAGTCAAGTCCTAACTTCTTGAAGCGGCAACACTTCACACTCATATAGGTAGATACTTTTAATCATGCACCTGCAAATTGCATTTTTTCAAAAGATCTATTAAGAATAAAACTTCAACCTCTCCCTTTCTTGCAGGTCCAAGCACATACCTTGGGATGATAAAAACATGTGCTTCAATCTTTAAATGTAGGCTTTCCACATTGAATTCAGCCCCTAACGTCGTATTAGAGGGGAATTGGGTATCCCACAATTAAAGTTTTATATGGACTTTAATCCCATCCCTTTAACTGACTTAACTACCAAGTCTCTAGCTAATCCTTTCGTCAAATGATCTGCTAGATTTTGTTGAGACCGAACATATTCTATGGTAATCACCCCATGAGTGATCAGCTCACGTACAGCGCTATGTCTAACGCCCAGGTGTCGCGACTTACCATTATACACTTGGCTATAGGCCTTAGCCAAAGTAGCTTGACTATCACAACGGATAGATATTGGTGATACTGGTTTCGGCCATAATGGAATCTCGTATATTAGGTTTCTTAGCCACTCTGCCTCTTTACCGGCAGATGCTAACGCTACGAATTCCGATTCCATAGTTGAACTTGTAATGCAAGTTTGCTTCTTAGAAGCCCACGAAATGGCGCCTCCCCCAAGCAAAAATACCCAGCCACTCGTAGAAGAATGATCTTCTACGTTGCTAATCCAACTTGCATCTGAATACCCTTCTAAAACCGAAGGAAATCCAACATAAGACAAACCATAATTTATGGTTCCTTTTAAGTACTTGAGCACCCGTCTTAAGGCTTGCCAATGTTGAGTACTAGGATTACTAGTGTATATACTCAACCTCCCTACATCATAAGCTATATCTGGTCTGGTGCTCGTCATGGCATACATTAAGCAGCCAATCACTTGTGAATACTCGAGTTGTGACACTGCTTGTCCTGTGTTAGGCATAAGCTTCACACTCGCATCCATGGGAGTGCTCATTGGAGAACAATTCTCACAATTAAACCTTTTAAGGACCTTCTCAATATAATGAGATTGTGTCAAAATTAGTCCTTTATTTTCACGCTTGATTCTAATTCCAATAATCACATCCGCCTCCCCCATGTCTTTCATGGCAAAATTTGATGACAAAAAGGCTTTAGTAAGCTCTACTTGTCTAAGGTCAGTGCCAAAGATCAACATGTCATCAACATACAAGCAAATGATTACTCCATTACCAGACTCATCAAATTTGCTGTATAAACACTTATCCGACTGATTTAAATTAAATCCACTTGATAAGACAACCTCATCAAACCTTTGATGCCACTGCTTAGGTGCTTGCTTTAGCCCATACAATGACTTTATTAACTTACACACCTTATGCTTATTACCAGGCATAATAAAACCCTCAGGTTGTTTCATATACACCTCTTCTTCCAAAACACCATTCAAGAATGCTGTCTTGACATCCATTTGGTGAATCACAAGGTTATTAATAGCTGCCAAAGCAATTAATAGCCTTATAGAAGAGATCCTAACAACTGGAGCATATGTATCGAAATAATCAATACCTTCCCTTTGTTTAAAGCCTTGAATAACCAACCGAGCTTTAAACTTGTCGATTGTTCCATCAACTTTCATCTTCTTTTTGAAGATCCATTTGCAGCCCAAAGGCTTGCAACCGGGTGGGAGATCCGATAAGATCCAAGTATTATTTCCCATGATGGAGTCCATCTCATCATTTATTGCTTCTTTCCAAAAAGCAACATCTTGAGACTTCATAGCCTCACCATATGTCCTAGGATCATTATCAATATGATAGCAATACGAGTATTGGAAACCAATCTCATCCCTTGATCCCTCAACCAAATAGATTTGAAAATCAGGACCGAAAGTTTTTTTTTTTGATCCTTCCTCGCTTGCTCCTACGGAGCATGGGTGACATGTTAGGAGGTACGATTGTTTCGTCTCCGTCCTTAGTTCCACTTGAACTAGGAATCATATCCTTTGGTATAGGTATAGATGAAAAACGGTTTTCATCAAATATTGCATCCCTTGACTCAATTACAATGTGAACCGATATAGAATCATTATTGAAGGAGCGTTTTCTCCCTTTATTTTTCTTAGAACTCCTACCTTCATCCATCATATTAATGGAAGAAGTACCAGCATCTACATTTTTGGGTTTTCCTCCCTCTTGCGCCCTTAGAGATTCCTCTATGCGCAAATGGCTGCCAAGTTGTACAAGAGACAACTCTTCTTTTTTGTGTTTCAACATGTGTTTGAACATAAACTATAATCCCTATACTAAAGCTTAAACATTAAATCCTAATCTCTAAATATTAAACCCTAAACCTTAAATACTAAACCATAAACTCTAAATATTAAACCCTAAACCGTAAATAATAAACCATAAATCCTAAATATTAAATCATAAATTATATAAAAGTATAAAAGTCTTTACAATATAAAATAATACTAAATATGTCAATTTTTCCCTTATTGTTATATTTGTGACAATATATATTTTTTGTGCTATTCTATACATGGTCTCAATATTTTTTTTATGTTTGAAATTGACTAATTGTTTTCCTTCTTAACCGTTCAAGGTGATAAATTTGGGGACACAATTAAATAGTTTCGTAAACGTTGAAAGGGGTTTGAGATCTGAATTAGGAGATGCAAAGGCCAAGAAGATCTTCTCAAGAGCTGTTTATCTGTTTAATATTGGAGGCAACGACTTATTATATCACTTAGGTGCAAACTCTTCACTTTTCCAATCTAATTCCAAAGACAAATTCGTTGACTTTGTTATCGGTAATACGACATCCGTGATCGAGGTAAAACTAAAATCGAAAACTGTACTTTAAATTTATGAACTTTTGGACTTAAAATGAGAGATATATGTTATGTTTCTCATCAGCAAGTGTATAAAATGGGAGGAAGGAAGTTCGGATTCTTGAATGTAGGAGCACACGATTGTGGACCCGCCGCATCGATCTTGGACACAACAAACATAGGATCTTGTTTCAAACCACTCACCGAGCTGATCGATTTACACAACAAGAAGTTTCCGAATGCTCTAAGGCGGCTACAACGTAAACTATCCGGATTCAGACATGCCCTTCACGACTTTCACACTTCTTTATTGGAAAGAATCAACCATCCTTCTAAATACGGTAACTAAAATTACATGGTAGTTACATATATATTATGTTGGTGATGTGGCCTTGTGGTGTGAACTATGAACTTGGATAATGATTGAATCGTGCACGAGAGCACTTTCCTTAAAGAGTATTTCGACCCTATCCCAAGCCTTGGGTTACACAAAATCCCTTTGTAGGATAAGACAACCAAAGTCTCACTCTTGTTCTAGGCTAAGATAGAAGAGATACAAATAGAAGTTTTTGTGTTTATATGTGTTTCTTCAAAGATCTTTGATAATCTTTTGAAGCAATGAATCTCTCTCTTTTATCTCTCTTTCTTTTGTATTAGTTTTTGTTGTTTGCTTTTGCTTGTGAAATTTTTGTTATCAATTTGCAAATGCCAAAAACTCCTTATATAGAAATCAAAAGGGTGCAATTATTAATCACCAACCATTGCAACTATTCACCAAAAGTTGTAATGGTTTATTACCAAAAGTTGCAATGGTTCAAAACCAAATGTTGCAATGGTAAAACCAAAGGTTGCAATGACTCAAAACCAAATGTTGCAATGGTTTACATCCAAGAGTTGCAATGTTTCATTTAATAAATTTAAATATTATTAAATAATAAATTGCAATGTTTCATTTAATAAATTGCAACTCTTCATTAATATTTACAACCACGCTTAAATATATATCATTCCTCCCCCATTTAAGTGTAACCAAAATTTCACTAATTATATAACACATATATCAAAGTCATGCATAAATGAAAATGTCGTAACGATTGAATTTTCATCTTAGTGATATTACACATTCCAAATGCCCGAGAATCAGGATGTCCTATGGATTGAATCCTATCAACCCATTTGGGCACATGAAGATAATACACACATGAATTCTCACACTAATCTAAGTGTTTATACCTGACACTATTACAAGCCATGTGTCCCTATCCATTCATGAGTGCTTACAAAGTCAAGTCCTAACTTCTTGAAGCGGCAACACTTCACACTCATATAGGTAGATACTTTTAATCATGCACCTGCAAATTGCATTTTTTCAAAAGATCTATTAAGAATAAAACTTCAACCTCTCCCTTTCTTGCAGGTCCAAGCACATACCTTGGGATGATATAAACATGTGCTTCAATCTTTAAATGTAGGCTTTCCACATTGAATTCAGCCCCTAACGTTGTATTAGAGGGGAATTGGATATCCCACAATTAAAGTTTTATATGGACTTTAATCCCATCCCTTTAACTGACTTAACTACCAAGTCTCTAGCTAATCCTTTCGTCAAATGATCTGCTAGATTTTGTTGAGACCGAACATATTCTATGGTAATCACCCCATGAGTGATCAGCTCACGTACAGCGCTATGTCTAACGCCCAGGTGTCGCGACTTACCATTATACACTTGGCTATAGGCCTTAGCCAAAGTAGATTGACTATCACAACGGATAGATATTGGTGAAACTGGTTTCGGCCATAATGGAATCTCGTATATTAGGTTTCTTAGCCACTCTGCCTCTTTACCGGCAGAAGCTAACGCTACGAATTCCGATTCCATAGTCAAACTTGTAATGCAAGTTTGCTTCTTGGAAGCCCACGAAATGGCACCTCCACCAAGCAAAAATACCCAGCCACTCGTAGAAGAATGATCTTCTACGTTGCTAATCCAACTTGCATCTGAATACCCTTCTAAAACCGAAGGAAATCCGACATAAGACAAACCATAATTTATGGTTCCTTTTAATACTTGAGCACCCGTCTTAAGGCTTGCCAATGTTGAGTACTAGGATTACTAGTGTATCTACTCAACCTCCCTACATCGTAAGCTATATCTGGCTTAGTGCTCGTCATGGCATACATTAAGCAGCCAATCACTTGTGAATACTCGAGTTGTGACACTGCTTGTCCTGTATTAGGCATAAGCTTCACACTCGCATCCATGGGAGTGCTCATTGGAGAACAATTATCACAATTAAACCTTTTAAGGACCTTCTCAATATAATGAGATTGTGTCAAAATTAGTCATTTATTTTCACGCTTGATTCTAATTCCAAGAATCACATCCGCCTCCCCCATGTCTTTCATGGCAAAATTTGATGACAAAAATGCTTTTGTAAGCTCTACTTGTCTAAGGTCAGTGCCAAAGATCAACATGTCCTCAACATACAAGCAAATGATTACTCCATTACCAGACTCATCAAATTTGCTGTATAAACACTTATCCGACTGATTTAACTTAAATCCACTTGATAAGACAACCTCATCAAACCTTTGATGCCACTGCTTAGGTGCTTGCTTTAGCCCATACAATGACTTTATTAACTTACACACCTTATGCTCATTACCAGGCATAATAAAACCCTCAGGTTGTTTCATATAAACCTCTTCTTCCAAAACACCATTCAAGAATGCTGTCTTGACATCCATTTGGTGAATCAAAAGGTTATTAATAGCTGCCAAAGCAATTAATAGCCTTATAGAAGAGATCCTAGCAACTGGAGCATATGTATCGAAATAATCAATACCTTCCCTTTGTTTAAAGCCTTGAATAACCAAACGAGCTTTAAAATTGTCGATTGTTCCATCAACTTTCATCTTCTTTTTGAAGATCCATTTGCAGCCCAAAGGCTTGCAACCGGGTGGGAGATCCAACAAGATCCAAGTATTATTTCCTATGATGGAGTCCATCTCATCATTTATTGCTTCTTTCCAAAAAGCAACATCTTGAGACTTCATAGCCTCACCATATGTCCTAGGATCATTATCAATATGATAGCAATACGAGTATTGGAAGCCAATCTCATCCCTTGATCCCTCAACCAAATAGATTTGAAAATCAGGACCGAAAGTTTTTTTTTTTGATCCTTCCTCGCTTGCTCCTACGGAGCATGGGTGACATGTTAGGAGGTACGATTGTTTCGTCTCCGTCCTTAGTTCCAATTGAACTAGGAATCATATCCTTTGGTATAGGTATAGATGAAAAACGGTTTTCATCAAATATTGCATCCCTTGACTCAATTACAATGTGAACCGATATAGAATCATTATTGAAGGAGCGTTTTCTCCCTTTATTTTTCTTAGAACTCCTACCTTCATCCATCATATTAATGGAAGAAGTACCAGCATCTACATTTTTGGGTTTTCCTCCCTCTTGCGCCCTTAGAGATTCCTCTATGCGCAAATGGCTGCCAAGTTGTACAAGAGACAACTCTTCTTTTTTGTGTTTCAACATGTGTTTGAAATCTTTCCACGAAGGTGGTAACTTATCGATAGTACTCGATACTGATATGGATTCATCCATTTTCATGTTGTGCTGGGCAAATTTCCCGAAGATACGAAGCCATTCATTGTATTGCTCCATAACCGGCCTAGAATCAGACATCTTGTAATTATTAAAATTACTCACAATGAACTTCTTACTAGAAGCATCCTCAGCCATGTACTTTGATTCTAGTGCATCCCAAAAATCTTTTGCGGATTCAACATTCTGATAAACATCAAAGAGTGGATCTGACATACCGTTAAGAATGTGGCCTCGGCATATGTAATCGTCATTTTCCCATTTAAGTTGCTTCCTTGTCTCCTCCAAGGACTCGTTCTCTACATCTTCTGGTATAGTGGGCATAGGCATGCTTAGAACATACACTACATTAAGTGTTGTAAGGAGAAAATGCATCTTATTTTGCCATCTTCGAAAATCTACTCCCTCAAATTTTTCTAACTTTCCAAACTTCGATGTCATCTCTCGCACTGATACACTAGCCATAGTTCACAATAAAATACTCTTTAAGATTGTTGGTGATGTGGCCTTGTGGTGTGAACTATGAACTTGGATAATGATTGAATCGCGCACGAGAGCACTTTCCTTAAAGAGTATTTCGACCCTATCCCAAGCATTGGGTTACACGAAATCCCTTTGTAGGATAAGACAACCAAAGTCTCACTCTTGTTCTAGGCTAAGATACAAGAGATACAAATAGAAGTTTTTGTGTTTATATGTGTTTCTTCAAAGATCTTTGATAATCTTTTGAAGCAATGAATCTCTCTCTTTTATCTCTCTTTCTTTTGTATTAGTTTTTGTTGTTTGCTTTTGCTTGTGAAATTTTTGTTATCAATTTTCAAATGCCAAAAACTCCTTATATAGAAATCAAAAGGGTGCAATTATTAATCACCAACCATTGCAACTATTCACCAAAAGTTGTAATGGTTTATTACCAAAAGTTGCAATGGTTCAAAACCAAAGGTTGCAATGGTAAAACCAAAGGTTGCAATGGTAAAACCAAAGGTTGCAATGACTCAAAACCAAATGTTGCAATGGTTTACATCCAAGAGTTGCAATGTTTCATTTAATAAATTTAAATATTATTAAATAATAAATTGCAATGTTTCATTTAATAAATTGCAACTCTTCATTAATATTTACAACCACACTTAAATATATAACATATTACGCTTTTAATCTAAGTTAAAATAAGCCGGACATTTCAGTTTTCTTACATATATATGATCTTTAGTAGCTTTTTGAAAGTTTAGGGTTTTGTTTGTGTTTTTTTGAAGAGTTTAAGGAAGGGAATAAGGCATGTTGCCGAAGCGTACCATTGAGGGGAAATAATAGTTGTTGGAACCGAATGGGACAAAGTTACGAGTTATGCGAAAATGTTACTGATTATTTGTTTTTCGATTCCTCTCATTTGACGGAGAAGGCTCATGGTCAAATCGCAGAGCTGATCTGGAGCGGACCGCCTAATGTCACTGGACCTTATAATCTCAAAGCTTTATTTGAACTTAATTAAAATAATCGTCCATATGTATGTCTATGAAAGTAAAGACATCGAGATTGATCATATATTTTATCTAATCTTGTTAGTCATACACTTCGTGGTTCAAAGTAATAATAATAATAATAATAATAATAATAATAATATAATAATCTTTTGTGATAACGACAATTTGCATCATTTTGAAGTCATCCAGAATAATACTCCCTCTGTTTATAAATATAAGTAGTTTTGTATAAAAGCACAAAGATTAAGAAATGTAATTTTCCTTTAAAAATCATCACTAAAAATGTATCTAGAAAAAATTTAACCAATTATATAAAAAAAAATACTATTGGTTACACAGTTTTTAATAAAATTAAAAGTTTTCTTGAGATGTGAAAACAACTTATAATATGAAACAAAACAAAAACACTAAAACTACTTATATATTGAAACAGAGGGGTGCTCTGGTTGTAGCCCCATCGAAACTTTGAAATTTGGGAGAAACCACACGTAACTTGCAACTCATGATTTATCCCCATCTAATAAGTTTGTATGTTTCTTTCCCCATATTAAGTTTCAATTATGTTTTTAACTTCAATGTCGTTAAATCCTAACGTTTACCGTCAAATCGACAATTAAACCGGTTTTCGATTTATTAAAACCGTTTAACCCAGATTTGCTCTGGTTGTAACCCCATAGAAAGTTTAAAATTTGGGAGAAACCACACGTAACTTGCAAACTATGATTTATCCCCATCTAAGAAGTTTGTATGTTTCTTTCCCCATATTAAGTTTAAATTATGTTTTTAACTCCAATGTCGTTAAATCCTAACGTTTACCGTCAATTCGACACTTAAACTCGTTTTCGATTAATTAAAACCGTTTAACTCAGATTAAATCTGTAATGTATTTTTTTTTGTGAAAATAGAGAAAGAAACAAAAAATATTGAACCCTCTGTATGCGAAAAAGATATTGAACCCAAAACCACAATCTTATGCGCAAACCAATATCATCTTATCATCATCCGAAATTGAAACCGAAAAAAAAAATCCAACCTAAAACCACTATCATTTTCGCAAATCATTGATTGGATTTTCGATTTCGGTTTCAATTTCGGATGATGATAAAATGATATTGGTTTTCGCATAAGATTGTGGTTTTGGGTATTGGTTTGCGCATAAGATTGTGGTTTTGGGTATTCGATGTCGGTTTAAATTCTTCGTTATCACGCTTAATCTCTCTGTGCAAATGAGTTTTTTCTAGGCTTATTCAATCTTTTTCGCATACAGAGGGTTCAATATTTTTTGTTTCTTTCTCTATTTTCACAAAAAAATACATTACAGATTTAATCTGAGTTAAACGGTTTTAATTAACCGAAAACGAGTTTAAGTGTCGAATTGACGGTAAACATTAGGATTTAACGACATTGGAGTTAAAACATAATTTAAACTTAATATGGGGAAAGAAACATACAAACTTCTTAGATGGAGATAAATCATAGTTTGCAAGTTACATGTGGTTTCTCCCAAATTTTAAAGTTTCGATGGGGCTACAACCAGAGCAAATCTGGGTTAAACGGTTTTAATAAATCGAAAACCGGTTTAATTGTCGATTTGACGGTAAACGTTAGGATTTAACGACATTGGGGTTAAAAACATAATTGAAACTTAATATGGGGAAAGAAACATACAAACTTATTAAATGGGGATAAATCATGAGTTGCAAGTTACGTATGGTTTCTCCCAAATTTCAAAGTTTTGATGGGGATACAACCAGAGCACCCGAAACAGAGGGAGTAGTAGACTTTTAACGTGATCTCAATTGCAATGGAAATTATTTTCTCCATTCACAAGAATACGATGAGAATAGTATTTCAAATTTCAAAGTCTGTAAATGATTTCTAGGTACAACAAATTAGAAGACAATAAATATAATAACAATTTGCATGGTTTGGCGCAAATGAATTAAGAGTAAAGATAAAGATTATGTGGTAGTGGAAGATTATAATATTATGTTCGATAACTAAAAGATTATAGAAAAGTGTCAAATTAACAAAAAAAAAAATTATTTGTTTATACTTAACAAAATTTAGATAAATTACAACTCTACAAAATTTCATTTATTAATAATATCAAGACTGAGTTTGTATATGTATATTATGAAATTTCTAAGAAACAAAAAAATGAATAAAAATGTATTTTTGAAAAAACTTCATGCGCGTATGCGTGATACTCTCCTAATATTAATGAAGAGGAAATAAAGAGAAAAATTCAGCTGAATATATAATGTCGAATTGATAAGATTTTGAGGAGAATCTAGCCAAACATAAATAAATACATGTAGATAAAAATCATTAAAGTCATACATTTGGATGTTAAACAAGCCCATCACAATTTGTTTATAACTCGCGTAGCCCATTTACAATTATCCCGGCACAAATCTCAGTTACGTAAGTTGTGTTTTAACATGATGTCTTGTTGACTATAGAAAATGTGAGTGATTGTTATAATATGATTATCTTTGCCTCTAAGTTAACTTACCTATTAAGTTAATATTATGAATAATAGTGTGCCGACAAAAAGCTAAAAACACACAAATATTATGGAGAAATAAATAAACACATTAATTCTACTCTCAAATAATATTTACAATATAAAAAATAAAGTTAATGTGCCAACTTTTTATATAAAAAAAGATATGGAAAAAGAAAACGCAATAAATATTCTATCATAAATATTCGTGTAAGGAGAATAAGCAATTATGGAAAAGATATGATAGTTGATTGATTCCAATTGATCTCTTAGTTAAAAAAAAAGTAAATAGAATGGGAAGAAGCAAGTGTCGAACCAGCGATGATGGGGCAACTTCTATTTCTGAGCGGGGGCAGACACCAGTGATGATGGGGCAACGTTGAACCAACGACTACTTGGTCATTTAGCTAACGATTCAATTAAATATATAAATTTACCGGGGGCAGCTGCCCCCCTTACCCCTAAAGTAGCTCCGCCACTGCTTGTATCATACTTCAAGCACTATAAATAGAAGCTTTCAGTAGTCTTGTAAATGTACAGAACAAGAAGAGAAATAAGAATAAGAACAGAACACGTGGACATATATATATATATATAGTATTATATTGTAGTTTTATATTATATTATTCATAACACGTTATCAGCACGATCGTCTCGCCGCTCGAGCGTATCGTTGCGTGATAATTTCCGCTCATTTCCTAGCTGTTATTCCGCCTGTTCAATTCCGTGTCGTTACTCTGTCCGTATAATACCACCGTCTTTCCACACATGCATATCCATAAAAAGGTATAATTTATTTCATGCTAAGTTGATGCTAATTTTTTGTAAATTTATTATTTCTGGAGTAGAGGTTATACCTCCTTTGAGAAGAAGGCGCTGCCTTCCCGTAATCATATAAGATGGTTGTGCCGTCCGGATATGATTATTTAAATTATTCTTTTATGTTCATGTTAAATTTATTATTATCGGAGTGGAAGGATATGCCTCCTCCTTAATCGAGTAGAGCTATATGTCTCCTCTAAATCACATGGATGTCGTCATCCTGAGATGATGCTTTAAATTATGCTTTTATATTCATGTTAAATTATTGTCGGAGTGGAAGGATATGCCTCCTCCTTAATCGAGTAGAGCTATATGTCTCTTCTAAATCACATGGATCTCGTTGTCCTGAGATGATTCTTTATATTATGTTTTAATGTTTATGTTAAATTATTGTTTATGGAGTGGTAGGTTTTACCTCCTCTTGGATTTATTATTTACGGAGAAGTGGGTAATTCCCCTCCTATTGAATTTATGTTGAATCAAACGGAATAGTAGGTTATGTCTCTTCCGAAATTGCATGGAGTGGTAGATTATATCTCCTCCTTAATTGAGTGGAAGGCGATACCTCCTCGTAATCATATAGATGGCTATGCCGTCCTGATATGGTTGTTTTAAATTATGTCTTTCATATCTTATTTATGTTTATTTGTGTTTATTTTGATTCATTTAACTAACATGTCAAATTTAATATTGTCTGTCGAAACGACATCAAATGAAATGATATTTTTACGTCACCACTTACATGATGGTTTTAAACCATCATGGTCGTCCTATTGGATTGGCTCCATTTTCAAAAGTGAATGTCGTTGCATCCAGTCCCTTGCGATGACGAGAATGCAGACACGGTAAAGTTCATGGTAGGGAGTTTTCAATGATTCCCTGTCTTTCTCTTCTCCGAGGAGTAGAAAGAGTTCGGTGGGACTAGGTTAATCACCCTATGGTCGATCTGTTACCTGATGGGGTAACTCGAGATACCCAATTGGATCTTGTAGTGTGTTCTAACTCGTATCTACGAGTGGTAAGTTCACACTAGTGATGAGTCCGCGGTCTCGCTTGTAAATAAGGTGGTAGACCTGGACGTGAAAAATATTCAAGTCTAGATGTTGAAAGTTTTTTTGTTGATCCAGAATTATCAACAAAGAACTTAGATCGATATAACATGATGCCACGAATTTAGATTCGGGATGGAGATATCTATCTGGCAGATAATGCTACAACACGCATTGTCGATGATATTTCTCCTGTTTCAAAAATGAAGGACTCCGCCGAAAGCGTGAGTACCATACATGGTAATGCAAATATTATGGTAGGCCTAGATGAGCCGATTTTCAATGCTGAGAAAAACCAAATCTTGTATTCTCCTAAAATCTCGGGGACTTTTGTTAATTCCGGAGATATATAGAGAGATAGATAAAATGGCATTGAAAATTTCGCATTACATCGGAGAGGAAACATACATTGGAAGAGTGCCAATGATGTCCTCCGAATTATAAATATGATTGAATCATATGGTTTATGGCCAAAACACTATTTTTGGTCAAAATAACTCATTGAGTATGCTAGCTTGATGAAAGTGAATTCTCTGCGTTAGGGGTAGGATTGAGAGAATCACCAAATGATAACACCTAGTGTATACACGCTTTGGCTTATCTTGATCCTCCTACTAATCACGCGAGGTAGAAGTTCAAAAAGGATCCAAAGAAAATAATCCATGACCAATGTTGGTTATGTTGTCGATCCTAGAATGGGATTCATTCGAGATGGATATACTGAAAGAGTTATCATCTCGAGGGGGGAGAATCAAAGAATCCCACATTGACAGTAAGTTGATATTTTTGGTAAATTGAATTCCCAGACTTGATCACACTCTGGTGAGTTCACGTTACACAATTTGTCACTTATTGTATGTCGATGAGATAAAGTAGAACATACATAGGGTTATGTTCACACTCAAAATGAGCTTATTTATAAAGCAAATCCAAGGGATTGCAATGACAAATTATGGTGAAATATAATCTCCATATTTTAGCATGGAACATGCAGTTTTGCGTGTAGTAATGATTATAAATATATAAAGCCAATGAGTTATAAGAAATATATCTCCCATGTGAAATGATTCATGGTTGAAGATAATATATTTCTTATTTTATGGGTGTGAGATATATGTTTTCCATACCGCATATAAATAACATTCATAGAGGATGAAACGTATGAGCTGGAGATGAATCTCGCTCTAACAATGTTGAGCTATCACTCAGTGATGTGCTCGTCGTAAGATTTGTATATTATCATTATGGTGATAATTTTTTTCCCATCATTATAAAGAGAATCGTGAATAGTTGGAATCCTTGAACAAATGAATGTGAAATTAAGGTTCAAAGTTTCAAAGGATCACTATTCAGATATATTGCAAATCTAATATGAAAGCTGATGGATGAGATTTCATTGTGATCCTCACACAAATGAATAACGAACTTGAAGTTCAAAGAAATCTCATATTCCAGCTAAGAATGCTCCAAGAGAATAGTGTGTCTATGACACGTTAGTAACGTGATAGACCCCTTTGGTTCCAAAGATACATCCTCGAAAGAAAAGGAGCAAATGATTATTGAAAAGAGGATTAAACTCCTGAAGAGGAGTAATGAGACCGTTGGCATTGGTTAATAATAATAAGATCAGGTACCTGAATGAAATCAATGATATTGATAAAGAGATCTCAATTAACCATGTCATTACGGGGAAAATATGGACCAAAGACAGATATGATTGTCGACAAAAATGAATGATATAGCGCGCATGAATCTCCGCTCTGCAGTTAAGCGTAGAGATTAAATCATAAACCTCTGCTCCGTAGATGAGCTTAGAGAGAAAATGAGGATCACGAGTCTCCGCTCCGAAGATGAGTGTAGAGAAACAATGAAACTAATGAATCTCCGCTCCGAAGATGAGTATAGAGAGACAATGAATATAATGAGTCTCCGCTCCGAAGATGAGTGTAGAGAGACAATAAATATTATGAGTCTCCACTCCGAAGATGAGTGTAGAGAGAAAAATATTGGCCAAATGATATATGTTTCCGAAAACACTATTAGAGCGAAACTTATGAAAACTTATCGCAAGTTAATAAAGATAATTTGGGGGAGAAAAGGCTTTGGAGAGACAAGATTGTTGATATCTTTGTATTTTGATGCATTTAAACTTGTTATTAGCTTATTCTTTTAATGCATTAACGCTCATTCATGCTAGTTTTTCTACAGTTTTGTTTTAAAAACTATTAATTCATTTGGAGTTAGATTTGCATTGCTTTGGTATCTCTTGGAGTGTGTTTTGGTCCTTTATAGATGATGTGGAGTTGGGAAAATTATTAGAGCTCAGGAAAGTGAAGCTGAGCTTGTGTCGTGAGCTTGGTCAAACAATGACATGCTGATGAAACAACATGTCAAAGAAAATGGCTCGTTTATTGGATCATGGCATGAGTGTAGTCAAAAGGGTCAACAAAGGTGGGTTGCTTCCCATGCACATGCAGACGAACCAAAACCTCCATGAGTCTTCCCCCCCCCCCCCCCCCCCCCGTCGACGACTTCACGCGGTGGCCCCCAACCCGCCACGCCTACCACGGCCACACAAGAGGACGTGCCGTGCTTGCGGCAAGGCAGCGGTTGAAAGCAACCCGCAGGCTCCTCCACGGTTGGCCTTGCGGTCAAACACCGAGCCGCGAGCAAGGAGAAGTATCTCGCCGTGTTGGTCGCCGTGTTGGTTGCGGTTTATGCTGCGGTTAGTATACAACCGCTGGCAAACTCATTTTCTACAATTGAACCGGGTCAACATCCGGTTTGTTCCGGGTTGACCCGGTTCGTCACTATTCACCTTATAAGGCCAAAAACTTTTTATTTTATTTTCTAAGCTTTCTTTGTTCAAAAAAACCTCTCTTTGAATGTTTAAGAAGAAAGTTTCAATCTTTGATTAATTTAAGATTTATTTGTGTTTAATTTCTTCTCTTTTTCTTTTAATCTTTGCTAATCTTCATGTTTAACAGTATCTTCATGGGTTTTGTTAAACTTAGAATGATTAGTGAGTAGTTTCATTTGAGGCTTATGGGTTAGGTAGATTAGGATGATTTAGAGTGATTCATGGATGCTTAAGGCTTTATTATGATTGATCCTTCCTATCTAAAGGTGTTTATTGCTAGATTGACATTGATTAAGTTGATTTAGATGTATTGGATTTTATTGCACACCATGTGTTCGATGAAATGCTAGATTGGATTTTGATGGGAATTTACATGTTTTAGCTCATGTAAGTGAATGTCTAAAGTATTTATTAGCTTAAGAGAACTTGAGATTAATGCTTGCCTTGTTTTTATTCACAAATGAGAATTTGATCTTGACTAAGGATTAGACAAAGTAATTAGTACCAAGAGATTGGATTAATTGATTGATTGGTTTCTTGCTTAGGATTAGCATCTATGATGATTTTTTAAGCATCCTTGATAGCTCTAGATTTCTCTACTCATTGACCTAAACCCATTGGCCTTACTTTTATCATTGAATTTGTGTGTTTAGTCTTTTGTTGCTTGCTTAATTAAATTTGAATTGCACTTAGGATATAGAATCATAACTGAATTTGGTTTGCTTGACTAAAGTGGTATGGTGTATTCATATTGGTCACTTCTATCCCAATTTGGTTCAATACCTCTTGCTACAACGATAAGCAAGAGGAATTGATACCTCTAGGATTGCAAAAATCATGTTATCAATTTGGCGCCGTTGCCATTTTGGGATTTAGGATTGATCAATTAGATTTCTATTCCTATTTAGTTCAAGTCTTTGAGACTAAGCTTTTCTTTCTCTTTGCTTTGGTTCCTTCATCTCAAGTTAAGATGATGAACGTTATTTCATTTGTTGTTACTAACTTGGTTTCCTTGATTCTATTGTGCTTCCAAAGGTACCCAACCAAGAGGAAGAGACATGACAAACCAAGTTCACTTAAGGTGTTGGAGATTGACAATCAAAAAAGTATCACTAAAGCTCCACAACCTCAAGCAACTTCACCACAACCTCAACCTCAAGAAGCTTCCTTGACACTCCCATTGATACCCACTCCAATCCAAGAGAAAAGGCCAACAATTGAAAGTTTTGACACTCCTCAATGTTGCATGAGCTATGGTATTCATCCTCCTCCTATCAAAGCCAATGCTTACACGATCGAGCCAAGTTTGATTAGATTGATTCAAGACTTAAGGTTCTTAGGGACAATAGTGGAGAATCCCTATAATCACTTGTAATACTTTGAGAAGTTATGCAACACATTTAGGATTGAAGATGTGGATGAGGATAGTGTCAAGCTCCTTTTGTTCTCATTCTCACTTGGAGATAAAGCTAGCCAATGGGAGAGATCATTGCCATCTCACTTTGTGAATTCTTGGGATGATTGCAAGAGAATATTCCTCCTAATGTTCTACCCTCCACAAAGAACATTCCAAGCTCGAAAAGACATCTTGAGCTTTAAACAAGACTACCATGAGACTTTTCATGAAGCATGGGAGAGACTCAAGGGCTACACTCATGATTGTCCCCACCATGGGTTCAACAAAGAAGTTATCCTTAGTACCTTCTATCATGGAGTGATTAATGAGCACCAATGGACTTTAGATGTAGCTAGCAAAGGAAGGTTTTTGAACCTCACAATTGATCAAGGGGAGCTACTTGTTGAGAATCTAGCCCAAAGTGAGGAGAACTATGTTGGTGGGTTTGAGAAGGTTCCAATGGATAATGGAGACATTGAGGATAAAGTGAGTAAGGAGTTGGAAGCTCTTAATGATCTTTTAGATGAAGTCTTACAAGCTACCCAAGAGTCATCTACCATTGTAAGGGAAGAGAGTAAAGGCTATCAATGTCAACAAGGCTTTGGGCTTTCCAATCAACAACAAGATTATGCTCCTAAGTCAAATCTCCAAGGACAACAAGGAAGTTTCCCACATAAGCTTCCCTACAACCCTCAAGCTCAAGCTTCTACTTCTTTGGATCAAGGCTTTGAAATGAAGGCAATGCTTAAACAACTCATACAAGGGTGAGCAAATGATGGAATGGACTTGAGCAAGAGGATGATTGATATCCACTCTAAGGTTGATGGAAACTTCAAGGATCTCACTTCCAAACTTGAGACCTTGACTTCAAGAGTGATCCAAATGGAGAAGCAAAAAGAGAAAGTTGATCCCACCAACCATTGCAATACAATCAATTCAAATGCTGATCATGAAAGGGTATTAGCTGAACTTGAAGCCCTTGTCTATGGTTCTCCACTTGAAAAGGAGAAAGATGATAAGTTGGATGAAGAAGCCATCATTGATGAGTTTCTTCTTGGTCTTGGTGATGAAATTTTGAATGAAGACACAGTTGAGGAAGATATAACCATGACCAAGCTAGCTCCTACATCGCTTCCTAAGCTAGGAGCACCGTGCAAGTTCTCACTATCTTGCTTTCTTGGCCACTTGATGATTGAGGATGCCTTGTGTGATACAGGCTAAAATGTGAGTGTCATATCCCTTGATATGGTTGAAGAATTGGGGATCAAGAGCATTGAGAGTTACAAATCTACTCTCACCTTTGGGGATTCTTCAACAAAAGTACCATATGGGGAGCTTAAAAACTACCCGGTGATGATTGAGGATTGTATAATCCCAACTGATTTTGTGGTTATGAAGATGAAGAAGGGAAAGAAGCTTCCTCTACTATTAGGCACAGATTTTCTCAACACTACCGGTGCAACAATGGATTTCAACAAAAAGCGGGTAGTACTCACAAAGGTGAATGATAAGGTGTTCTATCCCATGAAGTCATCCTCCATCAACACTTGTGGAACCATCACAAGTGACCTTGATCTTGAGAAGGAAAGGACATTTGCTAGTTTTGCCGAACTTGAGTATTGTGGATCCATCATTTTGGGAGATTTGAGGATTGAGCAGCCACAAGTTGAAAAGGTTGAGAAGTTGTACTCTCCAAAGGTTGACCAAGTTGTGAAAGATGCTTTGGTTGGAGAGAGTAGTAAAGAGCTGATGAGTGAACACTTGGAAAGTGTTCCATTAGAGGGGGTGAGTGGAGCAAAGGAAGCTCATCTTAAGAGAAAGAAGAAGAAGGGAAAAGCACCCACAACCTCTACTCACACTCAAGCTCCTAGCACTCTCACTCTCCACCCTTTGAAGCTTAAATATGGGACAATAGAGTACAAGGTGAAATGCAAGGGGAGGTTGATATACCATGGATTTTAGGGTTTTTAACCATGGTGTATGTGTTATTTATCGAGTATTTTACTATGTTTTAGAGTCTTTTCAGGTGTTTATTAGGTACAAGCACATTTGGAGCGTATTTGGTGATTATGGCACTTTCTGGAGCTAATTGGAGTATTTGGCCGAGAGATAGAGTTCACTGTTGATATTTCCGAGATGCAACGATCGTCACACTTATGGCATCTGTAACGCCCCTTTCCCGTTCTCCGCTGACCGTCGAGCTGACCAGTCAACAATCAAACAAGAACATGACCGATCGAACCCGAGCAAGTCGAACAGGAAAAGTTCGTCACAGGACGAAGCCAGAGACGGATCGGTTTGAGACAAAAGGCTCGCACTAATCCATCTTTGACCTCGCTATCCTCATTTCCATAGTACCAAGCTGTACAACTCAGACTACTTCAATGAGTTGTGTCGGTTCGGAAGAAACCTCATATCAGGGAAACAATTTCATTCATGAGTAATCAAACGTTAAGCACAACGTTTAATAGAATTTTACAAACAATCGTCAAGTCAAATATACAAAATAGTCAAATGCACAACCAAATCAAAATCACAAAATGGCGCCAAAACCGAACCGAAATAAAACAATCGAAAACCCCGACTCAAATCCCGCCACAAGCAATCCCGACACTACACCGAGGATCTCCCGCGCCCGTCTTTGCCAAACCTGAAAACACAAAAAGAGTCTAATGAGCGATCTAAGATCACCCAGTGAATCGGCTCCCCACTAATGGCTTCTAGTTTATCTAGAACTACAGATTCCCGCCCCAAAACCCAAAATAACAATCAACAGAAATAAATAGTCGATCACGCACTACCACGTCGTGATAAACCCACACACACAATCAAGCCAAGATATGAGAGTTAGGGAAATCGAAGGCACTGCGGCACATGTCCTCCATTGGACTCGATCTATCTATCGCGCAGCAAAAGAAATAACAAAACAACACTGGGCCCTACGAACTCGGTAACTTCCACGGGTCTACATCGTCACCTACATGGTAACTAACCCACGACTCCTAACCGTGTACACAAGGTCCCCACGGCTAGGACACCGTTCTCTGTCCATCGATACGCGGTGACTCCTGTTACCCCAGGTAACCTGAGTTTCCATGCGATCCGGCCCTAGGACATGACCCCGTATTCTCCGAATCGCACACCTAGCGGCGTCACCCAGTAGGTTAACACCATAACCGGAATCGCATGATCCGATTAGGCAAAACCCGAGGATCCAATCGGGTCGGAAGTACCGGAACGTAAACAAAACCTAGGCTTGCAGAATCTAACGCACCCTAGAGTCCTAGTGCAAAAATATAAACACGCAGACTCGCTGGGACTCTAGCACAGATCACGCAATCAATATCAATAATAAATCCCCAACCATTCCGCAAGCCTCTACACTACCACCGCTCTGACTAGGTAAGATACATAGTCAGCACCACTAACTTACCCGGTCCCGTGACCGGAGTAAGTGTCCGCAATAACTGCTCGGCCCAACACCGAGCAGTCTAACAAGCCTGCACACAAAGCTCACAACACCAGCAATACAATCACGCAATCACAATCAATCACACAGTCACAATCAATCACACAATCTCAATCAAACACACAAACACATCACAAGCAGGCTTATTAGGGTTTCTAAGTCTTTTAATCCATTTCACGCCCGCTACCTTGGGTTAACCGCTTGTTAACCCGTAGACGGTTCACCAACCATCACACTTCTTATTTCTTAACCAAACCTAATCATCATTCATTAACTCCCCGATCCGTCGGTTTAGAGTTAGTAAAATTACTAACTCCCCGACGTCTCATTATTAACTTAATTTGATCCATTACCCAAACCCGCTATTAAACCTAAACCCCGATCCCGATACAATATTCTATAAGTTTGTTTAGGTTTAACTCGTATTTTAGTGTCGTCTTAATTCCCGTACATAGATTCATTAATTATCGTTCTTATACATATATAGATGCATATACGGTCCTAAACAACGGTCTATATGAATGCATCACCCAATCATTACTAACAACCTAGCGGCACACACTTGATTAACCTTTTTAATTCGTTAAACCCTAACATGCTCATCTGATCCTAATCGGTTTATCATTAACGTCCAATTATTTATTAATTAATATTCACTTTGATTAACGGGTATGCAACCTAACACTACGGTTTAGTAATTCTCGGTCTATATGTAACTAAGGGTTTGTGAGCCGACTCACAGTGAGATAGGCGCGGAATGACGGTCTGACGCGGTATGAATCCCGAGACCTCCGAACTGAAACCCGAACTTCCCGCACGTACGAACACGAACTCCGAGGCTTCCCGAACACCCTGACATGAACCGCAAGCTAGGAATGGCCGGAGTCAACGCGTTGACCGGCGTTGACCACGACGTTGACTTTGACCGGCGTTGACCGTTGACTTTGACCGTTGACCAAGGGTTGACCGTTGACTTTGACTGAACCGGTTGACCACCCAAACCAACCCGGTTGAACCACTGAACCATCTGAACCGGTCTAATTAGAACCGGTTAGGTTAAACCGGTTTGGTCAAACATTGACCGGTTTGACCTAACCGTTGACCAAAGCTAAACCAGCCCTAAACCGACCCAAATCTTGAATCAAACCATCCCATCACACTCCTTGAAGAACCGGCTGAAGATTGGCGGCGGTTGAGCTTCTCCGGTGACCGGCTCCAGCGACTTCTCCGGCGTTGACCGACAGTGGTCCGGCGTTGACCGGCCGGTTCACCCCTTTTTCCGGTGACTCAGAAGACGATCCACCTATCAAACTGACCGCAAAGAAGAGATCTAACCACCCATGGCGTCAAAACATTCAGATCTGGTGAAGGAAGAGAGATATCCACCAAACCCTAATCCGCGGATTCTTTCCGGCCAATTTCCGGCCAGATCCGGCGACGGCGGTCATGACTGGCTGGATGGCGGTTGTAGAGGAGGGAGAGAGGAAGCTATAGCACTTTGCAGAAGTTGATTTGGGTTTATATTGAGAGAGATATGGTATTTTTGGTGGAAGAAGGTCTTATGAACACTCAAGAGTGTTCTTGGTGTTCTTGGGGTTTCTTTGAAGATTCAAAGGGTTTTCTGGGTTTTTCTGGATGAATCTAGAGAGAAGGGAGAGCATGTGGTCGTGGGTGAGGCTAGAGAGAGAGAGGTACACCCAAAAATGAATTTGTTTTGGTGTTTTTGGTGCATTTCAACAAGGTTCATGCATCAAGCATGGGCTTGACACCTCACATGGAAAAGCTGGCGACCTGAGGAGTTCACACCTGTCCCTGTTGTGTGTTCTGAGTCAACATAAGCCCATCTAAACTGGCCCAATCCAATAAGAACCCTTCCTTAGCTTCACTTAATCTCCTTTGCTCGGTTTACTCATTTCCTCGAGAATTATTTTAGAAAATACCAAATGATCCCCATAAATCCTCAAACCTCCACAATCAGATTCTACATGCTATTAGATGAATTTATCATTTTAAATCACTCCGTTCGGGTTTACGTAGCTCCGGTTATGAATTTCCAAAGTTTCGTCGGTTTTATCGGTTTCCATTCCCGACTCACCGAAAAACATGTTTCTGCTCCGATTTCTCCAACTATGGTCTTGTGAACATTTTTTATATTGAAATATAAGAATATTCGGCCCGTCTCGGCTTCCGTCTCGACTTTTGGTAAAATTACAATTTTACCCCTGACTTAGGTAAAATGACAATTTTGCCCTCGGTTGACTTTCTACTGCCCGTTGACCGTATTTTTGATACGGGGTATTACATTCTTCCCCACTTACAGGAATTCGGTCCCCGAATTCCCCGTCACTGACAGACTTCGAATTGGTTCCCAACCCTGCAAGTTGCTTCACCAATCCTCCGACGCTTCCATACTCGGACACCGCTGGCATACTGAGTCTCGACATCACTGGCATACTGAGTCTCGTCATCACTGCGATCCTCTGTCTCATTCCATTCCACCCAACTGACTTCGACACTTCTGTGTTCCTTCTAAATCCTTTCATCTCACTAATCTTTACACTGATTCCTCACTGATCATACCGTTTCCAAGGTTCTCCGTTTCATCCATCTTGCTTCACTTCACTCTTAACTGTCTTCCATTGGCCTCGATCCTTAACCTTATCTGACTCTTGGCTTCCCCACTTTGCTTCGACCTCCACATCCTTCGGATCGCGATTTTTTTCCTTTCTTTCTGGCACACTCTTCAAAAATCGGATCACCTGCTTCCGACTGTCTGATTCCACAACATCACTGACTCTTCTTCCCAAATCCCTTTGCTAACACAGCACACTTTTCGGCCTCTTCCTGTCGGCTGCTTGATAAGCTGATATATCTCCCACTGACAATATCTACCACTGATTCACGGCCCGGTCTACTTGTCTCACGACGTCTTGTCACTTCATCTCGCTTTTGGGTTCGGGTTCGGTCTCGGATTCACATCGCGTCGCCATTCCGTCCTACGTTCAATACAACAACTCACTGAAACAGTCAGTTTCATCCCGATCTATCCCCGATATCACTTTCCCATAGAAATATGGTTACTTAATCACGTACCCGACGGTTACTCGTAATTAAATAACAATACACTATAAGTCCGTTCCCTCGTGAACTGACGGTTAAACACAACCGTTCTCAGTCGGCTCAAAACTCGAAATAAAATTGAAACAAAATCAACACTTACCTTTCTAACAAAACCGAAGAGAAACGAACAATCACTATTCGAATTCCGAATAACTAACCACCCAACGGTCTCTAAGACCCAAAACGTTTCATCTACCAAAACCACGCACGCAAGTACTACGCAATCTATCGCAATAACGAATCAAGCAATCAATCAATCAAGCAGGAAATAAAAACAAGCAATCACCAAACACAAAATCACGCAATCTAATGATCGGTCGGATGCGTCGTCAGTCCGGGTTCAGGTCATGATGAACGGTCGTCAGTTCCGCTCAACATTTAGTTTCACGTAGTAATCTACTTGCTTTCATAACCATCTCAATCAGGCAAATAGGTACTACGCTACTCAAAATGATTTGCTGAACACTCTGCATCCACCACATACAGAAAACGATATATCATACATCATAAAGTTTTTAGTACATGGTCCTGATCAGAGTTCACACACATATGGCCGTCATCATATCCAAAAACCCATAAGACGCCGCTAAACATCAGAAAAGTCAAAGACGACACGCAGAGTCGCCTATCCGCCGATCTATCTATAAGACAAAAGAAGTTAGTGCCCCCACTTACCTGGCCTAACTACTCATATCCTATCCTAACGCCTCCAGCAAGACCGAAATGCCCAACACCACTGGCAAAACGGCTCGCTGAAGTATCCACTGGCAGGTGCGCCGGGAGGGTGTGATGAGTGTGTGTCTCTAGATGGTGCTCCGACCTGATGTGGCTCGGCTATCGGGCAAAGGTGAGCAACGTGACCTGCGCGGCCACACATCTGACAAACTGGAACGGACGCTGGGCGTGGTCCACGGTAACATACGGACGCCTGAGGATCATAGCTACCACATCGCTGACAAGGAGAAGTCGGCTCTGTCGACTCTGACGGGGAATCGATGAAACAATCGGGTGCGCGATGATCCTCACCTCTACACAACTGGCAAGTCCTCACTGGCTCGGGTCGGGATAACTGAACGACTGGCAACTGAATAACATGTGGCTGACTGGCTCGGGATCTCGGCGACTGGGTCCCGCTCGGTAATCCTCCGGTACTGGTGCTCGGTACGGCTCTCCATCGTGTATACACGGTCCTGGTCCGGCAATCGGGCAAGTCGACGCTCCATGGCTCTCTGGTACTGCTGGCGGTACCTCTATCATCTCGGCTGGTGACGAGGCTAGCTCGAATTGCGACTCCGTAGATGCTGGTGACGTAACCATGTCGAACTATGTACGGGGTGATCCAGGTCATAGGTCCGGCTGGTGATGAGGCCTGCTGCTCCAAACATCCTCAAGCATAGCTACCTGCTCATCTACCTGCTGCTGCTCTCGAACCCTGTAAATGCCGCAAAGGAACTGGTGGACGATCTGATGTACGAGAACCTCGGGAATGGCCTGTCGATGCTGGGTATCCCTGAAACTGATCCAACTGACCCTGCGGCGATCCGACTGATCCCTACTGACTCATGCCGCTCATCAGTAACTGCTCCGCGCACACACACACACACCTCCACTCCACCCAGGACACACTGCTGCACGACTGCAATCAAAACTCGAAGATAAGTTAGTGCACATAATACGAAAATGCTACTCCCCATCCCAACCCCGGGTTCAACGAACGCGGCTCGGTTTCCTAATGGATGCTTGTGTGACACATTTGACTCGATAAAACGCGGAAAACACTCATAAATGAAATGTTTCGAAACCCATGCAGAACCATGCTCTGATACCACCTTTCTGTAACGCCCCTTTCCCGTTCTCCGCTGACCGTCGAGCTGACCAGTCAACAATCAAACAAGAACATGACCGATCGAACCCGAGCAAGTCGAACAGGAAAAGTTCGTCACAGGACGAAGCCAGAGACGGATCGGTTTGAGACAAAAGGCTCGCACTAATCCATCTTTGACCTCGCTATCCTCATTTCCATAGTACCAAGCTGTACAACTCAGACTACTTCAATGAGTTGTGTCGGTTCGGAAGAAACCTCATATCAGGGAAACAATTTCATTCATGAGTAATCAAACGTTAAGCACAACGTTTAATAGAATTTTACAAACAATCGTCAAGTCAAATATACAAAATAGTCAAATGCACAACCAAATCAAAATCACAAAATGGCGCCAAAACCGAACCGAAATAAAACAATCGAAAACCCCAACTCAAATCCCGCCACAAGCAATCCCGACACTACACCGAGGATCTCCCGCGCCCGTCGCTGCCAAACCTGAAAACACAAAAAGAGTCTAATGAGCGATCTAAGATCACCCAGTGAATCGGCTCCCCACTAATGGCTTCTAGTTTATCTAGAACTACAGATTCCCGCCCCAAAACCAAAAATAACAATCAACAGAAATAAATAGTCGATCACGCACTACCACGTCGTGATAAACCCACACACACAATCAAGCCAAGATAAGAGAGTTAGGGAAATCGAAGGCACTGCGGCACATGTCCTCGATTGGACTCGATCTATCTATCGCGCAGCAAAAGAAATAACAAAACAACACTGGGCCCTACGAACTCAGTAACTTCCACGGGTCTACATCGTCACCTACATGGTAACTAACCCACGACTCCTAACCGTGTACACAAGGTCCCCACGGCTAGGACACCGTTCTCTGTCCATCGATACGCGGTGACTCCTGTTACCCCAGGTAACCTGAGTTTCCATGCGATCCGGCCCTAGGACATGACCCCGTATTCTCCGAATCGCACACCTACCGGCGTCACCCAGTAGGTTAACACCATAACCGGAATCGCCATGATCCGATTAGGAAAAACCCGAGGATCCAATCGGGTCGGAAGTACCGGAACGTAAACAAAACCTAGGCTTGCAGAATCTAACGCACCCTAGAGTCCTAGTGCAAAAATATAAACACGCAGACTCGCTGGGACTCTAGCACAGATCACGCAATCAATATCAATAATAAATCCCCAACCATTCCGCAAGCCTCTACACTACCACCGCTCTGACTAGGTAAGATACCTAGTCAGCACCACTAACTTACCCGGTCCCGTGACCGGAGTAAGTGTCCGCAATAACTGCTCGGCCCAACACCGAGCAGTCTAACAAGCCTGCACACAAAGCTCACAACACCAGCAATACAATCACGCAATCACAATCAATCACACAGTCACAATCAATCACACAATCTCAATCAAACACACAAACACATCACAAGCAGGCTTATTAGGGTTTCTAAGTCTTTTAATCCATTTCACGCCCGCTACCTTGGGTTAACCGCTTGTTAACCCGTAGACGGTTCACCAACCATCACACTTCTTATTTCTTAACCAAACCTAATCATCATTCATTAACTCCCCGATCCGTCGGTTTAGAGTTAGTAAAATTACTAACTCCCCGACGTCTCATTATTAACTTAATTTGATCCATTACCCAAACCCGCTATTAAACCTAAACCCCGATCCCGATACAATATTCTATAAGTTTGTTTAGGTTTAACTCGTATTTTAGTGTCGTCTTAATTCCCGTACATAGATTCATTAATTATCGTTCTTATACATATATAGATGCATATACGGTCCTAAACAACGGTCTATATGAATGCATCACCCAATCATTACTAACAACCTAGCGGCACACACTTGATTAACCTTTTTAATTCGTTAAACCCTAACATGCTCATCTGATCCTAATCGGTTTATCATTAACGTCCAATTATTTATTAATTAATATTCACTTTGATTAACGGGTATGCAACCTAACACTACGGTTTAGTAATTCTCGGTCTATATGTAACTAAGGGTTTGTGAGCCGACTCACAGTGAGATAGGCGCGGAATGACGGTCTGACGCGGTATGAATCCCGAGACCTCCGAACTGAAACCCGAACTTCCCGCACGTACGAACACGAACTCCGAGGCTTCCCGAACACCCTGACATGAACCGCAAGCTAGGAATGGCCGGAGTCAACGCGTTGACCGGCGTTGACCACGACGTTGACTTTGACCGGCGTTGACCGTTGACTTTGACCGTCGACCAAGGGTTGACCGTTGACTTTGACTGAACCGGTTGACCACCCAAACCAACCCGGTTGAACCACTGAACCATCTGAACCGGTCTAATTAGAACCGGTTAGGTTAAACCGGTTTGGTCAAACATTGACCGGTTTGACCTAACCGTTGACCAAAGCTAAACCAGCCCTAAACCGACCCAAATCTTGAATCAAACCATCCCATCACACTCCTTGAAGAACCGGCTGAAGATTGGCGGCGGTTGAGCTTCTCCGGTGACCGGCTCCAGCGACTTCTCCGGCGTTGACCGACAGTGGTCCGGCGTTGACCGGCCGGTTCACCCCTTTTTCCGGTGACTCAGAAGACGATCCACCTATCAAACTGACCGCAAAGAAGAGATCTAACCACCCATGGCGTCAAAACATTCAGATCTGGTGAAGGAAGAGAGATATCCACCAAACCCTAATCCGCGGATTCTTTCCGGCCAATTTCCGGCCAGATCCGGCGACGGCGGTCATGACTGGCTGGATGGCGGTTGTAGAGGAGGGAGAGAGGAAGCTATAGCACTTTGCAGAAGTTGATTTGGGTTTATATTGAGAGAGATATGGTATTTTTGGTGGAAGAAGGTCTTATGAACACTCAAGAGTGTTCTTGGTGTTCTTGGGGTTTCTTTGAAGATTCAAAGGGTTTTCTGGGTTTTTCTGGATGAATCTAGAGAGAAGGGAGAGCATGTGGTCGTGGGTGAGGCTAGAGAGAGAGAGGTACACCCAAAAATGAATTTGTTTTGGTGTTTTTGGTGCATTTCAACAAGGTTCATGCATCAAGCATGGGCTTGACACCTCACATGGAAAAGCTGGCGACCTGAGGAGTTCACACCTGTCCCTGTTGTGTGTTCTGAGTCAACATAAGCCCATCTAAACTGGCCCAATCCAATAAGAACCCTTCCTTAGCTTCACTTAATCTCCTTTGCTCGGTTTACTCATTTCCTCGAGAATTGTTTTAGAAACTACCAACTGATCCCCATAAATCCTCAAACCTCCACAATCAGATTCTACATGCTATTAGATGAATTTAGCATTTTAAATCACTCCGTTCGGGTTTACGTAGCTCCGGTTATGAATTTCCAAAGTTTCGTCGGTTTTATCGGTTTCCATTCCCGACTCACCGAAAAACATGTTTCTGCTCCGATTTCTCCAACTATGGTCTTGTGAACATTCTTTATATTGAAATATAAGAATATTCGGCCCGTCTCGGCTTCCGTCTCGACTTTTGGTAAAATTACAATTTTACCCCTGACTTAGGTAAAATGACAATTTTGCCCTCGGTTGACTTTCTACTGCCCGTTGACCGTATTTTTGATACGGGGTATCACAGCATCGATCGATGCACCAGCGAGATGGGCCAAACGACGGTTTAATGAAGAATGATGAAATTGCAGTTTTGCCCAGAAGTTCCTGATATTTACAAAGAAGCCCCAATTCGTGTTTTAGGTTATAAATAGAGTTTTTGAGCCATTGTTTAGGCTATGCTTCATAACTAAGTTTTATTCTCTTAGGAGATTTTAGGGGCTGATCCTGATCTCGAAAGAGACTTGATTTTGAACCCCAGTTCTTATTTGATTATATGATATTTGGTTTTCTACTTATGATATCTTCTGTCTCGATGAATATGTCTGAGTAGATCACCTGTTAGGTTGAAGGATTTTCATTAAGGATTTCAGAGAATTATAGTTTAATCAATCTGTAGAGATTCATATCTGCTAGTTCTTTATCTAAGTTGTTCTTAATGCTAAATCTGAAGTAGCTAATCACAGTTATGATGTTAGGTTGATTAATTCAGCGGAAGTTGGTTAATTTAACTAGAAAGAACTTAGATAAGCAATTAAACTGTTCGCAAACGGAAGTTTGGTTCAGGTTAATTGTGAACATATCAAACTTGGAATTAATGCTAGTTTAATCTGTTAGTTCTCGCAAACGAAAGTTTGGTTTGCTGCACTTAGACTTAGAACATTATCGCAAAGGAATTTGGTTAATTCTATATCAATGTTTGAGTTCTAGAACAGTTATTGATTAGATCTAGATAGATTGATTGCTTGCGTTCCTGATTTCCTGAGAACTCCTGAAACCTAACGCTTTGCCTTCTTGCTTACAAACTAACTTAATTTACTTTGCTATTTCGTTTACTGTTTTCACATCTGCTTCGCTTAATCTAATCTGAACCACTAATAATCTATTGTGTGACTGAGAGTCCTTGTGGGATTCGATACCTTATATACTACGATTGCATTAACTGTGCACTTGCAGTAGAATAGGGAAAACTACACCTATCAAGTTTTTGGCGCCGTTGCCGGGGACTCTTTGAGTTCACCGATAGATTTAGTATTAGGATTTAGACTAAGCATTCTTTTTAATTTTCTTGTTTACTCACGTTTTTGATTTTTGGATTCGCAGGGATTCGCACTGCATCGATCGTTGCTACCTTGCATCGATCGACACAAGGCGAGAACAGCAATGCTGAGATCTGAGACGTTCAATAGGTTCCGCGCCATGGAGCCTGTGATATTGATTCGCGGAGAAAACGGCGTTTTACGTGACCAAGAGGGTCACATATGCAACGCAAAAGGTCAGAAAATAGATGGGGAAGGAAACCCCATCTTACCAGATTACCATGTATTGGTTGGGCAAGTAGCTGAGATGCAGACTAAGATAGATGACATCCACGACATCCTACTTAGGGAGAGACAGTTCCAAGCAGAGGCAAAAACTGATAAATTTGCAGAGGTACACTGTATGGCTGGAGCCGACTCTTATGGACATACATTGGGACATCAGTAGAGACAAGGTTCTAGGCATGATCAAGGATCAAGAGACCACAATTATACTTCCTATCTGGCACCCCCTACACAAAGGAGCAAACTAGATATGATGATAGAACAATCAATTGAAAAGCAACAGCAGAACACAGCTTCTTTCAGCTCGAAGCTAGAGAACCTGTACACTAATTTGAATGAGAAATTTGAATCCTTGAACACTCGTATGAAGCAGCTGTACACGCAGATGGATCAAGTTTCAAGTTCTACCCCAAGGAAGGATTCTCAAGAAGCTCATGCCAGCAACATTCCCATTCAGGATGAGACACAGATGGATCATGGATCATGTCTAGCAGTTAAGGCTGTGGAATTTGTGGAAGACAGAGAGGGATTTGATGTTGAATTACCTGAGTTTGAAAGCTTCGATGCACCTGACTCAACAGAAATTGACATGGATCTCTTGACTTGGATAGTTCAGATTGAAGCAGGACCAAGCCAAGGAGAGAAATTTGAGTCTGAGATGGCTGGAATGGACCGAGAAGCAGATAAACCCGAGACTGTAGTTGAAACCCGAGCTGAAACGACAGCATCGATCGTTGCATCACATGCACCGATCGTTGCACCCCGAAAGGAACCAGTTTCGCTCATATCTCAAGGACCTGCTAAGGAGATGACTTACAAACCTCCATTACCATTCCCGAAAGCTCCCGTTAAGTCCAAAGATGTGGTTCAGTGCACAGTGGTGGTTGACAAGAAGATGGTGGTTCCACAAGAGCCTATTCTAACATCTTCAAGGCCTAAAACTACTCATAAACAAAAGGCTCCGAACATCAAATCTTTGCCAAAGGTAAAGCATAAATCCTCTAAGTTTAAACCTCCTGACTCCACTGTTTTGAATGCAGGAAAGAGCGTTAAAACACCCAAGTGTCAATCTCACCCTACATTCCTCCCGACGTTCCTTGGACGACATCATGCTGCTACTGCTTACACACCACCATGGATGATAAGGCATTCACAGAGACACTCAAAGTCTCTGTTGAAACCTCCATGATTCTGACCTCATTTCCAAAAGTCAAGCTAATGACTTGAAACAAGCGCTGAGTGGGAGGCAACCCACTGCTAGGTTTAATTATTATTATTTTTTTTTCATTTTTGGTGTTTTTCTTAGGATTTCACGTTTTTATTTGTTTGTTAGTTTTTAGATACAGAACACAAGTTTGGAGATGTGTGACGATCGTTGCTCACATGTGCAACGGTCGTTGCAATTGGATTCAAATCGAAAAATTAAGGTACGCTGAGCTAAACCGAAATCAATCTGGTTCAACCAGCATCGATCGTTGCTTCTAAGCAGCGATCGTTGCACCCACGACCAAGGTAAGTTACCTTAAACCCTATTTTCTCTCCTTCTTCTCCACTTCTTTTAGTCGACACACCGAGAACCCAAACCGAAAATCACCATTTCTTCATCGATTTCTTTGATTCTAAGCACTATTTCACTTATTTTTACATCCCCAATCTGTTTCTCCTACCCATTTCTCACAAAATCAAGGTAATGTACTTCTATTTTCGATTTTTCGGATTTCACTTTTAGGGTTTTAGAAATTGGAGATTTGAGATGGAATTGATGAATGCATGTTGACATGATTATGCTTTAGGTTGTTTAGTAATGGATTGTTGTTGATTTTGTGGTTGATAACACAATTTTGAACTGATTTCGATGATTTGTTTGCGGCAAAATCGCCTTGCAACGGTCGTTGCTCTCGAGCAACGGTCGTTGCTTTGCGATTTTGCGAAATGTTCGATACAACGAAATCGCCTTGCAACGATCGATGCCTTAGATGCAACGGTCGATGCTTCGCGATTTCACAGTGAAATTTTGCCGAGACTTATAAATGTTTGAACTCTGTTTTTGCAGATGGCGTCTCAAAGGCAACCCCGCAAGAAGCGAGCCACAGCTTCCACAGCAACACGACACTACACCCCACCGCCTCAATGGTTTAGCAGGGAGTCAGAGCCACCCGCACCATACGCCAGATACGGGCCACCAGTTGCTTTACCTTGGCCCAGAGAGGACGCCACACCGATTCAGACGACCAGACAGTGGCCGGAGGACCTTATACGCTTCTTCAAGTCCGCTGAGTTCACCGAGCGGCCATTGCTCAGTCGATGGGACGAGTATGACTCGCTTCTCTACAGTGGTTGGTGTGGGATGATCATCAAGCCGACCAAGTTCGCTGACTACTTGATAGGCTCAGAGTTGTAACCCTATACTAAACTGCAAGTGCACAGCAATATCAATGTAGTATATAGGGTATCGAAATCCACAGGGACTCCGGTCAACGATAGATAAAAACAGAAGTGATTAAACTAGGAGAAAGCAAAGATGATTAAACTAAAAGCAGAGCAGAAAAGTAAATCAATAGCAGGCGAGTTTGTGAGCAAGGAGGCGAAGCGTTAGGTTTCAGGAGTTCTCAGGAAATCAGGAACACAAGCAATCAATCAGTCGAAATCCAATCAGAAACTGTTCTAGAACTCAAACACAGATATAGAATTAACCAAATTCCTTTGCGAGAATTCTCTAAGTCTAAGTGCAGCAAACCAAACTTTCGTTTGCGAGAACTAACATATTAAACCAGCTTTAATTCCAAGTTTGATATGTTCACAATCTAATTAAACCAAACTTTCGTTTGCGAGAAGTTAAATTGCTTATCTAGGTTCTTTCTAGCTAAATTAACCAACTTCCGCTGCATTAATCAGCCTAACATCATAATCTAAGTGGCCAGTTCAGATTAAGCATTAAGAACAACCTAAACAAAGAACTAGCAGATATGAATCCCTACAGATTTATTTAACTATAGTTCCATGAAATCCCTATTGAGAATCCTTCAACCTAACAGGTAATCTACTCAGACATAATCATCGAAACAGAAAACATCTTGAATAGAAAACCAAATATCATAAAATAAAACAAAGAACTGGGGTTCAAAATCCTCTCTCTCGAGAGAGCAGGATCAGCCCCAAAATCTCTCTGAAATAAAATAAAACTTAATGAAAGCGTAGCCTAAACAATGGCTTAAAACCCTTATATAATAGCTAAAACACGTTTTGGGCTTCTGTGTAAATATCTGGGCTTTTCTGCAAAATCAGCATTCTTCATTAAATCGGCGAGTCTGGCCCATTCGCATATGCAACGATCGATGCAGGTGTGCAACGATCGACGCAGTCTCCAAAACTGGACAGTGAACTCTGTCTCTCGGACCAAATCTCCAAAATACACCAAACAGCTCCAAAATCTCCACTTCTGCTCCAAATGTGTCTAAACCTGTAAACACACTAAAAAGACTCCAAAACATAACATAAGACTCGATAAATAAGGCATATACCATGGTTAAAACCGGTAAAATTCATGGTATATCAACTCCCCCACACTTAGCTCTTGCTTGTCCTCAAGCAAGTAAAGAACCAAAGTATAAGCGAAGAGGTTTGAAAACACAGAAACTCATTTCGTCCTAGGAACTTTCACAATCACATTCACTTAGTAAGCCACTGAAAACTTCCCTACAGAACTCAAGACCACAATATACTTCCCCCACACTTAGCAACTGTCCTAAGTAAACTCCACAATCACATTCAAGCATTCAAATTCTCCCTACTGACTTCTGCAAGTATTTAAGTGCGGTCTCACCTAAGGAGTATCGATCAAAGGGCACATGGATTCTTACCTTATCAGCTCTAGACCACCATACTATCTTTCTCTAATTCCTTTCTTCTCTTTCCCTTCCTTAACAACTGATTTTTCCCCACTGGGTATCATTTTATTTTTTTTATCAGTGTTCTTCCCGTTTTGGGGTGTACTTTGGACACATTCCATGGATCACATGAGAGAAAATAGTGTTTGCTACCATTCCCATGACCACTTCGGAGTTACTAACTCATCCTCAGTTTATTATCTTTTTTTTTTTTATGGAAGGGGAGAAGGGAACCAAATAGGATAGGTTTACAGGCTGTGTCAGAACTAACAAGGGAATCTGACACAAAGTATACCAAGCCCTTAAGTGAGAAATCTAAGTCAGTATTAAGGTGAAGTCAGTAAAAGGATCCTCTGATACCTGAAGTGATGTGGGTGTTCTCAGTAGGTTGATCCGTGTCTGGGTTTTCTAACAGTCATAGAGGCTCTGCAAGTCTGTCCAATGGTCACTTAGTTCCTGTTCAAGCGAAACGTTTCCTCGAAAAATCATAGTTTCATACAAATTTTGACTCAATAAAACAAATTTTGAAAAACTAAGAAAACAAAAGCGTGCGTCAGTAGCTTCCTCCCCCACACTTAAACTACAATGTCCCCAGTGTAATCGAAGCATGAGCTCGGTGAAAGAATAATCAAATTGAAGAACAAACTGAAAAGTTGCAGAATACTTACCTGTCGTCGCCCTGCGTCGATCGATGCCACAAGGGTGTCGATCGATGCAAGGTGATTATCGCTCGCGGTTATGTAGATAACCGATGTCTGAACCGCAATCAATTCGTTAAACCGTAAATCGCGACTACATCGACCGATGTGCAATGTGTGTCGATCGATGCAATGCGATTATTCCTGTTTCCCTCAGCTCTGAACACACTTAAACAGAAAAATTAAAAATACCAAATCAAAACGAATGGAAACAAAAACAAAAACGAACCTAACAGTGGGTTGCCTCCCACTCAGCGCTTGTTTTTAGTCATTAGCTTGACTATTGGAAAGAGATTGGATTCATGGTGGTTTCAACAGAGACTTTGAATGTCTCTGTGAATATCTCTTCATCCAAGGAGGTGTATAGGCATTATGATCATGAGGCTTTCCAAGGAATGAGAAATCAGAATCAGGGCGGGAGCGAAGCTTGGGCGGTCTACTGCGTTTTCCTGCATTCAAAACAATATGATCAGAAGGTTTAAGCTTAGATGATTTGTTCCTTACCTTTGATGCAGATCTGATGTTTGGGGCTTTCTGCTTATGAGCAGTTGCAGGTACTGAAGATGTTAGAGCAGGTTTAAGAGGAACTGCCATCTTCTTCTTTCCACTATCAGATACTGTAGTTCCACCAATCTGAACTTCTTCTTCCAGATGACCTTCAGTGGAGATCATCTTCTTTGCATGAACTCGCGAAGCTTCAACTGGTGGTATTTCATTCACCTTCTTATTCATCACTTTCATGCAATTAGCCACTTCTAGCTCTTGTCTGGAAGGTTTAGGAACCTTAGGATATGGCACCGGGGGCTTGTAAGCTTGTTCTGGTACTGTTGCAGGTTTCTGGATATGTGTGCGTTCTGTGTCGATCGTTGCATAATGTGTGTCGATCGATGCAAGGCGATTCTGTTTCTCGAAAGAACTCGAAATTGCCGTCAGAATGGCGTATCGATCGTCACTAAGGGGGTGTCGATCGATGCATGTATCAGGCAGACAATATTCATCCAGAAAATCCGAGATTATGCTCTCTTCTTCTTCCAACAAGTCAATCTCATCCCTTATGTTCACAGCATTGATGTGCAGCTTCTGTTCAGCTCTCTTAGCTTCATTCCGCCTCTCTATTGATGCATCTGCTCGTTCAATTTTGATATCCAGCTCCTCCATATGTGTGCTCAGAGATTCGAACTTCTCACTCAAATCTTCAATCAACGCATCAATCTTTGAGTTGAAGGACATATCAATCTGTTGTTGTCTCTCAAGATACTGCTCAATCATGATTTCCATTCTGCTCTCATGAGCTGTAAGTGCAGGCGGTGCTTGGTAAGAAGAAACACTACAACTCCTTGTACAGGGTTTCTGAAAAGCAGATCTGTGACTATAGAATTCATTCCCTCCAACGCAGTTGATAGCTTTTTGCCCATACTTTTCAAGTATAAGACTATGCAGATAGTCGACTTTACTCTTCAACTCAGCTATTTGTGAACTGTCAATCCCTGGACTGAAGAAATCATACATCTTCCTTACGATATGTGTCGATCGATGCAGGAGAAGCGTCGATCGATGCAAGCACGATGATGTGACGATCGACACACAAGACCGTGTCGATCGTTGCAGAGCGATTGCAGGCGTACCTGAAACGCAAGAACAGAAAAGAAAAGAAAAAAAAAATTAGTAGCAAAAAAAAAAAAAAACGAAACACCTAGTCTAAACCCTAAGTTCAAATCTATCGAAAACTCAAAAGAGTCCCCGGCAACGGCGCCAAAAACTTGATAGGCTCAGAGTTTTAACCCTATACTAAACTGAAAGTGCACAGCAATATCAATGTAGTATATAGGGTATCGAAATCCACAGGGACTCCGGTCAACGATAGATAAAAACAGAAGTGATTAAACTAGGAGAAAGCAAAGATGATTAAACTAAAAGCAGAGCAGAAAAGTAAATCAATAGCAGGCGAGTTTGTGAGCAAGGAGGCGAAGCGTTAGGTTTCAGGAGTTCTCAGGAAATCAGGAACACAAGCAATCAATCAGTCGAAATCCAATCAGAAACTGTTCTAGAACTCAAACACAGATATAGAATTAACCAAATTCCTTTGCGAGAATTCTCTAAGTCTAAGTGCAGCAAACCAAACTTTCGTTTGCGAGAACTAACAGATTAAACCAGCTTTAATTCCAAGTTTGATATGTTCACAATCTAATTAAACCAAACTTTCGTTTGCGAGAAGTTAAATTGCTTATCTAGGTTCTTTCTAGCTAAATTAACCAACTTCCGCTGCATTAATCAGCCTAACATCATAATCTAAGTGGCCAGTTCAGATTAAGCATTAAGAACAACCTAAACAAAGAACTAGCAGATATGAATCCCTACAGATTTATTTAACTATAGTTCCATGAAATCCCTATTGAGAATCCTTCAACCTAACAGGTAATCTACTCAGACATAATCATCGAAACAGAAAACATCTTGAATAGAAAACCAAATATCATAAAATAAAACAAAGAACTGGGGTTCAAAATCCTCTCTCTCTCGAGAGCAGGATCAGCCCCTAACTCTCTCTGAAATAAAATAAAACTTAATGAAAGTGTAGCCTAAACAATGGCTTAAAACCCTTATATAATAGTTAAAACACGTTTTGGGCTTCTGTGTAAATATCTGGGCTTTTCTGCAAAATCAGCATTCTTCATTAAATCGGCGAGTCTGGCCCATTCGCATATGCAACGATCGATGCAGGTGTGCAACGATCGACACAGTCTCCAAAACTGGACAGTGAACTCTGTCTCTCGGACCAAATCTCCAAAATACACCAAACAGCTCCAAAATCTCCACTTCTGCTCCAAATGTGTCTAAACCTGTAAACATACTAAAAAGACTCCAAAACATAACATAAGACTCGATAAATAAGGCATATACCATGGTTAAAACCGGTAAAATCCATGGTATATCACTACTCCACCTGCAAGATTCTGGGGATTGATGAGCAGGTACTCGTTGTATGCAGAGGCATTGGTCTAGGGACAATGCCGATGCGACATTATGATCTCTATCCCGAGCTGGTCAGGCAGTTATTGGCCACTTGCAGAGTGGTTTACTCGGATCCCGACCACAGGAGCGCTACAGTGGGTGCATTCACCTTCATGAGTTGGGGAGTCAGGTATCGGATTCCTCTACTTGATCTCTGCAGGATCTACGGGTTCAGTACTGAGCCGAGGCGCATCGCCATGCCACTCGAGTGGGATCCGGTTGAGGCTCGCACATTCTGGGAGAGTATTGGCAGCGGTCGATACAACTCCAGGACCACACCAGTAGTGCAGATGAGACATCCGGTGCTGCGATATGTCTCGCGTATCTTGTGCTGGAGCTTGCTTTGCAAGTTTGAGGCCAACAAGATGCGCAAACTTGAGATGGAGTTGCTGTTTATGGGGCTGAGAGATCAGTTTAGAGGTTCTGGTGTGAGAGATCCAACTGCGGGTCTCAACTTGGGAGCTATTTTCGCACAACATTTAGTTGATCTGCAGCTGAAGCCGTTTGATGGAGCTGGTACTGAGACGGTATGGAGTTTACTTACTCCCATTTTTGAGTATTGTGGGATTCCTCTTCATGGCACAGAGCGTGATACAGCTCGGGAGTTCCTGGATCTCAGCCATTTGCAGAGCGCTACCTGGCTCAAGGAGGGGCGCATTTGGGTTTACACTGATCCGACCACTGGGAGGACTGGTATAGAGCTTCCTGCTGCCAGATGGACACAGATTGACACATTAGAGGTACTGAGATTTCAGCCTCCTGAGTCTGCGCAGCGTGGGATTCCGACTATGGCTCATCCGCTGGGAGAGCCTTCCTCACGAGCCTCGACTTCTGCTGCCCCTACTCCTGCGCCAGCGCCTGCCCCAGTCGACGTTGTGGGTCCCTTTCCAGAGCCTGCAATGGCTTACGGTGCATACTCTGAGGCAGAGTGGAGAGAGAGATCAGATGGTATGTTTCGAGTTCTTTGGAACTTCGTGCGTACTTGCAGCTGCAGGAGACCACCACAGATCCATCAGCCCGTACCTGACCGACGTCGTCGACAGCGATCTCCAGAGGATGCCACTGATCCCGCAGCTGAAGCAGCCGATGACGATGCACAGTATGGTGGGATAGATGATGAGAGCGAGTGAGCGTAGTCTCCATATTCAGACTTTCGGTTCTGTATTCTGACTTTTATCTTTTCTTGCACTTTTGTTTTTGCATTTTCTTATTTTCCTTAGGATTCTATTATGTTTGGATGATTTGTACTTTATTTGGTACATCTTTTGCTTCGGTTTTACTCTGTTTCTAGTGTTTTCAGCTTGCAGGGATCAAAATTGACAAAAACAGACGGACTAACCTGCTAACTTGCTGACTGTTCGTGAAAACGCAGTGCGTCGATCGACACACCATTGTGTCGATCGTCACAATACGAAAGAATCGCATTGCAGCGATCGTTGCGGTCCTGAGCAACGACCGACACTCAACGAAAATCCCCAAGTAACGGTCGATGCACTTAGTGCAACGATCGGTGCTTGAGCGACAGAGGTAAAACCCGACAGAACTAAAACATCCATTAACAATTTTTCTTTATTTTTACCGATCCCTTGCTTGACACTACTGGGGACAGTGTGTCTTAAGTGTGGGGGAGGTGCTACTGACTTATATCTTTTTGTTTTCTTAAGAGTCAGTCCGTTTTTCAAAAAAAATTTGTTTTATTGAGTCAAAACTGTTTAAGTAAGAAACTATGATTTTCTGAGAAGATTTACAAGACTTGCAGGAACTTAAGTAACCATTGGGATGAAGTTGCAGGATCTATCTCTGACTATTAGAAAACCCCATCACAGATCAACCTACTGGGAACACCCACATCACTTCAGGTATCAGAGGATCCTTTTACTGACTTCAACTTAATACTAACTTATATTTCTCACCTAAGGGCTTGGTATACTTTGTGTCGGATTCCCTGTTAGTTCTGACACAGCCTGTCAACCTATCCTATTTAGTTCCCTTCTCCCCTTCTATAAAGTAAAAAAAAAAAAAAAAAAAAAAATAATAATAAGCTGAGGATGAGTTAGTAACTCCGAAGTGGTCATGGGAATGGTAGAAAACACTATTTTCTCTCATGTGATCCATGGAATGTGTCCAAAGTACACCCCATAACGGGAAGAACACTGATAAAAAAAAAAATGATACCCAGTGGGGAAAAATCAGTTGTTAAAGAAGGGAAAGAGAAGAAAGGGACTAGAGAAAGATAGTATGGTGGTCTAGAGCTGACAAGGTAAGAATCCATGTGCCCTTTGATCGATACTCCTTAGGTGAGACCGCACTTAAATACTTGCAGAAGTCAGTAGGGAGAATTTGAATGCTTGAATGTGATTGTGGAGTTTACCTAGGACAGTTGCTAAGTGTGGGGGAAGTACATGTTGGTCTTGATATCCTGTGATTGATTTTTTCAGTGGTTTACTAAGGGGAATCTCATTATTGTAGCTTCTAGGATGAAATGAGTTTCTGAAGAGTTTTCAAACCTCTTGACTACATTTAGTTCTTTGTCTTGCTTGAGGACAAGCAAGAGCTAAGTGTGGGGGAGTTGATATACCATGGATTTTAGGGTTTTTAACCATGGTGTATGTGTTATTTATCGAGTCTTTTACTATGTTTTAGAGTCTTTTCAGGTGTTTATTAGGTACAAGCACATTTGGAGCGTATTTGGTGATTATGGCACTTTCTGGAGCTAATTGGAGTATTTGGCCGAGAGATAGAGTTCACTGTTGATATTTCCGAGATGCAACGATCGTCACACTTATGGCATCGATCGATGCACCAGCGAGATGGGCCAAACGACGGTTTAATGAAGAATGATGAAATTGCAGTTTTGCCCAGAAGTTCCTGATATTTACAAAGAAGCCCCAATTCGTGTTTTAGGTTATAAATAGAGTTTTTGAGCCATTGTTTAGGCTATGCTTCATAACTAAGTTTTATTCTCTTAGGAGATTTTAGGGGCTGATCCTGATCTCGAAAGAGACTTGATTTTGAACCCCAGTTCTTATTTGATTATATGATATTTGGTTTTCTACTTATGATATCTTCTGTCTCGATGAATATGTCTGAGTAGATCACTTGTTAGGTTGAAGGATTTTCATTAAGGATTTCAGAGAATTATATTTTAATCAATCTGTAGAGATTCATATCTGCTAGTTCTTTATCTAAGTTGTTCTTAATGCTAAATCTGAAGTAGCTAATCAGAGTTATGATGTTAGGTTGATTAATTCAGCGGAAGTTGGTTAATTTAACTAGAAAGAACTTAGATAAGCAATTAAACTGTTCGCAAACGGAAGTTTGGTTCAGGTTAATTGTGAACATATCAAACTTGGAATTAATGCTAGTTTAATCTGTTAGTTCTCGCAAACGAAAGTTTGGTTTGCTGCACTTAGACTTAGAGAATTATCGCAAAGGAATTTGGTTAATTCTATATCAGTGTTTGAGTTCTAGAACAGTTATTGATTAGATCTAGATAGATTGATTGCTTGCGTTCCTGATTTCTTGAGAACTCCTGAAACCTAACGCTTTGCCTTCTTGCTTACAAACTCACTTAATTTACTTTGCTATTTCGTTTACTGTTTTCACATCTGCTTCGCTTAATCTAATCTGAACCACTAATAATCTATTGTGTGACTGAGAGTCCTTGTGGGATTCGATACCTTATATACTACGATTGCATTAACTGTGCACTTGCAGTAGAATAGGGAAAACTACACCTATCAGAGGTCTAAGCCATTCTCAAGTGCAAGAGCCATCCTTACTCATGAGCTCCAAGCTGATCCAAACAAGCTCCAAGAGCATCTCAACAAAGTCTTGACAATCACTCAAACGGTCAAGACTCCTTCACCTCCTCACTAAAAGAAAAGGTAGTCAAGCTTAGTGACTTAAAACAAGCTCACTTGGGAGGAAGTCCCATGTCTATCTCTTGTAAATATTGATTTATGTTTTAAATTTCCTAGTCAATGTTGATCTCTCTATTAGGTCTCTTCAGGTTTTAGGCTATATAGGTCTTGGCATTGGGAGAAAGAAAGAGGAAAGGTCATGGCGAAATCAATGAAGAACCGGGCACTCGTCCAAGTTTCGAGGAACTCTCTAGCCTCCACCTCCCATTCCTCCATACCATTTCACTCCACTTAAAGCTCCAAGTAACTCGCTCCAATCTCCTTTTCACCACTTTGTTTTATTTTGCATTTTTACCTTTCTTTTTGGTCTCTTTCCCTTGCTTCTTTCACACAAGGGACTGTGTGATTTAAGTTTGGGGGAGGAGACTAGTTGCTAATGATGTGTTTTGTGTTCTTATCTTTCTTTCTTGCATCTTGAGTCTTATTCATGCATCTAAGGCATAAAAAACCATAAAATTTTGAAAAATTCGAAAAAAAATTCACAAAAAAGCATATAGTTGCATTGACATGTTTAAGATTGAGTCTAGAATCATTTAGGATTGCATTCATTAATGTTTGAGAGTTAAATCTTGTGTTCTTTATAAAAAAAAATTGTTTGAGCATGTGGTTATGTGATGCATCTTGTGAACTTGAAATTAAGGAAGAACCCTTATTGGATCTCATGCATTATTGTTCACTTCTTGGTTGAAACATGTTTTGATTTGAATCATTCCCTATCTATTAGAACTCTTACTATTGACTTGAATTATCATGTTGTGCAATGAAAGGTGAACTCATGGATACTTAATATATACTTGGACTATCTTCTCCCTTTCTACCACTCTTTTGTTAGTCCAAGTAGATTTTCCCACCTTGAACCAAGCTTTCCTTCAAGCCTAAACACTCTAGTGAGAGATGAGAGGCCTTTTTCTTGAATCAACTAGGCAAAAAGTGTTGAGTTTGGAACGACAAGGATAGGTCTTCATTGTAGAGCTAGCATTACATCATTGGGCTATGCATAGGATAGGACAGAAGTTTGGGGGAATTGGGAAGAAAAGGAAAAAGGGAATGAGGAAAAGATTGAGAAAAGAAAGAGGGGATTGGAAAAGAAAAACAAAAGTTTATAGCTCTAAGTGTTTGTGAAAGAAAAGTCTCAAGTTTTAAAAAAGGAAAAGAAGCCAAAGTTGGCTCAAGCATTAAAAGAAAAGAGACTAGAGAAAAGAAAAGAAAGAGCTAAGCAAAGAAAAGAAATCTCATAAGTTTTTAAAGAAGAAAGAAGTGATCAAAGTTGGGATAAGAAGGCAAAATGCCATAAGAAAAAGGTAGCTTAGGAAGGGAATCTTGGGTTTAGAAGAAGAGTTAAGATCATTATAGGGATTTGGGTAGAATGAGAATCTATCCTTGTATGCATGAGTTGTTTCTTACTCTTATCATTTTGCTATAGTTCATTCATTTCTTGAGAGATCCTTTGTTTTTGAAACCCACACTTCATTTGAAATCATTTTTATCTCAAGACCTTAAACCATTAGACAAGTGTGTTCATTTGATTTGCACAACCATGATCCACCATTGCTTAATAAATGTTAAAGGGAATGAGGATAGGAATTCATGTGTAGGTTGGGATTTGAACTTGATGCTTGTGTTGATGAGAATGGCTAACTCTTTTGAAGTAGAGTAAACTTGATTGTAGCTCTTAATTGCTTGTCTTGACTTTGTTTCTACCTATGCTTGACAATTACTTTTGAAAGCTTTGAACTCTCACTTTCAAACCTTTTTCCCTAACTTGTCTTTGAGTGTTTGATGCTTGCTTGTGGACAAACAAGGTTTAAGTTTGGGGGAATTGATATCTTTGTATTTTGATGCATTTAAACTTGTTATTAGCTTATTCTTTTAATGCATTAACGCTCATTCATGCTAGTTTTTCTACAGTTTTGTTTTAAAAACTATTAAGTTCATTTGGAGTTAGATTTGCTCTGCTTTGGTATCTCTTGGAGTGTGTTTTGGTCCTTTACAGATGATGTGGAGTTGGAAAAATTATTAGAGCTCAGGAAAGTGAAGCTGAGCTTGTGTCGTGAGCTTGGTCAAACAATGACATGCTGATGAAACAACATGTCAAAGAAAATGGCTCGTTTATTGGATCATGGCATGAGTGTAGTCAAAACTGTAGAAAAAACTAGCCAAAGAACCAAAACCTCCATGAGCCTCCCCCCCCCCCTTCTTGCGGTCAAGGCAGCGGTTGAAAGCAAACCGCAGGCTCCTCCATGGTTGGCCTTGCGGTCAAACACCGAGCCGCGAGCAAGGAGAAGTATCTCGCCGTGTTGGTCGCGGTTTATGCTGCGGTTCATATACAACCGCTGGCGAACTCATTTTCTACAATTGAACCGGGTCAACACCCGGTTTGTTCCGGGTTGACCCGGTTCGTCACTATTCACCTTATAAGACCAAAAACCTTTTATTTTATTTTCTAAGCTTTCTTTGTTCAAAAAAACCTCTCTTTGAATGTTTAAGAATAAAGTTTCAATCTTTGATTAATTTAAGAGTTATTTGTGTTTAATTTCTTCTCTTTTTCTTTTAATCTTTGCTAATCTTCATGTTTAACATTATCTTCATGGGTTTTGTTAAACTTAGAATGATTAGTGAGTAGTTTCATTTGAGGCTTATGGGTTAGGTAGATTAGGATGATTTAGAGTGATTCATGGATGCTTAGGGCTTTATTATGATTGATCCTTCCTATCTAAAGGTTTTTATTGCTAGATTGACATTGATTAAGTTGATTTAGATGTATTGGGTTTTATTGCACACCATGTGTTCGATGAAATGCTAGATTGGATTTTGATGGGAATTTACATGTTTTAGCTCATGAAAGTGAATGTCTAAAGTGTTTATTAGCTTAAGAGAACTTGAGATTAATGCTTGCCTTGTTTTTATTCACAAATGAGAATTTGATCTTGACTAAGGATTAGGCAAAGTAATTAGTACCAAGAGATTGGATTAATTTATTGATTAGTTTCTTGCTTAGGATTAGCATCTATGATGATTGTTTAAGCATCCTTGATAGCTCTAGATTGCTCTACTCATTGACCTAAACCCATTGGCCTTACTTTTATCATTGAATTTGTGTGTTTAGTCTTTTGTTGCTTGCTTAATTAAATTTGAAATGCACTTAGGATATAGAATCATAACTGAATTTGGTTTGCTTGACTAAAGTGGTATGGTGTATTCATATTGGTCACTTCTATCCCAATTTGGTTTGATACCTCTTGCTACAACGATAAGCAAGAGTAATTAATACCTCTAGGATTGCAAAAATCATGTTATCAATTGTCCTCAAGCATCCCAAGTTATAAACCTTGTGAAAGGTGAGTTATTCGTCTAGGAGACGAATACGATGCAGAAAAGTATGAGAATTCCATTAATTTCGCCCAAAGTGAAAAACAAATTTATGGGTTAGAAGTGAAATGGATGTTCACTTTTTCTGTAGTTGATCATGAAAGATAATGATCTAGACCTATGGTCTGTATCGGGGTGCCAGAAAAGGTCCGATTGGGAGAAATGGCAAAAGGCCATGAGAAATTAAGGAATCTCCCTCAATAAGAGAAATGTCTTTGGACATATTGTTGTTACATATGAAGATGTAATGACAGTCGGGCACAAATAATTTTTTGTGCTAGAAAAGAAATGAGAAAACGATGTCACAAGATATAAAACCTACTTGTGACCCAAAGTTTTCTCAAAGACCGGGAATTTATTATGAAGAAACATATTCCCTGGTTATGGATGCAATCACATTCATGTACTTGATGAGCCTAACGTCATCTAAAAATTTGGAAATGTACCTTATGGATGTTGTGATTGCATACCTATATGGATCACTTGATAGTGACAAAGACATGAAAATCCCGAAGGATTTAAGATCCTGGAAGGATCAAAAACCCAAGAAGGATCCAGTAATATATGTTCGGTCAAATTACAGCGATCACTAAACGGATTAAAGTAATCCGGACGCATGTGGTATAATCGTTTGAGTGAATATCTTTTAACAAAAGGATATATCAACAACACGTTATGTCCTTGCGTATTTATTAAGAAATCCTCATCGGGATTTGTGATCATTGATGTTTATGTTGATGACCTGAACATTATTGGGACTCCGAGGGAAGTTGATGATGCTAGAACTCATATGAAAGAGGAGTTCGAAATGAAAAATCTTGGAAAGACAAAGTTTTTGTCTCGGGCTCTAAATAGAGCACCTCCAAGATGGGATACTCGTGCATCAATCAATTTACACCACGAGAGTGTTAAAATGCTTTAGCATGGATAAAGCGAATCCCGTGAGCACCCCAATGGTCAATAGATCATTCAATATTGATAAGGATCCATTTCGACCTTGTGAAAAAAAAGAGGAAGTATTAGGTCTAGAAGTGCCCTATATGAGTGTTATAGGTGCCCTCATGTATCTTGCAAATTGTACTCGGCCAGATATAGTGTTTGCTACTAATCTGCTTGCAAGGTACAGTTCATCTCCTACACGGAGATATTGGACTGAGATAAAACAAATCTTCCGCTATCTCCAAGGTACGATCGACTTGGGATTATTTTATCCTCGATGCTTTGCGCTTGGTTTGGTTGGTTTGCAGATGCAGGTTATTTATCAGATTCGCATAAAGCTCGATCGCAAACCGGATATGTTTTTACAATGGGAGGTATAGCGATCTCGTGGCATTCTCAAAAGCAGACTTTGGTTGCCACTTCTTCAAACCATGCAGTGATCATTGCGCTTCATGAGGCATGCCGAGAATGTGTATGGATGAGGTCCTTGACTCGTCATATACAAGAAGCTAGCGGGATAGTTACAGGTAAAGAACCAACAAAAGTATTCGAAGATAGTCATGCATGTGTCGCTCAACTCAAGGAAGGTTACATCAAGAGTGATAGGACGAAACATATCCCCCCATATTTTTCTCCTATACTCAAGAGCTCGTGAAAAATCGAGGAGTCGACATAGAGTACATTCATTCAAATGACAATGCAACAAATTTATTCACAAAGACGCTTCCCACCACAACGTTTAGAAAGCACCTTAAGAGCATAGGGATCCGTCATCTACGAGATCTATGAAGTAAAGATCATATCCATCTTTCAGGAGGAGATTACGTTACTGTACTCTTTTTCCATTCTCATAGTTTTTATCCCACTGGGTTTTTCCATGATAAGGTTTTTAACGAGGCAGTACGTAATGCATCCACAATGATGGATATTCAATGGAATTGACGTCACTGTACTCTTTTCCTTGCCATGGTTTTTATCCCAATGGGTTTTGCCATGATAAAGTTTTTAACGAGGCACTACGTAATTCGTTCACAAGAAATAGATAATCAAGGGGGAGTGTTATAATATGATTATCTTTGTCTCTAAGTTAACTTACCTATTAAGTTAATATTATAAATAATAGTGTGTCAACTCTTGTATCATACTTCAAGCACTATAAATAGAAGCTTTCAGTAATCTTGTAAATGTACAGATAAGAAGAGAAATAAGAATAAGAACAGAACACGTGAACATATATATAGTATTATATTGTAGTTTTATATTATATTATTCATAACAGTGATAACCTTTTTTGTTGTCTTTTTATATTATATTTCTCCTATAACTTTATAGATAAATACAGTGTTACGTTATAAGAGATACATACCATAGTTTGGTATAACTATGTTAATATATTGTTAATGATAACATTTTATATCTGCAATATTCTATATTTAACTACACATTTACACTAATATTCTCGTTTTAGCCACTTTATGCTCAACAAAATTTATAAGTAAATATAGCATATGGAAGGCCTACATAATATGAGATCAAACAAAATTTGTATATACACTAGTAGAAAAGCGAATTAGCCACGGTTTAGCCACGGCAAAACCGTGACTATTTTGAAGTCAGCCACAGAAATGGTGGAACACGCGATCCGTGGAAATTCGTGGCTCCATCGTGACTATTTAGTTACGGTTTATCCACGGAAGGATCGTGGCTATATAGCCACGAAATAGCCACAGAAAAGCAGTGACTAAATCGTTATGGCCGATGTACGTGGAAAATACGTGGCTATATTGCCACGGTTTGAATACGTGGATAATTCGTAGCAAGTTAGCACGGTTTTTCCACGGGGCGTGCCGTGGCTAGGTCTGACGCACATCAATTAGTCATTTTAGCCCGCGGAGAATATATTCGAATTTTAGCCACGGCCAAACCATGGCTATGCCGTGGCTGTAATATCTTTATATAAGAATCGATTCCACAACATAACAAGCATATCACTACAAAAAAACACATAAAATGGCGAATTTCGAAGGGAGAGAGTGGATGTATGACTGGTTTGATGCTGCGGGTATGTATAGAACCGAATATATGAATGGAATTGACTATTTCATTCAATATGCGTGTTCACAACCCGCATATCAAGAACTACGTAAGTTGTCGTGCCCGTGCTCGCGATGTAAAAACGGCAAACGAGGTGAACCAACGAAAGTGGCGCAACATATCCTGTTCAATGGGTTCAAATATTACTTTGTGTGGACAAGGGATGGAGAAAGTTATTTATGTGGCGGAGGGCCAGCGTCGTCGAGTAATGCTGCGGGGCAATTTTGGTATAATGAAGACGTGGCGGTTGAAGAACAAGGGAACGAGGATGTACCAGCTGATCAGTGGGGTATGCCTACTCAAAATCAAGATGACGATATCGTCTAAGAACTAGATGTCGTCGAGATGCAGAACGAAGAAACGCCCAATATGGGACCAAGCGGAGGGGTTGAAGGGAGCTCATCTTCACATCATGAAGCAGAAAAATGATGTACCGCTTTACAGCGGGTGTGCTGATGGGATAACTCAAATGTACACGGCAGCTCGTTTGCTCAACATTAAAACAAAATGGAACATCGCTAGCGTCGACGAAATTTGTGATTTCAACCGCGAAATTCTTCCAAAGCCAAATACCGCACCAGAATCGTATTACGAGACGAAGAAATTGTGTAAAGATTTAGGCTTACTGCTCTAGAAGATCGATGTCTGTGTGAAGAATTGCATGCTTATTTGGAAGGATGCCATCAACCTTGAGAAGTGTCGTTTATGTGGTTCAGATCGGTACCAGCGAAAGGGGAAAAGAGGGAGAAAAATTCCAATGGCTAGAATGTTATATAGGCCTGTGACGGAGGGATTGAAGCGTCTGTACCAGATAGAAGGAACAGTGAAGCATATGCGATGGCATGCCGAACACAACAGTCCAGATGGCGAAATGCACCACCCATCAGATGGCGCGGCGTGGAAACATTTTCAACAGGTACATACTAAATTTGCATGTGAACCTCGGAATGTATATTTAGGGTTGTCAACGAATTGTTTTAATCCAATCGGGCCGAATGGCAAGCCTCAATCTATTTGGCCAGTAATCCTTACACCATATAATCTGCCCCCTGGAATGTGCATGAAGAAAGAATATTTCTTTTTGACCGTGCTCATTCCTGGGCCAAGCGATCCAAAGAGAAGCCTAGATGTGTTTCTACAGCCTGTTATCGAAGAATTTTTGCACCTGGAGAATGATGGCGTTGACGCTTACGATGTTTCGACGAAAAAAAATTTTAGATTGCGTGCAGCTCTAATGTGGACAATAAGCGAATTCCCAGCTTACAACATGTTGTACGGATGGATGACACATGGAAGGCTTGATTGCCCACATTGTCAAGATGAAACAAAAGCGTTTTGATTGAATAATGGAGGTAAGCACAATTGGTTTGACTGCCACAGGATGTTCCTACCGGCGGATCATCCGTATAGGAGAAACAAGAAAGATTTTTGCCGTGGCACAGTAATGCACGACCGTGCACCATACTGGATTGATGGTGAAGAGATGCGAAACACACGGCTCAACAATGTGGGGGAGTTCGCCGAATAGTGGATTGTGGCGGTCTAGGGCATGATAAGCCACAACGAACGGTGCAAGGCTATTGTGATTACCACAATTGGTATAAGCTGAGCATTTTCTGGGATCTTCCCTACTGGGTAGATAATCTATTGCGCCACAACATTGATATGATGCACACGGAGAAGAACTTTTTCGAAAATATAATCCGTACGGTTTTGAATGTTCCCGGGAAAACCAAAGATAACCTTAAATCGCGGTTGGACCTTCCTGAGATATGCAGAAGACCTCACCTAGAGATCACTTCAGAGGACGAGCGGATACCGATGGCAGCGTTTGCACTATCGACTGATGGGAAGAAGGCGTTCCTCACATGGCTGAAAGAGGAGATTAAATTTCCCGACGGTCATTCGTCCAACTTCAATAAATGCGTTGACAAAGTAAGCTGGAAGCTTGGTGGTCTAAAAAGTCATGACTGTCATGTCATAATGCAACGACTGTTGCCTTTTGCTTTTGAGCAATTATTGCCTACAGAAATACACACAACAATCTCAGGTATGATATTAATTAATTAATTACCTATAAATTTCATTTTACATACGAATTTGAATTATTTTTCATGATTCATATATATCTATCAACGTTTATTATTATATATGGTGTAGATATTGCATTGTTTTTTTGGAATTTATCTGCTTGGACGCTTCGTACAGATGATGTCGAAAGACTACAAGCAAACATTCCACTTAACTTATGCAATCTCGAGAAGATCTTCCCTCCATCGTTTTTCAAACTGATGGAACACCACCCAGTACACCTGCCACAAGAAGCGCTTTTAGGTGGTCTATTGCAATATAGGTGGATGTATCCATTTGAGCGATATATGTACCATCTTAAAAGGAAGGTCAAGAACAAGGCCCGAATCACTGGATCGATTGTCGCGCAATGTGTAATTGAAGAGATATCGTTCGCTTCTGCAGACAAATATCTTCGTAGGAGAGCCTTATCAGATGATCAATCCTCGTCGATGCAAGGTGACATTAACTTCACTTAAAACTGCCCGGGTGTACCCAGCATCTTTGAGCATGTCAAGAGGGTTAGCGGAGACCCGATCAGAGGATCATCAACGAGCTGGATCAACAAGTACTCCAGACTTTCTTATTGTTGAACTGTGAAGAGTTTGGGCCATATGAAAGGTACATATATTATATATATAACTGTCTTTTTATTTAATACTTGTGATTACTTATAATTAATATTTTGACTCCCCTCACAGGATGTTTGAGGAGGCGATGGCCCCAAACTATCCGGATTTCGACTCGATCAAAATGGAGACATGAAAGATCGACTTTACGCCAATTGGGTTAGAGACTATGTAAGAAATTCCATATATATCTTATGCAAATATATAAAGCCATATATAATTAACATATATTAACTATATATGTGTATATATATGCAGGTAAACGATGCAAGCAGGGACTTCGATTTCCCGGTCTGGATGCTTGATTTTGTACAAGGTCCTCGTAGGCAGACCACGTCGTGGCCAATTTACTATACACGTGGGTATACGTTTGATGGGGTGTTGTTTTTCATACATAAATAAGCTTTACATTTATAAACACCTCATTACATAGCCCAAGTATAAGCATACTCGTTTGTAGTAATTGAGGGATCGAACCCAAAGGAGCTAGGTGTTATGCATAGGTTTGGAATCTAATCTAACCGGTTATGTAGCAGGGGTTTTTATAGTTTGGTTTTTGGGGGTTTTGTGCTTTATGCACTTGACTAATCTAATAGCTATTCACATGGATATATAGATAGATAGTTAGGTAAGAAGGATGCCCTAGATAGTGATTAAGGTTTAATAACTTATGATTATGGGTTTCTTGTGCTTGGGTTAGGGGTTTGTCTATGTTGTGAGGTTTAATCTATCCAAAATCTAAGTTGGTATAGATTAGTTCACTAGCTACTCATCCTAACAATTGGCCTTTTGATAGAATGAAGAGGCTAATGGCCTTAAGTCCTACAAACTCCTTTGCAATCTTAATGTGGCTTTCCGAATTCTAACCCGTTAGATAGCTCAGCAATTTCTTAGAGCACCACTAACTCTCTAGACCACTCTCCTAACATGTTAAGCCATATGAAAGGAGCCTAACGCAGCCTCGACATTAATTACTCGGAGGTTTCCACAATTCATCCCTAGTTTATAGCTGAGCATGACCCTAGGGTAGAGAATTGCCTCTCTATTAGTCATGTAGACACTAGCTAACCACTGATCTAGTGTTTAGTGAAGTGTCAAGGGATAATTAGGTGCTAAGGGTCACTAGCCCTATCCTAATCAACCTGTAATGACCCATGACTAAGAGATCTAACTCCTAATTACCTAATTAACGTATACCCCTGGGCTTCACGATCTTGGAGATGAGGTATGGTCCTTCCCAGTTAATTCCCATTTTGGAGATGGGGCGTTCTGCTGTGTTCTCGAATAATTTTTGTAACACGAGGTCGCCGACTATGAAGCGTCGTCCACGGACCTTTTTGTTGTAATGGCGAGCCGCCATCTGTTGGTAATTTTGGACGCGGAGGAGGGCCTGGTCCCGATGCTCTTCCAGCACGCCGTTCCATTATTCGAGCATAGTCTTATTGAGCTCGGGGTTTATTACTAGCAACGTTCTGCAGAGGGACGGGGCTGCGACTTCTGCCGGGGCCAGTGCCTCCATGCCGTGGGATAGCGAGAACGGAGTTTGTCCGGTTGAGCGTCGTGGGGTCGTGCGATGCGACCACAATACTCCGTCGAGCTCGTCGGCCCAAAGCCCTTTCTTGTCCTCGAGGCGTTTTTTGAGTCCTACGATCCTCTTGTTTGTTGCCTCGGCTTGATCGTTTCCCTGTGGGTAGCGAGGCATGGATTTGCTGAGCCGGATCCGCCATCTAGAGCAGAACTCCTCGAATTTCCCCGAGGTGAATTGCGTTCCGTTATCGGTGACGATTTCGTATGGGAGGCCGTGCCGACAGATGATGTTTTTTCAAACGAAGTGTTGCACCTCTCGCGCTGTGATTTTTGCGTAGGCTTCACCTTCCACCCATTTGGTGAAGTAATCTGTCATGATTAGTAGGTACCTCTTGCCTGCCCTTGCCTTGGGGAGCGGGCCTACAATGTCCATCGCCCATCGCATGAATGGATACGGCTGGGTGGACGAGGATAGGAGCTCGGTGGGCGTGTGAATGGTAGGGGCGTGGCGTTGACACATTTCACATGCCGCCGCGTATCGGGTGCAGTCGGCCAACATGGTTGGCCAAAAATATCTGAGGCCTCTGATCTTGCTTGCCATTAGTCGGCCTCCGGCGTAATTTCCGGCGTCGCCGTCGTGTGTCTCGAGGATAATTGCAGAAGTCTCGTTTTGACCTAAGCATAGTAGCGAGGTTCCCTGGGCGCTGTGCCGGTATAGGTGACCGTCAAAGATGTGGTAGCGAGCGCATTTGGTTCTGAGGCGACAGGCGGCCCATCTGTCGTCGGGCTGTGTTCCGTGCTCGATGTAATTTCTAAATTCGTCGCGCCAGTCCTCACCTTCCTCGTTCGCGTCTCTTCTGGTTCAGGATCGTCACCAGAGGTTTCTTCTGTTATCGTGAAGGTGCGCTCGACGCACTCGACGCTTGGTGATGTGATTGTCTCGACTGGGATGGTTCGGCGGAGCTAGGGGTAATAGGTTGATGAGAATGCGGCCAGGGCGTCTGCGGCGGAGTTCTCGCTTCGTAGTATTTTTGTCAAGGTGAAGCTTTCGAACTCGCGGGCCAATTCATGTACGCGGATGCGGTAGGCGTTCATCTTTTTTTGGCGTCATATTCTCCGCTGTGTTGGTGCGTGACCAGTTGCGAGTCGGAGAATGCTTGTAATTGGCGTACTCCAACAGATCTGGTGTGGCGCATCCCCGCGATCAGTGCCTCATACTCCGCGTCGTTATTGGAAGCTTGGAACGCGAGGCGCAGGGATTGCTCGAGAAGTTTGCCGGTAGGTGACTTAAGGCAAACCCTGGCCCCGGACCCTTGCTTGGACGCCGAGCCGTCGATGTAGAAGGTCCTTGGTTCGGACTGCGAGGCATCTCTTTCTAGTTCCTTTGGGAGTTCAACGATAAAATCGGCGAGCACTTGGGACTTTGCCAAGGTGCACCCCTTATACTCAATGTCGTATTCGCTGAGCTCGATGGCCCATTTTGCCATACGACCGGATTGCGTCGGGCTGTGTAAGATGGCTCGCAGCGGGTGGTTAGAGAGGACGGCGATTGAATGTGATTGAAAATAGGGCTTGAGTTTCCGAGCTGCGGAGACGACTGCGAGGGCGAGTTTTTCGAGTGCGGTGTAACGCGTTTTGGCCCCGTTGAGGGTCTTGCTGGTTTAAAAGATGGGTTTTTGTTCTCCACGGTCTTCCTGAACGAGAACTCCGCTGACGGCCGACTCCGAGAACGCTATGTAGAGATACATCGTCTCACCGTTTTCGGGCTTGGCTAGGATGGGGGGGGCTCGTGAGGTATTGCTTTAATTCATTGAAGGCGGCTTCACACCTTTCATTCCACTCGAACTGCTTGTTCGCTCGAAGGAGCTGGTAGAAGGGCATGCACTTATCTGTTGAGCTTGATATGAACCAATTGAGGGCGGCTATTCGGCATGTTAGCCGTTGCACTTCTCTCGTGTTGCGGGGTGATGCCAGGTCGGCGACCGCGGAGATTTGCTTCGGGTTAGCTTCGATCCCTCTTTTGGTGACGATGTAACCCAGGAACTCGCCGGATCCCACTCCGAAGGTGCATTTGGCGGGGTTAAGCTTCATGTTGTAGCGATTCAGGGTCGCGAAGCAGGCTCGCAGGTCTTTGACGTGGTCCTCTGCGCGCTCGGACTTTACTAACATGTCGTCTATGTAGACCTCCATCGTTTTCCCGATCTGGCTGGAGAACATGCCGTTAACGAGCCGCTGATATGCTTGCACCGGCGTTCCTTAACCCAAAGGGCATAACCCTATAGCAATACGTTCCTTGCTCGGTGATGAAGGCGATTTTCTCGACGTCGTCGGGGTGCATCATGATTTGGTTGTAGCCGAAGATGGCATCCATGAAGGAAAGGAGCTCGTGACCCGCGGTGGCTTCGACCAATCTGTTGATGTGTGGGATGGGGAAGCTGTCCTTGGGACATGCTTTGTTGAGATCGGTGAAGTCGACGCAAACTCGCCACTTTCCGTTTTTCTTTTTCACGACGACTGGGTTGGCGAGCCACTAGGGGCACTGGACAGGTATGATGGAGCCGGCGCTTTCCAATCGTTTGACCTCGTCGTTAACGGCCTTGGCCCGCTCGGGGCCCAGTTTTCTTCGCTTCTGCTTTATGGGTTTGAAGGTCGGGTTGACGTTCAGCTCGTGACATGCTATTGACGGGTCGATGCCGAGCATGTCCTCTGGTTTCCAAGCAAAGGTTCTGACATTGGCTTCAAGGAGTTGGATTAGGCTAGCATGGAGATCCGCGGGAAGGTCCGCGCCGATTCCGACGGTCCTAGAAGAGTCGGTGGTGTCAATACTGATTTGCTCGACGTTTTCCTTGTTCGGCTTATCCCCGATTGGCGCTTGGACCTCAGTTTGATCGCGGACCACCAGGTAGGCCGAAGTCGGGGATCTCCGCAGTTTGTGTTCCGTGATGAAGCAGGTTCGGGAATCCGCTTGGTTTCCCCGGAGGGTGTAGATGTCGTTTCTCGTCGGGAACTTGACGCACTGGTGGTAAGTTGAGACGATTGCCCGCATTTCGTGGAGCCAAGGGGTGTCGACGATCGCGTTATATATTGCTGGTTTGTCGACAACTAAAAACTTCATAACTCTGGTGGCTCCGCCGACAAACACGGGTAGTTTTATGGTCCCGACGGTGATGGTGGAGGCTTCGTCGAAGCCGGTGAGTGGTTTGTATCTTGGCTTCATCTTGTACCCTTGAAGCTCCATTCTTACGAGGGTTGTCAAGAATATGACGTTCACGGTGCTACCGGTGTTCACTAGGATCCGTGAGACTGAGCAGTCGGCGATTTGAAGGGGTACGACGAGGGGGTTGTTATGGGGTTGAACGACCCTGCGGGCGTCTTCGTCGGTGAAAGTGATGGTGTTCGAGGGGTCGATCTCGAGTACCTCAAGGGAGAGTGTATTATGCTCGTGACAGGCCGCGATCCTCCCGCTTTCCCTGATGGCGCGGACCGAATCATTTACGTCGAGGAGTCCGCCCATGATCATGTTGACGGATTCCTTGACTTGGGGCTTGATCGAGGCGGCGGTCTTGAAGGCCTCCTTTTGCGAGACCTCGAGTCTAGCTAGCGTTGTGCGGAGAGCTTGGATCTGACGAAGCGAGCCTTCCGACTTTCCTGGGAAGCGGGAGCTGCCTCCCATTCTTCCTTTCGTGTTGGGAGAGAGAACTGAGAGATTTACCGAGGTTCGTGAGTGAGGAGAGATTCCTTGATTCCCCACAGACGGCGCCAACTGTGCGAACCGGGTCGCACACGGGTACTTAGGAAGTACTTTGCGTCTGGTTAGCGAGGTGATTAGGAGAATATTGATAAGGAGATTTGAGCGACGTGACTTTGATTTGATAAGATGTTCACTCGGGGTGAATATGCGAGGGTCGGAACTCTCTGTAAGGGAAGAACAACTCGGTAACAAAATAGAGAAAGAGATCAAAGAGATGAACTGATGATTTTATTAATATCAGCGAGCCTGTAAGAGGGAAGTCGGTGTATCGAGCAGCGCCGGCGCAGAGATCAGAACCTTACACCGGTGGACCGGAGTCGCTTACGATGTTATGTTTGGTCAGTGAATCATGAATGCTTTACAACATATTTAAGAGGGGTATTTATAGCTAAAGATCGATCCTAAGAGTTGACTTGTAGGCGGATCTAGCTTGGGCGTAGCCTTTTCGTAGGGTTGGCTGACAGTTTGAGGAAGACGTGCATGCGCCAGGCGTCTTTTACGAGGTACACTTTCGGCTCTCTGACAGTTCGACAAAGTACGATGTGACTGGGGTCACTTCGTACTTGGTCGCGAGCCTGCTTGAATGTCAACGCTCGTCTTTCGAGGCCCCGACGTGAGGCGATGTTCTCTGTCAAGGTTATCCGAGGTTGGCCTTGCGAGGCGTGATGCAGGGTGAAAAGACTTAGTCTATTCTTCTTCTTGTCCTTCCGGGTCTTCTATGGGCCGGACCAAAGTCTTCGTGGGCTTCAGGAAGAATCTTCATAGGTATGGTGGGCCAACCTTTAGGTATTTGAGGTTGGACCCGATTCGGGCCGGGGTGTGCTAACACCACCCCCAACACCTTGTTATCGATCGATATAGGATCGATCGATCGATATAGGATCGATATTCCCGACAAGGAAAATCAAAGACCTACAGACAACAGTGTATCGACCGATATGTGGGCGATACAAACACAACACAAAAATATACAAAATCTAACAGACATTTTATATCGACCGTGTATCGGTCGATATAAAAACTAATCTATAAATATTAGTCTTAAAAAATATCGACCTGTATCGACAGTGTATCAGTCGATACAGTTCTGGGAAAAACACACCAAATCTAACCTAATTTAAATATCTACTACGTATCAGCCGATATTTTACAACCTAAATCCTGGATATAATACAATTGTGGGAATATCGACTGATATATGCTCGATATTCAAGGAATATCGGCCGATATCGAGGTCGATATCTGCGAGAAAATTGCGGAAAAACCGGTTAAAAATTCGACTCAAACCTTGAAAACTAGCCTATTGCTCCCCGGCAACGGCGCCAAAAACTTGATGGGGTGTTGTTTTTCATACACAAACAAGCTTTACATTTATAAACACCTCACTACATAGCCCAAGTATAAGCATACTCCTTTGTAGTAATTGAGGGATCGAACCCAAAGGACCTAGGTGTTATGCATAGGTTTGGAATCTAATCTAACCGGTTATGTAGCAGGGGTTTTTATAGTTTGGTTTTTGGGGGTTTTGTGCTTTATGCACTTGACTAATCTAATAGCTATTCACATGGATAGATAGATAGATAGAAAGTTAGGTAAGAAGGATACCCTAGATAGTGATTAAGGTTTGGTAACTTATGATTAGGGGTTTCTTGTGCTTGGGTTAGGGGTTTGTCTATGTTGTGAGGTTTAATCTATCCAAAATCTAAGTTGGTATAGATTAGTTCACTAGCTACTCATCCTAACAATTGGCCTTTTGATAGAATGAAGAGGCTAATGGCCTTAAGTCCTACAAACTCCTTTGCAATCTTAATGTGGCTTTCCGAATTCTAACCCGTTAGATAGCTCAGCAATTTCTTAGAGCACCACTAAGTCTCTAGATCACTCTCCTAACATGTTAAGTGATATATCGAGTATTTTACCGGTTTTCATATACAAGTTTTATTCAGTTTTGGGAGTATTTTATATACTTTTGGCAGAATTTCACTGGAAATTAGCTTAGGACGCATTTGGAAGGAAATGGGAAGATTTGGAGCTAAAATAAGGAAAGTTGGAGTAAAACTGCCATAAGAGGAAAGTAGGACAGAACTGGAAGGTCGGAAGTTAACCAATGTTTGACCGACCTAAACTACTTGGATTTCAGCCTATAATATATCAAATTAAAGCTATGTGAGTTATCTGTATTCTCCAATTAGAATCAAGTCAATCCGAGTTCTGAAGCCCAAGATATAAGAGTTTTACTGAAGACGGGTCAACCAGATAAGAATTCAAGACCCGGCCCGTTTTGTTCTAACTGAAGCCCGACTTATCTCAAGAGGAGGTGCAACCCTAGAGACGACCTAGAGACTATAATAAGGATGTTTTGAAGCAGAGAGGTCGTGTGCCCCAAGAGAAGAGGAGATCACCAGTGCCACCTAGAGAAAGAAGCTGCCGGTTTTAGAGAGAAGAAGAAACCCTAATTTGCCTCGAGAGCCTTCTTGTGGAGGTTTCCCTCGAGTTTTCCCTGTAGTTTTTGAGTGCTGAAGAGGAGGCCACGACATTCATATCACTGCCCCTTTCAGATTTGTTTTACTTTATGTTTTGCACATTTACTTTAATGATTGGTTTTCAGTTTACAGTTATGTTTGAGTAGATTAGCTGCATGGCTTAAGGGTTAATGTTGCTATGGATTCTTAATGCACTTTAAGTGAAGTTTTGAAAAGGGTTTTCTGTTTTAGTTGTTCTTAATACAAGGTTTTAAATTGATCAATTAGGACATTGATGTTAGGTTAAGTTATTCACGCGGGAGTGGTTAGTGAAACCTGAAACTAGCTTTTAACGGGTAATTTGGGCTTATTCAAAAGGAATTTCGGTAGGTCAAATTATGAACAATTGAATCTGAACTTATTGCATGAATTAGTTATCATGGGCGCGAAAGGGATTTCGGTCTATATTTCTGATCTCATAGGTAGAAGATGCTGTGATACGGGTTTTATATATTATCATATTTTGAGCTCACTAACCCTTTAGAAACAGATAGAATGCAGGATCCATCATCTAAACACACCCATAAGTCTGCGTTTTTAATTATATTGTTTCAACCTATTGCCTGCGTTTTTATTAGTTTAATTTACATCCTAGTTACTTAGTTACATTCTAGAATAGAGTTACCTTAGATCCTTAAGAAGAATTCCTAAAAGTAGATTGAAAAACGAACATAATCCCTGTGGGATCGATAACCTAGGTACTACAACTGTACACTGTTCACTTGCAGTTAATTAGGTGAAATACTCATCACATCATTAAGCCATTTGAAAGGACCCTAACGCAGCCTCGGCATTAATTACTCGGAGGTTTCCACAATTCATCCCTAGTTTGTAGCTGAGCATGACCCCTAGGGTAAAGAATTGCCTCTCTATTAGTCATGTAGACACTAGCTAACCACTAATCTAGTGTTTAGTGAAGTGTCAAGGGATAATTAAGTGCTAAGGGGTGTCACTAGCCCTATCCTAATCAACCCTTAATGACCCATGACTAAGAGATCTAACTCCTAATTACCTAATTAGTTAGCTAATTGATCTAACCCTAATCTTGGTTATGAAAACCCTAATTGCTATCAAGCATATCCTACTTAATCATCTCAACAACACACTCATAATTGTATGAGTCGTTGAGCTAAGCTTAACATTAAAAACATGCAATTTATGGAAATAAAGACAAGAAACATAAATAGGAAAAAGACAAAAATACTTAAAGACATGAAATAAACAAATATTTACAACTAGAGGAGGAGTCCAACCTAAAAAGGTTTGGTCTCCAATAAGGGAAGCTGAAAATGTGTGTGTTCCCCCAAATGAGGCAATGTCCTATTTATAGGGAAGTTAGAGTCGGCCAGGGGTAGAAATGTCCAGTTTTACAATTATGAGTCTCTAATATCGATCGATACTAGGTCGATAATGTGCTCAGATATCGATCGTTACAAGATCGATATGGCCTTGGATCTGCCTTGAGTCGGTTGACTTTGAGCTTGAGTCGGTTGATCTTTTAAGGGAGTATCGGTTGATATCAGTCTGATACATGTGGACTGTATCGACCGATACATGCTCGATATTATGCTTATGACTCTTCTAAATTGCTTCTTGACTCTTGCTTGTGATCCAGCTTGATGCCATTACTCCTTGCCTTCCTTTAATACCCTATATAAACCTGAAATACACGCAAAACACACAAATGCAAGATCCTAGACTCCTAGAGTGCAATGCATGGTAATCTATCCTAATATGCTTAAAATGTGAGATGGAATGGGTCACATGGTCAAGATAAGGTTACCCAAAATTACGGTGTTTCGACATGTGGAAGTAACACGGGAAGTGATTACTATGGTGTCATACGCGAGATTACGCTGATTCAGTTCCTTGGTTCTGTGGGTTTAAAGGTGATGGTTTTCAAGTGTGATTGGTATGACAACCAAGAAAGACGTGGAATTAGGATACATCGATCGGGTCTTGTTGACACACGGAGGTGACCTCTCCGGAAATACGAACCTTTCATACTACCGGTCAATTTTGATCAAGTTTGTTATATGCCTTATCCACGTACACGTGCAGCACAACCTTCTATTGATTGGTGGGCCACAGCAAAAGTTTCACCTCGAGAGTGTCCAGACGAAGACGAAGACAAAGCATTACAAGAAGATACAAATATAGCTCCTGTTCCCGAAAGTGGAGTTATCATTGTCGACTCCCGTGTTGTTAATGACCCAAACGAGTCCAAACCACTTCCGCTTGACGACCAAGACGAACTATATATAGATGACGCGGAACTGCTACCTTCGCTTGATTCTGACGGCTCTAGTGACAATCCAGATGATGAGGATGAAGAAGACGACGAAGAATACAGCCAAGAGTTTTAATTATAATATTATATAATGCTAATTATTTTGTTATTAGCTAGAACCGTTATAACATTTTCACTTTTCATATTGTAAATTTTACTTATACTCGTGTGTGTCTTATAAGTAGATGACCTAGAGGAGGAGAGGAGTACCGGTTGTAACACCCCCGAAACGTTTCTGACATAAGTCAACCGTTGACCAACAATCAAACAAGAACATGATCGAACGGTCAACTCATGCCAGAGTCCAGAAGCGCTACTACGGGTTAAGGCCAGACCATCTCAAGTTATAAAACGTAATTCTACAACTCAAGACAGTCCGACAATAACTCGTTTACCTCTGAACCTCGGCCTAAGGCTTTACAAGCCAATTTGCCATGGGTGCTCCATCCTGATAACATGCTATACGTCGGGAAGTCGCTTATCGTCCACATCAACACTGCTCTTAATTTAAAATTTTGATTCAAGGACACATCATACGCATCGACTCCAGTATACCACAATTCTTTTAACTCCTCAATCAGAGGTCGGAGGAATATATCGAGACTACCTCGCGGATGATTTGGCCCAGAATTCATAATGGTAAGAAACATTATGATAGTCATCAAAACTCACGTTTTCATGATAGTCATCAAAACTCCTCATGATAGTCATCAAAACTCACGTTTTCACGAAATGCATCATTAACCATTTGCTCAACATATCTACCTCCTTCTACATTATCAACATTACCCACTTCTACAGTACCACTTACCCAGTCGGATCTAAATAAATTGTTCCTAAATCCATATCTAGTTCTTCTCCATGCTTATACCAAACATAATAATCTGGCATAAATCCTTTACTGTAAAGATGTTTCCAAATTCTTGTACCCGGCAAATATTTATTGTTCTCGCAATGATTACAAGGACAAAAAATTTACCACCATTGCTCTGCGTTAGGGCTGATTATTCACAAATGTCATGAATTGCTCCACCCCGGCTATGAACTCTGGCGAGAAATTTCCTGTCGCTTCATCGATCCTTTTATACATCCACTCCCGGAAATTACTGAAATTGTAATTTCCAGACATTTTCCACTCAAAAGTGTTTTCTTCCTCCTAAATTTCGTTTCTCTATCTGCCAATGGAATGTGAATGGAAGAAATGAATGTTGATCCACTATATTTATAGAGAATTTAACGACCGTTTGACGACTATTTAACGACTACAGTTACGTTGTTACGACTATTTTTACAAGTACAAGGAAAATTCCTTCAGTTAGTTAGGCCGACATCAAAACGAGAAGCACGTGCTCTATTATTATCTATACCGGTTTTCACGACTCTTTAGCGACTATCTAGCGACTGATAGGCCCAAATCAATACAATTCCTGGGCTTTTATGATTTCGGTTTGTTGAGCCCAAGTAAACCCATCCACCCTTCCCCGAGATTCCCCTCTTTCGGCTTTGTTCAGACAAAACAAAGAACCCTAATTCTTCTCAAGGTTCCATTTCTCTCTCGATCCACTTACCGTTCACCTTCTTCTTGCTCGATTCCCTGTCCAGATTCGCATAACCAAACCCATATCTCGATCCCGACTGAGTTACAATCTCGTTTCGATTTGTGTTTGATTTTACGGTTTGATCATTTGTCTTTGTTTCCTTGAAAATCTTTGGTTGACTGGTGTAGATACGTGGTTCGATTCAGTACTCTTGTCAAATAATGTTCACAATTCTGTCTTAAATCAGCTAGAAAGTTGGGTGCTTTAATGAGAATTAGAGAGAACCACAAAAGCTATAAGTTATATGGTTTGTTCTTGGGTCTGGTTCCTTTATGCTGATAGGCTTCTTCATTACGTTTTTATCATTCCTTGAACATCTTTGGTTCATTGGTGTAGATAAGTGGTTCGATTGCAGCTTGGGTTAGTTTACAATGTCTGTTTGCTTTTCTGCTTTGCAGCTTGGGTTAGTTTACAATGTTTGTTCTTGCTTTTCTGTTTACAATTTCAGGCTGTTAGTTTCGGTTGCATGTGCTCTGTCTGTCTTTGTTAACTGACGCTATTAGTTTCTGCTTTGCTTCTTGTTTTGTACTGAGTGTGAAGCTTCTACTTCATCCAAATATGCTCTGTCACTGTCTTTATTAACTGAGGCTATTAGTTTCGGCCCTTATATGATGATATACCTCTCTTGGTTCCTTGCCTTTTCTCTTTTTGTTTGTGCTTTGTCTACTTGTACTTTTCATAACTTACTTCTCTGTCGTTTTCAGATACGATGGAGACTCATTTCTTCAGGCCTCTTACACCCGACTTCAAGTCTGGTTTGGTATGCCTCTGAAAATATGTTCCTAATTCATTTGTATACATCGCAGGACCTCCCATAGTCCTTCTTCTCTAAATATATGGAAGAAGGACCGCACACTAGGAATGTCATGCCTAGGTCAGCCGGTCGCAGACTCACCGTTGGCTGGAAGGAATTTGCCTCTGCACATGATTACATAGCTGGAGATATCCTCGTCACCATTTTCATGTTACTGGTTTAGGACTTCATGGCTGTGAGTTGGAGTATCGCTACGAGATTGATGATAATAAGATAGCAGAATTAAAAGTCATGTTTTGATAAAGTTTCATTAACATTTTCATTTCTTGGTACAGTTTAGTAATTATGCATGTATGTTTGGTTGATGCAGCTTCTTCCAAAGGAGTTCAGTGCCTCTAACGAACTGTCTAAAGCTGCTGGCGATGGAGTAAGTGATAGCCGACAACGATTTCGTTTAACCGTCGGGCTCAAAGATTTTCCTCAAGCAAATAACATCAGCGCTAACAAGACCATTCGCCTTCAAGTGATATGGGAAAATGCAACAACTCTCCTGCTCCAATGAGGGTTATGTGATCATGCTTATGTGAAAATGAACTTGCTTTTATGTTTTTTTTTTTTTTGGATCGGTGAACTTTTATTTGGCCAAGCATCGGCTTTGTAATGTGAATTGGTCTTTGGATTTTGGTCATTTTCCCAATTCACAATGTACTCTTCCTTTTGAACCAACAATGAATTATGAATGGAGCTTTTTCTTTTGTCTTTTCATCTCTTGCTTTTGTTCATTTATTTCACTCAAAAGAAAGTACCATAGTCACTTCAAGCACAGGCACAATAGTCGAAACCACAGGAACCATATTCAGTCTAGCTTTCATTCATTTCAATACCACATGAACCATTTTTACGATCACTCATTTATATTTATTTCCCGACCATTTTACGACCCCATTACCATATATTTGCGACTATTTTACGACTACATGACCATATTTTTCGCGACTGATTAACGACTAATTGATCATATTTTTGCAACTATTTTACGATTACATGAAAAAATTAACTCAGTTTCTTTCCCCGACTGTATGACGACTAAAGTTACAACTAGAGTTACTACTCCCCGCGAATAGTCATAATTTGGTTGCTCTTTTAACGACTACATTACGACTATAACCTTTGCGACTGTCGTGTAGTCATAACTTAGTCGTAATTTTCAATAGAGTCGTAACATATTCGTTAATTGGTCGTAATATTTTTACAACCACTTCCGTAGTCGTAAAACGCAGGTTTTCTTGTAGTGTCACAATAATTGAATCCTAGATGAAAGGATCTTAGATTGTAGTTGTAGTTCTACGTTTTTTAATCTACCAATCCTTGCCTTATGCAGTTACTACAAGAATGGGAACAAATGAATATGACACACGCACAAGCAGGCAAGCTGAACATAAGAATTAAGTCAACGGATATATAAAATGTACCTATGTTTTGAAAGTTTGGGATTGAGATCAATTGAAAATGTTCTTAAGAAGGGAATACAACATGTTGCAATGGCCTACCAAATGATTGAAAGAAATATTCAAAGTATTTGGTGATTATTACTATTAGCTATGAAAAATAACTTAATACTATTCTTGGAGCTGGTACAAGTGTAAGGTGTGGAATGTACCATTTGATTCTTGAGAAAGCTAATACATGTCGTAGTGTTTTAGAACAATGAGAATGGGCTGGAATGAGCATGTATTGAGTTGAAAGTCTTTAAATGTCTTTGCATACGTGAACGTGATTAGAGTATTGTTCAAGAAGAATCCGATCTTAATAGTCAAAAGCATAGCTTGAAAATTGTTGGATTTACAACACATGCTTAAGTTGGTCGACTACGCAAAACTTGCAAGAAAATATTAATACAAGGATTGAGAAAAACAAATGTTATAAAAGAAACCGCGCGTAGCGCGGAATAACCCCTAGTATATTTTAAAGCATTCTGATTGGGAGTATAAATGTAACACCCGTCTCCCGGCGAACCGGAGACGCGGCATTAGGACGCCTGTTGAACCGGATTCGGTCCAACCGGGACGCCAACTCAACTTGTCCCATGTCCCAAGTGCCTCCTTCTTATTGAAATCCACCAATGATGCCACACGATCGCTCAATCCTACATCCGGACCTGCAAGAAAAGGGGACAGGAAAAGGAAAGAGGACTAAGCAATTGTTTCAAACACAATTACCCAGCGAGGGCGGATTTAAGGAATCCGCGATCCCGGCTTACGCCACACAACTACGACTCACAAGTCCTAAGCTAATATCACCTTGCAAACATCGCCCGAAGGCTTCACCACACAATAATAACGCTCAATCGTGCATGCGGGCTCCAAGCCCACACTCATGAACACCTAACGGCTCCAAGCCCCACACAATGTGTCCAACGCACGGTACGTCCAACGCACCACCACACGGGAGGGTTCGCCAACACCCTCCTCCGACGATCAAGGACGTCTAACGCCCTACACGCAAAGCCCTAACACAGTTCTACCACGCATATCCATCAAGCACAAGCAACGTTTTCAGTTTAAGCGATACCCTAGCATTCTACGTTCCACAATCAATCACATGGAGCTCTCTACTTCCCTAGACTACCTAGGAAAGACGACATTAACTAAGGACTACGTTCGGAATTGGATAGAGTAAGGGAGATCACAACCAGTCCTCACCTTAGCCAAAGAAGGGTAAAACGGTAATCTAGGAAGTTCATCAGCCCAAACGAACATCAGATATGGAAATAGGACGGAAAACAATCGATTTAGGCTTTCGTTTCGCTCGAATCGGATTCGGGATGAGCAAGTTATGGCCACTCGAAGTTTGGTTGACTTAAAGTCAACGGTCGGTCGAAGTCAACCAGTCAACCCGGTCAACCCAGACCCAGACCCAAACCCAAGGAGCAACATTTAGCAAACTTGAGTCCTCTGGACCGTAGTTCCCGGCAGAAGCAGAGACAAAAATCCCTCTCCCAGTCGCTGCTAGTGCTCCGATGGCGATGCCATCTTTGTAATAATCCAATTCGCCAAGTCCGAGCGAGACAGACAAGACATTAACATTATCTTCAATGGCCTTGTCAAAAGCAGCGATAATGTCAGAGCTCACGCAGTAGCCCTGAAGCCAGCAAGCCTTGTATATCGCGATCCGGGCCATTGGAGCCATTCCACGAGCCACGCCGGTGGCATATCCCAAGAATGTGGCTCCCTTGACAGTCGATCCTGCAGCCGTCGAGGAGGTGTGCGTCCCATGGCCATGGCTGTCCCTTGGAGATTTGAATTCCTTGGACTCGTCGATTGTACCTACATCTGCCTCGAATCCCTTCAGAAAATATCGGGCTCCGATGAGTTTCCGGTTACAGAGCAATGCCGTGAAGTTTGTTCCTTGTTCGCATTCCCCTTTCCAATTACTCGGTAGTGGACCAAACCCCTTGTCGTCAAAGCTTTTACTCTCCGGCCATATTCCAGTGTCGATCACTCCGACAAAAACATCACTCGACCCATTTTGCAGTAAGTATTCTGCACCAACAACGTCGTCAAGGCCGAGAAAGAATGGTGTTCTCGTTGTTTGAAGCTTGTAACGTGCTTCTAGAACCACAGCCAGAACTCCGGGATGAACCAAGAGTGACTCCACCTCTTCTGGGGTTAACCGAGCCGAGAACCCCTGAATTGCGTGCTTGTATGTGTAGATAACCTTGGCTGTTTCCGAGATAGCGTTTAAAGACGTCGCGTACGAGTTTTCTTTGTCCTCAAAATCCATATGAACGATGTAAGTATGCTCGGCCAAAAGTGACGTGAGATGAAGAATAAGCAGTAAAAAGAGAAACATTTTATTTTGAATTTTGTATTTTCAAAGGAGATGAAGAAGAACGATGATTGTAAGTGAGATGAAGAAGAACCATGAAGATGAAGCAGCCTACGTTTAAACAATTTGGGAAAAAGTGGTTTATTCCTATATATGTAAAACTTGCCACTATCATGATTCGTATGAATTATGAGATGTGTCTCTATTTTATTTTTATGATTCATAGTGGTTAGATGTCTCTGTATCTTATTTTTATCAACCAGCTTTTAGTTTGACAGATGATCTTTAAATAGCAAAAATACAAACCAATTAATTGCATTCCACTGATATTAGAGATGCATAACAACAAGATCAACTGATATACTTTGCTTCTCTAAACAAAAATATTTTATTGTTTTCAAGAACAATGTTGTTTTTGTATAAGCTAAATCACTGGATATTACCAACAATACATATGATTTGAACATATATACTAATCAATAAAAGAATCCAAACCATATCAACTACTAGAGATAGTTCCACGCGTTGCGTGGATTATAAATTAATATAAGCAAAAATAAAGTATTTTTTATGTAAATATAAAGTAAATATTTTTAATAAATTATTTATAGTTAAAATAATTAAATCCTTTGGCTATTTTGTATATACATATATAGTTTTGACTAAGAGAATTAATTTTTAAAATAAAATAAAATACAATACTCTTAGTTTTAACATTTTAAATTATTTAATTATATCTTTTATGATTTTTAAACAAATTTAACTTTAGTTATATGAATTGTATTAAAGTTTTATTAGAAATTAATATAAGTAAAAATAAAGCATTTTTATGAAAATATTTAGTAAATATTTTTAATGGATTATTTATAGTTAAAATAATTAAATTGTTTTGCTATTTTTAAATAAACATATATTTTTTACTTAGAGAATTAATTTACTAAAATAAAATAAAATACAATACTTTTAGTTTTAGCATTTTAAATATTTTGTTATATCTTTTATGATTTTAAACAAATTTAACTTTACTTATATGAATTGTGTTAAACTTAAAAGTAAATATTTTTATTACTTATCTTTTTAAGTAGAAACATATTTTATTTTATATCATAATCATTATCTAACCATATAACTAAAAGTATTAATATGAAAAAAAAATTAATTTTTTATTATTAGAAAAATTTAGATAGAGAAAAATAATTAAAAAATACATGAAACATATGGAAAGAAACATAAAATATTACTATGTAGGATTCGAAGAATATTATAGAAAACCCTCACTACATTATATTAGATAATATGTTTAAATTTTATTTTCATTGACATCTTATCTTAATTATGGTGAAATGTAATATAATATCTCAAAAAAATATTTATCAATGTAAAATTGGTCAATATGTAATAAATAACTGAGTACATTAATTGTTAGAAATTAAAATAAAAATTTAAATTTAAATTTTGGGTGACGCATGAAAACCTTTTATGACTTTTGTTTAGGAGAACCTTACTTTATTATATAAGATTACATAAACAATGTAATTCTTATTTTCTAGATTACAATCTTTATATAACTATATGTCCAAAACTAATAATAAAAATTAACTCCATCTCTATTAGATAATATGTCTAAATTTTATTTTCATTGACATCTTATCTTAGTTATAATCAAAATGTAATATACTATCTTAAAAAATATTTATTAATTTAAATTAATTAATGGTTAGGAGATAAATTAGTTCAGTAACGGTTAGTGATTAAAATAAAAATAAAATTTTTAAGTGACACATGAAAATCTCTATAACTTGTGTTAAGGAGAACCCTATTTTATTATATAAAATTTTAACATTAAAATTTAAAAACACATATTTTTTCATCAAATAAACATATTTTTTATGCAATGGAAATTGTTTAAGTTGTCATATCACTTTTTGATAAACAAGATTACTTATGTTGTAGTTATGTTGTAGTGTAACTATTTTATTTGATATTAGTGATAAAGTTTGTTACAGAACATTAAAATATTAGTTTATTTGGTTATTTTAAATTATGTATTCATATTTAACAATCATTGTTTTATTTTAAATAAATAACAACAAATAAAATGGAGAGAGAAAAATAAAGGCAAGTGTAAATTCATAAAAAAATACATTTCATCCTCTTAAAACTTGTGTTTTTGAGAAACATTACTTTATTATATATTTAACATTAAAATTAAGAAAAAAATATTTTTCCATAAAATAAACATATATTTTATAGATTGGAAATTATTTAAAGTATCATATCATTTTTTATAATAAAATTACTTGTGTTGTAGTGTAACTATTTTATTTTATATTAGTGATAAAGTTTGTAACTGAAAATTAAAATATTACTTTTATTTGGTTATTTTATCTTATACATTCATATTTAACCATCATTGTTTTGTTTTAAATAACTAATAACTAATAAAATGGAGAGAGAAAAATAATAGCAAATCTAAATTTGTAGATGACACATGTCACCCTCTCAAAGTTTGTGGTTTTGAGAAACCTTACTTTATTATATAAGATTTTTCTCATATAGCCAGAAGCTTTTTAACTTGAGAGTTTTACACATTACATCCGTCGAGTCTCTTCTTCAGCATGTCCATTGATCTCTTCTTAGCTGTCAGCTTTCTGTTTCGAGAGGCTTCTGAATATAACTATTTTGTTTATCTTCTCATCTTATGATTCAAAACCATCAACAACCCTGTAGAGCGATAAAAAAAGGCAGATGATCATAAAGTCAGTCTGATCAAAACAGACCTTGATCATGCCAGCGACTCTACAATCAATGAACCTATAAGTGGTGCTTCAAGCATCTTAACAAACAACTTGAACGAAAACCCGTCAAATGAAGGGCTGCAAAAGTTAACAGAAAACCATGTAAAAAAAAACTCACATTTCATTCACAAGAGCTAGCTTTAAAATCCATAATCAAACAGTCGCCGGAAAATGCAATGCACTCAATGTATATCAACTGTACTAATCTGCATTGTATAAACGAACCTTCAATGTCTTCTTCATTATATTTAACACCAGAAACATTAACCTCCTTCGCTGGTTTCATACTTACCCATCTACAAACAAAGTACGAACAAGTAAATGAAATTAAGCTTGGATTGATCTAATTAAGCGTGGAGGAAATCTCATGCTTCTTTCAATCCTCTACTTACACTCATCAAAAGACCAACTAACATGTTAACACACGGCTAGTTAAGCTGGCATGACTTTATTTGAGATGATGGTTTTCTACATGTCGCGTCGTCTGGTAAAAACACTTGAACCACAAGGAACTTGTGCTACAAGAAAACCCTTGTTAGGTTTCTCTAAGTTTCCTTGCACAAGTAGGTTACTCACGAGTAAGTAACGGAGCTTGCTCCAATACTCCTCGAGCGCGATTGGCTTTGGCATTCCATGCTGAAAACCCATCAATATACAAATAGTACTTATTACATAATACTAACGCGGATTATTAGACTACAGATTATTGCAACAGCTACAGAAGATGTGTAAATATAATAACGAAGATACAAAAATATATCAGATTCCATTTACATGCTGAATTGAATCCCTTATTTGGACTGCGAAATATATCAAATTCTTCCAACAACCTCATATCACATCATTTTTGTTTTCATATTGCTCCAGTAGTTAGTAGCAGTAGGTTTCATGTTTAGTTTAGCTTGTTGATAAAAAAAAAGATTAGTGATTATTGTCATCTCGAATTTAATTTTCATTTTTTCTTTCAAATTATTCAAACTAGGCCTGGGCATAAAAACCGAGAACCGAAGAACCGAACCGAACTGAACCGAAAGAACCAAAACCGATTCAAATGTCGTAAATACTCGAATGGTTCCTAAATTTTCATAACCGAAAGAACCGAACCGAACCGAACCGAGAACCGAATGGATACCCGAACGAACCGAAATATGATTTTTTAAACCTAAAATATTAGTAATATTTAAATTTAAAATAACTGAATATCCAAAATTAATTGAATATTACCAAGAATAATCGAAATATCCAAAATAACCCATATATTTTTAATTGAAATATCCGAAAATACTCAATTTTTATCCGAGCTATCACAATTATCCGAATTTTTACCTGAATAAGCCAATTTTTTGCCAAAATTACCCGAAATTATACTCAAATTACCCGAAAGAACCGAACCGAACCGAAACCAAACTAGAACCGATTTTTTTTCCGGGTATTAGTTGGTTCCTAAATTTACTACTAGAACCGAACCAAAAACCGAAAGAACCGAACCGAAACTGAATCGAATTTTCTAAATAACCGAATGGATCCTAAACCTCTAAAACCGAAAGAACCGAAAACCGAAAGAATCGAACCGAACCAAAGAAGCGAAGAACCGAACGCCCATGCCTAATTCAAACGCAGAATACATTAGTACGGTAATACAACCGTTAAATTTAAATCATGTTGACAAAAAAACGGATCAATCCATGTGGATCTATTTATGTGCTACGATCCAAATCTTTTCATTCTGGAATATTAGCAAATTATTAATTGTATTATAAACTTGAACGTGGAAGATGATGTCAACATCGGTTGTTGCGTCAATTAATGAGATTTTAAAGTATATACTATATGCATGTTTGATGTTTCTATCTTCCGCCTCGGTGAAAACTACCTAGCGAGCTTTGTGAAAAACGGATTGGCCCTCAAGAGTTGGACACATTCTAATTATAAATACTACTAGAGTCAAAAATCAAGATATTGATTAACATTCTAATCAGTCCAATAGGTAAGAGTTGCACAGATCAATCTTTTATTATCGAGGAAAAAAACATTGCAAACTAAAAACATCATGATTAGTCACACACACACACAAAAAAAACATCATGATTCTGATTTTGATACAGTTATAATTAAACTCGTGTGACCCTTGTGAAAACCAGACTGGTCCCAATATATTGATTTGCACAGGATCAGTAGGACTCGTAACCGGGGCTAGATGACCTAGACTCACTGGCCTGGACAGTGTCTGAAGTTGTAGGCAACCAAACCTCAGTCATAGGTTCATCGACTGGGTACACTACGAGCTCACGGACGTTCATCGGTTGGATTACATTTTTATCAGCTCCAATAAGAAGATGAGCAAACATCTCTTGTGCCTTCTCGGTATTATGACGCCCATCAAAGAATAAATAAGATCGTTGGTACTCGCATAGTCTCGAGTGTACGTTAGGTAAACCGCAACCATAAGCATCGTGTGTCCCAACTCCGCAGCAAGATGCGTTTGTCATGAAAAACCCTAGTAATAACCAAATTTAACGGTTGAGTCTTCACATAGTATCAAAGCTTGGAACTAAGAAAATGAATTATAATTAACCAACTCACGGTAGCTGGAGGGGTTTTGTGTCCTACGAATAATGGCAGTGTAGAAATCGAAGACCGTAAATTGGAAACCAGGAGTGGTTCGAGCCATTTCGTTCAACATGGGTCCGATTTTTTCGTTGTGTTGTTTAGCCAAATTGTTGAGAGTTTCGTAGCATTGATCCATCCCGGTGTTGTAATCTTGTCTGACGATAGGTAAGCAACCCAATGGTGCTAGGGTTTGGATCACGAACTTACTAGCTCCTGATGAGTACAACAAGCTGATATCGTTCTTTAACTTGTTGGTCACAGAAGTGACAAAAGCTTGTTGAGCAGATGCATCGGCGTTAGGGTTGTTCTTGGTGAAATTCAAGTAATCGTTAGCACCAATGTATATCATAAACGCTGACTTTTTGATGAAGTCATCATTCCAGTTTGCCGCTTTCATTTGATTGAATTTCCTCACTTGTTGATTCAAAGTCAACTAAATTAGACAAAAAAATCATTATTATGATTCCAATCAAAACAAAAAGCTTATTAATTCATTTTATGTTAGATGTCTTTATATGTAATGATGCATATAAAACAAAACAAAATGTTAGTTAATAATGGGGATAAAAAAAGACGGATATATAAATCTTGTAAAAAAAATTGAATTGAATGCTGATAAAATACATACATATATAAAAGAAATTAAATGGACTTACAGATTCCACCGGGGCTCCAAGCAGAGTAGCATCGGCAACGGCAAAACTAGCTCCACGTGAGACATTGACGTTCGGTTTAAGTGCCGGCGGGATCTCGGTCGGAATCCCCATGAATTTTGCTGTATTTTCAATATTTAAGATTTCTTCAACGTTATTTTTATTGATTATGTAGTGGCTACACAACCAACACTCGTGATTAATAATTATTAATTAACCTTTTTAATGGTACAACTACTTCCGATTATCGAAGCATTTGGTAAAAAATAAATAAAAAATTCCTCCGGTTATTAAAAAAATAATATTGTGAGAATAAGAAAATGGTACCAAGGAAATCCGGAGCGATGAAACCGTCAGAGAATTTGCCGTTGGGATCATCTCGAGATTTTCCATACGGCCAGAAACCTTGCGCAACGTTAGTTTTGGTGAGAGTCTGTTTGTTTCCAGCGTCGAAGTTGGAGTCACCGAACGTGAACAAGGCCGCCCCCGAATTTCTTTGGCCGGCGACAGTGACCGGGTCGAGGAACAGTACTGTCAATACCAAAAATACCCCTAGAACACTCACTAAGTTACAGTTGCTCGCCATGGGGAAGAGAGAAGGGAGAGATAAAGATTGCTTTTGTGCTCAAGTTCATAGACAGGTTCATTATATTTATATTAAAGTATATAGTTTTTGACAACTTACAATAATTACTATTAAACACAGCGTGTCGTGCGAGATTAATTTTTAAACATAGCGTGTCGCTCGAGATTAATTTTTCTAATACAACTACGTACGCACTAATTGTAAATTGAAGTGAGTATACAGATTATTGATCAATCATAATTCAACGGAACCACTTGTGACGAGTTTTATTTTAATAATAAAATTTATTTGTTGTCACTAGGATCAGGATCGTGCATTCTAGAGGCCAAATCAAGTTTATAAAAATGAGAACCTCTAAGACATGCAGAAATGATTAAGTGAAAATAGATATATGATACTCCCTCCGTTTCTCAATATAGGAGGTTTTAGAGTTTTAGATTTTTTTCAAAATATAAGAGGTTCTCACATTTCTATGCAAATGTTTGTGTTATTTTAATATTAAAAAAATTAAAAAGCTATCATACAACTAAAAAGTTTCTTGAAAATCTTGAAAAATTAAATTATTAAATGATATTTTTTGTTTAAAGGTAAAGAAAGTAAGTTTTCTTAATATGTGTGCATTACCCTAAAACCTCCTATATTGAGAAACAGAGGGAGTAATATAGTAGTAGACTAGTAGTAGCCACGACGATGCCAATAGGGATTTGAGACTTGGAAGATTTCAAGGTCAAGAACTCTTCTCGATGTGAGATTTCAGGTTTGACTTGAGAGAGAGAGGCTGTCGTCAGGGATGTAGAAGAAGACTCAACAAGTTTTTTCCAACAACATCAAGATTTGCATAATACATGAAAACAAATCTTAATGGGATTGGCTATATAAAACCTTATTGGGATAAGGATATATCCATAAGGATATATCCGAATCTATTATAAGTTGAGTCTATCTAGGAATTTATATATTCTGAGTTTATCTAGGAACCTTCTTAGGGTTTATCTAACTTCGATATAAGGGTATATATAAACCCACTTGATCATTGAGAATGAATAACACAAACACATATTCGATTCATAAACTTGTCATGGTATCAGAGTCCGAACAAGCTTAAAATCGAAACCAAAAACACTAAAACGATTCCTAAAACGTGACCATAAACTTCTCGATATCGCATATATTCTCTCTCACAAAGAATAGGGCATCCGAATCATGGCTATGGTTACACCCGAAACAAAACACAAAACAATTACTCCGTATGATCTCTCATCAAACGATAACCCCGGCGCCGTCATCTCGCAGCCCTTACTCAACGGCTCGAATTATGATGAATGGGCCATGAACTTTCGAATGGCACTCAGCTCCAGGAAAAAATTTGGTTTCTTGGACGGGTCCATACCAAACCAGCAGCCGATGATCAACGACTCGAAGACTGGGTGACTAACAATCACTTGATTGTTGGTTGGATCAAACTTACGATCGACCCACGGATACGATCTAATATCTCCGCACGAGAGATTGCTAAAGATCTATGAGATATGATACGAAAACGCTTTGCTCAGAAGAGTGGAGCTCAGCTTCAACAACTCCGCAATCAACTGGCCTCCTGTAAACAGAATGGATCCACCATTGACGAATACTTCGGCCGATTGACAAAGATTTGGGACGGGATTGCAGAATGTCTAAACACTAAACGATGCACGTGTAAAAAGTGTGAATGCGATCTTGAATCTACGCACGAAAAAGAGAAGGAGACACTGCAAATTCACGACTTCCTGTCCGGCTTAGACGACTCGATTCATGGGATGGTTCGATCACAGATTTGCGCTATTAGTCCCCTACCCGATCTGGATAGCGTTTATCAAATCAAACGTAACACAAGAACCATCACTGATGAGTTTTAATACTCAAGTGAATTCCAATCAAACATCTAAGGTCTTTACAAAAGACATATCTAAGCAATATAGTCGTCCGTGTACTGTGTGCGGTCGAGCAGGTCATGAGGCCAAGGGCTGTGTCAAAGTCATCGGATATCCAGAATGGTGGGGAGAAAGGCCGCGAAACAGGGCTGGTAATCGAGGACAATCAGCTGGACGAGGCAAAGGGAATACACCACGATCCAACACTGCTCAAATAGGTGCTGCAACGACAAAAACAGTAGCATCCAATGTGGCTCTTACGGACAACGATCGAGAGGGATTAACGGGTCTGACCGATGATCAATGGAAAAGCTATCCAACGGATCATTCAAACCGGGAAACCAACGGCTCAACATAGCGGTAAGATAGATGATTTGTTATGGATACTCGATACTGGAGCAACACATCACATGACAGGATGCTCAGACATCCTTGAAGAGATCAAAAATATAGCTCCAATATCGGTCACCTTACCGACTGGGAACGATGCAGTCTCCACAAAACAGGGGACCATTCGTTTAACTCAACAACTCGTGTTAAAAAATGTGTACCTCGTGGAGGGGTTTCACATGAAATTAATCTCATTGGGTCAACTAGTTACTGATAATCGCTTGATCGGATAAGTAACTGATAAACTGATAATTTTGCAGAACCGTTTTGTGAGGACGTTGATTGGAGCGGGTGAAAAAGAGGGAGAGGGACTGTACTGGTTTCGGGGAATAAAGACTTTGACATCTCTGCAAACAAGTGTTAGTGATGAATTATTTTTATGGCATCACCGTTTGGGTCATCCGTCTTCCCAATTTATTGGAATGGTTCCATGCTTTAAGAAATCTTTTTCTAGTCATAGTGAATCTTTACTTAGGAATTGTGATGTATGCATACGAGCTAAACAAACTCGACAGCCTTTTCCGGATAGTTTAAATAAAACAAACGAAGCTTTTAATCTTATTCATTGTGACTTATGGGGTCCCTATAGAGCTGTGGCTTTCTGTGGATCGAAATATTTTTTAACCATCGTGGATGACTACTCTCGGGCTGTGTGGTTATACCTGCTTCCGGATAAAGCGACAGTCTCCAAACAACTTCGGGAATTCCTGGCTATGATCAAGCGACAATTCTCTAAGAAGGTACGAAAGGTCAGAAGTGACAACGGAACTGAATTTCAATGTCTTACTCGATTTTTCCAAGACAAAGGCATCATCCATGAGACATCCTGCGTATACACACCACAACGGGATGGACGTGTAGAACGCAAACATCGCCACATCTTAAACGTGGCTCGTGCATTACGCTTTCAAGCTCAATTACCAATTGAATACTGGGGTGAATGCGTCCTTACAGCTGGCTATTTGATAAACCGAACGTCCTCTGTCTTTCTCAAGAATAAAACCCCATTCGAAAAGCTTTATGGACATGCAAAAGGGTACACCCATCAGAGGGTATTTGGGTGCCTAGCGTACGCGCATAATACCGATACTAAAGGGGATAAATTTTCCTCTCGAAGCACTAAATGTGTATTCTTAGGGTATCTTTATGAAAAGAAAGGATGGAAACTCTACGACTTTGAAAATAAAAAGATGTTCGTATCAAGAGACGTGATATTTCAGGAGAACGAGTTCCCATTCACTTCGATTCGAACTCCATCTGTCTCAGAATCACACGATCTCATCCCTCCGGCTATTCAATCCACGGAAAATGAACTCACTGATCAACATACAAACCACTCGTCGGCAGAAGATCCACCGCATATAACACTTGACGACATTGTGATCATGTCGCCAGTTGCAGCTACAGATTCTACAGCTGAATCTACGGCCTCACCTGAACCCTCTCTTGGTCGAGGTCTCCGAAACAAACAACAATCGACTCGTCTTAAAGACTATTTCGTTGGCACAGTCTCGATTAAAGACCCTCTCTCTCACGAATTTTTCACTCGCTCCTCAACCACCCTTAGGTTCGTTATATCCCATCTGTAATTTTGTCTCATTTGATAAATTTTCTCCGCAGCATCGCAAGTTCTTGACAGCCTTGTCGGCTAATGTTAAACCACAATCCTTTACTGAGGCAATGAAGCACGCCCACTGGATGCCGAAACTGAATATGGCTCGTTAGAAGCTAACCAAACATGGCGCCTTGAGGAGTTGCCACCGAATAAGAAAGCACTAGGATGCAAGTGGGTCTTTACGACAAAATATAAATTTGATGGCGAAATCGAAAGATATGAAGCTCGTTTGGTGGTTCTTGGGAATCATCAAAAAGAAGGGGTCAACTATGATGAAACTTTCGCACCGGTTGCTAAGATGACCACGGTCCGTGTATTTCTGGATTTTGCAGCAAAACGAAATCATGAAGTTCATCAGATGGATGTTCATAATGCTTTTCTTCATGGCGATTTACATGAAGAAGTATATATGAAACTTCCACAAGGTTTTCAAAAACCAGGAGATACAAGAGTTTGTCGTCTATTGAACTCCTTATATGGTCTAAAACAAGTTCCGAGATGTTGGTTTGCTAAATTGGCTGACTCCTTAAAAGCGTATGGCTTCACTCAAACAAGGTCCGACTATTCTTTGTTTGTGTATACCAAGAATAACGTCTCTCTACAAATCCTAGTTTACGTTGATGATTTGATCATCTCGGGAAATTCATCCAAAGCTATACAAACCTTCAAGACTTACTTGGCCACTTGTTTCTATATGAAAGATCTTGGATTGGTGAAATACTTTCTCGGTCTTGAAGTAGTTCGCAGCTCGGCTGGGCTTTACGTATGTCAAAGAAAGTATGCTTCCGACATAATTGAAGAAGTCGGCCTTCGTGATTGCAAGCCGGAAGGGTCGCCAATCGACCAAAACCATAAACTGGCGTTGGCCGATAGCCCACGCTCGTGGACCCGGAGTAATACAGGAGGTTCATCGGACGGTTCATCTATCTCTCTGCAACTCGGCCTGACCTCACATACGCTATTCATGTGTTGTCTCAATTTATGCACAGTCCAAAAGCGGAGCATTGGCTTGCGGCTATCAAGGTAGTCCGGTACCTGAAAGGTACGCTTGGCCAAGGCATACTACTCCGATCTGATCCATCTTTTCATCATAAGGTATGGTGAGATTCTGACTGGGCTGCATGCCCTCTAACTCGAAGATCTTTGACGGGATGGATCGTGCAACTAGGCGACTCACCTATCTCTTGGAAAACTAAAAAACAGGATACGGTTTCATGTTCTTCCTCTGAGGCAGAATATCGCGCTATGACCGAGGTAACATCAGAACTTCGGTGGCTCAAAGGATTACTCTTGGAATTCGGTATTGCTCATACGGACCCGATGACAATAATGTGTGATAGTAAAGCGGCTATTCATATTAGTGCAAATCCGGTTTTTCACGAACGAAGAAAACATGTCGAGGTAGATTGTCATTTCATACGAGATGACATATTACGAGGACTAATCAAGCCGGTTCATGTGTCTACGAAAGATCAACTTGCGGACATCCTTACAAAGGCTTTGGAGCGTAAAGAATTTGATGTTTTTCTTAGCAAGTTGGACATTCAAAATGTATATGCTCCAACTTGAAGGGGGGTATTGGGATAAAGATATATCCATAAGGATATATTCGAATCTATTATAAAGTTGAGTCTATCTAGGAACTTATATATTCAAGTTTATCTAGGAACCTTCTTAGGGTTTATCTAACTTCGATGTAAGGGTATATATAAACCCACTTGATCATTGAGAATGAATAACACAAACACATATTCGATTCATAAATTTGTCAAACCTGCTTGATGAGATTCTAAAATGCATAAGGCATGATCCTAACAACTGGTTTTGGTGATAGCTATGCTTTTTTCCAGATTATGATACCAATTATATTGTCTCTAATAGCGGAAAATTTTAATGTACATGAAAAAAACGTATTAAAAAGAAGGATAACACTTTGGATTCAGAAACGATAAAATGCTTCAGATATTGGAACTAATATGAAAGAGTTAAAAACAAAACGTCATGTTTGCTTCACATACACTTCACAATTTATTGTTTTTTTCTTTCTAAACAGTGAATGTAGTACTTTATTCCGAATAGAAAACAGAGCACCAGCCCAAGAAACAGATCATCGTCCAAAAACATACAACGTAACCCAAACAATAACAAAGGAAACCGATAAAGAAACCATTTAAACTAAGGTAGATAGTTTTCTAGATCGAAATACTATCTCAACCACAAAGGATCACTGGTTACAGCTTAAGATTCTAGTCAATCCTCCACCGTCACACAACAATTTACGATATACAAAGTACCTTTGTAATGAACAAAATATTTGACATATCTCCAAATATTTTTTAATACTTATTTACACAATGAAATAGTTATAATTTATTTGTATTTAGTATTTAATTGTTATTTTTAAAGTTTTTTAGAGTGCATTTTTATATAAATAACCTTTTATACTTGACAATATTATTCAGCTTATGATTTAATTAATAGAAAAAGAATTTTTGATAAAACATTGAATACATTTTTTTTTTATCAACAGAAACTTCAATTAAAATCTAAAGAGGTTTAAGATTACATCTCCCTTAAGAAGGAAAGTGCAGAGGCTAATGCCAATTTCGCCACAGAATTGGCAGCCATGTTTAACAAACGAGGAATAAAGATAAAGTCAATAAACTTAAAGGAGTTACTGAAGTAGTGGATATCCGAGAAAATGCTTACTAACTCTCCTCTACTCTCCTTGGACCTCAACATGTTGACGACTGTGAGAGAGTTCGAAAGAAAAATGAGCGAGCGTGTATTAGCAGCCGAGACTGTCATAACAGCCTTACGAATTGCAAGCGCTTCCGAAGTGAGCGCAGAAGAAACGAAGGTCCTAGCTTCACTGAAATCAGCAGCTCGACCATGATCCGAAAAGGAAAAAACACCCCCCAATCCGCAGGTTTCAGATGCAGAGTCCCAAGCTGCATCAACTTGCACGTGAGTGGTACCTAACCTGATAGGAAGGCTAAGAGAGGACCGGGTTGAAGAAGGCAAAAGCTGTCGACAAGGCGAAAGGGTAGATGATAGGGTCAGGTTTTAATCCTATTCTACTGCAAGTGCACAGTTAATGCAATTATAGTATATAGGGTATCGAAATCCACAGAGACTCCGGTCAACGATAGATTAAGAACAATAAAGATTAAACTAGGAGAAAAGCAATGTGATGTGAAACTAAAATCAATGCAAGAAAGTAAATCAATAGCAAGATTGGTTTGAAAGCAGTTAACTAAAAGCAATAAGTCTAGGGTGTTCTCGAAATCAGACAAGCAAATAAATCATTCAGTCAGGATCTAATTAAGCTCAGTTCTAGAACTCAAACACGGATATAGAATTAACCAACTGTCGATGTAAAAATTCTCTAAGTCTAAGTGCAGCAATCCAAATGTCTTTGTAATTACTAACAAATTAAACCAGCTTTTTAATCAAGTTCGATATGTTCACAATTCAATTAAACCAAATTCCTTTGCGAGTAATTCAATTGCTCAACCTAAATAGTTCAGATTCTAAACCACACTGTCGTGTCAATTTAGCAACCTAAAGTCTAGATTCTAAGTGATCAGGTTAGAACTAGCATTAAACAAAAATTAGATTGAAGAACATTAAAGTTATGAATCCTTAACTGAATTAATTGAATCTAGCAAGTCATGAAATCCTATATGAGAAACCCTAAACCTAACTATGAATCTACTCAGACATAGATGATGTAAACATAATCAATGAATAAATAAATTGCATATAAGAGATTAAAGAAGTAAAGGGGTTCGAAATCTTCTCCAAAGACATGATGCAATACACGTTCATATCAGCCCCAAATAGCTCTAAAAACTCTCAGCTCAAAGTATGAAAGCGTATGTAAAATAAACTCTAAAACATAATTATATTAGCCTAATCACGTCTTGGGGCTTCTGTGTAAATATCTGGAACTTCTGGGCATAAGTGCAAATTCATCATTCTTTATTAACTCTCGCCGAGACTGGCCCAACTCGCTGTACATCGATCGATGCTGATGTGCGTCGATCGACACAGATCTCTGTTCTGGACAGTGAACTCTATCTCTCGGGTCAAAACACCAAAATGCTCCAAAAAGCTCCAAATCTCCAATTCCGCTCCAAACGTGCATGTACCTAATAACACCTGTAATACTTATATCATGGTCTAAAACCGGTAAAAACCATGATATATCAACTCCCCCACACTTAACCTTTGCTTGTCCTCAAGCAAAACAAAGAACTAGAACATGGTGAAGAGGTTTGAAAACTTTCAGAAACTCTTTTCATCTTAGAAGCAACAACACTCAGATTCCCCTTAGTAAGCCACATGAAAGATTTCACCTGCAGACATCAAGAGCAACATATACTTCCCCCACACTTAGCAACTGTCCCAAGTAAACTCCACAATCACATTCAAGCATTCAAATTCACCCTACTGACTTCTTAAGTATTTAAGTGCGGTCTCACCTAAGGATTATCGATCAAAGGGCACATGGACTCTTACTCTGTCAGCTCTAGACCACCATACTATCTTTCTCTGGTTCCTTTTTTCTCTTTTCCCTTCCTTAACAACTGATTTTTCTCCACTGGGTATCATTTTATTTTTTTTATCAGTGCTCTTCTCGTTAAGGGGTGTACTTTGGACACATTACATGGATCGCACATGAGGTAATAGTGTTTGCTACTACTCCCGTGACCACTTCGGAGCTACTAGCTCATCCTCAGTTTATACCTTTTTTTCTTTATGGAAGGGGAGAAGGGAACCACACTCGGACAGGTTTACAAGCTGTGTCAGAACTAACAAAGGAGTCCGACTCAAGGTATACCAAGCCCTTAGGTGAGAAAATTAAGTCAGTATTAATGGTGAAGTCAGTAAAGGATCCTCTGATACCTGAAGTGATGTGGGTGTTCTCAGTAGGCTGATCCGTGTTGGGGTTTTCTAATAGTCATAGATCATCTGCAACTTCATCCCAATGGTCACTTAAGTTCCTGCAAGTGCTGTTAACTTCTCAAAAATTCATCGTTTCTTACTTAAACCGTTTTAACTCAATAAAACAAAATTTTTGAAAACAGGATTGACTCTAAGAAAACAGAAAGATAAAGTCAGTAGCTACCTCCCCCACACTTAAAACACATTGTCCCCAGTAGTGTCAAGCTAAAGGTTGGTAAAAAGAAAGAAAAAATGTTAAGGATGTGTTAGTTCTGTCTGATTTTTACCTCTGTCGCTCATGCATCGATCGATACATAAATGTAACGACCGTTGCAAGGCGATTTGCGTATTGTGACGATCGACACACAGGACCGTGTCGATCGTTGCATTGCGATATCCGAGAACAGTCAGCAAGTTAGCAGGTTAGTCCGTGAGAAATCATCAAATTTCAAACGTGCAAGCTGAAAATCACTGCAAACATGTAGAATCAAAGCAACATAAAGTTTCATAATGAAAACATCATCCAAACATAAGAATCCTAAGAAAATCGAAAGGAAAATGCAAAAGAAAAGATGAAAATGAAAATACAGAACCGATGTCTAGAGAAGTCACTACTCTCACTCGTCATCTATGCCATCATAGCGATCAGTACCACTCGAAGAACCAGGAGTCGGAGATCGCTGTCTACGTCGACGAGAAGGTCCTGGGTGATGAATCTGCGGCTGTCTCCTGCAAGTGCAGGTACGCATGTAGTTCCAGATGCTCCGCAGAATACCATCCTCATGCTCTCTCCACTCTCCCTCAGATATCTCAGCAAAATGTACCGAAGGCTCGGGATAAGGACCAATATCATCAAGGAGCTCCTTGCTGTCGTCACACTCCGTACCCTCTAAGGGAATCCTGCAATGCCTGAAAATGGGAGTAAGCAGACTCCCTACTGTCCCAGTGCCCTTCCCATCGAATGGCTTCTTCTGCAGATCGCACAAGTGATGAGAAAAGATAGCTCCCAAGTTGAGTCCTCTGGTGGGATCTCTCAAATCTGTCTTAGAAAACTGCTCCCTTAACCCTATGAATAGCATCTCCACCTCGTTCTTACGCATCTTGTTGTCTTCAGCTTTGCACAACAGAGTACATCCCAAGATGCGCAAGACATATATGAGAACAGGATGCCTAACATGTATCAGCTTCGTCGTCCTCGAGCAATATCGACCGTTGCCAATACAGTCCCAGAAATACTGAGCTTCTGGCAAATCCCACTCAAGAGACATACCAATACACGCAGGCTCAGTGCTGAATCCATAAATCCGACAGATATCAAGAAGGGGAATCCGATACCTGGCTCCTAAGCACATGAAGGTAAAGAAACCTCCTGAAGCCTTCCTGCTCTCTGGGTCAGGGTATATCACTCTGCAGGTGGCCAACAGCTGTCTCACCAGATCAGGATACAACTCGTAATGCTGCATAGGCATTGTCCCCAGACCAATGCCTTTACACAATGTCAGCACCTGCTCATCGATGCCTAGACTCCTACAAGTCGAATAGTCCGCAAACTTGGTCGGCTTAAGCGTCATGCCACACCAACCATTGTAGAGCAATGTATCAAACTCGTCCCAATGGTCAAGTAGTGGCCTCTCTGTAAAAGTATCGGTCTTGAGCAACTGATCAATCACCATACCCCAGACCTTATCTGTCGGAATCAGCTCCTTATCCGCCCAAGGCCATGGCAGCTGTATAGCTTCCTGATTTCTCTGATAAGGCTCAGGATATGGCGAGTCTCGAGGGAACCACTCAATTGGCGGAGGATGATGAGCTGTAGCTGCAGTTGCTGTGGTAGCTCTACATTTATGAGCTTGTCGAGGAGGCATCTGCAAGAAAATAAATCATATAAGTCACGGCAGAAACTCCCTGTGGAATCGCAATGCAACGATCGTTGCACAAGTGTGTCGATCGTTGCAGAGCGATTTCACAGCCGACAAACAATCTCAAAAACGTTTCTAAATTCGTTCCAAAATCTCACAAACAGCCTAACACCATCACTAATCCACCCTAATCAAGTCTAAACAGTACGGAATCATCAATTTCAAGCCAAAAATACCCTAATTCCAAAACCCTAAAATCGAATCCGAAAATGATGAAATTGAGACACATTACTTCGGATTTGCTTCGAATGGGTTAGAGAAATAGATAAAGCGTGTAAAAATAAGGAGAATTGAGCTTTGAATAAGTGAAAACGATGAAGATTTGAGTGATTTAGGGAGATGGAGTCTCGGTTGTACGGACGGCGAAGTGGAAAAGAAGAGAAGAGAAACGGGTTTAAGGTACTTACCTGGTCGTGGGTGCAACGATCGTTGCAGATGAGCAACGATCATCGCTAGTGAACCGGGTCGATTACGGTTTAGCTCAACGTACCTTTAATTTCAATTTAAACCAGTTGCACAGGACCGCAACGATCGTTACAAGGCGATCACATCTCCTCGTCATTTCTCCCTGCAACGACCGTTGCACAGGACCGCAACGATCGTCACACATCTCCAGGCAGTGTTCTGTATTAAAAACTTAATAAAAACAAAACCAAAACATTAAATCCTAAGAAAAACACCAAAAATAAATAAGAAAAACACTAACACGTAACAGTGGGTTGCCTCCCACTCAGCGCTTGTTTAAGGTCATTAGCTTGACCGGACGAACAAGAATCAGGCTCTGGGAGGTTTCAACAGAGACTGTGAATGCCTCTGTGAAAGTCTACTCATCCAAGGCGGAGAGTAAGCTGTATCACTGTGGGTTCGTCCAAGAAAAGAAAGAATGTGATGATCTCCAGGATCAGGAACCAATGTTTCACTCGTCTGCTCTCCATCACCATCTCTAAGGGTGAAGGTCTGACCATCAATCTTTGGCTTGCGCAGCATGTCCATCTCAAAGTGCAGAGGCTCATCTCCCAGATGGAGATCAATCAGACTGTTCCTCACATCAATCACTGCTCCAGCTGTGGCTAAGAATGGTCTCCCAAGTATCAAGGTATCATCAGGCTCACTGTCGTACTTAAGCACCAAGAAGTCTGTTGGAACCAAGTAGTTTCCAACTCTCACTGGGACGTCCTCAAGAACTCGTTCTGGAATCCTTATCGACTGATCAGCTAGGACAAGAGAGGTCCTATTAGGCGAAAAATCCGTCATCCCCATCTTCTCTGCCACAGAGTATGGCATGAGACTTCCAGCGGCTCCTAAGTCACACAGAGAACGTCTGAAGCTATCTTCAAATATAGAACAACTCAGCACAAAGACACCATGATCAGGTAACTTCTTAGGAATCTTGGTTAGCAACACCTCACTGATCTGTCTGGGAACCACTATCACCCAATCTTCCAGCTCTTCGTCCAAAGGCAGCATCTTTCCTAAGTATCTCTGCACACAAGGGTGATATGGTGGATCATCAGAATATGGCTCTTCTTCAAACTCCTCATTCGTCTCTTCCAGCTGTCTGACCGCATTAATCTCCTGTTGGGTTATCTCAGACACTCCAGGGAATAGTCGAATGAGCTCTTGATCCGTCTCTTCATCAGTTCCAAGAGAAGCAAGTGAATCTGTCTGTCCACGACCTGCAACGATCGACGCAATGGGTGCATCGATCGATGCATCTGATTTTTCACAGATTCCACCCGAGTGTTTTTCAGCAGTTTCAAAAATTTCAGTCTCTTCCACCAATTCAGTTGTGTTCAACTCAAATTTTTCACCCCGGGTTGATCCATCATCAATGTAGACTGACCAAGCTTTGATGTGGGTCTCTGCTACTCCTTTTCCTTTAACAGAACTAGAAATTTGGCTCACTTGCGTGTCCAATTGCCTCACATGTGTGCTTAAAGACTCAAACTTACCATTGAGATCTTCATAGACAGCATCTAACTTCTTGTTGAAGTCCACATCATTCTTAGTCTGGCCCTCCATCAGATGTTCCATCATAGCCTCCATCTTGCTCTCATAAGCACTAGAAGCAGGAGGTGTCAGATAAGAAGATGATCCATAGGTTCTCTGATAAGAATTACCTTGCTGAAAAGGCTTCTGATAACCAACAGCTTGTCCAAATCCAGAAGAGTTTTGATTGCCTGTGAAAGCACTCTTCTGTCCACCATTGAAGAACCTATTACCTTGCTGATTTCCAAACCTATTCCCTTGAAATCCAGAGCCACCAATGTAGTTCACATCCTCTTCCTGATGGTCTTCTTCAGCTTGGAACACTTCAACTTCCTGAGCAAAATGGACAGCTTTCTTTCCAGTCAACAAGCTATGAACAGTATCCAACTTACTCCTGATATCAGCAATCTCCAGATTATCTATCTTCCCACCAGACTCTTTCCTTCTCCTATCAGCAGTCTTGGTGCTATTACTGGTCACCAAGTTATCAATCAGTGTCTTAGCTTGCTCAGGAGTCCTTGTGTTGAAATTTCCATTGCTGGAATTATCCAACGCAGTCTGATTACCTTGTCCAAAAGGTTTCTGAAAACCACTAGTCTGTCCGAATGCAGAAGAGTTTTGGTTGCTGTTGAAAGCACTCTTCTGTCCTCCACTGAAGAACCTGTTACCAGACTGATTTCCATACCTATTACCTTGGAATCCGGAACCACCAATGTAGTTCACATCCTCTTCCTGGTTCTCTTCTTCAGCTCCGAAAACCTCAACATCCTGAGCAAAATGGACAGCTTTCTTCCCAGCCAACAAGTTACAGACTGGGTCCAACTTACTCCTAATATCAGTTATCTCCTGATTATCCATCTTCCCACCAGACTCTTTCCTTCTCCTATCATCATTCTTACATCTATTACTGCTCACCAAGTTATCTATCAATTGCTTAGCTTGCTCATGAGTCCTTGTGTTGAAATTTCCATTGCTGGAATTATCCAACGCAGTCTGATAAGGAAGATCTATACCTCTGAAGAAAATACCAAGAAATGTCACTTCCGTGAATCCATGATGCGGGCAGTCACGCTGGTACTTCTTAAATCGCATCCAAGTAGCCTTAAGAGGCTCTATAGTACCTTGGGAGAAAGTGAGAATGTCATGTCTCGACTGATCAGAGCGAGCATCATCATAGAAGTGTCTCAAGAACTCACTCTTCACAGCATCCCAAGTAGTAAACTTCCCAGGTGGAAGTTGTTTCAGCCAAGCAGCAGCATCTCCGGCGAGAGAGTAGGGGAAGAGTTTGAGAAACAGATAGTCAAAGTTCACTCCATCATACTTCATCCCAGTGACTATGTCCTCAAACTCATCTATATGATCCATTGGCTGCTCATTAGGGAAACCATGGAAGGCATTCTGCCTCAGAAGAGAGTAGTAGATGGTCTTGATCTCGAAATCATTCCTATCAAAACCAGGAGGTACAAGAGTTGACCGGTTAGCATGAAACTCATCTGGACGGTTATAGTCAGCTAAGGTCCTCTCATGAACAACCATCTGCCTCTGACCTCCTCCTTGGCCTTGTCCTTGGCCTTGTTCCTGTTCAGGTTCCACAGGATCAGGGATCACACGTCCCTCAGCATCAATCCTTTGCCCAGCAGCATTGTGAGGATTGTTCTATGGATCCCTCAGGACACCTTGAGCATCGGGTATCAAAAACAAGCGTTCACGTACCATCCTTGCTCGTAGATCTTTCCTGTTAGTTCTCTCAAGTCGTGCAAGTTCTTCAAGCCTGAGATTAACGAGATTCGAGTTCGGATTACTTCTGTTTTCACGCGTCTGCATAAACCGTTTGTAATCACAGTGCAACGATCGATGCAAGTGATGCAACGATCGACTCAAATCAGAATCGCCTGGTAACGATCGACACAAGTGATGCAACGATCGATGCTAGGCGAAATCGGTACCTGCGGCAGAGAAAAATTAGTAACCAAAACAAAATTTAAAAATCCTAGTCTTAACCCTAAGTTCAAATCTATCGAGGACTCAAAAGAGTCCCCGGCAACGGCGCCAAAAACTTGATAGAGTCGGGTTTTAATCCTGTTCTACTGCAAGTGCACAGTTAATGCAATTATAGTATATAGGGTATCGAAATCCACAGAGACTCCGGTCAACGATAGATTAAGAACAATAAAGATTAAACTAGGAGAAAAGCAATGTGATGTGAAACTAAAAGCAATGCAAGAAATTAAATCAATAGCAAGATTGGTTTGAAAGCAGTTAACTAAAAGCAATAAGTCTAGGGTGTTCTCAGGAAATCAGACAAGCAAATAAATCATTCAGTCAGGATCTAATTAAGCTCAGTTCTAGAACTCAAACACGGATATAGAATTAACCAACTGTCGATGTGAAAATTCTCTAAGTCAAAGTGCATCAATCCAAATGTCTTTGTAATTACTAACAGATTAAACCAGCTTTATAATCAAGTTCGATATGTTCACAATTCAATTAAGCCAAATTCCTTTGCGAGTAATTCAATTGCTCAACCTAAATAGTTCAGATTCTAAACCACATTTTCGTGTCAATTTAGCAACCTAAGTCTAGATTCTAAGTGATCAGGTTAGAACTAGCATTAAACACAATTTAGATTGAAGAACATTAAAGTTATGAATCCTTAACTGAATTAATTGAATCTAGCAAGTTATGAAATCCTATATGAGAAACCCTAAACCTAACTATGAATCTACTCAGACATAGATGATGTAAACATAATCAATGAATAAATAAATTGCATATAAGAGATTAAAGAAGTAAAGGGGTTCGAAATCTTCTCCAAAAACAGGATGCAGTACAGGTTCAGATCAGCCCCAAATAGCTCTTAAAACTCTCAGCTCAAAGTATGAAAGCGTATGTAAAATAAAACTCTAAAACCTAATTATATTAGCCTAATCACGTCTTGGGGCTTCTGTGTAAATATATGGAACTTCTGGGCATAAGTGAAAATTCATCATTCTTTATTAACTCTCGCCGAGACTGGCCCAACTCGTTGTGCATCGATCGATGCTGATGTGCGTCGATCGACACAGATCTCTGTTATGGACAGTGAACTCTATCTCTCGGGTCAAAACACCAAAATGTTCCAAAAAGCTCCATAATCTCCAATTCCGCTCCAAACGTGCATGTACCTAATAACACCTTTAAAAGACTCTAAACTCTAAAGCATACTTATATCATGATCTAAAACCGGTAAAAACCATGATATATCAATAGACTGAGCTCCTTGCCATTCTTTGGCATCACAAACTGCTTTAGAAACAATTTCGATGGCCGAGAGCTTCCTATCTTCGAACACTAATAGGTTGCGGGCTTTCCACAAGGACCAAAGTAGCCACGGCCAGAGAGGAAAGACCAGGCCCGGCGGAGGGAGATTCTGGGAAGCTGCACATGAGCTGATGAAAGAACGAATATCCGTCGCGTTGAGCTGCGGCAATGTCGAAACAGGGGCCAGGTTCCACACTTCACCTGCGAGTGTACACGACTGGAAAACGTGAACATCATCTTCCACTCCGCCACACCGCTTACATGCAAAAGGAACGACGCCGCGTGAAGCTAAATTGCTGCTAACCGGGATTGCTTTCTGAGCAGCTTTCCATAAGAAGTCCTTTAACTTTGGACTAGTCTTAACATTCCAAATAAGTCTTTGCCAAGGGAAGTCCGGGCTATTCCCTATAAGATCAGAGACGCAGAGACCATAACCCGAGCGAGTGCTATAAGCACCTGATTTCTCAAAACGCCAAATCAAAGAGTCATCAAGAGGAGAAGAGCTTGTAACTATATTCCTTATACTGCCCTCATAATGAGGTAAGAGTAGTCTAAACTTATTGACATCCCAAGTATTTGTTAGTGGGCACAGAAGAGCACTCACCCTCATATCCTCTAGTTCATGCATAATAGGACCATAAGGGGTAGGAATGGGCAGACCACAAATCCATGGATCCTTCCAGATTCGAATAGATTAGCCATTACCACAGACCATAGCAATCCTTTCCGAAGGATATCCCTCCCTTCCAATACGCTGCGCCATCCATGGGAAGCTACCGAGGGGGAATCTGTTGGATTATGGGTGTTCTTCCAAGGTTCAATTCCAAATTGCAACCTAACACAAATCCTTAAACAGATCTAGGTTCTTGGCAAATGAATCATAAACCAAACCTGGACATTACCTTTGCAGCGGAATTTGGGGTAATGACGAGATCAGCTAGAACAGATGGCTACACCTATTCCTCCTCGAGTATCCACACTCTTACAAGCACGGGACGGCTGCTGGACCAAAGATGTGGAAGATCAGAGAGAGAGATGAAGAGAGAGAGAGAGGTCACGCCAAATTGAGAAAAGTCGCTGGAGCGCTTATTTCCTTTAGGGCTTTCTAATTCTCTTATATCTCATTAATGGGCCCAAGTCATTAGACTAATGGCTCATTAATCTTTTGGGCCCAAAACACAAATAAGACAAAAGCCTGTATTTGTCTGGCCCAAAACTCTGATCCAATACAGTAAGTGCCATTGCATCTTACCGTATTAATTCCATTTAACTTTCCCGTTAGCTATGGTGTGTGACCCTTAGGGATCATACAATGCTGGTAATAAGTCCTAAACTTATAGATCAAGAGCGGACTCTAGCAAGCCATCATGATCACCCAGTATTTATGACTTATGTCTGATCTCGACACTTATCATACTTTCTAGAGATAGTACGGTAGATTTCAGGACATTCCCAACAATCTCCCACTTGTACTGGAATTCTACAAAGGACATTCCCAACAATCTTCCGATTGTACTGGAATCCTACATTCCCTAATCCTTTTGTCTTAATATCTCGATCTGGCATAAGGCAAGATGTGTGTCATCCTTATATAGCCAAACCATGTTTATCGGACCAGATTTGGTACTGACAATTCAAACGACTTGGGCAAGTCCGTTTGGGAATGGCCATTCTCTTACCAGCTATCAAATCTCCGATTGGCCTAGAGATATTACCTCCGTTAAACGGCAGGGACAAATCCCGTCTTGTTCCATCACTATGAACTACACAATTCATAATACACCCAACCAAGGTCCGTATAGCTCCCAGTTACGAAACAGCGTTAGACAATGATCAAAGCGGATTACTCCATGTGCAGCCACATGCATGCGAACTCAGGTCTAAGGACTATACTCTATAGTCGTATATGAGAACTTCTTATGACACAGATATTAATATCTTGCAGAGTTCTCATCAGCGGGCCATGTCCGGTCATATGCTCCCCTACATATACCTATGTGTCGACTTTGATGCCGCGCATCTATGACCCCTCGAAACCTGGTCATAAGTCTCAACACAATCTAGTCTCAACAGGTTGTTGTTGTTCCAATTTCAACAACCTTCGACTATGGACACTATAATTTATGTCACTTCGTTAAATATGGGGTTTCAGGATCAAGTCTACTCATGTACTTCGATGGCCCATATATAATGACATAAATTATTTTGGAACGATTATTTTATATCACAGTTAAAAATAATCCAGAAATAAAATTTCATTAACAAAAAAAAAAATGTTTACATGAACCAATCAAAATAATTAAAACAAAAGCCCTCACAACTCCCACTCAAAAAGAGATTACATTTGAATATCTCTAATTCCTACAGCAGCAGTATGCAACTCGTGCTTAGGTCTCGGGAGTGGCTTTGTCAACGGGTCAGCCACGTTCTCATCAGTGGGAACTCTGCTGACCATCACTTCGCCTCTATTCACTATATCACGAATCAGGTGATACCTTCTCATAATGTGTTTGGATTTCTGATGATGTCTCGGTTCCTTGGCTTGAGCAATTGCACCATTGTTGTCACAATACAGTGCCAAAGGCTCAGTGGCTTTAGGGAATACACCGAGTTCAATCAAGAAGTTCCTAATCCAAACTCCTTCCTTCGCAGCTTCTGAAGCAGCGATGTATTCAGCTTCAGTTGTGGAATCTGCTACGGTGCTCTGCTTGGAACTCTTCCAACTTACTGCACCGCCATTCAGACAGAAGATGTAGCCAGACTGTGACCGGAAATCATCCTTATCTGTCTGAAAACTTGCATCCGTGAATCCACTGATTTCAAGCACTTCACTTCCTCCGTAAACCAAGAACTTATCCTTAGTATTCCTCAAATACTTCAGGATATTCTTTACGGCAATCCAGTGACTCTCACCTGGATTAGACTGGTACCTACTCGTCATGCTTAGTGCATAAGCAACATCAGGACGAGTACAGATCATGGCATACATGATAGATCCTATAGCCGAAGCATAAGGAATCCTACTCATGCGCTTAAGCTCATCAGGTGTCTTAGGACACTGATCCTTGCTTAGTGAAGCACCATGTATCATTGGCGTGAACCCCTTCTTGGATTTATCCATTCCGAATCGATGCAGGACTTTATCTATATAAGCATCTTGACAAAGTCCAATCAGCTTTTTAGATCTGTCTCTAAAGATTCGGATTCCAAGAACATACGCGGCTTCACCCATGTCCTTCATGGAAAAACAACTTCCCAGCCAGTCTTTAACAGACTTCAGCATTGGAATATCATTTCCAAGAAGCAATATGTCATCGACATATAGGATAAGAAACGCCATTTTGCTCCCACTAGTTTTCTTATACACACATTGTTCCTCTTGGTTTCTGATGAAGTCAAAGTTCTTTATTGCTTCATCAAAACGAAGATTCCAACTCCTCGATGCTTGCTTCAATCCATAAATGGATTTGTGAAGCTTGCATACTTTCCCAGCATTCTTAGGATCAATGTAACCGTCAGGTTGTGTCATATACACATCCTCCTCCAAGATTCCATTCAGGAAGGCGGTTTTCACATCCATCTGCCAAATCTCATAATCATAATAAGCGGCAGTTGCTAGGAGAATCCGAATTGATTTCATCATTGCCACTGGTGAATAGGTTTCATCATAGTCTATACCATGAATTTGCTTGAAACCTTTTGCCACCAACCTGGCTTTGTAAATCTGGACATTTCCATCCACGTCTATCTTCTTCTTGAAGATCCATTTACACTCGATGGCTTTTGCACCAGCAGGTAAATCAACCAGTGAAAACACTCGGTTAGCAGACATGGAGTCCATCTCGGATTCTGTGGCTTCACGCCACTTTAAGGAGTCAGGGCCCATCATGGCTTCTGCAAAGTTCGAGGGTTCATCACCGTCAATGATCAAGAGATCATGGCAATTAGTCACAAGGAACCCCTGATATCTATCAGGTTCCTGACGGATCCTTCCGGATCTTCGAACTTCAGGTACTGCAGGTTCAGGTTCTATTACAACTTCATGTAATTCATCCTGCTGTTCTTCCTCATTAGGTTGAACAGGTTCCTGTCCTTCTTGAATTTCATCAAGTTGTACCTTACTCCCACTATCTTTTCTAGAGAGAAACTCCCTTTCAAGAAAAGTACAATCCCGAGCAACAAAGATTTTGTTCTCGGATCGCAGATAGAAGTAATAAGCCTTGGTATCCCTAGGATAACCAATGAAGTAGCATTTGTCAGATTTTGGTGTAAGCTTGTCTGAGATTAATCTTTTGACATAGGCTTCACAACCCCAAATTCTGAGAAAAGACATTGCTGGAGCTTTTCCAGTCCATATCTCATATGGTGTCTTTGCTACTGCCTTTGATGGCACTCTGTTCAGTGTGAACGTTGCGGTGAGAAAAGCATATCCCCAAAGGGATATAGGAAGGTCTGTGTGACTCATCATGGATCGGACCATATCTAACAATGTCTGATTCCTTCTCTCAGACACACCATTCCATTGAGGTGTTCCAGGAGGTGTGAGTTGGGAGATAATCCCACACTCACTCAGATGATCACGAAACTCCTGGCTCAAGTATTCTCCTCCTCGGTCCGACCGAAGAGCTTTAATACTTTTACCAAGCTGGTTCTGAACTTCATTCTGGAATTCTTTGAACTTTTCAAAGGTTTCCGACTTATGTTTCATCAAGTAGACATATCCATATCTACTGAAATCATCAGTGAATGTAATGAAGTACTGAAAGTTTCCTCTAGCACTTGTGGACATTGGGCCACACACGTCAGTATGTATCAGGCCCAATAGTTCACTGGCCCTTTCTGTGGGTTTATTGAAAGGCGCCCTTGTCATTTTGCCCATTAGGCAAGATTCGCATTGCTCACAAGACTCAAAGTCAAATGAGCCCAAGAGTCCATTTGAATGGAGCCTCTTGACGCGTTTCTCACTAATGTGCCCCAAACGACAATGCCAGAGAAACGTTTCATTTTCTTCGTTAGATTTGAACCGTTTTGTATTTATGTTATATACTGGAGCAGATTGATCCAGCATGTACAACCCATTTATAAGAGGGGCACATCCGTAGAACATATCATTGAGATTAAAGGAACACAATTTATTCTTAATAGAAAAATCAAATCCTTGCAAATCCAACAATGAAACTGAAATGATATTTCTGCTTATAGCAGGTACAAAATAACAATTCTCAAGTTCTAAAATCAATCCAGAAGGTAAAGACAACAAATAAGTGCCAACGGCCAGTGCTGGAACCTTCGCTCCATTGCCAACCCGCAACTCTACTTGCCCTTGCTTCAGCCTTCTACTGTTGCTGAGCGCCTGCATATTAGTACAAATATGAGCCCCACATCCAGTATCTAATACCCAAGTGGTATTATCAGAAGTAGTAGTATTTACTTCAATAACAAAAATACCTGAAGATTTAGTCTCGAAGGACTTCTTCTTCTTCAGACTTTCCTGGTATTTCTTACAGTCCCTGCGGTAATGCCCTGCCTCTTTGCAAAAGTGGCAGATGTCAGAAGGCCCAGCTTTGGACACGGGCTTGGGCTTGGCGTTTTCATTGCCAACTACTTTGCCCTTTCCCTTGTCTGCAGCGGATTTCTTGAAACCCTTGCCCTTCTGCACCATGAGTACAGACGACTCCTTGGTTTTCTTCAGATTCGGTTCTGCAGTCTTGAGCATACCATGTAGCTCAGGCAACGTCTTTATCAACCCATGCATATTATAGTTCAAAATGAACTGGTCATATGCAGGAGTAAGAGACTGCAGAACGATATCACAAGCAAGCTCTTGGCTTATAGGACAGTCGAGCCTCGTCAAATGATCGAGATAACCCATCATTTTCAGAACATGAGGACTCACTGCTGCATCCTTAGCCATTTTACAGTCCAAGAGATTCTTAACAGTTTGGAATCTCTCTGTACGAGCCTGCTCCTGAAATAACGCTTTCAGATTTGCCATCAGCTCCATGGGACAAGTCAGGCCTTCCCACTGCATCTGCAGTTCGGGAGCCATTGTCGCCAACATCAGGCAAATCACGTCATTAGCATCTGAAGAATGCGTATCCCAAGCATTCTTCACAGCTTGTGCGGCATTATTCGCAGGTCTAGGAGAGAGAGCTCTTTCAAGGACATAAGCCTTCTTCTCCTGCCTGAGCACAAGTCTCAGGTTCCTGGACCAGTTCAGGAAGTTTGATCCGTTCAGTTTGTCCTTCTCAAGGGCAGACCGGATCGAGAAAGTGTTTTGTGTTGTTGCGCTTGACATAGCTGAAAATATGAGACAATAGAGATTTAGTTATTAAGTTCATAAAAGAGTAATCTTAACAACTTATAAGAAAACTCGCATTGTATTCAAAATTTCTTTGTTTTAACCTCATAAGAATACAATGATTCCGAGACCCATGTTTAGCTAAATCCAAAGTGGGCCACTGGCCGTCACCCAGAATTAGCTATACTTGGTAAGGATACACACAGCTAGTTATAACCAATAACTCTCGGTTGTGAATTGGACCCGATGCCCAAATTCACCAGATGTCTCAAGGCCCGGGACTCCCGATGGCCCAGTCAAGGAAACCAATCTCTTACAGCCAAATAATCACTAAAATCTGGGACTCCCAATGAAATTAGTGACTATATACTACTTTACTTACGCGAAAACAGACACCTCACACTGTAAGCCATATCTGTAATCAAATAAGCGTTAAGTAGCTGACAAGATTGGAAAGACATCCAAGCTTGATATTGCTTTTGAGGATTTTTAAGTTTTATTTCCAAAAATAGAAGATTACTATTTTGGGAAACTTTCTTATTTTAGAAACTTTCTAAATTTAGTAACTTACTAAAAATAGAAATTTCTAATTTAAATATTTTATAAATATTTTGGGTTGGGTCACAAATTATAGGCCCAATTCTTGGTCCAAGACCATAGAATTCCAGCTGGCCCAATAATTTGACATAACCGATCCGGTTTATTAATTCTGGTCCAAGACCAAATTAACTATCAAAACCATCGGTTATTTACTAAACCAGACCAGCTCTAAATTATTTGGTCCAACCAAATCAAACTTAGACCAGCCTTCGGTTTAGGTTAAAATTCAATTTTATGAATTTAAATCCGGTTTAACCAGAAATTAAATAATACCGTGTATTAAATAATTTCCAGCAAACCGCGATTTGGGTTAACGCCTTAACCATACATTAATTAATTAAATAATTAAATGAAACGATTTTTATCCTTAACAAAATCGTAGCAAAAAAAAAACGATTTTCACAACTTCAAATTCGTTTGAAAATTAATGATCAACAAGTGATTATAAACAATCACTATAAGACAAAACAACATTAAAGTTATCAAATGTTAATATCGGCCAATACTCGCACACACATTATCACACAGCCAAAGCGATAATAAGGTTTCTCATTCAATTATTAACACAAGCGATCACAAGATTTGTTTCAATACGGCACACGCACGGCACACGCATAACACACGCACGATCCATTTAATAAACATAGCATCGAACATCAATACACGGCCAATAAGCGATTTAGGGTTTTATAATAATTGAGAACAATACAAGCGATTATTCAACACTCGGCAATAATAAAACCTTTCGATCAGCCGATTAGGGTTTTTTCATAACATTATCAATCGATTATAAAAAAAAACGTATTACCAGCCGATTATAAACATACAAAATCAATTAAACAATTAATCAATTTTCATATGATCCAATTTCACAAGAAACCTAATGCCTAGGCTCTGATACCACTGTTGGATTATGGGTGTTCTTCCAAGGTTCAATTCCAAATTGCAACCTAATACAAATCCTTAAACAGATCTAGGTTCTTGGCAAATGAATCATAAACCAAACCTGGACATTACCTTTGCAGCGGAATTTGGGGTAATGACGAGATCAGCTAGAACAGATGGCTACACCTATTCCTCCTCGAGTATCCACACTCTTACAAGCACGGGACGGCTGCTGGACCAAAGATGTGGAAGATCAGAGAGAGAGATGAAGAGAGAGAGAGGTCACGCCAAATTGAGAAAAGTCGCTGGAGCGCTTATTTCCTTTAGGGCTTTCTAATTCTCTTATATCTCATTAATGGGCCCAAGTCATTAGACTAATGGCTCATTAATCTTTTGGGCCCAAAACACAAATAAGACAAAAGCCTGTATTTGTCTGGCCCAAAACTCTGATCCAATACAGTAAGTGCCATTGCATCTTACCGTATTAATTCCATTTAACTTTCCCGTTAGCTATGGTGTGTGACCCTTAGGGATCATACAATGCTGGTAATAAGTCCTAAACTTATAGATCAAGAGCGGACTCTAGCAAGCCATCATGATCACCCAGTATTTATGACTTATGTCTGATCTCGACACTTATCATACTTTCTAGAGATAGTACGGTAGATTTCAGGACATTCCCAACAGAATCGACTTCCAAAAAAGAGGTGGATCGACAATATTTGCCAAGAAGAACCTGCGCCACTAAAGATGAAGGGTCTTTCAGGAGCCTCCATCCAATCTTTGCAAGAAGAGCATAATTAAAACTTTGAATATCTCTAAAGCCTAATCCACCGGCATGCTTAGGAAGAGAAAGCGTTGACCACACCACCCAACACATTTTCCTCTTCTTGATAATAGGATTTTTAGGATCTTGAATTATCAATCCCTCAAAATACTATGTTGTTGTAGCATAAGAGGTTATCAATCCAAATGGGTTAAGTTTAGCAACATCAAGAATGCATACAACTCAATGATCTAAACCAATTAAAGAAAGTTTAATAACTAGCAATTCTAATTAAACAAAGAAGATAATATCAAATAAGGCAATAATATAAAGAGAGTCCTAGAGATGAGGTCAATGAGTTAAAGCTATCAAGGGATGATCTTATCTTGGTGTCATTCAATCACACAAGCAAGGAAGGTTCAATGATCCTACAAGTAGCTAATTACACTTTCATGCAACTAACTCTATGCTAATCAAGTAATAACCATTTCTCAATATCAAATTACAAGAAAACAAGCATTCAATCTCAATCATTAACCATTCAAGCAAGCCTTTAATCCTTTTTCTAGAACTCAAAACATTAGATCAATCTTATCTCTAAGCAAAGATCCCTTTAATCAACTCCTAATCAAGATCAATCTATCAATTGTGATCAAGAATCAATTAAGCATGCAAAACAAGTTCATTTGACTATTAAACACCTTAGACATCAATTCCCATTGGCTAAGCATGCAAAATCTCAAATTAGGTTCTATCAAGCATTTCATCAAACACCTTGTGGGCATGAAAAATGCTTATGATCTAAATCAATAATTTCTTGTAAATATAGCATAGATAACAACCTAATATGGAAGGATTAACATAAATAAAGCTGTCAGAGCTGGTTGAATCGAATGACCGTTGGAGGTTGTTAAATCCGGTCATGGATTGGATAACACAAACCAATCTTATTAAATTCTGGTTTTGGAATTTATCGGTTAAGAGATTGGTTATGTCACTTTTGGAAGCGTCGTCGTTTTGGAAGCTGGTCTTATGCTTCAGCTGAAGTCAACACCGAGGGTACGTCGAGTCAAACTGAGCCGTTGGTGGCTGTTACCAGAATCAGTTAGTCGGGAACAAGGTTGTTGAACTCGGGGAGAGGTATAAATTGTTTGGGTCTTCTGATTCTTGAGTTTTGTGAGTTCAATTTGTGTAAATCGGGTGAGAGATACACATGTGAGAGAAAATAGAGAGAAGTGAGATTTCGGGTGAGAGATTTCACGGTGGTTCTGTATTTTCCGGCGACGCTTGTACCTCCTTGTTCTTAGTGAATTCCGAGCAAAGTCTCGGCCAGACGTAGGGTTGCGGATTGTTCACCTGAACTGGATAACAAATTTTCTTGTGTCCTTTACTTTCTCGTTTTCGATTCTGTTTTGCAATCTGAGTTGGTGTTCGTCGTAATCGGATTAAGGTCTTGGATAATCGGAATTACGAGTTGTTTGATCGTCTAGAAGTAGGGCTGTTTCTCAAGAAGTGGTATCAGAGCCAGGTTCTCACTAGCTCAACATATATCTATACGATTAAGGTGCAGTTTTCTAAGATCGTATTCACGATGCGTTCAACCAAGATCGAGATCGACTATAATATGTGGAAGGAAAGGTTACTGGCGAATCTCGATCTTCTCGGACTCACAGAGGCTCTGATTAGCCAGGAAGAACAATATGAAGGAAATGGAACACCAACAGTAAAGCTTGGGGATCAGAAAGAGAAAGGAGGGGTGGAGGCTGAAGTTTCAAATGCTAAGAAAGAAACTTATTCATCCCTGGCAGAGAAACAAATAAAGGTACGAAGTACAATCGTTATGACTGTAACTGATGCAATCCTAAGAAAAATCCTTAAGGAGAAGACTATTGTGGGAATGCTGAGACTCTTAGATGCTAGATACATGTCGAAGTCACTGCCTAATAGAATGTATCTTAAGCAGCGACTGTATGGATTCAGGATGAGTGAATCTGTGTCTATTGAGAAGAAAATTGATGAGTTCTTGAGGATCTAACGCACCTTGCAAATGTTATGGTGGAAGTGTCTGATGAGGATCATGCTATATTGCTTCTGATGTCGTTACCTAAGCAGTTTGATCATATGAGGGACACACTCAGGTATGGAAAGGAGACTGTGACTCTAGATGAGGTGATTAACACGATCCACTCTAAGCAGCTAGACATAAATGCGAATGGTATGAGCAGTAAGTCTCAGGGAGAAGTGTTATTCTCAAACACCAATAACTCTTGGAAGAAAGGTCAAAAGGGATCAGGATCTAAGCAACAGAATCACAAGTCTAAGGGAAAAGCAAAGGAGAAGGCCACCACCATCTCCTGCTGGACTTGTGGAGCAGAGGGTCATTTCAAAAGAAACTGTCCTAAGAGAAATGGACAGAAAGAAAAGGGGTCTAAGACTGGAGAATCATCTGCTGTAACAGGAGTTGAGTATGTGGAATCACTAACTGTGTCTGAGGTGAATGTGGCTGAGACTATAGATTTTAATGAGATCTGGATTCTAGATACAAGGTGCTCATTCCATATGACACCAAGACGAGATTGGTTCAATGACTTAGAAGAAGCTAACTCTGGCTCTGTGAGAATGGCGAATGAAACTACCTCTAAAGTCATGGGAATTGGCATCATTCAGCTAAGGACCAATGAAGGTAACCTGGTCCAAGTAAATAATGTGAGGTATGTTCCAGAGTTCTCCAGAAATTTGCTGTCTCTAGGAACCTTTGAAGATCAGGGATGTTCTTTCTCATCTAAAGATGGTTTGCTTGAGGTTATTAAGTCAGGGAAGTCTATCGTAAAAGCTAGAAGAGAAAGTAAACTCTACTTTCTTCTGGGAAAAAGTCTCAGGGTAGAAGCTCACACTGTGTATGGTGAAGATGATACAAGTCTGTGGCATAGTAGACTTGGTCATATAAGTCAGAAAGGTCTGGATGCTCTAGTAAAGAAAGGTTACATTGATAAAGCCAAGATATCAAGTCTGAAGTTCTGTGAAAGTTGTGTTATCGGGAAAACTCACAGAACAAGTTATCCCACAGGCATACATACAAGTAAGCAGTGCTTAGAGTATGTACACGCTGACCTGTGGGGATCTCCAACTGTTCCTGCTTCCTTGGGAAAGTGTCATTACTTTCTAAGCTTGGTGGATGATCACTCCAGAAAGGTTTGGGTTTATTTTCTGAAAACTAAGGATCAAGCATTTATGAAGTTTACTGAATGGAAAGCTCTGGTGGAGTTTTCTGCATGAAGTTTTCTTTGAGTCTTAAGAAGCTAAGAACTGATAACGGTCTCGAGTTTTTCAATAAGGATTTCGATGATTTCTGCTCTAAGAATGGAATTGCAAGACATAAAACAATTCCTTACACCCCTCAACAGAATGGTGTAGTGGAAAGAATGAATAGAACGATTCTTAAGAGAGTAAGAAGCTTGTTGAGTGAGTCTGGTCTTCCAAAGGTGTTTTGGGCTGAGGCAGTAAATACCTCAGTGTACCTGATCAACAGATCTCCATCATCAACTATTCAAGGAAAGGTTCCAGAGGAGGTTTGGTCAAATGTTGCTCCAAGGTATGATCATCTGAGAAAATTTGGTTGTTTGTCTTATTACCATACTGATGATGGCAAGCTCAAGCCAAGAGCAAAGAAGGGAATCTTCATAGGATATCCCTCAGGAGTAAAAGGGTATAAAGTCTGGTCTTTAGAAGAAAGAACCTGCATCATTAGCAGAAATATTATATTCAAGGAAGATGAATGCTATAAGAACTTACTGGATAAATCTGCTGGACCAAGAAAATAAAATACCTTGTTTCTGGATGTTGAAATGATTTCAAGAGATTTGGGCTTAGGTGGAGAAACTCAGGAACCTAAGAAAGATTCTGAGTTAGAAACGGTTCAACTGGATTCAGAAGATGAAAGTGATTCACTTCAACCAGAAGAGGAAGAAGAGAATCCTGGCAGTTATCATCTTGTCAGGGACAGGGAAAGAAGAGAACATAAGTTTCCAAAGAGATTTGAAGACTATGTTCACATGGCTTTACTAGACTCTGAAGATGGCGACCCCCCAGAACCAAGAGATTTCAAAAAAGCTCTCAGGGACCCTCATAAGAAAATGTGGTCTCTGGCTGCAGATGAGGAAATGACTTCTTTAAAGAAGAACGATACTTGGATTCTGGTCCCTAAACCCAAAGGTAGAAAGATTATTGAATGTAGATGGATTTTCAAACGAAAACCAGGGATTCAAGGGGTGGAAGAACCAAGGTTTAAGGCTCGGTTAGTCGCAAAGGGATATGCTCAAAAGGAGGGAGTGGACTACAACGAGATCTTCTCTCCGGTTGATATACTTGTATTTTCATGCATTTAGGCTATTGTTAGGATCATGTTTTACTTCTTCTTAGTCTCCTTTAGCTTCATTTCTTTGGTCATTGGTGTGTTTAGAGTATAGGATCATCTAGAGCTAGGTTTAGGCATTCTAGGCTTGCATTTGGAGTATTTCCTATGTTTTGTAGGTTATTGGAGTTGCTAAGAGTTTGGAGGCCAAAGAAGTGATTGCAAGTGAAATGGTGATGAAGGACCAAACCGATGAGCTTGAAAGATTGAGTCGTATGAAGATATTACGTTGACATTTAGCTCTGGGATTCTGAAAAAAAATCATGGGAAATTGAGTTAGCTTTCTAATGGAGGTGGTTTTAAGTCATTCGGAGCTATATGGAAAGAGTTATGCCTGATTTACTGGATGCATCTCAACACAAAAAGATTCAGACAGTCCATACCGGGTGGCGTATCGGGTGGCCAGGCCGATACGACCCTTCCCAGAAAAATCCGAGAGTTCATACCGGGTGGCGTATCGGGTGGCCAGGCCGATACGACCCTTCCCAGAAAAATCCGAGAGTTCATACCGGGTTGCGTATCGGGTGGCCAGGCCGATACGCGTCCCAGAAATTTCCTTGGATCCGGGTCAACACCCGGTTTGTTTCGGGTTGACCCAGTTCGCCCCATTATCACTACTTAAGCCAAAAACCTATTTTTCTATGCTCTGTTAAGCTTTATTTTCTGTTCTAAACACTTTGTAAGAACAAGTTTGGATTTCTTTGATTAATCTAGTACTTCTTTTGTGATTCCTTCATCAAATCTCTCAATCCATCATTAATCTCCGATGATCAACTCTATTTCTATGAGTTTAGTTGATCTAATGATGATTATGTTGGAAATCCGAGCCAATTCTACCGGATTCAGAATTCTCGCGAGTTCCAGATAGCCTAGGATCTAGGGTCTAGTTAATTGAATCCTTACCGATCTAGCGTTTACCTTGTTCTGGCAGCGGAAGAATGAGCAAGTAAACGAGATCTCCAACGCCTCTATTGCTGCGCCTCTATCGTAGTCCACACACACACAAGTTGGAATCCGCCGGGTTGCTAGCGCCGGGAATCGGATCTCTTGGGATTTGTGAGTTTTCTAGAGAAATAGAATCAGTTTTTCTGTCAAGAACAAACTGTCTATAACGGCACGCCCACTTAGGTCGAAATATAAAACTCGCTTATATATTGACCTTGAAGTAAACCGAAACATCAGTTTCAGTTTCGCCTTCGTGTCGACCGATACACCTATTGGTATCGATCGACACAAGTCTTGTATCGATCGATGCACCAATGGTATCGATCGACACATCTCTTAAAACACTATATCAATGTGTATCCAATACACATTGATCGGATCATATGCCAATGATCAATCCCATACCAAGTGCATCCAACTTGCTTAGGTGTGTGACCCTGTAGGTTCACACGATGCTGGAAATGAGTTACAACTCATTTATCATAAGCGGTTTCTAGCAAAACATTATGACTACCCAGTATCACATGAATTGTCCGATCTCGACAATACAACTATCTCTAGAGTTCGTACAATGTGATTTCAGGACATAATCCCAACAATCTCCCACTTGTACTAGAATCACCTATTCCTATAATCCCTTCGTCTCTATATCTCGATATGGCATAAGGCAAGAGACTGTGTCATCCTTATTATAGCCAACATCATGTTCATCGAACTTCTGATTTATACTAATAAACAAACGACTGACAATCACCTCGTTTGAGCACGGCCATGCATTTTCTCAGTATCAAATCTTCGATGGGCCCTGAGATATTTATCTCCCGTTATACAGGAGGGACAAATCCCATTTTGTTCCATCCCTGTTTCTACACATACTTCATGATACGTCGAAACAATGCCGTTATAGCCGCCAGTTACGGAACGACGTTTGACAAGGTCAAAGCGCACCAATTCATATGCTAGAGAGCATGATGAACTCAGGTCTAAGGACTATACTCTATAGTCGTAATGAGAACCTCCCATGACACTTATATATAACTATCCTGTGGAGTTCTCATTAAGCGGGTCATGTCCGATCATATGTTCACCAACATATATCTATGTGACTGACTGTGATAATCATATCATTGACTCCATGAAACTTAGTCCAACAGTCACCTCACATACTAGTCTGCGCGGTTGTTAGTGTCCCATTTTGACAACCTTGACTAGGGACAATCATAATTTATGTCATCTTTTACTTATAGGGTTTCATGATCAAGTCTTCAACTTGATGACCTATAAGATGACCATAAAGTACTTTGGGACCATTATTTAATTATCCAATAATTAAATAATACTGATGTCAGTTTTAACTTACACACACTGCCAAAGCATGTCTATGTAAAGTTTACAACATAACTAAAATAACTCCCACTAGAATCAAGATCATCTTTTCAGATATCTTATACCTACAGCAACAGAATAAATTCCGTGCTTAGGTTGTGGGAGAGAGTGTGGTGCTATTGCTTGAAACAATTTCAACAAATTACACCGCCATTCAGATAAAAGCACTATTCTACGGTCTACTGCTTGGAGCCTTTCCAACAGTTAGCACCGCTATTCAGACAAAGAGACATAACCAGGTGGGAACCGGGAATCGTCTTTGTCTGACTAACTACTTTCAACTGGTTCGTCACTTTATCAGTTCACCACGAACCTATCCTTAGTGTTTCTCAACACTTGGGATGTTTCTGGTAACTATTCAGTGACTATTACCGGAGTACATTGGTATTTTCTCGTCATACTTTATGCTTAAGCTGCATCTAGACGAGCGCAAAATATGGCATTCATGATGGATTCTATTGCATCAGCATAAGTAATCACACTCATTATTACTAGTTCAGACAGTGTTCAAAACACTTCTTCTTGCTAATATCGTTACTAGCTCAGCCAGTGTCCAAGACACTGCATCTCGCTTGGATAATTGCCATAAGACCTTTGGTATGAAGCCATTCTTGGAATCAAGCACATTTGAACTGTCCAATACCTTATGAACATAAGGATTTTGACACGATCCAATTAGCCTACTTAATCTATGTCAATAGATTCTTATTTCAAGAATTCGCTCGGCTACTCCCATGTCTTTTGTTTAAGTTTGACTTCCGACCCAAATCTTGACAAGACTTTAGCGTCGGGACGTCATTTATGAGATTCAAGTATGTTATCTACATACTGTGTGAGAATTGCCATTACGCTCCCACTAGTCTTCTTGTAAACGCATGGTTTCTTTTTCTTTCTGATCAAGTCAAAACTTTTGACCACATTATCAGAATGTTGATTCCAACTCTAAGATGTTTGTTTCAATCCAGAAATGGATCGGTAAAACTAACATGCATACCCAGCCAATTTTCGGAGTTGGGGCTCACCATCGCTTTTCTGAATTTCGCATGTTCGTCACTTTTCAATGATCAACAGATCACGGCAATTGGTTACGAGAAATCACTCTCGAGTTAGTGACGGATCCTTTCGGATCTGCGAATTTCAGGCTCCACAGTTGCAGATCCTACAGTACTTTGTAGATCTTACCGCTGCTCTCCCTCAACAGGTTGAACAGCTTACTGTGTTTATCGAATTTCTTCGATGTGTACTTTTACTCCCACTGTTCCTTTTGAAAGTATCACCTTTCTTAAAAGACACAGTTCTGGGCAACAAAAGTACTAAGCCTTGGTTTCCTCAGGACAACCAGCGAGGTAGAACTTATCAGATATGGATTCAAGTTTGTTTGTTGACTACTGTCTTACACAAGCCTTGCAATCCCAATTAATCAGAAAAACAAATTTGGAAATCACCTAGTCCACATCCAATGTGGTGTTTTTCACTGATTCTGATAGAAACCTTTTAGCGTAAACATAGACATTTCAGAACGTATTCTTAAATGGTTATGGAAGATTCATGTGATTCATCATTAATCGAATCATATCTCATAAGATCTGATTCATTCTTTCAGATGATCACCCAATTCTTGACTCTAGTATTTTCCTCCGCGATTCAATCGAGGATCTTAATACTTCTGTCAAATTGGTTCTACACTTCATCTTGGAACTCCCTTAAGGGATTCCAGCTTGTGTCTCATCAAATGAACACAGCCATGCTTATTGATGCCATCAATAAGGTAATGAAGTACAGAAGATTTCCTCTGGCACTAATGCTCGTTTGGGCCGCATACATCAGTATGTGTAAGGCCCAATAAGCTTCTGGCCCATTTCCTTTAGCTCTGCTAAAAGGGGCCTTAGTCATTTGGTCTAGTGAACAGAATTCATATCTCAAATGATTAACAATCGAATGAGTCCAAAACTATGGAACCTTTGAATTCGCTTCACTCTATGTGGTTAAACGACTATGCCAAAGAAAAGTCGAGTGCAAGTCATCAGACTTAAACCGTTTGGTATTTATGTTATATTCTAACTCTTGTTGGTTTGAGATATAAAACCCATTCTAAACGGGGCGCTACCATTAAATATTTCATTAAGATCAAAAGGACAGAACTTGTCTTTTATCAAAATGAAAAACATCCAAATTCTCAAAAGAAAATGAAAGACATTTTGCATATAGCAAGTACATGGTGGCTATTACTTAATTTCAAAAACCAAGTAGGAGAGGCTCCTACAAGTGGAGAATCTCTACGGCTCTTGCAGCAACCATTGCTTCAACCAGACACGCAGTTCCACTTGTCCTTTCTTCAACGTTATAATGTCGCTTAGGTCCTGCATATTTCAAAATATCAGTACCACAACAAGTATCCAATACTTATGTAGAACTTGAATTGATAACACAATACCTGAAGAAGAAGTACCATACATCTTCTCCATCTCTTGTGAATCTTCCAAGAATTTTATGCAATCTCTCTTCCAATGCCCCGACTCATTGCAGTAGAAGCACTTACTAACACCAGATGGACTTGACTTGGGCTTATAAGATGACACAGACTTGTCCTGATTCCAAATCTGGACGGCCTTGCCTTCACCCTTGTCAATACAAGATTTCTCAAATCTTTTACCCTTTATGATGTTTTGCTCTGCTGTCTTGAGCATGCCATGCAGCTCAGTCAACGTCTTCGTCAAGCCTTTCTTGATATAGTTCTTGACAAACTTATCATAACTAGACGGCAGTGACTGCAGAATGATGTCTGTGGCCAACTCTAAGCTGACAGGACATTCCAGTTTCCCCAGGTTATCAATGTAACCCATCAGTTTAATGACATGAGGACTTACTGGAGCATCCTCTGGTAGCTTGCACTCAGTGAGAGACTTCACCACCTGGAATCTCTCTACTCGTGCCAGATCCTGAAACTTCAGCTTCAGGCTGGTGATCATCTCTATTGGCGACTCCACGTTCTCGCATTGACTTTTCAAGTCCGAGTTCATGGTAGCCAATATCAGACCACGCACATTGATAGGTCAAGAATTATCCCTATTCTAACTGCAAGTGCACAGTGATGTAGTTGTAGTACTTAGGGTATCGAATCCACAGGGACTCCGGTCAACGATAGGTTATAAAACAGAAGAGATTAAACTAGGAGAAAGCAATATGGGAAAGCAGTAAATCAGCAAGCAGAAAGTAAATAGCAGCGAGTTGTGAGCAAGGAAGCGAAGCGTTAGGTTTTAGGAGTTCTCAGGAAATCAGGAACGCAAGCAATCAATCTATCAGGATCTAATCAATAACTGTTCTAGAACTCAAACACGGATATAGAATTCACCAACTCTCGTTGCGAGAATTCTCTAAGTCTAAGTGCAGCAATCCAAATCTCTTTGCAATTACTAACAAATTAAACTAGCATTAATGATCAGGTTTGATATGTTCACAATTCCCCTAAACCAAATCTCTTTGCGAGTAGATCAAATTGCTCATCTAGGTTCTTTCTAGCTAATTAACCAACTCTCGTTGTATCAATCAACCTAACATCATAATTCTGATTAGCTACTTCAGATTAAGCATTAAGAACAACCTAAACAAAGAACTAGCAGATATGAATCCCTACAGATTGATTTAAACTATAGTTCCATGAAATCCCTAATGAGAATCCTTCAACCTAACAGGTAAACTACTCAGACATGTTCATCGAAACAGAAAATATCATAAGTAGAAAACCAAATATCATAAAACAGAATAATCAACAGGGGTTCGAAATCCTCTCTCTTTCGAGAGCAAGATCAGCCCCTAAGGCTCTCTGAAATAAAATAAAACTAAAGTAAAGCGTAGCCTAAACAATGGCTTAAAAACCCTTATATAATAGCTAAAACACGTTTTGGGCTTCTGTGTAAATATCTGGGCTTTCTGGGCTTTAGTGCATTAATCCTCATTCTTCATTAACGCTTGCGAGATTGTCTGCGTCGACCTTGCATCGATCGTTGCCACAGGTGTATCGATCGATGCAGGTCTGTGAATTCGACAGTGAAGTCCATCTCTCGGGTTAAATCTCCAAAATGCTCCAGAATGCTCCAATAACTCCAATTATGCTCCAAACATGTCTAAACCTGTAAACATACTAAAAAGACTCCAAAACATAACATAAGACTCGATAAATAAGGCATATACCATGGTTAAAACCGGTAAAATCCATGGTATATCAACTCCCCCACACTTAGCTCTTGCTTGTCCTCAAGCAAGTAAAGAACCAAAGCATAAGAAAAGAAGTTTGAAAACACAGAAAACTCATTTCGTCCTAGGAACTTTCACAATCACATTCACTTAGTAAGCCACTGAAAACTTTCCTACAGAACTCAAGACCACAATATACTTCCCCCACACTTAGCAACTGTCCCAAGTAAACTCCACAATCACATTCAAGCATTCAAATTCTCCCTACTGACTTCTGCAAGTATTTAAGTGCGGTCTCACCTAAGGAGTATCGATCAAAGGCACATGGATTCTTACCTTATCAGCTCTAGACCACCATACTATCTTTCTCTAGTCCCTTTCTTCTCTTTCCCTTCCTTAACAACTGATTTTCCCTCATTGGGTATCATTTTATTTATTTTTTTTATCAGTGTTCTTCCCGTTAAGGGGTGTACTTTGGACACATTCCATGGATAGCACAGGAGATAATAGGGGTCTCTACCACTCCTGTGACCACTTCGGAGTTACTAACTCATTCTCAGTTTATTATCTTTTTTTTTTACTTTATGGAAGGGGAGAAGGGAACTAAATAGGATAGGTTGACAGGCTGTGTCAGAACTAACAAGGGAATCCGACACAAAGTATACCAAGCCCTTAGGTGAGAAATCTAAGTCAGTATTAAGGTTGAAGTCAGTAAAAGGATCCTCTGATACCTGAAGTGATGTGGGTGTCCTCAGTAGGTTGATCCGTGTCTGAGTTTTCTAACAGTCATAGAGGCTCTGCAAGTCTGTCCAATGGTCACTTAGTTCCTGTTCAAGCGAAAAGTTTCCTCGAAAAATCATAGTTTCATACAAGTTTTGACTCAATAAAACAAATTTCGAAAAACTAAGAAAACAAAAGCGTGTGTCAGTAGCTTCCTCCCCCACACTTAAACTACACTGTCCCCAGTGTAATCAAAGCATGAGCTCGGTAAGAACAGATAATCAAAATTGAAAAAGTTGAAAAATCAGAGTTACGTACCTCTCGTCGCACGGTGTCGATCGATGCACAGGACCGCATCGATCGACGCAAGGCGCATTTGCTCGATTCATTTATGTAATCGCATTGTGTCGATCGACACACAATTGTGTCGATCGATGCTAGGCGACTTTGAACCTGTTCTCTCGGCTGAAAACACTAAAAAGAAAAAATCAAAACAGCAAAGACTGAAAAAAATGAAAAATAAAAACGAAAACTGACTCTATAGTGGGTTGCCTCCCACTCAGCGCTTGTTTTTAGTCATTAGCTTGACTATGGCACAGAGATTTGACTCATGGCGGCTTCAACAGAGACTTTGAATGTCTCTGTGAATATCTCTTCATCCAAGGAGGTGTATAGGCATTATGATCATGAGACTTTCCAAGGAATGAGAAATCAGAATCAGGGCGGGAGCGAAGCTTGGGTGGTCTACTGCGTTTTCCTGCATTCAAAACAATATGATCAGAAGGTTTAAGCTTAGGTGATTTGTACCTTACCTTTGATGTATATCTGATGTCTGGAGCTTTCTGCTTATGAGCAGTTGTAGGTGCTGAAGATGTTATAGCAGGTTCAAGAGGAACTGCCATCTTCTTCTTTCCACTATCAGATACTTTAGTTCCACCAATCTTAACTTCTTCTTTCAGATGACCATCAGTGGAGATCATCTCCTTTGCATGAACTCGCGAAGTTTCAACTGGTGGTGTTCTATTCACCTTCTTATCCATCACTTTCATGCAGTTAGCCACTTCTAGCTCTTGTCTGGAAGGTTTAGGAACCTTAGGATATGGCACCGGGGGCTTGTAAGCTTGTTCTGGTACTGTTGCAGGTTTCTGGACATGTGTGCGTTCTGTGTCGATCGTTGCATAATGTGTGTCGATCGATGCAAGGCGATTCTGTTTCTCGAAAGAACTCGAAATTGCCGTCAGAACGGCGTGTCGACCGACACATAGGGGGTGTCGATCGATGCATGTATCAGGCAGACAATATTCATCCAGAAAATCCGAGATTATGCTCTCTTCTTCACCTAGCAACTCAATCTCATCCCCTAAGGTCACAGCTTTGATGGATCTGTACTGTTCAGCTCTTCTAGCTTCATTTTGCCTTTGTATTGCTCCAGCTGTCTGCTGAACTTGGACATCTAGCTTCTTCAAATGTGTGCTCAAGTATGCAAGCTTCCCACTCAGATTTTCATGTATAGCTTCCAGCTTCCTGTCGAAGTCCACAGCAAACTTGGTCTGATTCTCTAGCAGCTGCTCCATCATGGCTTCCATCTTTCTCTCAAAAGCACTAGCAGCGGGAGGTGTCTGATAAGAATTACCTTGCTGATCTCCATACCTGTTTCCTTGAAACCCAGAACCATTTATGTAGTTTCTCTCCTCTTCCTGTCTTTCCAATAACTGCTCCATCATAGTTTCCATCCTAGTCTCAAAAGCAGTGGCTGCAGGAGGTTCTTGCCCATACTTTTCAAGTATAAGACTGTGCAGATAGTCGAGTTTACTCTTCAACCCAGCTATCTGTGATCTGTTAATCCCTGGACTGAAGAAATCACACATCTTTCTTACGATATGTGTCGATCGATGCAGGAGAAGCGTCGATCGATGCAAGCGCGATGATGTGTCGATTGACACACAGGACCGTGTCGATCGATGCAAGGCGATTACAGGCGTACCTGAAACGCAAGAACAGAAAAAGAAAAAAAATTAGTAACAAAAAGGAAAAACGAAAAACCTAGTCTAAACCCTAAGTTCAAATCTATCGGAGACTCAAAAGAGTCCCCGGCAACGGCGCCAAAAACTTGATAGGTCAAGAATTATCCCTATTCTAACTGCAAGTGCACAGTGATGTAGTTGTAGTACTTAGGGTATCGAATCCACAGGGACTCCGGTCAACGATAGGTTATAAAACAGAAGAGATTAAACTAGGAGAAAGCAATATGGGAAAGCAGTAAATCAGCAAGCAGAAAGTAAATAGCAGCGAGTTGTGAGCAAGGAAGCGAAGCGTTAGGTTTTAGGAGTTCTCAGGAAATCAGGAACGCAAGCAATCAATCTATCAGGATCTAATCAATAACTGTTCTAGAACTCAAACACGGATATAGAATTCACCAACTCTCGTTGCGAGAATTCTCTAAGTCTAAGTGCAGCAATCCAAATCTCTTTGCAATTACTAACAAATTAAACTAGCATTAATGATCAAGTTTGATATGTTCACAATTCCCCTAAACCAAATCTCTTTGCGAGTAGATCAAATTGCTCATCTAGGTTCTTTCTAGCTAATTAACCAACTCTCGTTGTATCAATCAACCTAACATCATAATTCTGATTAGCTACTTCAGATTAAGCATTAAGAACAACCTAAACAAAGAACTAGCAGATATGAATCCCTACAGATTGATTTAAACTATAGTTCCATGAAATCCCTAATGAGAATCCTTCAACCTAACAGGTAAACTACTCAGACATGTTCATCGAAACAGAAAATATCATAAGTAGAAAACCAAATATCATAAAACAGAATAATCAACAGGGGTTCGAAATCCTCTCTCTTTCGAGAGCAAGATCAGCCCCTAAGGCTCTCTGAAATAAAATAAAACTAAAGTAAAGCGTAGCCTAAACAATGGCTTAAAAACCCTTATATAATAGCTAAAACACGTTTTGGGCTTCTGTGTAAATATCTGGGCTTTCTGGGCTTTAGTGCATTAATCCTCATTCTTCATTAACGCTTGCGAGATTGTCTGCGTCGACCTTGCATCGATCGTTGCCACAGGTGTATCGATCGATGCAGGTCTGTGAATTCGACAGTGAAGTCCATCTCTCGGGTTAAATCTCCAAAATGCTCCAGAATGCTCCAATAACTCCAATTATGCTCCAAACATGTCTAAACCTGTAAACATACTAAAAAGACTCCAAAACATAACATAAGACTCGATAAATAAGGCATATACCATGGTTAAAACCGGTAAAATCCATGGTATATCACACATCTACCACATCAATATAATGCTTATTCCAAGCATTATATGCTGCATGCGAGCGATTGGTCCCAAGCCTTTCTGGAAGAGCCTTTTCAAGGACATAGTCCTTGCTCTCCTGCTTGAGAATGAATCTCAGATTCCGATACCAATCCAGGAAGTTGGATCCATTTAACTTGTCCTTCTCAAGGACGGATCGCAACGAGAAAGTAGTCATAGACATAAGCTGAAATCCAAGAAAAACAAAGATTTAGTTATGTATATGTTGAGAAATCTTATCTAATAAGAAAACTCGCATTATGTTCAAACAATGTTTCCTCCATGAATATAATGATCCAAGATCCTCAGATTACTAAAATTCGAGTGGGCGACTCGCCTTACTCAGACTTTGGTTATCTAGGTAAGCAAATCATTGCTAATTGTACTCAGTGCAACTCTTGGTCGTGGATGAGACAAACTATGTCTAATCCACTCTGATGTCTCTGGGCTCAGAACTTCTGATAGCCCAGTCAAGTACAACCAATCTCTTCTGTCTTGTGATCACTAATAGTTGCACTGCAAGTCTACTAATGATCACCTGCATTACCCACATTGTTGTGGATACCAAGGACTCCAAGAATATCCAACAACAACACGAGTCCTGACAGTAGACAAGATCGGGCAAGACATCAAGGTTACTTGATATTTAGTTGAGGAAACTAAACTCTGAAAGGTTAGCATATCAATCTCTTAGGTCATGTAATTGTTGATGTTAATGCACTGCAAGTTCATCAACATTATTACCTGCCTTACTCACGTAATTGTGGACATCAAGCTCTTGGCTAGATATCACATAACGAAATGAGTCTTGACAGTTGATCATATTGAAGCTAAGCTTTAATCAAGGTTTTGGTCGAGTTCGGTTTTTGCAAATTCAAGGTTCAATAACCAGAATTCCGAGCACTGTGTCGATCGACGCGGACTCTGTCTGTCGATCGACATAACCAAACAAAACCGGATTTCAATGACCGGTTAATTCAATTAACCCGGTTCATCGAACCAGTTATGTCGATCGACGCAGCCCATGTGTGACGATCGACATAGACCTAAACCGCAGATAGTTCTTGATAACCGGTCCAATTCAATTGAACCGATTTATCTGATCAAACTGATCTTAACCAATCGGTTTATGCTAATTGGGATAATCAATTCAATTCTATTGAACCAATTCATCCAATTTAAACCGTTTAAACCAGTTTCAACTGATTGCGATAACCAGTCCAATTCTATTGAACCGAATTATCCAATCAAACTGATTTAACCCACCGGTTCTTTCTAATTGAGATAATCAGTTTAATCCAATTAAACCAATTCATCCAATTTAAACCGATCAATTCGGACTTAACCAAGCATGATGACCAGTCCAATCCAATTGAACCGATTAACCATTCACTTGGTCTGTGTCGATCGACACTCAACCTGTATCGATCGACGAAGTAGGCCTTTTAGGTTTTCTACGAGAAAACCCTAGCCGCCGAATATTGGTCTGTGTCGACCGACACTCAAACTGTGTCGATCGACACTCGACCGTGTCTGCTCTGTGTCGACCGATACACCCAGTGTGTCGATCGACACAGAAGGCTTTCGGTTTTTCTTCGCGAAAAACCCTAGCCGCCGATTCTGTCGAATTCGCCACTCTGTGTCGACCGACACACTCAGTGTGTCGATCGACACCATGCGAAAACACAGAATCGGACTTCTGTTTCAATCGATCTAACATTCTATTGTTCATAAACTTATATGAGCGAAATCAATTCATTAGATTCAATTAAACAGACTGATTCAATGGAAAAACCCTATGGCTCTGATACCACTGTTGGAAATACGAGCCAATTCTACCGGATTCAGAATTCTCGCGAGTTCCAGATAGCCTAGGATCTAGGGTCTAGTTAATTGAATCCTTACCGATCTAGCGTTTACCTTGTTCTGGCAGCGGAAGAATGAGAAAGTAAACGAGATCTCCAGCGCCTCTATTGCTGCGCCTCTATCGTAGTCCACACACACACAAGTTGGAATCCGCCGGGTTGCTAGCGCCGGGAATCGGATCTCTTGGGATTTGTGAGTTTTCTAGAGAAAGAGAATCAGTTTTTCTGTCAAGAACAAACTGTCTATAACGGCACGCCCACTTAGGTCGAAATATAAAACTCGCTTATATATTGACCTTGAAGTAAACCAAAACATCAGTTTCGGTTTCGCCTTCGTGTCGACCGATACACCTATTGGTGTCGATCGACACAAGTCTTGTATCGATCGATGCACCAATGGTATCGATCGACACATCTCTTAAAACACTATATCAATGTGTATCCAATACACATTGATCGGATCATATGCCAATGATCAATCCCATACCAAGTGCATCCAACTTGCTTAGGTGTGTGACCCTGTAGGTTCACACGATGCTGGAAATGAGTTACAACTCATTTATCATAAGCGGTTTCTAGCAAAACATTATGATTACCCAGTATCACATGAATTGTCCGATCTCGACAATGCAACTATCTCTAGAGTTCGTACAATGTGATTTCAGGACATAATCCCAACAGATTAGTGAGTAGTTCTTCATAGGGCTTATGTGTTATGTAGGATTAGGTTGATTAGGGGTGATCAATAGATTTCTAATGCTTGATTGTTTAAAATCTCGTTTATCAAAGTGTGCTCAGTGCCTAATTAGCCTTGATCACGTTGATTAGGATGTTTAGGATTTCTTGCCCACCATGTGTTCGATGAAATTCCAGTTTCTAGCTTTGATAGAACTTTCACATTCTAGCACATGAAAATGTATGTTTAGAGTGATTTTTGGCGGTTTGGAACTTGTTTGATTACTTGCTTGATTTTAATTCACAAATGAGAGTTTGTTCTTGAATTAGGATTAAGTAAAGAGATTAGTATTAAGAGATTAAACTATTCAACTTGTTGTGTTCCTTGCTAGGAGGTTAGCTTCTTTGAAGTTTGAATTAGGATTCTTGATCATCCCGAGTCACCTGTCCGTTGACCTTAACCTTTAGGCCTTATCTTTGTCATTGATTGAATCCACTTGTTTACTTACTTTTTGTTTACTTCTATTTGAATTGTTTTCGTTAGGATTGTTAGAAACAAAAACTTAATTGAGTGATTTGACTCTAGAGGATTAGTGAGTGCTTATTGGTTTTATCCATCCCAAAAAGGTTCGATACCTCAAAGCTACACGATAAGCTTTAGGAATTGGTACCTCAAAGGATTGCAAAATCCTTGCTATCACCGGTCGTCAAACATGTCTCCATCAGGTACCTGATGTCTATTGTGGTTCAAGAGAATCTTGAACTTGAACAACTTGATGTGAAAACGCGTTTCTCCACGATTAGTTGGATGAGGAAATTTTCATGCATCAGCCTGAAGGTTATGTTGAAAAAGGTAAAGAAGATCACGTGTGTTCTCTGAGAAAGTCTTTGTATGGTTTGAAACAAAGCCCTAGGCAGTGGAACCATAAGTTTAACAACTTCATGCTGGAAAATGGATACAAGAGAAGCGTTCATGATCAATGTGTCTATATCAAGAATGTCTCAGGTGTGTACATATATCTCTTACTGTATGTGGATGATATGTTGGTAGCAAGCAGAGATATGAAGATGATCAAGGTCTTGAAAAGTAAACTAAGTTCTGAGTTCGAGATGAAAGACCTTGGAGCAGCCAAAAGGATATTGGGCATTGACATCACAAGAAACAGAAATCAAGGGTACTTGAAACTATCTCAAGAAGCTTATTTGGAGAAGGTTCTCAGAACCTACAATATGGATAAAGCAAAACCCGTTAACACTCCTATGGGTGTTCATTTCAAGCTTGCTGCGGCAACAAAACAGGAGGAAAAGGATGATGCAGAGTTCATGAAAGCAGTTCCTTATTGCAATGCTGTTGGGAGTTTGATGTATGGAATGATCGGTTCCAGACCAGATCTTGCATATCCTGTTGGACTGATCAGTAGGTTCATGAGAAACCCTACCAAAAATCACTGGAATGCGGTGAAATGGGTCTTGAGGTACGTAAGAGGTTCAACAAAGTTGAGTCTGGTGTATGAGAAGTCTGATGATTTCAAGATTGTTGGTTTATGTGATTCTGATTATGGAGCTGACTTGGATCGAAGAAGGTCTATCTAAGGCTACACTTTCTTGTCAGGAGGCTGTGCTATTAGTTGGAAGTCAAGCTTGCAGAAAGTTGTTGCTTTGTCAACAACAAAATCAGAGTATATCTCTCTGACAGAAGCTGCAAAAGAAGCGGTTTGGCTTCGAGGTCTGAGTAGAGAATTTGGCTATGATCAAGAGAATGTTGAGATCTTCTGTGATTCGCAAAGTGCGATAGCTTTGGCCAGAAACAACGTTCACCATGAACGCACCAAACATATGGAGGTCAAGCTAAGTTTTGTGCGTGAACGTGTTGAATAAGATGAGGTACAGGTGCTGAAGGTTCATACGGATGATAATCCTGCGGATATCTTCACAAAGGTGTTACCAACAAGCAAGTTCAATAAACTGTTGAGCTTGCTTGGTGTCTCTGAGTAATCAAGGACAAGAAATCGAGATTCGGGATTCACTTAAGAACAGGTCTGAGGTCATTCATTCAAGGTGGAGTATGTCAGAGCTGTTTGAATCGAATGACCGTTGGAGGTTGTTAAATCCGGTCATGGATTGGATAGCACAAACCAATCTTATTAAATTCTGGTTTTGGAATTTATCGGTTAAGAGATTGGTTATGTCACTTTTGGAAGCGTCGTCTTTTGGGAAGCTGGTCTTATGCTTCAGCTGAAGTCAACACCGAGGGTACGTCGAGTCAAACTGAGCCGTTGGTGGCTGTTACCGGAATCAATTAGTCGGGTTCAGGGTTGTTGAGCTCGGGGAGAGGTATAAATTGTTTGGGTCTTCTGATTCTTGAGTTGTGTGAGTTCAATTTGTGTAAATCGGGTGAGAGATACACAAGTGAGAGAAAATAGATAGAAGTGAGATTTCGGGTGAGAGATTTCACGGTGGTCCTATATTTTCCGGCGACGCTTGTACCTCCTTGTTCTTAGTTAATTCCGAGCAATGTCTCGGCCAGACGTAGGGTTGCGGATTGTGCACCTGAACTGGATAACAAATTTTCTTGTGTCCTTTACTTTCTCGTTTTTGATTCTGTTTTGCAATCTGAGTTGGTGGTCGTCGTAATCGGATTAAGGTATTGGATAATCGGAATTACGAGTTGTTTGATCGTCTAGAAGTAGGGCTGTTTCTCAAGAAAAGCCATAGACACCTTAGATCATCCCTAATCAAACTCTAATCTACCTCATCTCAAAGACTCAATGTGACTACTCATTAATCACCATTTTCCCAACTAAATCCATAAAGATTAAGTGAGAAAACATGATTAGAGAGATAAAATTAAGGAGATAACAATACTTGACTAAGACTTAAAATAAAAGTTTACAAAACGTCTTAGATTCAAAAGGGGTAAAAGAAATTCATAAGATAGAAGGTCGATCTCAAAAATTAGGTCTAAAATCATATATGGGGTGTTTTTTTACCCTTAGTGGCAAACTTGTAATTAAGTTGATCTGAATTGAGCTTGTATCGGTTTGATCTCCTCGTTGCTCTCGGCCGATGGAATCCCTGCGTGAATTTGGGACTTGGATAAGACACACCCATCGGTTGAATTTGCTCGGTGTATTAGACCGATGAAATCTCTGCCGTTCGAATATGCCTTTGTGCATGTAAACATATCGGCCATGAAAGCCGATGCACGTTGATGGAATTCAATTGGGCCTGTAGATGTGTGATGGGCTGGATGAGCTATTTTGTCTTGTAGTGCTATTTGTCTCGTAGCTTGGTGGCGATGGTTTGGGTTGACCTCTGTTCACATTGGTTTTGGTTGGTCCACGACATGGGTTTGGTAACCTTGCATCAGATCCCCATGTTCATTTCTTTTTATTCCTATTTTTTTTTTTGTCTCCAACTCCAATCATATCTTAAGAGCCTATAAATTATAATAAAACTTCCAAATATAATAAAATATACAAAATCCTAACTCTAACACCCTTAAGCTCTTAAATGTTAAAAGTTTTAAGAAACTAACATAAAACAATGCAAATGATGTTAAATTATATACAAAATAGATGCTAGAAATTCTTAAATTATGCACCTATCACTTCTCTGGATTAGCATCCCTGTAACATACTCAAATCCGGTCCGTAAAATTTTTGTTTAAAAGAAAGAGGAAAGCCCAAGTTCCAGCCTAAGCCCACTTTCCTTTCTGTAAAATCCTAGAGCTTATCCTTTTTTTTCCTATAAATACCTCCTTCTCATCAGAAACTCATTCTCTTCATTTTCGGCGAAGCTCTGTCGAGATCGTAATCCGTTCAAAGCACCAGAAAGTCTCATCCACGTTTTTTTTCCTCCCTTTCTCACTAGATAACTCTCGGGAACCGGATCTGTGCTTTTAAACCGAAAAACGTTTTGATTATTTCGTATCTACCAAAATACCCTGAATCCCGAGAAATCGAGCCTACTATCGTGACCGCCTCGACGAGACGAAGCCGGAGCCGCCGAGCCGAGCCCCACGCGCCCGCACGCGCCGGAAGATTCACGGGCACGTGAGATCCACGCGCGCCAGAGGAGCCACGCGCCGGAGTCCCACACGGCACCACCGGAGCCACGCACCGCCGCCAGAGGAGCCACGCGCCGCCGTCCGCCGTCGCCGGAGCACCGCCGTTGGCCGCCGTTGACCGCTGACCATTGACCGACCGGTCCGGTTAGCTGGGTTGGTCAGGTTCGATTTCAAATCCCGGTTTAAATCAATTCTTTGGGTTTGTCGGTTCAATCAATTTTCCTTCTGGTTCAATTAGTTATGGTTTAATTCAATTAGATTCCCGGTTTAGTTGGTTAGAGTCTGGTTTAGGATTTGGGCCGGTTATGGATTTGGGCCTGGTTCAGTCTGGGTTTGAGTATGAGTTGACCGGGTCAACCGGTTGACTTTAACCTGGTCGTTGACTTTCAGTCAACCGAACTTCGTTGGACCATAACTTGACCATCCTAAACCCGATTCGAACGAAACGAAAGCCTATCTCACTCGATTTCTCGTCATCTTTCCGGATCCAATATCCGTTCGGGCTAATGGAGCTTTTCAATTACCGTTTTGCCCTTTTCTTTGGCTAAGGTGAGGACCGAGTGTGATCTCCCTTGCTTCATTCAATTCCGGACGATAGTCCTCGGTTAATATTGTCTTTCCTAGGTAGTGTAGGGTAGTATGGTAACAATTTGATTGCTTGAGAACATAGAACTGCTTGGTTATCGCTTAAAACCGAAAACGTTGCTTGTGCGTGATAGATATGGTTGACTAGAATTGTGGTAGGGCCCCCGAAAGGGTGTTTCGTGGCAGGGCGCGTATGACGAGTTTTTGTATGCGTCCTTTAAATCGTCGGATGGGAGGTGTTGGCGAGCCTCCCCGGGAATAATGGCCGCGCATGAGCCAAAGTGTTATGTCAGGTGAGCCGGTTGTGTGGGCCTTCGGGCTGGGGGAGGTGTTCATGAGTGTGAAAGCACAATTGGATGTAGATTGTGTGGTGAAGCCTTCGGGCCTGTTTGCAAGGTGATATTAGCTTAGGACTTATGAGTCGTAGTTGTGTGGCGTAAGCCGGGATCGCGGGTTCCTTAAATCCGCCCTCACTGGGTAATTGTGTTTGAAACAATTACTCAGGCCTCTTTCCTTTCCTCGTTTTCTTGCAGGTCCGGATGCGGGATTGAACAATCACAAACATAGTTGGTATGTTTGAATACGAAGGAAGCGCCTGGTGTTGGGAATGTCCTGAAATCAATTGTACTTACTCTAAGTGAAAGTTGTATTGTCGAGATGAGACAGTCATATGATACTGGGCAATCATAATGCTTTGCTAAAAGCCACTTATGATCAATGAGTTTAGAACTCATTGCTAGTATTTTATAATCCTACAGGATTACACACCTAAGCAAACTGGATGTCTTATATGGGGTTGATCATTAGTGTAATGATCTAGTGAATGTATATTTGATATACATTCAATAACGAGTTTCTGAGGTAGTGTCGATCGACACAACATGTGTATCGATCGACACAGATCGCGGACCAAAATAACGATTTTGGTTTATGACTTAATTAACTACGATTTGATCCTTGGTTAATTAGGTCGTGGTAAAAGTCCATATATATATATGATATATGCTCGACTTTTACAGGGATCAGACCAAATTTACAGCCACCTTTGAGAAACTGAGAAACCTCTAAGAGATCTGATCTCTACGGCACTAGCATCCCGTCCGTTCCAGTTTGTGTGCGTGTGGATACCAGTAGAGGCGCAGCACTTGAGGCGCTATTCAATCTCGAATCCCTGTTCACTTTCTGCTGCATAATCATCCAGGTATATTCGAGATTCTCTGTAGATTCAATTATAAACATGAACCCTGAGATCCTAGGCTATGGAATTTATACCTAGGGTTGCCTAATGTGATTAGAACTGCTAGAAATTCCTTCAGTGGTATCAGAGCCTTAGGGTTCCAGTTGAATCTGTATCATGTTGATTAGATTAGTTGAATCTGGATCGTTGTATATATGATATATGCATGCTAAATTGAGTTTTGATCAAAGTAATCTCGTTTAGGGTTTTTTTGTTCGAAAACAATTCTAGGGTTTTTCGCATGGTGTCGATCGATACCAATCCGGTGTCGATCGACACAGAATGATAACCCGAATAAAATTTTAGGTTTCGCCCTATAGTGACGATCGACACAAGAGTTGTGTCGGTCGACACAGACCTTGCGAATAAGTTTAATCGGTTCAATTTGATTGGACCGGTTATCGAGCTTGGTTAAAAATTGGTTAAACCGCTTAGAACGGTTTATTGCGATTGGTTTTGATTTGGTTGGCGTCGACTGACACTAATGTAGTGTCGATCGACACTGAGCGGTTATCGAAACCGGGTCAATTGGATTGATTGGTTATCGCAAAATTTGGTTTTGGTAGGATTGTGTCGATCGACGCTAAAGTAGTGTCGGTCGATACATAATCTGATGGTTTCGGTTATTGAACTTGAAATCACAGAGCCGAACCAAAATTAAACCCAATTCTTAGAATAATTAAAACTTAATAAAATTAGTTGTTTTAAACAGTTCCGTTCCTCAACTAAATATCAAGTATCTTTCGATGTTTTTCCAATCTTGTCAACTGTCAAGACTCGTTTCATTGTGCGATAGACTTGCAGTGCAAGGTGTCCACAATTACATGAGTAAGGCAGGAGGTAATCGTGTTGATAGGCTTGCAGTGCAAGGCGTCAACAATTACATGACTTAAGAGATTGGTTTACTTGACTGGGCCATCAAAATCGTTTTGGGCCCAGAGACATCGGGTGGATTGGACATGAGATGTCAATCCACAACCAAGAGTTATATTGGATATAACTAGCAAAGTTGTTGCTTACCTAGTTAACTGAAATTTGGGCGATGAGCCAAAGCTCACTCAAGTTTTAGTGAAGTATGGGTCTTGGATCATTATATTCATTTGAGGAAACATTGTTTGAATATAATGCAAGTTTTCTTAATAGTTAAGATTTCTCAATTCTTGAACATCATAACTAAACCTTTTTCCTTTCTTTCATCTCAGCTATGACTAACGCTCATCACAACACTTTCTCCCTGCGATCCGTCCTTGAGAAGGACAAGTTAAATGGATCGAACTTTCTCGAATGGTATCGGAACTTGAGAATTGTTCTCGAGCAGGAGAAAAGGGACTATGTCCTAGAAAATGTTCTCCCTGAAAAACCGAGGGCCAATGCCCCACATGCAGAAAGGAGTGCTTGGGATAAGCATTCTAATGATGTGGTCGATGTGTGTTGTCTCATGTTGGCTACCATGAACTCCGACTTGCAGAAGCAATTCGAGAACGTGGAGTCGCCAATGGAGATGATCACTAGCCTGAAAAGTATGTTTCAGGAGCAGGCACGAACTGAGAGATACCAAACGGTTAAGTCTCTCATTGAATGCAAGCTACCAAAGGACGGTCCAGTTAGTCCTCATGTCATAAAGATGATGGGTTATATTGATAACCTGGGGAAACTGGATTGTCCCATTAGCCAAGAGTTGGCTACTGACATCATCCTGCAGTCACTGCCGTCAAGCTATGATCAATTTGTTATGAACTATAACATGAACAACTTGACGAAGACATTGACTGAACTGCATGGCATGCTCAAAACAGCTGAGCCTAATATCAAGAAGGGCACTCCAAATGTACTTATGGTACAAGGGGGTAATAAGTTTAAGAAACTTGGCAAGGACAAGGGAAAGGGCAAGGCCGTCCAGATTGCGAATCAGGATAAGCCTGTGTCTTCTTCCAAACCCAAGCCCGGCTCATCTGAGACTGATAAGTGCCATTACTGTAATGAGCTTGGGCATTGGAAGAGAAACTGCAACAAATTCTTGGAAGAGAAAAAGAAGAAGAAGAAGACTTTCGAGACTTCATCTTCAGGTATTTATGTTATAGAAGTAAATGTTACTACTTCTGGTTCTACTTCTTGGGTATTGGATACCGGCTGTGGTGCTCATATTTGTACAAATATGCAGGGCCTAAGCAACAGTAGGACTTTGGAGAAAGGACAAGTGGACATGCGCGTGGGAAATGGAGCAAGAGTTGCTGCATTAGCCGTAGGAACATTTCATTTGTCTTTACCTTCTGGCTTGGTTTTAGAACTCAATAATTGCTACTATGTACCTGCTATAAGCAGAAATATTATTTATATTCCTTGTTTGGATTTGGAAGGATATCAGTTTTCAATTAAGAATAAATGTTGTTCATTTGATTACAATGATATATTTTATGGTAGCAGTCCATTAGAGAATGGACTTTATGTTCTGAACCAAAGCATGCCTATCTATAACATTAGTACCAAGAGATTCAAGTCAAATGACACGAATCAAACTTTTCTATGGCATTGTCGTTTTGGCCACATAAATGAGAAACGGATTCAGAAGCTTCATAGTGATGGGCTTTTGGGCTCATTTGATTATGAATCATGTGAGAAATGCGAATCTTGTTTATTGGGTAAAATGACCAAGGCCCCTTTCAACAAACAAAACGAAAGGGCCAGTGACTTATTGGGCCTTATACATACTGATGTGTGCGGTCCAATGAGCATTAGGGCCAGAGGAAACTTTCGGTACTTCATTACCTTTACTGATGACTTCAATAGGTATGGCTATGTCTATCTAATGAGACACAAGTCGGAATCTTTTGAAATGTTCAAAGAGTTCCAAAAGGAAGTACAGAATCAACTTGGCAAAAGTATTAAAGCTCTTCGATCAGATCGTGGAGGTGAATACTTAAGCCAAGAATTCAGTGATCATCTGAGAGATTGTGGAATTGTTTCACAACTCACTCCTCCTGGAACACCCCAATGGAATGGAGTGTCCGAGAGGAGGAATCGGACTTTATTAGATATGGTTCGATCAATGATGAGTCACTCATCTCTTCCATTATCCTTCTGGGGATACGCTCTAGAAACGTCTGCGTTTACACTAAATAGGGTTCCATCAAAATCAGTTGCAAAGACACCACATGAGATGTGGACTGGAAATGTTCCATGCTTGTCTTTCCTGGAGATTTGGGGTTGTGAGGCTTATGTTAAGCGGTTAATCACTGATAAGCTCGAACCCAAATCTGATAAATGCTACTTCGTTGGTTATCCTAAGGAAACCAAGGCTTAGTACTTTTACAACCAATCCGAGAACAAAGTGTTTGTTGCTCGGAGTTGCGTCTTTCTTGAAAGAGAGTTTCTTTCCAAGAAGAACAGTAGGAGTAAAGTACAACTCGAAGAAGTTCGAGAACCATAGGAGACCGCTCAACCCATTGAGGAAGAGCATCAGTTGGATCTACAAAGAGTTTTAGAAACCACACCTGTGGAGCCTGAAGTTCGCAGATCCGAAAGGATCCGGCACGAGCCCGAGAGATATGGATTTCTCGTAACTAATTGTCATGATCTGTTGATCATTGACAGTGACGAGCCTGGGAATTTTGAAGAAGCGATGATGAGCCCTGACTCCGAAAAGTGGCTGAAAGCCGCTGAATCCGAAATGGGATCCATGTCACAGAACCAAGTGTGGACTTTGGTTGATTTACCCAATGGTGCAAAAGCCATTGAGTGTAAATGGATTTTTAAGAAGAAAATTGATGTGGATGGTAATATTAAGATATACAAAGCTAGGTTGGTGGCAAAAGGTTTCAAGCAAATTCATGGTATTGACTATGAAGAAACCTATTCCCCAGTTGCTATGCTTAAGTCTATTCGGATTCTCCTAGCAACCGCCGCTCATTATGATTATGAGATCTGGCAGAAGGATGTGAAAACAGCTTTCCTTAATGGAATTCTGGAAGAGGATGTGTACATGACACAACCTGAAGGTTTCATTGATCCTAATGCTGCTAGGAAGGTATGCAAGCTTCATTGATCCATTTATGGATTGAAGCAAGCATATCTGAGTTGGAATCTTCGTTTTGATGAAGCGGTCAAAAAGTTTGATTTCATCAGGAACGAAGAGGAACCGTGTATTTACAAGAAGACTAGTAGGAGCGCAGTTGCATTTCTCGTATTGTATGTAGATGACATACTTCTTCTCGGAAATGACTTTCCGCTGCTTCAGTCTGTTAAGACTTGGCTCGGAAGTTGTTTTTCAATGAAAGACATGGGAGAAGCCGCATACATTCTTGGAATAAGAATCTATAGAGATAGATTGAACAAGTTAATTGGATTCTGTCAAGATACTTATATTGATAAGGTCTTACACAGGTTCAGTATGCATGATTCCAAGAAGGGCTTCACACCAATGTCTTACGGCATTACTCTTAGCAAGAAGCAGTGTCCTTCGACACCTTCTGAGCGAGAGCGCATGGGTCGGATTCCTTATGCTTCTGCTCTAGGATACATCATGTATGCCATGCTCTGCACTCATCCAGATGTTTCTTGTGCTTTAAGCATGACGAGTAGATACCAATCTGATCCAGGTGAAAGTCACTGGACAGCTGTCAAGAACATCATGAAGTATTTGAGAAATACTAAGGATAAGTTCTTGGTGTACGGAGGAAGTGATGAGCTTGTAGTAAGTGGTTACACAGACGCAAGTTTTCAGACGGACAAAGATAATTTCCGATCATAATCTGGTTACGTCTTTTGTCTAAATGGCGGTGCAGATAGTTGGAAGAGTTCCAAGCAGGACACTGTAGCAGATTCCACGACCGAAGTTGAGTACCTCGCCGCTTCTGAAGCGGCAAAGGAGGCTGTTTGGATTAAGAAGTTCATCACTGAACTTGGTGTTGTTCCTAGTATTTCCGAGCCAGTGGCTCTGTATTGTGACAACAATGGAGCCATTGCGCAGGGGAAGGGACCTAGGTCACACCAGAAGTCCAAACATATAGAGAGGAGGTATCACCTTATCCGTGATATCATTAATAGAGGAGATGTAAAAATCAGCAGAGTCCCGACGGATGAGAATGTTGCTGATCCTTTGACTAAGCCTCTCCCAAGGCCCAAGCATGAGAGTCATACTACTGCTATAGACATTAGATTTCTTAAGATATGATCTTGATTTCAGTGGGAGTTGTTTTTGGTTTTAGTTATGTTATGGTGTTCATGAAAATATACTATGGTTATATTATTTTAATGAAATTTGTTTCAGTATTATTTAATTATGTTATTAAATAATAGTCTCAAAGTAATTTATGATATTTTATAGGTCATCAAGTATGTGACTTGATCATGAAACTCTATAAGTAATAAATGACATAAATTATGTTGGTCCCTGGTCAAGGTTGTTAAAGAGGGACATTAACAACCGCGTGAGACTAGTATGTGAGTTGACTGATGACTATATTTCATGAAGTCATTTAATAAGAGTATTAAAGTCAATCACATAGATATATGTTAGAGCAACTCCATCAGGGGTTTTAAGGGCTTGGGGTTCTTAAAATCCTTATTTAAGAACCGGTTCTTACACTGTTCATGACACGTGTCACACAACGATTGGTCCGTTTTTTTTTGATTTTTTTTTTTTTTTTTACGTTTCCCAAAAAAAAAAAAAATTTTTTTTTAAGAACCCCATAAGGGGGTTCACTAATGGAGTTGCTCTTAGAGAACATAGTATCGGACTTGACCCGTAAATGAGAACTCTACAAGATAGTTATATGAGTGTCATAAGAGTTTCTCATTACGACTATAGAGTATAATCCTTGGACCTGAGTTCATCATGATTTCTTACATATGAATTGGTCCGTCTTGACTTTGTCAAACGTCAGCCGTAACAGGTGACTATAAAGACAGTGATTGGGCGTATCATGAAGTGTGAAAGGAACATGGATGGAACAAGATGGGATTTGTCCCTCCTATATAACAGGAGATAAATATATCAGGGCCTAACGAAGATTTGATACTGAGAAATGCGTGGCCGCGCTCAAACGAGGTGATTGTCAGTCGTTTGTTTTATCAGTATAAATCAGAGTTCGATAAACATGATCTAGCTTAATAAGGATGACACAGTTCCTGCCTTATGCCATATCGAGATATAGTGACAAGGGATTATAGGAATAGATGATTCCAGTACAAGTGGGAGATTGTTGGGAATGTCCTGAAATCAATTGTACTTACTCTAAGTGAAAGTTGTATTGTCGAGATGAGACAGTCATATGATACTGGGCAATCATAATGCTTTGCTAGAAGCCACTTATGATCAATGAGTTTAGAACTCATTGCTAGTATTATATGATCCTACAGGGTCACACACCTAAGCAAATTGGATGTCTTATATGGGGTTGATCATTAGTGTAATGATCTAGTGAATGTATATTTGATATACATTCAATAACGAGTTTCTGAGGTAGTGTCGATCGACACAACATGTGTATCGATCGACACAGATCGCGGACCAAAATAACGATTTTGGTTTATGACTTAATTAACTACGGTTTGATCCTTGGTTAATTAGGTCGTGGTAAAAGTCCATATATATATGATATATGCTCGACTTTTACAAGGATCAGACCAAATTTACAGCCAGCTTTGAGAAACTGAGAAACCTCTAAGAGATCTAATCTCTACGGCATTAGCATCCCGTCCGTTCCACTTTGTGTGCATGTGGATACCAGTAGAGGCGCAGCACTTGAGGCGCTATTCAATCTCAAATCCATGTTCACTTTCCGCTGCATAATCATCCAGGTATATTCGAGATTCTCTGTAGATTCAATTATAAACATGAACCCTGGGATCCTAGGCTATGGAATTTATACCTAGGGTTGCCTAATGTGATTAGAACTGTTAGAAATTCCTTCACCAGGGACCTGGAACAAGTTGAGATGGCGTCCCGGTTGGACCGAATCCGGTTTACCCGGGAGACGGTTGTTACAATCCCACCAAAAGCGAGTAAATAAGGATTGGATTTGATTATATAGAGGTTGAGGTAACTTAAAACAGGACATAGCATAAGCGGGCATCGCATTTAAGACGGCTTTGAGCAGAACTTGCTTGCCGGCACCAGAGAAAAAGCGAGAGGACCAGCTATATGCCTTTTGACAGATATTGTCCAAGATCGAAGCAAAATATTTACCTTTTTCTGAGTATTTTTAAAATCAACGGACCATTAATTTTCGGTACTTTTATTTCTCCCAAAGCATTTAGCAGCTCCGCAGAGACCATCAGAATAGTGGTGTTGTGACAGCACCTACAAGTTCCGAAGCTTCCGACGCAAACACAATTTCGATCAAGATGAACACTGCACATACTTTCCACTTTCTACTTAAATGAATCTTTGGTTTGCATCATTTAGACTATCTATGAAACTGAAAGCCCTTTGACTATGAGCAATAACCGTACCATTATGGTCTATTAGCACTTACGCAAATCCTCCCATTCTTTTCTTTCTTGACCATGAGACTCCAAATGGTTATCAATATATGTGAATCATGTGATACAGTCCAAATCTATTTTACTAGAATATTATCAAAATGGTAACTATATTATTTAACAGGAGCGTAGAGGATAGACTCGATCAGTTCTTGCACAGTTAACGAGTATATTATATTTGTATGTTTCTATCTTGCCACCTATTAAACGAGCGTTGTTGTTTCAAATTAGAAGTGAGGCCACTGTCGATCATTTTAAGATGACTGTGAGCTGTCTGGTCTTATTATTATTTTTTAATATTTCTTGCTTAGAATACTTACAATGAAATTTCTTAACTTGGGTTCTAATTTCTAACTAATAGTATATTAGTATTTTAATTTAATTTTTTTAATTTAATGTAAATAAATAATGAATTTTCTTAAAAAAAATGTTAAACCAATTACCATAAAAACACTCTAAAGTTTTTTAATTTTTTTTTGTAGAATATTCCTCTTTTCATCTTCTCTTTTTTTCATTATTTTTTATTATTGAAATGCTTAGAAACTCTATAACGAATGTCACAATGGGTAAACCAACCCAAACCAATTCATATCCAAATGGATTTAGTCTTTAATGGATCATGGATTAAACCAACTCGTTAAACAAATGGATTGGATTAACCCATAACCCATTTAAATTAATGGATTAATAGTTTTAATCAGTTGACCCAATAAAAATTTATTATAATACACTTATATAATAAAAAATATTATGATTCCATTCAATTCAACCCATAAAAGTAACATTATGATTTAACACCATTTCATTCACCTCAACCCATAAAGGTAACATTATGATTTAACATTATTAACCACAAAAAACAGTATGAATACGAGCTAAGATTGAAAAAAACAGACTGAAGATTGGCTCTCGAACAAAGTGAGAACCTGTGCTCCAGTTTCTCTTGTTCCTGAAAGTGCCGAGCATACCTACATTCATTTGTAATTTGAGATTATGAAAAAGTACAGAGCTATAAAGTATACAGAAGAGAAGACACTTACAGATCAGAAGAGCTAATGATCAAAGCTATATGAGTGAGCATGTACATATCCTATAAAAAATCGTGTTTGTAACACAAATCTGTTACAACAATCAAACAGTATATGAAAAGGACGCATGACCACGCAAAGCAAAACCGACTATGGCTTTTGTAACCCCGGTTTTCCTATGGACAATGAAGTCAATTAGAGACAGACGATAATAAGCTTACATGTTACAAGTTAGTGGAGATGAGTTAGAGGTAAACAATGCACAAGAAATTAAAGACAGGACGAGTGATCTTGTATGCTAAAACAAGAAAGAAAACTGGATTTGCAATGGGCATACATGATAGGATTGAGTGAAAGGAAAGTCAAACAAGTCAAAATATTTAGGGGAAATTGTTGAGAAAACTAGATTGATTCTTGCCTTTTCTCTACTCGATCTTTGGATCGATTTCCTATTGCGTTTGTTCTTGATTCAATTGAGTATGACTATTAGCTAAGAACACAGAAATTGTTGACCCAGTTACTTGCGTTAATCTGGGAGTGGAACCAAACCACCATGCATCCACTAGTTATAGAATAAACGATGTGTTTACACTATCGACTGTGAATCACCACGAGCTAACCAGTCCGCTTCTCCTTCTTGCAGGTATTACCGGAGTATCCAAGCGGAGCTGACTCGTATGGAGTATCGCAAAGGCATAGATGCAGATGACTACGCGACAACCCGCCGTCGACCGTACCGGAGACGATCCAAGAAACCCGAGACGAGCACCCAAGCCAACAACCACGAAGAAGACGTCGAACCCTCTCAGCCTGCTGAACCGCGAAGACCTCAAGACCTGTAACTCTTCTCTGTTTGTAGACTCTCTCTCTGCTCTGTAACTTTTTCTCTCTCTTCCTCTCTCTGTTTTCTGTTGAACGAAGAAGACGAAGGTCTAACGACCTTTGTAGCCGACTTTTAAACCTTCCCGCGTATGAACCTTAACCAATTGGACCGATTGGTTCATTTAGCTCGGTTTAGCTCACTTTGTCTAACGGGCCAGCTGATAAATCAGCTCTAGGCCCAACTGCTGAAAACGACAAACCCAACAAATTCTCCACCTTTTGTCGTTCTTTCAGACAACCCCCGAAAACCTAGCCGCTTTCCTCTCTCGACCCTTCTGATGGCGACTGATGACATCCCTGAGTCCAGTACCAGAAAACGTACTACTCCGGAAGAGGCTCCACCTTCAACGGAACCTCCGAGACCTGTTTACCCTCCGATCGAGTTCTCCACCGAAGAAATCACCTTCCAAGGTGACTTGAGTAAGTCTTCTCTCTCCTTTAGTTGAGTTCATCTCCTGCATGTCGATTCTAGACTCGCACATTGACCTGTACAGATCTTAACATGCTTCTGCTGCAATGACTTCCCTTTACAGCTGACGCCGAAGCCAACGAGTATGCTCAGCTTCCTCCTGATGCAAAGTAAGAACTCTTTTCTCTTTGCATGCCCTTTTAACCTTCCAGATTTTACCATCTAGAACCCTTTTGATCTTCAAAGTAGAACTCTTTTCAGATCTTTCCATTTCTGACGATTCCTGTTTAACCTGAGAAACGTACTAACCGAGTTTCTCTTTCTCTTGCGAGATGACCCAATCGCCAGGATCATCTCGGAGTACTGCCTCGCCAGATCAGGCGGAGACTTTCAGCGTCTCGAGACCATTATCGAACGCATTACCGGGTAAGCTCTTGGTAAGTAGATCAGCTGGATTCTTAGTAGTATGAACTTTAGAGATTCTCACTAGACCTTCATCTAGGATATCCCGTATAAAGTGAATCTTGGTAGCTACGTGTTTGGTTCTGTCGTGATGTACTGCATTTTTGGCTAGACAAATAGCGCTTTGTGAATCACTGTTAAGTAGAAAATACTCTGCCTTGATCCCCAACTCTAAACACAGTTCCCTCAACCATAAACCTTCCTTAGTAGCCTCTGACAGAGCCATATACTCAGCCTCTGTGGTGGATAAAGCCACCACATGCTGTAAAGACGACCTCCAGCTAACTGTATTACCTCCCACTTGAAATACATACCCTGTGACTGACCTTCTTCTGTCAAGGTCAGTTGCGTAGTCTGAATCACTCCACCCTTCTATTGTAAAGTGATCAGACTTAGTGAATTTCAAGCTGACTTCTGTAGCTCCTGAAATATACCTTAGGATCCATTTCACAGCATCCTAGTGCTCCCTTCCTGGATTTGCCATGAACCTGCTTACCAAGCAGATAGCAAAACCTAAATCTGGCCTTGAGCCAATCATGGCATACATAATGCTCCCTACTGCACTCGCATAGGGAGTTGTATTCATGAATTCTGCTTCTATCACCTTCTCTTTATCTGTTAGGCTTTTCAATATAAACTGGGAGTTAGTCGGAGTAACAACCGGTTTACTTTGATCCATTCCAAATGTCCTCAGAACTTGCTTTAGATAGCCTTCCTGTGATAGCTTCAGAGTTCCCTGATTTCTGTCCCTGATTATGTCCATTCCTAGAATCCTCTTTGCTGCCCCGAGATCCTTCATCTCAAATTCCTTGCTCAGGCTTTCCTTTAGATTTCTGATCTCTTTCATATCCTTAGCAGCAATGAGCATATCATCTACATACAGGAGTAGATAGATCTTATCTTCCACTGTATTACCTCTGTGATATACACACTGATCCTTAACACACCTCTTGAATCCCTGAGACTTAATGAATTCATTGAATCTCTGATTCCATTGCATGGGTGATTGCTTTAGTCCATATAGGGATTTCTTCAGAAGACAGACTTTCCTTTCATTTCCCTTTTCAATGAACTCCTCTGGTTGTTCCATGTAGATTACCTCATTTAGGTTCCCGTGAAGAAATGCCGTCTTCACATCTAACTGTTCCAACTCTAGATTGAGATTCACCACGATAGAAAGCATGATTCTTATTGAGACATGCTTTACAACGGGTGAGAAGATCTCATTGTAATCTATCCCTTCAACCTGAGTAAAGCCCTTTGCAACAAGTCTTGACTTGTACCTTGGTGGCTCTACTCCTGGTATTCCTTCCTTCAGCTTGAATACCCATTTGCACCCAACCACTCTCTGCTGCTTTGGCCTGTCAACGATGATCCAAGTGTTGTTCTTCTCCAATGACTTCATCTCTTCTATCATTGAAGCCTTCCACTTCCTCCAGTCTTTTAGCCTTTTAGCCTCTGCAAGAGACTTAGGTTCATTTAGTTCCAGATCACTGGCACTTAATAGTGCATAGGCTACATAGTCCCCAGATGCAAGTTTGGCTGGTAACTTGGTTTTTCTCTTGCTTCTGTCTCTTGCTAGTATGTAGCTGTTCAAGTCCCTTGGTCCTCTACTTGGAGTCCCACTGCTTTCTTCTGGTTCTGACTCTGTCTCATATTCCTCTGAACTGTCTGAACCTTCTTCATGTTCTGACTCATCTGAGCTTTCAACCACAATTACCTCTGTGGATGCTCCACCTTGAGCTGAACTTGGATTTTCCTCTGAACTGTCTTCCTGCGCATCTTGAACTAGCCTGGTGCTGAAAGTTACTTTCTTAGTGCCTCTCTTCCCTTTACCTTTCTCTGAAACTGACTCCTTGAACAATTTCTCTTCATCAAAGACTACGTTCCTGCTGATTGTTGACTTCCCTTCCTTGGGTAACCAGACTCTATAGCCTTTCGTTCCTTGTGGATATCCCATGAAGATTCCTTTGATGGCCCTTGGGATCATCTTATCCTGAGTTGTGTGAACATACGCCACACAACCGAATCTTCTGAGATGACCATAATTCACCCTTGCTCCTGACCATACCTCTTCTGGAATTTTGAACTTCAAAGCTGCATTTGGAGTTCTGTTTATCAGATATACCGCTGTAGCTGCTGCTTCTGCCCAAAACCTCTTCTCAAGCTTTGATTCTGCCAACATACATCTGATCTTATCTGCGATAGTCCTGTTCATTCTTTCTGAAACACCATTCTGCTGTGGTGTGTAGGTACAGGTCATGTGTCTCTTGATCCCGGATTCCTTGCAAAGCTTATCCATCTGATTATTGTAAAACTCCAACCCATTGTCTGTCCTGAGACACTTAATCTTTTTCCCTGTTTGGTTTTCCACGAGCTCTTTCCATTCTGCAAAGGTTTCATAAACCTCATCCTTACTCCTTAGAAACCTTATCCAGACCTTCCTTGAATAATCATCAATGAACGTCAAGAAGTATTTGCATCCTGAAAAACTTTCCTCGTTTGATACTGATCCCCACAAATCACTGTGAACATATCCCAGAACCTCTTCAGTAGTATGCTTGCCTGTTGGAAAGCTCTGTTTGTGAGACTTTCCCAGTACACATTCCTCGCAGAACTCTAGAGTGTGAACCTCCTTTTTGTCCAGATAGCCTTCTTTTACCAGAATGTTCATGTTCTTGAGACTCATGTGTCCTAGTCTAGAGTGCCACCTGTTTGTTGTGTTGATTCCAGCCTTTGCAACCGCAGCTTCTGATCTTACCACAGTTCCCTGTAGATAGTATAGCCCATCCTGGTACTTCCCTGATAACACCTTCTGACCATCCTTGTAGAACGATACCACAAATCCTTCTCCAGTATAAGTGCAACCATTCTTTTCCAATTGACCATAAGATATGAGATTTCTGCCCATGGTTGGCATATATCTCACGTCTGTTAGGATGATGGTTGAGTTATCTGGATTTAGAATTCTTAGTTTTCCGATGCCCTTTACCTCACTGAAGGTGTTGTTTCCCATGAGAACTTTTCCCCCATCTACTTCCTCAAGATCATACAATACTTCCTTGTTTGGAGTAATGTGAAATGTGCAGCCTGAGTCCAAAACCCACTCGTATTTACCTTCTGTTAAGGACGCAGTTAGGATCATTGGGTGATCTTCCTTTCTGGCCATGTTTGCGGAATTGGATTGTTTCTTGTCCTTTCTCTCTGGACAATCCCTTTTAAAATGGCCCTCCTTGCCGCATACCCAGCATTCTCTGACTTTTGTCTTTGATTGCTGTCCTTTCTTGTGACTGGTATCCTTGCTCTTACTTCTGCCTCTTGAGTGATCCTTGTTCTTCTTTTCAGACCTTCCTCTCTCTGCATAGAGGCCTTCTGCTTCACTCTTGCTCTTCCCTAGCAATCCTGCTTCCCTGAGCTCCACCTCCTTGGCATGAGCAGACTGAACCACCTCTGTAAGAGTCAAGGACTCTTTCTTGTTTCCATACTTCAGAGTATGAACAAGTGATGCATATGCTTTCGGTAAACCAGAAAGCACTTGTACTGCCTGGTCCTCATCTGAAACCGTGATGTCTAGACTTTCTAGATCATCCACCAACCTTAAGAAAATGTCCATATTCTGTTCAATGGACTTTCCCTCCTCCATCTTGAAGCTTGCAAATCGTTGCTTTAGATAGATCCGATTTGGTAGTGTCTTGGTCTGATAATCTCTTTCCAGAGCCTTCCATACTCCCATTGCCGTAGTATGCTTCATTACCTTTCTAAGAACCAAAGTCGTAAGACTTGAGCAAATCAGATTCTTAGCTCTTAAGTCTCTCTCCTTCTGAGACTTCGAAGTAACATTAGGATCAGGTTTCTTGAGTTCACTCTCTGCCGAAGTTTCCTCACCCTTTACCTCTTCTTCTTCAGTAATCTCTTGTAGAATATCTCCTAGACCTTGAAGTTCTAATTGCATTCGCATCTTGAACTTCCACATCCCAAAATCCCCAGTTCCATCGAACTTTTCCATCTTGAACTTGTGCACAGCCTCCATCCTTGACTTCAGAACTTACAAGAAAACAAACACAGACGCACCTTGCCCTAACCTGAGCCTCCTTGCGCTCTTGACCGAGCTCTGATACCACTTGTTGAGAAAACTAGATTGATTCTTGCCTTTTCTCTACTCGATCTTTGGATCGATTTCCTATTGCGTTTGTTCTTGATTCAATTGAGTATGACTATTAGCTAAGAACACAGAAATTGTTGACCCAGTTACTTGCGTTAATCTGGGAGTGGAACCAAACCACCATGCATCCACTAGTTATAGAATAAACGATGTGTTTACACTATCGACTGTGAATCACCACGAGCTAACCAGTCCGCTTCTCCTTCTTGCAGGTATTACCGGAGTATCCAAGCGGAGCTGACTCGTATGGAGTATCGCGAAGGCAGAGATGCAGATGACTACGCGACAACCCGCCGTCGACCGTACCGGAGACGATCCAAGAAACCCGAGACAAGCACCCAAGCCAACAACCACGAAGAAGACGTCGAACCCTCTCAGCCTGCTGAACCGCGAAGACCTCAAGACCTGTAACTCTTCTCTGTTTGTAGACTCTCTCTCTGCTCTGTAACTTTTTCTCTCTCTTCCTCTCTCTGTTTTCTGTTGAACGAAGAAGACGAAGGTCTAACGACCTTTGTAACCGACTTTTAAACCTTCCCGCGTATGAACCTTAACCAATTGGACCGACTGGTTCATTTAGCTCGGTTTAGCTCACTTTGTCTAACGGGCCAGCTGATAAATCAGCTCTAGGCCCAACTGTTGAAAACGACAAACCCAACAGAAATTGAAATACCTGCGCTCTGTTGTTGATTGATCCCGATCCCATCTGCACACATGAAAACACACAGATATCACACGAGAAATCTAAAACCACAGAATCAAAGAATATGTGGCCATGTGGGTGAATAACTAAAGTCTATTCAAACTAAATACATCGTAGCTATAGTGTCTACAACAAGAGTGGAGGGGCTTAATTCTGAGCTCAATAGCTCGTCGTAAGAGTAAACAGAGGCTACAGTGTCTTCATACTCATGCCTGGGCAAAATACCCGGACCCGAATACCCGAACCTGGACCCGATAAAAAATACCCGAACCTGTAACCGAACCGAAATAAGCATTTTACTCTACTGGGTATTTAGTTAGCATACCCGTGGGTATAGGTATGGGTACGGGTATTTACCCGAAACCCGAATGGGTACCCGAAGACCCGACTCAAAGACAATAACCTACTAAAAATATTTATCCTTAACATTATTAGCCATTCGGATTAGTCATTTAGTTTCATCATTTGTGTCAATAAGCTTATATTTGAGGAATTTTAAATATGAGATTATTCTTTAGCTTTAGTAAAATTTGTGTTACTATATGTTAAATATATACTCAGTTGTATAAATGTTTAACTAATACGTTTTTACACGACATAAAATAGCATAGATAATTTCATGAATTGTGCTAATAAAGACTATGATGGAACGGCATAGGAAAATTATTTGCTTAATTTGATTCGGTTAAATGTTTTTGGATATTTTGGGTAGAAAATATCCAAAAGAACCGAAAATATCTGGAACCGAACCGGACCCGAATTGGACCCGTTTATTTCTGATATTTTACGGGTATAATAATTTAGGACCCGAACCGACCCGGACCCGAAACGACCCGACCCAAACCCGAACCGAAACTTGGTTAGAACCTGTATAGGTACTAAACTTCCTTACCCGAATATACCTGTACCCGAATAGACCCTACCCGAACCCGACCCGAATATCCGAACGCCCAGGCCTAATGACTATGAAAAAAATCCAGAGAGTAACACTATCCACAAGCAAATCGCTTAGAAACTAAGATCAAACATACAATTCCCTCTGTACAAAGATAGAAGTCTATGCCAAATCATTTATATATAATATACGATAAAATATTTTAAATTAGATATTTATCTATTGATTTTTATACATAAAATATATAATTATAATTTATTTTATTATTACTAATTTTATTTATAATAAATTATAAAATATCTTATTAAATATAATAATATATGTATGTTTAATTATAAATAATCGCATATAGATTTTTATAATATTATTATTTTTATTTAATTAATTTGATATTTTTAAATTTAAAAATTTATGTTTAATAAAATTTATGCTCATATATAGTGCTAGAGAATTATACTAGTAGACAGTATTTACGTTGATAAATTTCCAAAACTGTATAAAATAAAATAATATAAAATTACTATGTAATATACTAATTATAATTAACCAAAAAACTAACATTTTTGTTTAGTTTGATATATTGTAAAAGGATGTATTATATATTTTTCGCTCTCCCCGAGGCGATTTATCCGGCGATTTATCAACTTTTTCGGCTCTCCTTTCCGGCTTCTACCAACAATGGCTTCGCGAGCGCCTCCTCAAACGAATCCACCACCACTCTCCAGATCTGGTTGCTTCTCCCCTCCATCCGTCAGCTTCTCTTTCTCCGCTAGTTCCGATGTCGCCTTATCCGCGTCGGCTACCACCACCCAGTTTGCGGGGATTATGGGTTGTGCTCCTAGCTCTGTTGTATCTCCGATCTTTAACTCTTCCTCTATTCCAATTATCTACTCTGCCTCTGGTATAGCTGAAGCCTTCTCAGTTGCAACCTCCATCGCTTTTACTGCTCCGGCAGCCTCTAATGTGTTCTCGGGAGTATCAGTTAATTGTTCTACCACGAATGAGTTGGTCAATCCTATTCCTCGCTCTTCTACAGCTAATAACGCTCGACCTGATTATGCTGACAAGCCGACATCTAATCCCAGTTCTGAGCCTAATTCATCTTCCTCACCTGAAAAGCCTAAAGCTAATGTCTCTTCAGCTAAGTTCAGTTGGGCCAAAAATCTCTCTTCATCAGGTAAGATCCAAGATCCAGCCATTCCGGTTTCCATCTCTGCTGAAGGTCGTTCTAAAGTGAAAATTCCAAATGCAGTCTTTGAAAGAGGAGCTAAAATTCATAGTGACTTTATTGTTGGGATCTTTTATGGCAAAATCTGGGCAGTAATTAACTACCTATGGGATAAAGATAAAAGGGTAACAATTCATCATCTTATCAAGAATGCCTACATTTCTCACCTCCCGTCTCCTACTCTTCGGAATCGGGTTCTTCAACAGAAGTTATGGCGTGTCGGGGATTCTCCGTTCTTCGTAACTGAATGGAAACCATAATTTAGTATCAATCCTCCTTCTTTGGATAAAGCACCTGTTTGGGCAACTATCAAAGGGATTCCTTTTGAATTGATCACACTGGAGGGATTGGGTTTCATATGCAAGCCGCTTGGCAAAGCGGTTGATCACAAACGTTTCTCGACCATCAACCCAGCTGAGGTAAAGATAATTGTGGATCTCAATAAACCACTACCGTCTGAAATCGAACTAGAATGCGACATTAAGAATTTTTCTTAATCCTCAATGTCAACTACCCTTGGCTACCCCCTCTTTGTCCCATTTGTAATGAGATAGGACACAAGTCTTTGCTTTGTACAACCTCTGCTAGTAAAGGGAACCAGGAATGTCCAGTTAAAGGTGCTGGTGCTAAAACCGAATGGAGACCAGCACGAAACAACAAAAAAGCGCAGAAAAAAATGAAAACTAAAGTTCCTGAACCCAAGGCTTCTGCTCCAAAAAGAAAGACTGCGGATTGCACAAAATCGTCGGGAGTGAGCTATCTTCCAGAGACAATGCAGGGGTTGATACCTCCATCTCCTGCATCTGCCACCCACGTTTCCTCTACCGCCAACCAGCAGGGCGGGAAAACTTCTCCCTTAGATGGATCTCTGCAACCAACCAATGGTTCTTCTCCCTCTCAACTGTCGGTTTCTGGGATTACTCAACCAATTGTTCAGTCTGCCCATGGTTTGGCTCCTACTCAGCAGATTTTTACAGAGGCTTCAGGTTTTTATCTGGTCACAGCTAAGTCTCACCTCTCGTCGTCCATGTTAACTCAGCCTTCTACTACTCCCACGGCAAACTCATTTGACATCCTTCAAAAGGAAGATAATGACATGATATTGGTGGATAACCAGAAACGTTTGATCGTAGCTCCAACCATTCAGAAGGAATCTCCCCCATCATCTATTCGTTTGGCTAAGAAAAGGAAGTTCAAGAATCAGAATTCTCCGGTTAAAGGTGACCTTTTTCACTGCTATGGAAGAATGTTACAAACTAAATCCAATACCATGTCAGATACATTTTTTTGGAACGTGCGAGGCTTAAACGAACCGTCGAAGCATAGCCCACTATCTAGCTGGCTTAATAGAGTATCAGCATCTTTTTGGGTACTTTTGGAAACGCACGTAAAGAAAGCAAATAAGCAGTTAATTCTTTCGGCCATCGGACCAAGTTGGTCCATTTTTCATAACTATGGTTTCTCGGATTTAGGTAAAATTTGGATTATATATAAAGCTCAAAGTAGGGTGACTGTTCTGTTCAAGGATCTTCAATCTATTACATGCGAGGTGGTCTTAGAAGATGGCACGAATCTTATTTTCACGACAGTTTATGCCTCGAATGAAGATAGTGTACGTCGAGATTTATGGAGTTCCTTAAGGGATACGGCTGCTTCTTTTTGTCTAGACTCGAGGGCTTGGTTAATCTGCAGTGACTTCAATGAGATACTTCACCCCTCTGAAACCTCAAACCAGAACATTATTAGAACATACTTGGGTATGCGTCTGTTTGGCGATTGCATCTCTGATTTAGGCCTTTTCGATCTTACCTCAAACGGTCTTCAGTACACTTGGACTAATAACAGGCCATCAGATACTCTGGGGAAGAAGATTGATCGATGTTTGGTTAATGGACCTTGGCTCCTTAAATTTCCTTATAATCGATGTTCCTTCGAAGCTCATCTCTTCTCCGATCACACTTCCTGCTCAAATTTTCTCCGAAGGCGCCTAAATATGGTACCAAGCCTTTTAAATTCTTTAATCTTCTAATCAAGGAGCCTTCTTTTCTAGATGTAGTGAAAGATTCATGGTGGAATGGATTCGAGCCTGCTCTTAATCTCAGAGATTTCTGCTGCAATGAAAACCTTATACAAGAACAGCTTCAGTGATGTGAAAAAAGGGCCTTGAAAGCGTCAAATACTCTCCAAAGGGAAATGTTGAGAGAGAAAGTATGGCTAGGAAGAATTGGGCTTTTCTCAAGGCTGCGGAGGAAAGCTTTTATATGCAACGGTCTAGGGTTCGGTGGTTGGGTGAAGGAGATAGTAATACTCCATTCTATATGAGAGTAACTACCTCAAGAAACTCAAGCAATGGTGTGAAATCCCTTAGACGTGACGATGGTACTTTGACGGAATCTGTTCAAGAAGTTCATGAGTTGTCTATTCAGCATTTTGAGTGCATTCTTTGCACGGTAAAGGGCTCCTTCTGTCATGGGCTTCAAGAGTTTCTGGATTCTCTTATCCAAATTAAATGCACAAAAGCTAACCAAGCTCAACTCGCTCGGCCAGTTACAGCGGAGTTGATTGAGCAGAGTCTTAAGAAGATCCCCAGAAGTAAAACGCCCGGCCCCGATGGCTTTCCAGCGGATTTCTTCTTGGCTTCTTGGCAGGTTTTAGGCCCGGAATTTATTAGCAGCTGTATTCAATTCTTTGCATCAGGTTTCATGCCAAAGGCTCTCAACTCCACCTCTTTGGTCCTTCTTCCCAAGCGGCCCAGAGCTGATAAGATAACGGATTTTAGACTTGTGGCTTGTCTTAACACCCAATATAAGACAATCACTAAGCTCTTCGCTTCTCGTCTAAAGGATATTCTTCCAAGATTAGTGCTGCCAAATCAAACCGCCTTTGTAAAAGACTGGCTTCTCCTCGAAAATGTTCTGTTAGCGTCTGAAGTGCTTCAAGGATATCATAAGTCTAATAATCAGCCTCAATTCACTCTTAAGATCGAAATAGTGAAGGCTTTTGATTCCGTTCGATGGGATTTTGTATTGAGTTCTCTTCAAGCGTATGGCTTCCCTCACGAGTACATTCATTAGATTAAGGCTTGTATCTGCTCACCCTCGTTCTCTCTAAGCATTAACGGCATAACCTCATGTTACTTTAAAGGAAAAACCGGTCTTCGTCAAGGAGATCCTCTCTCTCCTCCGCTTTTTGTTCTTGTTATGAATGTGTTATGTCTTATGCTCAACCAAGCTGCGGAAAGAGGTTAATTTGCGTTTCATCCAGGCTGTGAACAGCTTCAATTGACTCATCTCTGCTTCGCCAATGACCTACTCATTTTCATTGAAGGAACAGATGAATCAATAAACGGAGTGCTTCAGGTTCTAAAGGAGTTTGAAAAGATTTCGGGCTTATCTATCAACATGGCAAAAACGTCCTTGTTCAGTTCTGGTATTGCGGAGGACTCGCTAAATGTCCTTACTATGAAATACAAGCTATCTCGCGGCGTCCTCCCTGTTCGTTATTTGGGTCTCCCATTGAGATCTAAAAAGCTCAGTTTTAGGGATTGTGAGCCATTGTTTATTCCGCTGAAAAAGAAATTATCGGCTTGGACAGTGAGACCTTTGTCTATGGCAGGGCGTCTTACCCTTCTAACTACGGTTATCTCAGGCATTATCCGATTTTGGACAAGCGCTTTCTTTCTGCCAAAGAAAGTGATTCAGAAAGTGAATAGCCTTTGTATTTTGTTCCTTTGGCATGGTACAATCGGCGTTGCTACAGGCGCCAAAGTCTCTTAGACGGATCTCTCGTTCCCTAAACAAGAAGGTGGTCTCGGAATCAGAAGTAATGAGAGTTGGAGCGAGACATGTGGTCTTAAATTGATTTGGTTGCTATTTTTTCGATCAAGTTCCATTTGGGTGGCGTGGGTAAGAAATAGGTACCTCACTTCCGTTCCATTCTGGGCTTTAAATGAAAATAATTACTCTTTCTCTTGGATGTTTCGGAAATTACTTAAGCTTAGAAAGAAAGCTTTAAGTTTCTTGAAAATAAAGGTTGGATGAGGAGATTCTACCTTCTTTTGGTGGGATCTTTGGACTCCTTTTGGCTCTCTTTATCACTTTCTCGGACAGGATGTGCAATAACCTGTATTCAAAAATGTTGTCAACGGATAGAAGAAAAGTCAACAGGGGCAAAATTGTAATTTTGCCAAACCCAGGAGCAAAATGGTAATTTTGCCAAACTTTGAGAGGGAAGCCGAGACGGGCCAAATATTCATGTTTTATAACATAAAGAACATTTACAAGATCAGAAATGAAAGAAACGGAGCAGAAACAGGTTTTTCGGCTTGTCGGAAATGGAAACCGACTAAATCGAGAAAACTTCGGAAATTCATAACCGGAGCTACGAAACTCCAAATGAGGTGATTCAACTTTCTAAATTCATCTAAAATCAAGAAGAATCAGTTTTTGGAAGTTTGGGGATTTATGGGAATGAGGAAGGATATTTCTAAAAAGTCGAATGCGAAACCGAAGAAACCGAGACAACGGAGAAGTGCGGGTTAAGAGCTGGTTTAATTCGATTTAGGGAAGGGTTTTGGTATAAAATAAGCTCTGCATGGACAGGTATCTCACCCCTGGAGGCGCCACATCTCTTGGGTGCATGCACTTGCATGGGTTTGTTCATTAACCAAAGGAATATTGTTTCAAATCACTCTCATTCTTCACCAGAAAATTCTCTCTCTAGCCTCTCACCCACGAGCTCTCTCTCATCTCTCTCTATTCATCATATTCATAGCATTTATCCAGAAAAACACGGGAACCTTGAAGATTCAAGAGAAATCAAGAACATCTTCAAAGTGTTCTTCATTATAAACCCAAATCCACTTCTGCAAAGCCCAGTAGATTCCTCTCACTCTCCTCTACAACCGCCAGCCATCCACCACCGTCGCCGTCGCTGTAATCTCTCCGGATCCTCCGTGAAAGGAGTGCCGCCGGCTAGGTCTTCTTCTCGCTCTCATCCTCCACTGGTTCTTGACCTTTTGAAGCTACAAATGGCCAGAACTCCTCCTTGTGATCAGTTTTGTGGGTGTATCAGCTTCTGAGTTGCCGGAAAAAGTGGTGAGCTGGCCGGTCAACGCCGGAGCCGCCGCTGGTCAACGCCGAAGAAGCTCCACCGCTGCCATCTTCAAGCCGGTTCTTCAGTGGTTGGGTCAGCATGGTTTGGTTCAGAATTGGATTGGTTTAGGCTTGGTTAAGCCTCAGTCAACACTAGGTTAAACTGATCAACGATTTGACCTAAACCGGTTTAACCTAACCGGTTTAATTGAAGCCGGTTCAATTGGTTTGGTTTGATTGAAGTGGTTCTGCTGGTTCAGATTTGGTCAACCGGTTCAAGCTTGGTCAAAGTCAACGGTCAACCGGAGTCAAAGTCAACACCGGACAACGCGTTGACTCCTGCCGGTTTCTACTTGCGGTTTGTATAGAGGTGTTCGGGAAAGCTTCAGGATTCGTGTTCATGTGTTCGGGAGGTTTGGGTTTAGTTCGGGGTCTCGCGAAGTCGTATCCGCATTTGTGCCGTTCATTCCGACCAATTCACTGTGAGTCGACTCAAACACCGTAAATAGAAGCATATAGATCGGGAAATGAGAAACCATAGAATTAGGTGTTTGCATACCCGGATGTGACTTGATTGTGTTTGAGAATTGAGTTGACTGATTAAGGATAAACCGGTTAGGATTTTGAGACGCATGTTAGGATCGTAAGATTAAACGGATTAAACCTGTTGTGTGCCGCTAGGTTGCTAGTAAAGGTTATTGATGCATACATATAGTCGTTGCATGATAGGGCCGTATATGCATATATATGTATTAGAAGAACGATATCGAGTGAATCTAACTACGGGTACTAAGATGGTATAAAAGACGGAATTAAACCTACCAAACGTATAGCGTATGGAATGATATCGGGATTAGGGTTAATAGAAGTTAAAGAGAAAGGAATGAATTAAGTAAATGAAAGATGAGACGTCGGGAGTTTAGTAAGCTACTAGCTCCAAACCGACGGATCGGGGATTTGATAAAAGATACTTAGGAAGGTTAAGAAAAGGGAAAGTGTTGTGATTGGTGAGCCGTCTACGGATTAGCAATCCGCTAATCCAAGGTAGCGGACGTTAATGAGATGTGAGCCATCTACGGGTTATCAATCCGCTAATCCAGCGTAGCGGATGTGAATGAATTAAAAGACTTTAGAAACCCTAACAGGCCTACTTGTGTGGTGATTGTGCTGTTGTGTTGTGGTGTGGTTGTTGTTGAGCTTTCTGTGCAGGTCTGTTAGATCGTCTCGGTGTTGGGCCGACCGATATGTGTGGATGCTTAACCCGGTCATGGGGCCAGTTAAGTTCGTAGCTGCTGACTCGGTACAGTGCCGAGTCAGGGTGAAGGTGTGGGTGTGTGTGTGTGTGTAGATGTGCGGGACATTGTGTTGATATTGTTGTTGATAACTGATTGAGTATGATTGCTAGAGTCCGAGCGACTCTGTGTGTTTACATTTCTGCACTAGGACTCTAGGGTGCGTTAGATCCCGCAAGTCTAAGTGTTTGGATACGTTCCGGTACTTCCGACCCGATTGGATCCTCGGGTAGTTACCTAATCAGATCGTGGACCTTCGGGTGGTGATTCCGGTTTTGGCGTTAACCTACTGAGTGACGCCGGTAGGTGTGTGATTCGGAGAATACGGGGCCATGTCCTAGGGCCGAATCGCATGGAAACTCAGGTTACCGTGGGGTAACCCGAGTAACTGCGTACGACGGGCTGAGAACAGTATCCTAGGTCGTGAGACTTCGTGTTTACGTCTAGGAGTCGTGGGTTAGTTACCATGTCGGTGACGATGTAAACCCGTGGAAGTTAACGAGATCGTAGGGGCCCAGTATTGTGTTTGTATCGTTGGTTTTGCGCGATAGATAGATCGAGTCTCAATCGAGAGCATGTGCCGCAGTGCTTCCGATTTCCTCTAATCGCTTTCTCTTTCTTTTGGCAGTTGATTGTGTGTTTTGGGCTTGACACGACGTAGTAGTGCGTGATCGACCGTTTGTTGTGTTGTTTGTTATTTTGGGGTTTTGGGGCGGGGATATGTTGATATATCATGGTTTTTATAGGTTTTCAACCATTATATAGTCTGGTGATTTGTGCAACGAGCTGAACTTGGTGTCTCGGCCACGACTGGATGTCGACCGACACTAACCTTGATGTCGGTCGACACTGAGAGCGACTGAGAGTTGAAGACATGTTTTGAAGAATTTCAGAATTTCCCAGAAGTTTCTCTAATTCTAATTTAGCCCCAAAACGTGTTTAGTGGTTTTTAATTATGTTTTTGAGAGCAGGCTCATTATTCTATCTTTCATCTTGTTCTTACTTGTTCTTGCTTTGGAGATTGAGAGATTTTGGCTAGGGGCTGATTCTTGCTACTTGTAACCTTGAGAGAAGGATTTCGAACCCCTTTACTTTTATCTATTCAATCTTTGGTTTTCTATTCAATGATGTATTGTTTAACTGATAATATGTCTGAGTAGTAACCTAGTTAGATTTAGGAATTCTCATAAGGGTTTTATGCATGTTTGACAACTGATTTATTAGGATTCACCATCTGTTTGTTCATCACCTAAGTTGTGCTTAATACTGAATTCTGGACTGATCACATAGGGTTTAGATCTGAGATAATTGACAATAGCACGAGAGTGTGAGTTATAATCTGAATAAACTTAGTGTGAGCAATTTGACTAGATACAAAGAGATTTGGTTTAGGAGAGTTGCGAACCGATAGAACCTGTTCTTAATGCTTGTTTAGAACTCTAGGATCTGAAAGAGATTTGGATCGCTAGGTTGCTAGATATAGAAATAATCTCAGCGAGAGTTGGATTGTTTAGCATTGTGTTTCTAGTTCTTGAACCTGTTTTAATCTGAATTCGATTAGTTGAGTGTCTAGCATTGCGTAATTCCTGAGAACTTCCTAAGTCTGACGCCTTTCTCTTATTGAATTCGCCTTCATGTTTACTTGCTCTTTGTTTACTGCTTTCTTGAATTGATTTAGCTTAACTTGACAACATATAATCTGTCGTGTGGCCGTGAGTCCTTGTGGATTCGATACCCTAAGTACTACATTCGCATATCTGTGCACTTGCAGTAGAATAGGGATAATTCTTGACCTATCAAGTTTTTGGCACCGTTGCCGGGGACTCAACTGAGTTCGCCGAAAGATTTTGTTTTAGAGTTTAGTCTAAGTCGTTTTATTTTATTTGTTACTGATTTTTCTCGGTTTGGCTTGTTTTGTTGCTGCAGGAATTGACAGACGCATCCAGTGTCGACCGACATCCTCTTTAGTGTCGCTCGACATCGACCTTGAAACGGTATTTTGAAGTCAGTGTATGCCTAGTCGAAATACCCGAAGCAACCAGAGCGAAGAACTTTTAAAACTCGGTCTTGAGGAGCTTGCTAAACTAGAGAGAACGAACAGAAAAGAATGATGAACAATCGTTTGATTTTGAGACCAGATGTTGAAGGAGTTCTGAGAGACCAACAAAACAGTACCTACAATGATCAGGGGCAAAGGATTGATGCTGAGGGACGAGTGATCCCTGAACCTGAACCTGAACAGCCTCAAGGTCAGAGGCAGATGGTCAATGCTGATAGGACTCTTGCTGACTCCAACCGTCCCGATGAGTTTTATGCTAACCGGTCAGCAATTGTTCCTCCACCTTTTGAGAGGAATGACTTTGAGATCAAGACTGTCTATTAGTCTATGCTGAGACAGCACCCTTTCCATGGTCTCCCACATGAGCAACCCATGGACCATATTGAGGATTTTGAAGCCTTCATCACTGGAATGAAGTACAACGGGGTGGATTATGACTTCCTTTATCTGAAGCTTTTCCCCTATTCTCTCGCTGGAGAGGCTGCTGCTTGGCTGAAGCAACTTCCACCTGGGAAGTTGACTACTTGGGATGGTGTGAAGAGAGAGTTCCTGCGACACTTCTATGATGATGCTCGCTCGGATCAGCTCAGACAAGATCTTCTGACATTCACTCAGGGACCTACAGAGCCACTCAAGTCAGCTTAGGTAAGGTTTAAGATGTACCAACGAGATTGTCCTCATCATGGATTCTCTGAAGTTCAGCTGCTGGGCATTTTCTTCAGAGGTGTGGATCTTTGGTACCAGTCTGTGTTAGATGCTGCCAGCAATGATAACTTCAACACAAAGACTCCCGAGCAGGCTAGAGTGTTGATTGAGAACTTGGTGAGTAGCAACAGTACTAAGACTGCAGATCAGAGGAGGAAAGAATCTGGTGGAAAGATGGATCACATGCAGATTTCTGAGATTAAGAAGCAACTGGATAGTGTTCACAGCTTGTTGACTGGTAAGAAAGTTGTTCATTTTGCTCAGGACGTTGAAGTGTTTGAGGTTGAAGAAGGTTGCACTGAAGAAGATGTGAACTACATCAGTGGTTCTGGATTCCAAGGAAACAGGTTTGGGAATCAGTAAGGCAACAAGTTCTTTAATGGTGGACAGAAGAGTGCTTTCACAAGCAATCAAAACTCTTCTGGGTATGGTCAGAATGCTGGTTACCAGAAGCCTTTTCAGCAGAAAAACTCATATCAGAGGACCTATGGATCATCTTAATATCAGACACCTCCTGCTACCAATGCTCGTGAGAGTAAGCTGGAAGCTATGATGGAATAGTTGCTGGAAGGTCAGACAAAGACTGTTGTGGATTTCAACAAAAAGCTAGATGCTGTCTATACAGAGCTTAATGGGAAGTTTGAGTCCTTGAGCACACACATGAAGCAATTAGACTCTCAAGTTGCTCAAACTGCTGGAGCTGTTAAGAGGCAAGCCGGATTTCTCCCTGGGAGTACAGATACCAATCCCAATCATCACTGCATTGCTATATCACTGAGGAGTGGGAAGGAGCTGCATACCATCCCCATTAGGCATATCACTGATAAGGAGATCGAGCAGATAGAGGAATTTGAAGAAGAATATGAGGCTGTGAAGAGGGCGTCGACCGACATTACCGCTGGTAATCGGGCGACACATGTTTCTTCGAGTTCTCGTGACGGACGGAAATCGACCGAGGTCGATTTTGAGGTCGATGACAGGATGAAACCGTCCGATGTCGACCGACACCGAGCTGAAATCGGTCGACACCAGAACCGTACAGAGATAGAAATTCCGACGAAAACTCATGTAGCTGCTGGGAAGGTGTACAAACCCAAGGTACCTTTCCCGAGGAATCTGAAGCGATCTAAGTTTGAAGGGTTTAAGGCCAAGTACATGGCTATGCTGAGCAAGCTAAATCTTCCAATGCCATTAATGGATGCTATTAGCAATAACCCAGTGTTGAAGAGGTGTTTGAAGCAGATGTTGAATTCTGATATGGGAGATGACGAGTGTGTGATGATGATCACTGAGATCTGTAGTGCTGTCATTTTAAACAGAGTTCCTGAGAAGCAAAAAGATACAGGAAGCTTTGTCTTAGATTGTACCATCTTCAGAGACAGATTTGAGAGATCATTGTGTGATTGGGATCAAGCGTCAATCTGATGCCATATTCAGTTGCTAAGCAGATGGGAATGACAGACTTCACACCTATTAGGATATCTTTGATTCTAGCAGATCGCTCCATAAGGATTCCTGAGGGCCTCTTGGAGGATGTACCGGTAAAGATTGGTGAATGTGTTATCCCAACTGACTTCGTAGTCTTGCAGTACAATGATGAGCCTAAGGATCCTCTTATCCTAGGCAGACCGTTTTTAACTACAGCTGGTGCCATCATTGATGTGAAAAGAGGGAAGATTAGTCTCAATGTGGGTGATCTGGTGATAAATTTTGACATGGATAAGCTGATGAGACACCCTACCAATGATGGGCAGACCTTATACGATTGAAAATCTGGCTGCAGAATTCCTCAATCAAATGCATCAGGTTGATCCTTTGGAGAGAGCTCTGATGAATTCTGAGAGTGATTTGGAGCTGGAGGATGATGTTGTTGATGGGTATTTGAGGCTGATGGACGCTACCGAGCAAGTGATGAACTTGGAAGTCGTTGATGATATACAGTGTCGACCGACACCACAGGGTAATCGGTCAACACCAGTTGCGACAGATTGGAGCGAGGAGAGAGCTCCGAAGATCGAGCTAAAGCAGCTACCTGCGGGCCTCAAGTATGCGTTCCTAGGTAAAAACTCCACTTATCCTGTTATAGTCAATGTTGATTTAAATAACGCAGAACTCACCTTACTGCTAAGCAAGCTGCGCAAGCATCGCAAAGCTCTTGGCTACTCTCTTGATGATATTTCAGGTATCTCTCCAGACTTGTGCATGCATAGGATACACTTTGAGGATGAGAGCATGTTGTCAATTGAGAATCAGAGGCGTTTGAATCCCAACCTGCAAGAGGTTGTAAAGAAGGAGATCATGAAGCTGCTGAAAGCTGTCCGACAGTAATTGGGTCAGCCCAGTTCATGTGGTTCCTAAGAAGGGAGGAGTCACTGTGGTGAAGAATGAGAAGAATGAGCTGATCCTTACAAGGACAATTACTAGTCACAAGATGTGCATAGACTACAGGAAGTTGAATGCAGCCACCAGGAAAGACCACTTTCCACTTCCTTTCATTGATTAGATGTTGGAGAGGTTGGCGAGTCATCCATACTACTGCTTTTTGGATGGCTATTCTGGTTTCTTTCAGATCCCTATCCACCCAGAGGACCAGGAGAAGACCACATTTACCTGTCCCTATGGCACCTTTGCATACCGCAGAATGCCATTTGGACTGTGTAATGCTCCTGCGACGTTTCAGAGGTGCATGATGTCCATCTTCACGGACATGATAGAGGATTTCATGGAGGTCTTCGTGGATGACTTTTCTGTCTACGGACCATCTTACCACGCCTGTTTGGATAACCTATGCAAGGTGCTAGCTCGCTGTGAGGAAAAGCACCTGGTTTTGAACTGGGAAAAATGTCATTTATGGTCAAGAATGGCATTGTACTTGGACATAGAGTCTCTGAGGCAGGAATTGAGGTGGATAGAGCTAAGATTGAGGTGATGACAGGACTGAAAGCACCAAATTCAGTGAAGGGAATTAGGAGTTTTCTTGGGCATGCTGGTTTTTACAGAAGGTTTATTAAGGACTTCAGCAAGATAGCTAGACCACTCACAGCATTTCTTTGCAAGGATGTGTAGTTTGAGTTCACAGATGAGTGTCATGTTGCGTTCAAAGAGCTGAAACAAGCTTTGATCTCTGCTCCAATTGTGCAACCTCCGGACTGGAGTCTTCCTTTTGAGGTGATGTGTGATGCTAGTGATTATGCAGTAGGAGCTGTGCTTGGGCAGAAGAAGGATAAGAAGCTCCATGCTATCTATTATGCCAGTAGAACTCTTGATGATGCTCAAAGGAACTATGCAACAACTGAGAAGGAACTGTTGGCAGTTGTGTTTGCATTTGAGAAGTTTCGTTCCTACCTGATTGGATCCAAGGTAGTCGTATATACTGATCATTCTGCGCTTAAGTATCTGATGCAGAAGAAAGATGTTAAGCCAAGACTGCTGAGATGGATTCTATTGCTCCAAGAGTTTGACATAGAGGTGAGAGACAAGAAAGGAGTAGAGAATGGTGTTGCTGATCACTTTTCACGGATTAGGATCGATGAGGATGTTCCTATAGATGATTCTCTACCAGAAGAGAACATCTATAAAGTTGAGACAAGTTTTCAGGCTGTTTCTGCGAGTTCACTACTTTCTACACGGGTTGCAGAGTCAGTGTCGGTCGACACCCAGTTCATGTCGGTCGACACCCGACTCGAAAAAGCGGACGATAATCGATCAACCTCGATACCAATTGGCCGATTAGGCACGATGTCGGTCGACATCAACGTTGATGTCGGTCGACACCAGCTGCGATCGCAGGCTGCAATTCTCGACGACAAAGCTGACGTGTTCATAGCTGCAATCGCCCAAGGTTCTCTCTCCACTAGACCTTGGTACGCTGACATAGCCAACTACCTTGCTGCAGATGATGAGCCTGAAGTGTTTAAAGGCTATGCTAAGAAGAAGTTCCTTAGGGAAATCAGGCGCTATTACTGGGATGAGCCTTACTTGTACAAACACTGCTCTGACGGTATCTATAGACGTTGCATTGCTGAGTGCGAAGTTAATGATGTGTTATACCACTGCCATGGTTCTGAGTATGCTGGATACTTTGCTACATTCAAGACAGTGTCTAAGGTTCTTCAAGCAGGCTTCTGGTGGCCTACAATGTTCAAGGATGCTCAGTTATTCATCTCTCAGTGTGATGTTTGTCAGAGGAGGGGGAAGATAAGCAAGAGACATGAGATGCCACAAAACTTCATCCTTGAGGTTGAAGTCTTTGATTGCTGGGGCATCAATTTCATGGATCCGTTTCCATCTTCTTATGGGAACAAATATATATTGGTTGCTGTGGACTATGTATCTAAGTGGGTTGAAGCGATTGCAAGTCCGACCAACGACTCTTCAGTGGTTCTTAAGCTGTTTAAGACCATTATCTTCCCCAGATTTGGAGTACCTAGGATTGTGATAAGTGATGGTGGAACTCACTTTATCAACAAGGTCTTCGAGAAGTTTCTTAAAAAGCATGGTGTTAATCATCGTGTGGCTACTCCATATCACCCTCAGACTAGTGGACAAGTAGAAGTTTCTAACAGACAGATCAAGGAGATTCTGGAAAAGACAGTGGGAAAGACTAGGAAGGATTGGTCTACTATGCTAGATGATGCGTTGTGGGCTTACAGGACTGCGTTTAAGACGCCACTGGGGACTACACCATTCCATCTACTCTATGGGAAAGCTTGTCACCTTCCAATTGAGCTAGAACACAAGGCTAGATGGGCTGTCAAATAGATGAACTATGATCTCAAACCTGCAGTTGAGAGGCGCTTGATACAGCTGAATGAGTTAGATGAAATTCCCATCATGCCTATGAGAATTCAAAGTTGTACAAGGAGCGTACAAAGGCATATCATGATAAGAAGATCATCTCACGCAACTTCGAACCAAGTGATCAGGTACTTCTTTACAACTCTCGTCTAACATTGTTCCCTGGGAAGTTGCGTTCTCGTTGGTCAGGTCCATTCACCGTTAAGGAGGCTAGACCGCACGGGGCTGTTGTCTTGATGAAATCCAATGGCGAGGAGTTCACAGTCAATGGGCAAAGGGTGAAACATTACTGGGCGAAGGCTGAGATTCCAGAAGGCAACATTGTCCATCTGGATTATCCACCTAATGCCTGATCACATTACGGTCAAGCTATTGACGTTAAACGAGCGCTGAGTGGGAGGCAACCCACTGTAGGTTAGTTTTCGTTTCTTTTTGAGTCTTTGTCCTTGAGTCTTTTGATTTTTCTGGTTTTTGTATGTCAGAGCCGTAAGAAACAGGTTTACAGAAATCAGTGTCGGTCGACATCACCATTGATGTCGGTCGACACCAAACTCGAAACATGGATGGAAATAGACCGCGCTCGATTACGAGTAAACTGATGTTGACCAAAGGCTAATGTCGCCCGACGTGGCATGGGTGTCGGTCGACATCGACTGCGACAGCAGGTAAGATTTCTGTTTCTCAAGTTCTAGGTTATTCCAGTTTGATTTATACCGATCTCATACTACAATTGCACTGGGGACAGTGCAGTCTAAGTGTAGGGGAGGTGGTTACTGACATTGTGTTTTGTTTTCTTAGAGTCAGTCCTTTGTTTTCACTTGTTTTCAAATTGTTTTATTGAGTCAAAATCAGTATGAAACTATGCTTTTTCGAGGAAATTTTTCGCTGGAACAGGAACTAAGTGACCATTGGACAGACTTGCAGGAGCTCTATGACTATTAGAAAACACCACACAGATCAACTTACCAAAGACACCCATATCTAACCAGGTATTCAGAGGATCCACCACTAGTCTCACTTCTAATCTTGACTTTAATTTCTCACTTAGGGGCTTGGTAATCTTTGGGTCGGATTCCTCTAATGTGTTTGGCACAGCCTATGATCCTGTCTAAAGTATGGTTTCTGATTTTCCCCTCCCTTGAAAGTAAAAAAAAAAGAGATAAAAACCGAGGATAAGCTAGTAGCTTCGAAGTGGTCACGGGAGTTGTAGAGACTCCTATTACCTCTTGTGTATCCATGGAAAGATCTAAAGTTAAACCCCAATAAAAAGGGAAGAGCACTGATAAAAAAAAAAATGATACCCAGTGGGGAAAAATCAGTGCTATGGGAGAAAGAGAAAAGAAAGAAACCAGAAACCGACAGTTTGGTGGTCAGACACTGAATGGGTTGAGTCCATGTGTCCTTTGATTCGATACTCCCTCTGTGAGACCGCACTTACTCGTATACAGAGGCTAGTGTGGTGAACTTGAATGTCCTAATTTGATTGTGGAGTTTACTTGGGACAGTTGCTAAGTGTGGGGGAAGTACATTGTGGTCTTGAGCTCTGCAGGAAAGTTTTCAGTGGTTTACTAAGTGAATGTGAATGTGAAAGTTCCTAGGACGAAATGAGTTTCTGTGTTTTCAAACCTCTTTTCTTATGCTTTGGTTCTTTACTTGCTTGAGAGGAAGCAAGAGCTAAGTGTGGGGGAGTTGATATATCATGGTTTTTATAGGTTTTCAACCATGATATAGTTGTATATATTGAGTCTTTAACCTGGTTTTTCGAGTCTATTGAGTCTTCTACTGGTAGGCTTGCGTTTGGAGCAAAAGATGGAATTATAGGACGTTTCTGGTGATTTGTGCAACGAGCTGAAGTTGGTGTCTCGGCCACGACTGGATGTCGACGACACTAACCTTGATGTCGGTCGACACTGAGAGCGACTGAGAGTTGAAGACATGTTTTGAAGAATCGCAGAATTGCCCAAAAGTTTCCCTAATTCTAATTTAGCCCCAAAACGTGTTTAGTGGTTTTTAATTAGGTTTTTGAGAGCAGACTCATTATTCTATCTTTCATCTTGTTCTTACTTGTTCTTTCTTTGGAGATTGAGAGATTTTGGCTAGGGGCTGATTCTTGCTACTTGTAACCTTGAGAGAAGGATTTCGAACCCCTTTACTTTTATCTATTCAATCTTTGGGTTTCTATTCAATGATGTATTGTTTAACTGATAATATGTCTGAGTAGTAACCTAGTTGGATTTAGGAATTCTCATAAGGGTTTTATGCATGATTGACAACTGATTTATTAGGATTCACCATTTGTTTGTTCATCACCTAAGTTGTGCTTAATACTGAATTCTGGATTGATCACCTAGGGTTTAGATCTGAGATAATTGACAATAGCACGAGAGTGTGAGTTATAATCTGAAAAAACTTAGTGTGAGCAATTTGACTAGATACAAAGAGATTTGGTTTAGAAGAATTGCGAACCGATAGAACATGTTCTTAATGCTTGTTTAGAACTCTAGGATCTCAAAGAGATTTGGATCGCTAGGTTGCTAGATAAAGAAATAATCTCATCAAGAGTTGGATTGTTTAGCATTGTGTTTCTAGTTCTTGAACCTGTTTTAATCTGAATCTGATTAGTTAAGTGACTAGCATTGCGTAATTCCTGAGAACTTCCTAAGTCTGACGCCTTTCTCTTATTGAATTCACCTTCCTATTTACTTGCTCTTTGTTTACTGCTTTCTTGAATTGATTTAGCTTAACTTGACAACATATAATCTGTCGTGTGGCCGTGAGTCCTTGTGGATTCGATACCCTAGGTACTACATTCGCATATATGTGCACTTGCAGTAGAATAGGGATAATTCTTGACCTATCATATATATATGTTAGATACAATAGAAGCCGTAGTAAGTAGCCGACTCGCTGGGTGATCTTAGATCGCTCATTAGACTCTTTTGTGTTTTTTCAGGTTTAGCAGCGACGGACGCGGGAGGTCCTCGGTGTAGTTTCGGGATCGCTTGTGGCGGACTTTTGATTCGATGATTTTGGGTTTTTCTTTCGGTTCGGCTTTGGCGCCAATTTTGTATTGAGATTTGTGTGTTGTTCTTGATTATTGGTGAACTATTTTGTAAAGACGGTTAAACGTTATGTAACGTTTAATTTACTCAGAAATGAATATGCTTCCATGATATTGTGTTTAGTCCGAACCGACACAACTCGCGGAAGTGGTACAAGTTGTGAAGCTTTGTACTACTGAAGTGAGGATAGCGGGGTCACAGACGGGTTAGTGCGAGCCTTTGTCTCAAACCAATCTGTCTCTGGCTTCGTCTTGTGGCGAACCTTTCCTATTTGACTTGTTCGGGTTCGACTTGGTCATGTTCTTGTTGGATTGTTGACCGGTCAGCTCGATGGTCAGCGGATAATGTTAAAGGGGCATTACAAGAAGGTGGTATCAGAGCTAGGTTTGTCATGGGATTAGAAATTGTTCATTTCTGAGTGTTTTCCGTGTTTTATCGAGTCAAAATTGTGTTTTACCCAAGCATCCATTAGGAAACCAAGCCGCGTCTGTAAATTCGGGGTTGGGATGGGAATAGGAATTTGTATTATCTGTACTAATGTTTATCTGTGTTTTTGTTTGCAGTCAGCAGCAGAGTGTCCTTGAACGGGTGGTGTGTGGGTGTGTGTGCATAGCGTGAGTTCTAGTGAGCAGTATGAGTCATCGGAGGATTGCAACGCACTATCGGGCTCAGTTGGAGCAGTATCGGGAGAGTTTGAGAGCGCAGCCGGGTCAGTCATGAGGTTCACGGACAACAGACCGACCACCATTTCCTCCTCGAGCACCTCAGGGTGCCAGAGCAGCAGCAGTAGACTGGAGGCCATTGCCCGACCCACTACCAGCGGCTTTGCAGGATGATGCGGGTACCCCGGGCATGTTTGCAGGTATGATGGGGTACCTGGGATATGATGATGGAGGTTTACCACCACTACCACCATAGTTGCAGGTGACAGTAGTACCACCAGTGGTTCAGGAGCCGATTTTCGAGGCACGCAATGTGCCATTGCCAGACAGTCTACACACTTCTGATTTCGTTCCGCTCAGTGGGAGCGACTTCTTGTTGAGCTCACTACCTGCGGCATTCGATCTGGATATGGAGCCCATAGACCCGTTTCAGCACCAGCAATGGGAGCAGCATGTAGACGAGCAAATGGCGATGCTCAGAGATTTTTTGGAGCAGCAGATTGGGCCTCATCATCAGCCGGATCCACGACCTGGATCTGTTGGAATTGTGTCCAGTAATCTCGGTACTGTCTCTAGAAAGTAAGAGTATGTCAATGATCAGACATAAGTCATATAATACTGGGGGTCATGATGGCTTGCTAGAGTCCGCTCATGATCTATAAGTCTTGGACTTATTGCCTTTATTATATGATCCCATATGGGTCACACGCCTAAGCTAACAGGAAAATGTGTAGGAACGGTTTAGCAGAAGTACGGTAAAAGTGCTAGGCATTTACTGTACTTAGAGAGAATAAAATGGTTTAGCCACTGTGTGTCGATCGATACACAAGGTGTGTCGATCGACACAGTGCGCGAATGCCGTCGAGTTAATTGGTGTTTGGGCCAAATGGCCCAAACGGAACCGGACAAGTTTTATAAATAAAACTCGAGTTCAGAACCAAAAACCCTAGCCGAAAACTCTCTCTCCCTCTGCGCCGAGTTCCCCTAGTGGCCTAGCAGCCTTCTTCCTGATTGGTGTGCGTGTGTGAACCTCTGGAGGAGTTATCTCTCGGTGGCTCTCTGATCTCCGACATACCATCTCTTACCGCTGCAAACAGGTATAAGGTGAGATCTATCATTGTTTCTATTCAAGAGAACCTAGATCAGCATGTTTAGGTTAATCTGAATCTGAGAATTAAACCAGGATTGACTAAACATTCCCTTCAGTGGTATCAGAGCGAGGTTCTGGTTTTTCTTGTTTAGATTCAAGTTTAGGATTGTTTTTCTTGTTTAAAAGTGTTTTGAATCAACTACTGATAAGAGAAATCGCTTAAGCAACAAGGAATTGAAACCTGAACACACTTAAAATCGCAGAAACCAAGCTATATTGATTTGGTAGAATGCGATTTTCAAAAGTCAGTATCGACTGCGATCGCATGGATCGATCGATACGATCGCATGGATCGGTCGATACAGTCTATCGGCTAACCCTGTTAACGCGTGAAAGCATCGATCGATGCAGGATCGATGCAGGTTCGATGTTGGTGCATCGACCGATGCGGTTGGTGCATCGATCGACACGGTTAGGGTTTTGGCTCGTTTCCTTGCATGCGTGAGAGCATCGATCGATACAGGATCGATGCACGATCGATGCAGGATCGATGCTAAGAGCATCGACCGATGCGGTTGATGGATCGATCGACACGGTTGGTTCATCGATCGACATGGTTGGTTTAAGGCTCGGTTTAATATTTTGATTAAAATTAATTCGTCCTGGTTTAATAAACATATTTAATAATTTTATTAAGTCTGGTTAAACCGGGACAAAAAATCCAATGTCGAAAGAATTATTGGATTTAGTGCCTAAACCAGGATTTTCTAATTTGATTTGGTTGGACCAAATAAATTGAGAAAATCCGGTTTAGTAAATAACCGGTTGACAATTGTGGTCGTCGTAGTAATTAATTTTGGTTAGACCAATTTTAATGAACCAGACCGGTTATGTCATCTAATTGGACGATCGGGTTATGTCTCGGACATAGACCAATTCTTCGGCCTCGGGCCAAGAAGTTAAAACGATTGGGCCAATTATTTGAGTCTTTCTTCAGATTTAATTTAAAATTTATTTTATAAAGAATATAAATCGATTTTAAATTAAAGTTTCCGATATTTTGAAATTAGAAAGTTTCTTAATTTATAGAAGTTTCTAGATTTGCATGATTCGGATTTTAAGAAATTTCTAAAGTTAGAAAGTTTCCGGTTTTAGAAAGTTTCCAATTTTAGAAAGTTTCCAAAAATAGTAGGTTTTCTAAAATGGAAAGTTTCCCGAAATAGTAATCTTCTATTTTGGGAATGAGATTTTAAAATAAACCTACGAACCTCAAATAATATCAAGCGTTGGATGTCTTGTCCAGGCTATGTCAGCTGTTGAAGCCCATTCAATTGTATTCATGGCCTTACAGTGTGAGGGTGTCTGCTTTTGCGTGGGTAAGACGGTTTGTGATTCATAAATGTCATTGGGAGTCCCAGACATTAATGATTACATGACTGTATAGTCTGGTTTTCTTGACTAGGCCATCGGGAGTCCCGGGCCTTGAGACATCAGAGTGGATTGGGCCTCGGGCCCAGATTCACAACCAAGAGTTATATCACGGATATAATTAGCCGATATAGGGCTTACCGATATAAGCTAATATTGGGTGACGGCCAGTGGCCCACTTTAATCTTAGTTATATGTGGATCTTGGAATCATTATATTCTATTGAGGGTAACTGATGTTATTGAATATAATGCATGATTAATCATATTAAAATTTAATACGAGATTAATCATATTGAACATAACAACTAATAACCTTTTTATCTTATATATTTCAGCTATGACTACTACAAGCGCACAAAACACATTCTCGATCCGGTCTGTTCTCGAGAAGGAGAAGCTGACTGGAACGAACTTCCTGACATGGTCAAGGAACTTGAGGCTAGTCCTCAAGCAGGAGAAGAAGGATTATGTCCTTCGTGATCCTCTCCCCGAGAGGCCTCCTGCCAATGCCGCCAGGACTCTGCATAATGCTTGGGAAAAGCATTCGTCAGATGAAAATGATGCCTATTGCCTGATGTTGGTGACAATGACTGCTGAGCTGCAAAAACAGTTCGAGAGTGTATTGTCACCCATCGAGAAAATGGCAAGCCTGAAATCGTTTTTTCAGGAGCAGGCTAGGACTGAGAGGTTCCAGACAGTTAAGAACCTCTTGGAATGCCAGTTGGCTGCGAATGCGGCAGTGAGTCCTCATGTCTTGAAGATGATGGGTTATCTCGATCATCTTCAGAAACTCGACTGCCCTATCAGCCAGGAACTTGCCTGCGACATCATTCTGCAGTCATTACCTGCAAGCTATGATCAGTTCATTCTGAACTTTAACATGCATGGCTTGAGTAAGACATTGCCTGAGCTTCACGGAATGCTCAAGACTGCGGAGCCCAATTTGAGGAAAACCGCCAAGGACCCCAATGTGCTTATGGTGCAGAAGGGCAAGGGGTTTAAGAAATCCTCTGCTAAGGATAAGGGAAAGGCCAAGGCTGTCCAAGTCGCGGACAAGGACACGCCAAAGCCCAAGCCCAAGTCCAAGGCTGGGCCAACTGACATATGCAGGTTCTGTAAAGAACCAGGGCATTGGAGGAGAGAATGTAAGAAATTCCAGGAAGGTCTAAAGGAATTGAAGAAGAAGACTTTTGAGACTTCTTCAACAGGTATTTTTGTTATAGAAGTTAATACAACTACTTCTGATAATACCTCATGGGTTATGGATACTGGTTGTGGGGCTCATATTTGTACTAATATGCAGGCACTCAGCAACAGTAGAAGGCTGAAGCAAGGACAAGTGGAGCTACGAGTTGGGAATGGAGCGAAAGTTCCAGCACTAGCTGTAGGCACTTACTTGTTGTCTTTACCTTCGGGATTGATTTTAGAACTCAATAATTGTTATTTTGTACCTGCTATAAGCAGAAATATTATTTCAATTTCTTTGTTGGATTTGGAAGGTTATGATTTTTCAGTTAAGAATAAATTATGTTCCTTCAATCGCAACAATTTGTTCTATGGTTCTGCCCCTCTTTCGAATGGGCTTTACATACTCGATCAATCCGCGCCAATTTATAACATTAATACCAAACGGTTCAAACCTAATGAGGAGAACCAAACGTTTCTATGGCATTGTCGTTTAGGGCACATCAGCGAGAAACGCATTAAGAGGCTCCATACGAATGGACTTCTTGGCTCTTTTGACTTTGAGTCATGTGAGAAATGCGAATCCTGCATGATGGGCAAAATGACACGGGCCCCCTTTAATAAACCTAACGAGAGGGCGAGTGACTTATTGGGCCTGATACACACTGATGTGTGTGGCCCAATGTCCACAAATGCAAGAGGAAACTATCAGTACTTCATTACCTTCACTGATGATTTCAGTAGGTATGGATATGTTTATTTGATGAAACATAAGTCTGAATCTTTTGAGAAGTTCACAGAATTCCAAAATGAAGTACAGAACCAACTTGGCAAAAGCATTAAGGCTCTTCGGTCCGACCGAGGAGGAGAATACTTAAGCCAAGAATTCAGTGATCATCTGAGAGAGTGTGGGATCGTATCCCAACTCACTCCTCCTGGAACACCTCAATGGAATGGTGTGTCTGAAAGGAGAAATCGGACCTTATTGGATATGGTTCGATCTATGATGAGTCACACAGACCTTCCAATATCCCTTTGGGGATATGCTCTGCTAACAGCAGTGTTCACTCTAAATAGAGCGCCATCGAAAGCAGTAGCGAAGACACCATATGAATTATGGACTGGAGTAGCTCCAGTGCTGTCTTATCTCAGAATTTGGGGTTGTGAAGCCTATGTCAAAAGATTGATCTCAGACAAGCTTACACCAAAATCTGACAAATGCTACTTCATTGGTTATCCACGGGAAACCAAGGCTTATTACTTCTATCTACGTTCCGAGAACAAGATCTTTGTTGCCCGGGATTGTAACTTTCTTGAGAGGGAGTTTCTCTCTAAGAAAGACAGTGGGAGTAAGGTACTGCTTGAAGAAATTCAAGATGAACAGGATACTGCTCAACCTAATGAGAAAGAGCAGCAGGAGGACCTACAAGAAATTGTAGAGCCTGAACCTGTAGTACCTGAAGTTCGAAGATCCGGGAGGATCCGTCACGAACCCGAGAGATATCAAGGATTCCTCGTGACTGACTGTCATGATCTTCTGATCATTGATGGTGATGAACCATCGAACTTCAATCAAGCCATGATGGGCCCAGATTCCTCTAAGTGGCGCAAGGCCACTGATTCCGAAATGGACTCCATGTCGGTCAACCAAGTGTTTTCGTTGGTTGACTTACCCGCTGGTGTAAAAGCCATCGAGTGCAAATGGATCTTCAAGAAGAAGATTGACGTGGATGGAAATGTCCAGATTTATAAAGCCAGGTTGGTGGCAAAAGGTTTCAGACAAGTTCACGGTGTGGATTACGATGAAACCTATTCACCAGTGGCTATGATGAAATCTATTCGGATTCTACTAGCAACTGCAGCTTTTCATGATTATGAAATTTGGCAGATGGACGTGAAAACCGCCTTCCTGAATGGTATTCTGGAAGAGGATGTGTATATGACACAACCTGACGGTTACATAGATCCAAAGAATGCTGAAAAAGTATGCAAGCTTCATAAATCCATTTATGGATTGAAGCAAGCATCGAGGAGCTGGAATCTTCGTTTTGATGAAGCGATCAAGCAATTTGACTTCATCAGAAACGAAGAAGAACAATGCGTGTATAAGAAATCTAGTGGGAGCAAGATTGTATTTCTTATTCTGTATGTCGATGACATACTGCTTCTCGGAAACGACGTTCCAATGCTAAAGTCGGTAAAGGACTGGCTTGGAAGTTGTTTTTCCATGAAAGACATGGGTGAAGCCGCATACGTTCTTGGAATTAGGATCTATAGAGATAGATCTAAAAAGCTGATAGGCTTGTGTCAAGACTCATACATTGACAAAGTCCTGCAAAGATTCAGCATGAAAGATTCCAAGAAGGGCTTCGCGCCAATGGTACATGGCACAACGCTAAGCAAGAAGCAGAGCCCTACGTCGGCTGCTGAGCTTGAGCGCATGAAAAATATTCCTTATGCATCTGCAATAGGATCTATCATGTATGCCATGATCTGTACTCGTCCTGATGTTGCTTATGCATTGAGCATGACGAGTAGATACCAGTCAAATCCAGGTGAAAACCATTGGATTGCCGTAAAGAACATCTTGAAGTATCTGAGACATACTAAGGATAAGTTATTGGTGTACGGTGGAAGTGATGTGCTTAAAGTCAGTGGATTCACGGACGCAAGTTTCCAGACAGACCAAGATGATTTCCGGTCACAGTCCGGTTATATCTTTAGTCTTAATGGCGGTGCAATCAGTTGGAGAAGCTCCAAGCAAGACACCGTTGCTGATTCCACTACAGAAGCTGAATATATCGCCGCTTCAGAAGCTGCGAAGGAAGCTGTTTGGATACGAAAGTTCATCATTGAACTAGGTGTGATACCAGATGCGGCTGAGCCTCTGGCACTGTTTTGTGATAACAATGGTGCTATTGCTCAGGCAAAGGAACCAAGATCACACCAGAAATCCAAGCATGTTCAAAGAAGATTTCACTTGATACGTGACATTGTTAATAGAAAGGAAGTCAAGATCAGCCGAGTCCCGACAGATGATAATGTCGCTGATCCGTTGACAAAGCCACTCCCAAGGCCTAAGCTCGAGTTCCTGACTGAAGCTGTAGGCATTAGAAACATTGAAATGTAATCTAAGTTTGAATGGGAGTTTGAGGGCTTTATTTAGTTATTTGATATGTTCTTGTAAAACATTTTATGTTTAATGAAATTATAATTTCAAGATTATTTTAACTGTGATGAAATAATCGTTCCAAAATGATATGAACCATTTTATAGGTCATCGAAGTAAATGACTTGATCTTGAGTCATCGAAGTCATTTAGCTTGATCATGAGACCCTATATTTGAATAGATGTTTTATATCATCCCGTCCCTAGTCGAAGGTTGTTGAAATTGGAACACCAACAACCGTGTGAGACTGGATTGGTACGTGACTTATGACAAAGTCTCAGTGTGTCATAGATGCGCGGCATCAAAGTCAGTACATAGGTGTATGTTTGGGAACATACGACCGGACAAGACCCGCTTATAAGAACTCTTCAGGATATTTATATCTGTGTCATAAGAGATTCTTACTACGACTATAGAGTATAGTCCTTAGACCTGAGTTCGCATGCATGTGACTGCACATGGACTGATGCACTTTGATCATTGTCTAACGCTATCGTTCTGCGATAGTTATAAGGACCTTGTTTGGGTACATTATGAAATGAGTAGTTTACAGTGATGGAACAAGACGGAATTTGTCCCTCCAATATAAATGGAGTGAATATCTCTAGGCCAATCGGAGATTTGAATACTGGAAAATGCATGGCCATGCTCAAACGGACTGTCCCGAGTCGTTTGGATTGTCAGTATCAAATCAGAGTCCGATGAACAAGATTAGGCTTTATGAGGATGACACTAATCTTGCCTTATGACTAATCGAGATATTGAGACAAAAGGGATTATGAATACAGAGATTCCAGTACAAGTGGGAGATTGTTGGAATTGTGTCCAGTAATCTCGGTACTGTCTCTAGAAAGTAAGAGTATGTCAATGATCAGACATAAGTCATATAATACTGGGGGTCATGATGGCTTGCTAGAGTCCGCTCATGATCTATAAGTCTTGGACTTATTGCCTTTATTATATGATCCCATATGGGTCACACGCCTAAGCTAACAGTAAAATGTGTAGGAACGGTTTAGCAGAAGTACGGTAAAAGTGCTAGGCATTTACTGTACTTAGAGAGAATAAAACGGTTTAGCCACTGTGTGTCGATCGATACACAAGGTGTGTCGATCGACACAGTGCGCGAATGCCGTCGAGTTAATTGGTGTTTGGGCCAAATGGCCCAAACGGAACCGGACAAGTTTTATAAATAAAACTCGAGTTCAGAACCAAAAACCCTAGCCGAAAACTCTCTCTCCCTCTGCGCCGAGTTCCCCTAGTGGCCTAGCAGCCTTCTTCCTGATTGGTGTGCGTGTGTGAACCTCTGGAGGAGTTATCTCTCGGTGGCTCTCTGATCTCCGACATACCATCTCTTACCGCTGCAAACAGGTATAAGGTGAGATCTATCATTGTTTCTATTCAAGAGAACCTAGATCAGCATGTTTAGGTTAATCTGAATCTGAGAATTAAACCAGGATTGACTAAACATTCCCTTCAGGATCACCACGTACGCCGTTGGATAGGTCTGCATCACAGTCACCTTGTTCTACTGAGCCATTATCTGAGACCGAGCCGATTTCCGAGTCGGATATGCAGTTCGAGCCAGTCACACCGCCAGTTACACCACCAGTGGAGATGTTGGAGTCGCCGCCAGCGATGCCGACATACCGGGCATGCAGCGCATGCGGAGTGCAGGGGTTTCACTTGTACTGGTGTCCTCAACCAGTAGACCCACGCTCTCGTGAGCCGTAACAGCCGGTACATGGTCCTTATTACTGTCAGGTGTGTGGCATTGATGGCCACCTTGCACTGATATGCCCGATCGCAGGACCAGGACTGCGTATATCCGATGCGGAGCCGTACCGTGCGTTGTTATGAGAGGGTTATCGACCGGGACCCAGTCGTCGAGATCTTGAGCTTATTCAGCCGCCAGTCGCTCAGCCGCCAGCAGTGCCGCCACTAGTCCAGCCGCCACGACCAGTGAGGATTTGCCAGTTGTGTGGAGATGAGGATCACCGAGCTTCAATTTTCTCCCGTAGGCCTCACCCAGAGCCTACCATTGTCTGTCAGTTATCTGATCATGAGGGACACGTCGCTCGTCTTTGCCCGATGGCCGAGCCACAGCAGGTTGGAGCACCGTCCCGAGATGCACACCCACCGCACCCTCCCGGCACACCTGCCAGTGGTTACCGCAGTGAGCCGCGATGCCGCATGTGTTGGGCATTCCGGTCTTGTTGGGGTTGTTAGGGCTAGGGTGTAGTTAGGCCAGGTAAGTACGGGTACTAACCAAGTTTTTTGTTTGTGTATATAGATCGGCAACCTTTGCATGTCGTCTTTGACATCTTTCGGATATGGCGGTACGGTTTTGGAGTTATGGTTATGGTAGCGGCCGCCATGTAGTATTTCTGATCAAACTATGTATTAAAACCTCGATATGTATATTATGTTGTTTTGTATATATGTGTGATGCATAATGTTCAGTTTATCGTTATGGCTTGTGTAGTGATTGTTTGCATGCGTGTGATGGTTTAAATGCAAATTAATTACCATGCGAAATCTGATGATGAGCGGAAGTGACGACCGTTCATCATAACCTAAACCCAGACTGACGACATATTGATTGCGCGATTGTGTGTGGTAATTGCTTGCTTTTGTGTTTATTGCTTGCGTGCTTTATTTAATGCTTGAGTGGTGCATTGGATAATTAGGATTGTGTTTCGTTCGTTGGTGTAGCGCTATTAGGTTGCTAGAATTATTTTAATAGCATGCATAGCATTCGATGATCGTTGATGGTGTTGGTAAGCCGTTCGATTGCTAGTTCTGTTTTGTTGGCTTGAGTAGTTTAAATTTTCTTGCAATCGTTAAGTTGTTAGAGATAGAGAGTGGTAGAACCTTTTCGTTTAAGGTATTGAGCTAACTCGGGAATGGTTGCATTCGACCGTCAATTCACGAGAGAGCGGAATTATAGTGTATCGTTACTTAATCATGAGTAATTGTTGGGTACATGATTAATTAACTATATCTCTATGAGGACGTAATATCGGGGAGTGGATTGGTTTGAATTTAACCGCTCCAGTGAAAGTTGTTGAATTGAATTTAGGACGGAATGGACGATGCGATATGAATATGAGACCGAAGCCGAACCCGAAAGCGAGATGGAGTGTAAAGAAGCCATGAGACAAGTTGACCCGTGAAATAAAGTCGTTGGTATATATCGTCAGTGGAAAATGTATCAGTGCAAGGCAATTGGAAGAACGAAGTTGTTGGTATGATGAGTTAGCAAAACGATTTGAGGGAACGTCAGCGACAGTGTGGAAACCAGAGTGAAGTGATCAGTGTGAATTGAATGGAGTCTTAGCAGGGTCAGATTCAGAGATCAAAAATTCTTGGGGAGCGTTCTGGAAGGAAGAGTCAGTGACGGGAACAGAGTGGGGTTATTAGTACGGATGGAGTTAGAGCCATAGAGACGTCGGGTTTAGAATACAGATTCTTGAAGAGTGTCTTGGGGAGACAAATCAGTATCGGGAAGGATGTAGAAGATGAAGCGAATTGGGGAAGTCAGAAGTGAGAATCAGAGCAAAGTAGTTAATTGCGAAAGTTCGAGGTTCAAGAGAGATCAGTTAAAGAGAAAAATGGCAAAGTGAAACGAGACCGGGAAATCAAAAAGTGAAGTGGAACCAGAAGTCGGGAAGTGAAGCAGTAGTTGAGTGAGAAAGAATAAAGAGAAAATGAAGGAGTGCCATCAAGATCAGGGATCGAGTAATGGAGTGGCAGCCGAGTGAGCAGTACGAAGGTCAGTGAAAAGTTTGAGACAAGATAGCAAAGCGCCAAAGAATCTTGGAAGTGGGTTCTGAGTGTCAGTGTTCAAGTAAAAAGATGTTGGTGTATGAGAAGGAGGAAGTAATAGCGCGTGAGGAAGCAACTTGCGGGATTGGGTGCCGATTCAAAGTCTATTAGTGACGGAGAATTCGGGGACCGAATTCCTGTAATTGGGGAAGAATGTAATACCATGTATTCAAAAATGTGGTCAACGGGTATAAGAAAAGTCAATAGGGGCAAAATTATAATTTTGCCAAATCCAGGGGCAAAATTACAAAATGTTTTTGTTTTATAACACAAAGAACATTTACAAGATCATAAATGGAAGAAACGGAGCAGAAACAGGTTTTTCGGCTTGTCGGAAATGGAAACTAACTAAACCGAGAAAACTTCAGAAATTCATAACCGGAGCTACGGAACTCCAAATGAGGTGATTCAACTTTCTAAATTCGTCTAAAATCAAGGAGAATCAGTTTTTGGAAGTTTGGGGATTTATGGGAATGAGGAAGGATTTTTCTAAAAAGTCAAATGTGAAACCGAAGAAACCTAGACAACGGAGAAGTGCGGGTTAAGATCTGGTTTAGTTCGGTTTAGGGAAGGGTTTTGGTACAAAATAAGCTCTGCATGGACAGGAGTCTCACCCCTGGAGGTGCCACATCTCTTGGGTGCATGCACTTGCATGGGTATGTTCGTGAACCAAAGGATTATTTTTTCAAATCACTCTCATTCTTCACCAAAAAATTCTCTCTCTAGCCTCTCACCCACGAGCTCTCTCTCATCTCTCTCTATTCATTAGATTCATAGCATTTATCCAGAAAAACCCAGGAACCTTTGAAGATTCAAGAGAAATCAAGAACATCTTCAAAGTGTTCTTCATGACTTGAAGAACAAGAAAGCCCATAACTTCTTCATTATAAACTCAAATCCACTTCTGCAAAGCCCAGTAGCTTCCTCTCACTCTCCTCTACGACCGCCAGCTATCCACCACCATCGCCGTCGCCAGAATCTCGCCGGATCCACCGTGAAAGGAGTGCCGCCGGCTATATCTTCTTCGCTCTCTCATCCTCCACAGGTTCTTGACCTTTTGAAGCTACAAATGGCCAGATCTCCTCCATTTGATCATTTTTGTGGGTGGATCAGCTTCTGAGTCGCTGGAAAAAGTGGTGAACCGGCCGGTCAATGCCGGAGCCGCCGTCGGTCAACGTCGGAGAAGCTCGCCGGAGAAGCTCCACCGCCGCCATCTTCAAGCCGGTTCTTCAGTGGTTGGGTCAGCATATTTTGGTTCAGAATTGGATTGGTTTTGGCTTGGTTAAGCCTCGGTCAACGTTAGGTTAAATTGGTCAACGATTTGACCTAAACCGGTTTAACCTAACCGGTTTAATTGAAGCCGGTTCAATTGGTTTAGTTTGATTGAAGTGGTTCAGCTGGTTCATATTGGGCCAACCGGTTCAAGCTTGGTCAAAGTAAAAGTCAACGGTCAACTGGTGTCAAAGTCATCGCCTGCCAACGCCGTGGTCAATGCCGGTCAATGCGTTGACTCCGGTCGTGATAGATTCCCGGATAGGATAGACTCTTTGATGGATCGAATGATAATCTGATCACGGATCAGGGGTGGATCGAAGGAGACCGTCAAAGGTTGCGGATGGCCTTTGGTATTCCCCGACTTCAAAGATGATCGAAGAAGTAACCCTTAACAACGAACTCTAAGAAGGTTTGTTGCTTTGGAAGTAACCCTTGCCAAAGAAACGAAAATGTTCAACCAAGAACAAAGAGATGAACTCTCAAAGAAGAAGATAAAAAATCGATGTGTCTTAAAATGATCAATAGTTTGGTACTTATATAAGAGAAATAGAATGTAAAAAGACTAAAATTGTAGTAATTAATAGCAAAGACCAAAGACTAAATTAAATAGAGTCAAAGAACTCTTCGGATCCCGAAAACTCCTTAGAGTGACTCTTCGGCCGCTTTTCCTTCCTTGGTGCGGTCATGGTACGTCCCGGATCATGCAAACGGATGTTTCTTCGAATAACTCTTGATTGGGTCGGACTATAAGTGAAAACTCACGTCCAATCTTCATCCTTAGTCCATTGGCACGTTCCTTTGAAGTTTGGTCGGAAGAAAAGTCGAATGGGTCGATAGAAATAGTAGTGTTCCGACCCACCGGTGATTCAGCTCGGACCAACGCGTTTCTGTCACGACCATTAGTCTTAGAATGGGATTTAGGTCGCGAAAGAGAACGTCTCGGTCGAGTGAATCGATCATCTGGTCGTGGTTCCAAATGTAGCTCTATTCCCGGACGTGTTGGGTCGATACGGTACACGGCCGTGCGGTCACTGCGGACGGTTGGACAAACCTCAGTTTCTCCTTGTTTCAGCTGCGTTCCAAGCGGTTCCTCATCGTCTGAGCTATCTTGATCTGATGTCCTAGCTCGGAATCCATCAGGCCGGTTGCTACTTGCGGGTTGTATAGAGGTGTTCGGGAAAGCTTTGGGATTCATGTTCGTGTGTTCGGGAGTTTCGGGTTTAGTTCAGGGTCTCGGAAAGTCGTATCGGCATCCGTGCTGTTCATTCCGACCATTTCACTCTGAGTCGACTCAAACACCGTAAATAGAAGCATATAGATCGGGAAATGAGAAACTGTAGAATTAGGTGTTTGCATACCCGGATGTGACTTGATTGTGATTGAGAATTGAGTTGATGATTAAGGATAAATCGGTTAGGATTTTGAGACGCATGTTAGGATCGTAAGATTAAATGGATTAAACATGTTCTGTGCCGCTAGATTGCTAGTAACGTTGATTGATGCATACATATAGTCGTTGCTGTTGGATAGTTCAGTTGATCCTGATTCAATTCTCATATTGATATCAACCTAAACATGCATCAGATCTAGGTGTTCTTATTTAGAAACATTAGATGATCTCACCTTTTACCTGTTTGTTGCAGCGGAAGGAATAGAACAGGTCAGAGATCAGATAGATGCACCGAGGGATGAATCCTCCAAAGGTTCACACACGCTTCACAAGGAAATGGCTGCTAGACCACGAGGAAGAGAGGCGCAGAGAGAGAGGAGTAGCCGCGGCTAGGTGTTAGGGTTGGGGAGAAAAGACTTGGCTTTTAGTCATTAAAAGCCTTCTCTTTCCCTTTTGGGCTTTTGGGCCCAATCTGATTAAATCCCATTTAATCAGACCCATTAATCTTTCTCTCTTAGTACGACAAATGCCTAGCACTTTTGTCGTACTTCTGCTAAGCCGTTCCAACACATTTTCCTGTTAGCTTAGGCGTGTGACCCATATGGGATCATATAATAAAGGCAATAAGTCCAAGACTTATAGATCATGAGCGGACTCTAGCAAGCCATCATGATCCCCAGTATTATATGACTTATGTCTGATCTCGACATACTCTTACTTTCTAGAGACAGTACCGAGATTACTGGACACAATTCCAACAATCTCCCACTTGTACTGGAATCTCTGTATTCATAATCCTTTTGTCACAATATCTCGATTAGTCATAAGGCAAGATTGGTGTCATCCTTATAAAGCCTAATCTTGTTCATCGGACTCTGATTTGATACTGACAATCCAAACGACTCGGGAAAGTCCGTTTGAGCATGGCCATGCGTTTTCCAGTATTCAAATCTCCGATTGGCCTAGAGATATTCACTCCACTTATATTGGAGGGACAAATTCCGTCTTGTTCCATCACTGTAAACTACTCATTTCATAATGCACCCAAACAAGGTCCTTATAGCTATCACAGAACGATAGCGTTAGACAATGATCAAAGTACATCAGTCCATGTGCAGTCACATGCATGTGAACTCAGGTCTAAGGACTATACTCTATAGTCGTAGTAAGAATCTCTTATGACACAGATATAAATATCCTGAAGAGTTCTTATAGTCGGGTCTTGTCCGGTCGTATGTTCCCAACATACACCTATGTACTGACTTTGATGCCGTGCATCTATGACACACTGAGACTTTGTCATAAGTCACGTACCAATCCAGTCTCACACGGTTGTTGGTGTTCCAGTTTCAACAACCTTCGACTAGGGACATGATGATATAAAACATTTATCAAATATAGGATCTCATGATCAAGCTAAATGACTTCGATGACTCAAGATCAAATCATTTACTTCGATGACCTATAAAATGGTTCATATCATTTTGGAACGATTATTTCATCACAGTTAAAATAATCTTGAAATAATAATTTCATTAAAACATAAATAATGTTTTACAAGAACATATCAAATAACTAAAATAAAGCTCACAAAACTCCCACTCAAATTTAGATTACATTTCAATGTTTCTAATGCCTACAGCTTCAGTCAGGAACTCGAGCTTAGGCCTTGGGAGTGGCTTTGTCAACGGATCAGCGACGTTATCATCTGTCGGAACTCGGCTGATCTTGACTTCCTTTCTATTAATGATGTCACGTATCAAGTGATATCTTCTTTGAACATGCTTGGATTTCTGGTGTGATCTTGGTTCCTTTGCCTGAGCTATAGCACCATTGTTGTCACAAAACAGTGCCAGAGGCTCAGCCGCATCTGGTATCACACCTAGTTCCATAATGAACTTTCGTATCCAAACAGCTTCCTTCGCTGCTTCTGAGGCGGCGATATATTCAGCTTCTGTAGTGGAATCAGCAACGGTGTCCTGCTTGGAGCTTCTCCAACTTACTGCACCGCCATTCAGACAAAAGACATAACCGGACTGTGACCGGAAATCATCAGTGTCTGTCTGGAAACTTGCGTCCGTGAATCCACTGACTTTAAGCACATCACTTCCACCGTACACCAAGAATTTATCCTTAGTATGTCTTAGATACTTCAAGATATTCTTTACGGCAATCCAATGGTTTTCACCTGGATTTGACTGGTATCTACTCGTCATGCTCAATGCATAAGCAACATCAGGACGAGTACAGATCATGGCATACATGACAGATCCTATTGCAGATGCATAAGGAATATTCTTCATGCGCTCAAGCTCAGCAGCCGACGTAGGGCTCTGCTTCTTGCTTAGCGTTGTGCCATGTACCATTGGCGTGAAGCCCTTCTTGGAATCTTTCATGCTGAATCTTTGTAGGACTTTGTCAATGTATGAGTCTTGACACAAGCCTATCAGCCTCTTAGGTCTATCCCGATAGATCCTAATTCCAAGAACGTATGCGGCTTCACCCATGTCTTTCATGGAAAAACAACTTCCAAGCCAGTCTTTTACAGACTTCAGCATTGGAACGTCGTTTCCGAGAAGTAGTATGTCATCGACATACAGAATAAGAAATACAATCTTGCTCCCACTAGATTTCTTATACACGCATTGTTCTTCTTCGTTTCTGATGAAGTCAAATTGCTTGATCGCTTCATCAAAACGAAGATTCCAGCTCCTCGATGCTTGCTTCAATCCATAAATGGATTTATGAAGCTTGCATACTTTCCCAGCATTCTTCGGATCTATGTAACCGTCAGGTTGTGTCATATACACATCCTCTTCCAGAATACCATTCAGGAAGGCGGTTTTCACGTCCATCTGCCAAATTTCATAATCATGAAAAGCTGCAGTTGCTAGTAGAATCCGAATAGATTTCATCATAGCCACTGGTGAATAGGTTTCATCGTAGTCCACACCGTGAACTTGTTTGAAACCTTTTGCCACCAACCTGGCTTTGTAAATCTGGACATTTCCATCCACGTCAATCTTCTTCTTGAAGATCCATTTGCACTCGATGGCTTTTACACCAACGGGTAAGTCAACCAACGAAAACACTTGGTTGACTGACATGGAGTCCATTTCGGAATCAGTGGCCTTGCGCCACTTAGAGGAATCTGGGCCCATCATGGCTTGATTGAAGTTCGATGGTTCATCACCATCAATGATCAAAAGATCATGACAGTCAGTCACGAGGAATCCCTGATATCTCTCGGGTTCGTGACGGATCCTCCCGGATCTTCGAACTTCAGGTACTACAGGTTCAGGCTCTACAATTTCTTGTAGATCCTCCTGCTGCTCTTCCTCATTAGGTTGAGCAGTATCCTGTTCATCTTGAATTTCTTCAAGCAGTACCTTACTCCCACTGTCTTTCTTAGAGAGAAACTCTCTCTCAAGAAAGTTACAATCCCGGGCAACAAAGATCTTGTTCTCGGAACGTAGATAGAAGTAATAAGCCTTGGTTTCCCGTGGATAACCAATGAAATAGCATTTGTCAGATTTTGGTGTAAGCTTGTCTGAGATTAATCTCTTGACATAGGCTTCACAACCCCAAATTCTGAGATAAGACAGCACTGGAGCTTCTCCAGTCCATAATTCATATGGTGTCTTTGCTACTGCTTTTGATGGCGCTCTGTTTAGTGTGAACACTGCTGTTAGCAGAGCATATCCCCAAAGGGATATTGGAAGGTCTGTGTGACTCATCATAGATCGAACCATATCCAATAAGGTCCGATTTCTCCTCTCAGATACACCATTCCATTGAGGTGTTCCAGGAGAAGTGAGTTGGGATACGATCCCACACTCTCTCAGATGATCACTGAATTCCTGGCTTAAGTATTCTCCTCCTCGGTCGGACCGAAGAGCCTTAATGCTTTTGCCAAGTTGGTTCTGTACTTCATTTTGGAATTCTCTGAACTTTTCAAAAGATTCAGACTTATGTTTCATCAAATAAACATATCCATACCTACTGAAATCATCAGTGAAGGTAATGAAGTACTGATAGTTTCCTCTTGCATTAGTGGACATTGGGCCACACACATCAGTGTGTATCAGGCCCAATAAGTCACTGGCCCTCTCGTTAGGTTTATTAAAGGGGGCCCGTGTCATTTTGCCCATCATGCAGGATTCGCATTTCTCACATGACTCAAAGTCAAATGAGCCAAGAAGTCCATTCGAATGGAGCTTCTTGATGCGTTTCTCGCTGATGTGCCCTAAACGACAATGCCATAGAAACGTTCGGTTTTCCTCATTAGGTTTAAACCGTTTTGTATTAATGTTATAAATTGGCGCGGATTGATCGAGTATGTAAAGCCCATTCGTAAGAGGGGCAGAACCATAGAACAAATTGTTGCGATTGAAGGAACATAATTTATTCTTAACTGAAAAATCATAACCTTCCAAATCCAACAAAGAAATTGAAATAATATTTCTGCTTATAGCAGGTAAAAAATAACAATTATTAAGTTCTAAAATCAATCCCGAAGGTAAAGACAACAAGTATGTTCCTACAGCTAGTGCTGAAACTTTCGCTCCATTCCCAACTCGTAGCTCCACTTGTCCTTGCTTCAGCCTTCTACTGTTGCTGAGTGCCTGCATATTAGTACAAATATGAGCCCCACAACCAGTATCCATGACCCATGAGGTATTATCAGAAGTAGTTGTATTAACTTCTATAACAAAAATACCTGATGAAGAAGTCTCGAAAGTCTTCTTCTTTAATTCCTTTAGACCTTCCTGGAATTTCTTACAATCTCTTCTCCAATGCCCCAGTTCTTTGCAGAACCTGCACATGTCAGTAGGCCCAGCCTTGGACTTGGGCTTGGGCTTTGGCGTGTCCTTGTCCGCGACTTGGACACCCTTGGCCTTTCCCTTATCCTTAGCAGAAGACTTCTTAAACCCCTTGCCCTTTTGTACCATAAGCACATTGGGGTCCTTGGCGGTTTTCTTCAAGTTGGGCTCTGCAGTCTTGAGCATTCCGTGAAGCTCAGGCAGTGTCTTACTCAAGCCATGCATGTTAAAGTTCAGAATGAACTGATCATAGCTTGCAGGTAAAGACTGCAGAATGATGTCGCAGGCAAGTTCCTGGCTGATTGGGCAGTCGAGTTTCTGAAGATGATCGAGATAACCCATCATCTTCAAGACATGAGGACTCACTGCCGCATTCGCAGCCAACTTACAGTCCAAGAGGTTCTTAACTGTCTGGAACCTCTCGGTCCTAGCCTGCTCCTGAAAAAGCGATTTCAGGCTTGCCATTATCTCGATGGGAGACAATACACTTTCGAACTGTTTTTGCAGCTCAGGAGTCATTGTCACCAACATCAGGCAATAAACATCATTTTCATCTGACGAATGCTTTTCCCAAGCATTGTGCAGAGTCCTGGCAGCATTGGCAAGAGGCCTCTCGGGGAGGGGATCTCGAAGGACATAATCCTTCTTCTCCTGCTTGAGGACCAGCCTCAAGTTCCTTGACCATGTCAGGAAGTTCGTTCCAGTCAGCTTCTCCTTCTCGAGAACAGACCGGATCGAGAATGTGTTTTGTGTGCTTGTAGTAGTCATATCTGAAATATATAAATAAAAAGGTTATTAGTTATTATGTTCAAAATGACTAATCTCATATTAAAATTTAATATGATTAATCACGCATTATATTCAATAACCTAAGTTACCCTCAATAGAATATAATGATTCCAAGATCCACATATAACTAAGATCAAAGTGGGCCACTGGCCGTCACCCAACCTTAGCTTATATCGGTAAGCCCTATATCGGCTAATTATATCCGTGATATAACTCTTGGTTGTGAATATGGGCCCGAGGCCCAATCCACTCTGATGTCTCAAGGCCCGGGACTCCCGATGGCCTAGTCAAGAAAACCAGACTATACAGTCATGTAATCATCAATGTCTGGGACTCCCAATGACATTTATGAATCACAAACCGTCTTACCCACGCAAAAGCAGACACCCTCACACTGTAAGGCCATGAATACAATTGAATGGGCTTCGACAGCTGACATAGAATGGACAAGACATCCAACGCTTGATATTATATGAGGTTCGTAGGTTTATTAAAATTCATTCCCAATATAGAAGATTACTATTTTGGGAAACTTTCCATTTATGGAAACCTACTATTTTTGGAAACTTTCTAAAATTGGAAACTTTCTAAAACCGGAAACTTTCTAACTTTAGAAATTTCTTTAAAATCCAAAACCCGCAAATTCAGAAACTTCTATTTTAAGAAACTTTCTTATTTCAAAATTTCGGAAACTCTAATTTAAAATCGACTTTGTAATATTATAAAATAAATTTTAAATTTATCTGAAGAAAGACTCAAATAATTGGCCCAATTGTTTTAACTTCTTGGCCCGAGGCCCAAGAATTGGTCCATGTCCAAGACATGACCCAATTGTCCAATTAATTGACATAACCGGTCTGGTTCATTAAAACTGGTCTAACCAAGTTTCAATTACTACGATGACCACAATTGTCAACCGGTTATTTACTAAACCGGAATTTCTCAATTTATTTGGTCCAACCAAATCAAATTAGAAATTCCTGGTTTAGGCACTAAATCCAATATTTCTTTCGACATTGGATTTCTTATCCCGGTTTAACCAGATTTAATAAAATTATTAAAATCTGTTTATTAAACCAGAACGAATCAATTTTAATTAAAATTTTAAACCGAACCATTAACCGAACCGAATTGAATCGTGATCAAACAACCCTAGCTTTCGGATCAAGCAATGATCGTCCAGCCGCAAGCCGTGCGCCACGATCCGAGATCGATACGATTGGCATGCTCGGGACGGTTCATCGGGACGTTCGGGACGGTGCTGGCCGAGTCGTCCACGAGCGAGCCACGATCCGGACGGCATGAAGCCTCACGCGATCGAGCAAGTATGGAGACGATCGGGACGTGAGAGAGGCGGAACGGGACGATCGTGATCGGGACGCGATCCGTCTTACGATCGGGACGAGCCGCGATCGTGACGCGATCGATCCAACGATCCGACCCAACCGGCCATACTCTCGGCCGATCAACAAACCCGAGTCATATAGCTCGGTTTGTGATTTCTGTTTGTGTGTTTAGGATTTAATTCAGTATCTTAAGTGTTTTTCTTATCAGTAATGGATTCAAAACACTTCTAAACAGATTAAACAACCTAAACAATGAATCTAAACAAGAAATCCTAAGAACCAATGGCTCTGATACCACTGTTGGATAGTTCAGTTGATCCTGATTCAATTCTCATATTGATATCAACCTAAACATGCATCAGATCTAGGTGTTCTTATTTAGAAACATTAGATGATCTCACCTTTTACCTGTTTGTTGCAGCGGAAGGAATAGAACAGGTCAGAGATCAGATAGATGCACCGAGGGATGAATCCTCCAAAGGTTCACACACGCTTCACAAGGAAATGGCTGCTAGACCACGAGGAAGAGAGGCGCAGAGAGAGAGGAGTAGCCGCGGCTAGGTGTTAGGGTTGGGGAGAAAAGACTTGGCTTTTAGTCATTAAAAGCCTTCTCTTTCCCTTTTGGGCTTTTGGGCCCAATCTGATTAAATCCCATTTAATCAGACCCATTAATCTTTCTCTCTTAGTACGACAAATGCCTAGCACTTTTGTCGTACTTCTGCTAAGCCGTTCCAACACATTTTCCTGTTAGCTTAGGCGTGTGACCCATATGGGATCATATAATAAAGGCAATAAGTCCAAGACTTATAGATCATGAGCGGACTCTAGCAAGCCATCATGATCCCCAGTATTATATGACTTATGTCTGATCTCGACATACTCTTACTTTCTAGAGACAGTACCGAGATTACTGGACACAATTCCAACAGTTGCATGATAGGGCCGTATATGCACGTATATGTATTAGAAGAACGATATCGAATGAATCTAAGTACGGAAACTAAGACGATATAAAAGACGGAATTAAACCTAACGAACGTATAGCGTATGGAATGATATCGGGATTAGGTTTAATAGAAGTTAAAGAGAAAGGAATGAATTAAGTAAATGAAAGATGAGACGTCGGGGAGTTTAGTAAGCTACTAGCTCTAAACCGACGGATCGGGGATTTGATAAAAGATACTTAGGAAGGTTAATAAAAGGGAAAGTGTTATGATTGGTGAGCCGTCTACGGATTAGCAATCCGCTAATCCAAGGTAGCGGACATTAATGAGATGTGAGCCGTCTATGGATTAGCAATCCACTAATCCAGGGTAGCGGATGTGAATGAATTAAAAGACTTTAGAAACCTTAACAGGCCAGCTTGTGTGGCGATTGTGTTGTTGTATTGTGGTGTCGTTGTTGTTGGGCTTTCTGTGCAGGTCTGTTAGATCGTCTCGGTGTTGGGCCGAGCGATCCGTGTGGATGCTTAACCCGGTCATGGGGCCGGTTAAGTTCGTAGCTGCTGACTCGGTACGGTGCCGATTCAGGGTGAACGTGTGGGTGTGTGTGTGTAGACTTGCGGGACATTGTGTTGAGATTTTTGTTGATTACTGATTGAGTATGATTGTTAGAGTCCAAGCGAGTCTGCGTGTTTACATTTCTGCACTAGGACTCTAAGGTGCGTTAGATCCCGCAAGTCGAGGTGTTTGGATACGTTCCAGTACTTCCAACCCGATTGGATCCTCATGTAGTTGCCTAATCGGATCATAGGCCTTCGGGTGGTGATTCCGGTTATGGCGTTAACCTACTGAGTGACCCCGGTAGGTGTGTGATTCGGAGAATACGGGGTCATGTCCTAGGGCCGAATCGCATGGAAACTCAGGTTACCGAGGGGTAACCCGAGTCACTGCGTATCGATGGGCTGAGAACAGTGTCCTAGGTTGTGAGACTTCGTGTTTACGTCTAGGAGTCGTGGGTTAGTTACCATGTCGGTGACGATGTAAACCCGTGGAAGTTACCGAGATCATAGGGGCCCAGTGTTGTGTTTGTATTGTTGGTTTTGCTCGATAGATATATCGAGTCTCAATCGAGAGCATGTGCCGCAGTGCTTCCGATTTCCTCTAATCGCTTTCTCTTTCTTTTGGCAGTTGATTGTGTGTTGTGGGCTTGACACGACGTGGTAGTGCGTGATCGGCCGTTTGTTGTGTTGTTTGTTATTTTGGGGTTTTTGGGCGGGAATCTGTAGATTTTAGATAGAATAGAAGCCGTAGTGGGGAGCCGACTCGCTGGGTGATCACTCACTAGACTCTTTTGTGTTTTTCAGGTTTAGCAGCGACGGACGCGGGAGGTCCTCGGTGTAGTTTCGGGAACGCTTGTGGTGGACTTTTGATTCGATGATTTTGGATTTTTCTTTCGGTTCGGCTTGGCGCCAATTTTGTATTGAGATTTTTGTGTTGTTCTTGATTATTGGCAAACTATTTTGAAAAGACGGTTAAACGTTATGTAACGTTTGATTTATTCAGAAATGAATATACTTCCCTGATATTGTGCTTAGTCCGAACGGACACAACTCACGGAAGTGGTACAAGTTGTGAAGCTTTGTACTACGGAAGTGAGGATAGCGGGGTCAAAGACGGGTTAGTGCGAGCCTTTGTCTCAAACCGATCTGTCTCTGGCTTCGTCTTGTGGCGAACCTTTCCTGTTTGACTTGCTCGGGTTCGACTTGGTCATGTTCTTGTTTGATTGTTGACCGGTCAGCTCGACGGTCAGCGGATAATGAGAAAGGGGCGTTACTGGATGGGCCTACTCGTCTTGGCATTCCCTTATTCGCAACAGTCGCAGACATTCGAAGTGAGGAGGGTTGGATCATTCAGCCACCTAGAACTGAAAATCAACTAAGATTGCAAGTATTTCTTACTACTCTTCCTCTTACTAATGCTAATGATGCTCCTATTTGGGAAATTAAAAACGTTACCCATCGTAACTTTTGCTCTAGACTTGTGTGGAATGAGATCCGTCCTATAATGAGCATAAAACTATGGCACAAACTCTTATGGCATAAGGCTGCTATTCCTAGACACATAACTAATGCTTGGCTCTTCCTCTTGAACCGAAACCCTACTATGGATCGTTTGTCTTCTTGGTATGTTGATGCAGGTACTGTCTGCCTTCTTTGTGGATGTGAAGATGAGTTTAGAGACCATCTGTTTTTCGATTACTTATACTCAAAAGAAGTGTGGACACTAACGACGGATAAGCTGCGGATTTATTCGCCTCCGACACAATGGAATACCACGATTCAGTGGCTTTTTTCATACCAACCAGATCGCATCACCAATTTGGCATTATTACAGGGATGGCAAGCTGCAATATATCTAATTTGGCAAGAAAGGAATAATCGCTTTTACAATGGCCTAACTCAACCGCCTGTTATGATTTTTAAGAAACTTTTTTGGATTCTTAGAATCAAATCTTTGGCAATGTCAAACTTGGGTTCCTCTCTTGGTCCTAATCTTATCCGCATTTGGAACTCTTCCTAGTCTTGAGCTTTGTATCATCTTTCTTCTCTCTTTTGTAATGGCCTATAAATTGTATTTGTTTTCTTATATCTTTTTTATATTTAATAAAAACCGTTTGCCAAAAAAAAAAACTAACAGAAAACAAAAATCTGTCGACCAACTGAAGTGTCATAATGGACATACTGACATACTAGCATTATGTATTGAGACTAATCGTCACAAGAAGTATTAATGTCGTCCCATCAAAAGACAAATAGATTTGAGGTGGACAAGCAACACAGTCCAACCTTCTTTTTTACTTTATTTTTGGTCACCTCATCTTCCACGTCTCCTCATAATCAAATCACACAATTGCATTCAGTTTTCATTCAGCAAAAAGAAAGTATAGCGGTGTTATAATCAAGAGTTTTGTTTTATATGAATTATTAACTGCTGGTGCAAAAGTAACAACCCAAACCATGGTTACATGAGATGTGATCATATTAATCCCTGTTGTAGGAAACTATTATCAACTTCCTTACGAACAATCCATCTTGCTTGAGTTGCTCATGATGATTCTAAATTATACGACATTCAAACCAAGGCCGACCATGAAAATAAACAAGATAAGCATAGACTTCCTGTCTTCATTTTTACATTAAAAAAAATTATAAAATAACTTATTTTTCTCAATAGCTCGTGATTTTATAAACTCAAGCCCAGCACTGATTCGAACAGTTAGGGTTTTATGGTGATTGGCCTCTGGAAATATATAATTGATTAATCAATTTGCTGGTTAGCAAAGGTACCATAAATTTAAAAATCGATCGGACCCAAAATAAATTAATTAAAGAAAGCGAAACAAGCAACATGAGAGATTAGTACGAAAACGTAATCTCTCTATCTTTAAACGACAAAAGTCTTAATGAAACATATGTACACATGATATCGATGTGTCTCATTGATCTTAAGTAATTAAACATTTCAAACTGAAATGACTTGTACGATTATAAACTCACGAAAGGCAAAACGTGATATCCAAAGTGTGTTCACTGTGGTGCAGTCCACATCTTATCTGGTACGAACTCCATGTAAACCGTTGGATGGAGAGATTGATCGTAAGGTAGGCGATGATTTTAATTAATTGGGGGTTAACATCATCTTACATGTTTAAGCCGAGTCTAAAAGCTTTATCACGGCAAGTGTTCATTGCCATTACTGGAAATTTGATAAGAGAGCTTTGATCTTAAGTCTTTAAACATTTCTTTTCATAAATTATTTGTGATAACCGAGTTTGTCACAAAGGTTCGAAAGTGCGTCTTGTTCGGGAGAGTTGACGTGCTCGGGTCGGAAGGTTAAAGTTTATCTTTAGAAAAGAACTAACTAGGTTCGGCAATGAATCAAGAGAGAGATGTTCGGTGATTAATGAAGAGAGTAGGCTGCTCGGTAACGAGCGTATTATATTTAGAGACCCCGAGCTGGTCAAGAGACGAGTTCGGTTTACAATTCGGGAAATATTAACTCTAGAGAGAGAAAGTAGTAAGACGTGCACAAATCCCAAAAAGTTACATTAATGTACAGTGACCACTCCTATTTATAATAAAATATAGTCGTACTTTTTATAGGCCGTTGACCACTTGTCGAGCTCGTGCGGATGGACCGTACTTGATGACGAGATGGGCCAAGCCGTACATTCTTTTGGCTTGTAGTGGAGCCGAGCTGATATGTGGTTGTGGCCGAGCCGAACCGAGCTGATGGTGATGGGCTCGGTTTGGGAGCTTATATTCGGGCATTCGCTTATTGAGCCGCTTTTGTTTCTGTTGGGCCGACCTATCTTCGAAGAACAGGTATTGGGCCCTGCTAATTAGATGGGGTGCTAAACTCATATATAACAGTAAGCCCCCCCCCCCAGTTTGTTGGTCTTCATGATGTTTGAAGTCGGCGGATTTGTCAAGTGTTTAGTTGGGTTAATATCTGTTCGGCGTGGATATGGTCGGCTCATTTTGGTCTGCTCGTTCCATTGCTTCTGTCTCGGGAATCTCAACAGGTTTCTTGGGAAGTTGCTGGATATTGAAGGGTCGCGTCGATGTAATGATGGTGCCTATAACTGCTGGAAACTGAAGAGTCGCATAGGTGTAATAATTGCGCTTCCCTCGAAAGCTTCATGCTTTGCTTATAAGTACCTTGCTCCGCTTCCTCTCATTTTCATTTCTCTCCTTCCGCAGGTATTTCGCTCTCCCTTCTCTCTAGAATTTTCTCGCTCTAGATTGTTGTTGTATTTTTATTTGCAAGTATGATAATTGAATCTCATTCTCAGTCGTCGTCCGACCATAACGACTTACATTCGGTACGGTTGTCTCCGGGGAATTCTGCTCTTTGGCAAGCTCGGAGCGGACATAAATCATCGAATCGAGCCTGCGAAGCAATCCGGCTTGCTCGGTCCTTGTTGCATTCGGTGACTCAAGCTTTCAAATTCCACATCTCCTTGATTCAGACGACGACGGGTCGAGGCCTTGGCGCCTGCCTACTATACTTCCTTTGAAAGAAGAAGACGTTTATCTGGTTGATCAGGCGTTGCTCGGTATGCTTTCTCCCGTTCCGAGTAGATCGAGAAAAAGGATGAGTCAACAAGCCTCAGGTGACTCCGAGAAGACGAAGAAAACTCGTCCCCTTCGACCAGTTCTTCCGACTAAATGTACCGACGATGATTTTCAGTGGCTTGTTGAAAACAGCTCTAATGGTGGTGCTGGTCGGCTCGAGCTGCGTAGACCCGAGCCGGATCAGAGGCCTTGGCATTGTCCGAAGGGGTGGGTGTGTATGTACGATTTCTGGTTCAAGGACATCCATCTGAGCTTCCCTCTCCCGAGGTTGCTCGTTGCCTACTGTGAAGAGAGGAGGATCGCGCTGTCCCAACTTAGCCCTTCGGCCGTTCAGAATTTGGTCGGTTGTACCATCCTAGGTGCCGAATGTGGCGTGAATATGAGTCTTCGGCTTTTTGAAGAGATTTCGTCGATATCTTAGAATGTCATGACTCTCGGGACTCGCTATTTGAGCATGAGGTCCCGCTTCGATCTCAAGGTTTCTATTGCGAAGCCGTCGAAGGTTGATGACTGGCAGGACCGATATTTTTACGCTCGGGTGAATGCGGCCTCGGTCCCCGACCCGGAGAGGCCGTATAGGATAAAATGGAATCGTCTTCATGGTAATCCTTTTTGCTTTTATTGTTCCTTTAAATTGACTAACTCATGCTCGTTTCTTTCTTTTGTAGATCGTCATCCTTCTACGCTCCCTCCACCGGACAATTTTCAAGAAGACTTGAAGAAACTTGTTGCTCGGGGAATTCAGAAGTGGCCAGAAGTTAAGGCTGATCGGGTGAGACAAGCTTTCGAGAGTCTTGATCCAGGTATACGTTTGTCTTGCCTATTTTTTGTCTTACTTTCGTTTCTGATCTGTAGATTTGTAGGTTGTCTTCTTTGTTCGATCGAATCTTTGAACGAGCTGAATAACCAGCCTTACGTTCATTATACGAAAGGAGGAAAATAAGTGAAAGAGATGGGTCAAATGGATCTCGAGGTCCTTGATTACGTCGGGGAGAATCTGGCGAATGATCAGGTAATCCCTGTCTTGGATCCTAATCGACCGTTTTCTCTGTCAGTCGCGCCTGTTCCCTCGGGAATGATTTTTTGAATGAGTATCATCGGGACTTGTTTCGTCAGGTGAGCGCAGCGGTGGATGCTGTTGAGACCGAGTCCCGTCGGAAAAGAAAGAAGAAGACGAAGAAGAGGTCGCGGACTGAAGAACGTCGGGAAAGAGACGTTGTGACTACCGAGCTGGAGACGGCTTAGGCCGGAAGTCTGGATCGGGAAACTGAGGATACCTCGGAGGTCCCCCCTTTGGTGAAGAAAAAGAAGGTAGCAGCTGATGCTACAACAAGGCGTGCGACTACGGAGGTCGCTGATGTTTCCCAGCATCCTGGTGTTCAAGGAAATGAGTTGGTGGTTCGCTCCGAGGGCGCGGATGCTCGGTTGGAGACCGCGGAGAATGATGGTGGCAACGAGACCGCTAATTTGGATGGTCGGGGTGAAAATGAAGTTGCTGGACTTCAAGACGAGATGGACGGTCGGGGTGGAAATTTAGTTGTTGGACTTCATTTCTTGGGGGAATCGGGAAGAGGAGGTGGTTACCGATTATGGCTTCTCTTTCAAGTATGAGGGTGAGAAGTCGATTATCCGCGACGAGACTGCATGTGCGAACTTGTTCCGCATGTTGAGGGATAGTCCGTCGAGGCAACTTCCCTCAGTCGACGAAACGCTTCTGCCGCAGTACAAAAAAGCAGCTGCGAGCGACATTGTCTGACCTATGTTCAAAGAACAAGTATTGGGCCCTGCTAATTAGATGAGATGCTAAACCCATATATAACATTATTTAATGAATCTACAGCTGTTTTGATGGAAACCATATTCACCATTTGTGTAGACAATTATGCCCTTTTAACGATACTTTTTTCACTTACTTGCAATTTATTACTGTGTCTACCAAAAAATGTACTGATACTAGGAGACTAAAAAAAAAATTTAACCACTAAATACAAATTTATGAACTACATAAATTTTTATAAACTTAAGACGGACGAATGAACTCTCTTTTTTTCCAACCACGTAACACTAATCATTTTATATAATTTTTTATATGATAAACTTGAAAAGTAGAACCTTTAAGCGGCATTCTCTCTCTTCTCTCTCTTCCGCTCTAGCTTCTTCTCGTACTTTCCGCTTGCCTCTCCGGCTGTTTCCTCGCCGGAGAGGGCTCCGATCCTTATCTCAGGTCGGTTCTTCATCCGCGGCTCCTTCTACCCTCTGTTTCTGACTGGGTGGCGTGGCTCCAGTATCTGGGATGTTGCGGTGTGGTTTCGGCGGCGGAGGGTTTCGTGGCGACGGCGCGTCAGCCTCTCAGATCCTAGGGGAGAAGATCTGTGGTGTTTGGCGTCCCCTGCTTTGTCGTCTCCGGTTTCTTTTCCAAAGCCTTCTGGGGGTCAGAGGCTTCTCTCTCCCGGCGTCAGAGTCTTGCGCGATTTGGTTTCAGTTCTCCGGCTCGAGGCGGTTTGTGGTGGCGATGCATGTTTCCGTTGGGTTTGTCCATGCCTCTTTCTCGCTCGCTAGAGGACGGTGGTGGGGTGTGGCGTGGCTTTCGCGGCGGTGGCGGTGGACCGACAATAACCCGGAAAGCCTCCCGGCCAAGCTAACCTAGGCATCGCTCGCGCGGTGGACCGACTATGGTGTGGGGAGGTTGGTTCCTCTCCAATTATGGGTTTAGGCATCGCTTTAGTGTCTGTTCACCTCGGCGTTCTTTCTCCGGCTCTCTGTCTCGGCCAGTCGTGTCCGGCGTTCGGTGGTAATGAGTCTCTGCTTTCTCTTTGGCCGCGCATCTCGGTTCTTCAGAGCTTCTCAGATCTCTCGGGTTCAACCTTGGCGGCGGCAGTTCAGCTTCGTTTGCTAGGGTTTCCGAGGCTTTTGGGCTTTTGGGCCAGCTTAGTTCCTAGGGTTTCGTTGGAGTTGAGCCTAATAGGGATTATGGGCCTGAGTCTTTTTTTCCTTTGTTTTTTGCTTTTAATTCTGCTTTTATTTCCCTTGTTGTAAAAAAAAAAAAAAACCAAAATTTTTTAATATGAAAGCCCTTTAAAAAAAAAAAGATAAACTTGAAAAGTATAATAGAGGTGTTTTAAAAACAAATCCATTTTCATAATCAATTTTTCAATAACCACATGTATAGTTAGTTTTGATTTTTGAACACGCATAATCTTGCGCGACGATGGCTTAGAAAAAGTCATAGAAATCGATTTTTCTGTTTATATGATCATACTTTTATTATCACATAAGACAAGAGGAACAATATCACCGCTTCATATGAAATTTAACACTTTACTAAGAACAATGTCTTGTTTTTCATAAAATGAGATACTTGTAGTGGTAATGGAGACTATTACTTTTTTATAAAATGAGATACTTGCTCTAGTAATCGAAAAAGACTATTCAGATATAATAAATATAACATATGATCTATAAGACTGACCGAGTTTTTGGATATAGTTAGACCATCTCCAATGTATAACTCCATTTTTCACTCTAAAATGGAGTAATGTTTTACTCCAATGTATTATTCTATTTTTACTCCATAAATAGAATATTCTATATAGATTTTTTTCTATTTTGTTTTTTGCCATTTTAATTATAAAATTTATAAATTGAACATATATATTTTATTTTTTGTAAAATTTTCATAACTTATAAAATAATTTCATTTTGTGATTTTTATGAAAAATAAAATAATATTAAAAATAATATATTTTATTTTATAATGTTAAAAAATATTTATAACTGTTACTGAAAAATATAAACATATATTTTTAAATAGTAATTATTATTATATTCATAAAAGTTAGAAATTTAAAAGATTTAATACTCAAAAAGATAATTTTGTAAATTAAAAAGTTCAACTTCAAAATGAAATATAAAATGGAGTTACTCCAAATATGGAATAATCTCACCCATTACTTCATTTTTGAGTAGAAAATGGAATGGGGTTAGAAAGGATTTTACTCCAAATCTGTGGGAAATGGAGTAGGATTAGAAATGCTCTTAGACATATTTTTATCTTTTAGAGAAATATTTTTATCATTTGTATTAGTTTTAATTTTTTAGAAGTGCTAATATTCATATCCACTCTCTTGCAAATAAAAAGTGAGAGTATATAATATTATCTTTTCTTATCTAAATTATGACGAGTCAGAGTGGTAAATTGTCTGAAGTGATAATTTGTTACAAGCAACATTAATTTAATATATATATAATTATATTTGACAAAAAATTATCTCGTAATAGTTTGGCATTAATTTAGTTTTTAATACAAATAAATTTATTGGTTAATGAGTATATTATATTTGTATGTTTCTATCTTGCCACCTATTATTCTATTAAACGAGCGTTGTTGTTTCAAATTAGACTACCCACAATGAGGTAGTTGAAAGTAATATTCAACTGCTTAAACCATTGTATGTGGTGTTGAATAATTTGAGTGAAATGACATGGAGGTTTTTATGTTGAAAACTTTCAACATGTTGAAAGTAAAAAAAGTGAGTCCCACGTATTATTTTTTTATTGAAAAAATAGAGATTTGGGTGACCGAAATATTTAATAAATGGGTGATGAACTTTTTGTTTTTTTACATCCACATTATTTAAGGGAATTATTGGATTTGAAATTATATTATTTATAAAAAAAATTATATCAAAATTCATCATTTTTAATACTCTATAAATAGAGACTTGTTTCATTAGATTTGAACAAAAAAAAACCATATTCTTAACAATATTCTTCTATTTAGCCTATCACAAACTCTCGTTTTTATCTTCTCTTATCTTTGTTGAAGAAATGGATCCCAACAATAATCTTTCTAACACCCAAAATTCTTCTAATTACCCATTTTACTACCCAAATCCCAACCACCCATTTCAAAATCAATCTTCTAACCAACCGCAACATATACCGCATTATAGTTTTTTACCAAGTTTCCTCTCGACCGAGGTGCTACCTGCATTTGGAAATCATGTTCGTGCTAGATCCGAGATGCGTGATTCACGTGTTCATAACGCCTTGCAAGCAGATCTAGTCAAACACATATGGGCAAGATTCGGAATGTCTCGTAATTAAAGAAGTTTTTAAGTTTGTGAGTTGAGTCTATTGTACTAACTAAGTTATATGTGTTTTAGTTGTATCGTCTATTGCATTTTAAGTTTTTCGTAATTTTATTTGTTTTAATAATAACTATCTCTATTTTTCGGCTTTATTTCTCTTTTTTTAAATTAAGAATATAAAATAAAAAAGAAATAAAAATTATTTAACAAATTTATTTTAATTTAATTTCATTCGGTGAATGTGATTAATATTTAATCACAAAAATATAAGATAAAATAAAAATGTGACAAAAAATAAATAAATAAAAATAAAATTAATGGAAAAAGGTGGGGCAAGGTGTTGAAACCATTGTAGAATAAAAAATTTGAATGAGTATTAAATTAGTAGGTGGAAGAGAGATGGATGAGGTAGAGGGTGTTGAATTCTAAAACCACTGTTCATAGTCTTAGAAGTGAGGCCATTGTCGATCATTTCAAGATGACTATGAAATGTCTGGTCTTATTATTATTTTTTAATATTTCTTGCTTAGAACACTTACAATGATAAATTTCTTAACTTGGGTTTTAACTTCTAACTAATAGTATATTAGTATTTTAATTTAATTTTTTTAATTTAGTGTAATTAAATAATGAAATTTTTTATATAAAAAAAATTGTTAAACCAATTGCCATAAAAACACTCTAAAGTTTTTTTTTTTTTTTTTTTGTAGAATTTTTCATTTGAAAATCTCTTCTCGTCCTCTCTTTTTTTCATTATTTTTTATTATTAAAATGCTTAGAAACTCTATAATCCCCGTTAAGGTACCTTTTGAAAGTGATAACGGCTCTAGAGAGTGCAGAGCACAAGTGGTCAAAAGTGAAAGTTACAGAAAGTCACCTTTACAGCTTACAAACCATTTTGATCTAATAGGATTCCCAGACAATATGATAAAACAACCAGCTGTCGTATAATGATGGTGTAGTCTGTTCTATAAAATAAGATCATGTAACAAACGTTGAACGCATCTCTATAAAATTGATCAATCAAAAATATTCAGTATTTTGTCATCATCTTCTCTGTTTCTCTCACCTTTATGATCCCAAAATCAGATCATACTGCATACCTTATTTATTTACTGACTTACTATATTTTCGCCTCGTTTAATAGCTAAAAACATGTTAAAAACTTATACTCTTCATATTAAATAAAAATAATATATGGATGTTTGTGTAATCTTTAATATCAATAAAATAAACTTATTCGAAAGTTACATTATTTCTAATAATATGAAAGATATTATAGTATTGTTTTATATTTTCTATTATAAATTAACAGTTAAATATTTATTTCTTTTTATTTATATTGGAATTAACTTGGTCTCAACATTCAGACATTTGGACAAAAATTGATTCTTATATTTTGAATATTAGATCATTTGGGTTGAGAAATTGGAAACCAAATTTGAACCAAACAAAATTCATTTCTAGTTAGTTCAAATAGCTAAAAGTTTGTTCGATTTTGGTAATATATTCAAGAACCAAATTAGATTTATACTATACAAGAGCCAAATTCATAACGATTACGATTCCGACTTCTGTGAGAACCATATCGGATTTATTGAGATTTAGTATAACAGCGGCTTGATGACGAGCTATCTAGAGTCGCTGGCTTTGGACCATGGCTGACGCTGTTGGTAACCAAAACTCACGCATAGGTTCATCGACGGGGTAAATTACGAGCTCACGAACGTTCATCGGTTGAATCACATTTGGATCGGCTCCAAAAAGAAGATGGCCAAACATTTCTTGTGCCTTCTCGGTATTGTGACGCCCATCGAAGAATAAGTAAGATCGTTGGTACTCGCATAGCTTGGAGTGCACGTTAGGTAAACCGCAACCATAAGCATTGTGTGTCCCAACCCCGCAGCACGATGAGTTCGTCACGAAAAACCCTATAGTAATAACAAATTTTAATGGTTTTGTTATATGAATATTCACTTGATCTCTGAGCTTAAAATTAGTTGTAATTAACCAACTCACGGTAGTTCAGGCTCCTGGTCTGCGAAGGTATCCTACGAAGAATGACATTGTAGAAGTCGAAGACGGTGAACTGGAAACCAGGAGTGGTTCGAGCCATTTCGTTCAACATGGGTCCGATTTTTTCATTGTGTTGTTCAGCCAAATTGTTGAGAGTTTCGTAGCATTGATCCATCCCGGTGTTGTAATCTTGTCTAACGATCGGTAAGCAACCCAATGGTGCTAGGGTTTGGATCACGAACTTACTAGCTCCAAATGAATACAACAAGCTGATATCTTTCTTTAACTTGTTGGTCACGGAAGTGACAAAAGCTTGTTGAGCAGATGCATCAGCGTTAGGGCTGTTCTTGGTGAAATTCAAGTAATCGTTAGCACCAATGTATATCATGAACAGTGATTTCTTGATGAAGTCATCATTCCAGTTTGCTGCTTTCATTTGATTGAATTTCCTGACCTGTTGATTAAGTGTCAACTATAGACAAAAATATGTCAATGTCAGATATCGTCACATGTGTAATGAAATACTATTAAACAAAACATGACCCACTTTAGATGCGAGTTAAAAGAGACATATTAGTATTCTTTTACCCAAGTATGAATTAAATGTTGATAATTTATATAAATAGAAAAAATTTAGACTTACAGATTCCACCGGAGCTCCGAGAAGAGTAGCATCAGCGACGGCAAAACTAGCTCCACGTGAAACATTGACGTTCGGTTTAAGCGCTGCCGGGATTTGGATCGGAATTCCCATGAATTTTGCTACATATTGTAATTTCCCAGTAATTTAGGATATGATTGGTAAACCAATTAGAATAATTTAGAGGGAAGAAATTAGTCTGTAATAATTACAATGAAATAGATCATTTTTTGTTATAATTGTTTAAATATTTTTTCAGCTAAAAGAGGTGGAAAAAATTACTCTCAAAATACAATAGACTTGATAAGTTGATAACCAATAAAAAATCTTCTCATTGTAATCATTACAGAGTAGTTTTTCCCACTAAATTAGTCTAATTGGTTTATCAATCACAACCTTAATTTTTCATATATTCAAACGATTTCTTGTGATTCCTTAAATAATGCCTATGTGTGTATTTTTTTAATATAGTAAAAGTTTTGGGTCTTGCCTATAATTTTTTAGAAATCCGAAGTAAATGTTTAGTTTAATCCAATTTAAAAATTACTTATCCGTACCAAAAAAATGAGTTTGAACTCATACCACAAATGAACCAATCTCTTAAAACATCTCCAATATAAAATTGTATTTTTTACTCCATTTTGAAATCAGTTAGATTTTGTTCTAGTCATGCTCTATTTTTAATCCAAAATAAAGTAATGAACAAAAATGAGTTGTTTTACATTATTTTTTTAAGAAGCTGTTTTGTCTTATATATTTTTATATAAAAATAAAGACTGTAAAACCCATGTTTATATCGTGTGCTCGGAACCAGCTCTGAACATAATAGCTATAATAGCTGAAAGCCTCAAAATCTATGCACTTTATTGTACATATAAGTTTTACTTGGTGGTAAAAAACCTAAAAAAGGTATTGAACCTTTGTAGTTTTTTTTTTTGTCAAAGTGAACCTTTGTAGTTTTAATTATTCTAAAAGCTATTACGAACATTGATGCCATTGTAAACTCGAGAGATTAACCTTAGATTTAGGTCCAGGATTCTCCGGTTATACAGAATAAACGTACCGACGAAGTCCGGAGCGATGAATCCGTCGGAGAATTTGCCGTTAGGGTCATCTCGGGATTTTCCGTACGGCCAGAAACCTTGCGCGACGTTTGCTTGAGTGAGAGTCTGTTTGTTCCCGGCGTCGAAGTTGGAGTCACCGAACGTGAACAAAGCCACTGCCGGGATGTTTTGCCCGGTGACGGTGATCGGGCTGTGAAACAGAGTGAACACCAAAAACAACCCTATCACACCCGCTAAAGTACAGATGCCTGCCATCGTATATATAGACTTAAAATGACGAACAGTAAGAGAGAAGATGAAGTCAAAAAAAAAAAAGGTAAGAGAGAAGATTGCTCGTGTGCCTCCAAGTTCATAAACCGGTTAACTATATTTATATTGCAAATATAACTTTCCGCAATTATATTAATTCTAACTTCTTAAATAGTAACGTGTTGGACTAGATTAATAGATTGGATGAGTGAATAAAAGCAGAACAAATATATTAGTTGTTAACAACAGAAATAGTAAACGATTAAATAGTACAAAATTGTAAAAAAATTGTTAGCAAAAACTGTTATAAAAAATGATAACAAAAAGTTGAGATAATATTTGTGTGATCGGTGATAATTGAAGTGGTATATTTAGTCGTAATTGTTCAGATAATTGACCGCTAGATTCACATCTGTCGAAATATAATTTTTATTTTATTTAAAATTAAATTAGTTCATTCATCATTACTACAGTGAATGATCATTAATTTGTAATTCTTAAAACGACGAAAAGGTCCACATTTGGACTATGAAATTAGGTAAAACATAAAGATCAGAAACTACAAAATTAAAAAAAAAAAAAAGAGAACAGAATTGCTTACATGCAGAACAAAAAGATCAGAAACTACATAATTAAAAGAAAAGAACAAAATTGCTTACATGCAGGTAGAATTTTCTATATAGCGTGCCTCTTTTGACTTATCTATCTATGCGTGGATAACCCGCCCAAGAGCCAGATGTGTAAAACTGAGCTTTCCTAGAACTGTTATAATTTATACTTTTTCTTTATTTGTTGCTATCTTTTCACGATGAGAAATTGTATTTGATAACTATAAAATATCATGAAATTTAATTATTCTTTTCAAAAGTAACTAGAAAATAAATTAATTATGATATTTTCTTCATATACTTAAAGAAGAGTTGATATGAATGTTCTTTAATTTATATACTTTTGTTATATAGGGATATGGCTGGAAAAATATTTAAATCTGAAGATCCGAACTCAATCCAATCAAAAAAAAAATGTGTTAAACAAACTCAGAACTGATAAAATATATGAAAAGATTCTAAATCCGTAAAATCGAACTCGAACCAAATAAGTATATTAAATACCTGAAATACAACTATATAAAAGAAATATTAATTATATTTAACTTATAATAACTCAAATATCTAAAATTATAATTACAAATCCGGAATTATCAGTTATTTAAAACTAAAATATTTTAAATATCCAAAATAATTTAAATATCCTAAAACCTAGTTATAATTGTAAAAATTTAACCAAATTCTATTCAATCTAACTATTTTTTTAAATATTTTGAATATTTGAACATGATCTAAACCAGGGGAGGATGCATGACATAATTTCATGGGGGCAATTTTAAAATTGTTTAAATAATTAGAAGTATAATTGCAAAGAAGTAATGGAGCATTGTTAGAATTATACATGATTTATATGATAAATTTTGAAAAGCATAGACCCTCTTAACTAAGGTGGCTTCGCCACTGCTCTTCATTTTCTGAAAGATCCTGGCTTTCGTGCTTTGGTGGGTCTCCGAAATCCTTTCGACGACAAACCCGAATAAAAGTGAATCGAATTCGAATGGAAAGTTAAAAACAGGTTTTATGTCTCTAAACTTGAAAACTTCAAAAACTAGAATCAAATCTAAACAGATACCCAAACGCCACGTCTATATAGGAATGTGAGCTCGTCCGACTTTATAGGTTTGATCGTGTTATCTAAATAATAATACTATTAATTTAAAAGTACATTTGATAGAGTAACCTTTCGTTTTATAGAAATTTACACGTTATATATATCATTATCTTTTCTAAGATTTATTTTTAAAAATTAGTAAAGATAAATAGTATTAAAAATTGGATACCCATTTAAACCCGGGTCAAAGACGTGAATCCTCTCTTTTACAAAAACCTGCGATGCTTAAAAGATTTTAGGGTCAAAACGCGGATATTTTATGTTTTAATTTGAACCTTTCATTTTTTAATTATAATCTTGTGTGTTGGTTTTAGACCTAATATCAAATCAGATAAAAGCACGATGTATTCACTTTTTTTTATTTATAAAAACAAGTAGATCCTTACAAAATTTTGGCTAAAAACATAGATTATTATTTTTTAATCTGAACCATTTAATTATTTAAGTTTTAATATTGTGTGTTGATTTTAAACCCAATTTTGAATCGGATAAAAGCGCGTTAAATCTTTCCTTTTAAAAAGAGACCTGAAGCTTTTACTATTTTGGATTTATACATGGATCTAAGACCATGTCCAATGGTGAACTCCCCTTGGAGTTCTTAAAAAAAAAAATTATTAATTTTTTTTTCTCAAATGTAAAAAAAAAAAAAAATTAAAAAAAAAGAAGAAGGACCAATGACGTTACGCCACGTGGCATGAACAGTGTAAGGATCGATTCTTATATAAGGATTTTAAGAACCTGTATCTTAACAATCATGTGGGACCCACAATATTTTATTAATTTTTGTTAAGAAACTTTGGGTTAAGAACCCCCATTGTATGTGCTCTAAGACCATCTAAAATGATGTGTTGATAAAAAAATTATCAACTGTTGAAAAAAAAATCTGTGCTACATTAGTACATTGGTTGTTGAAGCCACCTCACGCCTTATGTGTCTAATTTGGTGTTGTATTTTATCAACACCCGTGAATTGTGAGAAAGAGAGACATGTGTGCCATGTGTGTCATTTTCATTGGATCATCTGATTTTTGTCTTTTTTTTTCTATCTCAATTATTCAAACTCAATTATTTAACAAATTATATATATTTATATATATTTTTTTATATCAAAATTCATCATTTTTTAAACTCTATAAATAGACACTAGTTTCATTTGATTTGGACACACAAAAAATTCATCTTTTTCTACTATAATTTTTTGTTTGAGTTTGAAATGGATCCCAACAATAACCCTTTCAACACCCAAAATTCTTCTAATTATCCTTTTAACTATCCAAATCCCAACAATTATCAGTTTCAAAACCAATCCTCCAGCCAACCCCAACATATACCAAATTATGGTTATCCACCAAACTTCTACATGCCGTCAGCTGTTCCAAACTATCCTCCATATTATGGATCAATGATGTCATACTCATCTCAAGCACCCATTTATTCTTCAACACCAACGGGTAATGAATTTGTTCCGAATGTTGGAACAACGGAATTTCCCGAATTTTCTACACAAATGGATCATGGTGATATGAGCGGTGTTCATGAAGCTACTCAAAATGCAGATGATGCTACTCCTTCTCGCCGGAGAAGCCCCAAATGGACCACTGAACAAAATTTGGTGCTACTGAGTGGGTGGATCAAGTATGGAACAGACAGCGTTGTTGGCAGAAACCAAAAAGGTGAATCATTTTGGGGTAAAATTGCTGAGTATTGTAATGAGCATTGCTCATTTGATCCACCGCGTGATGGAAACTCATGCAGAAATCATTACAACTACGTAAACAATATATTGGGAAAATGGGTTGGCGCTTACGATAACGCCAAGCGTATGCAACAAAGCGGGTGGGCAGAGCATGATGTACTGGCAAAATCACATGAACTATATTCAAGTGATGGTAAGGGAAATTTCAATTTAATGAAGGAATGGCTCGCTGTCCGTGATCAACCACGTTATGGTAGTCCGGTAAGAGGAAATACTGGTTCTGGAAGCAGTGGATCTAAGAGATCCCGCGAGAGTGATGCTTGTGAATCCAACTCTGTAGGATCAAGCGCTCGTCCAATGGGGAGGAATGCATCTAAGAAAAAGGCTAAAAAGAAAGGTAAGGGCGCAGCCTTGGAAGTGGTCAACGAAGATTTTAATGAATTCAAACAAATCAAGGCGCAAGAGTTGGAACGTTTGGAAAAATTAGCCATGTTGCAAGAGGAGGCAAACCAAAGGCAAAAGGAGGCAACCCAAAGGCAAGAGGAGACAAACCAACTGATGAAAGAAAAGACTCGGGCTAAGAAGATGAAGATGTGGCTGAAGCTAAGTGAAAAAGACCATCTCAATGACCAGAGCAGAGAGCTGTTGCAGCAGTTGAGCCACGACTTATTTGGAAATTAATTGTAGTCACAAGTGTATGTCTGTATCATGTCACTCCATGCTTGTCTGTTGTTTGTCATTTTCTCCTTTAATAATGTTTGTTTGTCATTTTCTCCTTTAATAATGTTTGTTTGTCACTTTCTTCTTTAATAATGTTTGTTTGTCACTTTCTCCTTCAATAATGTTATATTGTCACGTTATGCTTCAATAATAGAGAATCTTATCTTCCAACCACTCAACACAATCCGTGACTTTCGGCTTATCCTCCAACCATTAAATCCTTTGGTTCCGTTTTCTTATAAATGGGGACTCATTCTCCCATTGATATACCAATACCACAAATCTCACTTTACTAAAATCATCTCAATGGATCCATCAGAATTTCCTTTTGATATTGAAGCTTACAAAAAGCAATCTGAAATTGAAGAGAGGTATATCCTCAACCAGTTTATGGAGCGTCGAAAGAAAATAGAGGAGGACTATCCACCTCGTAGCAAGAGAAGATATTTCAAGAGAGATCATGCAGCAGCAAATCAAAGATTGGTTGACGACTACTTTTCCAATCAACCTACATATGACGAATCAATATTTCGTCGGCGATTTCGGATGCGAAAACATGTTTTCCTTCGGATCGTTGGGGACCTATCAAGCAGTGACGACTACTTCACCCAACGATTTGACGCAGCCAAGAAAGAAGGTATATCTCCATTAGCAAAATGTACCACGGCCATGCGAATGTTAGCGTATGGTGTGGCGGCCGACGCGGTGGATGAAGACATCAAAATTGGAGGTACTACGGATCTGGAGTGCTTGCGTAGATTTTGTAAGGGAATCATACAATTGTGAAGGACAATTTACTCGGGGAGATAAAGGAACAACAACTGTTATTCTTGAAGCAGTCGCATCCCATGATCTATGGATCTGGCATGCCTTTTTTGGATGTCCAAGCACATTGAACGATATAAACGTTCTAGATCGTTCACCCGTTTTCGATGATGTTGAACAGCGAAATACTCCACGAGTGAACTTCGTCGTAAACCAACGTCCGTATAGTATGGCATATTATCTAGCTGACGGTATTTATCCTTCTTATCCGACTTTCGTCAAATCGATAAGGCTTCCTCAAAGTGAGCCGGACAAGTTATTTGCAGAAGTTCAGGAGGGATGTCGGAAGGACATCGAACGTGCATTTGGAGTGTTGCAGGCCCGATTTCAAATCATTCGTGAACCAGCTCGCATGTGGGACATAGGCGATCTAGCTATCATAATGAGGTCATATATCATATTGCATAATATGATTGTTGAGGATGAACGTGATACATATACACAACGATGGACCGATTTTGATCAATCTGAGGCAAGTGGATCTAGTACACCGCAACCATTCTCGACTGAGGTGCTACCTGCATTTGCAAATCATGTCCATGCTAGATCCGAGTTGCGTGATTCAAGTGTGCATCATGAATTGCAAGCAGATCTAGTCACACACATATGGGCAAGATTCGGAATGTCTCGTGATCAAAGAGATTTTTAAGTTTGTGAGATGAGTTTATGTACTAATTAAGTTATGTGTGTTTTATTGGTTGTGTTGTTTGCTTATTATTGTGTACTATATTTTAAGTTTTTCGTAATTTTATTTGTTTTAATAATGATTTTTTTCTGTTCTCGTTATTACTTGTATTTTTAAATTAAGAATATAAAATAAAAATAAATCAAAAATTAAAAAATTATGTAGCTCTTATTTTTTGACAATTATTTAACTAAATACTATAGTTTACTTTTAAACGCTAATTGTTATTAATATATGTTAGTACAAAAACTAAAATATAATAAAATAAAAATATAAAATAAAAATGGTGGGGTAAGGTGTTGAATTTTCTTAAACAAAACTATTGTAAATGATGAAAATTGAGTGGGTGTTGAATAATTAGGTGGAAGAGAGAGGAAATGATGTGGAAGAGAGAGGAGGTGATGTGGAGTGTAAAATGGGTGTTGATTTAATAAATTTAAATCTCAACCGTTCAAATTTATCAGTTATAATTTTGAGCGTTTATCTTTTACTCAATTTGAATCGGGATTATGAATTAGATTAGCGCAAAAAATGATCTTATAGATTTTTTTCAATATTTTTTATTTTAGTAATATTAATCATTGCAGAATCTTCCAGTCACAAAAAAAATATTTTAAAAACATTATTTACTAATGTTTATGTAGATTGTGAAAACATTTAATGTTTAAAAATATAAACTATCAAAATATAAAATATAATTTTTTTTTCATATTTGTAAACAAAACTAAAATTAAATCGTTAAAATTCATTGTATTTATAATAATAAAAGAACAAAAAAATCAGAATTTCCTTTTTGCAAAATAATTTATGGAAAATATATAAATAATTAAATAAGTTAAATTTTTCTTTTATTTTTGATTTTCTCTAAACGATTTATTATTATTTTATTAAATTTCTACTTTTCAGGTTTTAATATATTATCTCAAGATTTTTGGGCTAATATCTTTCATAATATATGTATTAAAAAACCATATAATTGATTATAAAAAATTTAATGATAAATATATATATATATATACTTGAAAATTAATAATATTTCATACTAACAACAAAAGTTCAGCAAAAGCTCGAATACAAGGCTGTAAAAAAATTTGCAAAAAAAATATTACAAACAAAATAATTTATTGGTCAATTGTTATTATTGTCCATATAATTATATTTTACATGCACTAAATATATCTAATATATTACTACATCCATTTTTATAAATAAAAATAGAAATAACAAAATATAAATTTAACATATAAATAAAATTATATTATAAAATATTAAAAAAATTAATTAATTCCTTATACTTATATATGATAGGAGATAATCGAGGGAGTGTCCACGTAGGATAACTTCAGCATACTACAACGGCGCCACGTGGCATGTCCCAACGCGAGGAGAAAGCATCGACACGTCCATTCTTTTTGTTTTGACGACGGGCCTTCTTTTCAATATCAATTCATAAAAACTTGTAAATGTTAAGCCCATTACCTAAATTCTCCCTCTCGATCTTTCTTCGCCTCTTCATTGATATGGCTGCTCACCATAACTGCATGTCAATCAACTCCTTCCTAACGCCTCATCTTCGATGTCATTCCTTTTCACTCCCAGACGTTTCTTCTGAACCCAATAAATCACGATCGATAGATCGACGCGCCACCATCGCACCCTTCATAATTACTTCTCTCTACAGATCAGATCACCAATCTATTACAACTTCCGACTGCTGATTTTCTGTCATAGCTCATGTTAGCTTTGTCCGCATCCCCGCATTTTCTCTGTACAATCTCCACCTCGGACGGTCATAGCAACAGGTTGTTAGTCGACAAACTTGAGGCATATTGCAGAGGGTAATATACATAGACGAAAGCTTTGATATTTGGTTTCTCTTATTTTGTGATCTTATGTATTTGGTGTTTGACAAATAAGGCAAAGAGACATAGATCGAGTTTCTTCGACAGAGGGACTCGATTAGTCTCTACTGCGATATGATGATGCAGGAAGATTTTGATCTTCTCTCTAGAAAGTTGTCAAGGTACTTGCAAAGGACTAGTCAATTCTCCTTTTGTTTAATGGCCCGCATTGCTTCTTTCGATCCACAAGAAGCATATTTTCCCATGTAAAAAGTCTTCTTTAGTATTTCAAAATGACTCGCTATCAGCTTGCTTATAAAATATGTCTTCAGTAAAATATGCGGTAGAAAAATCATATAGATGCAACTTTGAATGTCCTACTTGCTGCTGGACAGAGATACATGGCATTGCGTACAGTGGTCTTTATTGGCAATTCAAAATCATATAGATGCTCAAAACTAATATATAAGGGACTTGGGCCAATCCACTTATCACCAATTGCTTTTAGGTTGGAAGCCCAGGAAACTTGACACTCCTTCTACAATCTCCACCTCGGACGGTCATAGCAACAGGTTGTTAGTCGACAAACTTGAGGCATATTGCAGAGGGTAATATACATAGACGAAAGCTTTGATATTTGGTTTCTCTTATTTTGTCTTTTTTTATGTATTTGGTGTTTGACAAATAAGTAGGGCAAAGAGACATAGATCGAGTTTCTTCGACAGAGGGACTCGATTAGTCTCTACTGCGATATGATGATGCAGGAAGATTTTGATCTTCTCTCTAGAAAGTTGTCAAGGTAGTTGCAAAGGACTAGTCAATTCTCCTTTTGTTTAATGGCCCGCATTGCTTCTTTCGATCCACAAGAAGCATATTTTTCCATGTAAAAAGTCTTCTTTAGTATTTCAAAATGACTCGCTATCAGCTTGCTTATAAAATATGTATTCAGTAAAATATGCGGTAGAAAAATCATATAGATGCAACTTTGAATGTCCTACTTGCTGCTGGACAGAGATACATGGCATTGCGTACAGTGGTCTTTATTGGCAATTCAAAATCATATAGATGCTCAAAACTAATATATAAGGGACTTGGGCCAATCCACTTATCACCAATTGCTTTTAGGTTGGAAGCCCAGGAAACTTGACACTCCTTCTAAAATCTCCACCTCGGACGGTCATAGCAACAGGTTGTTAGTCGACAAACTTGAGGCATATTGCAGAGGGTAATATACATAGACGAAAGCTTTGATATTTGGTTTCTCTTATTTTGTCTTTTTTATGTATTTGGTGTTTGACAAATAAGTAGGGAAAAGAGACATAGATCGAGTTTCTTCGACAGAGGGACTCGATTAGTCTCTACTGCGATATGATGATGCAGGAAGATTTTGATCTTCTCTCTAGAAAGTTGTCAAGGTACTTGCAAAGGACTAGTCAATTCTCCTTTTGTTTAATGGCCCGCATTGCTTCTTTCGATCCACAAGAAGCATATTTTCCCATGTAAAAAGTCTTCTTTAGTATTTCAAAATGACTCGCTATCAGCTTGCTTATAAAATATGTCTTCAGTAAAATATGCGGTAGAAAAATCATATAGATGCAACTTTGAATGTCCTACTTGCTGCTGGACAGAGATACATGGCATTGCGTACAGTGGTCTTTATTGGCAATTCAAAATCATATAGATGCTCAAAACTAATATATAAGGGACTTGGGCCAATCCACTTATCACCAATTGCTTTTAGGTTGGAAGCCCAGGAAACTTGACACTCCTTCTACAATCTCCACCTCGGACGGTCATAGCAACAGGTTGTTAGTCGACAAACTTGAGGCATATTGCAGAGGGTAATATACATAGACGAAAGCTTTGATATTTGGTTTCTCTTATTTTGTCTTTTTTATGTATTTGGTGTTTGACAAATAAGTAGGGCAAAGAGACATAGATCGAGTTTCTTCGACAGAGGGACTCGATTAGTCTCTACTGCGATATGATGATGCAGGAAGATTTTGATCTTCTCTCTAGAAAGTTGTCAAGGTAGTTGCAAAGGACTACTCAATTCTCCTTTTGTTTAATGGCCCACATTGCTTCTTTCGAAGTAGCTCGATCCACAACCATGTAAAAAGTCTTCTTTAGTATTTCAAAATGACTCGCTATCAGCTTGCTTATAAAATATGTCTTCAGTAGAAAAATCATATAAATGCAACTTTGAATGTCCTACTTGCTGCTGGACAGAGATACATGGCATTGCGTACAGTGGTCTTTATTGGCAATTCAAAATCATGGTACTGCTACCTCTCTTTTCTCCATATTCAAACTACACCAAGTCTTTGTGGAATATCCACATGTATTCATTTTTTGTCTCTAAATTTTTTTCTCTTCGATAGCCTTATGTGCATAAACCATATACAGGATTTTATAGAACTGCAATTTCTTCTTTTATTAGTTTAGATTAACTATGTTGTTGTCCTGGTGTTAAAAGTTAACTGAAAGAGCTGTGTGAGGCCATTAAATTTCATCGGACAGTACTGAGAGATAAGAGATTAGCTTCAAATTTTCTAATATGAACCAGGGAGGATTACCTTGTCTGAGCGAGCTAAATCCCTTAAAGTCACATGTGGCACTGAAGGTCCTGCAGTCCAGTTAGTGTTACACAAGTCAAGTTTATCGAGCTCATATCACAAGTTTGACTTGTGAATTGTTATCTGTCACAAGTAAGTGGATGACGTATCATTGGAGAATAAATCTAGAAAGAACGGAAAATACGTATTTTGATTTAGTCTGGTGTGGACGATGGTGCTAAACAGCTGCTCGACGTGACGGAAGAAATATGAGGTAATTTCCCTTCTTTGGATAGTTGAGGATGCTATTGCAGACATACTTATGTCCTGAGTATTAATTACAGGAAGATCATAGAGTCTGAGAAGGCTCTATAGGGTGCAGGAGCAGATAGATAAAGTTAGGTTCCATTACATTGGAGTGCAAATGCTTATCTTTGGCTTACAGAGAATCCGGTGAAACCTGTAGACACCATTTGAGTTTGAAACTGAGATTATAGATCAAAGTGGAATTTAGGAAGTTGAAGCTATACCCTCTAGACATTGGAATATGTGATAGGACGTGTATCTAATTGAACAACATAGAGATCAAATTGGTGTCGAACTAAGGGGTGTCTTAGTGTCGAGTAATTCCATTAGGCAAGGTCTTGTTGTAAAATTGTCTTAAAATCTCTATTGAATAAAGTGAAGATATAGGCACGTTGCCATATCTCATAGAATTGTGTGTTTGCTCATATTCTCGTTCTTACAATTGGTATCAGAGCGGGACACTTACTCGGGTGAATTTTGCTCGAACACAGGTGGGATCCTGAGAAGAGAATATGGCAACATCTACACAAAATTCTGGTCATAAATCCTTGCTGTTAGATGATGTAAATTACAGACATTGGAAAGTAAGAATGAGGGTGAACTTGCGCGGAATTGATGAAGATGTTTGGAAGGCTGTTCAGTGTGGTTGGGAAGAACCATGTGTAACGACTGAAGATGGTACAAAGATAGTTAAAGCCAGCACCAAGTGGACTGCAACAGAGAAAAAGCTTTCAAAGTTTAATGTCAAGGCATTGGATGCAATTTTCAATTCAGTGGATGATAAGCAATTCGAATTGATACAAGGATGTGACTCATCTAAGGAGGCGTGGGATGTACTGCAAAACGTGTATGAGGGTACAGCCAGTGTTAGGAGAACAAGGTTGGATTTTCTAGCATCACAATTTGAAAACATACGGATGAATGATGATGAGAAGATAGCAGATTTCAGTGCCAAGCTCAGCTCCATAGCTAATGAAGCACAAGTTTTGGGTAAAACTTACAAAGATGCAAAATTAGTGAAGAATTTGGTGCGTTGCTTACCGGCGAAATTTGCATCACAAAAAGCTGTGATAAAAATGGCAATGAATACTGATGAACTTAAGTTTGCTGAAGTAGTAGGGATGCTAAAAGCTCAAGAGATGGAGATGGAATCTAAGCTTCCCAAACTTGCTGAGGATTGTGCAGCTACCGCTGATGAAGACAACCAAAAATGTCTGAAACTTGAAGAAGTTGTTCGCTTGATGATCTTGAAGCTTGAAGAAAACATGGAGCTTATGCATAAGATGGCCAAGGATAGATTACCAAGGAAGGAAGAAGGTCAGAAAAGGTGTGAAGTTAAGTGTTATGCATGTCATGGTTCTGGACATGTGAAATCTGAATGCCCTTCATTGAAGAGAAAAGAAATCAAGTGTAATGGATGTAATGGTTATGGTCACACAAAAGCAAACTGTGTAACCATACGAAAAAAGAAGATGCAGATGGTTAGAAGTCACAATGATACACCAGATATAGATGAAGACGTTCTTAATTTGGTGGCTTTTCATGGAGTTGTGGAGGCTGAGAAAGAAAACGAAAAATATGAATCTGGGCAGACGTGTGTTACACAGGCAAATACTGTTGCGTCAGACAGTGATTCAGAAAGTGATCAAGAGGTAGATGTTATAGCTGAACTAAAAATTCTTTATGAGAGTTGGGTTCAGTTGAGCAATGACAACCTTCAACTGATCAAGGACAATAGGAAATTGGAAGATGAAGTCAGTAGGATGCAAAAAGTTCTCATGTCAGAACAAGAGGAGAAAAAGGAACTTATGAGCAAGCTGGATGAGAACAGAAAGCAAATTCGTCTGCTCAACAATGGATCTGAAAAACTAGATCAAATTATTGCCATGGGAAGAACAGGAAACACAAAATTTGGTCTTGGATATAATGGAGGTACAGGTAACACAAAAACTGTCTTTGTGTCAGGGAATGTGTTACACAGTGATGGAGCAGAGAATGAAATTACAACCTTAAGAGCTGATGATATTTCAAGCGTCCAAGGAGACACCCTACATGCTGTTAAAGAGAAAACAAGTATTGGAAATGTGTATGGTAGGAGTCATTCAGATCTAAAATCAAATTCTATCAAGCTGCACAAGTATAAATCTGTTAAAACAAACAGAATAGAGGATAGAAATCAGAGATCAAGAGCAGATATGTGTAGCAGTACCATGAAGAATAATTCAAGAAGGATGGATATTCCAAAAAGCCCACGCAATGCAGAAGCATATGGAAACATAAGGTGTGTTTCTTTTGTGGTAAATCTGGGCATATCAAACGTCATTGCCACAAGTATCTTGAAGGAGTTCATCAAGCTTGGAGACACCATGTTCATGATGCAAATACTGTAAAGTGCAGAAGAAAGTGGATAGAGAAATCAAATCCTTATCAAAGTGTCAAGCATAGTTCAACATTGTGCAAGTGTGAGTGTGTAGTACACAAAGGAATTGATCACATAATGCTTGAGAAAACAAGATATGAAGACTCAAATCGAAGATATGAAGACTCAAATCGATGGAAAAATCAGAGGAGGAAGAGTTGTTAAAATTCAGTGCTTGATTTGGTATTTTCACAGAGTTGTGTCACTCAAGCAGGGGGAGATTGAAAGGTTGATGATGCTTGATTCAGGGGGAGTTTTGGAATGATATGTTGATGGTGTATGTGATTTTCGTGGTGAGTAATAGCTAGTTGGCTTGAGTTGAAAAACTCAGTGAAAAAGGGGGAGATTGTTAGCACTGAAGGTTCTGCAGTCCAGTTCGTGTTACACAACTCAAGTTTATGTGTAACACAAGTTGACGTGAATTGTTTTGTCACAAGAAAGTGGATGACGTGGCATTGGAGAATAAATCTAAAAAGAGGAAAATAAGCATAAGGATTTGGAGATATCAAAGATTTGCAAAAAGGAAGATTTGCAAATATCCAAGATATGGAAATTGAGGATCTTTGGAGAAAACGTGTTGAGTATTAAAACAGGAAGATCATAGAGGCTAAGAAGGCTCTAAGGTTGCAGGAGCAGAAGATAAAGTTAAGATCTTCGTTGGAGTGCACAAGGCTTCTCGGTGGCACACAAAATCCGGTGTGTAACACAGTTTGGTTTGAAACTGTGATTATAGATCAAAGAGGAATTTAGGAAGTTGAACCTAGAGTTTCTAGACCTTGGATCTGTGATAGGACGTGTATCTCATTGATAGATAGAGATAGATTGGTGTCGAACTAAGGGGTGTCTTAGTGTCGAGTAATTCCATTAGGCAAGGTCTTGTTGTAAAATTGTCTTAAAATCTCTATTGAATAAAGTGAAGATATAGGCACGTTACCATATCTCATAGAATTGTGTGTTTGCTCATATTCTCGTTCTTACCCGTGGCCTAGGTCCTGTTTATATTTAAGCCCATTTAGGCCCGTTTAGGCCCGTCCGGTTAGACCCGTTTTAGACCAATTTAGGCCCATTTAGGTCTGTTTATATTTGAACCCGTTTAAGCCCGTCTGGTTAGGCCCGTCTGGTTAGGCCCATTTAGGCCCATTTAGGCCCGTTTATGTCCGTTTATATCCGTTTATATTTAGACCCGTTTAGGCCCGTTTATGGCCGTTTAAGCCCGTCCGGTTAAACCCGTTTATATTTAAACCCGTTTAGGCCCATTAGGCCCGTTTAGGCCCAATTATATTTAGACCCATTTAGGCTCTTTTAGGCCCGTCCGGTTAAACCCGTTTATATTTAGACCCGTTTAGGCTCGTCTGGTTAGGCCCATTTAGGCCCGTCTGGTTAGGCCCATTTAGGCCCGTTTATATTTAAACCCGTTTAGGCCCGTCCGTTAACCCGTTTATATTTAGGTCTGTTTAGGTCCATTTATATTTAGACCTATTTAGGTCCGTCCGTTTAGTCCCGTTTAAAAGTACGAAACCTGTTTAAAATTTTTTGAAAAAAAAATAACGGACTAAACGGACTAAGGAAATGTGACAAAATGTTAACATTTAATACAAAACAATATTAGTATCAAAGTATGGATGGGTACCCATGGGTATACCCAAAACTCAATAAGCTATACATGGGTATTACCCATTGACAAAAAAAAAGTATTTGGGTTCATTATGATTGGGTTTTTATTAGTTGGGTTTTTGTGAGTTGGGTTTGGGTTGGGTTATTTTACCCATTTTAACATCTACTTATGGTTTATACTTTAAGCAGTTGATGAATATGACTATTTGGATTTTGTGGAGAGAAGATTACCGTGAAGGAAAGTTGCTGATGAGTCGCAAAATAGGAATTCGAACATAGCCAAAGTGTATTCATGAGAGACGTCAGAAAATGCATCCAGTTCAATTTACACACCATGGTATGTTAAGAGTGTCCACTAAGATGGAGGAATAAAGACAGAAGTACAAGTAATTGGTATCTTTGTATTTTATTTGGTATATGATCGCTTTATTGGTTTTGTTGGACTTGAAAAGTCTAAAACAAAGACAAATACACATCTGATGAAAGAGAGGCTCAGAAACAACACAGTATATTACAAAAAGAATTACAAAAATAACAATCTATAAACACAAGAGCATTACAAGATTGACGTTGGGTGCAAATTCTCTAAATTTGTATCATAAGATGGGTGTCGTCTTATTAAGATGTGTCACAAGCACAAGCCAGAAATCTAATTATTGTTTAAAGAGGAAGAGATACTATCATAAGGACTATAGTTGGTTTGAACAATAGAATGAACTAAGAAGTAAAACTCTTAAATTGATATTATTCATCATTTAATAAGAAAATAGGAAGACATTCTCAAATAAAGATTGTTTTAAGGATAACAAGAACAATGGAGGTAAATGTGCTTACAGTGATTTTAAGGTCCACTTTGCTATTTTGGTTGGAGGTAAATTTGCTTATCATTTCAAAATTTATTTTATTACTGTCATTTGAACATTTGATGCTATTATGTACGGTTTGTGGATATACATTATAAAAATGCGAGACAGACAAAAGTTGTCGAAACAGAAAATCTCCAATAAACAATAATGTTTTCATTCTTATTTCACGTTCACAACTAATAAAAATATGATAGTGATTATGGATCAAGGCATAATGTCTTTTGTCCTACTAATAAACGGCAAAAAATTTCAAAGAAACGAAACTACAAAAACATAGGGAAATAATATCAAGAAAAAGAAGCCCAGAACTAGGAAAAAAAAATGAAACTCTGACATGAAGTTTTTTTTTGGTTGATGAACAACTCTGACATGAAGTTTTCCAACAACTTTTAACGAAGAGAAAACATCTGAAATCGAAAAATAGGTTACTAGCTCATAAGTATATTTCTTACCAAAACCCATCATAATATTTAGGAAAGAGCGAACAAAAAGAAAAATTGAAAACACTAATCAAAATATTTTCATGGCACTTCAACAATTTCTAACTTATAAGTTTAATCTCTTTCCTATATTGGCTTCATAATGTTCTAATTAGTAATACAAAACATTTAGATGATGAACGCGCGCAATAACCTCTAGTGAAATTAAATTAGTTTCTGCACCTTTTCATTTGAGTGAAGTCTTTTATTTTTTTTGTTAATTTTTTTTATTAGGCTTTGATTCATAGAGTAAGATTTACACACCCAACAAATACACCTAATTAATTAGTTAATCTGTTAATACAATATAATAATCGAATTTCACAACATATAATGGGAGATTTTAGTTTATTAATAATATACGTTGATTTATTTTCTATTCGATGGTGCATAATTTAAATGGAATTTTTTTCTCTCGATGGTGTGTATAATTCTGGATTAAAATTTTCGGAGAAATATACATGAGATTTAAGATTGATTAGACAAAATGAAGAAAAACGAAACATGGGAATTTAATACTGCTTGAAGATGAGATCTAGATGGACCCAACATTAGGATATATATATATATTGGACTCAAGGCCGATTGCTTTATTGCAAAACCAAACACAGGATGTCTGTCTCAGTTTTCTTGTCTTGTTCATTATTACACTGGATATGATCACATATTGCAACACAATCTTAGATCAGAAAGGAGCTAGCTTTATCAACTTGATAAAACCATTGATTCTCCATCTCTGATTCCATCTTCATGATATCATAAAGACTCTCAATTTTGATCTGCCTTGGCCTCGTGGCAGCCATAGCTTCCTGTATATCAGCTAAGATGACTGTAATGTCCATAGGAAGGAAAAGAAGCTCCCTGAGATTGTTTGGTCCAATCACTTCCGGATCTGATCCCCATATCAAATGCCCAACCTGAAGGTTCCCTTCTTGTGTCAAATGCTTACCGTCGAAGAAGAGATAATCTTCAGGGCTAGCGCATACATTGTTCGTAGAGCAACTGCTTCCATTGACAGAGCCAGTTCCACAACAAGCAGCAATTCCAGTCTCGAACGCTTCATCAGAAATGATAAATGTCACAACCTTGTTTACATACCAATATGGTTATGAATTATGATGACAATGACTTACTGTAAGTCTTAGACTTGATAACTCTGTTTTGGATGGAGCTGAAGAAGTCGTAAAACGAGTATTGGAAACCACTGAGTTGTCGTGAAAGCTCAACCAAGAGCTGCAACAGCTTCTTGTTATGCAAAGCTGCCATTTCCGAAGGCAATCTCACGCATTCCTTAACGTTTCCGTTTGCTTGTTTCACGGCCGGTAAGCAACCCAAAGGTGCCAAGTTCTGGAAAGCGAATTTCCTACCTCCAGACCCGTAAATCACCTGAAAAATCGGTACATATTAGGAGAGAACAAACAGAGAAATTATCAAAGATTTGTGATTTCTTTTTGTTACTACCTTTAGTTCTGCTTCTATTGCAGTGATGACTAGATCCACAAAAGCTTGTTTCTGATCATCTGAGGGGTTCGGATTGTTCTTGGCATAGTTCAAGTAATCATCAGAACCGATGTAGAACAAGTAGATAGCTTCAGAACGTGCTTTAGTTGTCCATTTGTTCTTGTTTTCAGAGAACTTCATCACTTGTTGTGACAGAGTCAACTAATAAAAACAAAAACAAAATTCATTCAAAGATCTATTTAACCTAAACTTCTAAATCAAGCGTTAACCTAAGTTCTACCATCCTAATATATACATCATATAAGATCTCTTTCAGATTGTTTCTTAATGAAATTGATCATTGTAATAGAGATCGCAACAAGTCAAACTCAATTCCAGATTTGGCTACAAATTTGATCCCAAAGTAAGAATGGCAACTTGAATTTGAAATTAACGATGAAGCGAAAAAGCTGACCGTCTCCGGAGGGGAGCCGAGAACGGTGGCGTCGGCGATGGCGAAGTTAGCTCCGTAAGTGAAATCCGCCGTGCTACGGAGAATCGGAGGGATTTGAGGAATACTCATGAAACTAGCTGCTTATAAAAAATGACATAAATCAGATTAAATCCCAAAATAGCCATCGATTTCAAAACTGATCAAAAAATTACAATTACCGAGATAGTCGGGAACGATACGGCCATCGGACCACCGTCCAGTAGCCTCTCCTAGAGTTATTCCATACGGAGGAAAGCTAGCGTCGACACGATTCGAAGATACGAACTGTTTATTGCCGGCGTCGTAAAGACCATCGCCGAAGACGAAGAGAGTTTGGGCGAAGGTGACGGTTGGGAAGTGAAGAAGAAGAAGTACGAAGAAGGAGAGAGAGAAGAGGTGAGATTTGGGATTCGCCATTGACGAAAGATGGTGAAAGCTTTGCAATGAAGCGACGTCGTCTTGTTTGATCTGAGTTTTTCTATCGACGGTGGTTAGTTAGTTAAAACTTAAAATTAGGGTGAAGCCACGTGACCAACGTTTCCATTTATTTAAACTAAAAAAATACAGTTAGGTTGGACCATTGTCTGGAATGCAGGTATATTAATTGTCGGGAGTGAGCCTAGCTTCAGACTTTTTATCTGTTAGTTCATTAGAAGTGGAATTATATGTTTAATCAATAGTATAAAAAACTATTTCATAGTGTATGCGTGTTCATCTCATCTTCAGTTCGCCTCCATGCATGTAGAGTTGTGGACATATAAAAATTTTCATGTAGTACCTACCTCTGTTATTATTTCTATAAAAACATATTTATTATTAAAAAATATTCTCCTACCTTTTTGAAATTTTTTTCTTTAAATTTTCACACATATTAAAAAAATAAATATTTACTGTTATTAGTATTTTGTTGTTGTTTTCAGCATTATTTCATTGTATTAATTTAAAATATTCTGTTTCCCTTTAAATATTTAATATTTATCCATATTGATTAAAATATATATTTATATAAAAAATCTATGTGAAGACAATATATATAAATATATTTAAATAGAATTGATAATTTCTTTGGTTATGTCATGTGTGACTACTGTTACTTACTCGGTTTTGATTAACGGAAGCCCTTATGGCTACATGACACCGACACGAGGGTTACGTCAAGGAGACCCGTTGTCTCCATCTTTGTTCATCCTTTGTGCGGATGTCCTAAGCTCATTACTCCACAAAGCAGAACATGACAGAGAACTGGTTCCGTTACGACTCTCTGTGGGCGGTCCATCGGTATCACATCTTCTGTTCGCCGATGATTCACTTTTCTTTGTGAAAGCTGATTCTCACAATAGTCAAGTTCTCAGACGTATATTTGACATTTATGCTCGAGCATCAGGTCAGATTGTCAATCTTGATAAATCCAATATTACATTTGGTAGGAAAGTTTATCAGCAGAACCGAGAGCGAGTACAACTACACTTAGGTATTCCACAAGAAGGAGGAGGAGGAAAATATCTCGGACTTCCTGAACAATTTGGTAACAGAAAATCTGAGATGTTCAAATATATAAAGGACAATGTCACTAATAAGGTGAATGGATGGCATAATAGGTTTTTATCCACGGCGGGGAAAGAAACAATGATTAAATCGGTTGCGTATGCGATGCATGTATTCTCTATGAACGTCTTTCAACTACCTAAAGAGTTGTGTTCGGAAATTGACAATTTGTTAGCTTCATTCTGGTGGGGATCAAAGAATGGAAAACGGAAGATGTCATGGATTAAATGGAAAAGACTGGCAGTATCAAAACAAAGGGGGAGGTTTAGGATTTCGTGACCTCTATAAATTTAATCAGTCCTTACTGGCCAATCAGTTATGGAAGATCCTGCAGAGGCCGACTAGTCTCGTTTTCAGAGTATTACGACACCGATACTTTAAAACTGTCTCAGTTTGGGAGATAAATAGCAGAACTAGAGATTCATATGGATGGAAATCTTTGTTATTTGGGCGTCAACTTCTCGAACAAGGGATTGTGAAGAGTATTGGTACTGGTGACTTAGTTTCTTTGTCAGATAAATGGCTACCTACTCTACCGCCAAGGTCCCCGAACCTATTACCATACACTAACCCATCACTGCCTGTGAAGACTCTGATAAATTCAGCGACCAAACAGTGGGATGAGGAGAGATTATACGACCTTATTGAACAAGGTGATCATCGTCTCATCAAGAAAATTTATTTGCCACCAGGTTCTCAATCCGATACTTTTTTCTGGATCCATACAAAGGATGGGAGATATACGGTGAAGAGTGGTTACCATTTAGCATGCTCTCTGGGGGAGGATGCTGTAGATAGACAACCCCCGCTCTCTGTCTCCCCGGATGTGGCTACAGCTATTTGGAGAATGGATACGGTCCCTAAACTGCATCATTTCATTTGGCGACTATTATCTCGAACTTTAGCAATAAAGGAGAACTTGGGTAGAAGGCATATACCGGTTGATCCGATGTGTGCAAATTGCTGTGATACACACGAAAGCACTGAACACGCTTTCTTTGAATGCTCCTATGCCCAAGCTGTATGGAAGCAACTGCCTCTGGATGTCACTGGAATCTTAGATCCTAGCATCGGTCTCGTGGATAAGTTCAGGTTCTTTTTCAAGCTGGGCAATGATTTATCCATTCCAAGACATATCGGAGTTTTACCAATATGGTTGTTATGGCGTCTCTGGAAGAGTAGGAACAACCTACTTTTCAATTCAAAATTGATAGCTGCTGAGGACACCTATAAACAAGCGACTTATGATGTAGATGAATGGATCTCGAGCTCTACTCAACATGAAACACGTTCCACAGATGTACAACGTCAACATCGAGGACAAGGAAAGTGGAAACCACCGCCCCAGAACTGGGTTAAGGTTAATTATGATGCCTCACATATGCAGGGTGATACACCATATGGACTTGGTTGGATAATCCGTGATGCGCAAGGTATGTTTCTACATGGAGGTATGGGGAAGTTTGAGGGTAGATTCTCTGTTGAGGAAGCAGAACTTACATCACTAGTTTGGGCCTTACAAGCAACGCATGCTTTAGGTTATAGTCAAGCCATATTTGAAGGAGATAACCTGAATGTAATCAACACTGTGAATGGGCAAGGCTCAAACTTACGACTACATCATCTAATCGAGACCGTACATCAATGGAAAGCAATGTTTCATGGCGTTCAGTTCTTATTTCAACCCCGCGAGACTAATCGTTGTGCGGATTTGTTAGCTAAAAAGGCTGTATCTTCTTTTACAATTTCAAACCTGTATCATTGTTGTCCTCAGTTTCTCAGACACGATGTAATCATGGATTGCGAAAACTAATAAAGTATTGATGACAAAAAAAAAGTAATGGATAATTTATTATATATAGTAAAAATTCTATAAATTAATAATGTTGTGATTTTAATATTTTATTAATTTATATATAAAACTAATTTTAAAAAAATATTTGAATGGACTATTTTTTTTTTAATATTCTTTCTATCTGAAAGAAGTTTTCATTAAATATATATTTTAGATTTTTTACTAAAATTTATTTTATTTGATATTCACATATTTTATATTTTATGTTTTTATATTGTTTAGATTTTTGTGTGGAATACAAGATTTAAAAGATTGATTATCTCATTTGTTCATATCATTATGTTGATTGATATGGACAAAACATAGTTTGTACTAAAGATAACTTAATTTTACTCTTTTCATTTAGTATACAACATGTCTTATTATCTTAAAAAATTATAAAGTATGTGAGTATAAGAGAAGAAATAGTGGCTTTTATTTTTAATGTTAATGATAAATTTGAATATAAGATTATGATACGTTTAGAAACAATCACAGTGACGTATAATGAAACACTATTGTGTTTGAAAATTTCCACAATTTTTATACAGTTTTGTAAGAAAACAAATTTTGATGCAATAAAAAATTAAAGATAAACTCCAAAAATATTTTAACTTTAAGAGAAAAACAATTAACATTAGATTCATATTTTAGTACATTATCTTAGATATTTCATATTTGTATAAATTTTTTATATGCTATTTATTAATTTATGGTATTTACAGAATTATATTTTTACATAAAATTTTCAAAATAATTATTATTTTATTGAATTGTGTTATATTTTGAAAAATTCAAAATCAGATAAATTTATTAATTTATGATAATTATTAATTTATCAAATATTAATTTTTTTTCTCACTAAATCATTCATTTTATTGATCAAAATTCAAATACAAGCATTCACACATGAGAGATACATCCATAATAATCAACCTTAAAACACTTGTACTCATACATAAACCTATCACTAAAAGAACAATGAAGAAGTGAATTTCTACGATGCTTGCGGAATCCGAAGCCTTACTCGCTAATAGGTTGTTAAACCCATTTCTTTTCTTCTCCAGAATCAACGCCAAAAGAATGACATCGTCGTTCTTGATCATCATGGCTATCACCTCCTCTTTGATGAAACTCCATTGTCCTCTAATATTATTGATGATACTCCACATCTCCCCTTGTACTAATTTGTTGATTTTCCGTGAATATACTATACCCGGATCCCAAATTCGCTGACCAAACTACCATATGGTTCGAGACTTGCATACAATCCCTTTAATTGAGCGGAATTGTGAATAATGGGCATCATGAAAAATTAAAACATCTTTCACGGAGATAAAAGATTCGCCTTGATTGAGATCAACACATAGATCCATTCCAGAGACAAACCATGAATGAGAAGCCTCCATAATCGGAGGAAATTGCAGGAAACATAATCGTTTCCACTTATTAACCATATGCGATACTCCAACAACAACATACATGGAAGAAAGCGCATTATTTCCTTTTGATTTCAGATCTGTCATTGACTCACCTTGAACTGCAAACTGATTCAACTGAATCGAAAGAAGAAGAGAATCAATGGTCTCCAGTGAAATCACGATCGCAATACCCACCATCAACCAAAGGAATTGAACAGATTGGAAAAGAATCCTTCTCCAATGACCATCACCCATCCGATTTATTGAAACAAAGAAGAAACTATAGATACTAAATGAAACTACACGACCACCGGCAACGCCAGCGGCCTTAATCGCACAGAAACTCTTTTTTTTTAACAATCGCTTATTCGCCGGGAGAGATAGACTATCAAATTGTATGTATATTGAATCTATTAATGAAAAATATCTATATCTTTAAATGAGAAGTAATTTTGGGCGATTGCTGACGTGTCGTCACGAGAGAGCTCTAGAGGCGGATAATGATGACGTGGAAGTGTGACATGGCAAGACCAAAAATAAACAATTGGGTTCGGGGTTCGACTTATTCACAAGAATGCCATCGGGTCGATTTAAAGCTAGTTAATTAATTTATTTACTTAAAAAAACATAATATCTTACTGAATATCTTATTAGTTCGAGTTTCAAAAAAAGATATTCTATGGCATATATCTAGCTTTCTAGAGAAGCTTGTGAAATCCTATATAAAGAGAGCTTGAGGCTTAGAAACACAATCGTCTGCTTCTTCCAAAATTTCAAGAAGTTTTCTATATCATTTGTTTTTCTCATTGACCGTGGATGTTTTATTCCGGATAATCATAACTTTGGTCAAATGATCCGTTTTCATTTCTATTGCTTTCTTCTTCTCATCTGTTTTGAAATGATTTCTATGTTTTTGGGTTTTTTGGTTTTGTTTTGTTCGTTTGGTCCTATGAAAGAAGAAGTTCGGTTATCACAAGGCTAAGATCTAATGATTTGATGTGAACTAACAAACGTTTGAGATTGTATATAGAAAGGAGTGTGAGATCTAAAAGTCCGATTAGATATTGTTGGTAAGACGTTGTTAGTTCACATCACATGACCCTTTTGTCCCAATGAACTTATGGTCCGAATAAGGGTTGCCTATTACTATAGAGATGGATTTAGTGGTAAAAAATGAATTTGGTGAATATTTTTTTGAGTATTATATGAGGTTCAGTCCCGATAGTCTGAATAAAACCCGATCAATACTTTTTTCGTAAATATTCTTTACCTTTCTTCTTCTTATCGATTTTAAAAAGATTTATATTTTCTTTTGTTTTTAATTCTCCCATTTGGTTTAAATATTCTGGTTTAGAGCATGATTAGCAAGGGTTTTTAGGGATGAGGTTCTTAACTATTCACGTGGGACCCACGTGAATAGTTAAGAACCCGGGTCCTAAAAATCCTTATTTAAGAACCGGTTTTTACACTGTTCATGACACGTGGCGGCTTATCATTCGTCTAATTTTTTTTTTCAAATTTTTTTTTTTTTTACACTTTTCCCCAAAAAAAAAAAAATTTTTTTTTTTAAGAACCCCCATAGGGAGTTCATTGATGGTCATGCTCTTATAATAGTTCTATCGATGTTCGTATGGTTCGAATAGTTCTATTGATTTATAATATTCCGGTTTTTATCCAATTTTCTTGTGATTACACTCATAGTTATAGCTATTATTTAAAAGTATATTCAGATATTCTCATAATATCTTAACCAATTAATAGTTATGGCTGATAAAATATTTCTCAAGAAGCTTTGCAATATATAATATACTAGTATTAACCCCGTGCGTACGCACGGGAATAACTTATTTACAAATTAATTCAAGTTTTATTTATATGAAACTACATGTATAAAATAACTTGTATGGTTCATTTTGAGTTTTTAATTATTTTACTTGTAAATTATATTTTATGTTTTATAATAATATAATAATTTCTTCATTCTTTTATCGTGACTCTTAACTATTTTATTTATATCTATTTTGATTTTTTATCTAAACGTTATATATTTTAGATTTTTTGTGGTTTATTCGTCCTTGATATTCCTATTTAATATATCTTAAACATATATTGTCTTTGTTATTTAATTTATATTTTTGAGTTTTATATTTTATTTTTAGAGTTATTTTATTTTTATAATATATTCTTTGTATTTTTCATCAATACTATAATATTGTTCGTTTTTTTTTAAACCCATTTGTCGAGAAACTCTTAAGTATTTTGTTTGTATCAATTTTGTTTTTCTTATATAAAATTATATTTTAAATAGTTCATTCGTACTTAATATTACTCTTAAATAACTACTATTTTTATAGTATGAGTTTGGTTTTATTTTACGAAAATAAAAATGTTGAGCCAATTTTATGCCAAAAAATGTTGCCTCACTTAGTATGTTTTTTCGTCTTCATTGTTCCTTGAAATGATTTTATTTTTCCCAGTTTCACTTCTACATTTTGTCTCTCCTTATTCCATAGATTTGACAATTCTATTTTATTTACATTTTCTATTTCTTTTATTCTACAATTATATTTTTTTGTTCAATCTAATTTAAAATATCAATAATTACTTTGCGTAATGATTCTCATTATTTTTATTTTTCAGAATTGAAATATATAATTATTGTTATATATTTTTTAGTAATGAAATGAATCTCAACTTATTTAGGTAAATACTTTTATTTTTGATTTTTATATAATAGTCTTTTTTAAATTAGTAATTTTAAATAGATATTAAATGTTAAAAATAATATTTTTTATGGTCAACTTTAAAAAAAATTATTTCCTTAATTAGAAAGTATTATGCTTATTTAGAGAAGAAGAGTGTTTCATGTCGTTTTTCTAGAGACCCATTGTCTTGCGTGCATACGCGCAAAATTCATATTATACTTGTAAATTTTATATATTTTTGTAAACGTTATATATGTGTTTTTCTTACATTTATAAGTTTATATTTTTAAAAATTGTTATATTATTTAGTGTATATTGTTTGTGTTTTTTTTTTTAATAATACAATATTGTTTCGTTTAAATTCTTTTCCAACGATATCGTCCATAAGAAACTTTGAATTGTTTTATCTATTTCTCTTTTTTTTTTAATGAAAATTACGCTTTTTAGATTTTTTTATTCATTTGTATCTGAGATTTTGATTTTTGTTATACAATACAGATATGTGTGTCTTCCTTGTAGACCAATTATGTCGGATAAACTGACATTACGTGAACAGGAACCTATATGTTAGTGTTAGATCTTTCAACTTTTATCATTGGTTTTGATCAAAGATAGTTTCACATGTTTAGAAGCAAACGTTTAGCAGAAGTGATCTTGAAGGATCTCAACTATAATTAACTCATTACTCTACAAAAAAAAAAGACCATTCATTTACCATTATGATCTCTCACTACTTAATCATGATTCAGAGTCCAAAACCAACATCGAGGATCGAGCTAACCTGAAGCTTTTCTACTGGTGTTTCCCGATGATTTCAAGTAAATTGTTTTGATCCCTAAGGTTCTTTCCTTTTCTTGCCAGATCTTCTGTTAGCTCTACTGCTTCTTTCTTGTGGATCTGAAACAGGTTGTGACTTCTGCTCTAGTAAGCTGATTGGCTTTATCTCATCCATAGGATCTGATTGAGAAAGAGAAGACCGGTACCACCATTCATTTTTCAAGTACTCTGTCTTAATCATATCTTCTACTTCTACCACAATTGCTGCCTGGCCAACTGAAATAAATATTAAAAGCATACATATTAAAATCCAGATTATGTTGTATTGGATAGAGAGGAATAAGGTAAATAAGAATTGAACCTCGAAAATGCTTTGTGCTGATTTAACAAATGCACGCCAAGCTCGTCTACGGTCTGGATGTGAGGCAGTGCCACATCCATATCAAGCAAGTTGGTTTTAAGGAACCTGAAAACCGGCAAAGCTTTGCCAATGACACGTTTCAAAGAAGCCTGTGGAACCACACAACAGCCTTTCAAGCCACTATCTGAAGACTTTTTTTTCTTTCTCTGAGAAGCCAAAACCTACTCCGCTCGGTTTATTCAGCGGACCGCCAATATCATTTGGGACAAATCTATCAAATGATTCAGGCCATCAACTGTTATGTATAATACTAAAGCTTTACGTAACAGCTTTAACTTGAATCTACAACACAGGGATTTGCGTTTTTTCTGCAAATAGCGGAGGTTGCTTGAAAGTGTCTCCATGTTCCAGTATTTTGTTGGAGGACTCTGCCACGCGAGTGATCTTCTGGTAATAAAAGAACATAGCTGGTTGATAGAGAATGGTTTTCAAGAAGACTACTCAATCTTAATTCGACACTGAAGTTAACTTTTCCATCATAAACTAACCTTTTTGGAGATATTGCGTTTTCGGTCCAATACACTGCCAATTTAAGAGAAGAAGATGGAAAAGGCTAATAAAAAAAAGAGAATGCCCCAACGAAAACAATTTTTTACTTTCAACTGATCATTTGCAGCTTTGTGTGGATGTTTCTCTGGTAATACTTTAGTACCTTTTGCTTTGAGTCTTGGCTGCATCAAAAGAGATAAATCAGGAGGAAAAAACCATTTCACCATAAATGTGAAATTTGCTTACCTCTGAATATTTCGGTATTGAATAACTATGGCCAAACACCTTCTCAAGAACAGATAAGGTAGATTATTGTTTCACAGCAGATACCTTAAAATTCATTCTATTGTGGTTTGTTTTATCTCCAAGAACCGTCACCATATCATCATCGCTAATCTCCACACTTTCTGCTGAAGAGTCATCTTCTTCACTTTTATTCTCCTCATCCTCACCTTCCTGTTCTTCTTCAGTTTCAAGTTAATTCGCTCTATAACTCCCCAATTCTTGCCGGATAAATACCAAATTTCCACCACCATAGCTTATGCTTCCAATCCTGCTCGAACAAAGTCAGAACAACCATGCTATTACTTAACCAAAATAAACCCCGAATACAGTGACGTTAATCAATTACGGTACCAATAAATTAGATTGTTGGTAGCAAGAACGGATAAATCATACCGTTGAATAGTGTAGTCTCCTTGGATTTCGCCGGAATGGCTCTACAACTCCCCAATTCTCACCGGAGAAATACCAAATTTCCACCACCATAGATTCTGATACCAATCCTGCTGGAACAGTAAACAAAGAAGATTCAGTGACTTGTCCGAGAAGAGCTAGAGAGCAAAAACCGTTACCGAATGTTGATGATATCTACAAACACGGCCACAGAGGCAAGCTTAAGTCATGTTTGTTTTCATTCGTGAAACAAATCATTATCGTCATCATCAAAGCGATGATTTTAATACCTCTTTTTTTTTCTTTTTTTTTTTTAGTAAAAAACCGAGCACCCTCTTCGTGTACAAAGTCGCTCCTTTTACAATGGTTCCTGAAATAGGAGAATGGGACTTTAGTGATCTCGGGATCAAAGAGAAAATACTGGTATGAATCGACAACAATAACGTCCGGAGGTTTACCGTCAGTAGCTTCAGCGATTAGACCGAGATCACGTTTGGAATTGCGTATACCTTTTTGTGGCGATTTCCTCACGTTTGGAATTGATGGTGGATGCTTTTAGTGAAGTTGATGCTTAATTCTGTACTATGCTTGGGTAAAGTGAAGCCATAGAAGGTTTCGCATTGTAAAAACTTTGTCGTAGTGTTATGTTCTTAGGACACTAAACATCACCAAACTTTTGTGGATAGTTAGCAAGCAGTTTCTTAAAATCGAACCTCTTCTTATTATTACTAAAGTCTCGATCACATGTTTTGTTTGAATATGAAGATCAGTAGTAAACATCACATTTAACTCTTAGCCAAATCGGAAAAGCAATCTCTCTACTACTATTTACACATGATTGATAATCCAGTTTACTGATCTAAAAACGTGTAGAAAATCTGAGATGAGTATGAAACATTGTTTCTTTGAATAAAATTTCAAGAAATCGAGAACATTACCAGCAACCTGAATCAGATGCCGAGCCCATACTTGCCGTAGACTCTCGTGAATGCTCTTTTCCCAACTTTTCCCCAACCTGTCTCTCATTATCTTCTTGCTCACGCTCCTTGGGATCAAAGAATCATCCAGATAATCGTTGTAATACCATGTTCATCGGCATCGTTTCATCGGCATCGTTGCATCGTTTTGGCATCGTCCACGTTTGGAATTGATGTAAACTCCGTACTTGATTCCAACATAATAAGTAATAACCTAAAATTCCTCCTAAAAGAAACAGCGTCCTCCCACGAAACCAACAACCAAAATTGCGAATGCCATCCAGATTCGCGAAGGGATAACCATCGGTTATGAATCCTAGAACCATACAAAGCAAAACTTTGAATCTTAGAGACGTCAGCAAATCGAATCTATGAATCAAATACAATAAGGGAATTCGTCAGATCGAAAGCGGTACGTGTCCCTTGCTGCTGCACGTTGCTAATAATCGCAAGTGAACTCGCCGTCGGTGCAAACGCAAGACAGAAAGTCCCCACGGAGTCAACCGGAATCTTGTAATTCTTCGCCGGCAAAGCCAATATCTTCTCGCCAAGAAAATGGAAAGCCACCGTCGGGACCTCAAAGAGCAAAAAATGTATTTGGCCTAATATCCCCTATAACCCAAAATGGGAAACAGCAAATAAATTACTCATGCATGAAAGCACAAGGAACGAAAACAGATAAATAATAAACTGTAAACTGGGATTAAATTGAAAAAAACAGGAGTAGAAAGAGGATCCGTCAAAAACCATAGATGCCGGTGAAGAACGGAAGTTTATCAAACTTTTCCCTCTAAAATCAGATCTAAGAGAGGCTTGATTGGAAGATTTGATATGGAGAAAGCAATTGAAGATCCTAAAAAGGCGAAAGTGAGGAAGAGTTGTCCAGATCCTGAACGGTTTATGGAGAGAAAGGGAGAGAGACAGTTTGAGAGAGAGAGAGAGCGACAAAATTTTTTTGATGGAATAGTCATTAAAAAAATTTTTGGAGTAGTGACCAAAATACTTGACACGCTGGCATAATCCTTTGTTCTGATTGGAGGATTGCTGACTTTTTCTCTCTCATTACTTGTCTTTTATATATATTAGATTTTACAGCAAACTTCCCTTAGAAGCTACACGATTTAGAAAATATATTTAAGATATCAACATCCCTCTTCCACTTATTGCTTTCTTTTTTTTTGTCGTACAATTATTGTTTTCAACATTGCACATATATTACCTCATAGTAATTTAAAGACCCTAGATGGTAAGATAATAATGAAACTTACAGATTTTTTTTTTTTTTTTGTTTAACCTGGGGGAGGTGCAGCCTAGAGATGTCAAATTGGGTTTTGACCCGCGGGTCCGGCCCAAATAAGACTGCATCGGGGCGGGCTTGAACAAGAAAATTTTGGCCCAAATATTTGCGGGCCTCGCGGGTTAGATCCGTGCAGTTTTCGGGTTGTGCGGTTCAACCCGTAACGGGTTCGCGGGTTCGCGGTCCACCCGCATAAATTGATATTGATTCTTCATCTCTTGATTTTGATTACTTCAATCGACGGAGATGATTCTTCTGGGTGAAAATTGGTTTGGGAAGGAGAGATTGATCATTCTCGATGCATGGTTCTTCCTATGTTTTGGCCATCGGATTTGTCTAATTGATTGGGGACTTGGGGTTTTCAAATTTCTTCTCTATCAGAAATAACAAGTTGGCGGCTCCGGATCTTCATCGCAATCATCAGACATTCAGTTCGATCAGCAAGTTTTTGACACAAAGATAAACTCGTTCTCTCTAATTTTGGCCATCGGGTTTTGTCATGTGTGAAATATGATTTACAATTGTGAATTGTTACTTGTGTTCTCTGAGTTGTTAATTGTGAATTTAAATGGTATCAGAGTTGTTATCGATAAATTTTTCTGATGTGTTGACACGCAGCTGTATGATGACTATGAGACAGAGAAGGCCTGTAAGGTGCGTCGAGTTCTATGTTAATTGCTCTGGTCTTCTTATTATCTCAGTCTGTCTGGTTAAATCCTTGTACTTTTAAGCATTTTTGATCAAATGTTCAGGAAGTTTCATTGCTCTGCAATCTTCTGAATTATTAACAATTCTGATTTTTGGTACTTGTTCCCTGCTATGTAGAAAATGTTAGTAAAGGAAGCTCGTGCCAGTGAAGTACAAGCCAATTCCTTAGATAATTTTTTTTGCCTGCACAAATGTCTAACACATTTTATCTTTTCTTTTCCAGTCAAAGATCTTGCACTACATGCGCCAAATGGATGTTATTATTCCTTATGCGCAGTTTCTATTCATATTTATTTCAGAAACACCCGAATATGATATTTGTCTCTCTCTGTCTTATTGCTGCTCTGTCACATAGCTATATCTGTTTACGTGCAGCATTATTAAGCTGTTCAAATTTTTTATTTAATGTAGGGAAAATGTCACTGTTAAATTTACTCGAAGAACTGATGTGATGCCCCCAATTCCAATCGAGACAAAGCACCATCCTTCGTCAGTTGACTTGCTACTTATCAAACGCCTTGTTACAAACAATTATATGTCATCTTGTTGTCTGTAGATGGATTCATGTCTTGTATCCGTAAAGTTTACGTAGTAACTATTGTTTTAAATCATTTATATTCACCCTCCACTCAATAATTATGGCATTTCAAAATTTTATGCAGAACTCAAAAGTGTATTTTGTAAGGAAATCAGCAACAAGTATGAAAATGTCATCAAAACAAGTATAATAACTAGAAGTGACGTAAGTTTGTAGTCAATTACAAACATACAATCGAATAGAAACTAATGTGACAAGAACCTGCGGGTCAGCCCGTTAACCCGTAAAATACATGCGGGTTGGGCTTGGACTATAGGATTTAAAACCGCAATCTGCGCGGGCCGACCCGCCAAACCCGAGAAAAAACTGAAACCGCATTGGGTTGGGCTATTTGGGCTCGGGTTGGCCCGTCTGACATCTCTAGTGCAGCCCATGGATAGACCCTCTCTCCGGGTATTCAAATGGGCCGTAAGCAATGAACCCATATCCATGTGGGTGAGCAGAGGAGGCATTTTTGTTTCCGCCTGGGCTCGAACCCGGGTGGTTTCTAGCCACCACAAGCTCCTCAACCAGTTGGACTATCTCAATCGCTCGAAACTTACAGATATTCCAATCTAGATGATTGTCAATTATACGTCGTAGCATCAATGGTTAATTAGAATAAGTTTCTGAAACATGGACACTACATAAGTTTTTAATGTTAATTACTGTGGTGATATGGTAACATTACGTCATACATAATATTTATAATATTACATAATATACAACATTTATAATATTATGTAATATCAATAATATATGATAACATTTTTTTAATATGGTGAATCTTATGATAAATATTCTAACTATGGCCTTGAATGCTTCCTGCTTATTGGGCGGGAAGAGGTGCGGGACCAAATAATATCACCATTCACACTTCTTTATCACCTCAGAATTAACCAAAAACAAAAATAAAAAATAAAAGAAAAACATGGTAACAGCGGATTGAGCGGTGCGGATTAGTGCGGATTGAGCGGATAACTGTATGCGGTACGGTTTAAGTGCGGTTTTAGAGAGAAAACGCATACTGCAGAATATGATGAATGGTGACAAAAAATTAAAACCGCTATGCGCTCCATCTGACCCGCACTTCCCATTCATAGCCTTAAGATATTCATTTGATAATATTCTTTATCAAAGTTTGAGTATTAGTTACCAAAAAATATCAACTTAGAAACTAATAAAATCTATTAATATATAATATGAATATAAGGAATATTTATTTATTTTTTTAAATCGAGTGAAGTTGTTTGATTTGGTAGAAATATTTAGGGAATAAATTATAACTGTAATCATATCTAAAATATATATTCAAATAGATATAGAAGATATACTACAAATACCTAATATTGAATTTAAATTTAGAAACATGTTAAAAATATTTAAAACAGTAATATATATACAATGATTCCTATAATATTGTGTAATATCTACGAGTAACCACTTTTTATTTGAACTTATCTATAATATGAGTAACTATTTTTTATTCGAATTTCTATACATTGCAAGTATAAACAAATATAAATATAAGTGAATATGAAAGTCTACAAAAATATACACGTGATAATTTTGATATTTAGATAAAATAAGTAAAAACTTATACCACATATATGTTCAACACATAAACTGAATAAAATAACTTAGATCAAACTAGAAAGAATATCACACATGCAAGTGCTTGATGACAAATCAACAATTTAACCTTTTTTAAAAAAAATATTAAAAATAGGATTTCTAATATATTTTTATTAAAATGTCTACATTGGATTTTTAAGATTATCATAAAATTCAATTATTATTTTGAGAAAAATAAAAATGCATTTCAAAATAGGTCTTAATATAAACAGGTCTAAACGAGCCGGGTCTGTCCGTTTGACATCTCTAAACACAAATAAAGTTTTAAAAGAAAAATCAAAAATATTTATTTTACTAACTATTTTTTGCAAAAATAAAAACTTTCTTCAATAGCTGTAAAGTATTGGATTCAATCAGAGTAAAAATGTATAAAGAAATATATGAAGTTAAATTATATGTATTTATATTATATTTAAAATTCAAACAAACCTAAACAGATTTAAATAGACATGTGTTTTCTGCCGAGTTTAAATTACGGGTCTAAATGAGTCTTAAATATAAACGAGTTTAAACGAATCAAGTTGCATATTTTAACATCTGTATGTAAAGGAATCCCGTATGTAAATCCAAATAAAAAGGTTTGAAATGCTAAACCAAAAAATGTTTCAATAAATAAAATTTGCAAGAAGAAAAAATTCCAAAGTTAAACTTTTTATATTTTGTATTAAAGACTTAAAGTTTAAAATAATTTTATAAATAGATCTAAACGGATTTAAATAGGCATTTGTTACTCTTCATGAGTTTAAACGGGTGAGTCTAAATGAGTGATAAATATAAATGGTTCTAAACAACTTAGTATACTTATTTTAACATCTGTAAAACCATATGAAATGTATAAAAAATACACAAATTTAAATTTTGCAAGAAGAAAAATTCTCTTAAATAGCTAAGAAATGTTGGATACAATCGGAGAAAACGAATTATGGGTTATTTCATTTAAAAAAAAAATTGTTTTGCTCTTTAGTTATAGGATTTTATTCATTTCCAATGTGCATAAAATTCGGATGTGTATATAATAATGTAAATGAATACTAGTCATTCAAATACTGAAGCACGGGCTTACCTTTATTGCAGTGTTTTGTGGTATCTTGATTCATATGATGAGGTTGTTTACTCGGTTAAGAATGCTGCCATGCTTAATTCATGGGGCTTCACTGTTTTAGGATATAAATGTCCACATGGTTTTAACTTCCCACGCAATATGTCTGTTGTATATAATCAGTATAGGGGGTGTACTAGAATTCTTAAGGCTTTTGATTGGAGTCTTTTCTGGCAGTCTTGTATTTGGATCTGTATGATTCAAAATGGTTGCATGATTGTTCAAAAGTTGATGTGTTGTTTTTGTTCAGGTATAAACTGAATGAATTTCTAGCAGTTCTAATCAGGATTAGCAACCCTAGTCTGAATTCCGAGCCTAGGATCTAAGGTTCAATTAATTGAATCTATGGGATCTCAGATTTACCTGATGATTAGCAGCGGAAGGTTTGCAGATAATCGAGATCACGAAGCACCTCAAACGCTGTGCCTCTACTGGTATCCACACGCACACAAACTGGACAGGAGGGATGCTAGTGCCTATAAGAGATCTAATCTCTAGAGAGGTTTCTATCTCGTTCTGGTGGCTGTAAATTAGGTTAGAAATCAGTTTAGGTCGACCATATATCTTATATATGTCGACTTAAACCGTAACGGAATTAACCAACGATTAAACCGAATTAATCTGATTAATCCGCGAGTTGCATCGATCGATGCACTATCTGCAACGATCGACACTGCCCCCAGAATATTGATATCGAATGCATATCAAATATGCATTCACTGGATCATTACATTAATGATCAACCTCGTCTTTAACGCCCAATTTGCTTAGGTGTGTGACCCTGTAGGATCATATAACACTAGCAATGAGTTCTCAACTCATTGATCATAAGTGGCTTCTAGCAAAGCGTTATGACTACCTAGTGTTATGTGATTGTCTCATCTCGACTATACGACTTTCACTTAGAGCAAGTACAATAGATTTCAGGACATTCCCAACAATCTCCCACTTGTACTGGAATCATCTATTCCTTTAATCCCTTTGTAGCTATATCTCAATCTAGCATAAGGCAAGAACTGTGTCATCCTTATTAAGCCAGATCACGTTTATCGAATCCCGATTTGTACTGATAAAACAAACGACTGACAATCACCTCGTTTGAGCGCGGCCACGCATTTCCAGTATCAAATCTTCGATAGGCCCAGAGATATTTAACTCCTGTTATATAGAAGGTACAAATCCCATCTTGTTCCATCCATGTCTCTTTTATATCTCATGATACGCCTAATTAGTGTCTTTATGATCACCAGTTACGGATGACGTTTGACAAAGTCAAGACGAACCAATCCATATAAGAGAGGACATGATGAACTCAGGTCTAAGGACTACACTCTTTAGTCGTAATGAGAAACTCTTATGACGTTTGACAAAGTCAAGACGAACTGATCATGTGTTCTCTAACACATATCTATGTGATTGACTTTAATACACTTATTAAATGACTCCATGAAACACAGTCATCAGTCACCTCACATACTAGTCTCACGTGGTTGCTAATGTCCCATTTTAACAACCTCGACCAGGGACCATTTATAATTTATATCATTTATTGCTTATAGGGTTTCATGATCAAGTCACATACTTGATGACCTATAAAATGTCATAAATTACTTTGGGACAATATATTTAATTAACACAATTAAATAATGCTGAAACAATTTCATTAAAATAACATAACCAAATTATGTTTTACGAACATCAAGTCATAACTAAAAACCAAATATAACTTCCACTGAAAACAAGATCATATCTTAAGAAATCTAATGCCTACAGCAGCAGTATGAAACTCATGCTTAGGCCTTGGGAGGGGCTTGTTCAGTGGATCAGCAACATTCTCATCCGTCGGGACTCTGCTGATCTTCACATCTCCTCTATTCACAATATCACGGATAAGGTGATATCTCCTTTCTATGTGTTTGGATTTCTGGTGTGATCTAGGTTCCTTTGCTTGCACAATGGCTCCATTGTTGTCACAATACAAAGCCACTGGCTCAGAAATACTAGGAATCACACCAAGTTCAGTGATGAACTTCTTGATCCAAACAGCCTCCTTTGCCGCTTCAGAAGCAGCGAGGTACTCAACTTCAGTTGTGGAATCTGCTACAGTGTCCTGCTTGGAACTCTTCCAGCTGACTGCACCGCCATTCAGGCAGAAGATGTAACCAGATTGCGATCGGAAATCATCTTTGTCTGTTGATATACCATGGATTTTAGGAATTTTAACCATGGTATATGTCTTTATTATCTAGTCTTTCTATGTGTTTTGGAGTCTTTTCAGGTGTTTTACAGGTTTAAGGACATCTGGAGCCTAATTGGACGTTTTGGGAGCATTTGGAGCAATTCTGCACTATTTAGAGATTTCACAGAGTTCACTGGCTGCGTTTTCGCAGTGCAACGATCGTTGCAGTCTGTGCAACTGTCGTTGCAGTTCTGAGCCCAAAAATCTGCATTTTCCAGAAATTACAGTTTTTGCCCAAAAACTTCCCAGACTTGCAAAAAGACCCCCAGCCGACTTTAGACCAATATATAAGAGTTTTTAACCCATTGTTTAGGCTACGCTTTTCTTAAGTCTTATTTTATTTCAGAGAGAGTTAAGGGCTGATCCTGCTCTCTCGAGAGAGAGGATTTTGAACCCCAGATCTTTACTTTGTTTTATGATATTTGGTTTTCTACTTATGATATTTTCTGTCTCGATGAATATGTCTGAGTAGATTACTTGTTAGGTTGAAGGATTCTCATTAGGGATTTCATGGAACTATAGTTAAATCAATCTGTAGGGATTCATATCTGCTAGTTCTTTGTTTAGGTTGTTCTTAATGCTTAATCTGAAGTAGCTAATCAGAATTATGATGTTGGGCTGATTAATGCAACGGAAGTTGGTTAATTTAGCTAGAAAGAACCTATATGAGCAATTAAACTTCTCGCAAACGAAAGTTTGGTTTAGGTTAATTGTGAACATATCAAACTTGGAATTAATGCTGGTTTAATCTGTTAGTTCTCGCAAACGAAAGTTTGGTTTGCTGCACTTAGACTTAGAGAATTATCGCAAAGGAATTTGGTTAGTTTTATATCTGTGTTTGAGTTCTAGAACAGTTTCTGATTAGATCCAGATTTATTGATTGCTTGTGTTCCTGATTTCCTGAGAACTCCTGAAACCTAACGCTTCGCTTCCTTGCTTACAAACTTGCCTGCTACTGATTTACTTTTCTGCTTCACCTTTTAGTTTCTAATCAATTTGCTTTCTCCTAGTTTAATCTTTTCTGTTCTTATCTATCGTTGACCAGAGTCCCTGTGGATTCGATACCCTAAGTACTACAACTACATCACTGTGCACTTGCAGTTAGAATAGGGATAAAACTACACCTATCAAGTTTTTGGCGCCGTTGCCGGGACTCTTTTGAGTCTCCGATAGATTTGAACTTAGGGTTTAAACTAGGTTTTTCGTTTTTATTTTTTGCTACTAATTTTTTTTTTTTTTTCTGTTCTTGCGTTTCAGGTACGCCTGTAATCGCACTGCATCGATCGACACGGTCCTGTGTGTCGATCGTCACATCATCGCGCTTGCATCGATCGACGCTTCTCCTGCATCGATCGACACATATCGTAAGAAAGATGTATGATTTCTTTAGTCCAGGGATTGATAATTCACAGATAGCTGAGTTGAAGAGTAAAGTTGACTATCTGCATAGCCTTCTACTTGGAAAGTATGCGCAAGAAGCTATCAACTGCGTTAGAGAGAATGAATTCTACACTCAGGAATCAGCTTTTCAGGGACCTTTCAAGCAACATGGCAATGCCTCCTCGAGGAACTATGGTGTTTCTTCTTACAAAGCACCGCCTGCACCTACACATAAGAGCAGATTAGAAGCTATGATGGAACAGTTTCTTGAGAGAGAACAACAGATCACTGTGTCCTTCAAATCAAGGATGGATGCATTGCATGAAGATCTGAATGAGAAGTTTGAATACTTGAGCACACATATGAAGAAGCTAGATGTCCGAGTTCAAACAGCTGAAACAATGCAAAGGCATAATGAAGCTAAGAGAGCTGAACGGAAGCTGCACATCAAAGCTGTGACCTTAGGGGATGAGATTGAGTTGCTAGGTGAAGAAGAGAGCATAATCTCGGATTTTCTGGATGAATATTGTCTGCCTGATACATGCATCGATCGACACCCCCTTAGTGTCGATCGACACGCCGTTCTGACGGCAATTTCGAGTTCTTTCGAGAAACAGAATCGCCTTGCATCGATCGACACACATCATGCAACGATCGACACAGAACGCAGACATGACCAGAAACCTGCAACAGTACCAGAACGAGTGTATAAACCCCCTGTGCCATATCCTAAGATTCCTAAACCTTCCAAACAAGAGCTAGAAGTGGCTAACTGCATGAAAGTGATAGATAAGAAGGTGAATAAAACACCACCAGTTGAAACTTCGCGAGTTCATACAAAGAAGATGATATCCACTGATGGTCATCTGAAAGAAGAAGTTCAGATTGGTGGAACTACAGTATCTGATAGTGGAAAGAAGAAGATGGCGGTTCCTCTTGAACCTGCTCTAACATCTTCAGTACCTGCAACTGCTCATAAGCAGAAAGCTCCAGACATCAGATATACATCAAAGGTAAGGTACAAATCACCTAAGCTTAAACCTTCTGATCACATTGTTTTGAAAGCAGGAAAACGCAGTAGACCGCCCAAGCTTCGCTCCCGCCCTGATTCTGATTACTCTTTCCTTGGAAAACCTCATGATTTGAAAGCATATACACCTCCTTGGATGAAGAGATATTCACAGAGACACTCAAAGTCTCTGTTGAAACCGCCTTGAGTCAAATCTCTTCCAATAGTCAAACTAATGACTAAAAACAAGCGCTGAGTGGGAGGCAACCCACTAGTAGGTTCGTTTTTGTTTTTCAATTTTCGTTTTGGTTTTGGTATTTTTAATTTTTCTGTTTAAGTGTGTTCAGAAGCGAGGGAAACAGGAATAATCGCATTGCATCGATCGACACACATTGTGCATCGATCGATGCAGTCGCGATTTACGGTTTAACGAATTGATTGTGGTTCAGACATCGGTTATCTACATAACCGCGAGCGATAATCGCCTTGCATCGATCGACACCCTTGGGCATCGATCGACGCAGGGCGACGACAGGTTAGTGTTCTGCAACTTTTCGGATTGTTTCAAATTTGATTATTATTCTCACCGAGCTCATGCCTTGATTACACTGGGGACAATGTCGTTTAAGTGTGGGGGAGGAAGCTACTGACGCACGCTTTTGTTTTCTTAGTTTTTCAAAATTTGTTTTATTGAGTCAAAATTTGTATGAAACTATGATTTTTCGAGGAAAATTTTCGCTTGAACAGGAACTAAGTGACCATTGGACAGACTTGCAGAGCCTCTATGACTGTTAGAAAACTCAGACACGGATCAACCTACTGAGGACACCCACATCACTTCAGGTATCAGAGGATCCTTTTACTGACTTCAACCTTAATACTGACTTAGATTTCTCACCTAAGGGCTTGGTATACTTTGTGTCGGATTCCCTTGTTAGTTCTGACACCGCCTGTAAACCTATCCTATTTAGTTCCCTTCTCCCCTTCCATAAAAAAAAAAGATAATAAACTGAGGATGAGTTAGTAACTCCGAAGTGGTCATGGGAATAGTAGCAAACACTATTATCTCTTATGCGATCCATGGAATATGTCCAAAGTACACCCCTTAACGGGAAGAACACTGATAAAAAAAATAAAATGATACCCAGTGGGGAAAAATCAGTTGTTAAGGAAGGGAAAGAGAAGAAATGGACTAGAGAAAGATAGTATGGTGGTCTAGAGCTGATAAGGTAAGAATCCATGTGCCCTTTGATCGATACTCCTTAGGTGAGACCGCACTTAAATACTTGCAGAAGTCAGTAGGGTGAATTTGAATGCTTGAATGTGATTGTGGAGTTTACTTGGGACAGTTGCTAAGTGTGGGGGAAGTACATTATGGTCTTGAGTTGTGTAGGAAAGTTTTCAGTGGATTACTAAGTGAATGTGATTGTGAAAGTTCCTAGGACGAAATGAGTTTCTGTGTTTTCAAACTTCTTTTCTTATGCTTTGGTTCTTTACTTGCTTGAGGGCAAGCAAGAGCTAAGTGTGGGGGAGTTGATATACCATGGATTTTAGAGATTTTAACCATGGTATATGTCTTTATTATCTAGTCTTTCTATGTGTTTTGGAGTCTTTTCAGGTGTTTTACAAGTTTAAGGACATCTGGAGCCTAATTGGACGTTTTGGGAGCATTTGGAGCAATTCTGCACTATTTAGAGATTTCACAGAGTTTACTGGCTGCGTTTTCGCAGTGCAACGATCGTTGCAGTCTGTGCAACTGTCGTTGCAGTTCTGAGCCCAAAAATCTGCATTTTTCAGAAATTACAGTTTTTGCCCAGAAACTTCTCAGACTTGCAAAAAGACCCCCAGCCGACTTTAGACCAATATATAAGAGTTTTTAAGCCATTGTTTAGGCTCCGCTTTTCTTAAGTCTTATTTTATTTCAGAGAGAGTTAGGGGCTGATCCTGCTCTCTCGAGAGAGAGAGGATTTTGAACCCCAGATCTTTACTTTGTTTTATGATATTTGGTTTTCTACTTATGATATTTTCTGTCTCGATGAATATGTCTGAGTAGATTACCTATTAGGTTGAAGGATTCTCATTAGGGATTTCATGGAACTATAGTTAAATCAATCTGTAGGGATTCATATCTGCTAGTTCTTTGTTTAGGTTGTTCTTAATGCTTAATCTGAAGTAGCTAATTAGAATTATGATGTTGGGCTGATTAATGCAGCGGAAGTTGGTTAATTTAGCTAGAAAGAACCTAGATGAGCAATTAAACTTCTCGCAAACGAAAGTTTGGTTTAGGTTAATTGTGAACATATCAAACTTGGAATTAATGCTGGTTTAATCTGTTAGTTCTCGCAAACGAAAGTTTGGTTTGATGCACTTAGACTTAGAGAATTATCGCAAAGGAATTTGGTTAGTTCTATATCTGTGTTTGAGTTCTAGAACAGTTTCTGATTAGATCCAGATTTATTGATTGCTTGTGTTCCTGATTTCCTGAGAACTCCTGAAACCTAACGCTTCGCTTCCTTGCTTACAAACTTGCCTGCTACTGATTTACTTTTCTGCTTCGCCTTTTAGTTTCTAGTCAATTTGCTTTCTCCTAGTTTAATCTTTTCTGTTCTTATCTATCGTTGACCAGAGTCCCTGTGGATTCGATACCCTAAGTACTACAACTACATCACTGTGCACTTGCAGTTAGAATAGGGATAAAACTACACCTATCATCTGTCTGAAAACTTGCGGCTGTATAACCACTTACTACCAGCTCATCACTTCCTCCGTACACCAAGAATTTATCCTTAGGATTTCTCAAATACTTCAGAATAATCTTGACTGCTGTCCAGTGACTTTCACCTGGATCCGATTGGTATCTACTCGTCATGCTTAAAGCACAAGCAACATCTGGACGAGTACAGAGCATGGCATACATGATGGATCCCAACGCCGAGGCATAGGGAATCCGACTCATGCGATCTCGCTCAGCAGGTGTCTCAGGACACTGCTTCTTGCTGAGACTTATGCCATAAGACATTGGTATGAAGCCCTTCTTGGAATCTTGCATTCTGAACCTGTGTAAGACTTTATCGATATAAGTGTCTTGACACAGTCCAATCAACTTGTTTAATCTATCTCTATAGATTCTTATTCCAAGAATATACGCGGCTTCTCCCATGTCTTTCATTGAAAAACAACTTCCGAGCCAAGTCTTAACAGACTGTAACAACGGAACGTCATTTCCGAGAAGAAGTATGTCATCTACATACAACACGAGAAACGCAACTGTGTTGGGAATGTCCTGAAATCTACCGTACTATCTCTAGAAAGTATGATAAGTGTCGAGATCAGACATAAGTCATAAATACTGGGTGATCATGATGACTTGCTAGAGTCCGCTCTTGATCTATAAGTTTAGGACTTATTACCAGTATTGTATGATCCCTAAGGGTCACACACCATAGCTAACGGGAAAGTTAACAAGGAATTAATACGGTAAGATGCAAGGCATTTACTGTATTTGTACAGAGAATTGGGCCAGACAAAATACAGGCTTTTGTCTGATTTGTGTCTTGGGCCCAAAATCCTAATAGGCCATTAGTTTAATAACTTGGGCCCATATAAGGAAGAGGAATGGCGCCTAGGGCTAAGACACAACCCCATCTGCGATTTCAGCTGAGCCGTCTTCCTCTCTCTCTGTTCATTCCAGCTTGGTCTAGCAGCCTGATCCAGTAGCTTGTAAGAGTGTGGATACCTAGGAGGAGCCGGTTTCTATCAGCTCTTGCAGATCTCTTCATTCATTTGATCAATCCGCTGCAATCACAAGGTAATGAATCTGATCTGTTTATGATTCAACTGCAAATCACCTAGATCCTAGTTTATTATGTGCTAGGATGTAACCTGACAATTACACCATGAATACACATAATCCAACAGTGGTATCAGAGCCTAGGTTGTTAGGTTTTTGCTTTTTGGATCATACTAGGTTGTTTATTAGTTTGATGAATCGATTTTAATGAGTAAAATTGATTAAAACTTTGAAATCCCTAGAAATAAGAAATCTTGTTAATTAATGTCGATTTCGTTTCATTGTATGAATCGTTGTCAAATCAATCGAAAGTTTGACTTTGCTTTATTATAAACAATCGATTTCATAAGGTTTGTGAATGTCACGATCGCATGTTGTCATATGGTAAATTAAGAAACGATTTGGATTGTTTGAATTGTTAATGGCTTGAAAAGTCAAAGTCGATTGTTGATTGAATTAATTATCAAGCGGTTTGGAAAAAGTTGTGTCATGAAACGAATTTGAAAAAGGTCAAAATCAATTTTGTCCTTTTGTTAATGACATGATCGTAAAGTGAATAGCATAAATCGAATTGAAAAAGTCAAAAGTGATCGCTTGTTGACTTTAGGTTAGCCATCGATCGTTTTTGTTTTTAATGTATGAATCGATTAATTATTTAATTAATGTATGGTTCAAGCGGTTAACCCAAATCGCGGTTTGCTGGAAATTATTTAATACAATTGGTATTATTTAGTTTCTGGTTAAACCGGATTTAAATTCAAAAATTGAATTTTAACCTAAACCGAAGGCTGGTCTAAGTTTGATTTGGTTGGACCAAATAATTTAGAGCTGGTCTGGTTTAGTAAATAACCAGTTGGATTTAGTAGTTAATTTGGTCTCGGACCAGAATTAATGAACCGACTCGGTTATGTCAAATTATTGGGCCAATTGGAATTCTGTGGTCTTGGGCCAAGAATTGGGCCTATAATTTGTGACCCAACCGAAAACTTTAATAAAATATTAAATTAGAAATTTATATTTTTAGCATGTTTCTAAATTTAGAAAGTTTCTAAAATAAGTAAGTTTCCCAAAATAGTAATCTTCTATTTTTGGAAAGAAAAACCTAAAATCCTCAAAACCAATATCAAGCTTGGATGTCTTGCCCAATCTTGTCAGCTACTTAACGCTTATTCAATTACAGATATGGCTTACAGTGTGAGGTGTCTGTTTTTGCGTAAGTAAAGTAGTATATAGTCACTAATTTCATTGGGAGTCCCAGACTTTAGTGATTATTTGGCTGTAAGAGATTGGTTTCCTTGACTGGGCCATCGGGAGTCCCGGACCTTGAGACAATCTGGTCTGGTTTAGTAAATAACCAGTTGGATTTAGTAGTTAATTTGGTCTCGGACCAGAATTAATGAACCGACTCGGTTATGTCAAATTATTGGGCCAATTGGAATTCTGTGGTCTTGGGCCAAGAATTGGGCCTATAATTTGTGACCCAACCGAAAACTTTAATAAAATATTAAATTAGAAATTTCTATTTTTAGCATGTTTCTAAATTTAGAAAGTTTCTAAAATAAGTAAGTTTCCCAAAATAGTAATCTTCTATTTTTGGAAAGAAAAACCTAAAATCCTCAAAACCAATATCAAGCTTGGATGTCTTGCCCAATCTTGTCAGCTACTTAACGCTTATTCAATTACAGATATGGCTTACAGTGTGAGGTGTCTGTTTTTGCGTAAGTAAAGTAGTATATAGTCACTAATTTCATTGGGAGTCCCAGACTTTAGTGATTATTTGGCTGTAAGAGATTGGTTTCCTTGACTGGGCCATCGGGAGTCCCGGGCCTTGAGACAATCTGGTCTGGTTTAGTAAATAACCAGTTGGATTTAGTAGTTAATTTGGTCTCGGACCAGAATTAATGAACCGACTCGGTTATGTCAAATTATTGGGCCAATTGGAATTCTGTGGTCTTGGGCCAAGAATTGGGCCTATAATTTGTGACCCAACCGAAAACTTTAATAAAATATTAAATTAGAAATTTCTATTTTTAGCATGTTTCTAAATTTAGAAAGTTTCTAAAATAAGTAAGTTTCCCAAAATAGTAATCTTCTATTTTTGGAAAGAAAAACCTAAAATCCTCAAAACCAATATCAAGCTTGGATGTCTTGCCCAATCTTGTCAGCTACTTAACGCTTATTCAATTACAGATATGGCTTACAGTGTGAGGTGTCTGTTTTTGCGTAAGTAAAGTAGTATATAGTCACTAATTTCATTGGGAGTCCCAGACTTTAGTGATTATTTGGCTGTAAGAGATTGGTTTCCTTGACTGGGCCATCGGGAGTCCCGGGCCTTGAGACATCTGGTGAATTGGGCCTTGGGCCCAATCCACAACCGAGAGTTATAAAGATATAACTAGCTGTGTGCATGCTTACCAAGTAAAGCTAATTCCGGGTGACGGCCAGTGGCCCATTTTGGTTTTAGTTGAACATGGGTCTCGGAATCATTGCATTCTTATGAGGTTAAACAAAGAAATTTTGAATGCAATGCGAGTTTTCTTATAAGTTATTAAGATTACTCTTTTATGAACTAAATAACTAAAACTCTATTGTCTCATAATTTCAGCTATGTCAAGCACAACAACACAAAACACTTTCTCGATCCGGTCTGCCCTTGAGAAGGACAAACTGAACGGATCAAACTTCCTGAACTGGTCCAGGAACCTGAGACTTGTGCTCAGGCAGGAGAAGAAGGCTTATGTCCTTGAAAGAGTTCTCTCTCCTAGACCTGCGAATAATGCCGCACAAGCTGTGAAGAATGCTTGGGATACGCATTCTTCAGATGCTAATGACGTGGTTTGCCTAATGTTGGCGACAATGGCTCCCGAACTGCAGATGCAGTGGGAAGGCCTGACTTGTCCCATGGAACTGATGGCAAACCTGAAAGCGTTGTTTCAGGAGCAGGCTCGTACAGAGAGATTCCAAACTGTAAAGAATCTCTTGGACTGTAAAATGGCTAAGGATGCAGCAGTGAGTCCACATGTTCTGAAAATGATGGGTTATCTCGATCATTTGACTAGACTCGACTGTCCTATAAGCCAAGAGCTTGCTTTTGATATCGTTCTGCAGTCTCTTACTCCTGCATATGACCAGTTCATCTTGAACTATAATATGCATGGGTTGATAAAGACTTTGCCTGAGCTACATGGTATGCTCAAGACTGTAGAACCTAATCTGAAGAAGGCCAAGGAACCGTCTGTACTCATGGTGCAGAAGGGCAAGGGTTTCAAGAAATCCGCTGCAGACAAGGGAAAGGGCAAGGCAGTCGAAAAGGCCAAGCCCAAGCCCGTGTCTAAAGCTGGGCCTTCTGATATCTGCCACTTTTGCAAAGAGGCAGGGCATTATCGCAGGGACTGTAAGAAATACCAGGAAAGTCTGAAGAAGAAGAAGAAGTCCTTGGAGACTACTAATTCAGGTATTTTTGTTATTGAAGTAAATACTACTACTTCTGTTAATACCACTTGGGTATTAGATACTGGATGTGGGGCTCATATTTGTACTAATATGCAGGCGCTCAGCAACAGTAGAAGGTTGAAGCAAGGGCAAGTAGAGTTGCGGGTTGGCAATGGAGCGAAGGTTCCAGCACTGGCCGTTGGCACTTACTTGTTGTCCTTACCTTCTGGATTGATTTTAGAACTTGAGAATTGTTATTTTGTACCTGCTATAAGCAGAAATATCATTTCAGTTTCATTATTGGATTTGCAAGGATTTGATTTTTCTATTAAGAATAAATTGTGTTCCTTTAATCTCAATAATATGTTCTATGGCTGTGCCCCTCTTATTAATGGGCTGTACATGCTGGATCAATCTGCTCCAGTATATAACATTAATACAAAACGGTTCAAATCTAACGAAGAAAATGAAACGTTTCTCTGGCATTGTCGTTTGGGGCACATTAGTGAGAAACGCGTCAAGAGGCTCCATTCAAATGGACTCTTGGGCTCATTTGACTTTGAGTCTTGTGAGCAATGCGAATCTTGCCTAATGGGCAAAATGACACGGGCCCCTTTTAATAAACCCACAGAAAGGGCCAGTGAACTATTGGGTCTGATACATACTGACGTGTGTGGCCCAATGTCCACAAATGCTAGAGGAAACTATCAGTACTTCATTACATTCACTGATGATTTCAGTAGATATGGATATGTCTACTTGATGAAACATAAGTCGGAAACCTTTGAGAAGTTCAAAGAATTCCAGAATGAAGTACAGAACCAGCTTGGTAAAAGTATTAAGGCTCTTCGGTCGGACCGAGGAGGAGAATACTTGAGCCAGGAATTCCGTGATCATCTGAGTGAGTGTGGGATCATCTCCCAACTCACACCTCCTGGAACACCTCATTGGAATGGTGTGTCTGAGAGAAGGAATCGGACATTGTTAGATATGGTCCGATCCATGATGAGTCACACAGACCTTCCTATATCCCTTTGGGGATATGCTTTGCTGACCGCAACGTTCACACTGAACAGAGTGCCATCAAAAGCAGTAGCAAAGACACCATATGAGTTATGGACTGGAAAATCTCCAGCAATGTCTTTTCTCAGAATTTGGGGTTGTGAAGCCTATGTCAAAAGATTAATCTCAGACAAGCTTACACCAAAATCTGACAAATGCTACTTCATTGGTTATCCTAGGGATACCAAGGCTTATTACTTCTATCTGCGATCCGAGAACAAGATCTTTGTTGCTCGGGATTGTACTTTTCTTGAGAGGGAATTTCTCTCTAAGAAAGATAGTGGGAGTAAGGTACAACTTGATGAAATTCAAGAAGGACAGGAACCTGTTCAACCTAATGAGGAAGAACAGCAGGATGAATTACATGAAGTTGTAATAGAACCTGAACCTGCAGTACCTGAAGTTCGAAGATCCGGAAGGATCCGTCACGAATCCGATAGATATCAGGGATTCCTCGTGACTAATTGCCATGATCTTTTGATCATTGATGGTGATGAACCCTCGAACTTTGCAGAAGCCATGATGGGCCCTGGCTCCTTAAAGTGGCGTGAAGCCACTGAATCCGAGATGGACTCCATGTCTGTCAACCGAGTATTTACACTGGTTGATTTACCCGCTGGTGCAAAAGCCATCGAGTGTAAATGGATCTTCAAGAAGAAGATTGACATGGATGGAAATGTCCAGATTTACAAGGCCAGGTTGGTGGCAAAAGGTTTCAAGCAAATTCTTGGTATAGACTATGATGAAACCTATTCACCAGTGGCCATGATGAAATCAATTCGGATTCTCCTAGCAACTGCCGCTTATTATGATTATGAGATTTGGCAGATGGATGTGAAAACCGCCTTCCTGAATGGAATCTTGGAGGAGGATGTGTACATGACACAGCCTGACGGTTACATTGATCCTAAGAATGCTGGGAAAGTATGCAAGCTTCACAAATCCATTTATGGATTGAAGCAAGCATCGAGGAGTTGGAATCTTCGTTTTGATGAAGCAATAAAGAACTTTGACTTCATCAGAAACAAGGAAGAACAATGTGTGTATAAGAAAACTAGTGGGAGCAAAGTGGCGTTTCTTATCCTATATGTCGATGACATATTGCTTCTTGGAAATGATATTCCAATGCTGAAGTCTGTTAAAGACTGGTTGGGAAGTTGCTTTTCCATGAAGGACATGGGTGAAGCCGCGTATGTTCTTGGAATCCGAATCTTTAGAGACAGATCTAAAAGGATGATTGGACTTTGTCAAGATTCTTATATAGACAAAGTCCTGCATCAATTCGGAATGGATAAATCCAAGAAGGGATTCACGCCAATGATACATGGTGCTACACTAAGCAAGGATCAGTGTCCTAAAACACCTGATGAGCTTAAGCGCATGAGTAGGATTCCTTATGCCTCGGCTATAGGATCTATCATGTATGCCATGATCTGTACTCGTCCTGATGTTGCTTATGCACTAAGCATGACGAGTAGGTACCAGTCTAATCCAGGTGAGAGTCACTGGATTGCCATAAATAATATCCTGAAGTATTTGAGGAATACTAAGGATAAGTTCTTGGTTTACGGAGGAAGTGAAGTGCTTGAAATGAGTGGATTCACGGATGCAAGTTTTCAGACAGATAAAGATGATTTCCGGTCACAGTCTGGTTACATCTTCTGTCTGAATGGCGGTGCAGTAAGTTGGAAGAGCTCCAAGCAGAGCACCGTGGCAGATTCCACAACTGAAGCTGAATACATCGCTGCTTCAGAAGCTGCGAAGGAAGGAGTTTGGATAAGGAACTTCTTGATTGAACTCGGTGTATTCCCAAATGCCACTGAGCCTCTAGCACTGTATTGTGACAACAATGGTGCAATTGCTCAAGCCAAGGAACCGAGACATCATCAGAAATCCAAACATATTATGAGAAGGTATCACCTGATTCGTGATATAGTGAATAGAGGTGAAGTGATGGTCAGCAGAGTTCCCACTGATGAGAACGTGGCTGACCCGTTGACAAAGCCACTCCCGAGACCTAAGCACGAGTTGCATACTGCTGCTGTAGGAATTAGAGATATTCAAATGTAATCTCTTTTTGAGTGGGAGTTGTGAGGGCTTTATTTTAGTTATTTTGATTGGTTCATGTAAACATTTTTTAAATGTTAATGAAATTTTTATTTCTGGATTAATTTTAACTGTGATATAAAATAATCGTTCCAAAATGATTCATGTCATTATATATGGGCCATCGAAGTACATGAGTAGACTTGATCCTGAAACCCCATATTTAACGAAATGACATAAATCATAGTGTCCATAGTCGAAGGTTGTTGAAATTGGAACACCAACAACCAATTGAGACTAGATTGTGTTGAGACTTATGACCAAGTTTCTAGGGTCATAGATGCGCGGCATCAAAGTCGACACATAGGTATATGTAGGGGAGCATATGACCGGACATGGCCCGCTAATGAGAACTCTACAAGATATTAATATCTGTGTCATAAGAGGTTCTCATATACGACTATAGAGTATAGTTCTTAGACCTGAGTTCGCATGCATGTGGCTGCACATGGATTGATGCACTTTGATCATTGTCTAACGCTGTTTCGTAACTGGGAGCTATAAGGACCTTGGTTGGGTGTATTATAAAGTGTGTAGTTCATAGTGATGGAACAAGATGGGATTTGTCCCTGCCGTTTAACGGAGGTAATATCTCTAGGCCAATCGGAGACTTGATAGCTGGTAAGAGAGTGGCCACTCCCAAACGGACTTGCCCAAGTCGTTTGCATTGTCAGTATCAAATCTGGTCCGATGAACATGGTCTGGCTATATAAGGATGACACGCATCTTGCCTTATGCCAAATCGAGATATTGAGACAAAAGGATTAGGGAATGTAGGATTCCAGTACAAGTGGGAGATTGTTGGGAATGTCCTGAAATCTACCGTACTATCTCTAGAAAGTATGATAAGTGTCGAGATCAGACATAAGTCATAAATACTGGGTGATCATGATGACTTGCTAGAGTCCGCTCTTGATCTATAAGTTTAGGACTTATTACCAGTATTGTATGATCCCTAAGGGTCACACACCATAGCTAACGGGAAAGTTAACAAGGAATTAATACGATAAGATGCAAGGCATTTACTGTATTTGTACAGAGAATTGGGCCAGACAAAATACAGGCTTTTGTCTGATTTGTGTCTTGGGCCCAAAATCCTAATAGGCCATTAGTTTAATAACTTGGGCCCATATAAGGAAGAGGAATGGCGCCTAGGGCTAAGACACAACCCCATCTGCAATTTCAGCTGAGCCGTCTTCCTCTCTCTCTGTTCATTCCAGCTTGGTCTAGCAGCCTGATCCAGTAGCTTGTAAGAGTGTGGATACCTAGGAGGAGCCGGTTTCTATCAGCTCTTGCAGATCTCTTCATTCCTTTGATCAATCCGCTGCAATCACAAGGTAATGAATCTGATCTGTTTATGATTCAACTGCAAATCACCTAGATCCTAGTTTATTATGTGCTAGGATGTAACCTGACAATTACACCATGAATACACATAATCCAACAAACTGCGCTCCCACTAGTCTTCTTGTAAACACATGGTTCCTCTTCGTTCCTGATGAAGTCAAACTTTTTGACTGCTTCATCAAAACGAAGATTCCAACTCCGAGATGCTTGCTTCAATCCATAAATGGATCGATGAAGCTTGCATACTTTCCTAGCTGCATTTGGATCGATGAAACCTTTGTTGGAATTGTGTCCAGTAATCTCGGTACTGTCTCTAGAAAGTAAGAGTATGTCAAAGATCAGACATAAGTCATATAATACTGGGGGTCATGATGGCTTGCTAGAGTCCGCTCATGATCTATAAGTCTTGGACTTATTGCCTTTATTATATGATCCCATATGGGTCACACGCCTAAGCTAACAGGAAAATGTGTTGGAACGGCTTAGCAGAAGTACGGTAAAAGTGCCAGGCATTTGTCGTACTAAGAGAGAGATTAATGGGTCTGATTAAATCCATGGGATTTAATCAGATTGATATTTGGGCCCAAAAGCCCAAAAGGGAAAGAGAAGGCTTTTATAAACTAAAAGCCAAATCTCTTTCTCTCTAACCCTAGCCCCTCAGCGCCGAAATCTCTCTCTCCCTGCGCCTCCCATCAGCTCGGTCTAGCAGCCTTTTTCTGTGATCGCGTGTGTGAACCTTTGGAGGATTCATCTCTCGGTGTTTCTCTGATCTCTGACCTGTTCTCTCTTTCCGCTGCAATTAACAGGTAAAAGGTGAGATCATAATGTTTCTATTCAAGAAGAACCTAGATCCGCATGTTTAGGAACTGTGAATCTGTGAATTGAATCAGGATTAACAACTAAACATCCTTCAGTGGTATCAGAGCTATTGGTTCTGGTTTTTCTTGTTTAGATTCATGTTTAGGATTGTTTTTCTTGTTTAAAAAGTGTTTTGAATCAATCTACTGATAAGATAAATCACTTAAGAAACAAGAATTAAACCCTAAACACACTAATGAAATCGCAAAACAAGCTATATGACTTGTTTTGTGATCGGCCGATGGCTTGGATGCATGGATCGATCATGGATCGATCGCATGATCAGCCGATCGACCGTGTGCGTGATGATGGCCGATCGCTTGCGTGAGAGGATAAGCAAGCAATCGTGTGGATCGATCGAGCGGATCGGATGGACCGAGCTGTGATCGTCCCGCGATAGTCTCGGCCAAGCATCGTCCCGTCCCGAGCTCGTCCGATCATCGTCCCGTCCAGCTTGCATCCCGATCGCGTGAGGCTCGGCCGTCCGTGGATCGTGGATCGAATGCGGCTGGTCGAAAGTGATCGAGAAGCTAGGTCACACCGTGATCGGTTCGTGACCAATTCGGTTCGGTTCGGTTTAAAACTTGATTAAAATCAAAACGTCACGGTTTAATAAACAGATTTAATAATTTTATTAAGTCTGGTTAAACCGGGATAAGAAATCCAATGTCGAAAGAATTATTGGATTTTGTGCCTAAACCAGGATTTTCTAATTTGATTTGGTTGGACCAAATAAATTGAGAAAATCCGGTTTAGTAAATAACCGGTTGACAATTGTGGTCATCGTAGTAATTAAAATTTGGTTAGACCAATTTTAATGAACCAGACCGGTTATGTCATTTAATTGGACAATTGGGTCATGTCTTGGACATGGACCAATTCTTGGGCCTCGGGCCAAGAAGTTAAAACAATTGGGCCAATTATTTGAGTCTCATTCTTCAGATTAATTTAAAATTTATTTTATAAAGTTATATAAATCGATTTTAAATTAAAGTTTCCGAAATTTTGAAATTAGAAAGTTTCTTAAAATAGAAGTTTCTAGATTTGCGGGTTTTGGATTTTAAGAAATTTCTAAAGTTAGAAAGTTTCCGTTTTTAGAAAGTTTCCAATTTTAGAAAGTTTCCAAAAATAGTAGGTTTCCAAAAATAGAAAGTTTCCCGAAATAGTAATCTTCTATTTTGGGAATGAAATTTTAATAAACCTACGAACCTCAAATAATATCAAGCGTTGGATGTCTTGTCCAGGCTATGTCAGCTGTCGAAGCCCATTCAATTGTATTCATGGCCTTACAGTGTGAGGGTGTCTACTTTTGCGTGGATAAGACGGTTTGTGATTCATAAATGTCATTGGGAGTCCCAGACATTAATGATTACATGACTGTATAGTCTGGTTTTCTTGACTAGGCCATCGGGAGTCCCGGGCCTTGAGACATCAGAGTGAATTGGGCCTCGGGCCCAGATTCACAACCAAGAGTTATATCACGGATATAATTAGCCGACATAGGGCTTACCGATATAAGCTAAGGTTGGGTGACGGCCAGTGGCCCACTTTGATCTTAGTTATATGTGGATCTTGGAATCATTATATTCTATTGAGGGTAACTTATGTTATTGAATATAATGCATGATTGATCATATTAAGTATAATATAAGATTAATCATATTGAACATATTAACTAATAACCTTTTATCTTATATATTTCAGCTATGACTACTACAAGCACACAAAACACATTCTCAATCCGGTCTGTTCTCGAGAAGGAGAAGCTGACTGGAACGAACTTCCTGACGTGGTCAAGGAACTTGAGGCTGGTCCTCAAGCAGGAGAAGAAGGATTATGTCCTTCGTGATCCTCTCCCCGAGAGGCCTGCTAACAATGCCGCCAGGACTCTGCATAATGCTTGGGAAAAGCATTCGTCAGATGAAAATGATGTGTATTGCCTTATGTTGGCGACAATGACTGCTGAGCTGCAAATGCAGTTCGAGAGTGTATTGTCACCAATTGAGATAATGGCAAGCCTGAAATCGCTTTTTCAGGAGCAAGCAAGGACTGAGAGGTTTCAAACAGTTAAGAACCTCTTAGACTGTAAGTTGGCTGCAAATGCGGCAGTGAGTCCTCATGTCTTGAAGATGATGGGTTATCTCGATCATCTTCAGAAACTCGACTGCCCTATCAGCCAGGAACTTGCCTGCGACATCATTCTGCAGTCATTACCTGCAAGCTATGATCAGTTCATTCTGAACTTTAACATGCATGGCTTGAGTAAGACATTGCCTGAGCTTCACGGAATGCTCAAGACTGCAGAGCCCAACTTGAGGAAAACCGCCAAGGACCCCAATGTGCTTATGGTGCAAAAGGGCAAGGGGTTTAAGAAATCCTCTGCTAAGGATAAGGGAAAGGCCAAGGCTGTCCAAGTCGCGGACAAGGACACGCCAAAGCCCAAGCCCAAGTCCAAGGCTGGGCCAACTGACATATGCAGGTTCTGTAAAGAACCAGGGCATTGGAGGAGAGAATGTAAGAAATTCCAAGAAGGTCTAAAGGAATTGAAGAAGAAGACTCTCGAGACTTCTTCGACAGGTATTTTTGTTATAGAAGTTAATACAACTACTTCTGATAATACCTCATGGGTTATGGATACTGGTTGTGGGGCTCATATTTGTACTAATATGCAGGCACTCAGCAACAGTAGAAGGCTGAAGCAAGGACAAGTGGAGCTACGAGTTGGGAATGGAGCGAAAGTTCCAGCACTAGCTGTAGGCACATACTTGTTGTCTTTACCTTCGGGATTGATTTTAGAACTCAATAATTGTTATTTTGTACCTGCTATAAGCAGAAATATTATTTCAATTTCTTTGTTGGATTTGGAAGGTTATGATTTTTCAGTTAAGAATAAATTATGTTCCTTCAATCGCAACAATTTGTTCTATGGTTCTGCCCCTCTTACGAATGGGCTTTACATACTCGATCAATCCGCGCCAATTTATAACATTAATACCAAACGGTTCAAACCTAATGAGGAGAACCGAACGTTTCTATGGCATTGTCGTTTAGGGCACATCAGCGAGAAACGCATCAAGAGGCTCCATTCGAATGGACTTCTTGGCTCATTTGACTTTGAGTCATGTGAGAAATGCGAATCCTGCATGATGGGCAAAATGACACGGGCCCCCTTTAATAAACCTAACGAGAGGGCCAGTGACTTATTGGGCCTGATACACACTGATGTGTGTGGCCCAATGTCCACAAATGCAAGAGGAAACTATCAGTACTTCATTACCTTTACTGATGATTTCAGTAGGTATGGATATGTTTATTTAATGAAACATAAGTCTGAATCTTTTGAGAAGTTCAGAGAATTCCAAAATGAAGTACAGAACCAACTTGGCAAAAGCATTAAGGCTCTTCGGTCCGACCGAGGAGGAGAATACTTAAGCCAAGAATTCAGTGATCATCTGAGAGAGTGTGGGATCGTATCCCAACTCACTCCTCCCGGAACACCTCAATGGAATGGTGTGTCTGAGAGGAGAAATCGGACCTTATTGGATATGGTTCGATCTATGATGAGTCACACAGACCTTCCAATATCCCTTTGGGGATATGCTCTGCTAACAGCAGTGTTCACTCTAAATAGAGCGCCATCGAAAGCAGTAGCAAAGACACCATATGAATTATGGACTGGAGTGGCTCCAGTGCTGTCTTATCTTAGAATTTGGGGTTGTGAAGCCTATGTCAAGAGATTAATCTCAGATAAGCTTACACCAAAGTCTGATAAATGCTACTTCATTGGTTATCCGAAGGAAACCAAGGCTTATTACTTCTATCTACGTTCCGAGAACAAGATCTTTGTTGCCCGGGATTGTAACTTTCTTGAGAGGGAGTTTCTCTCTAAGAAAGACAGTGGGAGTAAGGTACTGCTTGAAGAAATTCAAGATGAACAGGATACTGCTCAACCTAATGAGGAAGAGCAGCAGGAGGACCTACAAGAAATTGTAGAGCCTGAACCTGTAGTACCTGAAGTTCGAAGATCCGGGAGGATCCGTCACGAACCCGAGAGATATCAAGGATTCCTCGTGACTGACTGTCATGATCTTCTGATCATTGATGGTGATGAACCATCGAACTTCAATCAAGCCATGATGGGCCCAGATTCCTCGAAGTGGCGCAAGGCCACTGATTCCGAAATGGACTCCATGTCAGTCAACCAAGTGTTTTCATTGGTTGACTTACCCGCTGGTGTAAAAGCCATCGAGTGCAAATGGATCTTCAAGAAGAAGATTGACGTGGATGGAAATGTCCAGATTTATAAAGCCAGGTTGGTGGCAAAAGGTTTCAGACAAGTTCACGGTGTGGATTACGATGAAACCTATTCACCAGTGGCTATGATGAAATCTATTCGGATTCTACTAGCAACTGCAGCTTTTCATGATTATGAAATTTGGCAGATGGACGTGAAAACCGCCTTCCTGAATGGTATTCTGGAAGAGGATGTGTATATGACACAACCTGACGGTTACATAGATCCAAAGAATGCTGGGAAAGTATGCAAGCTTCATAAATCCATTTATGGATTGAAGCAAGCATCGAGGAGCTGGAATCTTCGTTTTGATGAAGCGATCAAGCAATTTGACTTCATCAGAAACGAAGAAGAACAATGCGTGTATAAGAAAACTAGTGGGAGCAAGATAGTATTTCTTATTCTGTATGTCGATGACATACTGCTTCTCGGAAACGACATTCCAATGCTGAAGTCCGTAAAGGACTGGCTTGGAAGTTGTTTTTCCATGAAAGACATGGGTGAAGCCGCATACGTTCTTGGAATCAGGATCTACCGGGATAGATCTAGAAGGCTGATAGGCTTGTGTCAAGATTCATACATTGACAAAGTCCTACAAAGATTCAGCATGAAAGATTCCAAGAAGGGCTTCACGCCAATGGTACATGGCACAACGCTAAGCAAGAAGCAGAGCCCTACGACGGCTGCTGAGCTTGAGCGCATGAAGAATATTCCTTATGCATCTGCAATAGGATCTGTCATGTATGCCATGATCTGTACTCGTCCTGATGTTGCTTATGCATTGAGCATGACGAGTAGATACCAGTCAAATCCAGGTGAAAACCATTGGATTGCCGTAAAGAATATCTTGAAGTATCTAAGACATACTAAGGATAAGTTCTTGGTGTACGGTGGAAGTGATGTGCTTAAAGTCAGTGGATTCACGGACGCAAGTTTCCAGACAGACCAAGATGATTTCCGGTCACAGTCCGGTTATATCTTTTGTCTGAATGGCGGTGCAATCAGTTGGAGAAGCTCCAAGCAAGACACCGTTGCTGATTCCACTACAGAAGCTGAATATATCGCCGCCTCAGAAGCTGCGAAGGAAGCTGTTTGGATACGAAAGTTCATTATTGAACTAGGTGTGATACCAGATGCGGCTGAGCCTCTAGCACTGTTTTGTGATAACAATGGTGCTATAGCTCAGGCAAAGGAACCGAGATCACACCAGAAATCCAAGCATGTTCTAAGAAGATTTCACTTGATACGTGACATCATTAATAGAAAGGAAGTCAAGATCAGCCGAGTTCAGACAGATGATAACGTCGCTGATCCGTTGACGAAGCCACTCCCAAGGCCTAAGCTCGAGTTTCTGACTGAAGCTGTAGGCATTAGAGACATTGAAATGTAATCTAAATTTGAGTGGGAGCTTGAGGGCTTTTATTTAGTTATTTGATATGTTCTTGTAAAACATTCTTATGTTTAATGAAATTATTATTTCAAGATTATTTTAACTGTGATGAAATAATCGTTCCAAAGTGATATAAACCATTTTATAGGTCATCGAAGTAAGTGACTTGATCTTGAGTCATCAAAGTCATTTAGCTTGATCATGAGACCCTATATTTGATAGATGGATTATATCATCCTGTCCCTAGTCGAAGGTTGTTGAAATTGGAACACCAACAACCGTGAGAGACTGGATTGGTATGTGACTTATGACAAAGTCTCAGTGTGTCATAGATGCGCGGCATCAAAGTCAATACATAGGTGTATGTTGGGAACATACGACCGGACAAGACCCGATTATAAGAACTCTTCAGGATATTTATATCTGTGTCATAAGAGATTCTTACTACGACTATAGAGTATAGTCCTTAGACCTGAGTTCGCATGCATGTGACTGCACATGGACTAATGCACTTTGATCATTGTCTAACGCTATCGTTCTGCGATAGTTATAAGGACCTTGTTTGGGTACATTATGAAATGAGTAGTTTACAGTGATGGAACAAGACGGAATTTGTCCCTCCAATATAAATGGAGTGAATATCTCTAGGCCAATCGGAGATTTGAATACTGGAAAATTCATGGCCATGCTCAAACGGACTTTCCCGAGTCGTTTGGATTGTCAGTATCAAATCAGAGTCCGATGAACAAGATTAGGCTTTATAAGGATGACACTAATCTTGCCTTATGACTAATCGAGATATTGAGACAAAAGGATTATGAATACAGAGATTCCAGTACAAGTGGGAGATTGTTGGAATTGTGTCCAGTAATCTCGGTACTGTCTCTAGAAAGTAAGAGTATGTCAAAGATCAGACATAAGTCATATAATACTGGGGGTCATGATGGCTTGCTAGAGTCCGCTCATGATCTATAAGTCTTGGACTTATTGCCTTTATTATATGATCCCATATGGGTCACACGCCTAAGCTAACAGGAAAATGTGTTGGAACGGCTTAGCAGAAGTACGGTAAAAGTGCCAGGCATTTGTCGTACTAAGAGAGAGATTAATGGGTCTGATTAAATCCATGGGATTTAATCAGATTGATATTTGGGCCCAAAAGCCCAAAAGGGAAAGAGAAGGCTTTTATAAACTAAAATCCAAATCTCTTTCTCTCTAACCCTAGCCCCTCAGCGCCGAAATCTCTCTCTCCCTGCGCCTCCCATCAGCTCGGTCTAGCAGCTGTTTTTCTGTGATCGCGTGTGTGAGCCTTTGGAGGATTCATCTCTCGGTGTTTCTCTGATCTCTGACCTGTTCTCTCCTTCCGCTGCAATTAACAGGTAAAAGGTGAGATCATAATGTTTCTATTCAAGAGAACCTAGATCCGCATGTTTAGGAACTGTTGAATCTGTGAATTGAATCAGGATTAACAACCAAAACATCCTTCAACCTTCGGGTTGTGTCATGTACACATCCTCTTCCAGAATTCCATTAAGGAAAGCTGTTTTCACGTCCATCTGCCAGATCTCATAATCATAATGAGCGGCTGTTGCTAAGAGAATCCGAATGGATTTAAGCATGGCGACCGGGGAATAAGTTTCTTCATAGTCAATGCCATGAATTTGTTTGAAACCTTTTGCCACCAGCCTTGCTTTATATATCTGAATATTTCCATCCACATCAATTTTCTTCTTGAAAATCCATTTACACTCAATGGGTCTTGCACCATCGGGTAAATCAACCAAAGTCCATTCTTGGTTTTGTGACATGGATCCCATTTCGGATTCAGCGGCTTTCAGCCACTTTTCGGAGTCAGGGCTCATCATCGCTTCTTCAAAATTCGCTGGCTCGTCACTGTCACTGATCAACAAATCATGACAATTGGTTACGAGAAATCCATATCTCTCGGGTTCGTGACGGATCCTTTCGGATCTGCGAATTTCAGGCTCCACAGGCGTTGGCTCTACAACTCTTTGTAGATCCAACTGTTGCTCCTCCACAATGGGCTGGGCGGTTTCCTGTGGCTCTCGAACTTCTTCGAGTTGTATTTTACTCCCACTGTTTCTCTTGGAAAGAAACTCTCTCTCAAGAAAAACACAGTTCCGAGCAACAAACACTTTGTTCTCGGATTGGTTGTAGAAGTAGTATGCCTTGGTTTCCTTAGGATAACCAACGAAGTAGCACTTATCATATTTGGGTTCGAGCTTATCTGCAATTAATCGCTTAACATAAGCTTCGCAACCCCAAATTTTCAGGAAAGACAAACTCGGAACATTTCCAGTCCACATCTCATGTGGTGTCACTACAAGAAAAGTGGATATTCATAACGCTCGATATCCGCTATAATAGATAAACCATAGCGCTTTAACGAACGCTGTATATGCTCCCGTCATAAAAAGTATCACACTTTCTATAGCGCTTTTTCAAAATGCAATAATAACATGTACTTAATATAGCACTTTATTTTATGCAATAGAATTAATTTTAATTGCAAATATTTTGTGTTATATTTGTTTTATTCATAGCATTATTTTGTTGCAATCTTATAATTACAATAACATTTACTTTTCTGATCAAATCTACTGCAATATTTAGATATTTTTAAATTTAGCTAATTAATTTTTGGACATGATAAAAGGTTTTAATAAACTGAGCAAATATCATTACAACCAAAATATTTAAATTGTATTACAACACAATTCATAAGACACAAGACATAAAGATAAATAGGTTCTAATAAACAAAAGTACTAAACAAAAGGTATAAAAGGTTTTTTAGAAGACTGTCGAACGGGAAACTGACTATGGGGAGGGCGACTTAGCTGTTCCAGCCTTTGTGCCAGAGTTGGTAAAAGGTTTTGACTAGATACTTGACCAGATAGTTGTGTGTCTTGAATTGAAAACCATGTAATATGATTTGGGGCCTGAACGATATTTGTGCCACCTGCATACATATCAAAACACATTGAAGCTTCCAAAATAACTATAATAAGATAAATGCTTTGCTCATGTGAATTTAATAATTACCTTTCTCGACATTGCTTCCCAATTCAACCTGGTAACGACACTGCAAACAATTAAGAAGATGAAGGTTGTGGGAGTCTTGCAAAGAGAAATATCGCATGCTGTGAGGCCTACAACAAAGATATACTATCAAAAGGAAGTCGCACACAGAGCCTACAACAAAGATATACTATCAATTAAGTAAGTTATTTCTCACATAGAGTGTCGAAAAGAGTAGGATTAATCTGGCCAGCAAGCACAGGCGTAAGAAGTTTAGCCACATTAGCGTGGAGAGATCCGTGTTAAAAAAAATCAAGAAACAAGCTTTGAGTTACATCATCATACCCAAATATGGTCTCTCCCAGACGAGCGGTTCCAGTAAGGATATTTCTCAACGATGTGTTCATAAGCCCTTTTGTAGAACTCTAAGGTAAGTGAGCTTCTTAATCCAGTATGATTCTGCAAGTTATAAAAACATGTAGACAATATATAAGCTCTAGAGCTTCTGCAAGCAGGCCATAAATGCGAGTTTCTCGACCCAACCTGCATGCTAAGGTGAGGTGCATCATCATCCTACCCGCGGAAGGAAAGTTGGGTTAACAGGGGCGATAGCAGTTTTGGAAGGAAGCACCTTAAGAGGGTAAAAACCAAGCAGTGTTCCTGACATGCTCAAAGCAGCCCTAGCTCCCTCTGCAGCAATATGTCTTGACTATTTAAGAAACAATACTGTAAAATAATCTTAACATATAAAGAAAGTTCGAGGAAAAAAGTACCTTCATTGGTGAATTCAACAAAAGCAAAACGAAGAACAGAATTTGGGTCACCGCATACACGACAATCAACAACCTTTCGATTCCCAAAATGAGAAAAGATAATATGAGAAAACGAGTTATTGCAGAGACTCAAAACATTCTGAACATAGCAAAGATCATTTAAGTACCTGTCCGCAGTTAACAAAGACACCTGCGAGGTTCTCCTCTGTAACCTACACACGAGACAAATTAAGAGAAATAAAATGGATTTCTTTAGAAGAAACATCATATCGAAAGCCAACAGCTTCCCTTTTGTTATACTTGTTGATCAATGTCGGAGACATATACAGTTCTCCTGATGACATCATCCTTCTGAGCCAAGCTGGTTCTTCTGTTCATTCTTCTCTTCCCTTGGCCAAAGCTCCTTCTCTGTAGTCACATGTAAAACGAGAAACAAAATAATTATTAAACTGATATCCAATCCAGAGGATAGTAAGACAATGGCAAGCCATTTGAAGAGTGGTTCCACAGAAATATTGCAAACTTTCTAGTTAAGACCCAAATTTTTTTCAAAACTGATACATCAAAAAGGAATTTTGCACAGCAAAGACAACCATTTTCTCGAAGTTTAACTGTATAAGCAAACATCAAACCACACTCAAAGTATAATTGCTTCGCAAACAATGATCAAGCGATAGACTCAAAGCACATGTAAAGCTCGAAACTTTCCGTTATCTGTTTCCTGGATATGTCGACATACAAGGTTTTTCAGTTAACAAAGACGCTACCAAAACATGGTAAACAAAACACACACAAGTACATTGTACAAACACAATATCTAGAAGGGGGTAGTATTAAGAGAAGACAATATATATGAAAGCTAAGAAAACTGTTAAAACAGAAAGGATACAAGAGTGCTCTGACCCAAGTTGTCATAGGGACAGGTTGAGAGAAATAATATATACAACCAACCAATATTAAAGCTGCAAAGAAAAGTGAGCTGTTAGAAATCATGAACAATGAACATCTACCATTAAGGTTTCGCATCCAAGATTGAAATGTTAGTCAGATCTAAAGAGTGAAACACACCTTGGATGAGAAGAAAAGCCATTTCACCAAAAGCCGAAAAGGGAAGACCTTTATGAAGACAAAAGGCAAGAGAAATTGTATAACCAACAACTTCAAGCTCAAATGCTACAACACTTAGGCCTCGTACACTCTTATGGTGAACAATTTTCATTATCTACGAACGATATACATCAATAAGCACAATGAACATAAGTCCAAAATTGGTGAGGAATTGTAGAGGAAATTGATTGATACCTGAGGGAGCTTGACGGTGATGGAAGCAGCGACAAGGAAGTAACCGAGAAGCTTGGAAATTAGAGGAAGAAGACAATCTTTCTCAGGGAATTCACTGTTCCGGAGCGATCTGATCGCGCAACTCAAATCAATCCCAAGATAATCCATTTTTAGCCGATCGGAAGTTGCTTCGTCTTTGGTGGAATCCATGGAAGGACTCGAGGAAGGATTGGTTGAAGGTGAAGTTGGCGAACTGGAGAACGGAAGAAGAGATCTTTGAGAAGGATTTGTGTAGTGGAGATGGGGAGACGGCTACTAGGGTTACAGAGAAGAAGAAAAGAAAATTTTAAGTGGAGTTTTTTTTTTGTTTTAGTCTTTAAGTATATTTTTATGTCTGAAAATTTTAATTCGCGGGCAAATAAAAGTTATCCTGCTTAAACATTCCGCTTATAAATAATATAGCGTTAATTTAATGCATGTGCAATCTAAACCGAAATAATTTTAATTAAAAGTAACATTTTTACGCGCTCATACTTTTAATAGCACAGCCAAATTCTAAGCGCTATAAAAAAGTGGCGTCAAACTCTATTATTGCAGAAAACTTAAAACCACTATGTTAATGTGCAATCAATACCTCAATTTCCTGTAGTGTGTCTTTGCAACTGATTTTGACGGAACCCTATTAAGTGTAAACGCAGACGTTTCTAGAGCGTATCCCCAAAAGGATAATGGAAGAGTTGAGAGACTCATCATTGATCGAACCATATCTAATAAAGTCCGATTCCTCCTCTCAGACACGCCATTCCATTGTGGTGTTCCAGGAGGAGTGAGTTGTGAAACAATTCCACAATCTCTCAAATGATCACTGAATTCTTGGCTTAAGTATTCTCCTCCACGATCTGATCGAAGAGCCTTAATACTTTTGCCAAGTTGATTCTGTACTTCATTTTGGAACTCTTTGAACTTTTCAAAAGATTCCGACTTGTGTCTCATTAAATAGACATAGCCATACCTGCTGAAATCATTAGTGTAGGTAATGAAGTATCGAAAATTTCCTCTGGCACTAGTGCTCATTGGGCCGCATACATCCGTATGTATAAGGCCCAATAGGTCACTGGCCCTTTCATTTTGTTTGTTGAAAGGGGCCTTTGCCATTTTGCCTAGTAAACAAGATTCACATTTCTCACATGATTCATAATCAAATGAGCCCAAAAGCCCATCACTATGGAGCTTTTAAATCCGTTTCTCGTTTATGTGGCCCAAACGACAATGCCATAGAAAAGTCTGATTCGTGTCATTTGATTTGAATCTCTTGGTGTTAATGTTATAGATTTGAGTGCTTTGGTTTAGAACATAAAGCCCATTCTTTAATGGGCTGCTACCATAAAATATATCATTGTAATCAAAAGAACAACATTTATTCTTAATTGAAAACTGATATCCTTCCAAATCCAAAACAGGAATATAAATAATATTTCTGCTTATAGCAGGTACATAGTAGCAATTATGAAGTTCTAAAACCAAACCAGAAGGTAAAGACAAGTTAAATGTTCCTACGGCTAATGCAGCAACTCTTGCTCCATTTCCCACACGCAGGTCCACTTGTCCCCTTTCCAACGTCCTACTGTTGCTTAGGCCCTGCATATTTGTACAAATATGAGCACCACAGCCGGTATCCAATACCCAAGAAGTAGAACCAGAAGTAGTAACATTTACTTCTATAACAAAAATACCTGAAGATGAAGTCTCGAAAGTCTTCTTCTTCTTCTTTTTCTCTTCCAAGAATTTGTTGCAATTTCTCTTCCAATGCCCAGGCTCTTTACAGTAATGGCACTTATCAGTCTCAGATGGGCCCGGCTTGGGCTTCGGGGCTGGCGCAGGCGTGTCCTGGTTCTCAACCTGGACTGCCTTGCCCTTTCCCTTGCCTTTGCCAAGTTTCTTAAACTTCTTACCCCCTTGTACCATAAGTACATTAGGAGTGCCCTTCTTGATATTAGGCTCAGCTGTCTTGAGCATGCCATGCAGTTCAGTCAATGTCTTCATCAAGTTGTTCATGTTATAGTTCATAACAAATTGATCATAACTTGACGGCAGTGACTGCATAATGATGTCAGTAGCCAACTCTTGGCTAATGGGACAGTCTAGCCTCCCCAGGTTATCAATATAACCCATCATCTTAATGACGTGAGGACTGACCGGACTGTCCTTTGGTAGCTTGCATTCAATGAGAGATTTAACCGTCTGGTATCTCTCAGTTCGTGCTTGCTCCTGAAACATGCTTTTCAGGCTAGTAATCATCTCCACTGGCGACTCCACGTTCTCGTATTGCTTCTGCAAATCCGAGTTCATGGTAGCCAACATGAGACAATTCACATCGACCACATCATTGGAATGCTTATCCCAAGCACTCCTTTCTACATGTGCAGCATTGGCTCTCGGTTTTTCAGGGAGAACAGTTTCCAGGACATAGTCCCTTTTCTCCTGCTTGAGAACAATTCTCAAGTTCCGATACCATTCGAGAAAATTCGATCCAGTTAACTTGTCCTTCTCAAGGACGGATCGCAGGGAGAAAGAGTTATTATGAGTGTTAGTCATAGCTGAGAACAAAGAAAGGAAAAGGTTTAGTTATGATGTTCAAGAAATGAGAAATCTTAACTTTTAAGAAAACTCGCATTATATTCAAAACAATGTTTCCTCAGATGAATATAATGATCCAAGATCCATACTTCACTAAACTTGAGTGAGCCACTGGCTATCACCCAAATTTAGCTATCTAGGTAAGCAACAACTTTGCTAGTTATATCCAATATAACTCTTGGTTGTGGATTTACATCTCATGCCCAATCCACCTGATGTCTCTGAGCCCAAAACGATTTTGATGGCCCAGTCAAGTAAACCAATCTCTTCAGTCATGTAATTGTTGATGCCTTGCACTGCAAGCCCATCAACACGATCACTTCCTGCCTTACTCATGTAATTGTTGATACCTTGCACTGCAAGCCTATCGTACAATGAAATGAGTCTTGACAGTTGACAAGATTGGAAAGACATCAAGGATTACTTGATATTTTGATTGAGGAACGGAATCAATTAAAACGTTCAGTTTTATTATGTTTTAATTCTTATAATTAATTGATTTATCTTGCTTCGGTTCTGTGATTTCAGGTTCAATAACCTAATCATCAAATCTGACGTCGACCGACACTACTATAGTGTCGATCGATGCAAGATAACCAAAAGCAATCCGCGATAACCGATCAATCCAATTGATCCGGTTTTGAATACCGGTCAGCGTCGATCGATGCTACATTAGCATCGGTCGATGCCAACCTAATCAAACCAATCGCAATTAAACCATTCACAGAGTTCAACCATTATAAACCAAGCTCGATAACTGGTCCAATCCAATTGAACCGATTCATCAATCTCGCGAGGTTTGTGTCGATCGACACAACATTTGTGTCGATCGACACTAGGCGAAAACTGAGTTTTATTCGGGTTTTCGCCCTGTGTCGATCGATGCCGGATTGGCAACGATCGACACCATGCGAAAAACCCTAAATTTTATTCGGGCTTTCGCCCTGTGTCGATCGATGCCGGATTGGCATCGATCGACTCCATGCGAAAAAGCCATAAAACGTTTTCGAACAGAACCCTAAACTAGGTTTTCATGAAAACGAGTTTTAGCAAGTTTGTATCAACCATACACAGATTCAGATTCAACTAATCTAATCAACATGCTACAGATTCAATGGAACCCTAAAGCTCTGATACCACTGAAGGAATTTCTAGCAGTTCTAATCAGGATTAGCAACCCTAGTCTGAATTCCGAGCCTAGGATTTAAGGTTCAATTAATTGAATCTATGGGATCTCAGATTTACCTGATGATTAGCAGCGGAAGGTTTGCAGATAATCGAGATCACGAAGCACCTCAAACGCTGTGCCTCTACTGGTATCCACACGCACACAAACTGGACAGGAGGGATGCTAGTGCCTATAAGAGATCTAATCTCTAGAGAGGTTTCTATCTCGTTCTGGTGGCTGTAAATTAGGTTAGAAATCAGTTTAGGTCGACCATATATCTTATATATGTCGACTTAAATTGTAACGGAATTAACCAACGATTAAACCGAATTAATCTGATTAATCCGCGAGTTGCATCGATCGATGCACTATCTGTAACGATCGACACTGCCCCCAAAATATTGATATCGAATGCATATCAAATATGCATTCACTGGATCATTACATTAATGATCAACCTCGTCTTTAACGCCCAGTTTGCTTAGGTGTGTGACCCTGTAGGATCATATAACACTAGCAATGAGTTCTCAACTCATTGATCATAAGTGGCTTCTAGCAAAGCGTGATGACTACCTAGTGTTATGTGATTGTCTCATCTCGACTATACGACTTTCACTTAGAGCAAGTACAATAGATTTCAGCACATTCCCAACATAAACATGTTCTCAATTGGATGGATAGGTGATGGAACATGGAAAATGAAGCTTGGACTTGGTCAAAGGACAGATAAGGCTTGTATGTCCTTTCAAACGTACAAGAATCAGGTGATTTTAATCTATACTTACGCTGGTACTTATTCATATGACAAACCACAAATATTCAAGGGCTGGGATAGGGCTATACGAGTTGTTTTTCAACTAGAGGTTGACGCTAAATGTACTATTTGGGTTATACAGTGTCGGTTTCTAAGGTCTTTAGCTAGTAGTCCCGTAGTACAGACCTTGGGAATTCTACAAATGAGAGTAATGATGATCCGGTTTAAAATTGGTGGAAGGAATTTGTTTTTGCTGTTCATGATCTATTGGCTTTTATTAGTGCTTGGAGAACAGCAAATTGATGATAGAGGTTGGACGTTTGGTTTTAATTGGCAAAGAGTATACGTTTTGGATTGGGAGGGTGGTAAAGGTATGTTTGTAAATGGAAATTGGGTGCATATGTTTTTATGGTATGCAGGTATAAACGCTTACTTTGGCGGGTTTATGAAACTGAAGGTCATGGTTAGACTGAGAAGGAGGATGATTGGTTATACTTCGGTATTTACACACGGTTGTGACACATGATGTATTTGTAAAAACAGTTATATAAGAGCTTGTGCTTATATGTTATGTGGTCTCTGTACGGAACTGGATTTGTGTTTAAAGGAAACGAGTACATCAGAGTTAGGGGAATGGGATCTTTATGGTAATCTTGGAAGGAAAAATGTAATAAGCTGGGCTAAACCTTTTATTGTAATAAGGATCGATGATTCTTTAAAATTTATTGTAATTTTAAATATGGGACAAATCAAATATTGGCAGTTTACAGGTTCTTGGGATCTAGATAAGAGGCACAACTTGGCAGAGAACATGGATCCAGAAAAGATAGACGATATAACCAATGAAAAGGACATACTGTACTCATTATTGAATTGGTTGATAGGGAGGGTGTCATTAGACCATCTCTATCCATATATGAAGAACTTTCTGATATAATAATGCGTATCTTAAGCTGGAATTGCCAAGGACTTGGGAGTAAGTGGACCATCAGTTATTTAAGGGAATCATGGTTTAAACATAAGCCGAAATTTTTATTCCTATCGGAGACAAAACAACAACTCCCATTTGTGGAAATGTTCCAGGGTCATTTGGCTATGATAATCTATATACGGTGGACCCCCAGGGTTTAAGTGGAGGTTTAGCCTTATATTATAATAGTTGTTATAAGGTTAACATTATCTTCACAAATAATAGATTGATTGATGTTGAAGCGGAGTTTCAGAATCAGAAATTTTTTCTAACCTTTATATACGGAGAACCGAATCAGAAATAAGACATCAAGTTTGGGAAAGGATATCGAAAATAGGTATCTGTCGGAACGAACCATGGTTTGTCATCGGAGATTTAAGTGAGATTACAAGAAATCATGAGAAAGAGGGAGGAACTTTACGTAGTGCTGCGAGCTTTGTAGACTTCAATAACATGATCAGGAATTGTGGCCTTTTGGAGTTTCCATTCTTAGGAAATTCGTAATCATGGAGAGGTTGGAGAGGGGGGAAAATGGTACGATGCCGATTAGATAGAGCCTTGGAAAATGAGGAATGTCATACTTTATTCCCACAATCATTTGTGGAGTATTTGGATATGATAGGCTTGGATCATCGTCCTATAGTAGCAACTATAGAGGACAAGATTCAGCGGAAAAGGTCACAATTTAGGTTTGATAAACGATGGATTGGCCAAGAGGGTTTAATGGAATCAATAATAAATGGATGGAAATCATATGAAGCGGGACGCAAATCGGATATTGTGTCTAAAATACGGAACTGTAGGCACGAAATTTTAAAGTGGAGAAAAAACAACAAACCATATGGTAAGGAGAAAATAAATGATTTAATGAAGGCATTAGAAGAGGTACAGAATGATGATAGTCGGTCACATGAGGAGGTGTTAGAAATTACTCGTAAATTAAAAGAAGCATATTTGGATGAGGAACTATACTGGCAACAGAAAAGTAGAAATATGTGGTACACATCGGGTGATCGGAATACAAAATTCTATCATGCATTAACAAAACAACGAAGAGCAAGAAATCGGATAGTAGGTCTTCACACGGAGGCTGGGGCTTGGGTCACAAAGGACGAGGAGGTAGAAAAGGTAGCAGTGGACTACTTTGAGAAATTGTTTACATCATCAAATCCATCAGACATGGACGAATTTCTTTGTGAGGTACCAGAATTAATAACAGAACAAATGAACATCAGATTAACAACGGTTGCATCGGAGGAGGAAATTCAACAAGCTTTGTTTATGATGCATCCAGAGAAAGCACCTGGACCGGATGGTATGACAGCCCTGTTCTTTCAACAATCGTGGCCTATCGTTAAACACGATATTATTCGGTTTGTGAATGAGTTTATTCAGACTGGAGACTTTGATTCTAGACTTAATATTACGAACATTTGCTTAATACCAAAGACGGAGCGACCTAGTCGTATGACGGAACTTAGACCCATTAGTTTATGCAATGTGGGATACAAACTGCTGTCCAAGGTTTTATGCCAACGGCTAAAACCTTTACTACCAAAACTAATATCGGAAACACAATCGGCGTTTGTGGCAGGGAGATTAATTTCGGATAACATTTTAATTTCTCAGGAGATGTTTCACGGATTAAGGACGAATCCATCATGTAAAGGAAAATTCATGGCAATAAAAACGGATATGAGCAAAGCATACGATAGAGTGGAATGGATATTCATTGACAAATTACTACGGAAATTGGGTTTCGGAAACCATTGGATAAACCTTATGATGGCCTGCATCACATCAGTGTAATATAAAATCTTATTAAATGGACAACCGAGGGGATTAATTAAGCCAAATAGGGGATTACGCCAGGGGGATCCACTATCTCCATACCTCTTTATTCTATGTACGGAAGCACTAGTTGCCAATATTAAAAAGGCGGAACGAGAAAAGGTTTGGACAGGCTTGAAGGTGGCGAGAGCATGCCCTCCGATCTCACATATGTTATTCGCGGATGACAGTTTATTCTTCTGTAAAGCAAATGCGGAGGAATGTAATACTATACTTAAAATTTTAAAAGGGTATGAATCGGCTTCAGGACAACAAATAAATTTTGATAAATCATCAATACAATTTGGGCATAAGGTAAATTAAACAATCCGAGAGAAAATACAGACAATTTCAAGTATCACGAAAGAGGGAGGAATGGGAACATATTTGGGAATCCCGGAAAGTTTGGGAGGCTCGAAAACACAGATATTTAGCTTCCTCCATGACAGGCTACATAATAGAGTCAATGGATGGACAGTTAAATATCTAACAAAAGGAGGAAAGGAGGTACTGATAAAATCGGTCGCAACAGCTTTACCCAACCATGTAATGTCATGCTTTAGACTACCAAAGACAGTGACAAATAAACTGACCAGTGTGACGGCGCAATTTTGGTGGAGTACGAACGGTAATCAAAGAAGGATGCATTGTATGTCTTGGGATAAATTATGTAGAGATAAAACTGATGGAGGAATAGGATTTAGGGATATGGTGGATGTCAATACGGCTTTCCTGGGAAAACAACTATGGAGATTGTTAGATAAACCAGATTCCTTATTTGCAAAGGTTTTCAAAGGCAGATATTATAGAAATGGGGGTCCTTTAGACCCAATTAAGTCATACTCTTCATCTTATGGATGGAGAAGTATCACTTCAGCTAGATCTCTGGTTAAAAAAGGACTAATCAAAAGGGTTGGAACAGGAGACACCATATCCGTATGGAATGATCCTTGGATTCCAGGCCATCACCTGAGGTCAGCAACTAGTAAAATTTCTTCTTATGATCCCTCACTTAAAGTGAGCCAATTGATCAATCATACCCATCATGTATGGGATGAACAAATGATTCACAGTATCATCGTTCCAGAGGATGCGGCACTAATCATGGGTTTATTAATCAGTAGGCATTCTAGACCGGACAATATCGGTTGGCATGATACAAAAAATGGAAAATACTCGGTTAAATCAGGCTACTATTTAGAAAGAACATACCCGGATAAAGGAAACATAAATATGGTTTATGGACCTGATGTCAAACGACTTCAAGAGTTCTGTTGGAAACTCAGATGCCCCCCAAAAATAAGGCACTTTATCTGGCAAGCAATTTCGGGATGTCTATCGGTTACAAAAAAAAATTAAAAGCTCGGGGAATCAGGTGTGACACACAATGTGTCAAGTGTGGGACTTAGTAGGAATCAACAAATCACGCTCTCTTTGAATGCCCACCAGCTTTGCAAACTTGGGCATTATCAACTATTCCTTCAAATCATGGAATCTTTCCTTTGACCTCCTTATTCACAAATATGGATTATCTATTTTGGAGGGTGTCGTCGGATATTGATAAATCATATTTCCCATGGATCATTTGGTATATTTGGAAAAGCAGAAATGATAAGATATATAGTAATATTGATCGGGATCCACGAGAAATCTTAAGACTAGCGGAAAGTGAGGCCCTTGCATGGGGAGATGCACAAGCTTCAGAATCTTTGGCTAGGACAGGTACACATATGAGAAGTAGAAACATGGACTCGATACCAGCACGAATGGAACTTCATGGAAGATGGTGTTTTGTGGATGGATCATGTAAGGAAGGAATACATTTTCAGGACAAGGCTGGTATAGCATCGATGAAGGAGAGAGAGATGTCATGATGGGAGCAAGGAATATCAGATGTAGTTTATCTCCTCTACACGCAGAATTCGAAGCACTCATATGGGCAATGGAGTGCATGAAGAGGTGGAATCAACCCGATGTAACCTTTGCAACAGACTGTTCAGAGTTGGTGAAGATAGTGTCTACACCTACAGAATGGCCTGCATTCACGATACATTTAGACGAGTATGAGAGTCGTAAGAGTTTTTTCACAAGGTTCGTTATTACTTACACTCCAAGAGCAAACAACACAAAGGCGGATAAGCTAGCACGCGGTGCAAGAGTCCAGCCATCTTATTTTGTTTTTATAGATTCAGACTCACCATCTTGGCTAGCTGAGATTCGGTAGTGTCTTTTACTGTTGACAAAAAAATATACACAATAATGTAAATGACGCATCTAAATGTATTTACATATGAATGTGCATATAAAACGATGAATTAAACCTTATATCCCGTTTTGTTTTGATACAAAACCGAACAAACAACATAGGTTAACTAACAAATAATTTAATGTCCGCACATCCATGCGGATCGATCCCCTAAGTTGATTAGATTCTATCAAAATTGTTACATCCATCTTAATTTTTCCATACATACAATGCTATAATTATTATTCGTATGTGTATACAATTATTATTTTATGCATCCGAATTTAACAATTCTAATGTGCATATAAAATTACGAATTAAATCTTGTACCTCCTCCACCGAGAAAAAAACTTATATTACGTTTTGTCTTGACACTAAGCAAAAAATACACATAAATTAACACAAACAGAATAATGTCCGCACATGCATATGGGTCGACCACTTAGACTGATTAGGTTCCATCGAAATTGTTACATTTATCTTAATTTTTCCATCGTATGTGTATACAACTATTATTTTATGCAACCGAATCTAACAATTCTGATTTGCATATAAAATTAGGAATTAAATCTTATACCATCTCGACCGAGAAAAAAATTTTATATCACATTTTGTCTTGACACTAAACAAAAAATACACATAAATTAACACACAACAAAATAATGTCCGCACATCCGTGCGGATCTATCACCTAGTAATCATAAAATAAGTAATAATAAAGCCCCTTCGGAGTACATCCGATAACATTGAGGTGGGCGGTCTTCCTATTTCAAGGATGATCTTGTGCATTGATACACATGGTCGCAATTTAATTTAACATTAATACCAAAAAAAGAAGTAATAAAGTAAGTATATAACTAAAACACTATTTTCATTTCTACCTTATGAAAATAAATAAATAAAGGTGTTTCTCTTTATTCTGCAATTATTCAATGTGGCTCTTATGCGACCACCAAACTGAAATTGTTTATATACTACATATATGGTTAATATAAAATAATATTGCGAAGTATTATGTACTATATGATTGTCGTAATACAACATTGTTGACCTTTCTTCACAAAGTGGACATGATTTAAGGTATTCTCAGTAGGCCTGAGAATTAAAACCAAACCAAATTTTCAAACCAAACCGATATTTATATAGTCAGTTTGGATTTGGTTATTGTCACTAAACGATCAGCATAATTATAAATTTGTGTTCGGTTATCAGTTACATCGGTTCGGTTCAGTATAACCGAACGGTTATCCGAAATTAAAATCAACATAATCCAAACCCATCTTTGTCCGAACGGTTAACCCAAACCCAACCCTAGTCATCTTCACATTTACCCCTTCTCTTTTAAGCGGCCAAACCTAATCTAACCCCATCTTTGTCGCATCTCGGTCTTCATCTTATCCTTTTTTCGTCTCCTCTTCTACTTAGATTCGAATTTATCTCATATTATTTTTCATTTCATATTCTTCTTCATCTCTTCTTTGATTTGCTCCAGCGTTTAACAACATCAGGCTTTGATTCAGCCTCCAATTTGAATCATAGAGATTGCAAAAGACGAGTCTTTGATTCAGCCTCTCTCTCTCTCTCTCTCTCTCTCTCTCTCTCTCTCTCTCTCTCTCTCTCTCTCTCTCTCTCTCTCTCTCTCTCTCTCTCTCTCTCTCTCTCTCACATAATATTTATGGATAAAGTTACATATTGTAATTTATACTTAAAAAATCATAACTTAATTTTCTTTTTGTTATGTATTCAATTATAATTTTTTTTGTTGGTTATACAACCAAATTTTCCATACAATTCATATACATATAAGAAAAAGCAAGAGTCATTTCATATCACGAGTTGTAGTTTTGTAGTATCATTGTTTTAATTTTTTTAATCATTATTTTAATTCAAACGAACCTTCTCTGTGAGAACATGAACATTTTTTATTGTGTACTTCAAATGATATGGTAACTTCGTACTTGCTTCAGCTGACTGTGTTCATCTCTCGATCAGCGGCTTAGGATTCTTTACCAGATTTTATATCTGAAACACAACCGGTCTTTTGTAGCTGGAAAATTAATTCTGAACAATATATTATTGCACATGTAATATTTCACTAAATGACTCTTCCGCACCTTGTGCGGAGTGAATGATTTCACCGAGGATTGTTTCACATAATTAAGGAGTTAAACACGTATAAATATTAGAAACTATACAAATTTGAATTGAAGCATGAATTTATAAAAAAAAGTGAAATTAAGAATAATAAAAAAGAATTGAGAAATAGTAAAATAGAATATTACTGAAAAGAAACACAATAATTATTGAAAATAAACACCTAAATAGCTGATTCAATAAATGAACAAAAATTAGAGAATTTCAATCTTTAAGCATAAACCATGCATTTCGGAATGTGTCATAAATAACATCATTAATCGTCTTTAGATCCAAATAGCATAATGGTCCCCTTATTACATCCAATAGAAGGCGTAAGTAATATAGTTTTCCAATTTCTTTTGCATATAGTGGTAAATCACCAATGCGATTTACCTTTTATGCGGGGTTTCTATTTATGCTTTTTTTTATCCCAAACAAATTTAGTTGTTATATTTGAATATAGAAAACATCTTGCTTGAAGACAAACCTGATTGCATTTCATTCATGATTGAAATTTGTCTTCATTTTCTTGATATTTCAAACCGATATCATCAACGAAAAAAACTTGTGAAGAAAGAAGAACAATAGACAAAATTTTCATAAGATAAATTAAACTTCAGGAATTACCTGAAACAAATTTAGATATGTTTATGAAAACAAAAAAACGTTTTAAACCAAAATCAAAATGTATAGAATATGAAAAAACAAACATACTAAAGATTTAAAAAAAAAATACTTATAGCTTCCATTAGAAATGATAATAGCAATGATATGAAACAGAAGATAATATTAAAATATATAGTACTATGATATGAGGGTTTTTTAGACAATTATATAGTAATTTTTTGTTGTGATCTTTTCACATAATTATTTTGGTTGGAGTGATTTATAGTTGTTAGGATCCCATTTTTTAATTAAACTTATTTTATGGATGAATACATTTCTAAATTCAGGTAAATAATTTTTTTTTTTAAAATAGTTAGATGGAAATTGTATAAAATTTGAATATTTTATAGATTTATTATTTTTATATAGTTAAAATTTGTTCAATAACCAAGTAAGGCACAACAAAATCATAACTAAAATATATATTAAGTAATTGTAAATTTTACCGATCTTAGTGTTAGTAGGTGTATATTTTTTTCTTCAAAAATTCACCTGTTTTAGTATTTTACCTCTTAAATCTTCATACTCGACTACTCTAATAAATACAGTCACTCAAATAGTTATATTGGTGCAACAAAATTCGATAGTTCAATTTTAATTCTAGTGATTCGGAATGAATTATTTTGTTGAGGGTTGTTTCATTTCATTTAGGAGACAAACATGTATTAGTATTAGAAATTTGACAAATTTGAATATATCAATACTATAATTATAGAGATTAGAAGATGTAAATTACTATAAAATATACTATATTAATGGGTATAATATGTCATTAGTTGTCTGCTTAATCTCCATTTGAAACAAACCTGCAAATTGATCAAAACCACAAAACAAAATTAGATCCATGTTAATTTCGATAGAATAGAAAGAAATGTCTAAATTTGTGGATGTTCAATGAGCGTAGTAGAGGCTCTATTTATAAGGATCAAACAATTTAGGGTAGGAATAAATTTTTGAAATCTTGTATTGAAATATTAGAATATTTTATAAGATATTTTAGCTAATATATTTATAGATTTTTTTTAATATTAAAAATCTTCTAGTGGAAGATTGAAATATGCCATATAAATATTAAATATTTTAGGCAATAAGATTTTTGATTACATTTCAAATTTGCTATATATCATCCGCAGTATTTGGCATAATTTAAAATTTGTTCATTATTATTGATATTTATTAGTTGCTAAGTTTTAGGTGCGATGTTATTTTGAATTTGAAAAATAAGTACATATAGTAGGAAATAAATATTAATTGTAATCTAAAATTTAGGAAAGAAGTTAAGATTACCATTCGAATATTTAGGTAACTACATTTAATTGAATTTGATTAATTGTCGATTTTTTTTCAAAAAAATAATATTTCCAAAATGAAATTTGATTTATTTCCAAAACGAATGTGATATTTATTAAAGAAATATTATTATTATTTTATGATTATCCATTGATATTTTTTGGGGAAAATATACATATTATGATATGACAAATGAATGCATGATCTCTATCATTACGCATTATGATATTCTTATTTTTGTTTTTAGAGATCATACATTCATTTGTCATATCATAATGCATATATTTTCCTCATAAAATATCAGTGGATAATCACAAAATAATAAGAATATTTCTTTAATAAACCACTGTGACAGAAATAAAAAACATAACTATGTGGGAGAACAAAATAATTATGGTAAAAAAAACAGTTGCAGAAAACAGTTCCACTGATATTTTGTTACGTCTTTCATGGTCACTGATATTTTCAACGTCTTTCATCTGCAAACATTTTTTTTTTTTGGTAAAATCTTTCATCTACAACATGATCTATCGCTTATAAGGACTTTTTTGTACTAAAATTTATTCTATTGAGAGTAATAAATAAACCATAAGTAACAGTATACAAATGGTAGAAAAACAAAAAAAGCAAAATTGTAAATAATATCCTTCTCTTTAGTCTTTCGTTAACATCCTGCTTAATCTTCCTGCAGAGAATAGATCCATATCTTTTGGTTTAGTATAAAAAACAGCTGTAAATCCATTAAAAAACCACAAAACAAAATTAGAACCACATTAATTGAAAAAATAAAAACATGTTGTTTGACTTGGTGTGAAACATATGTGCAAATTCATGGAAAAAAAACAAAATTAGAACCATATTAATTGTAATAAATAAATACTTATCGTTTGGCTTGGTATGAAAAATAACTGCAAATTCATCAAAAACTACAAAACAAAATTAGAACCATATTAATTCTAAGAAATAAATACCTATCGTTTAGCTTGATATGAAAATAGCTGCAAATTCTTCAAAACCACAAAACAAAATTAGAACCATGTTAATTGTAAAAAATGAATATCTGTCGTTTGGCTTGATATGAAACATAACTGCAAATTCATCAAAAACACAAAACAAAATTATAACCATATTAATTGTAAGAAATAAATACCTATCGTTTGGTTTGATATGAAAATAGCTGCAAATTCATATGAAACCACAAAAACAAAATTAGAATCATGTTAATTGTAAAATTGAATACCTGTCGTTTGGCTTGGTATGAAAACATAGCTGCAAATTCATCAAAAACACAAAACAAAATTATAACCATATTAGTTGTAAGAAATAAATACCTCTCGTTGGCTTGTTATGAGAAATAGCTACAAAATCATCAAAAACACACAAAAAAATTAGACCAATATTAATTAGAAACAAAAGAAAGGTTTCGAGATGTGGATGTTATGAACCTGGTAAAGATTCTATTTGTAAGGATCAAATTATTTAGGGTTCCACTAATTTATGAAATCTTCTATTAGAAGATTAGTATATTCTGTGGATATTTATTTAAAAATTTGATAATTATTGTCGATACTTAGTTGACTTTAAATTGAATTTGAAAAGTAAGGAAATAAAATATGAAATAAATATAAACTATAATCTAAATTTATGGAAAGAAGTTAAGATTACAATTCGGAAGTTTAGGAAACCACATTTATTTTTTTAATTTGATTAATTGCTCGAATTTTGCTTTTTAAATCAAAAACTTTTCTTAATGAATTTTGATTTATTTTTAATGTCAAAATTGCTCTCGACCAATCAAAACATTTCATTAAAGCCATGTCATCAATGACATCATAGTTTTGATTGGCCAAGAATGATCCACCAAAGCGATTTCAATAATTTGACTTCGCAAATAATATATAGTAGATGATTTGCGAACAAATTCATCTTATAAAAATAATTTTGTGACAATTAAAACGAATATGAATAAGGCATAAAATCGCATTTAATGAACGTTTATTGAAAATCTTCTTAAGAAGATGGATTTTTCAAAAGTTCCAGCAAATCTGACAACATAGTCGATTTTTACTAATTTGAATTATTTATTCTGGAAATCACCATCTAATAATCCAAATAATCAATTTCCATAGATATTATGTTATATTTGAAAAAGTATGAATGATATGGTATATAATCAAATAAATAAAAATCCATGGGATACACTAAGGGTGTCGGAAACAAAGTCTTCAATTTGTGAGGAAACACAAATATTTGAGGTTAATGAATCATCACATACACTGGCGGAGCCAGTTAAGGGAGAAGGGGGTCAGCTGACCGCATGACTTTTTTTTTTTGCAATCTAAGTTTGTTATTGGAAAATAGAAGATTGGGTTAAATTATTCACTATTGACCCCTTTGTTCTAGACTAAATATTAATCTTTACACCCTATTTAATAATTTTTTCATTTAGTTGCTAATTGTTTGTTTTCATTAATATGCTAAACACACTTTTCAAAAGAATATTTTGTCATCCGTATATAAAGTTGTTACAACTGATTTTGATTTTATTTTTTCTACAAATTATTGGATTAAAATTTTATTTTAAAGAAATAGATTATCAATAAACACAACAATCATCTAAAGTGGACATTAAACTATGTATTTAAATAAATAACTAATTTGAGAAAAACTTCACATATCCATTCTTAATTTGTTTTTAAAAATAAAACTAAATTTTAATGGATGATACATAAGACTTTTTATATATTTTATACAAAAATTAAAAGTTATATTATATAGTATTCTTATTGAAAATAAATATAGTTTATGAAGTTTATAATAATAATAACACTATTTTAAATTCTAGTTATTTTATAAATATTTATATATATATATATATATATATATTGTATAGCATTAATTTTTTATACTTTTAAAATATATAATTTTAAGATTATTAAATAATATAATTATTGACCCCGGTAAAGAAAAATTCTAGCTCCGCCACTGATCACATACCACATGAGAGAGACATAACTCGTAAAATAGTATGATTCAACGAGGAAAATGGTGTTGCGTAGATGGTTCATGAAAGGATTTGTACTCAAGACAAGTTGGTACATCAGCTACGAAGGATGTATGAATGTAATGATGAGGACGAAGAATATCAGGAATAGCTTATCACTTCTACACGCTAAATTTGAGATGCTAATTTCGGCAATGAAATGTATGAAGTTTTTCTAACAACCTTACATCATCTTTGCAATAAACTGTTCTGAATTGGTACAGATAATATTAGAATCATGGTAATTGTCAGTCTTCTCGATTCATCTAGAGTGTAAAAGCAGAAAGAGTTTTCACGACATTTATGCTCAAGCATATACCGCACACAAGCAATTTAATAGTGAATAAGCTTATACGGAATACTCGCATCAAACCATCCTATTATCTTTATGTTGGTCTGGCCGATTTGGATAAATGAACAGTAATAGATTTTGCGTTTATTTTAATTTGTTGACAAAATATAATTTTATTTTAGCACTTAATTAAAGAAGGATAATAGCCAATAACAAATCATTTTTAAATTTTAATTTTTAAATTAAATACTTTATATACTAAATTAATTATTTAATTAATTAATTTTCCATTTGATTTTGAAAACAACTTAATTGTGAAATAAAATAAAAAGTCTCTATACAACTTATATATTTAAATATATGAAGTAATAATTAACGTTTCGAAAATAACTAATTAATATTTTGCAAATCTACCTTGATACTAAACTTATTTAGGTTCTGCCTATAGCAATTTATAGTACTTACTTTTGACGATATTTTGGTTTTGCTTATTTTTATTTACTTCTGTAGTTTTACGTCGCTTCTCATTTTGACCTAGAAAAACTAGTCTCACTGAAACATTTGCATGGTGGTCGTTTTGGTTGTTGATCAATAAATGTGAATCACTAAAAAGTCTTGTCCTTTGTCACGTCACGTCATTCTCTCGCCAGCTTTTTTTACATCTATTTTTTTCTCTAACTAACTTTTTTTTTGTCACAGTAATGTTCTCTAACCAACTAAATTTTTTTTTTTTCGCCTAAGCTTAAGCTTTCCTTTCCAACGTGTGTGTAGATTTTTTTTTTTTTTTTTTTGGCAAAGGGTTGTCATAAATTCTCATAATGTGTGTGTACACTTTAACGAAAAAGTATTCGCATGTCGGGTTCCGTCGTATATTATCTCTTCTTTTTGTCGCCATCGTACACACTAACTGATATTTCTTTTTTTTGATAATGACTAACTGATATTTCACCAAAAATGGTTGATATTTTCGGAGAGTTAGGTACAAGTGGAATTAGTTTCGAGCGATAACACATATCAAAAACGTGGGAGACTGAATAGTGAACAATACTTCCACATTCACAAACGATCTCACTTTGTTTTTGTAATATAACCATTATTTATTTTCTGTAATTTGGCATGACACTCCTACATTTTTAACGAACTTTAAAAAAAAAATCTTTTATTTCAAATATTTTACTGTATAAATCTAGTAGTGGACCGAGGAACTTATCATACAAATCTTAGTATCCTCTGTTTACAAACATGGCAACCAACTTTAATTTAGCGAGTGTTCTAGGAGTCCTTTTGGTATTCACACTGTTCCACAACCTGATTACCGTCGCCGGACAAAATATCCCGGCGGTGGCATTGTTCGCATTCGGCGATTCCAACTTCGACGCCGGGAATAGAAAGTTCCTCTCAAATGCTACACTTCATCAAAACTTTTGGCCTTACGGTAAATCACGAGATGACCCCAACGGCAAGTTTTCTGATGGCAAAATCGTCCCGGACTTTATTGGTAAGATAAATGTTTTTTTTTAAATCTCCGTTTTCACCTTTTCTTCCAAAAACACTTTTAATATTTAATTGAGGAAAACAATTATTTTTCATTTCAAGTCTTTCCCAAAATAGTTTCTAAATATACTTAAAAAAATCAATATATAATTTTAAATTGAGTTCAATTAAACAAAGCAATGCAAATCCGACAATGATATGACAAAAAGGTAGTTTAGATATTGCATTTGCATAGCATTTTATAAATATGTGTGAAAAGCTTTAAATACAATGGACTGGTAATTGTTTTTTCAAAGGTCTCATTTAAGATTATGCTAATTTACAAAATATTTGAGGAACATGTCCCATTTGAAAAATAAATTAGATAAGGGATAGATAATGTTCTACTCACAGACATTAAGAAAATAAGCTTAGATTTATTATCAAATGTGTGGTGACACAGTGGTAACATAACAGAGGGGTGGTTTTTTATACTTTAGGTATAAACTTTTTTTTGGTACATATATTTATTCTTTAAATAAGAATATTTAAAGGTCAACTCCGGATACTTGAAAAAATTATGGACCAAAATTCCGGATTTTTCTATTTTCTTAAAAAAATATTTATTTTTATAATTTTGTTTTTATATAATCATTTGTACTATATTTAATTACTAAAATAAAATACATTATAGTTAATAACATTGATGAAGTGTTAATAAAATGACAGCAAAATTCATGGGAATTTCACACGATTTACCGCCGGCGCTTAAACCCGGCGTCGATGTCTCGCGAGGAGCCAGCTTCGCCGTAGACTATGCTACTGTACTTGGGAATCCCATCGAATCTGTAAGCTTACTTAATTGTTTTATATATGTATAATATATTATTATTACAGTTGAAACTCTATAAATTAATATTTGAAAAATTAATAACTCAATTAGTTAATAAATTTATTTAATTTTAAATTACATTTTTAATTCAATTAATAACTCTCTAATTAATAAATATTAGTGTCCCAATATTATTAATTATAGAGTTTTTACTGTAGTATTATAATCATTGTTACTCATTTATAATTGAGTAGTAGTATCATTTTTTATTTGTTAATTAGTTATACAAAATTCTCAAACTTTGTAATGCATGGTTTTGATTTTTATTTTATTTTGTAGTTGAATATGAATCAACAAGTGAGGAAATTTAATAAAATGATATCAAATTGGAAAGAAGATTACATTACAAAATCATTGTTTATGATAAACATTGGTATGGAAGATTACTACAACTTCATCAAATCCAGTCCTACTGCCGATGCTTCTGCTCAACAAGCTTATGTCATTTCAGTCATTAACCGACTAAAACAAAATCTCGAGGTAATTAATAAGTCTTTTCCGCCTAAAATTTATTTAGTAATATTGATGATATTTGTTACTAATAAATAACTATGAATTGCAGCTGTTGTATAACTCGGGAGCTAGTAAGTTCGCCGTATTTAACTTAGCACCACTAGGTTGCTTACCTATCGTCAGACAAGAGTTCAACACTGGTAATGATTGTTACGAGAAGTTCAACGACTTGGCTAAACAACACAACGCTAAAATCGGACCGATGCTGAACGAACTAGCCAAATCCAAATCTGGTTTCCAATTCACCCTTTTCGATTTCTACAATGTTGTTCTTCGCAGGACACAAAGAAACATGAATTACCGTAAGTATATAATATAATTCACCGTTACAAAAAGATTTGTAACTAGTATATTTGATAATACTTTGTTGTGACTAATTAGGTTTCTCCTTTACGAATATATCATGTTGTGGTATTGGTTCGCACAACGCGCATGGTTGCGGTTACCCTAACGTGCACGTGAAGCTATGCGAGTATCAAAGATCTTACCTTTTCTTCGACGCACGTCACTACTCAGAGAAGGCACAAGAATCATTCGCTCATCTTCTCTTTGGAGCTGACCCAAACGTTATCCAACCCATGAACCTTCGTGAGCTTATTGTCTATCCTGTTAATACAAATATGTCTGAGTTTTGGAAAGAACCAGAGGAGGAGAATTTATTCTTAGTCCAAAGCATTGACGTCGATTCGAGTGCATCTATGTAGCTCGTCTAGTCGAGCTTAATAACTATTCTCTAGATCAGGCACATGCTGAGTGCAACTGTTGAAGCTTTTTTTTTTTTTTGTCAAACTTTAAATCAAATGTTTTCCTGTATTTGTTTAAATAAAATAAACAGTGCACTTTTTTTATTTAAAACATACCGGTTTTCGGTTATATATTTATATTTCCTCTTAAAGAGGTACTGTTTTACATTTTACCAAAAAGATCAAGAGCGAAGACACATCCGAAGGAGAAATTAGAGTAAAACATTAGGAATTACTAAAATTGGAAGTAAGAAAACCAATAATGGAGGAAGGTGTGCTGGATGGGTGGATTATTTACTCTCTCACGTTGAGTGTGCTTTGGCTTAGAATACAGACCATAGAGCTTGGCACGAAGTTGAAGTTGAATCTCTTTGACAATAACTGAGGCTGTTTTTTGAGTTGATGAATGCAGCCTTGCATTCTTTTCCTTCCAAATAAAATAGAAAGCAGCTTGTCGAAGCAAGTGACAAATAGTCTTCACCCTTGCGGTTGATGAAGAAGCCCTTGGAGCACATTCGAAGATCGCAGTGTAGGACGTGGGAGGAGACATAACCTGCACATTAAACAAAGCTAGCCAGACTTCTGAAGAGAAAGGACAGTCGAAATAAAGATGTTCTCTAGTTTCATTTCCACTACCACAAAGCAAACAGTTTAAGGGAACATGTAGTCTCCATCTACTTAATCTATCTCGAGTTGGCAACCTATTGTGAATCGTTACCCAAGCATGAAAAGCATATTTTGGTATATAGTGTTTGAACCAGACTACTTTAAACCAAGGGACCGATGGTGATTGAAGATTCAAAGAATTCCAAGTTTGAGAGGAAGATAAAGTACCTGGCTCCGAATTTAGCCCATTTCGCCAAAGGAAGACGTCTTGTGTACCTTCTTCCAACTGTGGCGGATTAGCCGGTAAACAATCTCTAAAAAGACGAGTTAATGTGTGCCTGCCTCTTGGTATCCGCCAACAGTGCACTTTTTATTAAGGATATTATGAAAGGAATTATGTCCAATAAGAAAAATATATAATTCATAGAATCACCACAAAGTGGAAGTCCCCATAGTCCATTGTATTGATTAAAAGTTAATTGATGCTTCTATACTAATATGTTTGAAGTTTGCTGCCCAAAAAATGTGATATTAATAGAGACAAGCTTACATTAGATTTTCAATCATATGCAAGCATATCATGGTGTGATCCATATATATTACAGCTATTGTAGACCTTTGTGGAACGGATAAAGTTGTTCGTTAAAGAATTAGTTTGTAATTGTTCTAAAATTTTTATAATAAAATAACGATATTTCATACAATAAAAAAAGAATCACCACAAAAATTGGTTTTTGTTGAACTTTTGTGTTGAAACAGATTTCTTTATGTTCCAACACTCTTTCTCTTCTATCTCTCTTTTACTTTTACTTCTCATCTCTCTTTATGGGAGCCCCTTCCTCTCCCACTCTCTATAATTGTTTTTACAACAAGATGAAAGGCCAAAATGGCCACCATAATAGCTAAATAAAACAAATACAAAAGATTGGTGGAAAATAGATATATCACTTAAACAACTAAACGTAAGAAAAAACATATGATCTCAACATCAATAACAATAGAAAATGAAACACATCTTTGAAAATGAGTGAGTACATATATGTGAGATCTGAGATTCATACCAAGAATTTGTAATCGTGGATTTGGACTTTTAGGTATAGAAATGATATAGTTTCCAATGAATCAAAGACTTTATTGAGATTGATCGTCGAGATAGAACAAACACAATCGAGAAGAGAGTACAAAGTATAATGATCGAGCTATCTAGTCGAAGTGTTCTAAGCTAGGGTTGGAATATCTTGAATGGAACGCCACTTCTTCCTTAAATAGTCTCGACTTTGATCTTCTTGTTCCGATATTTCGGCCTCGCCGTCGTAACGATCTCTGGGATTTGCGTGGATCAGTTGAACTGATGAAGACCGAGTTGCTCTATCTCCACGTCATCTTCTGTCGAGCTCGAGCTCGATTGTCTCTTGCTTCGGCATCGTCCGGGCCTTGTCAGGGCGTTATTCGTTTGGGCCCAAAAAAGGAATCGGCTCTTCTCTTTGTCTCTGATTCTGGAACGGGCTCGTAATTACGGGCCTTTGTTTTATCTGTTAATGGGCCGGATTTCCTAGAGGGAAATCCAGTACCAACAATAGCCCCCCACCTCATTAATTTTGAGAAGTCGAGGTTAATGGGCGGTGGACGTTCTCGGAAAGACGCGCGCGTGTCTCGGGTATCGAAAACCAAATGATTGCTTTCGTCTCATCCGTGGATCTTGTTTTAATCCAACGGTTAAGGGTGAGCGCGTGGGACGAGCTGAACTTCTTTTTAGCGCGTCTGCAGCCGTTGCGTGCATTGGTTTCGAGAATTTCATCTCTTACCGTGAATTTGGTCGATCATCAACGGCTAAGATTTAAGGGTCGCGAAGAGTCTTTTCAGGCTCGTTCTTTTGCTGATGTGACCTAATTGTCGCGCATTCGTAACCGTTGATCTTAGATCAACGGTTAGAGTAGAAGGAAAGCGAGGAGTCCAAATCACCTCGATTTTCTCGTAATTATTATGAGTTCGGAATCATGCGGTTGAGATTTTGCACGATTCCCACTATAGCTTTCTCATATTTACCGAGGGTAATTTCTTCTCTTCCACTCTCGCTTCTTCTTCCACCTTTGCTCTGGTTTTTCTTCTGCTGTCGAAAATTTTTCCTTCTATAACTTTTTGCTTTCTTTATTCCGATACACCGCTCCCTATGGCTCTCAGAGATGCGATAGGGGGTAGTACAAGCACGGCGGCGGGTTCGTTTGGCCCACATCCGCCATCTTCCCTATCCGTAAACCAAATCGAACGGTTGCGGAGGGTATGTCGGATTCCATCGGAGGTGGAAATTGTGATTCCTTCGCCGACGATGTCGCCGGAGACCGCGGTGGAGGGCTATTGCTGCGCCTCATACACCTACTTCGAGAAATGCGGGCTTTTCTTCCCTATTCCCCACTTAATCTCTTTGGTGCTAGCCCAGCTTCAATTGGCATTCCATCAGATGACGCCGAACTTTGTCCGGTACGTCATCGGACTCGGAGTCAGGGCCGCGGAAGAGGGAATCTAGTTCGGGCCTGAGGAACTTATGTGTGTTTACTCAGTGAAGAACAATGCTAAGTTTCGGGGGACTTACTATCTCTCGCCTCGTTTCGGGCGGGTCCTCGAGGAAGTTCCGACGAAAGACGTATGGAGGGACTGATACTTCTTTTTCAGGATAACCCATCATTCGGTCGGGGACTTCGACTGTTCGGTTATCCCGTCTCGATGGTCGCCTAGTGTCGGTAAGACCCTGGTTTTAGTGTTTTTTTTTTGTTGTCAGGCCGTCCCTTATCTGGTCTGGTTTCTATCTCAGAGGCTCCGGAGTCGCTTGCTACCAACCCGATCACAGAGGCTCTGATAGCTCGTCTGAGAGGGGGCGCTGTTAATTGGGGCAGTTTTACGGTAGAACGCGTACAAGCCGCTTTGTGGATCAACCCTGAGCGGGCTCTGCAGGTTCTTCGCAACTCGGTGCCTTCTTCGGAACCCTCCCGGGTTCCTGTGGTTCAAGCTGCTCGGCCTTCACTCCGTATTACCGAGTGGACAAGAGAGATTGAGTCGTTTGGCTATGATTTTTTTTATATATCACCATTTTGATTTATCTGACCCCCCCTTTCTTTTGTATGCAGCTCGACCTCTTCTGGGCGACAGCTCGGCTATCAACAGCCCTCCTCGCGAGAGATTGTCCCGTAGAGTGAGCAGTCATCGGCACGGGAAGGACCCGGTCGATCTGATCGACAAGATGGAAGCGGGCGATCTTAGCAATGCCCTTCTCTTTGCCTTTGGTCGGGCCCCTCCTCCTCCTCCAGCTTGTCCCCCTCCTCCCGCTCGGACTTTGTTTTCTCCGGAGACGGGAATAGAGGGAACAACTGCGGAGGTTGCGGACTCGTCTCCTCCTTTGGTCGGTCGGGAAGTGGTTATGCCTTGGCCCGAGGCGATCGTCTCGCACGACCCTCGCCCGGATAGCTCCGGGGGGTCTGACCATCGAAGCCGGGGAGGGTCCCTTCCTCCTTGGCCGAAGCGTCGTAAGATAGACGTAGGAGGGAGTCCGGGAGAGTTGGATCAAGAAGGGTGTTCGGTCGCTGACGACCCAGAAGGAGCGGTCCGTCTGCTGAGGCGCTTAAGGCCTGCGGGTTCTCAGTTCCCAGCTGTTGGGGAGATGATTCTTGGTGGTTCGTATTCCGAGATGATGTCTTTCGTCGGAAAGGTGAAACACTTTTGTTTTTGGCCTCTTTTTCTCTAGATTGTTAACTCTCTCTCATTCCTGCCAACTTGGCGTTCTTCGCAGGCTGTTGAAGCCGTGAACATGTATGCGGCTCGGGCCGAGAACGAGGTGATAGAGGCTCAATCTTACGAGCTCGAGTCTGCTCGGGAGGCTGCCACCCAGATGAATGCCGAGCTCCAAGAGGCTTTGGCTAGGGAGGAGTGCTTAAAGAAAAAGGTCGCGGACCATGCTGCCGCGGAGACCAGGATCGCGTGGCTCGAGAGGAGAGAGGAGGAGCTGTCTCGTCAGCTTAGCGCCGCCGAGACTCAAATTCGAACCGTGGAGGAGTCGGGTCGGGTCGCGCTTCATAAGGCTCAGAGGGAGCTCAATGGTCAGTACCTGACTATTATGGCTGGAATTAAGGAGAAAGCCGAGAAGAGGAAGGCCCAGATTAGTGTCGAGATCCATCTCCAAGAAACTTTGGCCAACATCGAGCTCATCGCTGAGATCACGGCCGGAGAGGTGGATATGACCGAGGAGGTTCTTAAGTTGGCCGAGAAAAAATGACTCGCCACAGCGGAGATGGAGGCCATGGCAGTCTCTGATTTTAGTATCGGCAAGCTTGCCTTGCCGGCAATGTCGGAGGATTCCGTGACCGGGGGAGATCCTCCGCCTGTTCCTCCGACCGAGACCGATCTGGGGGCAATCGACGAGGTCAACTCTCGGCCGAGAAGGGAGGCGGGTGACGAGGCGGAGGGCCAGGTCGGAGACTCCTCTTTTGTTTCGTTTTAAATAAAACATGTTGTTGTTATTGCCCGAGGGGGCTTTTAACTTCTTTTTTAGACTTTTGGTTTTGCCCTTAGTGGGCTTTTGTGATATTGGGGGCGTCAAGTCCTTGTTTTATTTATGCTTGCTTTTTAAATCTTTTATGCCTTAGCATAGATTTTATTGTTTTTATGCCTTAACATAAAATTTGAGCCGTTGTGGCGGTTCGAACCTTTCTAGAGAAATCGAGCAGATAGCTTATCTCGAGTTGCCTTAGGGAGTTCTTTGCGAACTTCTAGGTCGATTGCATTTGAGTTCGAGCCCTTTGCGAAGGACAGTTTGTGGCGCGACTACTTCGTAATGTAAGATTCAGGCTCAATCGCTGAATTGAAAAGAGAAATATTGAGTATGAGAACGAATCGAAGTAGACTTACAAAGATCTGATTTGGAGTGTGTGTAGAGGTTGTTTTCTCGACCTCGTTATTTTGCTTGAGGGGAGGGGGTAGCCCCCCGATTCTTTTAATCCGTATAAGGTTTAGAAGAATTGTGGTTTTTTGGAGGATCATTGTGGATCTCTTGCTTTGGGACGATCATTTCAGTTCGTTTGATTTGGGATGACCATTTTAGGTCGCTCTTTCTTGGGACGATCATTTCAGCTCGTTCAATATGGGGGACCGTTTTGGGTCGCTCGTTTTTGGGACAATCATTTCAGCTCGTATAGTTTGGGAGGACCGTTTTAGGTCGTTCCATATTGAAGAGGTAATTTCATACCGCCTTAGCTTTTGAAGAGATAATTTCATATCTTTCGCTATTTGAAGGGATAATTTCATATCACTCAGTTTGGGGGAGGCCGTTTCAGGTCACTCGGAGAGGACAAACTAATATCTGTTTTTTGAAGAGATAATTTCATATCACTTGTTTTTGAAGAGATAATTTCATATCACTTTAGCTTTTGAAGAGACAATTTCATATCACTTTGCACAATGTAAACGTAACGACTCTAACTTTTATGACAGAAAGAGACGTTTTATTGGGAGACTTATTTTGATTTCACAAATATAAGCTAGTATGACTTCGTTTGAAGTTGTTGAGCTCGGTAAGAGCTTTGTGTTAGGGGGGCGGCTGCGCTCGAAGTCGAGCTGCCTACGTATCCTTTTAAGGGGATCAAGCCATTTCCTAGTTCGATTATGTTGATGTACTCTTAGTGGAAGTACTTTTTGAGGTTGATGATGTTCTAAGGTCGTAGTTCGGGCTTCTGGGTTTCTACCGACTTGAGTCGGTAGACCCCGTCCTTCACAACATCGGTGACCTGGTAAGGACCTTCCCACTTTGCTCCTAACTTTCCAGCTTGTTCTTCCTTTTTATGGTCGAACACTTTCCGTAAGACGAGCTCTCCTACTTGAAACCTTCGAGTTCTGATTTGGGAATCATAGTAGCGAGCTGCGGCTTGTTGGTAATTCTGGAGTCGAGCTAATGCGAGGTTCCTTCTTTCGTCGATGAGGTCGAGCTCGTCAGTTATCATCTTGTTGTTAAGTTCCTCTTGTCGTGGGCATTCTTCCTTGCGGATTCTTGACACGAGGATTTCGGCCGGTACTACCGCTCCCATAAGCTAGCGAGAATGGAGTCTCACCGGTGGATTTGCGGGGGGTAGTCCGATAAGCCCATAGTACGGCTGGGAGCTCGTCGCTCCAGGTTATTTTGCACTCATTGAGTCTTTTCTTGAGACCGTTCATAATCGCTTTGTTAGCTGCTTCTGCCAGCCCGTTACCTTGGGGATAGCGCGGCGTCGAGTAAGTGAGCTTTATGTTCCAAGTTCTGCAGAACTCTTTGAACGTGTTTGATATGAACTGAGATCCGTTATCGGTGACGATCTCGTGGGGTAGTCCATGTCGGCAAACGATGTTTCGCCAGACGAACTCCTTAACGTGAACGTCCTTAACTTTTTGGTACGACTCTGCTTCAATCCATTTGGTGAAGTAGTCCGTCATCACCAATAGGTGTGTAGCTTTCTTTTTGCCGGATGCGACTAGCGGTCCCACGATGTCCATTCCACATCGCATGAATGGGTATGGTGATGAGATAGAGGAGAGTTTCTCCGACGCTTGGTGGATAATCGGGGCATGCTTTTGGCATTTATCGCACTTGTTGGAGAAGGACTCACATTCGGTGGCCTTTGTCGGCCAATAGTAGCCTTGCCTTTTGATTCGCACGGCCAATGCTCGTCCTCCGGAATGGCTTCCGCAGGATCCGTCATGTGCTTGTGTAATCACGGCTATGGCTTGCTTTTTGTTAAGGCATTTAAGATAAGGTCCGGAGTGACTCCTTTTAAAGAGCTCTCCTTGTGTGACGCAGTACCTTGCGCTTTGTGTTTTTAGCTTTCGTGCCTCCCATTTGTCGTCGGGAACTTTGCCATCTGTAATGTATCGAATGATCGGAGTTCTCCAATCTTCGTCATTGTTAGGCTCGGATCCCTGACTGGTGGATGCGTCTTGGATTGGTCCGTCGGGGACGTTCGCGACGTACACGGCGTTTCTAGGATCGAGGTCATCATCGATCTCGATGATGTCGCGACTGGTGTCCTTGGGACATTCTTTGTGCTCGACATCGTCCTTTATGGCGGGCCCGTCCCCCTTCAGGGACAGAGCTTTCAGGGCTATATCGATGCTCGGTTTCTCGATCCCTTCGACCGGTATGATCCTTTTGAGGTTGGGATCTGATGTCGACGCTAATGCGGCTAGGGCATCGGCTGCGGTATTTTCCCCGCGTGGGATTCACGTTAGATCGAAGAATTCGATATGTTCGGCGAGCGTGTGGACTACCCGTAGGTATGCTTCCATCCGTTCGTCTTTGGCCTCGTAGTCGCCATGATATTGGCTCGTGACCAATTGGGAATCGCTGAAGGCGTTTACTTCCCGGGCTCCTATTGCTATCGCTAGTCTGAGCCCGGCTATTAACGCTTCGTATTCTGCTTCGTTATTTGATGCGGCGAAGCCCAGTCTGAACGATTGTTCTAGTACTTCCCCCGTAGGGGAGACCAGTTTTACTCCGACTCCGGATCCTTGCCTCGAGGAAGCTCCATCGACGTAGAGTTTCCATCTTTGGGCCGAGGTCGGGTTGAGTTCTATAGTCGGAGGGAGCTCGATTATGAAATCTGACAGTACTCGTGATTTTAGGCACGTTCGAGCTTTGTATTCTATGTCGTACTCGCTAAGTTCGATAGCCCATTTGACCAATCGTCCTGACTGGCTTGGACTGTGAAGGATGGTTCTCAGCGGCTGCGAGGTCATCACTATGATCGAGTGCGATTGAAAGTATGGTCGGAGTTTCCGAGCTGATGTCACTAGCGCTAAAGCGAGTTTTTCCATGTCGGGGTATCAGGTTTCAGCGTCGATCAAGGTCTTACTGATGTAATATACTGGCCGTTGCTCTTTTTGTTCCTCGCGAACCAGGACTCTACTTACTGCTGCCGTCGAGACAGCTAGGTAGAGGAAGAGGGGTTCCCCTTCTACTGGTTTCGCCAGTATGGGAGGTTCGCTTAAGTAAGCTTTGAGCTGAGTGAACGCTTCTTCGCACTTTTTATCCCAGAGGAACTTTTTGTTCGCTTTGAGCAAGTGATAGAAGGGTAGAAATTTATCGGTCGACCTTGAGATGAAGCGATTCAGGCAGCTATTTTGCCAGTCAGGCGCTGGACTTCTCGCGTTGTTCTGGGAGATTTCATCTCTATGAACGTCGCGATCTGTTTGGGGTTCGCTTCGATCCCTCTTTCGGTCACTAGATAACCAAGGAATTCTCCTGAGGGGACCCCGAAGGTACATTTTGCTGGGTTGAGTTTCATCCCGTATTTATTGAGAATGGTAAAACATTCTTTTAGTTGGGGGATGTGATCCTCATACCTGGAAGATTTGACCAGCATATCGTCGATGTAGACTTCCATGGTTTTGCCCAGGAGTCCTGAGAACATCTTGTTGACGAGGCGTTGGTAAGTTGCTCCTGCGTTTTTTAGTCCGAAGGGCATGACTTTGTAGCAGTACGTGCCTCGATCAGTTATGAACGAAGTCTTTTCTTGGTCCTCGGGATTCATCAATATTTGATTGTACCATGAGAAAGCGTCCATAAAAGATAGTAGCTGGTGTCCAGCGGTAGCTTCGACCAGTCGGTCGATGTGCGGGAGTGGGAAGCTGTCCTTTGGACATGCTTTGTTGAGATCCATGAAATCTACACAGACCCTCCACTTTCCGTTCTTTTTCTTAACCACTACGGGATTCGCAAGCCAGTCGGGGTACTTGACCTCTCTGATCGATCCGATTTTTAATAACCGATCGACCTCATCATTGACGGCTTTGGCTCGCTCAGGGCCTAGTTTTCGATGCTTTTGTCTTACCGGTTTGTAGGTTGGGTCGACATTCAGCTTGTGGCTGGTTACGTCGATATTGATCCCTTTCATGTCTGCTGAAGACCAGGCGAAGGAGTCGACGTTCTGTTTAAGAAAAGAGACCAGTTCATTTTTAACTGGCTCTGATAGGTCGATTCCGATGCCAACAAGTCTTTCGGGATGAGCATCGTCTATGCAAACTTGAGTCGTGAGATCCTTTGGGGGTCCTATCTGACTTGGGTCGTTCGACCTTTTGGTTTGCATGGTGGTGAGCTCCTCCTCTTTCTGTAATTGCTACGCAGGGGATTTCTCGAACTGCTTGTATCCATTCATGTAGCAATGACGGAAAATCTTTTGACTTCCGTAAATGGTTTTGACTCCTTTGGGAGTCGGGAACTTTACGCACTGATGGTAGGTCGATGGTACCGCTTTCATGTCGTATATCCATGGTCGACCTAGAATCGTGTTATAGGGAGCTGGCCAATCTACTATGACGAACTCCGTCATTCTTCGAACTCCTCCAGCGGTTACTGGGGCGAAGACAGAGCCCATCGAGTACGTCGTTTCGCCAGTGAACCCTACCAGTGGTGTCTTTTCTTCCACGATCTCGGAGTCGTTGAAGTCCATCTTTTTGAATGCATCGTAAAAGAGGACATCTACCGAACTTCCTGTGTCAATCATTATCCTTGAGAGTTCGACATCTCCCACCACTAGACAAACGAGGAGAGCGTCTTCGTGTGGTTTGTCGAGATTACTTGTCTCGCTTTCGTGGAAAGTGATTTCGTGGTCTGGACCTAACATTGGGATTTTCCCTCCTTTGTCGGTCTCGACTCTTCTTTGAAGGGCTTTGATTGAATTAACCGAGTCTCGGCAAAGCTTGGAGCCACCGAAGATGAAGTCGATTCGTTTAGGGGGTATAGCTCGTACACCCCCCCCCCCCCCCCCCCCCCCCCGCAGAGACGAGGGAGATTGATTCGTGAGCGTAAACTCTTTACGGGAGCCGGAGGCGGGGATAATGCCAAACCTTCCGGAGTGCCGCTCAGGCTGAGTTTGCCGAGGATAAATTCGACTCGCTTTCGCGACCCTTGAGGGAGTGTTTCGGGAGATTCCGGCTCCTTTGACCGTTCTCGTTTGTTCTGAGAAGGTTTTTTGGCGTTCGACTCCTTGGCCTGTTTGTTTTCCTTTTTGTCGGGCAGAGTTTCCTCCTCGACTTCGGAGTCTTGTTTGCTTTCGGACTCTCACTTTTGAGCGTCGGCTTTAACTCGAGTATAGCAATCTTCGGTCGAGTATCCTCTTTTGTTGTGAAAATCACAGAATTTTTCCTTGTCGAACTCGAATTTCTTCGAGCTCTTCGGGCTCTCGACCGCGTTGACGTTCCCTGATTTACGGGAATCCTTTTTCGAGTTCGAGTTCTGCGAGCCCGACGGGTTCTTTTCTTTTCGATGCTTTTCTCTGATGGCCGTGGTTTCGTCCTCGAGGCGAGCAAAGGCCGATGCGCGATGGAGGGCGTCATCGAGCGTTTGATGTTCGCGGACTGTTATTCCTCGCGGAATCTGGTTGAATACCATAGTCCTCGTCTCAGTGCTTCTATAGCTACTTCTTCTCGTGGTTTCGCGATTTTGGATTTTATTTCCTTAAATCGGTCGATGTACGAGCGAAGTGTTTCGTCAGGTTTTTGAGAGACGCCAAATAGGGCTGCCTCAGTAGTCTTTTCCTCGATAAAGACGGAGTATTGTTTGAGGAAAGCCGTCATGAACTGGGTGAAGTTGTCAATGGACCTCTCTTCCAGTCCGGCAAACCATTCTAGGGCAGAGCCCGATAGGTTTTCCGCGAAGAGCCTGCAGAAGGCCGGCTCTCTCTCCTCATCGGTAAGGTATAACCTTGCCATTGCTAGCCGGAATGCCCTGATGTGGGCTTTCGGGTCCGATTTCCCAGAGAATTCTGGAAACTTAGTTTTCTTGATTTCTCGGATCCTCGCGAATGCGATCCGATCTGTGAACGGCGTTTGTTGCGTTTCTTCGATCACTCGATCGATGTCAGGAGCCATGCTCGTTGCCATGTGAACTTTCGAGCTTAGACTGTTGAACTGGGCCTCAACCTGCTTGATGTATTGTCTAAGCATATCGTGTTCATCGCCTGCTACGGGTGTGAATTGGGCTTGTGCCTGACTTGACGTTTGTTCCAGGAAAATGGGGTCGAGGAGATCGATCGTTGGAACCGACCTCGTCTGGTCGACCTGGGGCATTCAGAACTGTACCGTATTTGACCCGTTAAGGAGTCCCGAACTCGAGGCGAAGGCAGAGCCTCCGAGTTGCCTCGGTCAGATATTAGAGTTATTCGGGAAAGGTGGTGGCCCGGATAATGGTCGGTTTCCTGATCCGGTTGGATCTGTGACCATTGAACTCGAGTTGAATGGGCTCGGTATCGCGATAGGGGTCATTGTAGGGCGGAGGCCGCTATTTGACGTATTATCGAAATTTCCCGACGCTCCCGGAGGAGTTACTACCTGGGAGATGTCCAAGCGGGTACGCGGTGGAGGACTTATGGGAGTTCGTGTTGGTCTACCCCCTTGGTTTTGGCTGGCGAGCTCTTCAAGACGGGCGTTAAGGCGCCGCTCTTGTTCATCGAGCTGCGCGGCCAGAGAACGGTTTGCGATCTCTTGGGCCCTTGCGCTTGCCTCGTTATTTCTCGTTCGATCTACCAATAGGCTTAACATCGAACGGATCTCGGCAAGATCATTTGGCCCTTGTCTCTGTGGAGCAGAAGGAAGTGGCGAATTAGGTTTGGTTATTCCAGATCCACCTCCTGGGGTGGATATCGAATCATTTCTCATCCACACCCAGTTTCTGCTCGGATCATTAGTTCCTGACAAAACATTTGTCGGAGTCTGGCTCGTCGCGATTGTTTGAGCGACAAAGCCGGCCGGTGCCGAGGTCGTGGAGGCTGAGGCAGAGCTCGTCAACGCGCCGTCGGTCTGACCCATGTTCCTTACCCCGGTGGTGTTCTGAGGAATGTTGTCGACCGTTTGAGGGAGGTCGACTGGTGGTGTGGCGCTAGGAGAGCCAGTTTAATCTGGATTCATCTCGATCTATCAGATCTAGGATCTGATTCTTAAGATAGGAAAAGCTATAGATAGTCCCCACAGTCGGCGCCAAATGTGAGATCTGAGATTCACACCAAGAATTTGTAATCGTGGATTTGGACTTTTAGGTATAGAAATGGTATAGTTTCCTATGAATCAAAGACTTTATTGAGATTGATCGTCGAGATAGAACAAACACAATCGAGAAGAGAGTACAAAGTATAATGATCGAGCTATCTAGTCGAAGTGTTCTAAGCTAGGGTTGGAATATCTTGAATGGATCACCACTTCTTCCTTAAATAGTCTCGACTTTGATCTTCTTGTTCCGATATTTCGGCCTCGCCGTCGTAACGATCTCCGGGATTTGCGTGGATCAGTTGAACTGACGAAGACCGAGTTGCTCTATCTCCACGTCATCTTCTGTCGAGCTCGATTGTCTCTTGCTTCGGCATCGTCCGGGCCTTGTCAGGGTGTTATTCGTTTGGGCCCAACAAAGGAATCGACTCTTCTCTTTGTCTCTGATTCTGGAACGGGCTCGTAATTACGGGCCTTTGTTTTATCTGTTAATGGGCCGGATTTCCTAGAGGGAAATCTTGTACCAACAATATAGTGTCCTAAAGTTTAGATATCATTTTGTTTAGTCTTTGAAAAGGAAGTCCTTATAAACTTTTTAACGAAATTTACTACATCAAAACCATAAAAGACAGGTGAAAACAGGAGATAAATACTCTCCATCAAGGAGAGAAGAGGAAAAAGAAAGTCCAATAAACCTCGATTCATAGGAATGATGGAGATATCATAAACTAATTCTTCAAGCTGCCAAACAAGGATCAAAATCAGCCTCAATAAATTTTGAACCAAAACGAATATCAGAGGGAGACATCAAACTGCAGTAAGACGCGGTACAGAGAGGCTAAAAAGCCAAGTAACCCTATAGAGAGGTAAAAGAAGTGATTGAACAAAGTAAAAAAGGAAATAAATCCTAAGGTGATTCAAGGAATTCCAGAGTAAAGGGAGGTACCAAGACTTCAAACCATGGAAAGGAACAAGCAGGAAACAACCAACAACAAAGGGAAAGCACAAAGGCAAGCTTGATAATCTTTTTGACATTGTAAACAGCAAACACAGAAGGATAGTAAAATGAGGTAAAAAGAAACTTTGTTCAAGCGGATTAGGAGGATTAGGCGGAACTGGAGGATCTGACTGGAGGCATGGCGTCTCCGACACCGGAGAGGGAAAAATCCGACGAAGGAGGAGAGGTTGGAGAAGATCCCAAGATAAAATGTGGGAGGAGAGCGCTCAATAAAACCACCTCAAGTCTGTCTTCATGTCCAAGGTGGAGAGGATGAGCATCTCACGACATGGAACATCGAATACGAAGTCGGTGGCGTTGGTCGGACAAAAGTCAGAAGTCGTGTTGAAAGTCATAGAGAGGCTGGGGATATGAGAAGAGCGAGAGTGAGCGGCAGAGGGGAGGCGAGCGGTGGCAGAGAGTTGAAAGAGAACGTCGTAGAAGAGACAAACGCGATCAATGGAGGAGAGGCGAGGACGAACCACAAAGAATATGCGAGTGCGAGCTGCATCAGAGAGACGAGTGCAAGCGGCAGAGAAGAGACGAGCACTAGTGGCAGAGATGGATGGTTAAAAGAATACGGAGGCTCGGAAACCGGCAGAGCAGTTACGGCTATAGTGAGCACGACAAGAAACAAAGAGTGTGATTGGTGTAATATAAGTGGGAAAGAGAGGAAATAAATAAGTGGGAAAGAGAGAGAAAACATGGACGGGAACTAGAGGGATTTTATCCCACTAAAATTTTGTTGTGAGAATTTTTGAGCTTTTGTTTGGTTTATTAGTGGGAGTCAGCAGAATTATTTTCCCTCTCCTTCTTTGTTGATTGGTGAAAATATAGCATAATTCAGCTGAATTTTTATTCAGCCACTTCCTTTCTCTCTAAACCATACAACCAATCACACTCAAAATAAGGTAGAAGCAAAAAAGAAAATGACAGCGAACGTGAAACATCAAAAAAAAAACTGATCGGTGGCTACAACTATCTCAGAAAGAACGTCACGAAAAAAGCCTATTTGGACGGACTAGTTAACTTCATATGGTTATTGTAGGTTAACTTTTTTTAATAATGTCATTTTGGCTCACAAAAAAAAAAAAAAAAAAATTAGTGACCCTAGTTAAATCAATTGCCAACAACTGACCAATAGTAACGTGAAAGTTGTATACCAATTACCAATAAAACGTGAACAGAGTACAAGTGACCAATAAACTTGAAATGCCGTACGTTTATATACTTTTTCAGTAATATATACTCCCTCCGTTTCACAAAGATGCATGTTTTAGAAAAAAAATTTGTTTCACAAAGATATATTTTTTAGCTTTCCTATGCATACTTTATTAATTAATGATGATGTTTTGAAAACTTTAAGAAGATTAATTAAATTTATTGAACTACTATTGGTTTAGAGATATTGGAAATTGTAGAATAACAAAAATTGATATATTTATGATTAAGTATTAATTGTTTTTTTAATATATGTAAAAAATCTAAAAATTGTATCTTTGTGAAACGGAGAGAGTACTATATATTCTATTTGGCTGAAAGAGCTAATACAAATAATCAAACATTTAATGGAATAGCTTACTATCTTTCTTCTTCAAAATTCCATTTTTTTCTGGTTCGTTCCCTTTCTCTTCGTTTCGTAACACTATCAAAACTATATATAAATACTTCCTTAAACCAATATTTGAATGCTTAAATTTTCCCAAAAGATTTTTTTTTGATAAAGGAGTAAGAAAAATTTGTCATTTGTACAACTACCCAACATAAACTACGATGTTTATATAAATGATAAAATAGTTCTTATTGAACTAAGTTTTTCAATTAAAAGCAGGTGGAAGATTACAACATGGAAAATTAAGAATACAGCAGAACAACAATATGAGCTCTTAGCTACTAACTTACAACAAAATGAAGAGTAAAAAGGATACAAAGAGGATACAGGCACAGACTAGAACGGGAAACCTAGACAGCTCCAAGAAGATAGTTAAGCCATAGCCTACACGCACGCACGGTCGACGGCAGAAGGAAGAAGCGAGATCAGGAGAAGCCCAAACCCAGAAACCAGAAGAGGCAGCCGAACCCACAGACTGCATCGAGCTGATGCGAACACACGATCTAGCCACTCTATTCGACCGCGGATGAGGGCCAAGGGGGACACAAAACCAAAGCCAACAGTAGCATCAAACCAGTACAGGCCCAAGCCACAACCCAGAGATCCTCCAACAGAACTCCACAAGCGCAAGTAGAGCATATAACACAACAATGAACCATCCAAAAATAGTTCCAGAAACAACAAACATAGACACAAAGAAGCGGCAGACCATATAGCTGAATCACAGTAACAAGCAGAGAAGGTCATAGTCGCCGGAAAAGTAAACCGGAGGAGAACCCACCTTAGACCAAAGATGCCGTCGGAAAAGGGGAAGCCCGGGAAGAGAGGACCGCCGCAGCGAAGAAGCAGAGAGGACACGGAGAAGGGAAGCTCGACCACGGCTGAATCCGTCCTCGAGACGCAAACCTAGGGGAGCAATTCCTGAGCCCAACAATCGAAGACCGGCGCTGCTACAGAGCCCACCACCATCCGAAAAGAAGCTTCAGCTTGACGGAAAGACCGGAGAAGGAGGTGAGAGAGCCATGACCGGAAAAAAAAATCTCGTCGTCCTCAAAGCGAGACTAAGAGCCGGACAAGGAGTCAGACCTCGCGGAAGCACCGGAGAACCAACCTAGCTTACGCCAAGTACCGGAGAGAACAAACGGTGATGAAACCACCTAGCACCACGGACGAAGAACCTAGATCCACGAGAACTGCAACCGAAAAACCAGCCATGATGGGTATAGAAATGAAGAGGAGAGGGAGAGAGACCTTCTCACGGCGGCGGTGAAGAGCACCGCCCACCGGAGAGAGAGATCGGGGAGAATTTGTGACGAGGGCGAGAAGGGAGGGGGAGATGAGAGAGAAAAGCCTCGCAAAGACTAAATTTTTTTTCAATCAATTGATTTTGGGGACCAAAAATTCAATAAATAGTTCTTTTCATCTAAATAACTATTTTCTCCAGTATTTATAATTTTTAGTGACATCCATTCACTTATGATCATTGAAAAAGTTACTACATATATACAATATATATAACTATTTTCAGGTTGAATACATATTAAAGTAGTTAATTATAACAAATCTACCGACTCTAAATACACAGATTATATAAAACATATATAACTATTTTAATACATGTTCTATAACATTCATACACACACGGGACTGACTAAATTTTGTGACATGCTTTTGAAATTAAATATGTCACTTCTATTATAAATATGTCATAAGCAGCTTGTGAGGTTATGTCACTATCACACTCATACAATGGTCTGACCAAAATTGTATATGTGTCAGACGATAAAAATCGGTGTGTTAATTGATTTGATTGAACTGACTAAATTTTGTGACATGCTTTTGAAATTAAAATGAGAAAATATAATATTTTTGCAATTCACCTTGATAAAAAAGTGCACCTTTTATTTTATTTCATAAACACACAGAAAAACATTTGATTTAAAGTCTCGACAGTCGCAATGCTCAGCTCGTGCCTGATCTAGAGAGCAATTATTAAGCTCGAAACTAGACGAGCTACATAGATGCACTCCAATCGAGGTCAATGTCGTCGGATAACAATAAACTCTCCTCCTCTGGTTCTTTCCAAAACTCAGACATATTTGTATTAACAGGATAGACAATAAGCTCACGAAGGTTCATGGGTTGGATAACGTTTGGGTCAGCTCCAAATATAAGATGAGCGAAAGATTCTTGTGCTTTCTCTGAGTTGTGACGTGCGTCGAAATAAAGGTAAGATCTTTGATACTCGCATAACTTCGAGTGCACGTTAGGTAAACCGCAACCATACGCGTTGTGCGTCCCAATACCGCAACACGATATATTCGTAAAGGAGAAACCTAATTAGACACAACAACAACAAGTGTTATCAAACATTAGTTACAATAATAGGACACAATCTATTTTTGTAACGGTGAATTATATATTATATACTTACGGTATCTCATGTTGGTTTGTGTCCTGCGAAGAATGACATTGTAGAAATCGAAAACAGTGAACTGGAAACCGGTTTTGGTTTTCGCTAGTTCGTTAAGCATCGGTCCGATTTTAGCGTTGTGTTGTTTAACCAAATCGTTGAGTTTCTCGTAACAATCATTACCAGTTTCAAACTCTTGTCTCACGATAGGTAAGCAACCTAGTGGGGCTACGGTATATACGACGAACTTACTAGCTCCCGAGTTATACAACAACTGCAATTAACATTAGTTATTTATAGTAACAAATATTATCAATATTTCTAACTAATTTTCCCATTAATTTTTAGGCAGAAAAGGGTTACCTCGATATTTTGTTTTAGTCGGTTAATGACTGAAATGACAAAAGCTTGTTGAGAAGAAGCATCGGCAGTAGGATTGTTTTTGGTGAAGTTGTAGTAATCTTCCATACCAATGTTTATAATAAACAATGATTTCATTATGTAATCTTCTTTCCAATTTGATACCATCTGATTAAATTTCCTCACTTGTTGATTCAGAGTCAACTACACACAAAAAAAAAAAAATCAAAACCATGAATTACAAATTTTGTATAATTAACTAACAAATAAATAATAATAGTACTACTAAATTATGAGTAACAATTACAATAATACTAACACATTATACATATATAGAAATAGTTAAGTAAGCTTACAGATTCTTTGGGAGTCCCAAGTATAGAAGCGTGTTCTACGGCGAAGCTGGCTCCTCGTGAGAAATCGGCGCCGGGTTTAAGCGCCGGCGGTATGAAGTGTGGAATCCCCATGAATTTTGCTGTAATTTTATTCACCCCTCGTCAATGTTATTAACTTTAACTACGAATCTATTTTCTTTTAGTAATAAAATATACAAAAAAACAAAAACAAAATTAACTTACCGAGAAAGTCAGGGACGATTTTGCCATCAGAAAACTTGCCGTTGGGGTCATCTCGGGATTTACCGTAAGGCCAGAAGTTTTGAGGAAGTACAGCACTTGTAAGGAACTTTCTATTCCCGGCGTCGAAGTTGGAATCACCGAATGTGAACAATCCCACCGCCGGTATATTTTGTCCGGCGACGGTGATCGGGTTGTGGAACAGTGTGAGTACCAAAAACACTCCTAGAACAGTCGCTAAAGTACAGGTGGTTGCCATTTTGTGAACAGAGAATAGGAAGGTATGTATGATAAGTTCCTCGGTCCACTACTACAATTATATAGTAAAATATTCGAAACGAAAATATATTTAAAAAAAAAAAAATGTTGTTACAATTTAAAAATTAAGAGTCATGGCAAATTATAGACAAGAAATAATGAATTATTATATAAAAACAAAGTGAGAGTCACGTCAAATTACAGAAAATACAAAATGAATTATTATAACTCTTTTTGTCTCTCACGTTTTTGATATGTGTTATCCGCTTGAAACTAATTCCACTTGTACCTAACTTTTCGAAATATCATTTGTCAAAAAAAAAATCGAAAGCTCCAATTGGTGACCACTAAAATGAACCAAAGGAATTGGACAAAATGTCACTTGGAGAATTGAATTAACAAAAAAATAGGAATGTAGAGGAAATTTTATTCATATTTTGTTTCTCATCAAATTTGCAGGGGAAATTTTTTATTCATTCGTTCCTTAAACATTAGGAAAAATATGAAATATTGTGGGATCCATATGTCTGAATTTTGACAAAAAATTCCTTTTAATTGGTAAAAATTTTGAAGAATTAAAAATTCATCATAATTCTTTTCCTAAACTATGGTCACCAATTGGAGCCGAAATATCAACAACCTTTAAAATTATTATGTATTTGGTAGCAATTATGACAAAAATAATTTATGTTCGGCAATCATGTACATTCAACTCAATCATTCTTTCTTTCTTTTTTATTATGAGGTTTTGCGATTATATTCTCTATTCACAAAAATGGCATTTACGAGTACTTTAGCAAGTGTTCTAGGAGTGTTTTTGGTTTCACACTGTTCCACAACTCTTTTGTCAAAAAAAAAGTTTTGCCATTATATTATATTCCAAAATAATTTCATTTACTGTTACCGTTATAAGTACACTGTTACTTGAGTTCAAAACCTTATAATGCATGTTGATGAAAATATAATCATTATTTACAATCAATCATGACTATTTTGAACCCAAAAAATATCTTCTTAGGGTTCAAAAAAAAATATCTTCTTTCCGTTTGAGATATCCAACAGATCATATCCAAAAAAAAAAAATAATAATAACATATCATATCCAAAGTGTGACATCCCAAAACCGAAATTAGGGCTTGTTTTTCAGCGATCAAAACTATAACCCTAACTTGTAAAGAGAGCAATGTTTTGAGTTCTTAACCTATAGATCAAAGTCATTTGAATCATTTTACATTATTTTAAGATGTATTGGAGAAGAACTTGGGATAGAAAATGAAGGTAAGAGCACCTCCAATGGAAGTTTTTAGCACAAGTTCTTAAGTCACAAATAATAAAATATGTGTGGGCTCCACGTGAATAGTTAACAACCGAGTTCTAAAAATCTTTAGTTAAGAACCCGGCTCGTCACTGTTTACCTGACGTGGCGAGCTGGGATTGGTCAAATTTTTTTTTTTAAGTTTCGAAAAAAAAAAATTAAGAAACTTTGGAGGAGTCCACCATTGGACATGCTCTAAGGAAGAGTTGGAAAAAAAATTACAAAAAAAATTGGACAACTTTGGGGTTAAAGAAAGCCGACAATGTTAGCATAGTAATGAGACCATTTAAAAGAAGTTTCTAGAGTTTATTAGCTCTTTATTTTGTGGCTCATAGTCAGCAAAAGTGAAACCCAAAGTTTAAACTCATAATGAGCATTAAGGGGAAAACCTTAAACCCTAAAAACCCTCATCTCACACTTTATTCATAGAGGAAGCTCGTGGTTGATGATTAATGTTAGTCTAGGCGCGTTAGAACGAATGATTGATCCCGACCCAAGGAAATTGCATACCATGGATTGATTTTGTGTTGGTCTTCACGAAGGATGTTTTGAAAAGTGAGCCCATAGCTGGACTGTACACATAGCAAGTGTAGCCAGTACAAGGGTTGATTGGCTTATGAGATTGTGGCTCACGGGTCACCAGATTAATAACTTTGACGTTCTAGTGAGTGTGATTTTTTTTCCCAGATTTTTGTGAACTTGTGAATGCATATTGATAATTGTTGAACATCTAATCGGTAGGTTGAGTATATGCTTATATGATTATATTTAATATTTCATATAAGAGATTGCCTCATTGAATAACTTGTTAAAAAAAAAAGAATAACTTGTTACTTACATCTTTTTCCTTTTTAGGTGTGTAGATTTGAGCTGATCTGGCATATGTGTTTTTTTGTTACTTTCATTTTTTCAAAAGGTTTAAGAATATTTCCGCTATTTTTATGTCCAATTTAAACTCTGGTTTGTATTGTTTAGACGTTTAAGTTTTTAGCATTTATTTTAATAAATAATTTTAGACTATAATTAGCATAATGAATAGATTATGATTTACAAATCTGTTAAGTGAGTAGAATTCATTCTGAATTAAAGTTTAAGATATTAGGATGACGAGAAATATTCACTGGTCGAGCTCCGACAAATTTTAATTTTCGTTTTAGTGAAATATTAGTTAGAAAATAATATCTACGATTGGCGACAAAAAGGACAGATAATGTACAACACCCAACCCAACGTGCGAATACAAGTTAGTTAAAGTGTACCGAGACTGTGGAAAGAAAGCTTAAGCATTGATGGTTTAGCGAGAAAAGATCAGCTTTAATGATGACTAGAGAACGACTTGACAAACGACAGACTTTTTAATGATTCACATTTATTTCTCAACTAACAACCACCACCATGCATATATTAGGTTAAAAAAAGAGAAGCGACGTAAAACTAAAGAAGTAAAAAGAAATGCAAAACAAAACAAAAATGTCATAAGTATAAAATGGTATAGACAGCAATTAAATATGTTTAGTTAGTGGGCAAATCGCAAAAATGGCACAAAAACATGTATTGTCACAAATATAGCACTAAAGAAGAAAAATCATAAAAATAGCATTTATTAAAGGCATAAGACAAAATTAACCTTAACCCTAAACCCTTAAATACTAAACCCTAAATACTAAACCCTAAATAATAAATCCTAAATTCTAAATACTAAACCCTAACCCTAAATAATAAACCCTAAACTCTAAATAATAAACTCTAAACCCTAATTTATATAATGCTATAAAAGTTATTCTAATCAAAATAGTGCTAAAAGTGTTAATTTTTTTTGTGTGCTATATTTATGATTAGGTATGTTTTTATGCTATTTTATGCCTTTTCTCTTAGTTTAAAGGTAGATTTGCAAAACATTTACTACAAAGAAAACAAGCTTCTAACAAGAATCAAAATCGTCGCTTTTTCGTCCCAAAAAAAATTTACAACGGGTTGCGACCAAAGTCAAAACGTCCTTAATCGCTAGTTACAAATTCGTCGTTAATTCATCATAAATATTTCATCGTTACTTCGTCGCTAAATTGACGGCAAATGAACGATGAATATTGATAATTATATATATCATCGTTAATCCATTGTGTAATTTGCAACGAATTAACCTTTTTTTTCCTTTTTTTTTTAAAGAGTCTGCTATTTAATGGAATCGAATTTCAGATGAAGAAGCTGCAGAGGTGGACCCAACCTTGCGCTTCTCACAAGCAACGAATTAACCCCGAAAGGATGATGGTTTAGTAATTATATATAAAATATGTCGTTGTACATTCTTAGTTACACAGCTGGTTGTTAATTTGTTGTTATATCAATTCGTCATTACTCATTGCATCGTTGGTCCATCGTTATATGACAGCCGAAATATATATATATATATATATATATATATATATATATATTATAAATAATTTTAAAAATAATAATAATAATAATAATATAAAACAAAATAAAATATATTAATATTATAAAATAATTTACAAGACCAAAAATCGATATATAAACACTATCATAATCATTTAGTTCGAGACATATACCCTCAAAAAAATCTCCGCTTATACCAAGATTTTTTGAATCCGATATGATCATATGTGGTGCGGATGAAGAAGCATGGTTCAGTCTAGCAGTCTGATTCCTCTTCATCTCTGCCAATCCTGCTATAAAGTGTGGATTACCGTCATCCAATAAATCGAAAAAGCTGTCCTAAGCTCACATCCGCTCCTTGTAAGCTTGCTCGTTGCTTGCTTCTCTTCCAATGCGGTCGTCTTCAACTCCGCGATGAGGGTATGAGCTGAATGAAGCTTCGTACATAAAAGAGTGGGATTGTCATATACACATCTCGGGTGTAAAGTAGAAGTGATTGAAGTATCATGGACAGATCTAATTCCTACGATATGTCATTTTTCTTAGGAGCGACCTACAAAACGCGATAAAAATATGTAAGTATCGAAATTAACTAGATAAATCATTAAAATTAAATTAAATTACCTTGGTGAAAATATCTTTAGTCTCCTTGGTCGTAGGAGTACTGCTCGACGGAAGCTCATGTGATAGCTTTGTCTCACGCTCTGTGACTCAACACATCACTTTGTTGTAGAGTATCTCGGTCAAAGGACTCACAAAATGGTCATTCTGCTTTTTGTAAGTTGCTGCATAAAGGTAGGCCAACGACAGAAGGTCTCTAATAATGCGGCATAAATCCTCTATTCAATAAATGACGTCAAACAGTCTCAACTAGAATAAATTTTCTATTCATACAATTCTGACAAGGACATAACATATTACCGCTTTTGTAGTTATTAATGTCTGGAGTGATTCATACATGAATATTTGAACATCGTCTTGAAACTCTTTTGTCACCGCTCCTTCTGCATCCTTATGTAGATACATCCAACTACGTAATTCGTATATAAACATTTTTAGAAATATTTTTTTTTAGAGATTTTAATCTTTTGGTGTTTTGAATTGTAATTTTCATTTTGAACTATGGAGGTATTTATAGAAATTTTCTCTGGCTACAAGCAAACTAGCAACGAATTTTAACAACGATTTAGAAACGAAATACACAATAGAAAACTGTTGGGGTTTGAAATCCCCCTCGACGAAATCAATAGTCGAAAATGGACTAAGCGATCAGACATAACTATGTTTCGTATAAAGGACATTTCGTATGAATGATGTTTCTTATAAACGACATTTCGTATGAATGGCGTTTCGTATAAATGACGTTTCATATGAATGATATTTCATATAAAGCAAACAAAACCACATAGCCAAAATTCTGAGCAATCAAAAAGCTCGGATAGATCACTGAGACAGGCATATCAATCTATGGACATGATCATACTATCGGACAACCTGCTTAGACAATCTTAGCAAGACGAAATGCTCGCACAGTCGGAGCAGGATAATCTGCTCAGAAAATCCGAGCGGGACAGCCTGCTTGTACGATCCGAGTAAAACAGCTTGCTATGACGTTCCGAGCATGACAGTCTGCTCGGAAAATCCAAGCAGAACACACTCCTCAGATAATCAGAGTAGTACAGCCTGCTCGGACGTTGCGAGCATGACAATCTGCTCTAAAAGTCCAAGCAGAACACACTCCTCGGACGTTTCAACTAGAACACACTCATTGGATGTTCTGAGCAGAACAACTTGCTCGGACATTCAAAGCAAAACAACATGGTCGGACGTTCTGAGCAAGACAATCAACTCGGATACTCCGAGTAGAACACATTCTTCGGACGTTTCGATCAAAACACACTCAGCGGACATTCCGAGCAGAACACACTCCTTGGACGTTCCGAGTAGAATACACTCCTTGGATGTTTCGAGCATAACACACTCTTTGGACGTTCTGAACAGAACACACTCCTCGGATGTCCCAAGCAAAACACATTCCTCAGACATTCTGAGCAGAACACACACCTCAGACGATCCGAGCATGACATATTGCTTGTTCCAACTTCTCAGACACTTGTCGATATCTTCCTCCGAATGCACAATTAGTCATAACCCATCTTCAAAACAACAACTTACACATACTCGAAACTACTAGCTGTTGATAAAATCACCGAATAATTTATACAAAATACAGAGTTAAGCTAAACTCGCAAGGTCTGTATTTTATAGACTTTAGGCCAGACTAAGAAGAAATATACTCAATGGACTTGAATCGTCCCTTCTCGTCCCATTCAGAAGATAAAACTAAGTCGCAGACAGATAAATACAAAATTGGGAAGATAAATCCCATCAAGAAGAGGAAAATCCGAGTAGAAAAGTAAATCCGAACAAAGATGGAAGATTCGATAATAAGAAGATTTCTGAAAATCTTACGGGCAAATCTCTTCTAAACCGACTCGTCGTGAGTATAAAAGATAAGAAACTTCCTATGATCAAGACACGTTGAAAATCTTATAATAAACACTTAGACTTTTTATGTGGCTCTTACGCTCTTTGTACTCTTTTTCGTCAAACAAATCAATAAAACTATTCTCTGGATCTCTTTTCGTGTTGTTTACTTAAATTTTTTTGTATCCTAAATTATAATCCTTAAAAAAATCAACCGTATGAGTTCCGATTCTCATAACAATTCAATAACTATATAACAATTATTTATTCTCAAATTAACAATGTATAATTTCATCAAAAAACCGATATAGCTTATTAAAAATGTAGCTATCTATCATATAACTACGTTTTCGTCGTTAATTCGTATTGATCTACTTTGAAATTTGTTCATCGTAAATTCGTCGCTATTTAACGACGAACAAATGACAGAAATATAGTCTTCATCTATTTTCGTCCTTAGATACTATGATTTTATGACAAATAAATTCATTGTAATTAAACAACGATCTTACCACGAATTAATATTTCAACGTTAAAACGATGTTTATATGTCGTCAATTAGCGACTACAAAAAATCGTCACTTTCATTGCAAACGGAATGTTTTGTTATCTATACTATTAAAACAGGAAACCGTCCTTGGTACAAAAATGTTGTATTCCCGAAAATTGCCCTTGGAGTCGTTAGGGGTGTATTTTTTCATTAAGGGTAAAATCTGGAATTTTTGGATACTTTGTCATGCCTGCGCGCGGATCCGGGCCGGGTTTTCCTTTTCGCGGATCCTTCTTTCTAATCGTGTCCGTCTATTCGCGTGTGTTCTGATCCGACCGTCGGATCCTAATTGGGTTTAGCGCGGATCCTAATCGGATATAGGGCGGATCCTAATCGGATATAGCGCGGATCCTGTTTTTAAATCTACCCCGTTCATTATTAACGTTTTAATCCGGCCGTCCAATCTAGAGGGTATTAAATCGATATAGCCCGGAACCCGTTTTCGGATCTAGGCCGTTCATTTTTAGCATTCGAATCTAACCGTCCAAGTTGTAAACATTTATTTCGCATTAAACCATTCGATATCTTGCATAACAGATTAGGAATCTAAATATATTCTGCTTATCGCCCAAGTCGAGCTAATATATTCGAATTCAAAATGTTTCTAAAATCAGTTACGATAATTTATTTGATATCAGTTAAAGATATTTAGGATTTAAATTTTCATTCGAATATGCCAATAATATTCTAAACATTTTGACCTAACAAATAATCTATAAATATAGATGTCCACCACCAACAGCTTCATAGTCTTGGTTGCGTAACATTGTTGGGGGCAAAAGTTATCCTTGATCCGTTTCATCATTATTTCATTAACGAATCTTATTCATGTTTCTACATTCTTTGTTTTTGATTTTGTTTTTCTAAATTCTTAGTTTTTGATTTTGTTTTGTTTTATGGTTTTACTGTGGCTATTGTTATGGTTTTCGGATTATACTAATGTTGGGGATTTAAGAGATGCAAGGTTCAGTTGATTCTATGTTGCCTCCAAACATTCTTAGTTGATTCTGACAATCCTTAATGTATATTTCCAGACATTAAGGGTAGACTATAAGTTTTGATATTTTTTTTTAATATTTTTTTTGGGTCAAAAGATGATGTCTATTTTATTGATTTTTCGTATTGCTCTAATTTTTTGGATTTAAGAGATGCAAGCTTCGGTCGATTATAGGTAGCCTTCAAACATCAAGGGTTGGACTGTTAACAATTATAAATTAAATCAGATAAGGCCGAAAGGTGAGTTATTATTTTGCATTTTCATTTGTTTTTTATTTTCATGGTTGATTCGCGAAACGATTTGGGCTTAGACAATTAACCATAAGCGGTTATGGCCCAAACGTTTTTACTTATGCTAAGGGTTTTCATTTGGTGAATAACACCTTTTACTCGCCACTTTTGGAAATTATTTAAGTTTGGAACCCTAGACGCTTCAGTTTCTTACTGCTTAACCGAACAATAACTTCTTTCTTGGTAATTTCTCTGAAATTTTACCGATTCCCAAAAATGACTCCACAGATTATTCAAAAAATCTCTCAAATCAACAGCTTGGTTCCTCGCATCTGGGAACTAAAAGTAATGCTTTTGCGAGTTTGGATGTGTTTGACACACGAGTTGGGAGATGAGTGCATCAAGATGCTCTTGGTCGATGAGGAAGTAATTTCTTTTTTTACTCTTTCATTTGTTCTATTTAAGGTTATTGCATGTTTATCTTAGTAATTTCTTATATGGATTTAGGGTGTTAAAATAGAGGCTACTGTTCATGTCTCTGATGTGCCAAAATTCCGGTTCCTAACATGGTGTGAGGGCCGATGGTTCCAGCTTAAGCATGATCGGGTTGTACAAGAAACTGCATATGGTTCCTTGACTCCTCACGACTTCAAACTCATCTTTGTTGAATACACAACTTTCTGTCTGACTTACGATAATATCCCTAATGGTCATTTTATGGAATATCCATCGATTCCCGATATATTGGATGGGAGAGTTGCTGATGAATATCCCAAAGGTAACCATTAATATGTAAATTTGTGATATTGATCCGATCATCATAATGATCAAGTTTGCCTAATTTTTTTGCGAAAGTACTGAATATGTTATTATCAGATTTAATACATACATGTCTTATCTTACTGGATTGTTCTGCGTAGATGTTCTTGGTGTTGTTACACACGTTGGAAAGCTGCAACCTTATTGGGCAGGACCAAAGTTGCATTTTACCATTCGTGACACAAGGTTAGCTAATATGCAAGTCTCATAGTAGATATATTCAAATATATATGGATATTATTGACAAATAGATTTGATTCTAACAAGAATATAATTTGGAACAACTTTGAATAATAGCCTCTGGAGTCTTCAGTGTTTGATAATTGGAAAAGCTGTCGAGGAGCTCCTGAGAAAGTTCTGGAAAGATGCCGATAGACATCTCTTTGTAATCCTCCGGTGCTTCTACATTAAGCATGAATCCAGTAAGATTAGATTTGAAATGTTTTCTACTTAATAACAATTTTTGAGCATTATCAAATTTTGATGTTTTTATTGATTGAAACATGACATTTCTTTGTTCATAATATAGATTTAACTTGGCTAAGAGGACATGAGCCTATTTCAGCGATTTTGTACGATCAAACTGATAATGCAGACTACAATGGACTCCTCAACAGGTTGTTTATGTTTTACTGAAATATAGAAATATTTTGACTATGCTAAGTTGAAATACGATTGTATGTTAGTTATTAATTCATGGTCTCTCTGTTATGTAGCTTTCCAAATCCAGTTCCTGCTCGGTATCCTGAAGAAGTTGACGTCTCGCATTTTATTTTTTAAATCATGTTTCTCGGTTCTATAAAAAAGAATGTATTTTTTTGGTTAGAGGATGATAAGTATCCTCTGTATGATTGTTTTAAAACCTTATGTCCATTATGTTTTGATGTTTATATGTGGATGTTAAACCTTATGCATATGAAAATCTTAAAGTTTGTTGTTGCTTTGTGTTGTATTTTGAAATCCGTTTTTTTCAAGTTATTTACAAAGTTAAACATTATAAGATGATTAATAGGAATTGTCTGAATGGAAATCTATATTGGTAACAATTATGAATGGCTAAAGTACAATATATTTAATGTCAAAGATATTTATATTGACTCTTACAATTTATTTGAACATATAGAAGAGACTTGCATGTTAATTGAATCATATTGAGATTCCTTATTTGTTATCATTGATATATCGATAATCTAATGATTATTGGTAATTTAACATATGTTTTACACGCTCAGTTCGAATGTACCTAATACCATTTTAAGTTGATCTTGGAAGGAAATGAAGATGCTGACATAACTAATCCAAAACTTTTTATCAAATGCGGCAAGTTGTTAAGGAATTGAAGATACTGAAATGATACTAGCAGTTATACTAGATTAGATCGATATCTAATCAACTAATATTTAGGGCGTTTAAAAATTATCTTGATTCTAAAATATGCTACAATATATTCGAATTTCCATATTTCAAAACAAGCATGGTAACTATTAATTGATTTACATACGACTTCAAAATTTCGTATTAGATACTAATATAGATTTACGTTTGGTTTGAAAAATTAAAGCAAATTATACAAATGTTTGTATTTTGGCGCCTCTTCTAATTTACAAATTTCACGAAATGTTATGAATTAAAGTTTAACATCTACTTACTAATCCTTATGTTAATGAGAGCAGCAAAACGCTGCCACAGTGCATCTATGTCATTGAAGTTGTGGAAACCATATTCATCAGGTTAGAATTATATCGATTAGTAACCAGTAACAAATCTTCTTCAACTGTTTTTAATAGATATTTTTATTCATATTTTAATCTCTAATGTTTTGTAATTCGTAGAATGACCAAAACAAAAGAAGATTCCCAATGTTTCAAACTCAACTGTGGAAGAACAGTAAAGATAACCAACGATGTGTTCCACTAAACTCTATTTTTAATAGGTTAATCCGTGATTTAACAAATGCATCTCGAAGTTCAACGATAGTATCATCAGTAGAAGAACAGTTTGTATCACCCGAATATGTCCCAAGCAAAAGGAAATTGTGTTCAGGTTATCAAGATCCCTAATTTATTATCATTATACTATTGCAAAATCTAAGTTGTCTATATGTTTTGCTTTCTTATATAGAGGCCGAGGAAAATTGTCATATAATAAAAAACTTCATCATGATTTGAGTCAATTTTGTAAGTTTGTATTTATAAGACGGTTATATCCAAATTTTTTGAGTAAAATACTTTACTGACATGTTTTTTAATTTTAAATTGTTAATTTTTTGTATAGCAAACACAAGTACATTGTGTTCTCCAAACGGTTCAGTAGGAGAATACAATAGAAGCGGAAGACCTGTTCTTGGTGATATAACTAATTTATCAGGAAAAAACAATGAAAGTAACATTGTGACACCCGAATATCTCCCAAGCAAAAGGAAATTGTGTTCAGGTTATTAAGATCCCTAATTTATTATCATTATACTATTGCGAAATCTAAGTTGTCTATATGGTTTGCTTTCTTATATACAGGCCGAGGAAAATTGCCATCTAATAAAAAACTTCAGCATGATTTGAGTCAATTTTGTAAGTTTGTAGTTATAAGATGGTTATATCCAATTTTTTTTGAGTAAAATACTTTACTGACAAGTTTTTAATTTTAAATTGGTAAATTTTGTATAGCAAACACAAGTACATTGTGTTCTCCAATCGGTTCAGTAGGAGAATACAATAGAAGCGGAAGAACTGTTCTTGGTGATATAACTAATTTGCCAGGACAAAACAATGAAAGTAACATTGTGACACCCGAATATCCCCCAAGCAAAAGGAAATTGTGTTCAGGTTATTAAGATCCCCAATTTATTATCATGTTACTATTGCGAAATCTAAGTTGTCTATATGGTTTGCTTTCTTATATACAGGCCGAGGAAAATTGCCATCTAATAAAAAACTTCATCATGATTTGAGTCAATTTTGTAAGTTTGTAGTTATAAGATGGTTATATCCAAAAATTTTAGAGTTAAATACTTTACTGACATGTTTTTTAATTTTAAATTGTTAAATTTTTTGTATAGCAAACACAACTACATTGTGTTCTCCAAACGGTTCAGTAGGAGAATACAATAGAAGCGGAAGAACTGTTCTTGGTGATATAACTAATTTGCCAGGACAAAACAATGAAAGTAGCATTGTGACACCCGAATATCCCCCAAGCAAAAGAAAATTGTGTTCCGGTTATTAAGATCCCTAATTTATTATCATTATACTATTGCGAAATCTTAGTTGTCTATATGGTTTTCTTTCTTATATACAGGCCGAGGAAAATTGCCATCTAATAAAAAACTTCAGCATGATTTGAGTCAATTTTGTAAGTTTGTAGTTACATGTTGGCTATATTAATTTTTTTTTGAGTAAGATACTTTGCTGACATGTTTTTAATTTTAAATTGTTAAATTTTTCTATAGCAAACACAAGTACATTGTGTTCTCCAAACGGTTCAGTAGGAGAATACAATAGAAGCGGAAGAACTGTTCTTGGCGATATAACTAATTTGCCAGGACAAAACAATGAAAGTAACATTGTGACACACGAATATCCCCCAAGCAAAAGGAAATTGTGTTCAGGTTATTAAGATCCCTAATTTATTATCATGGTAAAATTGCGAAATCTAAGTTGTCTATATGGTTTGCTTTCTTATATACAGGCCGAAGAAAATTGCCAGCTAATAAAAAACTTCAGCATGATTTGAGTCAATTTTGTAAGTTTGTAGTTACATGTAAGATGGCTATATCCAAATTTTTTGAGTAAAATACTTGCATGTAAGATTTTAATTATAAACTTTTTTGTTTTTGTGTTAACTTTACTGACAAGTCTCAACGTTCAGTTTTTAATGTGTATTGTTACAACAAACACCAGTAAATATTCAGTTGGACAATCCAGTCTAAACAGAAGAACTGTTCTTGGTGATATAGCTAAACTATCAGCACAAGGCAACGAAACTAACGTTTGTTCTGATAATAATCATAGCACATTGCCTGATGATGAACATATTAGCGAAGATAATGACTCGTGTTCTGCATACGAGTATTCCTCTGAAGGTACTATTGTTCATCAAAATTCTGGAGGCTCGATATTAAGTTGTTTTGTATCGCTTTTATATGACCCTAAACGATTTGCTGTCTAAGGGAACAACATGGTGATCAAAATTGGGAATGTAGTAGTCATGATAGTTCTGATAGTGAACATACACAGAACGTTTAAGAAATAGAAACTCCTGAACGAGAAACCGTTGAAAAGCGAAGCAGAATTACATCAATGGCAGCTATTCTAAAAAAGGTTTTTAGTGTTAATGTTACTTATCCAACACAAAGATGTAATAAGGAAGATGGTAATTGATTTATATTCTTCTTTTATTTGTGAGATTTCCTTCCATCTATTTATTTATACTAATAGGTAGTTTTTTAATATTATTGTTGTTTGCAGATTATATAGACGAAGGGGATCCAACTTATTCTTGTGGTGATTGTGGAGCTATGATGTGGTATGGAGAACGAATTGGTAGACACAGAAAAGATACTAAACCTGTATTTTCTTTGTGATGTATGCAAGGGCAAGTGCATATTCCTTATCTAAAAAAGCCTCCGGAAGAACTAGAAAAGTTATTTAAAGGAAACAATAAGCTCAACAAACATTTTTAGAGAAACACGAGGCCTTACAACATGTCCTTCTCATTTACTTCCCTTGGTGGAAATGTTGATCGATCGGTTAAGAAAGGGAAAGGACCTGATATGTTTCAGATGTACGGGGAAAATTATCATTTAATGGGAAGTTTGAGACCACTGCAAGGAAAAGAGGCGAAGTTTGGTCAGCTCTATATTGTTGATACGGAAAATGAGATTCAAAACAGAGTCAATGCGCCGAGGTATATATTTATTAAATTATATGTTTTTAATCTGCTTACAGTAATGATTTACCAATATCTACGTTTGTGGTACAGCAAAGGCAAAAATAGCAGTGGTCAGAAATCGAGTAAGGATGGATTGAAGGATCTAATTATCAAGCGATTGATGGAAATATTAAATAAGGTAAATCCATATGTTGATAAGTTTAGATCAGTTCGTGATAGGTTTAATACAAATCTAGAGGAAGCTTTCACCATGAGGATTATCAGTACTCGTGTAACGGATGGCAGAACATATAATGTTCCTACTGCTTACGAAGTTGCTGCACTAATTCCTAATGATTTTCAACTGGGAATGAATAAAAGAGATATTCTGCTTGAAAAACAATCAGGAAAGCTTAAAAGGATCAGCGAGATTCATGTTTCATATCTCGCCCTTCAGTATCCGCTTATATTTGTTTATGGCGAAGATGGATTTAGACCTGGTATTAAAAAACGAGACTCATAGGCTACAAAAAAAGTTTAAAAACACTAGTATAAGTATGCGACAGTGATATGCATTCCGGATTCAAGATCGAAAACATGAATCTGACATTCTACTTCGATCAAGGAGATTGTTCCAGCAGTTTTTGGTTGATTCTTATACAACCATCGAGTCTAGCAGGTTAAGGTATTTGAAGCATAACCAAAAAAAATTGCGTTCTGACAGTTATGACTCTATCAAACAGTCTGAAGATGCCGGGGTGGAGGATATGAGTGAAGAGGGTCAAGAATTTTTGTTGCCATCGACTCATACGTGCAGTCCTAGATATATGAGGAATTGCTACATGGATGCAATGGCCATTTGTAAACATTTTGGTTTCCCTGATCTGTTCATCACGTTTACATGCAATCCAAAATGGCCTGAGATAACAAGACTCTTGGCGGAACAGGATTTGAACTTTGATGACAGACCAGATATTCTTTGCAGAATGTTTCACATGAAACTTAATCGGTTGATGAATGATTTAACAAAGAAGAAGCTATTAGGAAAGACCGTTTCAGGTAAGTAAAACCTTTGATCTCTTAACTGTATTATCTATTTTAAAATTACTATCTATATTACTAACAGCCGTTTATGTTTCCGCATTTCAGCTATGTATACCATAGAGTTTCAGAAGAGAGGATTACCTCATGCTCACATTCTGCTCTTTATGGATCATGCTTCTAAATTTGTCTCTACAGATGATATTGACAAGGTAATATCAGCTGAAATACCATATAGGATTAAAGAGCCGAAGCTTTATAATGTCATAAAAGATAAGATGATTCATGGGCCTTGTGGAGCTGCTAACATGAATTCACCATGCATGGAAGATGGTAAATGTTCGAAGTTATTTCCTAAGCCTTATGCTGAGAAAACTACAATTAACAGAGAAGGGTTTCTTGTTTATAGAAGACGTGAACAAACAGGTTGCTTTGTTGATAAGAATGGTGTTAAATGTGACAACAGATTTGTTATTCCATATAACAAGAAGCTCTCTTTACGTTATCAAGCTCACATAAATGTGGAATGGTGCAACCAAACTGGTGCAATCAAGTACTTATTTAAGTATATTAACAAAGGAGCTGATCGTGTGAGTATCATTGTTGAAGGACCAAGAACCAGTGGACCAGACAACGCAAAACATGGTGAAGCCAGTGTTCAGGAAAAAAGAGATGAAATCAAAGAGTTTTTCAATTTTCGGTATGTTTTGTATTTTCTAAATTGTAGATAAGTTACTGAAACGTTGGATTGCATATACTTATATGACTCACGTTTATGGTTCGGATTTTGTAGATACGTTTCTTCATGCGAAGCTGGATGGAAAATTTTTAAGTATCAATTACACTATCGATCTACGGCAGTACAGAGGCTCTACTTCCATCTACCAGGAAAACAAAGTGTCTTCTTCAGAGGGAATGATACATTAGAGACCGTGGTCAGTCGTAAGCTTATAGAGAATACTATGTTCTTGGCGCTGTTTGAGCTGAACAATACTGATTCATTCGCCAACACTCTAACTTATGCTCAGATTCCAAACCACTACACGTTCTGCAAAACAAAGAAGAAATGGAATAGAAGGCGAAACAAACAATTCAGTGTTGGTAGGATTAATTATGCTCCCCGTAAACAGGAAGATTCTTATTATTTGGGTATATTGCTGAACATTGTCCAAGGACCGAGAGGTTATGATCATCTAAAAATGTTTAACGGTGTTCTATACAAGGAATATAAAGATGCATGTTATGCTCGTGGGTTGCTGGATGATGACCAAGAGTATATTGATGATATCATTAGACGTAGTTTTTGTGCCTGTGGAAGGTCTCTCATACAGCTTTTTGTTGTTATGCTTCTTTCTGATACTTTGTCTAAACCAGAAGTAGTTTGGGAAAAAAACTTGGGAGTTTTTATCAGAAGACATAGAGCACACTATGAGGAAATACTACAATAGGCCAGGTATGAGTATTGGAAACAACTTTCAACTTATTATTGTTATATATTGAATTTGGAATGCTAATGTTGAATACCTTTTCGTGTAGAACTTAGACTAAGTGATGATGAAAAGAAGAAGTACGCTCTTGAAGAGATACATAAGGTTATGAAACGGTCTGGGAGCACTCTGGCTAGGTATAAAACAATTCCTTACACACCTCCTTTAAATAAGAAGGTAGATAATGTATTGATACTTGATGAAAGAAGCTACGATCGTGAAGAACTGTTGGCCACTCACGAGAGAGATATTCTAAAGTTGACAGATGAACAGAGGAAAATATACGAAGAGATTATTGATGCTGTGGTAAATGACAGAGGCGGTCTGTTTTTTGTTTATGGATTTGGTGGCACTGGGAAAACATTTATTAGGAAGTTGCTTTCAGCTGCAATTAGAAGTAAAGGAGATATTGTTCTTAATGTTGCCTCTAGCGGAATTGCTTCATTGTTGCTACAAGTTGGAAGAACTGCTCATTCAAGGTTTGGAATACCAATTAATCCAGACGAGTGGTCTACATGCAATTTGGCACATGGAACAGATCAAACTAATTTAATCAAGGAAGCTTCTCTAATTATATGGTATGAAGCACCTATGATGAGCAAGCATTGTTTTGAATCACTAGATAGAAGTCTGAATGATATAATTGAGTGTAAAGGGGAGAAGCCTTTTGGAGGAAAGGTTGTGGTGCTTGGAGGTGATTTTAGACAGGTACTTCCTGTTATTAATGGGGCTTCTAGGGCTGAAATTGTCTTGGCTGCACTAAATTCATCATATCTTTGGGAACATTGTAAGGTTTTCAAACTTACGAAGAATATGCGGTTATGTTCCGATAATCTTACCCCTGAAGAAGCAATTGAACTTGAAGAATTCTCGAATTGGATATTAGCTATTGGCGATGGAAAAATTGTTGAACCTAATGATGGTGAGGCTCTAATAGATATTCCAGAAGAGTTTCTGATTACAAATTCAGATGACCCGATTGAAGGTATAAGCAAGAAAATATATGGAGAAACTGCTTTGCTTCATGCAGCTAAGGAACCAATGTTTTTCCAAGAAAGAGCTATACTATGTCCAACAAACGAGGATGTCAATATGATTAATGACCATATGTTAGATAGGCTCAAAGGTAAGTTCAGAATTATTTCTTAAACTTATCTGAAATTAATTTTAAACATATACTAACGTTTCTTTTGATTTCAGGTGAGGAACGGATCTACTACAGTTCAGATAGTATAGACCCGTCTGATAAAAGCTCAGTAAACAATGAAGCACTTAGTTCTGATTTTCTAAATAGTATAAAAGTCTCTGGGCTACCAAACCATAGTATAAGGTTGAAGATTGGCTGTCCTATGATGTTGCTTCGTAATATTGATCCTACATGTAATAATAGTCTTCTAACCCTATTATGTTACTTCATATATTCTTTTAATATATTCTGCTAATTGCTTAAAACAGGGGGATTAATGAATGGGACAAGACTCCAAATTACCAAACTGTACGATTTTATGGTGGAAGCAAGAGTTATTACCGGAGAAGGAGTTGGAGATAAAGTGTTCATTCCTAGGTTGTTGATAACACCATCAGATACAAGACTTCCATTCAAAATGAAAAGGAGACAATTGCCTTTGTCAGTGGCTTTTGCTATAACTATCAACAAGAGCCAAGGACAATCCTTAAATAAAGTTGGGATATATCTACCAAGACCTGTGTTTTCACACGGACAACTCTATGTGGCTGTATCTAGGGTGACTTCGAAGAAGGGATTAAAAATTTTGATTATCGACAAAGAAGGTAAACCTCAAAAAAAAAAAAAAACAATGAATGTTGTCTTCAAAGAGATTTTTAGCAATCTGTGATGCCTATCTTTTATATTTTATTTCCAACTTTTGATTATTCAACAGTATTTTATACTTTAAACGTTAACAGTAACTGTTATTGTTGGAGTTTTAGAGATTTTGTAGTTATCTATTAATTTTGAATCAATTCTATAATCACTAAAAAACAAATAAAACAATATCAAATTGCGTCCAAAACTGATTCACATACTAAACCAATAAGTCATGTATAAAATAAGAACTATAATATAGACAGTCAAATAAGTATTTAACTACTATATGTCAATACTAAATATAGTGTGACAACTTAGAATTTTAAAAATAAAACAACAATACAATGTGAAAGAAAACGATTAAAACAATAATGTGGTCTAAAACTCATCCAAAAACAAATATAAATTATTATATATTAAGACCTACACATGGATATAACCTTATTACATACTAAATAATAACAATATTTACATAAATTTAGGTTGATCCTATAACGTAAAATAAAAAAATTAAACAATTCTAAAATGTGAATAAAAAGAAAAAAAAACCCGCACGCTCAGTGCGGATCGGATCCTAGTTGTGATTAAATTAGTTACAGAGTACGACTGAGCCAGACAATGACCTGACAAACAACAAGACATTTTAATGATTCACATTTATTTCTGAGCAACCTACAACTACCATCATAATGTTCAAAAAAATAATCTACCACCATGCTTATGGAGACTAGTTTTTCTAGGTAAAAAAAGAGAAACAGCGTTGTTAAATTTAGACTTATTATGGATTTAAATCTAAAACTAATTGGCAGTGAATTGATTGTCTATAATCATTTATATATTAATTAATTATTTTTTAACTATATGTTAAATTTACTTTCACTAACACTTTTCACCACTCTCAACTGATGATCTACTGGATTATATAGGTGGAACCAAATAAAAAATTTCAGTTCTGGTTATCAGTTCTTTAGTTCCGGTTTTTATGCGCAAGCCTAACTAAAATAATGATACTACAATACAACTCGTGATATGATTCACTTTTTCTTCTATGTCCACTAGAAATTCTATAAATTAATATTTCATAAATTAATAAATCGATTAACTAATAAATTTATAGTTTAAAATTATGTTTTGACTAAATATTTTTTTTTAAAAATTAATAACATTTTAAATAATAAAATATTAGTATTACAAGTTCATATCCAAAGATATTTGGAATGCATCTAGAATGGCACAACCGGAGGTTCATTGGCACAACTCGATCTGACATAAAGCAAGAATCCCCAAGCACGCTTTGGCGACCTAGCTCTTTACACTTTATCAAAACCCGACTCTGTCTCGGTTAACATTTTGGGGAATTGATGTTGAGACAACGTGTCTATTGTGTGGTACAGACATTGAATCGAGAGATAAGGTGTTTTTTCGCTGTGAATTCTCTTCCTCGGTTTGGCGCATTATCAACAGGAAATTAGAAATTCAGAACCCGCTTTTGTTGTGGGATGAAATACTGCAATGGTTACCGAACGCTTTTCCTTCTTCTGTCAGGGCTTTAGCTCTTTTGCGGGGATGGCAAGCTTGTGTGTATGAAATATGGAGTGTGTACGTAAAGGAACCATGCTACCAGCTGATACGATCTTCTCCAAAGCTCTGCAGATTGTCAGAAACAAGTCCACAACATTGCAGAACTCGAACTCAAGTTTTGGTGAAGCTTTACTGGAGGTTTGGTATAATGGCTAAAACCAATTGTCTGAATGATGATTTGGATTCTCCAATTCTCATCTTCAAAGTCTTTTTCCCTGTTTCTTTCTTCCAAAACTTCTTCTGCTACTTTAAATTTTCAGCTTTTTCTTTAATGTCTATATTTTAATTTTTTTTTTTTTTATGATAATGTGTGGGCTTACACTAAGAGTGGCATGTACCATTTCACTGGGCCAAGGCCGTATTACAACAAGTGGGCCGAAGCCCTACAGAGAATTAAAACGCAAACGCTAACAAACGAGCCCATCCAAAGCCCATAGCAAGAGATAGGACTGCCACGCGGCAAGCGCATGGACGAACACGCAGCAACACGCGTCAGGATGTGGAAGTATCGCCGGAGAACAGCCGGAAGGCGGAGAGGAAGCCGCTGCCGAGCTACACCGAACCAAAACTCTGCAAGCACTAGGGACCATTTGCCGGTCCAGAGCCTCCGGAACCGCCGAGCAAATCACCTGCATACAAATAAAAAGGAAACAAACAACATCGCCGGTAAAGTCAAGCCCTAGGAGACGCCGACGCCGACGTGGTTAAAAACCACAACTGAATCCACCATGCGCTTTCCTCAAAGCGGTGACACATCAACGATATTAATCCCGGAGAAGTGACAGCCGGAGATGGAGCAGAACCATAACAGAGATGACCCGGCGAGAAAGAGAGAAAAGGAAGCGAGACCGTTAACGCCAAACGGCGAGAAGAACCGGATCAACCGGTAGGGTCCGATGAATCGGAAAGGTCAGCCAGCCATAGAAAGGACGCTGTATTTATTGGAAAAGGGATCCGAAGGATCACCCAAGACCAAAAACAAGGCCGAGCGAGACCGGAAAGAGAATCCGATCAAGAAATCGGCACGCTAAAACGAAACGGAAGGGGAAAAAGATTTCTCTCAAACAGATAGAGAAGTAAAATCAGAGAAGAAATCAGAAAAAACCCCAGCTATATACAATCAAAAAAAACCGCATGAACAAATCTCACCTCCTTGTGAAAGATTTACTCGGAGAACAAGGGAGAGAAAGTTTCTCTCATCGAAGAGAGAGAAAGAGGTCCTAATCAGATTATTTTAAATTAATAAAGGCCTTTTAACAAAAAAAATATTAGTATTACAATGTTATTAGTTTATAGTTTTTTTTACTACATATGCACAAAAAGTAACTCTATTTGCACAAAAAGTAACTCTATTTACATAAATATCTATAAATTTTATTGTAAAACAAATTAAACATTAAATTAATTATCAAAACAACAAAAATAACTAATATAAAATTTTTTAATTGATTTAATATGTGTGGAAAATCAAAGAAAAAACATTAAAACTGATGGAATGTTTTTGAAGTAATTAATTTTCTTTATAGAAATAATAAGGAGGTAGGTATCACATGGGAAATTTTTAAATATCCACAACTCTACATGCATGAGGCGAACTGAAGTTGAACGAACATGCATATAATACAAAATAGTTTTTTATATTATTGATTAAACATATAATAAATCCACTTCTAATGAACTAACAGAGAAAATATCTTAACTGAGGTTTCAAAAAAAAAAAAATATATATATATATATAGGTTTCAAAAAAAAAAAAAAAATATATATATATATATATATCTTAACTGTAATTTTGTGGTTTAAATAAATAGAAACGTTGGTCACGTGGCTTCATCGTAAGACTATTAACTAACTATAACCACCGTCTATCGAAAACTCAGATCAAACAACACGACGTCGCTACTGATCTCTCAGAGCTTTCATCAATGGCGAATTCCAAATCTCACCTCTTCTCCCTCTCCTTCTTCTTACTTCTTCTTCACTTCTCAACCGTCTCCTTCGCCCAGACGCTCTTCGTCTTCGGCGATGGTCTTTACGACGCCGGCAATAAACAGTTCGTCTCTTCGAATCGTGTCGACGCTAGCTTTCCTCCGTATGGAATAACTATAGGAGAAGCTACGGGACGGTGGTCTGATGGCCGTATTGTTCCCGACTATCTCGGTAATTATATTTTTGATCAATTTTGAAATCGATGGCTATTTTGGGATTTAATCTGATTTTTGTCATTTATTCTAAGCAGCTAGTTTCATGGGTATTCCTCAAATCCCTCCGATTCTCCGTAGCACGGCGGATTTCTCTCACGGAGCTAACTTCGCCATCGCCGACGCCACCGTCCTTGGCTCCCCTCCGGAGACGGTTAGCTTTTTGCTTCATCGTTAATTTCAAATGCAAATTCTTACTTTGGAACCGGAACTGAGTTTGAATTATTGTGATCTCTATTACAATTATCAATTTCATTAGGAAACAATTAGTGGCTGCTTTAGTGTGAAGTTAGGTCAACGCTTGAAGTAGGAGTTTAGGTTAAATAGATCTTTGAATGATTTTTGTTTTTGTATATTATCAGTTGACTCTGTCACAACAAGTGATGAAGTTCTCTGAAAACAAGAACAAATGGACAACTAAAGCACGTTCTGAAGCTATCTACTTGTTCTACATCGGCTCTGATGGTTACTTGAACTATGCCAAGAACAATCCGAACCCCTCAGATGAACAGAAACAAGCTTTTGTGGATCGAGTCATCACTGTGATTGAAGCAGAACTAAAGGTAAAAAAATAATCACAAATATTTGATCTTTATCGGTTTGTTCTCTCATGCACCGACTTTTCAGGTGATTTACGGGTCTGGAGGTAGGAAATTCGCGTTCCAGAACTTGGCACCGTTAGGTTGCTTACCGGCCGTGAAACAAGCAAACGGAAACGTTCAGGAATGCGTGAAGTTGCCTTCGGAAATGGCGGCTTTGCATAACAAGAAGCTGTTGCAGCTCTTGGTTGAGCTTTCACGACAACTCAGTGGTTTCCAATACTCGTTTTACGACTTCTTCAGCTCCATCCAAAACAGAGTTATCAAGTCTAAGACTTACAGTAAGTCATTGTCATCATAATTCATAACCATATATTGATATTGACACTTATCATTTCTGATGCAGCATTCGAGACTGGAATCGCTGCTTGTTGTGGAACTGGCTCTGTCAATGGAAGCAGTTGCTCGACTAACAATGTATGCGCTAAGCCTGAAGATTATCTCTTCTTCGACGGTAAGCATTTGACACAAGAAGGGAACCTTCAGGTTGGGAATTTGATTTGGGGATCAGATCCGGAAGTGACTGGACCAAACAATCTCAGGGAACTTCTTTTCCTTCCTATGGACGTTACAGTCATCTTAGCTGATATACAGGAAGCTATGGCTGCCATGAGGCCGAGACAGATCAAAATTGAGAGTCTTTATGATATCAAGAAGATGGAATCGGAGATGGAGAATCAATGGTTTTATCAAGTTGATAAAGCTAGCTCCTTTCTGATCTAAGATTGTGTTGCAATATGTGATCATATCCAGTGTAATATGTAATCATATCCAGTGTTGCAATGGTTTTATCAAGTTGATAAAGCTTGCTTTTTTCTATTTTTTTTTGTCTTGGCATCTCTGTTTTAGGTTGTACAAATTTGTAAAACCATCTCTTTCATATATTGCAAAAAAATGTGTTTGTTTATTTTGCTTATTACTATAAAACATGATGTGTATATTGGGTTTTGTTGCCTTATGGAACATATTACTTCAAAAAACTTTATATTGATTTTGCAAAGAAATCAGCATACGGTTTTGTTTTAGTTAATTATTATAAAGTTTTAACTGAACCATCTTTTGGAGGTGAAACTGTAATACTGTATATAATATTTTTTTTGTTTGAAGTAATAGTGTAGACATGATTATTATATGGGAAAAAAAAAGATTGTTATATGGATGTGTACATATTCTGTTTAAGCTAAGGATTTTTTTACTTGAATGTAAAATTGTATTAGATGTCTTTATGTTATCCGAAATTACGTGATATGTGAGAACAAAAATAGATATTTATAAGTTCGTTAATTAGTTGAAAATACAGGACAAGTGACATGGTTGATACTTGATAGTTCCCAAAAAAAAAAAATGATACTCAACAGCCAATCCTCAAGTTTTACCCGCAGATATCATTTTACAAACTACAAAACACACTCACAACAAAAGAAAACCGGTCTGCTTTTCTAAATCGTTCAAGAAACCGCGATCTGAACCGTCTTAGGCTTCGGTGGCTGCGGCGGTAGCTTCTCAACTGTGACTGTCAAAACCCCATCTTGATACTTAGCCGCGACGGCCGCCACGTCAGCATCTTCCGGTAAACGGAACTTCTTGACCAGATTCTGAGGAAGTCTCCTCTCGAGCCTAATGTACTTGCATCCTTCTTCGTTTTCATGATCATCTCTTTTCCTCTTCCCGTTACTCTTAATCACCAGAATCCTCTCTTCCTCTACAGTTACCTATACAATTGAACCCTAAGTCCGTGTTCATACCACAATCACATATCATCTATGGGTGTTATAAACTAATAACCATACCTGGATATCGGATTTGGAGATTCCGGGTATGTCGATGTAGAAGATGTACTCTTTGGAGGATTCCAAAATGTCGATTGGGATGTTGTTAGTATTGCTTCCTCCTCGAATCTCGTTACCCTCGCCGGAGCGGGAAATCGGAAAGATCAGCTTCTCGATCGTCTCCGGCAAACCTAACAGGTGGTTAATTGCAACAGCACTCATTTTTCGATTGAATCTTCAGCTTCGGATTTTGTCGATTTTTGAATTCGTTTGAAATTAAATTGACTGTTCCGCTCCATAATTATAGAGTGAGATCACAGATAACACAATAAGCTAGAAAGTTCCAGACGAAACAATCTAGAACGTCCTAGTTTATCTGGAGCATACACGTGTCAATAACGGTAGATTCTACGACGTCCTCGTATCAGTAGCTTCCACCTCATCAATCTCATTTTGTTGGGCCTTAAAAGTTATCAAGCCAATGGTAATGGATCTAATTTATTTCTTATTTTCATATCATTTTTGGGCCAGCATGTAACTTTTTAGTTAGTCTTTTTTTTTTTGGCAACTTTTAGTTAGAGTCTTCAGACTTCAAAGTTGAGACAACAACCTACCTAACCGTACAATAGATATATCATACATATAACCAAATTGCATATTATATTATATTATACTACAATTTTTGTTCTTCATTTTGTCAAATGTATTATATTTATTTAGCCAATTTAGGAATGTTATGTAACAGAATCAAAGAAAGGAAAACCTAAATGTTGAAATCCGTCGTGTAACTAAAATGGCAAAAAAAAACATAAATACCTTCGTAGCAATAAGTTAATTTTTAAAAGTTCAATAAAAAAAAAGAGAAGGGTTAAATTTACCATAATACAATGCGAATATTTACGTCTCTATTATTTCTGTTTATGTTATTAAAGGAAAGAGCGATGGGCCTTTTCGTCAATTTCACAAAACCAATCGGGTCAATAACGGAGAGAGTACTCATCCGGTGACCTTATCCCTTCGCCGGTGAGAAAATCTCAGATCTACAATCTCCGAATTTCACATCTTTACCTTCTCCGATCAGGCCACCGATGGAAGAAGAAGACGAGACTCAGTCGCAACAATCTCCGGGAGATTCCTTGTCACCAGCTCCTTCCTCTCCTCCAATTTTGCCTACGAGCGACGTTACGGTGGCCTCTCTAACGAAACCCTCTGTCTCCTCTCAATCTCCGTCGAGGAACGCGTTGGCTTTAGTCGTTCATACTCCTTCTGTTACCGGAGGGACTAGCGGTAACAGAAACGGACGAAGCGGTGGTGGTGGCGGAGGAAGAGACGATTGTTGGAGCGAAGAAGCTACCAAGGTTCTAATCGATGCGTGGGGGGATCGATTCTCTGAGCCAGGGAAAGGAACTTTGAAGCAACAACAATGGAAAGAAGTTGCTGAGATCGTCAACAGTAGTCGTCTATGCAAATATCCCAAGACTGATATTCAGTGTAAGAACAGGATCGATACAGTGAAGAAGAAGTACAAGCAAGAGAAGGCTAAGATCGCTTCTGGTGATGGGCCTAGCAAATGGGTTTTCTTCAAAAAGCTTGAGACTTTGATTGGTGGAGGTAAGGCTCCGGTGGGAGTTTTTATGAACAGCCGTTCCAAACGTCAAGCTAAAGGAACGCAGATTATGCAGCAAGGGGATTCAATGCGGTGGCATTTTAGGAAACGAAGTGCTTCAGAGACTGAGTCTGAGTCTGATCCTGAACCTGAGGCTTCTCCTGACTCGGCTGAGAGTCTGCCACCGCCACAACAACCGACTCACCCTCTGTCTTTTCAGGTGTCAAAGCGGTTGAAGATGGATAAGGTAGGAGGGAGTGGAGTTGGAGAGGTGGCCAAGGCGATTCTTGGATTCACTGAGGCTTATGAGAAGGCGGAAACTGCTAAGCTTAAGCTAATGTTGGAATTGGAAAAGGAGAGGATGAAGTTTGCGAAAGAGATGGAGTTGCAGAGAATGCAGTTCTTGAAAACTCAAATGGAGATAACACAGAACAATCAAGAAGAGGAGAGGAGCAAGGGGGGAGAAAGAAGAATCATTGATGATGATGATCATGATGATCGCAATGTGAAGAGTAATGGCGATGTAAGTAGCTGACAATTGAACACAAATGTTATTATTATTGCTATGATTAAAAAACATCTCTAGATTGCTGGATTAGGATTTGATGTTGTTGTTGTCTTTGTTGTGCTTTGTGGGATGTGTAAATGTAGAACTTTATGGCAGGGTTTAGAGAACTATGATCATCATGTTGTTGTTATGTTATCTTGTCTGAAACATGGGTAAATTAAAAATTAAAACTTTAAACTTTAAAGCTTTCTGTTTTCTTAGAATCAGAAATAAAGATTCAAACTTTTCTCAGTATAAACCTGAATTCAGTTTGCGATTTTAAGTACATTGATATTAGAGAAACCTTAGGAATAAACTATTGACTAGTTAGCATCTTAAATTCTTAATCCTTAATTAAAACCTCCTTAATTAAGCTAAACCTAATAATTAACCTCACTAATAATATTCATTTCCTATCGTTATTCATTACCTCTCTACCTCTATAAAACCATTTCCCTCGCAGAAGAAAAAAAATAGAGAAGAAGATTGAGACAATAAAATATAAAAACCCAAATTATTAATACATATTTTAGATAAATTTTTGATCGGATGGGGTTCCTACACAAGCTGTGGGATGATACGGTGGCCGGACCGGCGCCTGAAAGTGGTCTTGGAAAATTGAGAAAGCATGATTCATTACCCACCGTCCGATATTCTCCTCCTCTCTCCAGCGATCAAGTCACCAGGAGCATAGTTGTTACCAAGGGTGATAACAATGTCCGTGGTCTCAGAAAATTGAAGATGGATCCGGGTCGTGTTCCGGATTCTCCAACCGGGTCAAGTAGCAACCCGGGAACGCCCCTAACCCGTATTGTTTCTCCTCCTTTCTCTAAAATTAGATTAATTACGAATACAATTAGAGAACTTAACGCACGGGTCAAATTTAAAAGAAAATATACATTGAAATCGTATGCATTGTATGATAGATTCCAGCATATGTTTCTTTAACATATGAATGTTGATTAAAGAATGAATAGCATTTAATAAATGAATTGTTTTTGTGTTCATCATATATATAGTAATGAATGTAAATATTGGAGATTAAGTCATTGTTAATTATTGGAAATAAAGAAATGGTTTGTTTTATGAATATATATAGTTTCATTTCAAAGAATACAAATGAAAAGGTTTTGAAATTTTGTCAAAATGATATTTCAAATTATGTGGTTTAAATTTTGTTCATTCAATTAAAAACTAATTAAATGTTTAATTTTACCATTATTCGACTATTGAAATTTTATAGCATTTATTGTTTTATTAACTTAGTTAGAGGTAAAAAGGTAAATCAGTAAAACAATTGTATTAGAATCATAAACCAACACATATTTTGTAGTAATTTTTTCTTCTTTAAGTATACAGTTAATTTGAAATGGAGGAAGTAGTATGCAAATTTTTAATAAATTTTCAAAGAATGCAATAGAGGATAATATAACAAAATGATATTTACAATATGATCTCCATATTTTATAATCATAATTAAAGCTTCATGTTTTGAATTATATGCAGCCGGGACACCATGTGATAATTTTGGACCATTCAGCGCCAATAATATCCCATCCGCTGGTGAAGCTGATGCCGCAAGTTTCACTACTTATGAATGGTTGGTTAATTAATTATCTCCATCAATTAATTACCTCATATACTCTCTTATCTTTGTTAACTAGTTGCATTATATATAAATCCCTTTTGTTTTGTGTTTATACTAAAATACAGGATCGTGATAAACGCATTGGACCGTTGAAAAGGAGAGTGAAAGTTCTACGGGTTATTCCGTGTAAATAATATAAATAACCTATGAATGTAATTATGTAAATATTTACTTATATGGTCACTGTTAAATAATGTTTCTAGAAACAAAGAATAGACGCAGTGTCTCCATTGCTGGTTTCAGTTTCAAAACATTATTGAAACTATTGTTATGATTTTCTTTTAATGAAGAAAAGGTGTATAAATTAATTGAATCATTGTTTGTTAAAGGTAGATTAACTAAGTCATCAAATTTAAGTTTAAAGGTAATTATAAAATTCTAGTTATAATACAATATGACTCTTCTACCCGTAAGATATGAATTACATATGTAACCGACAAATTACTTCCACTAATCATTACAAAACTACGGCTATGTTAGTTTCGCAGTCGCTAGCGACCAATGACAACAATAGCGACAATTGCTATATTGTTCGTTTAGAGTCGATTATCGCTTAATTTTTTTTTTAAATCGCTATATAATCACTGTTAAAATCAGCGATTGAATTTTCAGCCGCCAATCGCTAATTTGGAGTCGCTGTCTTCAACGACTCTAAAACGTCTTCAACGACTCTAAAACGAACAACAGCTGCAACAACGACCGTCAAACGAACATGTTTCGAATCGCTGGCTTACAATCCCTCTCAAACACGTACCCCATCAGATTTGGAACCCAAACAAAAAGTATCTTTTATTTCATGTTATTTTAGTGCTTGGCTTACAATCCAAGTAATAGGTTACAAACTAAGCATATATATAACTTCAAATGAGGCACATACATAAACTCTGAACAAGGTCTAGAAAAAAGCAAGAAAGTGATAAAATTTAAGTAGAAATAAAAAGAAAAAAGGTATCTCAGCGCAAGACAGCAGCAGAGCTTATTACTGATAGTACATGAGCTGCTGATGGGCCGCAGCTACATTCTGAAAGCCACCATCGTACATAGCTGCACTTGCTCCAGCTGCATTTACATGCCTTAGAGAATGCTGAGCCTGAGGATGCATCTTGGCTAGAGCCAGTTGCCTCTCATAGGCTAAGAGGTCCATTGGGGACAGACCAGGGACTGCCACTGGCACAGGTGGGGGAAGTGGGTTTGAGGCTGTGCCTGTTGGAGTTGGTTTGTTTCCCCATGAACACTGCAAGTTCATCACAGAAATGGGTTTAGGTCAAACCGGCGAAACCAATCTTATAAGCAGAGTTAGTACCTTTATCTGTCTGTTAAAGAGGAAAGGCTGAGAGTTGCCCATTTGAATAGCAAGAGCAGCCTCTTCATGAGTGTGGTATCTCACAAAACCAAAGCCTTTGTCTCGCTGGACTCGGACCTCTTCAATCACTCCAGCACCAAGTGTATGGAACAGGCGGTGTAGATCAAGCTGAGTTACCTGCATAATTGAGAACTGTCACGACGTGCCAAGAAAGACAACCAGGAGCTGGCTCTCTGTTTCTTAAGAGCCATTCCTAAAAAGTTGATAACTTACTTCTGGAGCGAGGTTTCCTACATACACAGTGGTATATTGAGGGTTGTTCTCAGGAGCTTCTTCGTTTGAGATTGAGATCTCTCTACCATCCTCTGCACAAGTATTATATTAAATCAACACAATCTTCATTAATCTGATCGTTGAGGGAAAGTACTAAACTACATAATTTGCATAGTAATCAAAAGAAAACCTGAAGAGCCGTTTGCAAGTTCAACGACACTTTTTCCATCAGAGCTATGTTTGTCCTCGCCAAAAGTAGCACCTTTTGTTGCCCAGTTGCATCTGATTTGTCTGCTACTTAACCATTTACCTGATATGTGGTAAAAAGATTAAGAGCTCAATTCTAGATACAACAACAACAACAAAGAACACCACAAAAGCTTGCTTCTTTAGCCATAGTATCATACAGTTAAACCAACGCTTACAACAGGGACAATTAAAGCTCTGAGACCACAAGCTGCTATATGATCATTCTTACCATTCATTTCATTGATGGCATTTTGAGCATCCTGTAAATTACATAACAGTAAAAATCAATCTTTAAAACATGAATGGAGCTAAAACAAACAGTCAACCCATGATTTGAAGAATACAAAACCTGCTGGCTGCGGAAGGAAACAAATCCAAAGCCTCTGGAGCGTCCAGTTTTCTGATCCCACATTACTCTTGCATCCCTACATAAGAATAACAAATATTGGATCAAAGATTAAGATAGAATGTCCAAACAAACAAGCTTAATCAATGAGCAAAATTTCGTAATCCGTAAAGGTACATTTTAGTTGTGTAAACTAACCAACTAGTAACTAAAAGCAGTTGATTAAGCATAAGAACTTACGAGCAAGTGTTAAAGCCAGAAAAGCTTTCAAACAATGCTGCATCAGTAACCTCTGGACTGAGATCTCCAACAAAAATGTTGAAATGACCTGCATCACAACTCTCTTAGAGGCCAAGCAAACCAATTGCAATAAATCTGTCCTAATCACAACTTACTTGATGTGTCTTCCCTTTGACCAGTGGTATACGCCCAATTAACTTTAATAGGCTGTCCAAACCTGTGAAATCCAGTATTATAATGTAATAGAACGTATGAATAGAGAGGAACATGAAGTATCAATGCCAGATGCTTACAGATGCCTTCCATTAAGAGACATTATAGCCAAACCAGCAGATCTTCGATCAAAGTAGTGAACAAATCCATATGATGACTGTGAAGTGTGACACAAAGAACATTTAAAAGTTAGCTCGATGTAAGTAGAATTAGAAAGACTGTTGGTTTTGGAAACTCTACCTTATCCTTTTTGATGAGTTTACAGCTTTCAACAGGGCCAGTGCTTGAAAATATCTCTTGAAGAAGAACCTCAGTGACCTGCGTATGGATGTTGCCAGCATACCTGCAAAACCCAGAATCAGAAATTTACAAATCACCTTGAAACTATGGTTCCAACATACCATAAGAAGTCGAAGAAATCAAACAAAAAACTCACACACTACGGCAAGTAGTGGGATCAAAACCAGGAGGAAGGTTTCCACCTGGTAGAGGCTCCATCTGCAAAATAAACGGTGATTTCAAAATCACTCGAAGACCCAACAAAATTAAACACACAGAAATTCAAATCACTAACACGAAACCCTAACCCACAATCAAAAGCTCGAAACTTTTCCTGGTATTAGCCAAATCGGGATTTTCAGAGCAAACCCTAATCTGGAAATGAAGTAAAAAGCTAGAATTTCGCAAACCAAATTAGTAATTACTACATCGAAGGTGATATAGATTAACATAAAAACCTGAGGCGGAGGAGCCATAACAGCAGGATGATAGAGAGAGTGATGTTGTTGCATCATAGCTTGCTGAATCATTGCTTGTTGTTGTTGTTGCTGTTGTTTCAGCCTCGGATTCTGCATTTTTTTCTCACTGAGATGGGAAATGATATTTTGTTTCCCGAGAAAATACCTCTTTCCCCTTAGCTTTAGAAGAAGAAAGAAAAAAAAAACCAAAAAAAAAAGAAAAGAAAAAAAAGGAAAAGAAATAAGAGAGGAAAGAGAAACAAAATTGCACGCTCTGTGATGGAGTAATGAAATGGCCGTACGAAACTAGTGACTGTAATATAGATAGGAGCAAGACGATTATACTAATGTCACGGAGCTGTTAGTATTCGATTCCGTCACTGACAAATAATAATTAGTTCTTTTGAGTTTTCGTGAAAAAAAAAAAAGGTACAATATAGAATTCGTTGTGTAGTAATGTACTAAGGGTTTGATTGGTAGAACATTAAGAAGAGCATTATGCTTTTTATTAACCAATCATGTTTTATTTAAAAAGCATATAGAAGAGCATTTAGAAGATGCAAATGCTTTCAAATGCTTATGCTCTCTATGCTCTCATATGGAGCATTTCCACAGCATTAACCTCTAAAATATTAAATATTTTTTTTTTAAAAATCATATAATTAATTAATTTTGTTAATTAACATAAAATATATGCATATATTTAAAATTATTATTATTAATATTTTATTTCATCTATTTTTTTAAAAAAATATATATGAAAATATAATATATACATATAATAATTTAATAAATATAATTTAAATATATGAAAAATAAACAACTTATTTTCTAAATATAATTTATACATATAATAATTTAATAATATAATTTAAATATATAAAAAATAAAAAAACTTATGTTTTAAATATAATATATACATATAAGAATTTGATAAATAATTTAAATACATGAAAAAACAAAAACAAAAACTTATGTTCTAAATATAATATATACATATATAACACTTTAGAATAATTATAGTTAAATATAATTAAATATTTTATAATTTACATTTAATCACTAACAGCTCTACCAATCACTAAAAAAATATATATTAATTAGAGCATACAGTTTCAGCAGCATACTGCTGATGCTACTTACTACTAATGCTCTGTTACGAGCCTTTCCAATCAGACCCTAATGTCACGGCAACAAATATTTTTTTGCGAAACTGTAAATTTTCATATAACTTAAATAGAAGTTTACATAGAATTCGTTGTGTAGTAATGTACTAATGTCACGGCAGCAAATATTTTTTGTGAAACTGTAAATTTTCATATAACTTAAATAGAAGTTTACATATAACAAACTGAGACATTTGTTATCAAGGCAAAAAAAAATATGAAAAATAAAGTAACAAAATTAGTAGAACAGAGTATGGTTTGTCTTTAGTCTAACCAAACTTTCATAAGGTTCTTAAAATCCTTCCTTTTACGTCTGGTCCAGATCGCATTACGGACAAACCTGTCGATCTCTCTGAGAATTTGAGATAGTGGATGTCTTGTTCCATTGAAAATCATGATGTTCCTTTCCTTCCAAATCATGTAGATGGTTATCTGAATAGCTAGCTTCTTTAGAGTAAGCGGATAAGATGTTGTTCGCTGCCCCATCCAAGAAGAGCGGTCCAAGATTGAAAGAAGAAAGGGGTGAAGCCAAGCTTCCTCCAAACCGCATACCAAATCTCTAGACTGAAAGCACTGTGGAGCAGGAGGTGATCTCTTGTCTCGTAACAGAGATCACAACAGAAACACACCGATGATACATTTAGACCTCAATTAACAAGCTTCAAGCGAGTTGACAGTTGATTGAGGGTTGCAGTCCACATGAAAAAGCGAATTTAGGGATGTGACCCTTGAACCAAATTGTGTCAAACCAATCCACCTCCTCCGTCGAGTCCCTAATAACATTACATGTTTCTTTGGCGATGAAGGCAGATTTAGGAGAATTCTCCACTCGCCATTCAAAGTAGTCCTCAACTTACTGGAGAGGCAGAGGAATTGTTGATAGATGCGCATGGATCAGAATGGCGTCGTCTGAGCGAGGACTAGCAGTTCGCCAAGCTTGTCCAATGAAAATGTCTGCAACCTTCATAGAACGAGGCACTTGAAAAGAGGAAGGTCCGGAGCTACCAAAAAGTGATATCAATGGTCCAGAAGGGCTCAAATTGTCGAACCAGAACCAAGCATTATGACCATTTCCCAGACAGCAATGAATAAACTTTTGGACCAAAGGTCTGAGTTTAAGGATTGATTTCCAAGCACCCGAGTCTCGCTGATTAGCTTTTACATCCCAAAAACTAATATTGCGCAGGTGATGATGATTGTGCCATGCTACCCATAAAGAAGAGCTTTCTGAAAAGAGAAGCCATATGATGCGTAAACACAAGGAAATATTCCAAGTAGCGAAGGGCCTCGGACCCAAACCACCTTCCTGACGCAGAAAACAAATCGAGCTCCAAGCGACTTTGGTCATGAAACTTCCTTATTTAGATTCAGCCCATAGGTAACGATTGCAAATAGACTCAATCTTCTTGATACAACTCTTTGGCAGAATGAATGTAGATATCCAAAATTTTACCAGACCAAAGATCAAAGTCGAGATTAGGTGAAGCCTCCCGGCATAAGAGAGCGCATTTGCAGACCAATACCAAAGCAGTTGAAGACCTTATCAATTAGAGGCGCGTACTCTCCCACTTTCAGTTTCCTCGACAATAAGGGCAGCCCAAGATAACGGATTTGGAGAGAACCAATTGTGAATCCATAGTTAGCAATAGCATTGGATTCACTTGGGTTCAGTCCCGCATGAAATAGCTGAGTCTTCTCCTGATTCATTCTAAGCCCAGATCAACTAGCGAAATCATCAAGTGTTTCGCTAATTCCATGGAGAGACGAGCTGCTACCATCAAAGAACACCATAACATCATCAACAAACATAAGATGAGAAATACGAAGAACCTCTGCATTCGAATGGTACTTAATATATCCTAAGGCGAATCTGGATTGGAGAAGTCTCAAAAAAACCTCCATGACCATCACGAACAGGTAAGGCGACATTGGGTCTCCCTGGCGCAAGCCCTTCGAGCTTCTGAAAAATCCCCTGATTGTCCGTTGACAATGATTGTGAAACACCGAGACGAGATACATTCAGAGATCCATTTAACAAATCTTTATGGTGCGTGGAGAGCTCAGAGGTTTGAGAGGACGAAGTCCCAACAGGCAGAGTCAAAAGCCTTCCTGAGATCTACTTTGAGCATTGATCTAGGATAAATTCTTTTCCAGTGATACCCGTTTACCAGTTTTGTAGCCAAAAGGACGTTTTCAGCAAGTAGTCTTCGTGGCATGAATGTTGTTTGGGAATTTGAGACGAAAGATTCAAGCAATACTTTTATCCAAAAAGCCAACATCTTGGATATTACCTTGTACAAGGTGTTAAGACAAGCAATTGGACGAAAATCAGAAGTACGGGCTGCATTTGGGATCTTTGGGATAAGGACTAAGGATGTAACATTCCATTGCTTTAGAAGCTGTCAAGATCTGAATAATTCTTGGACTGCATCAACTACTTTTGGACCAATTATGCTCTAGCAACCAGTGAAAAAATCCGAAGAGAAGCCATCCGGACCACAAGTTTTATTTCTTGGAAGCGCGAAAAAGCTGAACAAATCTCCTCTGCGGTGAAAACACTGCCTAGTTCAGCTCTCTGTGTATCAGAGCACTAATGGTTCATGATCAGATTGATATCCTCTTGAAGGAACAACCACTGAGAAAGCGAACCTCCCAAGAGTTCTTGAAAATAGGATACACAGTGAGATAGGATTTCCGGTTACGATTCGATCCTAGCACCATCTTCTGCAATTAGGAAATGAATATAGTTGGATATTCTTCTCGTTGACATAATCCGGTGGAAGTAAGCAGAACCACAGTCTCCATCTTTAATCCAAGATATCCCTGATTTCTGAAGCAAATAGCTCTCCTCTGCTTGAACCAGGATTTGCCACTTTCTTAATGCCTCAGATTCCAGAATCGCATTTGCAGGAGTAGGATTGAGAACAGTAATATGAGCTTCTTCCGTTCTTTTCTCAATTCCAGAGTAGTTTTTCTTGAAAAGCGATCTTATTGGGTTCTTAAGTTCTTTCAGTTTCTTTGAAACTCTGAACATAGAAAATCCAATGACATTGGTACAGATGCAGTGATAAGCCACCAAGGGGATGAAATCAATGATATAAAGAAGAAGATTAAGGAATTTAAACGACCGTTTTTATCTTTGATAGGACGGATTACGTATGACAGCCGCAGAGGCATGATCTGAGAAGCTTGGCTCATCAAACAGAGCAAAAGAATTCGAGAACACATTACCTCAATGGTCATTAACAAGGACATGGTCTAAATTTTTAGCCACATGATCAACAACTTTTCTATTCCACCAAGTATACGAGTTACCGTGGAAGGTAAGATCTGCTAACGAAGAAGCTTCTAAGCAATCTCTAAATTCCATGGTGTGAAGGTCTATGTTACCATCTAAAATCCACGAGTGTTCGGAGGGCGAAAGAGTCTGGTTGAAGTCACCAAGAGGTGACCAGGCCTTCCCTGAAACTGATGGATAGGATGAGATAGATTGTAGCTTCTGCCAAAGAACCAGACGTAAATCCACCTCATTAGATGCATAGATAAAAGAGACCACAAAAGAGCTTTGGAGATCAGGGAGCTTGACGTCATAGGTCACCATATGCAACGACTTTGCGATAAGAGAAACCTTGACGCTAGGGTGTGCCAAACCACCCATATTTGCATAAATCCAAAAAACCATAGTTATCATCAAAAAACCAATCCGGAAATATCGCATTAATGAACTTGCGTTGTTATGCCGCTTTCCTTAAGTCTCTAATAAACTTCCAAAAGAGGTTTATGCTGCTTCAACCATTTTTTTAAACCCGTACGGTGGCTACGCTTATTAAATCCATGTAAATTCCAGCCAAAAAAGTCACACATTAAAATTATCGTTTTTGGGGATCAAAGTCATGGGATCCGCCGTTGTCTTCTTGACAGCACTTCTATAAAACCTCCATTCTCATCCTGCAATTATCCATCTTCGTAATCATAAGTCACTATGTCGGATGAATCAGGATAAACTTCTGAGCTCACAGACGGATTCTTATGGCCTTTGGATTTACGGTTACTTGATTCGCCAACCAGTGGTAGCTTCGCAGTCTGATTAGTCTTCTGAATCACCTTGGACTGATAGACCACCTTCTATTTCAGATTTCGGTTAGGAGCAATCGGAGCTGGATTAACATAGGGCTTATCAGAACTTGGCAAAGAAGGAGGAGGAAAAGAGGTGGTTCCTTGCATAACTTGTCCAGAAACACCCGCTTAGACATGCTTTCAAACAAATTTCTTCTTAGCTTTCCTCTTGTTCTTTGGGCGGATACAGTCAGCTTCAAGGTGAGTTGTTGACTTACAAGCCGAACACGTAACCAGAGCCCGCTTACATATTTTGATGATGTGGCCTATCTCTTTACAAAAAGCACAGACCAGCGGCATCCAGGGACTTGAAAATTTGACTCTCGCAATTTCACGCGATTAGAACCTAATGTTAACTTCTTCAGGCAGCGGACGACAAGGATCAATCAACGTAAAGACTTTTGCAACTTCAAGATTAGATTTGTTGGTTGTTGTTGGATGGCAGAATTTAGGATCTCCTACTAAGCATGTGATTCTTTCAAGACCATCATCATTAAAAAAACTAGAGCGGAACATTCCTTAGTTCAAGCCATATAGGAGCTGTAGTCAACTCCGGTTTAGCCAGAACATAACCTGTCTACCAATCAGCAACAAACATAGTCTACACCTCTATGCTCCATAACCGCTAATTCAACACTTGGTTCCTAGTAGCAGCATTTGGAATTATGAAGAGAAAGGCATTGCCTTCCATTTTTGTGATTGATAACTCGTAACTGCCTGCTCCAAATTCCATTTACGATAGAGTGGACTACACCCTGAGAAGGAGGGTCCTTGTAAAATTGGCCAATGATAAAAGAAACCCAGGCACCTCTTTTCTTTTCTATGATGGAGTTTGGGATTTCGTAGGAGAAAACCATTGCCTCTTTGATTCAGCTGCTTAGAACCACTCTTAATAAATTGCACCAAGAGTCATTTGCGGGAGTTGGCTCAGAGACATTTTTATCAGGGTTCACCATTTTCACGGTTCTCACAAAAGCTTCAGTAGAGGCAGGAGGAGTACCTATAATTACATCCACCGAATTCAAAGGATTAGCGTGGTCAGCTATCTTAGCAACACTTGCTGCTATCGCTGAATCCACATTCGCTACACTTTTCTACAACAATGGCTGAGACCCAGATTTGGGACCAGCAAATGGGAATTGTTCAAGAACTACAGTAGCCAAACCCAAAATTAGGGGTATTACTTCAGCTTTCATTATTGAGTTAGCTCCGGCAGGTAATCTTCCGGCGATGCTATCGATAGAATTAGGAGATTCCGACAAGCATTCACCGGTTGGATGAGAAGCTGCCATCGCAGATTGAGTATGGGATTGCTTTTCCACGACAACGCTATCGACATAATAACAAGATTCTGACAAGCTATTATCGGAAGTGAGAGAAGAGGGATCCGGCAGTACAAAGGAAGCGGAAGCCGGAATCGCAGCGACTGAGATTTTGCTGGGGGAAATGCTCGAAGAAGGTGAGCGCTTCCCAGATTTTGGTGGTTTCTTCTCCCCCCCCCCCATGAGGAGAGGAGGAGCTAGACCGGAGACAGGAAGGGAGCACCGACGCTGTGAGAGACGCCAGGCAATCTTAGAGAAGTGTGTTATTGTAGTGTTTAGATCTAGAAAATCGCACTTTTAGCTCTCAAACAGTGTTTTTTCCTCACATCAACAAATATTCATGTGTCAATGTTTTTTTTGGGTATGGATGTTAAAATTTATAATGTTTTTAAAATTTTATAATATTAAAACGAATTCAATAGAAAAAAGAGACGAAGAAATATTACAAAAATAAAAGATTACAAAGAGTTTGCAATACATTGGAAGTATACCTATAATAAAAATGGTGAACTTATGCTGATTGGAAGGCAAGAGATCAAGCAGTCACACATCAACATGTGTGCTTCATCCAAAAGAGAACCATGGAGGAGGAATATACAAATATGCGCCGATTACACTCCTTCCAAATAAGAAATATGCACATCTGAAAAATAAGTCTAGTCACCAAGTAACGATCATGTGGCAGTGTTGACAGAAATCTCCAGGTTCTCGTGAATGATATTGATTTCTAGAGAAAAAACCTAATTTTAATCGGTATACACAAACACTAAATCGGACTTCGAATTTTGCTTTCGGGTGATTTGATTTGGTTATGGAAACACTGGCACATCGTGGAATGGATGGTTCTGATGTGGCAACGTTCGAGACGGTGGAGAGGATAATACTCATGTGGGATTCAACGACGTCTAAGGAAGAGAAAGAGAATCTGATTTTACGGAGCGATTGTGATGAAATATGTCAAAAGCTCTTGGGAGCTAAGAGAGATTATAGGAGACATCTATTTAAGAATGCTTATAGGAATATTCAGAAACGCAGCCATCAAGCAGTGGTGGACGGAGGTTACGACGTACGGGGTCACGTAACCCCGACTAACTATTTATTTATTTTAAATAGTTTTATGATATTATATACCGATTAACTCAGATTTCATGAGAATGCCTCCAATCAAATTAAATTTTAGGATAATGTCTCCAGTTAAAAATATTTATAGATCCGCTACTACCACCAAATATCAGAGAGCCACGTGGGTCAGAGTGTTGAATAGCTTGAGAGATGAAGGATTACACGTGAGCGCGCGGAAGATTCTCTTTCGGTATATCAAAAAGTGCTTTAAGAAAACGTTTAAGGCTTTCAATACTATGTTTGAAGAGGTTCACATGATTCAATTGACATGGTCTGTTCCACATACTCAATTTACAGAAAAACTAAAGATATCTTTATCGGAGCATCTGATCCCGGCCCATTTTTTGGAAGATTCAGGGGACATATAGAGAGCAGAAGACATCAAGAGAACTAATTGAAATACTGTGTTGAAAATATTGAAACCGCTGTGTTGGATTTCTTTGAAGGATATACCACAGCTCCACATTTGAGACGGTCACTGTGATACCCCGTATCCGAAATACGGTCAACGGGCAGCAGAAAGTCAACCGGGGGGTAAAATTGTCATTTTACCAAAGTTAGGGGTAAAATGGTAATTTTACCAAACTTCGAGACGGAAGCTGAGACGGACCAAATATTCTTATTTTTAAACATAAAGAATATTTATAAGATCAGAGTTGGAAGAAACGGAGCAGAAACCTGTTTTACGGCTTGTCGGGAATGGAAACCGACAAACCCGAAGAAACTTCGAAAATTCATAACCGGAGCTACGTAAGTCCGAACGGAGTAATTCAAAAGGATAAATTCATCAAATAGCATGGAAAATCTGATTGTGAAGGTTTGAGGATTTATGGGATCATCCAGAGATGTTCTAAAATATTAAACGCAAAAACCGTCTAAACCGAGCAACGAAAGAAATGGAGTTTTGATGTTTGGGTAAGGCTGGTTTAAGGAATGATTTGGCAACAAAAATACCCATATGGACAGGTGTCCTCACCCCAGGTCGCCACTTCTCATGGGTGGAGTGCATGCATGGGAAAATTCATTGAATCCTTCATGCATGCAAGATCAAGTCTCATCAAATTCAATTAACCTCACCAAACACTCTAATCTCTCTAGCTCTCTCTCTCTCTCTCGACACTATCTCTCTCTCTCACTCAAACACATGCAAACACTTACCCAGAAACTCATCCAAACCCTTTGAATCTTCAAACAAACCTCAAGAACCCTAGTTTATTCTTCATTTCTTCTTGAGCAAGAAAGTCTATATCTTTTGATCCATAAACCCAAATCAACTTCTGCAAAGTACTATAGCTTCCTCTCACTCTCCTCTACAACCGCCACCTCCTCCTTTCCGTCGCCGTCACCGGAATCTCGCAGGAGCCGCCGTGGGAAGGAGACCGCCGGTTAGATCTCCTCTTCTCTCTCTCTCCTCGTCGGTTCTGGATCATTTGAAGCCACCAGAGAGTAGATCTCCTCCTTCTGATCATTTTGGTGTAAAGATCAGCTGAAGAAGCCACCGGAAAAGCCACCTCCGCCGCCGGTCAACCCTTCGCCGCCGCAGTCAACGCCGGAGCTCCGCCGCCGGTGAGCTCCTCCGCCTCCAATCTTCAGCCGGTTCTTCAAGGAGTGTGATGGATCGGTTTAATTAAAGATTTGGGTTGGTTTAAGGCCGGTTTAGCCTTGGTCAACGATTAGATTAAACCGGTTAACCTTTGACCAAACCGGTTTAACCTAACCGGTTCTAATTAGACCATTTTAGTTGGTTGGTTCACTCAGTTGGTTCAGATTGGTTCAGAGGTCAACAGTTCAAGCTTCGGTCAACGCACGGGTCAACGGTCAACCGCCGGCCAACGCGGTCAACCGCCGGTCAACGCCGGAGACCAAGCCGGTCAACGCTTGGTCCATGGCCATTCCGAGATTTCTGGAATATTCGTCGTTCGGAGTTCGATATTCGGGTGATCGGGAGTTCGGGATTCGAGTCGGGCGTCTCGGGATTCACATCTGCATCGAGCCATCATTTCTGCGCCTATCTCACTGTGAGTCGGCTCGTAAACCTTTAGATTCATATAGACCGAGAATCGAGAAACCGTAGTACTAGGATTGCATACCCGTTAATAACCTGATTAGTAATTATTAATTAAATGGACGTTTAATGATAAACCGGTTAGGATCAGATAAGCATGTTAGGGTTTTAGAATTAACAAGGTTAATCAATTGCGTGCCGTTAGGTTGTTAGTAACGATTGTTTGATGCATTCATATAGATACCGTTTGATTAGGACCATATATGCATTATATATGTATAAGAACGATAACGAATGAATCTATATACTGGAATTAAGACGACATTAAAATACGAGTTCAACCTAAACAAACGTATAGAATATTACAACGGGATTGGGGTTTAGGTTTAATAGTGGGAATGGGTAATGAATCAATTAATTAATAATGAGACGTCGGGGAGTTAGTAAGTTACTAACTCTAAACCGACGGATCGAGGAGTTGTTAAAAGATATCTAGAATGAGATAATAAAGGAAGTGGTGTGAGTTGTAAGCCGTCTACGGGTTAGCAATCCGCTAACCCAAGGTAGCGGATAAGAACGGAATAAAAGACTTAGAAACCCTAATAGGCATGCTTGTGGTGATTGTGTGATTGATTGTGATTGCGTGATTATTATGTTGTTGTTGTGAGCTTTGTGTGCAGGCTTGTTAAACAGCTCGGTGTTGGGACGAGCAGTTGTTGTGGACACTTACTCCGGTCATGGGATCGGGTAAGTTAGTTAATGCTGACTAGGTATCTTACCTAGTCAGAGCGGTGGTGTGTTAGTATAGCGGCTTGCGGAATGGTTGGGGTTTTATTATTACTGTTGATTGCGTGATTTGTGCTAGAGTCCCAACGAGTCTGCGTGTTTACATTTCTGCACTAGGACTCTAGGCCGCGTTAGATTCCGCAAGCCTAGGTTTTATTTACGTTCCGGTACTTCCGACCCGATTGGATCCTCGGGTTTTACCTAATCAGATCATGGTGATTCCGGTTATGGTGTTAACCTACTGGGTGACGCCGGTAGGTGTGTGATTCAGAGAATACGGGGTCATGTCCTATGGCCGGATCGCATGGAAACTCAGGTTACTGGGGGTAACAGGAGTCACCGCGTATCGATGGACGGAGAACGGTGTCCTATTCGTGGGACCTTGTGTACACATCTAGGAGTCGTGGGTTAGTTGCCATATAGGTGACGATGTAAACCCGTGGAAGTTACCGAGATCGTAGGGCCCATTGTTTTTTTGTTATTTCTTTTGTTGCGCGATAGATAGATCAAGTCTAATCGAGGACATGTGCCGCAGTGCCTTCGATTTCCTTAACTCTCTTTATCTTGGCATGTGCTTGTGTGTTGTGGGTTTATCACGACGTGGTAGTGCGTGATCGACCATTTATTTCTGTTGCTTGTTATTTTGGCTTTTGGGGCGGGAATCTGTAGACTCTAGATAGATTAGAAGCCGTTAGTGGGGAGCCGATTCACTGGGTGATCTTAGATCGCTCATTAGACTCCTTTTGGTGTTTTTAAGGTTTAGCAGCGACGGACGCGGGAGGTCCTCGGTGTGGTTTCGGGTTGCTTGTGGCGGGATTTGATTCGGGATTTCGGTTGTTTTTCTCGGTTCGGCATTATCGCTATTTTTGTGTGTTTGATTTCATTGTATGCTTGCAATGACGATTGTTTGTAAAACTCTATTAAACGTTGTGCTCAACGTTGATTGCTCAGAAATAAAATAGTTTCCCTGATATGAGGTTTTAGTCCGAACCGACACGACTCATTGAAGTAGTGCAAGTAGTACTTCTTGTACTATATAAATGAGGATATCGAGGTCAAAGACGGACTGGTGCGAGCCTTTGTCTCAAACCGATCTATCTCTGGCTTCGTCCTGTGACAAACTTTTCCCGTTCGACTTGCTCGGGTTCGATCGGTCATGTTCTTGTTTGATTGTTGACTGGTCAGCTCGACGGTCAGCGGAGAATGGGAAAGGGGCGTTACAGTCACAGTGAAAAGAAGATTGAAAACCCACCCTCCAGAAAGCTTTTTTCTTGTTTGCCCACATTACCATTAGAATTAACCATAGTTTATATATCATTCTTTGAAATTATTTCCTTGTTCATGTGACAGTGTTGAGAGAAATCTCGAGCTTCTGGTGAATGATCGTTTCACTCTTTTGTACTTGTAAGCATATTTGTTGAGTGTGTTGTTTGTATTAAGTTCTGTGAGCTTCTAACCTAAAACCAATTAGTTATAAGTGGATTGCCTGGAGCATGAATATCTTTGGATGGTTGTTCCAACAAAATTTCTTCTTCCTCTTCATAACATGAATCATCAAATCCATTAACCGGATAGACCGATGAGTATTTAGTTTTCTTGTCAATATCAAACTTTCCATTAAGCTGAAGCTCTCTTTCTTGTGTAAGATGGTTGCATGCATGAACCATTATGTACGAAAATAACGAAAAACAAAAAGTGTAAAAATTGCTTTTATCTTTATCCCCTTCTTTACGAGCACACACTATCGATCGACCTCAAGTCGATACATGTAAAAATTACATATACATCCTACCTTCCTCAGGTTATACACTTTCAAATCAAACATATAGACATGTGAAGTCTAGTACAAGTCTGTCGATTGGAACATCATTCAGAAGATTAAATCATACACTAATATGTTCATCAAGTAATGATCAACTTTTTTTTATTTCATTTCTTTTATTTCATATATTCATCTCATCAAAAAGCATTGACAGGTCAATTTCTACATTATAAAAAGCCTCCACCGCCACTTCTTCTTCTTTTTCATCTTCTTTTTTTTTCATCTGCATAAAACATTCAAGTCATGTTAAATCTTATTCATGATATTTTCCTCTCGGTCTTCCTCCTCCACGTCTACGTCCACGTCATATTGTTTGTTTGGCTTCAAACAAATCCAAATTTGTCCGCAAGGAAAGAGCCCAATTCATCTCTAAAATTAATGTGGCTCGTGTATTACCCTGATTTCAAAAATATGGTCAACGGGCAGAAGAAAAGTCAACAGGAGCAAAATTGTAATTTTGCCAAACACATGGGTAAAATCGTAATTTTGCTAAAGTTCGAGACGGAAGCCGAGACGGGCCAAATATTCTTGTTTTAAAACATAAAGAACATTTACAAGACTATAATTGGAAGAAACAGAGCAGAAACGAGTTTTCGGCTTATCGGAGTGAAAACCGACTAAACCGAGAAAACTTCGTAAATTCATAACCGGAGCTAAGAAACTCCAAATGAGGTGATTCAAGTTGCTAAATTCATATAAAATCATGGATAATCATATTTTGGAGGTTTTGGGATTTATGGGAATAGTAGAGTATTTTCTAAACCAATGATCGCGAAACCGAGGAAACAGAGAAGAAATTGCAAGATGGGTTTAGAAAGGTATTGGGCCGGTTTTGGGCTTGATTTTGTGGATAAGAAGAAGCTCCAGAGACAGGTGTCTCACCACCAAGTCGCCAGCCTCTGCTCTTGAGGTGTCAAACCCATATGAAGTAAAAACTTATTCATCCCATTTCACCAAAACCTCATTCTTGGTGTATCTCTCTCTCTCTTAACACAACTCACGACCAAAAGCTCTCCCTTCTCTATAAGTTCATCCAGAGAACCCAGAAATTCATCACTTTCTCTTGATGATTCAACAAAAACCTCAAGAACACCATAGTGTTCATAAGATCTTCTATCACTAAAAATCCCATAACTCTCTCATTATAAACCCTAATCCACTTCTGCAAAGCCCAGTGGACTCCTCTCTCCCTCCTATACAACCTCCAGTCAGCCAAACATGACCTCCGTCGCCGGAGTTTACCGGAAACTGGCCGGAAAGCTGCCACGGTTAGGGTATTGGCGGATCTCTCTCATCCTTCATCAGATCTGAACGTTTTGAAGCCATGAATGGATAGATCTCCTCTTTCCAATCAGTTTGATGGGTGGATCGTCGTCTGAGTCACCGGAAAAAGGGTTGAACCGACCGGTCAACGCCGGACCACCGCCGGTCAACGACGGAGAAGTCGCCGGAATTCTTCCTCCGCCCTCTCTCTCCTCCGCCGGTTCACTGGTGTTGGTTTAGCTTTGGGTTGGGATTGAAATGAAGTTGGTTTGGTTTGATTTGAGTCTGTTTAGGTTAACCGGTCAACCCGGTCAACGGTTGACTCCAAACCGGTTTAACTAAACCGGTTCAATTTAGACCGGTTCAGTTGGTTTGGTTCGATTGAAGTGGTTCAGTTGGTTCAGAGTGGTCAACCGGTTCAAGATTGGTCAAAGTCAAAGGTCAACGATCAAAGTCAAAGTCAACGCCGGTCAACGCCAGTCAACGCGTTGACTCCAGCCGGTTTTGCACTTGCGGTTTGTATACGGGTGTTCGGGACACTTCGGAGTTTGTATTCGGGTATTCAGGAGGTTTGGGTTTAGTTCGTGGGGAGTCGTATCCGCATCCGTGCCATTAATTCCGATCAATCACTGTGAGTCGGCTCAAACATCGTAGATGGAGCATATAGAACGGGAAATGAAAAACCGTAGAATTAAGTAATTGCATACCCGAGTTGAGACTAATTGATGTTTGATGACTAAAGTGACTGAATATCGGTAAACTGGTTAGGGTTCAATGCACATGCTAAGATTATAACATTAAACGGACTAAACCTGTTGTGTACCGCTAGGTTGCTAGTAACGTTGAATGGTGCATTCATATAGCCGTGGTGGGATAGGGATGTATATGCATATATATATATATATATGTATGAAAGAACAATACCGTATGTACGTATATACGGGAAGTAAGACGGAATTAAAAGATGGGATTAAACCTAACAAATGTATAGCGTATGTAATGGTATCGAGAGTCGATTCGTTGAAGGTTAAAGAACAGTAAATGAATTAAGTAATGGAAAGATGAGACGTCGGGGAGTTTAGTAAACTGCTAGCTCTAAACCGACGTATCGAGAAATTAATATAAGATACTTGGAAAAGTAAGAAAAAGGGAAAGTGATGTGATTGGTGTGCCGTCTACGGATTAGCAATCCGCTATTCCAAAGTAGCGGGGAACACGTTGCACGTTTATGCCCGACGGCAGAGCCGCAGCGAGTTGGAGCACCGTCCAGAGATGCACACCCACCACATCCTCCCGGCACACCTGCCAAGGGTTACCACCGCGAGCCGCGATGCCGTTTGTGTTGGGAATTCCAGTCGTGTTGGGGCTGTTAGGGTTAAGATAGTTAGGCCCAGGTAAGTAAGGGCTCTAACTCGTTGTTTGGTGTGTGTAGATCGTCTCTGACGATTCGGTTGCGTGTAATGGTGTTTCTCGTGGGACGGATTCGTTGTTGGATTTCCTAGGATCTAGGGTTCGTTGTATTGAGTCATCACCGGATGACTACGACACAATATCGGGATCAGTTAGATCAACATCCGTATCGGGAGCATCACATTGTTGAGCAGATGGCGATATTTGGGGACGTTCTAAGCAGCAGATTAGACTGCACCATCAGCAAGATCCACAGCTAGGGTTGCTTCGTACACCACTTGATAGGTCGGCATCATCATCACCCGGCTCTACCAAGCCACTCTCTGCGACTGAGCCATTATCTGAGGCTGAGCCGATGTCCGAGTCGGATACGTGATTTGAGTCCGTGACACCGCCAGGCACACCGCCGACCGAGCCAGTTGCATCACCAGAGATCCGATCAGCAGACACGATGGACTCGCTACCAGCGATGCCTGCATATCGGGCGTGTAGCGCATGCAGAGTTCAGGGTTTCCACTTGTACTGGTGTCCACGACCCGTCGATCCGCGTTATCGTGAGCCATACTAGCCGGTGCCAGGTCCTTATTACTGTCAGGTGTGGCATGTATGGTCACCTCGCACCGATTTCTCCGATTGCGGGACCAGAACAACGTATGTCTAGCGTAGAGCTCATTCCGCAACCCGTCAATCAGCCACCAGTCGCCCAGTTACCGGTAGCGCAGCCGCCACTAGTTCAGCTGCCGAGCCCATCGAGGACTTGCAGGAGGTGTGGAGACGGGGGACATCGAGCATCTGTCTGTTACCGTAGGTCTCGCTCAGCGCCAGTAGTTTGCCAGATATGATGAATGCAGGGTCATCGTGCGCCCGAGTGTTTTCAGGATCCTTCTTCGGAGTCTGTTTCCTTGTGTCAATTGTGTGGTGCTTTGGAACACCAGGCACCAGCTTGTTACCATGGGCCACGCCCAGCGCCCGTTACCGTCTGTCAGCTTTGTGGTTGCGGGGAACACGTTGCACGTTTATGCCCGACGGTAGAGCCGCAGCGAGTTGGAGCACCGTCCAGAGATGCACACCCACCACATCCTCCCGGCACACCTGCCAAGGGTTACCACCGCGAGCCGCGATGCCGTTTGTGTTGGGAATTCCAGTCGTGTTGGGGCTGTTAGGGTTAAGATAGTTAGGCCCAGGTAAGTAAGGGCTCTAACTCGTTGTTTGGTGTGTGTAGATCGTCTTGTGATCGTCTCTGACGATTCGGTTGCGTGTAATGGTGTTTCTCGTGGGACGGATTGGTAACCGTTAATATGTAGACTTCGACGGACCTACGTATCTAAAACTCTATGTGGTGAATAGATGCTTTAGTTTTGTAGTTGATGTGGAGTATTTCGGTTGTCGTTTTGAGTAGCGGAGTGGTTATATTGCATACTCATGATGGTTGAGAATGCAATATAGTTACGATGTGAAAATGATGATGGTCCGAGTAAACGGTTTCCATTCGAACCCTGAGAGACAACTGCAATCACCGATTTGCTGGATTGATTGTGTGTAATTGATTGCCTTGCTAGGTTATTAGAATTGTGAATTGTTGTGATTGCTGGCTAGGTTGCTAGCATTGCGTTTATTTTATCGCTAAGGTGTTAGCCTAATTGATGCATTGTTTGAGTCGTAAGGTTTCTCGAAAGCTTTTTTTTTTTAAAGTGTTGAGCTAACTCGAGACTGGTTGTATTCGACCGTCAATTCATTAAAAAGCGGAAGTATATAATATCGTTACTTAATCATGAGTAACCGTTGGGTACATGATTAACTAACTATATCTCTATGAGGATGTGATATCGAGGGATGGATTGGTTTGAATTTCACCGCTCCGGTGGAAGATGTTGAATTGAATGCAAGTCGGAATGGACGATGCGATACGAATACGAGACCGAACCCGAACCCAAAAGCGAGATGAAGTGTAAAGAGGCTGCAAGACAAGTTGACCCGGGAAGTGAAGCAGTTGGTATAGGTCGTTAGTGGAAAATGTATCAGTGCAAGGCAACTGGAAGAACGAAGCTGCTGGTATGATGAGTTAGCGAAAAGATTGGAGGTAACGTCAGCGACAGTGTGGAAACCAGAGTAAAGCGATCGGTATGAATTGGAATGGAGGTTTAGCAAAGTCGGATGCAAATATCATAATTCTTGAGGAGAGTTCGGGAAGGAAGAATCAGTAGCGGAAACATAATGGGGTTATTGGTACGGATGAAGTTGGAGCTATAGAGATGTCAGGTTTTGATATACAGATTCTTGAAGAGTGTCTCGGGAAGACAAACCAATATCGGGAAAGATGTGGAAGTCGAAGCAAAGTGGGGAAGTCAGGAGTGAGAATCAGATCAAAGTAAATATTTGTGGACGATCGAGGTTCAAGGAGGATAAGTTAAAGCGATAAGTAACACAATAAAGCGGGACCGAAGGTCGAGAAACGAAGCTATAGTTAAGTTGGTGAAATAAAGAGCAAGTGAAGAAGTACCGTCAAGATCAGGAATCGGGTAATGAAATGGCAGCCGAATGAGCAGTACGGAGGACAATGGAAAGTTCGGGATGGGATAGTGAACAACCAGAGAAAATGAGAAGTAGATTCGGAGTGTCAAAGGTCAAGTAACGAGACGTTGGTTTATGAGAACAGAGCAGCAGAAGGACGTGGTGAAACAACTTGCGGAGTTTGGTGCGGATTCAAAGTCTGTTAGTGACGGAGAATTCGGGGACCGAATTCCTGTAAGTGGGGAAGAATGTAATACACTATTTTCAAAAATATGGTCAACGGGCAGAAGAAAAGTCAACAGGGACAAAATTGTAATTTTGCCAAACCCAGGGGCAAAATCGTAATTTTGCCAAAGTTCGAGACGGAAGCTGAGACGGGCCAAATTTTCTTGTTTTAAAACATAAAGAACATTTGCAAGACTAGAATTGGAAGAAACGGAGCAGAAACGGGTTTTTCGGCTTATCAGAGTGAAAACCGACTAAACCGAGAAAACTTCAGAAATTTATAACCGGAGCTAGAAAACTCTAAATGAGGTGATTCAAGTTGCTAAATTCATCTAAAATCATGTAGAATCATATTTTGGAGGTTTTGGGATTTAAGGGAATAGTGGAGTATTTTCTAAACCAATGATCGCGAAACCGAGGAAACCTGGAAGAAATTGCAAGATGGGTTTAGAAAGGTATTGGGCTGGTTTTGGGCTTGATTTTGTGGATAAGAAGAAGCTCCAGAGACAGGTGTCTCACCACCAGGTCGCCAACCTCTCCTCTTGAGGTGTCAAACCCATATGAAGCAAAGACTTATTCATCCCATTTCACCAAAAACTCATTCTTGGTGTATCTCTCTCTCTCTTAACACAATTCACGACCAAAAGCTCTCCCTTCTCTCCAAGTTCATCCAGAGAACCCAGAAATTCATCCCTTCCTCTTGATGATTCAACAAAAACCTCAAGAACACTATAGTGTTCATAATACCTTCTATCACTAAAAATCCCATAACTCTCTCAATATAAACCCTAATCCACTTCTGCAAGCCCAGTGGACTCCTCTCTCCCTCCTCTACAACCGCTAGTCAGCCAAACATGACCGCCATCGCCGGAGCTTACCGGAAACTGACCAGAAATCTGCCGCGGTTAGGCTTTTGGCGGATCTCTCTCATCCTTCATCATATCTGAACGTTTTAAAGCCATGGATGGATATATCTCCTCTTTCCGATCAGTTTGATGGGTGTATCGTCGTCTGAGTATCCGGAAAAGGGGTGAAACGACCGGTCAATGCCGGATCACCGCCGGTCAACGCCGGAGAAGTCTCCGGAATTCTTCCTCCGCCGTCTCTCTCCTCCGCCGGTTCACTGGTGTTGGTTTAGCATTGGGTTGGGATTGAAATAAAGTTGGATTGGTTTGATTTGAGTCGGTTTAGGTTAACCGGTCAACGGTTGACTCCAAACCGGTTTAACCAAACCGGTTCAATTTAGACCGGTTTCAGTTGGTTTAGTTCGATTGAAGTGGTTCAGTTGGTTCAGAGTGGTCAACCGGTTCAAGATTGGTCAAAGTCAAAGACAACGGTCAATGATCAAAGTTAAAGTCAACACTGGTCAACACCGTGGTCAACGCGTTGACTCTAGCCGGTTTTGTACTTGCGGTTTGTATTCGGGTATTCGGGAGGTTCAGGTTTAGTTCGGGGTCTCCGGGAGTCGTATCCGCATTCGTGCCGTTCATTCTGATCAACCACTGTGAGTCGGCTCAAACATCGTAGATGGAGCATATAGAACGGGAAATGAAAAACCATAGAATTAAGTAATTGCATACCCGAGTTGAGACTAATTGATGTTTGATGACTAAAGTGACTGAATATCGGTAAACTGGTTAGGGTTCAAGACACATGCTAAGATTATAACATTAAACGGATTAAACTTGTTGTGTGCCGCTAGGTTGCTAGTAACGTTGAATGGTGCATTCATATAGCCGTGGTGGGATAGGGATGTATATGCATATATATATGTATGAAAGAACGATACCGATTGTACGTATATACGGGAAGAAAGACGGAATTAAAAGATGTAATTAAACCTAACAAATGTATAGCGTATGAAATGGTATCGAGAGTCGATTCATTGAAGGTTAAACAACAGTAAATGAATTAAGTAATGGAAAGATGAGACGTCGGGGAGTTTAGTAAGCTGCTAGCTCTAAACCGACGGATCGGGAATTTAATAAAAGATACTTCGAAAAGTAAGAAAAAGGGAAAGTGATGTGATTGGTGTGCCGTCTACGGATTAGCAATCCGCTATTCCAAAGTAGCGGATGTTAATGAGATGTGGGCCGTCTACGGATTAGCAATCCGCTAATCCAAGGTAGCGGACGTGAATTGGTTAAAAGATTGTAGAAACCCTGATAGGCATGGTTGATGTGGTGATGGTACTATTGTGTGATTGTGGGATTATTGCTATTGAGCTTTCTATGCAGGCCCATTAGATCGTCTCGGTGTTGGACCGAGCGATCCGTGTGGTTACTTAACTTGGTCACGGGACCGGTTAAGTCGTGGTTGCTGACTCGGTGTGGTGCCGAGTCAGAGCGGTGGTGTTGGTGTGTGTGTGTGTGTAGACTTGCAGGGACGTGGTGTTGTGATTGTTGTTGAGTATTGATTGAGACTGCTTGCTAGAGTCCAAGCGAGTCTGTGTGTTTACATTTCTGCACTAGGACTCTAGGGTGCGTTAGATCCCACAAGTCTAGGTGTTTGGATACGTTCCAGTACTTCCGACCCGATTGGATCTTCGGGTAGTTACCTAATCGGATCATGGTGATTCCGGTTATGGCGTTAACCTATTGAGTAACGCCGGTAGGTGTGTGGTCCGGAGAATACGAGGTCGTGTCCTAGGGCCGGACTACATGGAAACTTGGGTTGCCGGGGGTAACTTGAGTCACCGCGTATCGATGGACAGAGAACGGTGTCAAGCCGTGAGACTTCGTGTTTACGTCTAGGAGTCGTGGGTTAGTTACCATGTTGGTGACGATATAAACCCGTGGAATTAGTTACCGAGATTGTAAGGGCCATGTGTTGTGTTTGTATTAGTGGTGTTGCGCGATAGATAGATCGAGTTTCAATCGAGAGCATGTGCCGAAGTGCCTTCGTTTCCATTAATCGCTTTCTCATTCTTTTGGCTAATGCTTGTGTGTTGTGGGTTCGACACGACGTGGTAGTGCGTGATCGACCGTTTATTGTATTGATTGTTATTTTGGGGTTTTGGGGACGGGAATATCTTGATGCTAGATAGACTAGCAGCCTCAGTGGTGAGCCGTCTCGCTGCGTGATCTTAGATCGCTCATTAGACTCTTTTTGTGTTTTTCAGGTTTAGCAGCGACGGACGCGGGAGATCCTCGGTGTATTCTCGGTATTGCTTTTGGCGGGGTTTTGATTCAACTTTTTTGGGATTTTATTTCGGTTCGGCTTTTGGTACCATTAGTACCATTTTGTGTTACAACACGATATTTGTATTTATGAATGGCAATTGTTTTGTAAAGACTGTTAAACGTTGTACGTAATGTTTGATTACTCAGAAATGAATATGTTTCCCTGATATTGTGTTTAGTCCGAACCGACACAACTCATGAAAATGGTACAAGTTGCAAAGCTTTGTATCATGGAAGTGAGGATAGCGGGGTCAAAGACGGGTTAGTGCGAGCCTTTGTCTCAAACCGATTTGTCTCTGGCTTCATCTTGTGACAAACCTTTTCTGTTTGACTTGCTCGGGTTCGACTTGGTCATGTTCTTGTTTGATTGTTGACCGGTCAGCTTGTCGGTCAGCGGATAATGGGAAAGGGGCGTTACAAAAAGGTGGTATCAGAGCATGGTTCGTCATGGGTTTCAAAGCTGTTCATTTTCTGAGTGTTTTCCGTGTTTTATCGAGTCAAAATTGTGTCTTACCCAAGCATCCATTAGGAAACCGAGCCGCGTTCGTAAATTCGGGGTTGGGATGGTGTCTGAATTTGTATTATTTGTACTAATGTTTATCTACTTTTTTGTTTGCAATCAGCAGCAGAGTGTCCCTGGACGGATTGTGTGTGGGTGTGTGTTCATAGTGTGGGATATCAGCGAGCAGTATGAGTCCTCACCGGATGACTACGAAACAATATCGGGATCAGTTAGATCAACATCCGTATTGGGAGCATCACATTGATGAGCAGATGGCGATATTTGGGGACGTTCTAAGCAGCAAATTAGACTGTACCATCAGCAGGATCCACAACTAGGGTTGCTTCATACACCACTTGATAGGTCGGCATCATCATCACCCGGCTCTACCAAGCCACTCTCTGCGACTGAGCCATTATCTGAGGCTGAGCCGATGTCCGAGTCGGATACACGATTTGAGTCCGTGACACCGCCAGGCACACCGCCGACCGAGCCAGTTGCATCACCAGAGATCCGATCAGCAGACACGATGGACTCGCTACCAGCGATGCCTGCATATCGGGCGTGTAGCGCATGCAGAGTTCAGGGTTTCCACTTGTACTGGTGTCCACGACCCATCGATCCACGTTATCGTGAGCCATACTAGCCGGTGCCAGGTCCTTATTACTGTCAGGTGTGGCATGTATGGTCACCTCGCACCGATTTGTCCGATTGCGGGACCAGGATAACGTATGTCTAACGTAGAGCTCATTCCGCAACCCGTCAATCAGCCACCAGTCGCCCAGTTACCTGTAGCGCAGCCGCCACTAGTTCAGCTGCCGAGCCCATCGAGGACTTGCAGGAGGTGTGGAGACGGGGGACCGTAGGTCTCGCTCAGCGCCAGTAGTTTGCCAGATATGATGAATGCAGGGTCATCGTGCGTCCGAGTGTTTTCAGGATCTTTCTTCGGAGTCTGTTTCCTTGTGTCAATTGTGTGGTGCTTTGGAACACCAAGCACCAGCTTGTTACCATGGGCCACGCACAGCGCCCGTTACCGTCTGTCAGCTTTGTGGTCGCTGGGAACACGTTGCACGTTTATGACCGACGGTAGAGCCGCTGCGAGTTGGAGCACCGTCCAGAGATGCACACCCACCACATCCTCCCGGCACACCTGCCAAGGGTTACCACCGCGAGCCGCGATGCCGTTTGTGTTGGGAATTCCGGTCGTGTTGGGGCTGTTAGGGTTAAGATAGTTAGGCCCAGGTAAGTAAGGGCTCTAACTCGTTGTTTGGTGTGTGTAGATCGTCTTGTGATCGTCTCTGACGATTCGGTTGCGTGTAATGGTGTTTCTCGTGGGACGGATTGGTTGTTGGATCGCCTAGGTTCTAGGGTTCGTTGTATTGAAATTACCAACCTCGTTCTTACCTTGAACTGGCAGCGGAAATTGGTGAACGAGATCAGTAAGCGACTCAGATGCTTCACCTCTACCAGATACACACGCACACAAACCTGGAAACCAGGATGCTAGTGCCGGATCTTTGGGATCACTGAGTTTTGGTGTTTCTGCTTTCTCTGTCAAGAAAAAGACGACAGCTCTATATCTCTAGGTCGAAACTCTAAGTTATTATTAAGACCTAGAATCATACTTAACGGGCCAACTTGTTTACGTCACAAATCGAAACGTCTGTTTCGAAAACCCGATATGTGTCGACCGATACACATACTATGTCGATCGACACAACACCATTTTATCGATATTAATGTGTATCCAATACACATTAACATGATCATTACCATAATGATCATCCCCATATTTAAGCTTCCAGTTTGCTTAGGTGTGTGACCCTATAGGATCATATAATACTGGCAGTAAGTCAACAACTTACAGATTGCAAGAGGCTTCTAGCAAAACATTGCAACCGCCCAGTATTATACGAATGTCTGATCTCGACACACAACTATCATCAGGAGTGAGTACAAGTGTGATTTCAGGACACTATCCCAACAATCTCCCACTTGTACTGGAATCATCAATTCCTATAATCCTTTTGTCTCTATATCTCGATTTGGCATAAGGCAATATTAGTGTCATCCTTATTAAGCCAACATCTTGTTTATCGAACTCCTGATCTTATACCGAACATTACAAACAACTGAACTACAGTTCGTTTGAGTGCGGCTACACATTTTCTCAGTATCAAATCTTCGATAGGCCCTGAGATATTTATCTCCCGTTATTCAGGAGGGACAAATCCCATCTTGTTCTATCCCTGTTCCTATATACACTTCATGATACACCTGAACAATGCCGTTATAGCCGCCAGTTACGGGTCGACGTTTGACAAGGTCAAAGTGTACCAATTCATATGCAAGAAAGCATGATGAACTCAGGTCTAAGGACTATACTCTATAGTCGTAATGAGAATCTCTTATGACACAGATATAACTATCTTGTAGACTTCTCATTAGTGGGTCATGTCCGATCATATGTTCACCAACATATATCTATGTGACTGACTGTGATACTCATATCATTGACTCCATGAAACTTAGTCAACAGTCACCTCACAAGCTAGTCTCTCGCAGTTGTCAGTGTCCCATTTTGACAACCTTGACTAGGGACAAAACATAATTTATGTCATATACAACTTATAGGGTTTCATGATCAAGTCCTCAACTTGATGACCTATAACATGACATAAACTTATTTTGGGACCATTATTTAGATTACAATAAATAATGCTGAAATCAAATTTCATTAAACATTTCCAAAAGTATGTTTACAAGAGCATCTTATTATAACTAAAATAAAACTAAAACTCTCACTAGAATCAAGATTACATCTTAAGATCTCTAATGCCCACAGCAGTAGTATGGAACTCATGCTTGGGCCTTGGGAGTGGCTTAGTCAGAGGATCAGCGACATTCTCGTCCGTCGGAACTCGGCTGATCTTCACATCACCTCTATTGATGATATCACGAATCAGGTGATATCTCCTCTCTACGTGTTTGGACTTCTGGTGTGACATGGGTTCTTTTGCTTGAGCAATGGCTCCATTTTTATCACAAAACAAAGCCACTGGCTCCAAGATACTAGGAACCACACCAAGTTCAGTCATGAACTTCTTGATCCAAACAGCTTCCTTTGCCGCTTCTGAAGCAGCAACATATTCAGCTTCCGTCGTGGAATCAGCTACGGTATTCTGCTTAGAGCTCTTCCAGCTCACTACACCGCCATTTAGACAGAAGACATATCCAGATTGTGATCGGAAATCGTCTCTGTCCGTCTGAAAACTCGCATCGGTGAATCCATTCACCACAAGTTCTTCACTTCCTCCATATACCAAGAACTTATCCTTGGTATGTCTCAAATACTTGAGAATATTCTTGACAGCTGTCCAGTGAACTTCACCTGGATCAGATTGGTATCTACTCGTCATGCTTAGCGCGTAAGCTACATCTGGACGAGTGCAGAGCATGGCATACATGATAGATCCTATTGCAGAAGCATAAAGAATCCTATCCATGCGCTCTCGCTCAGCATGTGTCGCCGGACACTGCTTCTTGCTGAGACTAATGCCATGAGACATTGGTATGAAGCCCTTCTTGGAATCATGCATCTTGAATCTGTGCAACACCTTATCAATATAAGTGTCCTGGCACAATCCAATCAGCCTGTTGTCTCTATCTCTGTAGATTCTGATTCCAAGAATGTACGCTGCTTCTCCCATGTCTTTCATGGAAAAACAACTTCCGAGCCAAGTCTTAATAGACTGAAGCAACGGAACGTCATTACCGAGAAGAAGTATGTCATCGACATACAGTACAAGAAACGCAATTCTGCTCCCACTAGTCTTCTTGTATACACATGATTCTTCCTCGTTCTTGATGAAAACAAATTGTTTTACTGCTTCATCAAAACGAAGATTCCAACTCCGTGATGCCTGCTTCAATCCATAAACGGATTTATGAAGCTTGCATACCTTTCTAGCATTCTTAGGATCTACAAAACCCTCAGGCTGTGTCATATACACATCCTCTTCCAGAATTCCATTCAGGAAGGCGGTTTTGACATCCATCTGCCAAATCTCATAATCATAATAAGCGGCAGTTGCTAGAAGAATCCGAATGGATTTAAGCATAGCGACTGGGGAATAGGTTTCATCATAGTCAATACCATGAATTTGCTTGAAACCTTTAGCCACCAACCTAGCCTTGTAAATTTGCACATTACCATCCACGTCAATCTTCTTCTTGAAGATCCATTTACACTCAATGGCTTTCGCACCATTAGGTAAATCGACCAAGGACCATAGTTGGTTTTCTGACATGGATCCCATTTCGGATTTAGAGGCTCCAAGCCACTTTTCGGAGTCCGGGCCCATCATTGCTTCCACGAAGTTTGCAGGTTCGTCACTTTCAATGATCATCAGATCATTGGAATTGGTCACGAGAAATCCATAGTATCTCTCGGGTTCGTGACGGATCCTTCCGGATCTGCGAACTTCAGGCTTCACAGGCGTGGGCTCCACAAAACTTTGAGGGTCCAACTGCTGCTCTTCCTCAGCAGGTTGAGCAGTCTCCTGTGCATCTTGAATTTCTTCGAGATGTACTTTACTGCCACTGTTTTTCTTAGAAAGAAATTCCTTCTCAAGAAAAGAACAGTCCCGAGCAAAAAATACTTTGTTCTCAGATTGGTTGTAAAAGTAGTATGCCTTGGTTTCCCTAGGATAACCAACGAAGTAGCATTTATCTGATTTTGGGTGCGAGCTTGTCAGAGATTAAACGTTTGACATAAGCCTCACAACCTCAAACCTTCAGGAAAGACAGACTAGGAATGTTCCCAGTCCACAATTCATGTGGTGTCTTTTCCACTGATTTAGATGGCACCCTATTTAGTGTAAACGCAGACGTTTCTAGAGCGTATCCCCAAAAGAATAATGGAATATTTGAATGACTCATCATAGACCGAACCATATCCAATAAGGTTCGATTCCTCCTCTCTGACACTCCATTCCATTGAGGTGTTCCAGGAGGAGTGAGTTGTGAAACAATTCCACACTCGCTCAGATAGTCACTGAACTCTTGGCTCAAGTATTCTCCTCCGCGATCCAACCGCAGATCTTTGATACTTTTGCCAAGTTGGTTCTGTACTTCATTCTTGAATTCCTTGAATCTATCAAAGGATTATGACTTGTGTCTCATCAAATAGACGTAGCCATACCTACTGAAGTCATCAGTAAAGGTAATGAAGTACTTGTAATTTCCTCTGGCAGCAGTGCTCATCGGCCCACAGACATCAGTATGAACAAGGCCCAATAAGTCACTGGCCCTTTCATTTGGTTTGTTGAAAGGGGCCCTAGCCATTTTGCCCATCAAGCAAGATTCGCATTTCTCACATGATTCAAAATCAAATGAGCCCAGAATCCCATTTCGATGGAGTCTCTGGATGCGTTTCTCATTGATATGGCCCAAACGACAATGCCATAAGAAAGTCGGGTTTTCGTCATTTGACTTAAACCGCTTTGTATTTATGTTAAAGACATGCATTTCTTGGTTTAAGACATATAACCCATTATCTAATGGGGCGCTACCATAAAACGTACCATCACGATTAAAAGAACAAACTTTATTCTTAACAGCAAAATCAAAACCTTCCAAATCCAAAACGGAAACTGAAATTATGTTTCTGCTAATCGCAGGTACAATGTAGCAATTATTCAAAGCTAAAACCATGCCCGAAGGTAAAGACAAATCGTAAGTGCCTACGGCCAGTGCAGCAACCTTAGCTCCATTCCCGACCCGTAGCTCCACTTGTCCTTTCTTCAGTGTTCTACTGTTTCTTAGTGCATGCATATTAGTACAAATATGAGCACCGCAGCCGGTATCCAATACCCACGAAGTAGAACTAGAAGACATAACATTAAGTTCGATAACATAAATACCTGAGTCAGACGCATCATACGTCTTCTTCAGCTTCTTGTAATCTTCCATGAACTTCTTGCAGTCTCTCTTCCAATGCCCTAACTGCTTGCAGTAGTTGCATTTGTCCTCAGGAGAAGGCCCGGATTTGGGCTTTGGCTTGGGCATGTCCTGACTCTCAGTCTGGACAACTTGGGCCTTTCCCTTATCCTTCTTAGGTTTCTTAAACCTTTTACCCCCTTGTACCATTAGTACACTGGGAGTTGCCTTCTTGAGATTCGGCTCTGCTGTCTTTAGCATGCCGTGCAACTCAGTCAATGTCTTAGTCATGTTTTGCATGTTGTAGTTCATGATGAACTGATCAAAACATGACGGCAAAGACTGCAGAATCATGTCAGTGGCTAGCTCCTGGCTAATGGCACAGTCCAGTTTCCCCAGGTTATCAATGTAACCCATCATTTTAAGGACATGAGGACTTACTGGACTGTCCTTAGCCAGCTTGCAATCCATGAGAGATTTAACCGTCTGGTATCTCTCTGTGCGAGCTTGCTCCTGAAACAAAGCTTCCAGGCTGTTAATCATCTCAATTGGTGACATCACGTTCTCATATTGCTTCTGCAGCTCAGAGTTCATAGTCACCAGCATTAGACAATTAACGTCTTTGACATCAGGTGAATGCTTATCATAAGGATTCTTATCTGCCTGCGTGGCATTGGAACGTGGCCTCTCGGGGAGAACTCTTTCAAGGACATATTCCTTGTTCTCCTGCCTGAGAACTATTCTCAGGTTCCGATACCATTCCAAGAAATTAGATCCATTTAACTTGTCCTTCTCAAGGACGGATCTCAGCGAGAAAGTGTTGATGTGAGTTGAAACAGACATAGCTGTAATTAAAAGAGGTAGAGATTTTAGTTATAATGCTCAAGGAAATGAGAATTCTTATCTAATAAGAAAACTCGCATTGTATTCAAAACTATGTTTCCTCAGATGAATACAATGAGCCAAGATCCATACTTCACCAAAATCTGAGTGGGCGACTCGCCATCACCCAAACTTTAGTTATCTAGGTAAGCAAATCATTGCTAATTGTACCCAATACAACTCTTGGTCGCAGATGAGAAAACTATGTCTAATCCACTCTGATGTCTCTGGGCCCAGAACTTCTGATAGCCTAGTCAAGTAAAACCAATCTCTTATGTCTTGTGATCACTGACAGTCGCACTACAAGTCTATCAATGATCACCTGTCTTACTCATGTAGTTGTGGATACCAAGGACCCCAAGGCTATCCAACAACGAAACAAGTCTTGACAGTAGACAAGATCGGGCAGGACATCAAGATCACTTGATATTTAGTTGAGGAAAAGAACTATTTAATCTTGATGTATATCCAATATACATCCAAGAAGTTATTAAATTTATTAAAACATTCAGTCTTATTAAGTTTTAGGTTCATCTAGAACTTTAGGATTAAATTTGGTCTGGTATTTACAAATTTGAGGTCCAACCATCAAGTTTGCGATTGGTGTGTCGATCGATGCCAAACATTTTCATCGGTCGACACAACCCAATTTAAACCGGTCTTCGATAACCGGTCAAACCGGATCGAATTTCCTTAACCGATTCAATCTAATTGAACCGGTCCGGTTTAATGGTCCATATCGATCGTCACGCAACTCTATGTCGATCGACATTACCCAACCAGAACCAAATTGGTTAACAAACTTAACCATGCGAGATAATTGATTCAATCCAATTGAACCGATCTATCGATTCGCATAGTCTGCGTCGACCGACACACCCAGTGTATCGACCGACACAAAACGATCTCCAAGACCGAGTGAGCGTTTTCGCGGTGTGTCGACCGAAACAAGATTAGTGTCGATCGACACTATGCTACAAACGTCAAAATCTTTTGCGAGTTTTCGTAGTGTGTCGACCGACACAAGATTAGTGTCGATCGACATCATGCGACAAACCCTAAAAATTTTATTATGCGTTTCGCGGCGTGTCGACCGACACAAGCTTAGTGTCGATCGACACAGTGCGACAACAGTAGTTCGTCGTTTTCAACAGAGACTTTAATCCGAGATTAATTTCTATAAAACACGATTCAACAGGCAATTAACTAATCAAATTCATCAGTATTCGATTTAAATGCCTTAGATTCAATAGACTAAACCCTAATTGCTCTGATACCACTGTTGGATCGCCTAGGATCTAGGGTTCGTTGTATTGAAATTACCAACCTCGTTCTTACCTTGAACTGGCAGCGGAAATTGGTGAACGAGATCAGTAAGCGACTGAGATGCTTCGCCTCTACCAGATACACACGCACACAAACCTGGAAACCGGGATGCTAGTGCCGGATCTTTGGGATCACTGAGTTTTGGTGTTTCTGCTTTCTCTGTCAAGAAAAAGACGACAACTATATATCTCTAGGTCGAAACTCTAAGTTATTATTAAGACCTAGAATCACACTTAACGGGCCAACTTGTTTAAGTCACAAATCGAAACGTCTGTTTCGAAAACCCGATCTGTGTCGACCGATACACATACTGTGTCGATCGACACAACAACATTTTCTTGATATTAATGTGTATCCAATACACATTAACATGATCATTACCATAATAATCATCCCCATATTTAAGCTTCCAATTTGCTTAGGTGTGTGACCCTATAGGATCATATAATACTGGCAGTAAGTCAACAACTTACAGATTGCAAGAGGGTTCTAGCAAAACATTGCAACCGCCCAGTATTATACGAATGTCTGATCTCGACACACAACTATCATCAGGAGTGAGTACAAGTGTGATTTCAGGACACTATCCCAACATTGGTAACCGTTAATATGTAGACTTCGACGGACCTACGTATCTAAAACTCTATGTGGTGAATATATGCTTTAGTTTTGTAGTTGATGTGGAGTATTTCGGTTGTCGTTTTGAGTAGCGGAGTGGTTATATTGCATACTCATGATGGTTGTGAATGCAATATAGTTACGATGTGAAAATGATGATGGTCCGAGTAAACGGTTTCCATTCGAACCCTGAGAGACAACTGCAATCACCGATTTGCTGGATTGATTGTGTGTAATTGATTGCCTTGCTAGATTATTAGAATTATGAATTGTTGTGATTGCTGGCTAGGTTGCTAGCATTGCGTTTATTTTATCGCTAAGGTGTTAGCCTGATTGATGCATTGTTTGAGTCGTAAGGTTCCTCGAAAGCTTTTTTTTTAATTTAAAGTGTTGAGCTAACTCGAGACTGGTTGTATTCGACCGTCAATTCATGAGAAAGCAGAAGTATAGAATATCATTACTTAATCATGAGTAACCGTTGGGTACATGATTAACTAACTATATCTCTATGAGGATGTGATATCGAGGGATGGATTGGTTTGAATTTCACCGCTCCGTTGGAAGATGTTGAATTGAATGCAAGTCGGAATGGACGATGCGATACGAATACGAGACCGAACCCGAACCCGAAAGCGAGATGGAGTGTAAAGCGGCTGCAAGACAAGTTGACCTGGGAAGTGAAGCAGTTGGTATAGGTCGTTAGTGGAAAATGTATCAGTGCAAGGAAACTGGAAGAATGAAGCTGCTGGTATGATGAGTTAGCGAAAAGATTGGAGGTAACGTCAACGACAGTGTGGAAACCAGAGTTAAGCGATCGGTATGAATTGGAATGGAGGTTTAGCAAAGTCGGATACAAACATCATAATTCTTGAGGAGAGTTCGGGAAGGAAGAATCAGTAGCGGAAACATAATGGGGTTATTGGTACGGATGAAGTTGGAGCTATAGAGATGTCAGGTTTTGATATACAGATTCTTGAAGAGTGTCTCGGGAAGACAAACCAATATCGGGAAAGATGTGGAAGTCGAAGCAAAGTGGGGAAGTCAGGAGTGAGAATCAGAGCAAAGTAAATATTTGTGGACGATCGAGGTTCAAGGAGGATAAGTTAAAGCGAGAAGTGACACAATAAAGCGGGACCGGAGGTCGAGAAACGAAGCTATAGTTAAGTTGGTGAAATAAAGAGCAAGTGAAGAAGTACCGTCAAGATCAGGAATCGGGTAATGAAATGGCAGCCGAATGAGCAGTACGGAGGACAATGGAAAGTTCGGGATGGGATAGTGAACAACCAGAGAAAATGAGAAGTAGATTCGGAGTTTCAAAGGTCAAGTAACGAGACGTTGGTTTATGAGAACAGAGCAGCATAAGGACGTGGTGAAACAACTTGCGGAGTTTGGTGCGGATTCAAAGTCTGTTAGTGACGGAGAATTCGGGGACCGAATTCCTGTAAGTGGGGAAGAATGTAATACACTATTTTCAAAAATATGGTCAACGGGCAGAAGAAAAGTCAACAGGGACAAAATTGTAATTTTGCCAAACACAGGGGCAAAATCGTAATTTTGACAAAGTTCGAGACGGAAGCAGAGATGGGCCAAATTTTCTTGTTTTAAAACATAAAGAACATTTGCAAGACTAGAATTGGAAGAAACGGAGCAGAAACGGGTTTTTCGGCTTATCGGAGTAAAAACCGACTAAACCGAGAAAACTTCAGAAATTTATAACCGGAGCTAGAAAACTCTAAATGAGGTGATTCAAGTTGCTAAATTCATCTAAAATCATGTAGAATCATATTTTGGAGGTTTTGGGATTTAAGGGAATAATGGAGTATTTTCTAAACCAATGATCGCGAAACCGAGGAAACCTGGAAGAAATTGCAAGATGGGTTTAGAAAGGTATTGGGCCGGTTTTGGGCTTGATTTTGTGGATAAGAAGAAGCTCCAGAGACAGGTGTCTCACCACCAGGTCGCCAACCTCTCCTCTTGAGGTGTCAAACCCATATGAAGCAAAGACTTATTCATCCCATTTCACCAAAAACTCATTCTTGGTGTATCTCTCTCTCTCTCTCAACACAATTCACGACCAAAAGCTCTCCCTTCTCTCCAAGTTCATCCAGAGAACCCAGAAATTCATCCCTTCCTCTTGATGATTCAACAAAAACCTCAAGAACACCATAGTGTTCATAATACCTTCTATCACTAAAAATCCCATAACTCTCTCAATATAAACCCTAATCCACTTCTGCAAGCCCAGTGGACTCCTCTCTCCCTCCTCTACAACCGCTAGTCATCCAAACATGACCGCCATCGCCGGAGCTTACCGGAAACTGACCGGAAAGCTGCCGCGGTTAGGCTTTTGGCGGATCTCTCTCATCCTTCATCATATCTGAACGTTTTAAAGCCATGGATGGATATATCTCCTCTTTCCGATCAGTTTGATGGGTGTATCGTCGTCTGAGTAGCCGAAAAAGGGGTGAACCGACCGGTCAACGCCGGAGAAGTCTCCGGAATTCTTCCCGGCGTCTCTCTCCTCCGCCGGTTCACTGGTGTTGGTTTAGCATTGGGTTGGGATTGAAATAAAGTTGGTTTGGTTTGATTTGAGTCGGTTTAGGTTAACCGGTCAACGGTTGACTCCAAACCGGTTTAACCAAACTGGTTCAATTTAGACCGGTTTCAGTTGGTTTGGTTCGATTGAAGTGGTTCAGAGTGGTCAACCGGTTCTAGATTGGTCAAAGTCAAAGTCAATGGTCAATGACCAAAGTCAAAGTCAACGCCGGTCAACGCCGTGGTCAACGCGTTGACTCCAGCCGGTTTTGCACTTGCGGTTTGTATTCGGGTATTCGGGAGGTTCGGGTTTAGTTCAGGGTCTCCGGGAGTCGTATCCGCATCCGTGCCGTTCATTCCGATCAACCACTGTGAGTCGGCTCAAACATCGTAGATGGAGCATATAGAACGGGAAATGAAAAACCGTAGAATTAAGTAATTGCATACCCGAGTTGAGACTAATTGATGTTTGATGACTAAAGTGACTGAATATCGGTAAACTGGTTAGGGTTCAAGACACATACTAAGATTATAACATTAAACGGATTAAACTTGTTGTGTGCCGCTAGGTTGCTAGTAACGTTGAATGGTGCTTTCATATAGCCGTGGTGGGATAGGGATGTATATGCATATATATATGTATGAAAGAACGATACCGAATGTACGTATATACGGGAAGTATGACGGAATTACAAGATGTAATTAAACCTAACAAATGTATAGCGTATGAAACGGTATCGAGAGTCGATTCGTTGAAGGTTAAACAACAGTAAATGAATTAAGTAATGGAAATATGAGACGTCGGGGAGATTAGTAAGCTGCTAGCTCTAAACCGACGGATCGAGAATTTAATAAAAGATACTTGGAAAAGTAAGAAAAAGGGAAAGTGATGTGATTGGTGTGCCGTCTACGAATTAGCAATCCGCTATTCCAAAGTAGCGGATGTTAATGAGATGTGGTCCGTCTACGGATTAACAATCCGCTAATCCAAGGTAGCGGACGTGAATTGGTTAAAAGATTGTAGAAACCCTAATAGGCATGGTTGATGTGGTGATGGTACTATTGTGTGATTGTGAGATTGTTGCATTGAGCTTTCTGTGCAGGCCCATTAGATCGTCTCGGTGTTGGACCGAGCGATCCGTGTGGTTACTTAACTTGGTCACGGGACCGGTTAAGTCGTGGTTGCTGACTCGGTGTGGTGCCGAGTCAGAGCGGTGGTGTTGGTGTGTGTGTGTGTAGACTTGCGGGACGTGGTGTTGGGATTGATGTTGAGTATTGATTGAGACTGCTTGCTAGAGTCCAAGCGAGTCTGCGTGTTTACATTTACGCACTAGGACTCTAGGGTGCTTTAGATCCCGCAAGTCTAGATGTTTGGATACCTTCCGGTACTTCCGACCCGATTGGATCCTCGGGTAGTTGCCTAATCGGATCATGGTGATTCCGGTTATGGCGTTAACCTACTGAGTGACGCCGGTAGGTGTGTGGTCCGGAGAATACGGGGTCGCGTCCTAGGGCCGGACTGCATAGAAACTTGGGTTACCGGGGGTAACTTGAGTCACCGCGTATCGATGGACGGAGAACGGTGTCCTAGTCGTGAGACTTCGTGTTTACGTCTAGGAGTCGTGGGTTAGTTACCATGTTGGTGACAATGTAAACCCGTGGAAGTTACCGAGATTGTAAGGGCCATGTGTTGTGTTTGTATTAGTGGTGTTGCACGATAGATAGATCGAGTTTCAATCGAGAGCATGTGCCGCAGTGCCTTCGATTTCCGTTAATCGCTTTCTAGTTCTTTTGGCTAATGCTTGTGTGTTGTGGCTTCGACACGAGGTGGTAATGCGTGATCGACCGTTTATTGTATTGATTGTTATCTTGGGATTTTGGGGACGGGAATTTGTAGATGCTAGATAGACTAGCAGCCGCAGTGGGGAGCCGTCTCACTGGGTGATCTTAGATCGCTCATTAGACTCTTTTTGTGTTTTTTAGGTTTAGCAGCGACGGACGCGGGAGATCCTCGGTGTAGTCTCGGGATTGCTTGTGGCGGGGTTTTGATTCAACGTTTTTGGGATTTTATTTCGGTTCGGCTTTTGGTACCATTAGTACCATTTTGTGTTGCAACACGATATTTGTTTTTATGAATGACAATTGTTTTGTAAAGACTGTTAAACGTTGTACATAATGTTTGATTACTTAGAAATGAATATGTTTCCCTGATATTGTGTTTAGTCCGAACGGACACAACTCATGGAAATGGTACAAGATGCAAAGCTTTGTATCATAGAAGTGAGGATAGCGGGGTCAAAGACGGGTTAGTGCGAGCCTTTGTCTCAAACCGATCTGTCTCTGGCTTCGTCTTGTGACAAACCTTTTCTGTTTGACTTGTTCGGGTTCGACTTGGTCATGTTCTTGTTTGATTGTTGACCGGTCAGCTCGTCAGTCAACGGATAATGGAAAAGGGGCGTTACAGCTCGTGTTAGGTTCAATAATATTGTAGATGCACTATAAAAAAGAGGTTTATTGCATCACTTAATTAGTATCAAAAACTTAAGCGATACTAAACTAAATCACTTATGAATAAATAATATAAAATATGTGATTAACATCATTTATAATAATTGATATTGTTTTTTTACATATTTGGCATCAATTCCGTATAACTGAGACAAATTTATATTAGCTTACGTCACTTATACAAAACTGATTCAAAAATATGAATTCAAGTCAACTTGTTAATTGATATATTTGCAAATTTGAATTAACATCACTTGTAATAACAAAGGTTGTGAATGGTGATGGGTGTAAAAACGGTTTTGTTGAAAAGAGGGACGGATTTAAAAATTTTCACTAATCAATAACAAAATTAGTTAATACGCGTTTCTTCGTGAAAAACGCACTTAATTTTTTTTTTTTTTTTTTTGTTCATGGACACTTAAAAAAGGTACTTGTTGGTCTACATCATGATTAACCATGTGGTCGCGGATCAATACCGCAGCAGAGTAAAGTTATTGTTTTTATTAGTTTATGATTTCGTCTTATATTTATATTTGGGATGTGTATATATTGGAAATTATTGCATACATATCACGTATGCATAAATTATTTTTAAAGTAACTTTTTGTCCGAAAAACAGAAAACTTGTGAAGCTTTTTAACCTTTTGTTTGAATTCTGTGAATACCAAAATATAACTTAAATACCTCTGTAATGTTGAAAGTAAAAAACCATACTGTAAATATATATACACCACAAATGTTAATACATAATAATATTATAAATATTTCATATATGTTCATGCAAATTCTATTTACTAGATAATTGAGTGCACAACACCTAGAGTTGAGATTTTAACCCAAAAAACAAAAAATGGTTAATTTTGGTTATCATTATACCAAATTTAATCAAAATTTATAAAATTATAAAAGCGAACTGAATTAACCGAACTAACTGAATATATACAAATGGATCTGGTTTAATCAAATTTAACCCCAAAAATTGATTAATTTTGGTTATCATTATAAATAATTAAACTAACTGAGAACTGAAACGAACCGAAATTTATTCAATTAATTTCGGTAAAATTTTTAATAACTAAATTATCCGAATAATCGACTAAACAGACTTGAACTAATCAAACTTGTACCCTTCGCAATTGAACCATATTATAGACGAAAATCGCCTTTTCCGCACAAAAGTACATTTTATCATTAACTTTTACTTTAAATAAACTGGATATTAAAATTCATTAACACTAAATTACAATTTAATTTTAAAATAGGATATACCGAATTATTTTTTATATATGAAAATTATTAAAACCGAATCGAATCGAGCTCAAAGTAACCGAATTTATCTAAAATTAGCCGAATCAACCAAATTCACACAAATAAACCATATTAATAAAAAAAAATTCTAAAACCGCACTTGTACCGCAAATCATTTTTCATTAATCAATATGTATTCCGCACCGCTTAACATATACAAACCGCACTTGTCCCGCAATCCGCAAGTACTGGAGTTGAACCGCACCGCACTCTAAAACCGCTTTTCCCGCACAACTAAAACCGCGGTCACCATTCAGACATCTTTGAAAAACGGTTGCTGATAAATTTTTATCAGTATATAATTCAAACCAGTATTAGTTTGTTATCAATTTATAATAAACTTAAACCATACATAAATAGTCATACCTGGATTTTGCAAACATAAATTTGTTGTTAAAACCTTAAAATCGGATATCCGATTTTGAAATTTTCTATTACCCGGATCCGGATCCGGATCCGGTTCCGTCAGATCCGGATCCGCTTGTCCGGATATCCATTTTTTCTGAGCGGATTAAGAGCGTTTACCGGATCAGATCCGGATACTGGATAATAATCCCAGGCCTAATATTATTGACTCTTAAAATAAATATTTTTATCAAGATTCCCATTTAAAAAGTAGAACAACATCACCCTTTCTTTTCCTTAAAAAAAAAAGAAAAGTTAATTAATAATTTGTCCCAAAAAAAAAGTTAATTAATAATAAAATAAGAAATCACCTATAAAGAAATCACCACTTTCAGAGTTTATTGGGCTAATGGGCCTTAACCTTTATTTCGGATATCAAACGACGTCGTAACCTTTTTGCGAGTGGAGGGTAAACGCGAATCACGAACGGCCACGTCGTTCTTTTTATTACCAGTGATCCGTACCCGTATCACCAATTGTTGGGCTAAAGGGCCTCACGTTTCCTTTAATTCAAACGGTATATCGTATTTGAACATCTTTAAATGTGGATCGTGAAAAGCCACGTGGTATCTGAGCCGGGTCGGATCTTGAACAAAGTAAAGTATATGGGTCGGCGGTTCCGGGTTGATCTCCGGCAATGACTGCGACGCGTCACTAATGGAGATACATTCCTCGCCGATGTCTTCGTCGTCATCGCTATCGCCTGATGAAGAAGGCGATCTTCGAAATCTACTCGATGAATCGGATTCTCAAATCGACCGTTTTCGTGGAAGTGACGAGATTCCTCTGTCTTCCAGCGACGCGGCAGAGCAACGACCTACCTTCGACGTGGAGAGTCTCCGATCACGTTTAAGATGGATTTTCAAGCTCAATCTCACTAAACGACAGTACATTGTTATCTTCCTCCCTCTAGTCCTCGTCTTCGTTTACCTATCTACCGATTTTAGCAATTACTTCTTCTCCGTCAAAGTTCCAGATTCTGTATTTCGGCCGAATACTGGGACGCTTCGAGCTCAGGAAACGGATCTTCAAGCCTGTATCTTCTCAGGAAGCAAGAAATCGATCTCTTCTCTATCTGGAACCACACTCTCTCGAATTCCTCTACAATCGAAGACGTGAAATCTGCAGTTTTCCGGCAGATTTCATTGAACAGGCAGATCCAAAATGCGTTACTGTCGCCACATAAAACTGGAAATATCAGTATTGACGGATCATCAAATGGTTCACCGGTGGGTAGTTGTCGGAAATTGGATCAGAAGTTGAAGGGGAGGAAGACGATTCAATGGAAGCCGAGGCCAGATAAGTTTCTATTCGCCATTTGCTTATCTGGTCAGATGAGTAATCACTTGATTTGCCTGGAGAAGCATATGTTCTTTGCAGCATTGCTGAATCGGATCCTTGTGATCCCTAGCCATAGATTTGATTACCATTACAGTAGAATCATTGATATTGATCGAATCAATACATGTTTAAGGAGGACTGTTGTGGTTTCTTTTGAGGAGTTCTGGAAGAGCAGGAAGAAGCACCATCATGTTCATATCTTTTGAGGAGTTCAACATTTGTTTGACAAACAAAATAAAATTTGTTGAAGACAAGATGATTATCAAACCAAAATGCTCCACTCATGTTTTCCACTCAACACCACTAGCATTTCTTTTTTATTATTCTTATCTATTACGATCACTTTTTAGTAGTATAAATAAGGGTGTATGTTCTTTGTAAAACTACACACGAACACAACATAATAACAAGAGCAATTTCTTTTATTCTTTCTAAGCTCAACTCTCTCTCTAGCGCAACTCTCTTTCTCCCTTACGTCCCTTATTCGTTTCATCAGCAATAATACAAACACATTTATAATATATATCACAAACACCACCCAAAATATATTCATCCGATTAATAGTTTACAACATGTTATCAGCACGACGCTCTACCGATCCGTTCATTCGCCATCCAACCGTTTCTTTGTCCACCGAATTTCCGCCCGACCAATCCCACACAGTTTTTTTATTTTACAATTTACTACCGAAAATGTGAGGTTTTAATTATTTAATTTATTTACGAAACAGTGACTCTACCGCTATTTATATTTTTGCTATGATTATCTCGGGAAGATAGGCGTTGCCTTCCCCGAATTATTCGTCGTGGTAGACTATGTCTCCTCAAATTTTTGGAGTGGTAGGAATAAAACCTCATCCTTGATCATATTTTTATGAAGTGGTAGGATAAACCTCCTCCTTCGATCATATTTTATGGAGTGGTACGATAAACCTCCTCCTTGATAATAATTTTACGGAGTGGAAGGTTATGCCCCCTCCTTGTATTTTATGATTATGATGCCTTTTTTAATTAATTTTAAATTATACTTCGAAATTTGGTGCATTAAAATTTATGAAAAATTATGGGAGATTTGTGTAAAAGGGATGGAAAAAGATTATTGTCCCTTTTTCCTTTTTTCATATTTTACCTTAATTAGACATTATTACCCTTATTATTATTTTTAAAAAATCAAAATTTAAATAATTTTTAATCTTAAAAATCAGAAAAAAGGCAAAATAAATATACACCAATCTGGATTTTTCAAAAAAAAAATTTTTGTTATTTTCGAATTTTAATATTTTTTTCTTACTTGTTCTAAAATAGTAGAACCTGAATTCTACCATATATAATACGTATTCTACCGTTTTCACTAATATCCAAACAACTTAGAATACATAATCTACCAATTGCACTATGATCCATATTTTGTAGATTGTAAACTCTACGGTTTTAACTGCATTCTAAAACTATGAAATATGATTTCTACACTTTTCACTATATTCTAAAAATTGAAACATTTTGTAGAATACGTAATCTGAAGATTTAACTTTATTCTACAATTTCGTAGAATTTATATTCTACCAATTACTCATTAATCTAACATTCGTGGAACATACAATCCACAGTTTTCTCTTTCTTCTACATTTAGTAGAATATACATTCCACGAAATCTGTTAAAAATTAGAGAAAATCTATGATCATGTTTATTATTTTTATGTTGAATATTTCGAAAATTATCTTCTTCTTTTTCAAAAAAAATCGTCTCATATTTTTTTTGACGTCCATCAATGGTTTCATTTTAATTTTGTTGTTGTTTTTGTTCTGATTGATAAATATGATTCATATCTACGTATTTTGTGATGTTCGGAAATCATGTGCCAGCAAGCGTTGGAGTTTTGATGTTGATGAAACCGTTGAAGACAAGATACGCTCGTCACAAAGGTCTAAAAAAATCAAGTGTAGCCGTTGTGGAGTTTTGGGTGACAACAAAACAACTTGTGATAGAGCAATCTAGACCAATTTCTTTCAATGTTTTCATTTATGTATTTGGTGTTCTTATCATTTTAATATTTACCTTCACTATGTTTTTATGAAACGAAACAAACTCTGCTCGTGGTAAGTTTTTGATAATGCAGAAATTTTAATATTTCTGAGCTTACTTGTTCTTGTTGTTTTATATGACCAACGTACATGATAGATTCAACTTAGTTATGATAGATACAACTTAGTTTTGATTCTCTTTTTTTTGCTTATCCCTAAACGTATGTATGTTCCACAAGAAGGATTGAAAAAGGTTTATGACGTGAAACTGAATTAGGGATTTGTCTTACAGAGTCTTTGACTACAAAACATTAATCAGTTTAGCCTTGAAGTCAGCTGCTAACGATTTGTATATATGCTTAGACTAGGTCTGTTTTGTTGATAATTTTTTTATGTCCACCAACCAATGATAAATCAGTCTGATTGCCAACTTCATCTGAGTAACTATCAACCATACCGAGTAAAGAAACTAAACTTTGCTATATAGTCTCATCATCAAGCAAAGCTTGAATCTTCCGATCATCAGTTGCATCTTTAACCTTGCTTTCTCCGAAATCGTAAACCGTGATGGACAATAAAATCTAAGAATCAGTTTAAGTTGCGGTATTGCCTGCCAAGCATTCAGTTTATAAATTAACTCCTTGAATATGTTGAGGTCGGTTTACATGCCAGTGAGAGTAAAAGTACCTCAGAGAGAATAGCTTCCATCTCATTTAACTTTTTTGAAACTTGAACACAGTACATGTCTCCTGCTGATCAAAATTTGTGAGCGCAATAAGAGAAATGGACAATAAAATCCATTATATCGTCATTAGTTGCAACCTGAAAAAAGGAGCAGTGTTATAATACATTTCAAGTTTGCAGTAGAGCTTCATCTGAAAAGCTAGCTGAAAGATAAAGTCACCCAATCCAGTAACAGATAAAGGAGCAGGTGACACCAGAGTATATGGAATAGTTACTTGATGTACATGACAATAGACAAGTACGATGCAAAGCTTTTTGTACAAACCCCGAATTGGCAAGTTAGGCTGCACAACACAGACATTGAAATGTCAATGGTCATTGACATTCTTTTATCCTGAAATCTGCAAAGAACATAGTACCTCGCGAGAAAACTGGAAATGGGCATAAGGTTTAATTATTTTTTAGACGACAACAGCTAAAAGAAAAGCAGGAGCAACAAGGGAAGACATCAAAGGAAGAAACTTACCTTGTAAATTCAATCTTCTGTCAATGAAAACTTAAAGTGTTCCTTCACAGTTGAGTCACAAAAAGAACGCACAAAATGGCTATCAAAATGTTCAGCTTCTCTAACCAGAGAAAGAACACATTTACCCAGATTTGTCACAAGCACTCTATGCAACTTCTCATACGCCTTGGCGTCTAAAACCCTGCAAAACAACAAAATCTCAGGTTATGCTCTTTCTCAAAGAAATTTTTTGATTCTCTGGTGCAAAATGGAAGCAGCATTCATCTATATTGGAAGAATAAACTAGAGAGTTAATCCCACACTGACCTGAATTAGGCTCTGGCCTCCTCTAGCAAGAGAGGGCTGTTCCGTACGACTCATCATCTATTTTCTGGCCCATTGCCACAGCCTTGAAGATAGCCGCCACAGTCTCTACTAAAACAATCGCAAGCTCCGCCTCTCCGTCATGGACCTCCGGCAACAACCGGGAGCTAACCTCGGATCCTCTTAGCTTTTCCAGAACCTTAAACGATTGTGTATCTAAACTCTCATAAAAGCCCAATGCATCAAGAAAGTAAATCATTCGCACCCACTGAAATTGGACTGTATGAGGCTTGCATGCTAACTAAGCGGAGAATGATTCTAAGCAATCCATGCAGAGATCATACAAACGTAACATATCTCCGGCTGATTCACGAGCTTCCTTGTCAGAATTGGCGGAGGAGAGGCGTTTCGGTAAGAGCGAGATCGATTTGTTGAGGACAGGTAGGAATTGCTTGACGAGGGATCGAAGGGTCAGTGTTCGGTCTTGTTTCCGGGAAGTCGATTGTAGAGCAGTGAAAGGTCGAAGGTAATCGGAGACGGAGGTGAAGACATCGTCGGCGTGGGAGGAGGATTCGATGAGAGAGAGAGAAAAGACGGACGTCATCTGAGGAGTTACAGAGAAATCTATGTGAAAAAAGAAGGCTTTTTGGTTGCTTATTGTTTTACGTAATTTTTTCTTTTTACAAATCTTTTATTTTTATATTTAACATAAGGTTATAATAGTATTTACAAAAAAAATTATACTACTCGGACATTTTTGAGTAACCAAAAGTGTATTAGGACAATAACTTCTTTTTTTCCATCCTTATTAGCCAAATTTCTCAAAAATTACTCTAATATGAATGAGTTAAATCACAATTATTTTGTTTATTGTTTTAATAATATTCTCACCATAAAATTAATGTTAAATATATTTCGGCCACATGAATTTAAATTTATGAATGACAAATTAAATAAATAAATAAATAAAGAAATATTTGTTTATACTTTTTTCACCAACGGTCATGAAGTTAATTTCAAAATATTTTTTTTTTAGAAAATTTTCGAATATTTTAAAACGGCTATGACCAGTATTTTTCAATCTATAAATACCCTTATCATTCACTCATTCTTTTCATTCAATATTTCATCTTCCATAAAAATCTCCCGAATATTTTTCTTCTAAAAAAAATGATGATTCTCATATTGTTAATTTTATGTACGGTTGCAATTTTTGTTTCTATTTATGGTATTTTTATTGAAGAATTTACTCCGGAAGAATTAATTACAATTGTTGCATTAATTTTCTATGCTTCAATTTTTTTTTATAATCTCTTTGATCATTTATGTTAATGGTTCATCTTAACATATTATCATCAAATAAAAGTGTAACGATTATTACTGTTTTTAATAATAATTTTAATTATGAATTCAAAAAAAATTGAAATTATTTAATTCTGAAAATAATAATCGATGTATTCATCATTTAAAATTCATCGATAAATTTTTGATAAAATTAAAATTAAAATTTTGAGTGGAAATTTAATTAATTTGACATTAATAAGTTGCTATTTTATCGATACAGTTATCATGTCGAATCTCGTAAAGCTTGAAATTACTGCCCTCGATATATCGAGAAAGAATTATCTGACATGGGCAAAAGGTGCAAAAATGCATCTAAAAGGAAATGGTCTTCTCAAAACCATCGATAAGACATAAACAACAACAGATGAGCAAAAGGCAAAGGCCCTGATATTTTTGTTTCACCATATCCACGATGGCTTAAAATCTGAGTACATCATAAAAGAAGATCTCGCGGATCTATGACAATCCTTGAAAGAAAGGTTCGATCACCAAAAATATGTGATCTTACCGAAAGCCAAACATGAGTGGATACACCTTCGTTTCCAGGATTAAAAAAGCGTTAGCGAGTATAATTCCGCCTTATTCGGGATCACCTTAAGGATGGTGTTATGTGGAGAGAACATTACCGATTATGATCTCATAGAGAAAACTCTCACCACATTTCATCCCGGAAATGTACTCCTGCACCAACAATATCGGGCTAATAATTACACTCGATACGCGAAATTGATGGAAGTCCTCCTCGTTGCAGAGCAAAATAATCAATTGGTGATGATGAATCACCAGTCTCGTCCAGCTGGATCGGCTCCATTCCCTGAAGCGAATGTCGTAGCATCCAACACCAACAATAACTATCGTGGGCGAGGTCGTGGACGCGGCAGAAGCCGTGGTCGAAATTATGGACGATATCGTGGACGTGGAAGGAACTTTAACACCGGAAAAAAACAATAACTTCCGAGTGAATGAAGGTGGTTTCAACGCCAGGCGAAACAATAATTTCCGAAGTAACGAAGGTGGTTTCAATCCCAGAAGGAACAATTACTTACAGATAAATAAAGGTGGTCGCGAAATAAAGAAACCGACCGAAAGTGCTTGTCAAAGATGTGGCATGAAAGGACATTGGGAACGAACATGTCGCACACCAAAGCACTTTGTCAATCTATATCAAGCGTCTCAAAAGGCCATAGTTAATAATGTCGAAACCAACTTCAACAACAATGAAGCCGGACCTTCCTTCAGTGGCCTAAATGATGATGCTTCTCTTGATATTGCGGATTTCCTTGTCGATTCAGAAAACTAAAACGGCTATGATCGATGAGACCAAATAAACTGCCAAGGAGGCTTAAAATAAATGTTTGCATTTGTATAATATGTTTGTCATGTGTGTGTGTGAAAGTGTGTTTTTCATTATAATAAAAATAAAAATAAAAATAACTTTTATATATTTATCTTACTTTATTAATACATCTATATGAATATTATGAAACAGAATGTCACAAATCGGAATTCATAATGGAGACATATGTCTGGCAGACAGTGCTACAACTCATACAATAATCAGTGATAAAAAGTATTTCTCCTGTTTCAAAATTAAAGACTCCGCTGGAAGCGTGAGTACAATTTCTGGTAATGCAAAAATATAATTGGCTATGGAAAAGTGAATTTTTCAATGCCAAAGGGAACAAAGTTTGAAATACATGATGCATTATATTCCCCAAAATCTCAACGGAATTTATTAAGTTTTTTATATATCCGCAGAAATGTATATCATGTTGAGACTATGAGTAAAAACGGTATTGAGTATCTTTGCATTACATCGGAGAAGAAATATGTATTAGAAGAATTAGAAATGTTATCCTCCGGATTATATTGCACAAAAATAAATATAACTGAATCATATGTTACAGTAAACCCGAAGCTTGCTAATACATTCAAAGTTTGGCATGAAATGCTAGGGCATCCTCGTTCAGATGAGAAAAATTGTGCAAAATTCTAATGGCCATCCGTTAAAAACAAGAAAATTTTGCAATCGAATGAGCTTTTATGTAATGCATGTTCTCAAGGAAAACTTATTACTCGGTCTTCACCAACTAAAGTTGGGAATGAATCGCCTATATTTTTAGAACGTATACATGGTGATATATGTGGGCCGATTTACCCACCATGCGGACCATTTCGATATTTTATGGTATTAATTGACGCATCTAGTAGATGGTCACATGTGTGTCTTTTGACCACAAGAAACACGGCTTTCGCAAAATTCATTTCCCAAATAATCAGGTTGAGAGCACAATTTCCTGATTTTGCAATAAAGAAAATGAGGCTTGATAACGCTGGAGAATTCACTTCAGCGACTTTTAATGACTATTGTATGTCATTGGAAATTGATGTTGATACATCCGGTTCCGCATGTTCATACACAAAATGGTATGGCTGAGTCTTTGATAAAACGGTTGCAACTTATTGCTAGACCATTAATAATGAGAAAAAACTCTCAATTTCAATATGGGGTCATGCTATCTTTCATGCAGCAGCACTACTCCAGTTAAGACCAAGTGCGTATCATAAATATTCTCCGTTACAATTAGCATTTGGCAGAGAACCAAATATATCTCATCTCCGTGTTTTTGGATATGCGGTTTATGTTCCAATAGCCCCGACGCAGAGAACTAAAATGGGGCCACAAAGGAGATTGGGCATATATATTGGGTATACGTCACCAAGTATAATTCGATACCTTGAACCGCGAACTGGTGATATGTTTACGGCACGTTTTGCTGATTGTCATTTTAATGAAGATGAATTCCCCGCGTTAGGGGGAGGATTAATAGAATCACCAAAAGATATCATATGGTGTACACAATCTTTGGCTTATCTTGATCCTCCTTCGAATCAACGGGAGATGGAAGTTCAGAAAATTGTGCACTTACAAAATATAGCAAACCAGTTACCAGATGCATTTACAGATACAAAGAGAGTGACTAAGTCATACATACCCGCTGCAAATGCTCCATCTAGAATTGAAATTCCAAAAGAACAAATTGATGGAACCATTGCTAATGAACCTAAGGTTCAATTGAAGAGGGGGAGGCCAATGGGATCAAAAGATAAAAATCTCCGAAAGAAAAAGAAGTTGGGAGAACAAAATAAAAATGTTGAAAAAGAACCACATCAAGAAAAATGTCAAGAAGACATTTGTGAAAAGGATCCTGAAAAACAAAAGAAAGATGAAAAACTCGAAATCGAACATGATCAAGAAAAATGTGAGATTTCCATTAACTATGCTCAAGATGGAAAATTATGGGCAAGACATGATATTGATGACTTGGATGGAGTATTCTTCTTTTCTGTATCTAAGGAAATTGATCATGAAATTGATGATCCGGATCCAAAATCCATATCAGAATGTCAGAAAAGACATGATTGGGAGAAATGGAAGATGGCCATACAAACTGAATTACTCTCTCTCAATAAAAGAAATGTTTTTGGACCTATTGTCACAACACCTGAAGGTATAAAACCAGTTGGATACAAATGGTTGTTTGTAAGGAAGAGAAATGAGAAAAATGAAATCACAAGATACAAAGACAGACTAGTTGTCCAAGGTTTTTCTCAAAGACCGGGAATTGATTATGATGAAACATATTCCCCAGTCATGGATGCAATCACATTCAGATACTTAATGAGCCTAGCGGCATCTAGAAATATCGAAATGTATCTTATGGATGTTGTGACAGCATATCTATATGGATCACTTGATAATGATATATACATGAAAATCCCATAAGGGTTAGAGATGCCCAAAGAATTGAATTCAAAATCTAAAGAAATATGTTCGTTCAAATTACAGCGATCTCTTTATGGATTAAAACAATCGGGACGCATGTGGTATAATCGCTTAAGTGAATACTTGCTGAATAAAGGTTACATCAATAATGCGATATGCCCTTGTGTGTTTATTAAGAAATCCTCGTCGGGATTTGTGATCATTTCTGTATATGTTGATGACTTGAACATGATTGGAACTCAAAAAGAAATTAATGATGCGAGAAATCATATGAAAGAAGGGTTCGAAATGAAAGATCTCGGAGAGACAAAACTTTGTCTTGGACTACATATAGAACACCTCCGAGATGGAATATTTGTGCATCAATCAAACTATACCAAGAAGCTCTTAAAACGTTTTTATATGGATAAAGCGAATCCTTTGAGTACTCCTATGGTAAATAGATCACTTGACGTTGATAAGGATCCATTTAGACCTTGCGAAAATGATGAAGAAATATTAGGTCCTGACGTACCTTATATGAGCGCTATCGGTGGGCTTATGTACCTTGCAAATTGTACTCGACCTGATATAGCGTTTGCTACAAACTTACTTGCAAGATATAGCTCATCTCCCACTCGTAGACATTGGAAAGGAATAAAACATATATTTCGTTATCTCCAAGGTACGATTGATTTAGGTTTATTTTATCCTAGAAACTCCGAATTTGGTCTAGTTGGTTTTGCAGATGCTGGATATTTATCAGACCCTCATAAAGCTCGTTCACAAACCGGATACGTTTTCACAATTAGCGGAACTGCGATCTCTTGGCGTTCTCAAAAACAGACATTGGTAGCAACTTCTTCAAATCATGCAGAAATGATTGCACTTCACGAAGCATGCAGAGAATGTGTATGGTTGAGATCGATAACTCATCACATTCAAGAAGCAAGCGGAATAGCCACAAAGAAAAAACCAACAAATTTATTCGAAGATAATTATGCATGTGTCACTCAACTAAAGGAAGGATATATCAAGAGCGACCGAACAAAGCATATCCCTCCAAGATATTTTTCATACATTCAAGAACTCGTGAAAAATCAAGAAGTCAACATCGAGTATGTCCGTTCGTGTGACAATTCAGCATACCTCTTTACAAAGGCGCTTCCAAGCTCAACATTCAGAAAACATATTCATAATATTGGAATGCGTCATCTACGCGATTTATGAAGATCCATCATTTTCAGGGGGAGGTTATGTTACTGTACTCTTTTTTCCTTAGACATGGTTTTTATCCCATTGGGTTTTTTCATGATAAGGTTTTTATCGAGGCAGTACATAATAGAAGATTGATAATCAAGGGGGAGTGTTGAAGACAAGATGATTATCAAACCAAAATACTCCACTCATGTTTTCCACTCAACACCACTAGCATTTCTTTTTATTATTCTTATCTATTACGATCACTTTTTAGTAGTATAAATAAGGGTGTATGTTCTTTGTAAAACTACACACGAACACAACATAATAACAAGAGCAATTTCTCTTATTCTTTCTAAGCTCAACTCTCTCTCTAGCGCAACTCTCTTTCTCCCTTACGTCCCTTATTCGTTTCATCAGCAATAATACAAACACATTTATAATATATATCACAAACACCACCCAAAATATATTCATCCGATTAATAGTTTACAACAAAATTTAAAATTTAACCAAGAAAAAATTAATAAAAATTCCCAAAAATAGGATTAAACATCAATACCCTTGATAGCTCTTCGATAGTGATCACTCAGTTTCCCTCGGTTTCAAAAGCTGGAAACCGGCGGCTGCAATCCCATCCCAACGAGATGATTTCGAAGAACTAGCAAGGGTAATGATGTTTAATCCTTTGGTAACCATGGATGAGCTGAAAATCAGAAATCAAAACAGCAGACCAAGAAAACTCACTCAAAGCTTGAACTGCAGACATTCGTTTCCTATAGTCTTTGTTGAGAAGTGGTTCCAATGAAAAATTGGTTCAACAAATTGGTTCATATGCTAAACATTATACCTTAGATATTAGAATATGAGACATTAGACATTAGATCATTAGTCTTTATTAGGATGATCCCCAGCCTTTGCCTGCTCAACAAGTTGGTTCATATGAACAACAACCTCCTTCATCAGCTCCGCTAGAGGCGTAATCTGCTCCGCTAGAGGGTTAATCTGCTCCGCTAGAGGCTTAATTTGCTCATCCAGATTCTTCATCTGCTCGGCTAGAGGGCTAATCTGCCCAGCTAGAGGGCGAAGTTTCTTGTAGTGATGAGGACACAACGAAGGCTTGTAAGAGTGCAGAAGAGGAATATCGTAGAAAATACGACATGGCTTAACAATGGTTGTGCTTGTGGAAAATAAAATGGTTGACCAGACTTTGCACGTTCAAGCTATAATCAAAAGAAACAACTCCACAATCAGTATTCTTAAGAAATATTTTATCGATAAATTATTTTTTATTATATCAAATCAATTGCTTCTTTCAATTGGATCCGATTACTATTAATTTCTCAGATGTCTATGGTAAAATATAGATAATCTTTTCAGAAAATGTATAAACATGAATAATGTTCGAATTAAAAAAGAAACTAACCTTGCTTGATTATGTGAAAGATGTATTTGGAGCTTTTATATCAATATCATAGATAATTAATCAAATTAAAAAGAAAAAATATTCTTAAGCTTCAGATGAGATTTTTCACAAAATAACCTCTGCTCTTCGCTTTTCTCGTCCCACTCCTCTCCCGAAAGGCCTAGTTTTCTCCCGATGTCGCCTTGAATCTTATGGACTGTTGTAATTTTTGACACCACCACCCATATCACGACATCAAACCGGATGTGTATATTAGAAAACTTGATGTTGATCTGCGTGAGAAGGGTGGTTTTGCCAACTCTACCCATAATACCATACGACCCACTATCCCAAAATTATCTTCCATTAAACGGTTCCACACTCTTTCGAGCATTGTTTCTTGACCAATGAATGTGGGTCGAATGAGCTCTTCAACATCAGCTATATGAGCTGCTTCAGTCACCACATGAAATTCTCCTCCTTGAGAAATAAGACTCTCAACCTCCCTCAACATCCGGATAAATCGTTTCCCATAATGATAACTCAATTTCAAATCTTTGGAGCCAATACCACATAGACACAACTTTTGAAGCTCCTTTTTACTAGTACTAGGAAGATCATTATAATCATTTTCGATGGTAAGGGTAGTTGTAAGCCATACATTTACTTGAGAAAACCTTTGACGACGCCTTGTAAACTCTTCTCTGATTACCATTTCTTGCATGTCATCTCTCTTCGCCTTGAGCAATCGCATGGCTTTCTCGAGAGATGCAAGATTCTCGGGGAGGTTGTGGATATAACTCCCTTTGAGGCATAACCACTGAGAGACTTGATTCACAGATTGATCACATGACATCGAGACAGAGTGACAACCTCCCATCGCTGCACTAGAGAGAGAGACTCATTGGCCACAACAAGAAGACAAGAAACAAATATCAGAAAGGAAGAAAATATATGAACAATATGATGTCTTTGAAAAAAGAAACAAAAAAACATAAATAGAAGATGTTTTGCATTAGCGTATGAGTCCAAAGATGCTAATAATACATATGCATCAAAGAAACCAAAGTATTTAAGCCTCCTCCTTTTGATGAAGGAATTGCATCTATCCACCACAATCAAGAAGACAAATCGAGATGAGCGAGTTGAATCAAGAGACCTTAGATCCGGATCCTGTAGATGTGGAGCAGCTAGCTTTAATCACGACGACAGAACGGCGGTAGAATCGGATAGCTCACGTCTCCTATAAACTGGAAATTCCTCTTTGTTGACTGTAGTAGTTGCAGCATGTTGCTTTGGATATAACTTCGTACATGTACCATTCTCCATACATGGTGAATTCATGTTGATAGATCCACAAGGTCCATGAATCATCATATCTTTCACAACCTCATAAAGATCAGGATCCTTTCTTTTGTCAGGAATCTCTGCTGAGATTATCTTGTCAATGTCATCAGTAGTAGGAAATTTGGATTTTGAGTGCATAAACAACAAAATGTGAGCATGAGGTAAGCCACGTTTTTGAAACTCGATGGTATACATTGCTGCGGCCAAAAATATCAAACAAACATGCATGTTAAAGAGATAAACATATAAATGTGTAGAAAAATAATCTCAAACAGGGATCACTTACATGCCACTGTCTTTCCCAATAGCTTTTTTTGGTTAAGTCACGCATGAGAGATTCCAATTTCATCTTGAACACCCTACAAATGAAGTTTGGCCTATCATCCTGCTTCAAATTGCATTTCTTCAAAACCCTGGTGATTTCCGGCCACTTAGGATAACCTGTAAATGTAATGAAAAGATCTGGAAATCCAAAATGTTTGCAAATCATCATTGCATCCAGGTAATTGTTCTTCATGTATTTCAGTCCACCGGTAAAAGTTGTTGGCAGATACCAACAATTTCCTTGTTCGCTCATATCATCGTTTCCAGCATTCTCTGATTGCTTTATGGAGTCGTATGTATCCGACCTCAATTTGGTCTGATTCACCCTTAGGTAACGTAACCTATTAGACTCAATAGTGGTGAAAGAATCAACCAAAAATTGTTGAAAGAGTCTTTTAGAATATAATAGAGTGTGACTCTCATTTTCCCTCTCCTGAAGATGGAAAGCAAACCATTGTCTCATGCTAATACAATCCCTATTCATCTTTTTTGTAGCAGCAGTGACTCTTTTCTTTATACCAGGTCTAAAACCATCTTCTCCGTATGTGAATATAAGAGGATACTGAAGAGCAAGATATGATGGGTGAATTTCATTGATTCCTTGGAGACGTCCTGTCTTCTTATTATCCAAGATAATATCTCTATCTTTCATTCCCAAATTGAAACCCCAGGGATCAAAGCAGCAACTTCGAAAGCAGTAGGCGTATCATATGCCCTGCCATCCTTCTCACGACTGCTTATAATTCTGTACGAAAGGCTTCATCTGGATTAATCTCAAATCTTTCTCTTGCAGATCGAAACGTTTCCACATAAGGATTTACTTCGTTTAAAATTTTAATAAAGGCATCTATGAGCTTCTTTCTCAAATTATGTTTCCTAACACTTGATCAAGATTTTTTGTTCTTCCTGAAAAAAACATAAACACGTAAAAAACTAAATAAAAAAGATTTTTTTGCTGGATATATAAAATTTATAAAGGAGTCGGAAGATATCAAGTTTTGCAATTTACCCGATGGCAGAAACTCTGTTATCTATCTCATTAAGAGTGTCAATGATATAAAGCTGTGTCGCCATCTTTTGGTCTCAAATTACCCATTCGATGGTAATTATCGCCCTGTAGTTGGAACATCTGGAGATCTCTTCCTTTCGGAACCGAATGATCCACTTTACCACCAAGTGAAGTCATCGGAAAAAACATATTCATTGGTCTGCTATTTTCACGATAATATCTGCCAAGCTCATTATCCTCGGTTAGAAGCCTTTTCAAAAAATCTGGAGGTTCTTTTAAAAATGCCAAATTTAGGTTTTCCTTTGGTTTGCTTGTTAACTCGTTCAGCAAACCACATCATTGCACCACAATCTTCACATCTAAATGTTGGGTCACCTTCATCGATATAATCTGATAGATTCACATGACCAACTTTGTTACCAAAATTATAATAAAAACAAAACGTTATTACAAAGAAAAAGAAGTAGTATACCATAATTCTTCTTCGAAGAAACATTTCTGGCAGATGTAGGCGTTGCAAAAAAAACTTTTTAACATTGTCGCCATTGTGAGTATTCGATCTCGTTTCTCACTTGTTTCTGGAGGAACTGTATTAACTTCATCATCCGATAACGAATCACTCTCTTCACTACTACTACAATCATAAGTTTGATCACTATCATCTTCTGATAAACCTGGAATATTAAAAAATAGCTTTAGAGAAATAACTTAAAAAATTTTAAATAACTTGATCAATGGTCAACTAAGCGTGGATGCCAAAAAATATTACACTCACTTGCTTGATAGTTTCCCTCACATTCCGCCTCAATTGTGTCGATACATCATCATCATCATCATCATCATCATTCATCATAACTGGTCAATAGGTTCCGTCTTAGCGCGTCGTCATCCGTCAGGACTTGATTTCTTCTATTTAGCAAACTATCAAAGTTCGATGAAGATGAACTGTTTCGATCGGTATAAATGTTCCTAATATTAGCAGAAGTGATGAAACTTGAACTGGATGCAATATCTCATGTGTCAAAAAATAAACAGAATTAGTATATTTTTAGACTTAGCAAACAAAATAAAGAATATTAACCAATACTTTTGTATTCTTCTATAAAAACACACATTATTATAAAAACTCACTTTCTTTTCCACTTTTCTGAAGTGTCCTTTTAGATGCAGCTTGAACTGTAGCTTTTGTTATTTCATGGCAGAATTATAAACACCAAAGATGATTAGTGATACTATAAACAAAGTTTCCGTACGTTCAGTAAAATAAATAGCACGACAATGACATTTTAATAAACCGCATACCTCTGCTTGTATGTTTGTATGATGTAGATGTGGTGTTCGATAGTACTCCATCAGGAGTTTCATAACGACATCTTTGAGAAGGTGGCATGTTGGTAACATCTTCCAACACTCTACAAAAACACGTGATAGATTAACAGAATTACATACTTGTGACTTTGAAGCATCAGCACTATTTTCGGATTCAACAGATGTAGTTCTCTTCCTCTTCTGTGTTCTTTTACTTACTCCGGGCGTTCTTGCTTCCATGTATTTCTTGCTCTTCACTGGTTATAACTTTGGTATGGTTTAGATCAAAGGAGTGATATCGGCTTGGTTACTCTAGGTTTAGATTTTTTTAATTTATTATAGGATGGTTAACAAATGTGCGATATCAATTCAAATCTCAAATATCCTGAATAGTATCATTGTAATTTTAACAAATTAAAATTTGAAACCTCGGAAAGGAATCTGTTATACTTTAAAATCTTTTTAAGATTATTTTCCCATATGTAGCATTAGATATTACTATATATTATTGTTAGCTCGGATTGACCAATAATATGACATATGAACCACTCGTGTAAATACGTTCTTTTGCTGTGTATATATTCTGCTGCATTTAATATACGTATAAAAGAACTTCTTATTAATGTTAACTGATATGTTCTAATATTTTATTCGGTCTTAGGAGTACCAATATGGCATGTTGGTAACATCTTCAACAGCCCTGCATAATTTGTTCCCAATCATATTCTGTTTCCAATAATATTTTGTTCTTCTGTACCATATTTAATTATAACGATATTTTTAAAGATCCTGATCCACATTATTGAAACTTTTAGCATTGTTTTAAGTATTAAAAAAAAACCAAAGCAAACACCAAAGCAAATAACAAACTTATTAAAATAAAATCAAAGTTTCATCATCTTCAGCCACAATCATTTTTTTCCATCTCTTCTTCCGAAATCCTTTCCAGTTTAATCTGTTTGGTGCAGTGCTTCTTGGATGTCAAAGTTATGTCAGGTGCAACTACCTCATCTTTTTTTGATCGCTTAGATGATGGGGTTGTTACAACATCTGAATTACCCCGACTGTCCGTAAGAAGCAGAGAATCCTTTGAAGAGAAAATAACATAAAAATTATTATAGAGATGTATAGATATTTCCAATTCTAAATGTCATCGATTTTCTGTATGAGAATATTACCTCAGCACCAGTAATCAGAGTTGATCCCTTGTTCGCTTCAGAAATGGTTAACGCAGCAGAGTCACCTGAATCTAATTCAATACCAGTCCAAACCTTTCCAACCTTAAAAGTATCATTACCATACTGAATATTCTCCTTCTCGATAAACACACCAAACTGAAAAGTTTTACGATCACATCCTTGATCTCAGTAGGCAACAACTCAGGATCTTCAATCTGTTCTCATTTGAAAAAACTATAATATTAATAAATTTATATAAAAAAAAATTATGTACCTAAACAATGTACCTCATCAAAAGAACCATTCAGTAGTTTCGCAGCAGTTTCCGTAACAACAGCCTTGGCAGGTGTGTCCAGAAGCATGAACTTAGATGTTCCAGTTGTGTCCCTAATCTTGAGATGCAACTTGTACCTATAAACAAATTATAAATGTTTCAAGAATAAGTATACTGATAGTCATAATCACAAATCATTTAGGTGTAACATAAATTATAATACCTGTGTGTAGCATAGGTCACAATTGTATCGCAAACTTCACACCACCATAAAGGTTTGGGATCAATTTTAATAACCTTTTTGTTACATCTACCACACCCAAAATAATACCATCCCAAGTAAGTATATATATCATAGATACTGTATACAACCTTGCACTTATCAACCTAAAAAAAATAAAACCATGTTTATATCCATATGATAGGGTGTAGACATTGAATTCCTGATGCAAGTATTACCTGCGTCGAGGTCAACATTTCTGAGACTGTCTTATCCGGGTACTCATTCCATTCATCACGTTGTCTAGCATTCTGCTCAAAGTTTTCTTCCAAATTCTCAAACATGGTTATCGCATGAGAATCATCGCTGAAACTTTTATATTGAACAATAATTAGTAACAAACTATATATGTAAACAATTGTCGATATCTTTTGTGTAGTTTTAGGCATGTAAATAAAATGGTGCATACATCTGTTTTAGCTGTTCTGCTTCTTCTATTCCAGGATTAATTAGGACCAGCGATGCATCATAAGCATTTGAAATTTGCAGCCCACCTAACTAACCAATAAGACTTGAAAATATGTAGATTACAATAATATATATATAAATTTTATTACTTAAGTAGTATATATATATATATATATTTATTTATATACGCAATATTATTTAACTACCAGATGTATCACTATGCAGTATAAAATATGAACGAACAATAGTCACATACCTCGATAGGTACCTATTTTGGCAAACCTTATCAAACATATGACTACCTCACCATGAGCATCAGTTCCTGCCGAATATACCGTCTCAGCAAACTTCCTCCATAAACATCATGATAATCGTTCATCACTACATAAAAAAACAGAGTTAATATTAATCCAAATGAATGTATACTGTGTAATACTTATCTTACTTGATGTTTCTCAGGGTAATTTCAAGCTTTTTCCTTTCTTTTCCACCACACTGGACACTCTGAAGCTCATTCATATTCAAAACTTGACCAATAACATCTGCAATTAAATATAATTTAAATAATATATAAATAAGATTGGTTTAATATTCGTGAACATATACTTTGAGAGTAACTTACCAACCAAAAAGGCCGTGTTCAGTGTACCACTAAGGATGATCTCATAATCAACCAAAGATATATACATGTTCTCGGTTCTTAGTGGAGACCGTGTCACAACAGTGTTGTGTACAAAAGTCATTTTGTACACATGATCAGTCGATCTATACAATCCAGAAGCTGGACTCAATGAAAAATTCTGGATAACCTTTCATTCACCAACATATAATATCCTTTCAAACTTTTTAAGTAAGTTTTTTTGCAAATCGCATGGATTTTAATACCCTGCACATCGAAACAAAACAATAAGAGTATTATACACTGTAGAACTCGATATATTTGTATCATATTTCAAAAACAAACTTTACATACATTTTGATCAGCTAATATTAGCTCCAATGTTTCACCAAACTGTGAGGTGTACTGCTTCCAAGAGTGTATGATCATAACTTCAATCTTCCAACCGGTTTTAAATGGCTTGATGTCGTTGAGGTTAGTCATCCTTGCCATAGCCATAATAGAGGTAGAGGTTTTTTTCTGAATAGAGTTATGTTTATAGAAAACGGCGAGGCAGGCACTTTAGATAGTACAAAGTTATGTACCTAGAATTAGGTCAAGATATCTTGAAGATATTTTAAAAATATGTCGACGATTAAGCTTTATTTGGAGGTTTTGAAGCTGTTACAGTGGTTATGATCTTGTTTAGGCTAAAAAATATCTATCAAATATTTAGAAAAGAATATTTTGGAATGTTATTAATAATAATTAGAATATTATAGATCCGTATTCCGAATTCAAAGGTGATAACCATAAATTATAATAATTTTAGAAGGAAAGGAGTTAAGATTTGTTCCATTATAATAAATGAGTAAAATATTGGGCTTCCGAAATTTTAAAATTGGGAATGGCTTGTGATATTAAATATGCATCACATCCGGTTTTCGAATTCAAATGTGGTTTTAGGTTGGTTCACACGAAGCTATTCCTTTCGGTTTAAATTCTTGTCAATTGTTAGCTCTCCAAAGAATTTTATTGTCAAATTTTTACAAATCTAAATATACGGCATGGTCATACAATACGCTACATTTTAAATTTTAAAATTCAAATATCGCAATGTCAGATTTATCGACTTTTAGTCCTTGTAAACCAAAAATTTATTTTAACCGTTCAATTAAATGTATTCTGATTGGTTGAACCGAAATCAAATTTACAAAAGCCCAATAACAATTGAAATTTTCGGATAGTATCCAAGTTCTAGCATTTTTTCAATCAACGCTCTAGATCATAACGTCCGAAATTCAACGGTCAGGATTTAAAAATTTAGACCCGCGCGTTTATCCGATTTTTAACCCGGATAATCCGCCTCGCTGGACCTGATACAAAGACAATATTACCCTTAATGAATCGAAATATTTACGGCTGATTTCCAATGGCATGGCATGTAAATAACACGGTGGGCAAATGTTAGTTTCAAAAAACCTTCCTGTTTTAATAGTATAGATTTATAAATATAACAAAGTTTGCAAGTATTTGCCTTGTGTCAACGCCTAGTAAACGATGCATCAAATGTTCAACCCATAAAACCATAAATGAAAATCTGATCAGCGACGACAAATATAAGTTTTCGAAGTGGAGTTTCAAGAAATTCTTTCAGTCAAAGGAAGGTTTTGTGAAAATATTGCCCAAGTTCACTAAACGATCATCGACTCTATTCCGTGGAATCGAAAACTACCGATTCTTGTTCATGGAGATGGAACATAACACTTTCCTTGTGCCTCACCATTTGGATGCCGATTTCGTCTTTCTAGTCCTACATTGTTAATTTTGTTCCTTACTTGCAGTACACGTCTATTCTGTTTTTAACCTAGGGCCTAAACATGCTACAGTTCGTGTTAGATGTTTGATTGTTTGATTCCGTTGGAAAGTCCTACACATGGACTTGCTCATCTCGGACTTTGTTTGAAGTTTTTGTAATAAAAATTGCAGGGAAGGGAGTGATTGGTTTCGTGACGGATACGACACACTGTTTCACAAACACTAACGACACCGTTCCTCTCCGCCTCCCCAAGATCGCCGTCCCCACCAACGTTCCAGGACACTTTCAGGTCCTCTATTTAATTTAATTACATCTTATTCCTTTTTTCCCCACTTGATTAATGTTAATCCGTTATTTGTTAACGTCGAATTTTTCCAGGTTTACTTCCCTGCTTGTTCCCAGTTTCATCAATCGAACGGTTTCCTCCGGTGCTGTTTCCGTTGACCGTTTCATCTCCGCCGTCCAGCCAATCTAAACCCACCAGAATAAGCAAGGAAGACCGCTTCACAATTTTTTTTTATCTCTTGCATTATTCTCTAACCGTTTACTATTTCGATATAATTTTTATTAGTTTAAGAAAACATCAATTACAAAATTAAAAATTATGTAATTGGTGATTATAAAACGATTTATAAAAAACTACCTCTTCTGAATGTTACCATAGCATGGGCTGACTAAAGAGAGATTTAAGAGATCTAGTTATCACCACGGAAAATGGTTTAAGAGATTAATGCCACTAATTATTCGTGACAAAATTTTAAAAGAACAACTGATGATGTGTCATGATTACCAACCATTTTAACCGGTAACCATTGAAAGCGCAAGGACTATTTGATACAAGAACTAGAACACAAAGTAATACAAGGGTTTTTTTACAAGATTTTTTATTGCAAAGCAAACTTACACGTTTCACCTTAACAACCTTGTCTCTCTTGCTTTTGATCTAACAATGAGCTCAAAGCCTTCTAGATTCACCCTTAACACCAAGTATGATTCTCTCTTGAGAACTCATCTCTTTTGCTAAATGCAATCTCTCTCTCTCTAAAGGCGCACCAAGCACAGATGCCCTAGATGATCTATTTATACACCATAGATCATCGTACAACTTCCTATTTTCCTTTTGCCATATTTCCTAAATTCATTTAGGTATATTTCCATTTTTCTTTATTTAGAGAAAAGTATATTTTCCTAAAATCTTTTAAGAGCATATTCCATGAGTATCTTCACTGATCTTCACATCCAGCTCAGCTACTCATCTTTAGGTTTGTCCTTGTCAGCTTCTTGTATCCATGATTTCCATATCCCTTCGTTCCAGCTCACGTACTCCATCGTTGACTTAGTCGTTGTTGCACACGTTGCTTGATTCAGCATCTGTCGTAACTCATGCCCAGCTCATTGCATCTTCAATCTCCCCCTTTTTAGCTTAGTTTGAACTCAAGCATTGTTGGTTCTTGATAAACTTCAACCCCTTAAGAACATATACCAAATAGAGCAATTCTTCATATCACATCTTCAAAAACAGAAACTCCTTCATGAGTTAAGCTCCACCTGAATCAGCATCTAAGTCATATCACATCTTTAAAATCAGAAAACTCCCCCATGAGTTAAGCTCCGCCTGAATCAGCATCTAAGTCATATCACATCTTCAAAATCACTAAACCCTAAACCATGAGTTAAGCTCCCACTTGTGCTGACTTCTCCCCCTGCTTTAGTGCACAACTAAGTTAAAAACATACCACTACTGACGTTCTCTTCAAAATAACTCGGGTTTCCGTGTTGTTGCAGAATCTACTACAACCTCTAGCACAAGGCCTGCACCAGTCGTCAAAACAGACAAGTTTCTTTCTTTTCTCCTATTTTTGTATTCTTGTCTGCTGACGACTTCACCCAGATCAGTATCCATGTACTGATCGATTCCTCCATTGACCTGAATCATCATACTTCACATTGATACCTCTTATGTGGTTCTCCTTCTTGATCATTCCTTAATTTTGTCCCACATGCCTTGAATATTCACCATAAACTTTAGGCTTTTTTATCCACGCCTTTCTGAACATCACACAATTGGAAACATATCTATTTCTCCTCTCAAATCTGATATGTATGATGTAGAAATCTGAAGCAATGTGCTTTGATATGACCAATTTTACCACAGTAGTAACATTGAGTAGATCGATGCCAATCTGATCTTGTACTTCTTATGTTTGTCTCAACTCTTGTTGTATCACCACATGTATCAACAAGATTTGCTCTGCACTCTGTATGTGAATAATGCTTGATCCTCTTCTTGACACTTCCTCTTGATCCAGATCGTGTTCTACCCCTTGTAGCAGTGTTTGTTACAGAGTCTGTGTTTACCTTTGTTAGCAAGCTTTCCTAAAATTCAGTTGCTGTTATCACTTCTTTTGCAGTAGATTTCTGAGTTGCTTCGGGTCCTGATATGTCTCTTCTGCAATCCATGTGAGCATTCTCCTTTCTTCTCATACTCTTCTTGTTATTGTTTAATGCATTCTCTAAAGCCTTTGAACGCTTCTTCTCATAGTCAAGTTCTTCTTCAAGCTTTTCAACCTTGATTTGCCATCTCTTCCTTCTTCTACTAGAGCTTTGCAGGTTTCCAGAAGATCCACATATTGAAGATCAGAATCTTCGCGTCTTGAGCTACTTGTTGAGCTAGCGTCTGTATTATTCGAATATGCGACAACATAGTCAGGTGTAAATTTAGCTGATCCAAATAACGCCACAATGTTAGAAATCCCCCCTTTATGTGTCTCTCTTTCTGACTCTTCATTGTTGGAATGATTAAGAACATCCTTATTCCTTCCTTTTAACTTAACACCCTTAGATTTGGTGTTGTCATCTTCTTTGAAAGTATCACACTTGATTCTTCTTTTTATCTTCAGTACTTCTTCGACTTTCTTCTCCACAATATCCTGAAGATCTTCTATTTTATAGGACACCACGTTCTCTCCATTGTCACTAACAGAGTTGACATCGATCCCACAGTCATCTGATACAATAGATGGTAACCCCAATTCATGAACTTGTAAACTTCCAACTAACTCATCAAAAGTCATATTATTTGTGTCAAGGAAAACTTCCATCACAGTCTTTATTACACGAAATCTCTGAGGTAAACCTCTCAACAACTTCTTGACTAACTTCTTATCCTTGTATTTCTTTCCAAGAGTCAAAGCCTCCTGAGCTAGAGAGCATATTTTCGAACTATACTCAGAGATTGACTCATGCTCATCCATCTTAAGATTTTTGAATCTAGAAGCCAATAGATCTTTTCTTGAATTTTGTACCTTCTCAGTTCCTTCAAAGTGTATTTGCAGAATGTCCCATGCTTCCTTTGCACTATCACATCCTTGAATCAACTCAAATTGTATCTTTGATACACCTTCATGAATAGCCGTGAGTGCCCTAGCGTTGAAATTTGACTGTCTTCTTTCATCCTCCTCTTCTAGCTTATTAATTTCATCTCCTGATTGAGTTTTGGTTTTTGGCTCCTTCCATCCGGATATAACAGCTCCCCAAGCACGAGCGTTTATGCCTTTAATGATCGACTTCAACCTTGACTTCCAACATCCATAGTTCCATTCATTCAGAATCTCTAATGACTAGTCCCCCATCTTTTACACAGGATCTCACCTGTTTGCAATACTCACAAGCGCCCACTCTGATACCAATTGAAAGCGCAAGGACTACTTGATACAGGAACTAGAACACAAAGTAACACAAGGGTTTTATCACAAGACTTTTTATTGCAAAGCAAACTTACTCGTTTCACCTTAACAACCTTGTCTCTCTTGCTTTTTGATCTAACAATGATCTCAAAGCCTTCTAGATTCACCCTTAACACCAAGTATGATTCTCTCTTGAGAACTCATCACTTTTGCTAAATGCAATCTCTCTTTCTCTAAAGACGCACCAAGCACAGATTCCCTAGATGGTCTATTTATACACCATAGATCATCGTACAACTTCCTATTTTCCTTTTGGTATATTTCTAAACTCATTTAAGTATATTTCCATTTTTCTTTATTTAGAGAAAAGTATATTTTCCTAAAATCTTTTAAGAGCATATTCCATGAGTATCTTCACCGATCTTCACATCCAGCTCAGCTACTCATCTTTAGGTTTGTCCTTGTCAGCTTCTTGTATCCATGATTTCCATATCCCTTTGTTCCAGCTCACATACACCATCATTGACTTAGTCGTTGTTGCACACGTTGCTTGATTCAGCATCTGTCGTAACTCATGCCCCAGCTCATTGCATCTTCAACCATGGTTGTAGAGATCGAATGTTTATTATTATTTCTTATTAATGTTTTGTCTGGCCCATCATGCTACGTTGTAGGCAATCCAGCTTGAGAAACTTGCAGGCAATCATCAAGAGATTAGATGCTCACTCGCGGCTAACAAACTGTATACCTATTTACATCAAAATCCGCACAACGGTCATTCAGAAACGGTTTGAGATTGATTATCTCAAGAAAAAAATCACAGAAGCTGATAATGTGCATGACATTGAAGGCGATATATCAGTGGAGACTGGATATGGAGATAGCTGTGAAAGAGATGTACGATTTTGAGAGTAAGCTCTGCTATGAAGTATTTGAAGATGTTGGAGAAGAACATGTTCCACTGTGTTGCTTTGGAGCAATAGCTTCGAATTCAGGAATCATTTCGCTTCTCAGATTTGGATTAAGAATCAGCAAATGCAAGAAAGGTCCACCAAAGCTGCTAAAACTCTTAGATTGTTTCTCTACAATGGACAACATTCGAATTTGGATGCGTGGTCGAGTTCCAACAAAGAAACCGCTCTTTATGATGAACAACCACAGCCATTTATGTGGTTTGAGAGAGACTCATCTCGGGAAAATGATGGGAGAGTCTTGGTTAAACGCACACGAGCAGTACACGCAGCATTATATGTCAAAGGAAAGCTCTTGTCTCTACTCAACAACAAAGATCAAGCCTTATCATCACCATCTCATGGGAAGAGAAAACGAGCTCATAAGTCTATTAAGCGAACATTAGAAGCCTTTGATGAGATATACACAAAGCAATCAAATTGGGTTGTTGAAGATGAAAAGCTGAGATGGAAGATATTGAAAATGTGAGACGTAACGTAATACAGAATGTGACACAAGGGTGTTCTTTTTCAAAGACTGTTTATTGCAAAGCAAACAAAAGTTTCACCTTAACAACCTAGTCTCCTTCTTGCTTTTCGATCTATCAACGATCTCAAAGCTTTCTAGATTCACCCTTAACACCAAGTATAATTCTCTCTTAAAAACTCTCAACTTTTGCTAAAAGCAATCTCTCTCTCTAAAGGTGCACCAAGCACAGATGCCCTAGATGATCTATTTATACCCATAGATCATCGTAAAAATTTATATTTTCCGTTTGGCATATTTCCTAAACTCACTTAGGCATATTTCCATTTTTCTTTTTAGGAAAAAGCTTATTTTCCTAAGCTTCTTTTAACGCATATTCCTTGAGTATCTTCAATGATCTTCACATCCAGCTCAGCTACTCATCTTTAGGTTTGTCCTTGTCAGCTTCTTGTATCTATGATTTCCATATCTCTTCGTTCCAGCTCACGCTCTCCATTGTTGACTCAGTCGTTGTTGCACATGCTGCTTGATTCAGCCGCTGCTGTAACTTATGCTGTAGCTCAGTGCTTCTTCAATCTCCCCCTTTTTAGCTTCTGTGCCTCTCAAGTACCTATACTTCAGTAAGCTCATACACACATATAGCCGAAGCAGAAAAATACTGTTTATCAAGCACTCTCACATCATAATCCAAAATATCACTTCTTAAACAAAACATGAGTTCATCATTTTAAAATAAAACAAAGGGTTCATCATTCAAACAAAATAAGTACTCCCCCACAAAGTAAGCTCCCTCATAAAACTCCCCCATAATCCTAATTCCCTACACACTTAAGCATTACTCGAGGTCATCTCATCCGAGTCATCATCTCATGTGCCATCAGGAGATTCCTCATCGTGATCTGACTCGTCAACCTCTTCAGTTTCTCCCCCTGCTTGAGAGCACACAAGTTAAAAATTACTCATGTCAGAGTAATCTATATAGAAGAGCCATTCAAAAACTTACCTTGAATCCTGTCGCGTAGATGAAAGACTACATCATTCAGATTCTGAAGCCCCTCAGCTATGTCTTGTAGAGCAGTTTGAACAGAGAGTTGATCTATCGAGGTTTTGAGCGGCATCCTGACTGAACCAAGTTGCAGAATTTCCACAGATTCCTCTTCAGCAGATGCTGAGACCTTAGAGCGACCTACTGAACGCGATGTTGAGCATACCTTGCGTTTGCCTAATGCAATTTCCTGTTTCTTCTTCTCAGCCTCTTTCTTGAGAAAAGCTTCGCCACTTCGTGGATCCTTTTTGTATAACACAATACCTACAAGCTCTTCTCCATCAAACGTGCGAGGTGGATGCTGTGATTCGAGAACTGCTGTAATGATTCTTGGGAATATCAACCAACGTCGATCATTCTGCGGATCAGTGGTAAAGCTCATCACCTGTTTATACACTAGTCTCCCAAAGTCAATCCTGATGCCATGAGCTATCTTGTAGATCAGCCTTGCTCTGTCTTCGGATATGTGATTCTTGTGAGTAGATGGGAACCAGTTTGTAGCTGCCAAGAAAGTCAGAGCGGCGTACTTAGGAGAAAGATCAACAGATTTCATTCCTGCCCATGTCTTCTTCTGGCCTTGAGTGAGATAGTTAGCAATTGTATCAGCTGAGACTCCATCAATTTTTGCATCATTCTTGATTTCAGCACTGCTCAATGGTTCCAGATCTAGACAGGCATTGATCTGAGCTGGTGAGAACTCATACATTCTCTTCCGTAGGAAAACACGTACCCCGTTTTCAGTACCATCAGTACTTGATTCTGGCAGATTTGTGTAGAACTCTTTCACAATCTCAGGAATAAAGCTGACTAATCCATCAACAGAACTTCTTAACATTCCTATGTTTATCAGACCAAGATTTTCCCACTTATCGGTTTCATCAAAATCCACTACCCGTTCAGCTAAGATTCCACGGTCTTTGAATAGTGCATACCTTGCTTTAACTTCGCGAGATGGAAACGCTTGGAGACAAAGGTTTTGACTTTGGCCTTTCCTGTACCACCAGTTGTAGCAGACATCCCAGCTTTGACAACATTGTTCTTCTTAGACTTTGTCTGCACTGATTTCTGTAGTTCAGTTCTTTCAAGGCGAGTCTTCTTGAGATCAGGCACATATCCTGTCTGCTTTCTAGCTTTCCTCTTCTTAGGTCTAGAAGCTTCCTCAATATGTGCAGCTTGAGTGTTTAGCTCAGAGGGTTCAGCCTCAACGGTAGCTATACTCACTGGATCAGCCAAAACCATAGCTAACACATCTAGCCCCTCGACTGCATCTTTTTCTTTCTCTTCAATTTCCTTCAGATTTCCTTGGTCATCTGAGTGCATAAATTCAGCTTCCTTTTTTCCATCTATTGGTGACTCTACGGTTTTTATTTCTTCGGTTTCAGGATCAGATGGCTGTTTTAGAGGCTGATCTTCTGGTACAGTTCTACGACCTGCTTCATCATCTCCTTTCTTTTGTGCTAGATCTTCATCAGCCGGCTCTGTATTTGCTACTTCTTGAGCCGTCACGAATGAGTTCGTGCTGGTCTGGTGATTTGCACCCAAAATCTGATCAGAGACAAGATTAGGGTTTCAAGATGGCGGTACCTCATCATCAGAGGTCGAGTCATCAAGTAGCTGCGGTGGTTTCTGTTCTGGCTGAGCTTGGGACCGGTGTTGAGATGAGCTAGCACCCACTTTGCCTCTTCTAGTCGCATGAACCATGATTTTTGATCGATTGAAGCAGAAAAACTTTGGATTGAGGAAGGAAGAGCCAAGTTTCGTCGGATTTTTAAGAGCGATGGATTTCCTTTTTCCCTTTCTCTCTCCTTTTAAAGAACTGAAGCAGAATCTGTGTCAGATATCTAGTTACCTTTTTGCATGCGATTATTTGAATTTTAAAATCCAAATCTCTTTTTCCCTTTTTGTGCCTAAAATCTCGGATATCGGTTCTTGTCACTTCAACTTTGTACCGACATAAACCATACCTCTTGTTCCCTGTACCATTTGGTTAGTTCACAACATGCGTCATCATATTAGATCAACCACATTCAAATCTGTCACCAATGGGGATTATCCTTGAGTAAATTGACTACATTTGTACTGAAGCAACTAGCATATTTTAAAATTTTGTACCTTTTCTTCCTTGAGTTCTCAAACAATGTTGTGTATGTCAAGAACTGACACTGCCCATGACTCAGTCTTTGCCTCTTGCTTGTATGATTCCTACATTTGGCCATCATTCTCCCAGTGGCTAGCTTTCACACTCTTATGCCTTTATCTTGTCTCAATGTAGTTTTCAACCTTTATCCTTCGAGTGAGATTGCCATTTTTTTTTTTTTTTGTTTAGTAACTGAGCTTTTCTTGGAGTTGATTCCATCACTTGACTTCTCAGGCTGTCAACTCCTAGATTTTTCTTTCTTTCTGGCTTTTGAACCTCACTCGAGAAACCTGTACTGTATATAAGACAAGACGGCACAACAGGCAGCTCTTTTTCACTAGATTTCTTGACTCCAAAACAAATCAGAACTTGAGGTACTTCATGAGTCAGTGCATGTGCCAGCTCTGTAGACTTTACATCTCACAAACACCGATTGAGTTTCTTAAAGTGATAAATCGGTTAAAATCAAGAGGTTTTGTAAAGAAATCAGCCAGTTGGAAAGCAGTAACTATGTATTCAATCACTACCTGTTTTTCCTCCACTAGCTCTCGAATGAAGTGGTGTCTTATATCAATGTGCTTTGTTCGAGAGTGTTGAACTGGATTCTTTGAAATGCTTATAGCACTTTTGTTATCACAGTGAAGAAGAAGTGGTCCTGAATCGATCCCATAGTCAGCTGACATCTGTTTCATCCAGAGAAGTTGAGCACAACAACTACCCATTGCAATATATTCCGCTTCTGCAGTAGATAATGACACAGAGTTCTGCTTCTTACTCATCCATGCAATTAGATTGTTTCCTAGAAAGAAACATCCTCCACTTGTGCTTTTCCTGTCATCCAAACTTCCTGCCCAGTCAGCATCACAGTATCCAACTAGGTGTTTATTGGATCCTTTTGAGTACCAAATCCCTAGGTTGATCGTTCCTTTGACATACTTTATGATTCGCTTGACTGCCTCAAGATGAGACTGCTTTGGTTTAGCTTGATATCTTGCACATATTCCCACGCTTAGACATAGATCTGGTCTACTAGCTGTAAGATATAGTAAGCTTCCAATCATCCCACGATACAGCTTTACATCCACGTCTACTCCATCATCATCTCTTGATAGCTTGGTTGTAGTACTCATTGGTGTTCTAGCTTCTTTACATTGATCCAGCTTGAATCGACTCAACAGATTTTTGGCATATGTGCTTTGAGATATGAATATACCGTCACTGTTCTGGCTAACTTGCAGACCCAGAAAATACTTTAATTCTCCTACCATACTCATTTCAAATTCTTGAGTCATGTCTTGCACAAACGTATCAACCAGCTTTTGAGATGTGCCTCCGAAGATTATGTCGTCCACATAGATCTGGACTATGATAATCTCTTTCTTTTGTTCCAGAACAAAGAGAGTTTTGTCTACACCCCCTCTTGCATATCCTTTTTCTAGAATAAAACTAGTAAGCCGCTCATACCATGTCCTGGGAGCTTGTTTCAGATCATATAAAGCTTTTTTCAACTTGTACACATACTCAAGATTGTGTGCATCCTCAAATCCTTTTGGTTGTTCTACATGAACTTCTTCTTGAAGAAAACCATTCAGGAAGGCACTCTTTACGTCTATTTGATATACGGTGAAGTTCATGATGCACGCCATTCCAAGGAATAGTCTGATTGACTCAAGTCGTGCAACAAGAGCAAATGTTTCCTCAAAATTGACTCCTTCTATCTGAGAATATCCCTGAGCTACAAGTCGAGCTTTGTTCCGCACAACTATTCCATTCTCATCAATCTTGTTTTTAAAGATCCACTTGGTTCCTACAACGTTTACTCCATCAGGTCGTGGTACAAGTTCCCATACATCATTACGCACAAACTGTTATAGTTCTTGCCCCATTGCTTCAATCCAGAATTTGTCTTCCAACGCTTGAATATGCGTTGTGGGTTCTATGACTGAGACAAAGCAAGCAAACCGCAACATTTCCTTAAAGTCTAGATGAACTTTTCATGTTATTCGTTCATCATTCACATCTCCTAATACTTCCGAGATGGGATGGTTTTTCTGAGTTCTGGTAAGCTTGATTTTCACAGGAGATTTCGTTTCTTCATTTTGGGTAGTCTCTGAGGTAGTTTCTTCCTCTGCTTTCTCTTTATTCATGGATCTTTGGTGCTCAACCGGTTCTGATTCACTGTCTGATGAATCATCGAGAATTTTCATTTGACATAGATCATCAAATACAACATTCACTGACTCAACAATTGTTCTTGATCTTGTGTTGTACACTCTGAACGCTGTGCTAGTTCCTGAATATCCCAAGAAGATAGCCTCGTCACTCCTTGAATCAAACTTTTCAAGATGATCTTTGTCATTAAGTACATAACACTTTCCTCCAAAGATATGAAAGTAGCTGAGATTAGGAGTTTTCCTTTCCACATATCGTATGGTGTCATGGTTTTTCCTCTTCTTACATACACCCGATTAATGATGTAGCATGATGTATTGATAGCTTCAGCCCAGAACCTTAGTGGCACATCATTGCCGTGGATCATGGCTCTGGCCATTTCTTGAAGAGTTCTGTTCTTCCTTTCAACTACCCCATTCTGTTGAGGTGTTCTTGGTGCTGAGAACTGATGAGCTATACCATGATCTTCGTAGAACACTTTCATGGTTTCATTCTGAAATTCTCCTCCATGATCACTTCGAACCCTCTTAATCCGTCCTTGTTCATTGATCATCTGAAGTGCCCAGATTCTAAAGCTGTCAGTTGTATCTGATTTATCCCGAATGAACCTCACCCATCTGTACCTGGTGAAGTCATCTACTAGAACAAACACATATCGTTTACCAGCTATACTTTCAACTTGCATTAGTCCCATCAAGTCCATGTGCACTAGAATTGTTCTTGGTCTGAACATCTGGTACTTTCTTGTGTTGAACTTTGACCTGCTTGCCTTTGTTGCATGCTCCACACACCATCTTGCTCACCTCCTTGAGTTGAGGTATCCCTCGGACAATCTCATTCTTGACAAGAGTAGTCAAGTTTCTTTCATTCATGTGTCCAAGTCGTTGATGCCATAAATGAATGTCATTCTTGGCACTTAGACACTTCGCGCTAAGACATTTAGAGTTGTTTTCCCACATGTAACAGTTGTTACCTGATCTTTTTCCTTGTAGGATGATATCTCCAGTGTCATTCATAGCTTTGCAATCATAGCTTGTGAAACACACCATCAATCCTTCATCGCATAGCTGACTCACACTGATCAGGTTTGCCTTAAGACCTTTCACAAGAAAAACATTCATTAGTTTGGGTAAATATGAGTCAAGTGTTTTACCTTTGCCTTGTATCGCCCCTTGTCCTCCATCACCGAATGTTACTTTGCCAGATTTGATCACTTTGATGTCTGTGAGATAACTCCTTGTTCCAGTCATAAGCCTTGAGCACCCACTGTCAAAGTACCATTGGTTTCCATCTTCTGATTTCTCAGTGACAAAGACCATATTGCATCGTATCTGCTTCTCTGAAGTGTCCCTTGTACTACTTCCTGTTTCATACAAGTCCGCCTTTTTCACCCAGATTTGATATATGTTCTTGTTCCAGTTGAATCTTCCTAGTTTCTTGAGATGTCGAATCCTTTGGTGAAATCTGTAGCAATATGCTTTGTAATGCCCCTCCTTTCCACAGTAGTAGCAGTTTCTTGATGATGAGTCATACATTGATTGAGTTGGATTTGTCGAACTTGCACATACAAATGTGGTTTTTCCCAAACTGGCTCCAGATCGTCCAGTGTACCCAAGTCCAGACTTTGTGTATTCTGTTCTGCCATAGCTCATAATTTTACCCAGTTGTTTTGTTCCTGCAAACATGTGTATTTTGCGGTGCTGTTGATCTAACTCGGACTGTAGTTGTTTAGTTACTTCTTTCTCTTTCTTCAGCATCTGCTCCAATTCGTCTGATTTCTTAGCCAGTGTCAACTTTTCTTTGATTAAATTGACACTTTCTCTACTTAGCTTCCGTTCAGTTTCCAGTTCTTCTTGGAGTGACTCAATTTGCGCCTCAAGCCGCTGCTTCGCTTGGATTAATGCAGTATTCTCTAGCCCAATTTTGATGAGAGTATCCCTTACCTCCTTATAGCTACTGACCAGGTCTGTTTCTGTTTCTGAGTCTGAATCAGATTCATTGTCTTCAAGTTCAGCAATTCCAAGGAATGCTACAAAGTTGTTGACTTCCTCTTCATCACTTTCCTCATCTGACTCATCATTGTTTACTCCTATCATAGATTTTTCTTGTCTTCGTTTCTGATCATTGACACATTCCAGATGAGTGTGTCCAATTCCTTTGCAACCAAAGCATTTCATCTCACGTCTTCTGACAGTTGGACATTCACTCTTGAAGTGTCCAAACCCCTTGCATTCATGACACTGCATTTCAGATTTCTTCATAATTTTCTCTCCATCAGTCGATCTTTTAGTGCTTTTGTACGATCCTTGTCCTTGTTCTACCTTCCTTAGAGCACGATCAAATCTTCGAACAATGAGGCTTACAGGATCTTCTGCCTCGCTTTCTTGATTTGCTTTTGCTTGAGTGATGAGCGCAACACCTTTGGATTTCTTTGTACCATCCAGTTCTAGCTCATGGACTTGCAACATACCAACTAGCTCATCAAAACTCATACTTTCAGTGTTAGCTGATACACTTAGAGCTGCTTTGTATGGCATGTATTTTGCCGGCAGACACCTTAAGAATTTCTTGACCAGTTTCTTGTCTTTATACTTCTTACCAAGGAGTGATGCTTCCTGAGCTAAAGAGCTGATTTTGGCGCTGAAGTCTGAAATTGTCTCATCATCTTCCATTTTTAGATCTTCAAACTTGGTAGCCAACATATATTTTCTTGAATTTTGCACTTTCTCTGTTCCTTCAAAGTGAATTTGGAGAATATCCTATGCTTCTTTAGCCAATTCACATCCTTGTATCAATTCGAACTGTTTCTTAGCTACTCCACAATGAATTGCCGTTAGAGCTCTGGAGTTGAATTTTGATAGCTTTAGTTCGACTTCTGTCCATTGTTCCTCTGGTTTGGGTACATCGGCTCCTGCTTCATTCTTCATTGTTGGAGCTGTCCAGCCTGATTCAACTACCTTCCATGCTAGCGGGTCGATACCTTTGATTTGTGATATTGTTCTTGCTTTCCAAAAGCCATAGTTTGTCGCATCCAATATTACTCTAGAGCTATTGATCAGCTCATTGTAGTTCTCCATTTTCCGCAGAATCTCACCTATATATATGAGCAACAAGTGTCCGCTATGATACCAATTGAAAATGTGAGACGTAACGTAATACAGAATGTGACACAAGGGTGTTCTTTTTCAAAGACTGTTTATTGCAAAGCAAACAAAAGTTTCACCTTAACAACCTAGTCTCCTTCTTGCTTTTCGATCTATCAACGATCTCAAAGCCTTCTAGATTCACCCTTAACACCAAGTATAATTCTCTCTTAAGAACTCTGAACTTTTGCTAAAAGCAATCTCTCTCTAAAGGCGCACCAAGCACAGATGCCCTATATGATCTATTTATACCCATAGATCATCGTACAATTTCTATTTTCCGTTTGGCATATTTCCTAAACTCACTTAGGCATATTTCCATTTTTCTTTTTAGGAAAAAGCTTATTTTCCTAAACTTCTTTTAACGCATATTCCTTTAGTATCTTCACTGATCTTCACATCCAGCTCAGCTACTCATCTTTAGGTTTGTCCTTGTCAGCTTCTTGTATCTATGATTTCCATATCTCTTCATTCCAGCTCACGCTCTCCATTGTTGACTCACTCGTTGTTGCACATGCTGCTTGATTGAGCCGTTGTTGTAACTCATGCTGTAGCTCAGTGCTTCTTCAGATATGTGAAGCCATGATAAGAACGGTTGTGCCGAGATACAAGAGTTACATACAAAGTTACATAATGCTTCCCCGTCATACCAAAAATGAAAGTTTGCAATTTCCCACGACGAATTTGAAGAGCGAACCTTGTTGAGATGAGAGGCGAGAAATGGAGTGTTCCTGGTCAACGGCGAAAGCGAAAGACTTCGTGGCTCAAGCCGTTAAGGTGAAGAGAGTTCTTACGGCGAAAAGCTCCGTGCTTTCCTATAAATCATTGGCGGAGATATGGTGGTGCGTCGCAGTCGACATATCTGTAAAATTTATTTTTTATTTAAAGTTATGTATATCTGTAAAATTAAAAACAACCTTTGAACTTTATATATGTGGCAGTCGAAAGGTTGTTTTGTGCACCACCATATCTCCGCCAGAGATTTAAAGTTATGTATATCTGTAAAATTAAAAACAACCTTTGAACTTAATATAATAAATAATAAAAGTAAAATATAATTCAAGGCTAACATAGTAATTAGCTTAATTTCATTAATGATAAATTAGTAATTAGCCATTTTGAGATTGAATATAAGATAAAAAAACACTTCTCAATTAATAATTAATTAGTTCTTTTAAGTTTTAATGTTTTTTTCTCGGCCCAGCACAAGGCCCAAAGTGACATATACAGTGAAAAATAATTGCAGAGAGTTAAGGGTTACAATGTCACTTCGACAGTGACCAGCCCATCCCAAGGCTCACTCAGCTTCAAGGATTATCTCCATTAGCTTTGCATTGTATATGGACGATGGTGATGCTACAATTCAATCTAGAAGGCAAGTCTTTTCACTACAAAGACGAGTCTTTATCACGCATCTTCATCATGACAATGTCCAATACATATATCAGAAGGCCAAAAGCTCCCCGGAGCTAAAAGAGATTATAGGAGACATCTATTCAAGAAGGCTTACATGAATATTCAGACACGCAGCCACCAAGTATCAAAGAGCCACATGGGTCAGAGTGTTGAATAGCTTGAGAGACGAAGGATTACACGTGAGCAGAAGCTTCTCTTCCGGTGTGTCAAAAAGTGCTTTAAGAGAGAGGTTTAGAGCTTTCAATACAATGTTTGAATAAGTTCACAAGATTCAGTCGACATGGTCGGTTTTAGATACTCAACTTAAAGAAGAACTAAGTATATCTTATCGGAGCATCTGATCCCGGCTTATAGATCATTTCTTGAAAAATTCAGGAGACATATGCTTGAAATACTATGTTGAAAATCTTGAAACCGCTGTGTTGGATTTCTTTGAAAGATATACCACAACTCCACATTTGAGATGGCCTCAGTGAAAATTAACCCCATAAAGCTTTTTTGGTTTGCCATGATCATTAAGATATTAGAATTAACCATATATTGTATATCATTCTTTGAAATTCTATCCTTTTTTATGGGAATAATTGCACCCAGTGTATCTTTATTACAAAGTAATAGCAATTTTGTATCTTTCCAAAACTTTTTGCAATTTTGTATCTTTTTGTTTTTTTGTGGTGGTTAATGACCATTTAGCCTTAGCTTTTATCTTTTAGTATAGATAGTTAATTAAATACCCTATACATAATTCATCTTCTATCCATCCCATCTTCTTATATTTATTTTAATTCTTTTCTTTTCTCTTACACTCTCTTTCTTACTTTATACATTATTTTTTACCCCACGATTTTTTAACTGTGGATAGGATTAATTGGGTGAGGTTTTCGGACTTATAGATCGTCGTAATGGTGTTATAATTGGTCGATCTATCGGAATTCAAAAAAAAAAATTGGACTTAATACGAAAGTTGCGAATGGATAGTTTAGAGTAGATGTCCACAACATCCATCCACGTGGATACTTATGATGGAGAAGATGCTTAACAAGATGATTTAACAAATGATGTTGGACGATCACATGAATGATGAATCCAAAAATATGTTTACCATGGGTAAATGTTTAACATATGATTATTCGTGGACAAGATGCTCAACAAGATGGTTTAACATGAATGATGATGGACAAGATGCTTAACAAGATGGTTTAACATATGATTTTTCGTCGACACCAAGTATGTTGGACGATCACATCTCATGCTTAACAAGATGGTTTAACATATGATTGACAAAATGCTTAACAGGATGCTTACCATGTGTAAACGCTTATGATCCGTGGACACAAAGTACGGATCTAATGGACAAAAGTTGGTTAAGAGTTCACATGATTGTGAATTTGTGGACATAGAGTAGGTGTAGACCATGTTTACTATGGGTAAACGTTTAACATATGATTATTCGTGGACAAGATGCTTAACAAGATTTTTTAACATGAATGATGATGGACAAGATGCTTACCAAGATGGTTAACAAGATGCTTACTATGGGTAAACGGTTAAGATGGACAATAGTTAACAAAATGCTTACTATGGGGTAAACGATGGTTTAACATGAATGATGATGGACAAGATGCTTAACAAGATGGTTTAACATATGACTATTCATGGACACAAAAGCATGTTGGACGATCACAATCGGTGGTCAAAAGTTACCATTATTGCGATCCGTGAACACAAAGTACGGGTCTAATGGACAAAAGTTGGTTAAGAGTCCACATGATTGTGAATTTGTGGACATAGAGTAGGTGTATACCACTATCCATTCAAAAACAACATTTTCATTGGCTACTTCCTACCCATATTAAGCACTTTGCATGGATATGATCATTGTAGTATCCACATGGATGGATATTCATTCGCATTTTTTGTAGTATCCACATGGATAGAGACTCGACTATCCATTCGCAATCTCCGTTCTAAGTCCGTTTTTTTTTTTGAATTCCGGTAGATCGACCGGTTCTAACTCCATCCCGGCGGTCTATATGACCGGAAACCTCACCCGTTGCATGATATCCACCGTTCAAAAAAAAAAGGGTGAAATAAATGCAAAAGTAAGAAAGAGAAGGGAAAGGAAAAGAAAAGAAAAAAAGAAAAAAAAAATAGATTGATTTTCGGTAGAAAAGAAAAAGAAAAATAGGTGAAAAAGAGAGTGTGAGGATAAAATTGTCATTTTACTGGTAGGACCCACGAAAAAGATACAAAATGACAAACTCTTTTGGAAAGATACTAAATTGCAACTAAAAAGATAAAAAAGATATACCCAGTGCAATTCACCCTTTTTCATGTGACAGTGTTGAGAGAAATCTCCAGCTTTTGGTAAATGATCTCTTTTGTACTTGTAAGCATAGGGTGAATTGCACTGACTATATCTTTTTATCTTTTTATTGCAATCTTATATCTTCCCAAATCTTTGTGCAATTTTGTATCTTTTTTTGTAGGTTCTACCAGTAAAAAGACCATTTTGTCCTTCACAAATAGAGAAAATGAATGAAAATGAGCGTGGGTGGATAGATCCAATTCTTTTTTATAATTCTTTTTTTTTTATTTCCCCATCTTCATTCTCTTTCTTACTTTTCTTTTTATTTCACCCGACATTTTTTGAATGGTGGATATGATGAATTGGGTGTGGTTTCCGGACGTAAAGATCGCCGGAATGGATTTAGAACATGTCGATCTATCGGAATTCAAAAAAAAAAAAAATTCGGACTTAATATGAAAGTTGCGAATGGATAGTTTATGCTAAGTGTCCACAATATCGGCTATTTGTGGACACTGCCAAGTGGATAGGTAGTGGTCACACATATTAGTATCCACGAATAGCACATATTGTGGATACTACGGAAATTGCGAATGAATATCCATCCATGTGGATACTACAATGATCATATCACATGCAAGATGCTTACCATGGGTAGGAAGTAGCCAATGAAAATGTTGTTTTTGAATGGATAGTTGTCTACACCTACTCTATGTCCACAAATTCACAGTCATGTGAATTCTTAACCAACTTTTGTCCATTAGATCCGTACTTTATGTCACACGGATCATAAGCGTTTACCCATGGTAAGCATCTTGTTAAGCATTTTGTCCATCATATGTTAAACCATCTTGTTTAGCATGAGATGTGATCGTCCAACATCTTTTGTGTCCACGAATAATCATATGTTAAACCATCTTGTTAAGCATCTTGTCCATCATCATTCTTGTTGAACATCTTGTCCACGAATAATCATATGTTAAACCCTATTGTCCATCATAAATGTTTAACATGTGATATAATCGTGTTAGTGTCCACGAATAATCAACTCAACGTACTTTTGTGATGTGGATACTACAGTGATCATATCACATGCAAGACCACCTATCGTCCATCATAAACCATCTTGTTAAGCATTTGACCACCTATTGTGATCGTCCAACAACTCTTGATCACCTATTGTCCATCATAAAACGTTTACCCATGGTAAGCATCTTGTTAACTATTGTCCATCATAAGCGTTTCCCATGGTAAGCATCTTGTTAAGCATTTGACCACCTATTGTCCATCATAAAACGTTTACCTATGGTAAGCATCATGTTAACAATTGTCCATCATAAGCGTTTCTCATGGTAAGCATATAATCGACTCAACGTACTTTGTGATGTGGATACTACGATGATCATATCACATGCAAGACCACCTATTGTCCACCATAAACCATCTTGTTAAGCATTTGACCACCTATTGTGATCGTCCAACAACTCTTGATCACCTATTGTCCATCATAAAACGTTTACCCATGGTAAGCATCTTGTTAACTATTGTCCACCATAAGCGTTTCCCATGGTAAGGATCTTGTTAAGCATTTGACCACCTATTGTCCATCATAAAACGTTTACCTATGGTAAGCATCATGTTAACAATTGTCCATCATAAGCGTTTCTCATGGTAAGCATCTTGTCTATCATATGTTAAACTATCTTGTTAAGCATGAGATGTGATCGTCCAACAACTCTTGATCACCTATTTTCTATCATAAACGTTTACCCATGGTAAACATCTTGTTAACTATTGTCGATCATAAGCGTTTCCCATGGTAAGCATCTTGTTTAGAATCTTGTCCATCATATGTTAAACCATCTTGTTAAGCATGAGATGTGATGGTAGTATCCACGTGGATGGATCTAAACTATCCATTCGCAATTCCGTATTAAGTCCGAATTTTTTTTTTTTTGAATTCCGGTACATCGGCCTATTTTATCTTCATTCCGGTGGTCTATATTGTCGGAATCATCACATCCTCTATCCTATCCACTCTCAAAAAATGAGGGGTGAAAATAAATCATAAAATAAGAAAGAGTGTCTTGAAAATAAAAATATATAATAATAATAATAATAATAATCGGATGGATAGAAGCTGGATAAACTTTAACATTAACTATCTATAACTAAAAGACAAAAGCTAAGGTTAAAATGGACTTTTTACAACACTAGAAGATAAAAAAAGATACATACTTGCAAAAAGTTTTGAGAAGATACAAAATTGCTATTACTTTGTAATAAAGATACATTTCGTGCAATTATTCCTGTAAACATATCTGTTGAGTGTGTTGTTTGTTTTTTTTTTTTTTTTTTTTGGTAAAATGTTTGCGTTTCTTGTATGTTTTGTGACTTTTGTGCACTATTTTTCTTAAAAAACACGTTAAGGGCATTTTGATTTCTTCTTTTTTATGCAAAAATGTCAACGACTTTGAATTCAGCTGAACATTTTTTTTTGTCGTCTAATTAAGTTGAACATATGACGCCATTTTTTGTCGGAATAATTGCACCCAGTGTATCTTTATGAGAAAGTAATAGCAATGTTATATCTTTACAATTCTGGTTGCATTTATGTATCTTTTCTACTTGATTTTGGGTGTGCTTTTACCTTTTTACCCCTAGTTAGAAAGCCAACTAAATTGATTTTCCAGCTTATAATCTAGTTAGTTTCAAAGATTGTTTTTGAATTGCACTAGTTAGCTAGATTCAAGTTAGATGGCTAACTCCATTTAGTTTGCAACTTCTCCCACTAAAGCAATCTTTGTTAACTGTTATTTTAATCTTTGTTCTGATTATTTTAGATCTTTCTTCGTTTTTTCTACTATTTTTTCCGATTCACTTCGGCCGTCGTCGATAAGAAGAGAATTGTTGTGCTAAGTCACAGATGTGTGTAAATTGTTCGACATTTCGTTATCAACGGCCAAACACCCACACTTTTTATGTTGGAACGAATAATCGATTGGGTTTGCCTTGACACAAGAAGGTTGTTTCTGTTTACGAATAATCGAGTAGGTTTTATAGTTTCTGTTTACGTGGTCGTTAGTCCGCAAACTAAGCAGGTTGTTATGTGGTTCCGGCTTGCAGGTATTAGAACGATGAAGATGATTGAATATACCTGTTACAATCACGGGATTGGATAAACATATAAAGAATTTTAGAGATTGAGTTATGGATTATTGATACATGGATACGCTGTACTTTCGGGGAAATGTCTGTGGATACTTACGTATCAATTAATTTTACACACAATCCATGTGTATGTTCGAGGGACAGTAATGTAATAGTATTGATAGATATGTATGTATTATGTTTACCACATTCTAAGTGTATGGATAGAAACATATGGATTTTTTGTGCTACAATCGGCTTTCGTGGTCATGTATAGGGTGACAGTAACATATTGTTAGGCCGCATGTATATTAATAATATTTAGCACTGGTTTTACTTACATATGAAGATGAAATTGCCCGGATCCATTAAAAGAAGTCACAATGGATAATTCTGATAGAAGAAGTCACAATGGATAATTATAAGAATTCACAATGGACAGTTTGTGATCCGAGTATAATTTAAACGAGCGTAATAAATAAAATTAAAGCAAAATTTAAAGCTAGTTACTATAGTGTAACAGACCCGTGTAACAGAAGGCATGCGCCGCTTGCTTTGGGACTGTAAAACTGGCAAAAAATAATTGATTTGACTGTGAAGTAATGGCGAGGAGCTTTGAATGAGAAAAGAAATATAATTTTGTGAATTAAATTTATTGGCCAATCAGAGAAGACGTCAACGATGAATTTATTGTGAGACGACAGAACATCAATGGTGAGGTTTTAAATTTAAAGTTAGTAATTGTAGTTTTTGGGGGGTTCGTGGATTGTATAAGTAATTTATAATATAAGAATATATGACTTTGTGTGTTGAAATAAACAAATAGGTGGATAGCTATTTGATAACGTGCAATAGCGGAACAACGAAGCGTCGCACCCTATCCAAGATGTACAAATATAATGTAGAGGACATTCACGCTTTCCAGATAATAACATACAACCTAAAACGGGTACAAAATGAGCAGTTTGAATCTTCTGGATCTGCCACCAGAAATAAGAAGGATGATCATCACGAAGAATGCTAGTGAGAATATCAGGGAATACTTCAGGGTGCGTGCAGTATGCAGGACTCTTCGGGACGACGCTAACCACGTGGATACTCTCTCGAAGATTGAACTTGTCCAGGAAGTCCCTCAACGGGAAGAACGTGATGAGGTGACAAATCTATACAACTTGTGCTTGGCTGCGAACAAAACTTCTGCTGTTTTTTTTTAGAGGAATAGGAGATTTCATGTACACCCAGAGACGCGAAGAGGGTTTTATAAGAATCAAAGAATGCGCCGCCAAGGGCTACAAACCGGCCATATATTGCTATGAAGTAATTCGTCGGTCTATCTCCCCCAATTTCGAAACGGATTCTAATGCTCCTTTGCTTAAGCGGGATATTTTACGTGGTTTGAGGAGGCACGTTAGGACTTTCGAGAAGCACCCTTGGTTTGTCCCAATATCAGAGGAGCTTGTGAAGGTAAGGGATGAATTTGATGGGGATGTATTAAGGACTTGCCCGTGCGCGGTTCATCGATATTGGTTAAACTATCTAAGCGAGAGTGTCAAAGGGCATGGTATGTGTGATGTTTGTTTTTGGACAATTGAAAGTTTAGTCTTTTTCGAGATCATTCCGCGTACTTTTTTCGAGTGGCCTGAGATAATTGAGGCAGCGCAAGAGCAAGATGACGATGCTTGGGACGACGGCCTTATGAAAAACGAAGGAAATTGGGGTGAGGTTGAAATAAACAATGGATACAATGGAGGATGGGGCAACGGTGGATGGGAAAACTATGACGATTGAGCTGGTTGTAGATTTGGTCGCTTAGTTTTAAAGTTTGTTGTGTCCATCTGTACGAAATTAAGGACCTATTGTTGTTTTGATTACTGATAACTCGTTTGTGTATTGTAATATAATTTTGTTTGGAAAACGATTATGAATTGTGGCTGTCGCCGTAGTGTATAAGGGAAAAGAAATACATTCATGAAAAAATTTAGTACAACAAGCAGGTAGAGACTGGAGATATCAAAATTCATGAAAGATGTCTTATCTAATCCATTAAAAAATGTACCTATATGGGTGGATAATCAGACAATGGATGCGTTGTAGCTATAGCGAGGAACTAAATAATACAAATGCAATGGAGATTAAAATTGGGAAAGGTTTTTCTTTTTCTGGGGTAAATAGATATGTGAGACATGACATATTTGCATTAGTTAAGTGAATGATTGGACATAAAGCAGTCTTGAACAGTACTAAGTCTGACACTTAAGTTAAGTAGGTGTCTAGGGTAATGTAATTGCAAAAGGAATTGACAGGTGATTGTGAGTTAATGTTCTTTTTGTTTAACCAAACGAGACATTGAGTATTGAGAGGAAGATTGCATCGAAGAAAGTGCAACAGAGTAGATGGTGGGTTAAACGAAAATATTAAATGAATTTATTCTATACCTATTCGTAATGAACAAGTTGCGAGTGGAGAATCCTTATAATAATGAGTTAAAAATATAGTAAGCTTGGTTAATGATGGTTTATTACTATCATCTATACAAACTAAAGTACTTTTACAAGAATTTGTGGTGGATACGTGCTAAGAGAATGAATTGAGGGTTGTGTGTTGCCGGATTTATAAAGCAAAAATTATGGATAACAAAAAACTAAACAAAGTACGAACATGATAATAAACCATCATACGTTAGACGTTCAAGCAAAAATGATGGATACCAAAAAACTAAACAAGTAAAACAAATAGAGTACTTGCATCATACGTTAGACGTTCAAGCATTTGGATAACTAAACGAAAGTACGAACATTATAATAAAATATGTAGTCTAAATTAATAATCCAAAACAATGTTGGGAATGTCCTGAAATCTACTGTACTATCTCTAGAAAGTATGATAAGTGTCGAGATCAGACATAAGTCATAAATACTGGGTGATCATGATGACTTGCTAGAGCCCGCTCTTGATCTATAAGTTTAGGACTTATTACCAGTATTGTATGATCCCAAAGGGTCACACACCATAGCTAACGGGAAAGTTAAAAAGGAATTAATACAGTAAGATGCAAGGCATTTACTGTATTTGTACAGAGAATTGGGCCAGACAAAATACAGTCTTTTGTCTGATTTGGGTCTTGGGCCCAAAAGCCTAATAGGCCATTAGTTTAATTACTTGGGCCCATATAAGGGAAGAGGAGGCGCCAGTTAGATTAGAGTCTGCGATTTTAGGTCTGGCCGTCCTCCTCTCTCTGTTGTTCCAGCTTGGTCTAGCAGCCTGATCCAGTAGCTTGTAAGCGTGTGGATACCTAGGAGGAGCCGGTAATCATCTGCTCTCAGTGATCTCGTTATTACCAATCAATCCGCTGCACTATAAAAGAGGTAATGATCTTGATCTGTCTATGATTCAACTGCAAATCACCTAGATCCTAGTTGATTATTTGATAGGTTGTAATCTGATAATTAAACCTATGAACCAAACATAATCCTTCAGTGGTATCAGAGCCTAGGTCGTTAGGTTTTTGCTTTTTGGATCATACTAGGTTGTTTTTAAGTTTGATGAATCGATTTTAATGAGTAAAATTTGATTAGAACTTGAAAAACCTAATATGTAAATCGCATGATCCGATTGAAACCCCATCGGTATGCGATGTGGGCGCCCGTGTCGATCGACGAGGGAGCGTGATATCGATCGATATCGATCGGATCGATTGCTTCTTGCTGTACCGATGACCCGATCGCAACGAGCTGATGCACGCGAGTATCGATCGACGCAGGAGCGTCATATCGATCGATATGCTGGCGAGGCATACGTTCCGCGAGTAGCCAATCGGTTCAGCCGAGCTTCGCGGTTCGTTCTTCCCTAACCCGCGATAATGAACCGATCAATCCGATTGTGTTTCATTGTTAGCTTAAGCTTAACCCGCAAGTTAGGTCAAAATCAGCTAAAATTGATTGGTTAGACCAATCTATTTCTTCCTGATTTTGGACTTAACCGAACCGATCCAATTTAATTGGTGGTTCAAGCGGTTAACCAAATCGCGGTTTGCTGGAAATTATTTAATACAATTGGTATTATTTAATTTCAGGTTAAACCGGATTTAAATTCAAAATTGAATTTTAACCTAAACCGAAGGCTGGTCTAAGTTTGATTTGGTTGGACCAAATAATTTAGAGCTGGTCTGGTTTAGTAAATAACCAGTTGGATTAAGTAATTAATTTGGTCTTGGACCATAATTAATGAACCGACTCGGTTATGTCAAATTATTGGGCCAATTGGAATTCTGTGGTCTTGGGCCAAGAATTGGGCCTATAATTTGTGACCCAACCGAAAACTTTAATAAAACATTAAATTAGAAAGTTTCTTTGATTAGAAGTTTCTAATTTTGGCTTGTTAGGAAATTTCTAAATATAGTAAGTTTCTGAATTTAGAAAGTTTCTAAAATAAGTAGGTTTCCTAAAATAGAAAGTTTCCATATTTAGTAAGTTACCTGAAATGGAAAGTTTCCCAAAATAGTAATCTTCTATTTTTGGGAGGAAATCTATTGAAACCTAAAATCCTCAAAAACAATATCAAGCTTGGATATCTTGCCCAATCTTGTCAGCTACTTAACGCTTTTTCAATTACAGATATGGCTTACAGTGTGAGGTGTCTGTTTTTACGTAAGTAAAGTAGTATATAGTCACTAATTTCATTGGGAGTCCCAGACTTTAGTGATTATTTGGCTGTAAGAAATTGGTTTCCTTGATTGGGCCATCGGGAGTCCCGGGCCTTGAGACATCTGGTGAATTGGGCCTTGGGCCCAATCCACAACCGAGAGTTATATGAATATAACTAGGTGTGTGTATGCTTACCAAGTAAAGCTAATTCCGGGTGACGGCCAGTGGCCCACTTTGGTTTTAGTTGAACATGGGTCTCGGAATCATTGCATTCTTATGAGGTTAAACAAAGAAATTTTGAATGCAATGCGAGTTTTCTTATAAGTTATTAAGATTACTCTTTTATGAACTAAATAACTAAAAACTCTATTTATCTCTAAATTTCATTTATGACTAGCACAAACAATCAAAACACTTTCTCGATCCGGTCTGTCCTTGAAATGGACAAACTGAACGGATCAAATTTCTTGACTTGGTCGCGGAACCTGAGGCTAGTCCTCAGGCAGGAGAGAAAGGACTATGTCCTTGAGAGAGCTCTCCCCGAGAGGATCGGGTCCAATGCCTCTCATGCAGTATATGATGCTTGGAATAAGCATTATAATGATGCGGTAGATGTGCGTGGTCTGATATTGGCTACCATGGACTCAGATTTGCTGAAGCAATATGAGAACATGGAGTCGCCAATAGAGATGATCAGCAGCCTGAAATTGAAATTTCAGGAGCAGGTAAGAGTGGAGAGATACCAGTTGGTTAAGTCTCTCACTAGCTGCAAGCTACCAAATGATCATCCAATGAGTCCTCATGTCAGTAAAATGATGGGTTACATTGATAACCTGAGGAAACTGGATTATCCAGTTAGCCAAGAATTGGCAACTGAGATCATTCTGCAGTCACTGCCGTCAAGCTATGATAAGTTCAAAAGGAACTATATTAAGAAAGGCTTAACGAAGACGCTGACTGAACTGCATGATATGCTCAAGACAGTTGAGCCAAACGTGAAGAGTACCCTGTATAATCTCATAATGGAGAAGGGTAGGTTTACTAAACCTAGTGCTGACAAGGGTGAAGACAAAGTTGTCCAGATTTTGAATCATGGCAAGCCTGTGTCTTCTGAGCCCGAGTCAGATACATCTTACGTTGGTAAGTGCTGCTACTGTAAAGAGACTGGGCATTGGAAGAGAGATTGCATTAAATTCATGGAAGATTATGAGGAGTTGAAGATGATGTATGAGACTACTTCCTCAGGTATTCATGTTATTACTTCAAGTTCTACCTTATAGGTATTGGATACTGGTTGTGGCACTGATATTTGTTATAATATACAAAGCCTAAGCAACAGTAGAACGTTGAAGGAAGGACAAGTGGAACTGCGTGTCTGGAAGGAGCTATGGATGATGCCTCAACCGTAGGGTTTTCACTTGTAGATGCCTTTGAGGCTTGGTTTTGTATTAAATAATTGCTGCAATGTACCTGCTTTAAGCAGAATTGTCTTTCATTTTCTTGTAAGAATTTGAATGTTTTTCATTTTGATAAAAGACAAGTTTTGTTCTTTTGATCTTAATGAAATATTAATTGTAGCACCCTATTCAAGGAATGGGTTTTATATCTTAAACCAAAGAGTGCCTAAATGTAACATAAATACCGAATTAGTTTAAATCTGATGAATTAAACCTGATTTTTCTTGGCGAAAATGTTTTGGTCACATAGAGTGAGTCGGATTCAGAAATCCCATAGTTATGGACTTTTGGGCTCATTTGATCGGATATCTTATGAGACTTGAATTCTGCTTACTGGACCAAAAGACAAAGGGCCCATCTTAGCCGAGCTAGAGAAAGGCCCAAAGGCTTATTGGACCTTGAACATACTCATGTATGTGGCCCGATGAGCAGTAATGCCAGAGAAAAATTTCCTGTACTTCATTATACATACTGATTACTTCAGTGAGTATGACTGTGTTCATTTGATGAGACACGAGTCGGAATTCTTTGAAATGGTCGAAAGAGTTCCAGAATGAGGTATAGAATCTGAGTGACAGAAGTATTGAGACTCTGGATTAGATCACGAGTGAGAATACTTAAGTCATTGATGGTGTGATCATCTGAATAAGTGTGAAGTCGTTTCACAGCTCATTTCTCCTGAAAACCTGGAGGTGTTTCTGTGAGAAAGAATCAGATCTTATTAGAAATGATTAAAGATGAATCACACGAATCTTCCATGATATTCTTTAAGAATAACGCTCTAGAAATATCTAAGTTTACGCTGAAATAGTTCCACCAATATCAGTTGAAAGACACCACATAAAAGTGGACTGGAAATGATCCAAATTCGTCTTTACTGAGTATTTGTAGTTGTGCTACTTCGCTGGTTGTCCTAGGGAAACCAAGGCTTGTTACTTTTTACGTCCATTCCGAAAACGAAGTGAGGTTGTTCGGAATTCTGTTTTCTAAAAGGAAAGTTTCTTTCCAAGAATAACAGTGGGAGTAAAAGTATAACTCGAAGAAATTCGAGAATTACAGGAGGCTGCTCAACCTGTTGAGGGAGAGCAGCGGATGGATTTACAGATTTCTGTAGAATCTACACCTGTAGAGCCTGAAGTTCGCAGATCTGAATGAATCCGTCACTAATCTGACTGTGATCTCTCGTGATTAATTGCCATGATCTGATGATCATTGAAAGTGACGAACCTGCGAAATTCACAGAAGCGAAAGTGAGCCCGGACTCCGAAAAAATTATACTGTATATAAGTTAGCTCCATTGATCCATTCATGGATAGAAGCAAGCATATCGGAGTTGGAATCTCCGTTATGTTGAAGTAGTCAAGGTTTTGATTTGAACAGGAACGAAGTGGAACTGTGCGTTTACTAATAGATAAGTGGGAGCGATGTTTCATTTCTCATAGTGTATGTCGATGACATACTGATTCTCGGAAATAACGTTCCAATGCTGCAGTCGGTAAAGGACTGGCTTGGGAGTTGTTTTTATGATTGACATGGGTAAAGCCACATATGTTCTTGGATTTTGGATCTAAAGATGAAGATCCAAAAGAGCTGATAGGACAAAGTCAGGATTCTTATATTGACAAAGTCCTGCACGTTTTCAGCATTCCAAGAAGGGTTTTATGCCAATGTCACATGGCATTACGTTAAGCAAGATACAGTGTCCTACGATATCTGCTGAGCTTGAATGCATGGATGAGATTCCATATGCGTCGGCAATTGGATCTATCATGTATGCCATGACACGTACTTGTTTTGATGTTGCTTTAATATTAAGCAAGACAAGTAAAGACCAGTCAAATCCAGCAAAGAATCACTGGATAGACGTAATGAATATCCTCAAGTATTTGGAAAATACTTAGGATAAGTTCTTGATTTACGGAGAAAGTGAGGTGCTACAAGTCGATAGAGTCTGAAAGGCAAGTTTCCAACGGACAAAGATGATTTCCGGTCACAGTCCGGTTATATCTTGTGTCTGTCTGGCGATGCAAAGCACTGTTGCTGACTCCATGACTTAAGCTGAACATTTCACAGCTTGGGAAGCGGCGAAAGAGGTTGTTTGGAAAGAAGAGTTCATCACTGAACTTGATGTGATTCCTAGCATAGTTGAGGCTAGCTGCACATCAGAGGTCCAAACACCTTGAGGGTAGGTATAACCTATTCCGTGAGATAAATGACAGAGGTGTTAAGTAGATCAGCAAGTTTCAACGAATGAGAACGTTGCTAATCTATTAACGAAGCCACTCCTTAGGCCTAAGCACGAGTCGCGGACTGTAGCTGTAGGATAAGTGAAATTAAGATGTAGTCTTAATTTCAGTGGGAGTTTGTAAAGGGCTTTATTTAGTTGTTTTGAAAGGTTCATGTAAACATAATATTTTATGTTTATGAAATTTATGATTTCTGGATTATTTTAACTGTGATATAAATAATCGTTCCAAAATGATTCATGTCATTATATATAGGCCATCGAAGTACATGAGAAAGACTTGATCATGAAACCCTATATTTAACAAAATGACATAAATCAGAGTGTCCATAGTCGAAGGTTGTTGAAATTGGAACACCAACAACCACTTGAGACTAGAGTGTGTTGAGACTTATGACCAAGTTTCATGGGTCATAGATGCGCGGCATCAAAGTCGACACATAGGTATATGTAGGGGAGCATATGACCGGACATGACCCGCTGATGAGAACTCTACAAGATATTAATGTCTGTGTCATAAGAGGTTCTCATCTACGACTATAGAGTATAGTCCTTAGACCTGAGTTCGCATGCATGTGGCTGCACATGAATTGATGCACTTTGATCATTGTCTAACGCTGTTTCGTAACTGGGAGCTATAAGGACCTTGGTTGGGTGTATTACAAAGTGTGTAGTTCATAGTGATGGAACAAGATGGGATTTGTCCCTCCCATTTATGGAGGTAATATCTCTAGGCCAATCGGAGACTTGATAGCTGGTAAGAGTGTGGCCATACCCAAACGGACTTGCCCAAGTCGTTTGCATTGTCATTATCAATTCTGGTCCGATGAACATGATCTTGGCTATATAAGGATGACACGCATCTTGCCTTATGCCAGATCGAGATATTGAGACAAAAGGATTAGGGAATGTAGAATTCCAGTACAAGTGGGAGATTGTTGGGAATGTCCTGAAATCTACTGTACTATCTCTAGAAAGTATGATAAGTGTCGAGATCAGACATAAGTCATAAATACTGGGTGATCATGATGACTTGCTAGAGCCCGCTCTTGATCTATAAGTTTAGGACTTATTACCAGTATTGTATGATCCCAAAGGGTCACACACCATAGCTAACGGGAAAGTTAAAAAGGAATTAATACAGTAAGATGCAAGGCATTTACTATATTTGTACAGAGAATTGGGCCAGACAAAATACAGTCTTTTGTCTGATTTGGGTCTTGGGCCCAAAAGCCTAATAGGCCATTAGTTTAATTACTTGGGCCCATATAAGGGAAGGGGAGGCGCCAGTTAGATTAGAGTCTGCGATTTTAGGTCTGGCCGTCCTCCTCTCTCTCTGTTGTTCCAGCTTGGTCTAGCAGCCTGATCCAGTAGCTTGTAAGCGTGTGGATACCTAGGAGGAGCCGGTAATCATCTGCTCTCAGTGATCTCGTTATTACCAATCAATCCGCTGCACTATAAAAGAGGTAATGATCTTGATCTGTCTATGATTCAACTGCAAATCACCTAGATCCTAGTTGATTATTTGATAGGTTGTAATCTGATAATTAAACCTATGAACCAAACATAATCCTTCAAACAACGCCGTTTTATGCTCCGCCGTCGCCCAAACCGGAACCGTTTTGGATAGCCGCTTCGTGCCAACTGCCTGTGTAACCAATCGAGCCGGCGTTTACTGGAGTTTCAGGGATCTCAGGCCACTCGAGGAATGTCGGGGGAATTATCTGGAAGAAACACAAAGTCTCAATGACCCAGAAACATTCATCACACATAGAGTGAGCTTTGACATCTTCGTGCATGATATCTAGCCAATTGCGAAATACGGAGCAGCGGCATCTCTGAATTTTGTCTTCGTCAACTGCATCCTTGATGACAGACAGGTCGAGGGACATACACGCGATAGGGCAGTTAGTACGCTCAAACCGCCTCACATGCCTCCTCAGAGAACAAATGGTAGCACGAGAAAGGAAAGGAATTGAGGAACATGTATCCAAAGCAGGATAAATAGATCGACGGATGACTTCGTAGCAATAGATAGCCGGTTTGCATCCAGCAACTGCGCAGCGTTTGATCTGATTGAAGGCTTCTGGACCTCCATATCTGTATTCTGTGTACATAAAATCGGAAATTGATTTCAGAAACAGAGCAGTAATGTTATTGGAGGCCAAACAGGCGTTGAACAATAACGTGACACATTCGTGGTTGTCATCAGGAGAGGGTGCCTGAATAAGATTTATCTGAAGAAGAGTGTCCAAATGAGACGCGTTAGTTCGAAGATGATTACGAGGATTCATGGTAAGGATTGAACTCCTCAGATTAAGCGGAAGATCTTCATGATTGGGAACCAACGGGTTAAACCTGGATGATTCACCAACAGAGGGGGTTAGCCTTTTCATATTGAGAGGTTTTTTTGAGTGCGTGGACAGGAAGCAATGTAGACATGTACTATTTATACATGCGAAAGAACGCGACGTTTCGGTGTCATCGCAATGTTTCGGTTTGATGGCTTTATGTTATAGAAATAGACAAAGAGAAGTATTAAAAATGATGGATAGTAGTTTGAAGAACGAAACTTAATAATGGATGAATGGTGAAAAGAATAATAATTATGGAGGCTGGTAATAAATATGTTAGAGCGTGAGGTATGTATATAGTCAGCGTATATGCTGTAATGGATAGTAGTATAGCGTGATATAATAATGGATAGTCAAATTATATAGTAATTATGCTTTTTAAAATTGTGATCAATCATTATAGATACATACCCTGAAAAAATATCGTCACGAGAGTAAGACATTAAGAAATAGCGATCTTGAAGATTATAGTTTTGAAAACTGTTACATTACAAAAATGCGATGGATAGTTTATTTAGAATTAAAATTGGTGGATACCGACGATGCTCTGAACTTAATTTAAAAAGGCTAGTAAATATAAATATATCTTCGTTTCAATTTATTAGGATTTTACATGCACAAACACACAAAACGGCACCGCTTTGAGCTACTCCTAATCCCGAACAACCGCCGACGATCTGGATTCAGGCGTAGTTCCAACCGCCTTCGTTAACCGAATCTGCTTCGTAAATGTAAGGCCACTCTAGGAATGTCTGGGGAATGATTTGGAAGAAGCATAAAGCCTCAATAGTCCAAAAACATTCATCACACATACCATAAGCCTTGACCTCTTCGTGCAAAAAGTCTAGCCAATATCGGAAAAGAGAGCAGCGGCATCTCTGTATCCTTGTTCCGTCAATCTCATCCCTGACCTCATCCGCCAAATACATTGATATTCCAATAGGCCAGACGTTTCGCTCAAACTCTCTGACGTGCCTTCTCAAAGAACGTATAACAAATCGAGAGAGGAAAGGGATGTCGGAACCTGAATCCAAGGCCGGGGTAATAGAACGCCGGATGACTTCATAGCAATACACAGCAGGTTTGAAACCAGCGATTGCACATCGTTTAATGTTTTTAAAACCTTCCGGTCTGCCACCATCTGTGTACATAAAGTCGGAGATCCCTTTGAAAAAAATAGCGGTTATGTTGTCTGCGGCTAGACAGGTGTGGTACAACCTTATTACGCATTGGGGGAGTGGGTCCAATGGAGCAGTCTGGATAAAATTAATCTGACGGGGAGTATTAACGTGATCCCCGTCGTCTCGAAGGGTCCGGCAGACAGCGCGAACCATGAAATGTTCCAGAAGGTGGTCGCTTGCATTTTTGGCAAGGATAAATCTCCTAAGCTTGGGAGGCAGATCTAGAAAGTTGAGAACAGGCCTTGGAGCGCTAGAAGATTCACCAACGCGTGGGATTGTTCCTCTCATTGTTTGTGTGGAATGTATTGAGACTGTTGATGGATAGTTGGGGTCAATGGACAATTATTTATACAAGCGAATGGAAACTGCACACATAACTAATGAAGAGGAGGAGTTAAAAAGATAGATTTAAAAAGGGTTGGATCAGATGGATTGGTTTATTTTGTTGTACAAATGGATAGGCAAAACTTACTCATGGACTTCAAATGTTTAGGCAATTTAATAGGATACATGGATACAAAATTTACATTTTCCAACTTGCGTATAGAGTCTCACGTATCGATCGAATAAATCGTAGGCAGCTGAAGAGCCTTAGTAATCTATGATTAGACAATTTCCTACAAAGTTTTGTTTTTTCCCAAGATCATCATTAAGTAGAGTCAAATCTGTCTGCCGTGGATTAAATAGATTAAATAAAACGACTTAAATGAATCTATAGATACACGATATAAAGAAGAACTGCTTGTGATATCATACGATTTGACAGTGATATGATTGAATAAAATTAAATATTTGCGAATAAAAACATAAGAAAAAACATTGGGCCTTAATAATAATAGGGGTGGATAGAATGAGTACATATACTCAACGGTGGATGGAGATCTTCAATATGAGTAAGTTGATATCCGTCCATACTAGACATTGATGAAGTAAGTACAATAAACGAGCATTCAACCATGAAAATGAAACTTAAAATTGCTCAATGTCCAACCGATTGAGAAAAGAGAGATGAAGACGATCCAGATAATCTGCATCATGTTCATCCGGGTGGGTGTATGGCGTGTGGTGCAAGAAGCCTTATTATTTCTTGCAACATCAACTTCGATTTTTCTTGTTATCTTGATTTCCATTTCCTCCCCAACAGAAGTCGACCAATTTTGTAGAACTTTGATGTCCTCTAGAATTTTCTTGAGATCTTGGGCAAGCTTATCAACCTCTTTCATAATAGAGTCGTCTACCCACTCGCTTAAGTGACCTTCATCTAGGTGTTGTTTAGAAACTAGGAGTTAAAAAATACTTTCTGAAATATAAAGTGAATCTAGAAAAAAAAAACAAAGGAATCTGGATTTAAACTAACCCGAATAGCTTCGGGACATTTGAACCATCTGCGATTAAGATTGGAAAGAGTTCTACCATATCCTACTTCGATGTCTTCGCCACACCAGCACATGGTTGGTGCTGCGACGCCTATACACCTAGAAGGTAATGGTTCTTCAGAAGGAGGGGCAGTTGAAGTAGACGTCAAGCTCATTATTGGGAAGATTGTTTCGAAGAACAGGGTGGACAATATGTTTTATCGATATTAAAGGTTAGATGAACCTATAGCATACGTATATATATGATATGAATGTTTAAAAGTCTTGACAAGATATATTTCTTTACTAACCTGGTTGAAAAGCCTGATTTAATTTACTAAATATACGTAGTTATGAGAAGGTAATCTGGATAAATGAAACTTAGCAAATCGAAACGTATTATGGATAGTAATGCAGGACCAAATGAACAACATCGGCAAAGTTTGGATCAAAAGTGGATGCAAGGGTTGACGAAATTATAATTGCAATACTTATAGATACAAATTTGCTGTCCACTTGCACCTTAGAGATCGACAATCATGTAAAACCCAGAAATAAAAAATAGATTTGCCCATGTAAAACAGATAGTAATAAAAAAAAATTTTAACAGAGATATAGATAGAGAAGAGTAATAGAACTAATAACAGAGGGGATAGAAAGACAATAAGAGATTTGATAATTGGATCAAAAGTGGATGCTATGCTATGAAATAATAACAGAGTGGATAGAAAGACAATAAGAGATTGATAATTGGATCAAAAGTGGATGCTATGCTATGAAAAAGAACAATATATTCGTACATACGATAGTGACAAATTGCAATACTTATAGATACAAAATCGCAATCCATTTGGTTAGAAATAAAAATCAACCCATCTAGAAAAAGTCCTATGGATCATATCGAAGAAGACATAAGTCTCGAGAGACCAAAAACAGAGATCGCACATGTCTAGACCTTTTACCTTCTCGTTCGTCAAATCAAGCCAGTAACGATAAACAGCGCAAGGGCATGTACGAATTCGTTCAATGTCGACAGAGTCACGGATGGTTCTGATATATTGAGGGGTATAGTGAGGATAACTTACTCCCTGAAACGCTTTGACATGCCTCCTAAGGGCCCGAATAGCAGTGCGAGATAGTTGAGGGAACGTTATATCAAAAACCAAGTGGGGGCAGATGGATCGCCGGATGACTTCGTAGCAATACGTTGCGGGTTTGATTCCAGCAACAGCGCAGTTTTTGAGGCGGACAAGCGCGTCAGCTCGATCTTCTGCGGCAACTCCTTCTGTGTCCATAAAATCCGATATGGCTTTTTGAAAGACCGCTGATGGATTGTTGGCAAGTAGACATGCATGTTGCAAGCGATGATAACCAAGAAAGTTGTGACTCTTTCCTATAAGATCAATCTGGGACAGGGTATCCACGTGGTCGGAATCATCTCGGAGGGTTTTGCACACTGCCTTCGTTACGTAGTACTCGCGAACGACTTCGCTAGCGTTTCTGACCAAAATCGATCTCCGAATTTCATCAGGAAGATCGAGGAAGGTGGGAAGACAAGGGGCGAAATTATCGTTCTCTTCTATATTCATCCCTAGTTAGAGATATAAGATTGGCATCCGTTATATTTATAGATGATTTAGGACGAAACGGTTCATATTCCTAGAACGATGGATAGTTAAAAGGTGAAAAATACATTAATTGTGTACAGGCTCGTGGATAGTTATAAATAAATCGAGAAAACATAGACGGATGCATTGTTGAAATTGGATTCTAAATCTTAGAAAACAATTTCGACATGAGATATAACCAAACACGAGAAGAACCACCTGCCTTGATTCGACACATTGGAGAACCACCTGTCTTAATTAAGCAAACCAGAGAACCACCTGTCATATGATGAAGATGATTGAAGATGATTATATATGATTGAAGATGATTAATTAAGCAAACCAGAGAACCACCTGTCTTAATTAAGCAAACCAGAGACCCACCTGCTTCAATCATCTTCATCATAAGCAATCCCGTGATTGTAACAGGTTTCTTCAATCATCTTCATCATTCTAATAACTTCAAGCCGGATCCACAAAGCAACCTGTTGAGTTTGCGGACTAACGACCACCCAATCGATTATTCGTTCCAGCCAAAACACTTTGCTTGCTTCGTCGTTGATCCCGAGATGGCTAACAATTCCTCCCATCTTTGATTCAGCCCAACAATTCTCTTATCCTCATCGACGACTATTCATCTTAAACGATTCGCCGCCGAATTCAATCGAACACAAAAGGTTGCAAAAACAGGAAGAAAACTAATGTTGAGTTCATTTAGTAATCCGAACTAGATTAATATAACAGTTAAAACCAGTGTTGAGTTCATTTAGTTTTGATTCAACCATCACAAGTTAAATTGTACATTTAGTTGGATTACATAGTTTGATTGCTTGAGGGCATTTTTGTTTTTTTACATGCCAAAATCACTCAAAAAGATACAACAATGCAAACTCTTTTAAAAACATATGAGATTGCAAGAAAAAGTTAACAAAGATATAGTAGGTGCAATTCACCCTTTTTGTCAGTAGACCAAGTATAAATCGACGTCACAAAATAGATAATATTATGATTTTACTTGTTGTCCAACGCAACTCTTAGCGTAAGCCTTCGTTCGTTACTCTTCCCCGTGTACATAATTGCCACATAAACAAACAAATTAAAGATAATAAAAATCTGATTATTCAGTAATGGTAATATTCGACGAACATTCTTTAGTAATCCTCTCCAAGGCAAGCGATTTTTTTTGGCAAAATTAGAAATTTAACCGATCTAATTTTTGTTTCTTGCACGCTTTTAACTCTTTTCGCCCACGTGTGTCTCACCAATTTGTGATTTCCATTTTCCTCCAGATTATCGAAGATCAAATATATCATAATCAGCATTTTCCCTCCAGATTAAGTATATACGTTAAACCCATAACAGATACTTTTTAATTCGTGACAAGTTTATTGATCAAGCTAAACCTATTCAGACAATATTTTTTCTCTGACCACAAAATGTCAGAAAATGTAGCTAAAAGTTAATAACTATTTTATTCATATCATATTTTAAATTAAAAATTATTAATATCAATTTGGAAAATTGATACAGTTTTATATATAAAAAAATACTACATGTTTCTGTTATTAGTGTGTCACCACTACGATTCTTACCTGACATAATGTAATAAACAAAAAATTTCATGTAGTATATTGTATTTGAATTTTGATGTATATTTTTTGGATATATAATATATATTTGTGTAACTTATTTTTAAAATAATAATTAGATTTAATTATGTAACAATAAAATAATAATTTAATATCTCATATAAAATTATAATATTGACAATATTTTGTACTGTTTTATCCATTTTTACCATTTTGACCAAATTCTATTTTTACTATTCAAATATGTATTTTATACAGTTAGTTCCGCTTGTTCCACATTTGTATTATTTGTTATGTTTGATTTATATTTGCTCTATTTGATCCGCTAAACCTGTAAGTTGTAAGTGTAATATGTTTTCTCCATTCAGGTTTTATTTTAGTTTGGCCATATTAAGGGGTTGATTAGAAGAGCTGTGGCTTTTATTTTTTTGCTGTATAAATTATGATGTAGATTTTTTTGCTTTGTTTTTAAATTTAATTGATGTAGGTTTTTGGCTGTGAAAATATTTTCATTTTTCACAGCTCAATTTTTTTGCTTTGCATATTTAGCTTTGTACAGCCAAAATAAAAAATAATAAGGAGCTTTGGACAGAAAAATATTTGCAAAGCATGATTGGATTAGATTGTTTACTTTGGAGAGAAATTATGCTTTAGAAAGATTCTACAGTCATTACCAATCACCCCCTAAAAAGTTAATATTTAATTTATCAGGTTTCAGTACAATTTTGATGTTATGGTTATTTACTCTTAACATCTTTTGGCAAAAATTATACATAAACACATTAAAAATTATGACTTGATAAATTTATAGGTAAACCAAGAATTTTACTAAACATTTTACTTAATGCGATTTATGTTTATCAGTCAAATAAAATAAAATGCTTAGCTGGCGTTGACAAAAAGAACTAGCTTAGCTGGCAATATCCACACAGTGATTCGTCTGAACATATACTGACGTGGAATATCATAGAACAAATCAATATTGCACTATTTTTTTATCATTTAAATGTTTTATATATGAAGAGTGTATGAAAGAGTCTCTGAAAAATTGTTTCCTTCATATTTATAAATAGCCTTAATATGCCTCTCTTTCTCTTTATCTCCTTCATTTCAATAGCTTGAAATGAAAACTGGGTATTCCTGGGTTTCACATATCAAAAAGCTTGAAACAAAACTTAAAAATTTACAAAAACTGTTTTTTCTTTTACAATCGCTGAAAATGAAATCTGGGTATTCCTGGGTTTGATCTTCTTCTCCAGAAATTTCTTTAATTCTATTATTAATTATTCTTCTTAGAAAATGATTTTATTCTCCCAACTCTTCAACGGCGAACCGCAAGTAGCAGAGTGGGAGACAGAGAGATAGCAAAACCTTTACATACAGTCATATATATATATATACGTGTACATACATATACATATCTTACAAAGATTTAACACCACACAACAGATTCGAAACAAGAGGTTTGTGTTTCTTCAACGAATCAGATTCCAGATATCAATTTGTCTCGTCTATATTGTTAATGTTCTGTAATGTACAGAGAGAGTTTTATGGCGACCACCACGGAATCAAAGTCGCCAGAGACAGAGTTCGTGAGATGCGAGTGTTGCGGTATGACGGAAGAATACACGGCGGCGTATATAGAGACCGTACGCAACCTCTACGCCGGGAAATTGATATGCGGACTCTGTTCCGAGGCGGTGAAATACGAGGTTTTCCGGTGGGGGACAAAGCAGAGACAGATCAGCGTCGATGATGCTTTAGCGATTCACATGAAGTTTTGCGGCGAGTTTGTTGCTGCACCGTCTCTGAATATCGATTTCATATCGGCGATCGGAGAGATGTTTAGGAGAAGATTGGTTCTGGATTTACCGAGGGTCGCGACGCCAACATCTCCGTCGCCGATGAGTGTTCCGACTGTGGACGGTGGAGTGATTTGTGCTGCGGCGGTGATTGGTGTGACTGGTAGTTGTTTGCCTGCTTTGTCCGGAGGTGCTTAGATTCGAATATTCGGCGAGGAATCAATCAAATAGGGAAGACGGAAGTGTGTGTGAGAAGGACGATTTATGTAAACTACACATTATTAATAACTAGAGAAAAGAGGTTTAACAGAAAAAGAAAAAAAATACTGGAAAAATGTAAATTAAATCGGAAATTTATAGGATATTGTTATGTTTGTAATATATAGTTGTTTATGTAGCAATGCCAAATGTTGATATGAGTGCACTAATGGAAGTTTTGGTGTGTTATAAAAGATCTGGTTGCTGAGTAATTACTATTTGAGTAAAAGTAGTTGGTGTTATTGTGCTATAGCCTATAGGTTCAATTTATCTCTAAGTGAGATAATTTATGTTGTGTTATAGTACAATCAACCACCATTAGTCTTGGATTCTTGGAGGTTTCTAAATCGGAATCAGAATTTTATCTATGGTTAAGTGGTTCAAAATCTTGCGAACTCATCAATCACTCTCTCCTTTAAGATTCTTCAGGAAACATAGAGAATAGTTAAGTTTTCCCTAAAAATTGAAAATGACAAAGGTTTCGGAAAGTATGTGGGATGTCCGAAACATTTGGTTCTCGTAAAAAGATGTTTAGCGACAGAACTAGAAATTTAAGAATTATACCACTAATTTTCTGTCTGAAGCATGAAAACAAATTCACAAAATTCGATGCTATACATAGCCGGTTTCGAGCATAGGCTAGCTAAGCGACCGATTATAATATACAATTTAAGATGTATTTTTCATTCACTAATATATCAATTTATAATGAAAATTTTAATTTTTTATATTCTATATTTTTAAAAATTTATAATATATGTAAATCTATTTTGTTATTAAAATCTAGTTTAACAAAATTCAAAGGCATAATTTCATTTAAAAACTGTAGAGTTTTTTTGATAATGTTTATGTTTTTTATTAAGAAAGTTATTGACTAAACACATTGATTAAATATATCGAAAAATCATATTTTTAGATCTTTGTAGGATATAAAAATACGTTGGCTCATCAATGAAAAATACTTGGGTTCACCCCTACGGGTGAATCCATTTGTTCACCCCCTCTTTTTTAGCCAATAAAAATATGTCATGTGATATTATTTTTAAATAAAAAATAGAAAATTAAAATTAAGTAATTAAACACATTCAAATATTGATAAAAATAGATAATAATATATATCAATATTTATATATTTTTAGAATTTACAAATTAGGGTTTAAGGTTTATGAATTAGAGTTTATGATTTAGGATTTTAGTCCTTTAGGGTTTAAGGATTAGAGTTTATGAATTTAGGTTTAGGGTTTAGAATTTAGGTTTAAGCCCTTTAAGATTTGGGGTTTAGGGTTTAGGTATTAAGGTTTAGAATTCAGGGTTTAAGCCCTTTGGAATTTGGGGTTTAGGGTTGAGAGATTAGGTTTTAGGGTTTAGGGATTAGGGTTCAGGGTTTTGTTTTTATTTTTATTTTATTTTTAAATTAGGGTTTGGGTTTAGGGAATAGGGTTTAGGGATTAGGGTTTAGGGTTTAGTTTTTTTTTAAAAAATTAGGGTTTGGGTTTAGGGATTAGGGTTTTGGTTTTATTTTTTAAGATTTACAAATTGGGTTTAGGAATTAGGGTTTAATTTAAATTTTTATTTTTTTTAGGTTTTCAAATTATGGTTCATGCTTTATCGTTTAGAATTTAGGGTTTAGAGTTTAGAATTTGGGTTTAGTTTTTTATATATATATAAATTAGTTTTTTTTTTAATTTTAAAATTTTTTGTCTAAAATAAAACATAATTTTCATTTATTTTCACTTTTGTTTTTATTTTATTTTAAAAACTTTTTTAAAATTTAATTATTTTTAATACTAAATTATGTGTAATCATTTGATTGGTTAAAAATGAGGGGGGTGAATCTATTCATTCACCCCTAGGGGTGAACCCAAGTATTACTCCTCGTCAATTGGGAACATTAGCTTTGTTGCATGTAAATTATTTTTAGTGGAGTTTAAATTTTAAAAGTCTTCTTTAATTTTTTTTTTTTTTTTTTTTGTCAACAAGAGATAATCAAATGAAACCTATTTCTCACTAATCCAGCTTGGTGGCTCCGGTCCAACGTGGATTGAATATGATGATCGTAGGCGAGCACTCCGTGCTAGTCGGTCTGCCATCATGTTTTTTGTGCGCGGAATATGGATGAGTTCAAAAGTTGTGAAAACTCCTTTCTTGCTTGGAACTCATCTAAGTGAACCGAAAAAGCTGGCCATTCGTCTGGTTCCGACACTATCTTCACCAATTCTGAACAGTCTGTTGCAAATGTGATGTGCTGATGTCTGTGATACTTCATGCATTCCATAGCCCATACCAGAGCTTCAAATTCTGCATGTAGTGGTGATAAACTGGCTCTGATATTCATTGCCCCCATTAACACATTTACATCTCTCTCGTAACCACTATACCATCCTTGACCTGAAAACTGATCACCCTCCTTCCAAGATCCATCCACAAAACACCATTGCCCTGTTGGTATTATGTCTGTTTCTAAAGTTTCCCCATCTGCTGATCCTGGTACTGTTTCTTTTACCTCATTTAAATGTGCATCACCCCATGTGACAAATTCTGTCTCTGCCAATCTTAATGTTTCTCGAGGGTCTCGGTCAATATGACTATATATCATATCATTTCTACTTTTCCAAATATACCAGAGCAACCAAGGATATATTTCCTTCTCCTTATCCGAGGGCAATCTCCAAAACAGATAATCCATATTCGTATAGATAGACCCTGTTGGAAAAAATTCCGGGTTTGTCGGTATGTGGGATAATGCCCAAGCTTGGACCGCTGGCGGACATTCAAATAAAACATGATTTATTGATTCTTCAGAGAGCCTATGTGGACCTAAGACCCAGGTCTTTAGTTTCTTACAAGATAGACTTCATGGAAGAGTTAATGGCTGGACGACAAAACTACTCTCACGGGGTGGAAAGGAGGTTATGATAAAAGCTGTGGCGACAGCATTGCCAAATCATGTAATGTCCTGCTATCGGTTACCAAAGAAGATCACTACGAAGTTAACAAGTATAGTGTCAAATTTCTGGTGGAGCACCGGTGGAACGAGTTCAGGTATGCACTGGAAGTCTTGGGACAAACTTTGTCGAGGAAAAGAAAATGGTGGGATTGGCTTTAGGGATTTTCAGGATGTCAACACAGCTTTTTTAGCGAAACAATTATGGAGACTAATTGATAAGCCTGATATCCTTTTTTCAAAGGTTTTTAAAGGAAGATATTTTAGGAATGCGGGTCCTCTGGATCCAATAATATCATACTCAGCATCATATGGATGGAGGAGTATTACATCGGCTAGGTCTCTGGTAACAAAAGGACTTATCAAAAGGGTGGGAACGGGGAAGTCTATTTCGATATGGAACGATCCGTGGATACCATCTAATCGCCCGAGGCCAGCAACTCAAAAAGTTGATTCTTATCATGCGTTAGTGACTGTTGATCAGTTGATTGATCATCAGACCAAAATGTGGAATATTCTACTACTGAATTCAGTTATTGTACCAGAGGATGTGGCCTTGATCCTGAGTATTCCTTTTAGTAGGAATCATAGATCTGACTCATTGGGATGGTTTTCTACGAAGACGGGAAGGTACACAGTGAAATCGGGGTATCATTTGGAGCGAGATCTCACTAATAAAGATGAAGTTGGTCCCATTTTGGAGCCAAGTATCAATAAGCTACAAGCCTTTTCGTGGCAGATCAGATGTCCACCCAAGATTAGACATTTTATATGGCAAGCATTATCAGGTTGTTTATCAGTGGCAAAAAATTTGAGGGGAAGAGGGATAAAATGTGACATTCATTGTGCTCGGTGTGGTGCAGATGAAGAATCAAAGTCTTCTTTAATTAAAAAATCAATGTAACACTACTAACAAAAATAATCATTTTCACATTTACATTAAAATAAAATAAATATATAGCAAACATTTATGTGAATAATACGTATACGAAGAAGACTCTAGAAAGATCAAAGACGTAAGAGCATCTCCAACCCAACACCTCATTTTGAAGAGAGCAAATCTTCAAAATAAAAATTTGAGGATGAATTGCTCCAACCATAAATCTTCAAAAAAATCCTTAAAAATTTGTTTATTTTCGTTATAGTCTTTGATATTAACAAAAATTACTAATAATTATAAACTTCACACATATATATATATATAACATATATTTGATATAGTATACAACACACAATATTACAATATTACCATATATAATAAAAGACACATAAACATAAATTTTTAACATTACATATAACATACAAAATTATAAGTATTATCTCCGTAATGTTCCCATATGTGTTTAGTATTTCGTTAATTTTGGAGGTTCATGATCTGATTTACCGGATGAATACTAGTATTTTGATATCACTTGTAAGATATATAATATTTACTTATTTATGTAATTTGCTTTAATATTAATTTGTGTCAAATTTGTTAATGTATTTTTATTTTGTGTGAGCTTTATTTAATATAATTTCTATTTTATGAATTATATTTAATGTTTTAATGTAATATTTATACTGTTTTATTTTATTTTTGTGTGTTTAAGTTATTATAAATTAAGTTTAGTACATTTATTTTTGAAAGACATAATTAGAAGATCAATAAATAATTAAAAAAAGATTTGAGGTTTTGAATAATAAAACCTCAAAATTTAAGGTTTTGCTATTTAACACCTCAAAATTTGAAGATTTGAAGGTGGATTGTAATGCCAAAAATCTCCACATTTGAGGATTTGAGGATGGATTGGAGATATCATTATTTGGTTAGATATGTATCTAATATATGCTTAAGATCTTGCATGTGCGAATATGCCAAATGGATTATCGTCTTATTGGTAAGATTATGATTATTCATACAGTCAGATTAGAATTCAATGGGACCAATTGACTAATCTGGTCCAGTCTTCAGTTATTGAAATCTTAAAATTTAGATTTGTTTACACATATACACAACATCAGCATATTTTAAAATCTAACATTAATAAATCATTTAAATTACACGCATTATTAGTCCGACTAATCATTTTATTAAAGAGAAAAGTCATAAAATAGCACAAAAAAACATATCTTATCATAAATATAGCACCAAGAAAAATAATTCATATTTTTAGCATTATTTTAATTACAAAGACTTTTATAACATTATATAATTTAGGGTTTAGGGTTAATTATTTAGAGTTTAGGGTTTATTATTTAGGATTTAGGGTTTAGTATTTAAGGTTTAGGGTTTATTATTCAAGGTTAGGGTTTAATATTTAAGGTTTAGGGTTTAGTCTTTAAGATTTAGGGTTAGGGCTAATTTAGTGACAAAACATGTTTTTGTGCTATTTTTATGATTTTTCTTCCTTAGTGCTATATTTTTGACAAGTCATGTTTTTGTGCTATTAATGCGATTTGCCCTTTATTAAATTAAGATGGATTAATTTGAAATTACAGGCATTAACATCGAGCCAAATACAAAATCATTATTTTAAAACCTTAGTCCGGTTGAACTTTAAAGTAAAAAGCAAGTAACATTAATTTATTTTATTACTAATAATAAAAGCGTAGTTATCTTTTACAAGTCCAATTCGGGTAAACGACCTATTTCCCCCTCAGAAGTATCATATATTAACAGATCACCACAATGTTTCAAGGTCTCCTTCTATCCCCACATATCTAAAGATCGAAACATAGACACACACGAGTTTAAAAGATCGAAACCCGAATCCCCATAACACACGGTTTGTCCTGGTTTTTATGGTCTGATTCGTAACCCGACATAAAACCACAAATATCAAACCAAAAGAATAGCCCGAGTGGATTTTAGATCCGTATTTCTGACCCAGATTCTTAAATCCCTAAATCCCCTTTTTCATTTCGACGAACCCTAAATTGGACAACAAAACTTCTGTCTTCAATTCCAAATCCGAACAAGAGGATGAGTAACGAATCTGGGGCTTCGTCTGGAGCGTCAATCGGGCGTGTTAGAAGCCGAGTCATCGGTCTTCCGAGAAGGTGTTGGTGTGGCGAGATGGTAGTCTCCAAAATGTCCAATTCGAACAACAATCCTTACAGGCGTTACTATCGTTGTGCATTTGCAGTTGAAAGAAAGGTAATCACCATTGAATTGTACCATCTAAATGTGCGATTAGGATGTTATGATTTGATTTTGATTTTCTTGTGTAGCTCACCAATGATAATCACGTTTACAAATGGCTTGATGAGGCATTGTCAGAGGAGATAGAAGCTCTCGGGTTTAGGACTGGAAAGATTGAGCAACAGATTCATATGAATCGTATGGAAGAAGAGAAGAAGCTGCTGGATGATATGCAAATGAAGGTTGAGGAAGAGATTGCAGGAGCAAAAAGGCATACGACAAAGATGATGGTGATTACAATTTTAGGTTGTTTGTTTGTTGTTGTTCTTAGTAGGATTGTTTAGGTGGTTTGAGTATGTATTTGTAGCTTCTAAATGCTGTTGTAGTGGTGTGTTTGACAATTGGTATGTGTGTTTGGAGTTTTTATCAAATCTGTCAAAATATGAGCATTGTTCCTGGAAAAGATGACACAAAAGATAGCACAAAAGACCAATTCATGTCTACAAGAAGGCACATAAGGCCAATTCATGTCTACAAGAAGGCACATAAGGCCAACAACATACATCTAAAGTCAATAATCGCATAGATATAGCCGCAAAAAACACATCTAAATCCCCCCAAAACAGTTCCTAAGAACCGAAAAAACAGATCTAAATCCCTCCCCCAAAACAGTTCCTAAATCTTCAGCTTGTTTCTTGAGTCAAGGTGCCTTGTGTAGCTTCACCCTGTGAACCTCTAGCTTCAGAGGTCTCCCCTTCTAATGCAGCCTACAAAAGATAAAGAAATTAGACTTGTAATAATAGAAGAATGAAAGTGAATGTTATGAGACAAACCTTGGCCGATTTCTTCTTGTTGTGAAAGCGTGAATTGTGGTTTGCTTGACCACATACTCCACAATGCATAACCCTCTTCAACACTTTTTCACTCTTTTTGGTTGGTGACTCATTTATCCCTCTCTTCCTCTTTTTGTCCTTCTTAGTTACCTTCTTCTTTTTCTCCTTCTCTGGAATCTCAGGCTCTATGATAGGTGGATCAGCTCCAACTGGCCAGAACTTTGCACCCCTAATGGGATTAATACCTTCCTCATATGTTCTTCTCCAAGTGGGTGTTCTAAACCAATGGCAGACATAGTCTTCAGCTTGTAAACCCCTCTTCAACATCACTCCATACGCATGCTCACATGGAATCCCTGTGATCTCCCATCTCCTGCAACTACATGTCCTTTGTTCCAAGTTCACCCGATGTGCGCAACCAGCAATAGTAACCTCAAATGTCCTGTTTGTAGATGGCCTTATTGTGCATTCAGATGCTTTCTTATGCAATCCCTGAAGCATCTCGACGACATAAGGAGTGCAAGCTCCTTCATGACTAGTTGCAATGACATCTCTTTTTGCTATTCGAACCATAGCTAAACGGGCGATTGTCTCCAACATTGGTACGTAAAGCTTGTCCCTGGCTTTACCGATGGAGTTATTAAACGACTCTGTCGAGTTGTTCTCTACGTCCTCAACAAACGGTCCATATTTGTAGAATGCCCTGCACCATGTCTCGGGTTTTGATTTCATCAGAACATCATACACCTCTCGATCATACATGAAAATCTTGAACAGCTGAGCTCTGTAATCCGCCTGATTGTAACACCAAGCCAAGTTCCATATCATAGATTTCATCTCTGGTTTCTTCCCAAACCTACTCTTCAGATTCCCATAAATGTGTCTGACACACATTCTATGCTCAATAGAAGGAAGCTCAACGTTGACAGCAGCAATCAAACCCTACAAAAGATAAACGATGATCACATATACTAAAATCTGATCTCTCTTAAGTAAGTTCAAAACCAAGTCAGTAAATGTTACCTTCTGGCGATCTGAAACCAAGACATAACCATCTCCATTCTCAAGACCAAGATCGTGTTTTATCTTGCTAACAAACCACAACCAATTATCCTTGTTCTCCACTGATACAATAGCCCATGCGAGTGGGTAAATGGCGTTATCTGCATCTCGACCCATAGCAACAAGGAGCTGACCTTTCATCCGTGATTTCAGAAAACAGCCATCAACTCCAACCAAAGGTCTGCAATTAGCTTTCCATGTTCTCCTGAGGATGTCAAAACAGACATAAAACCTGTTGAAAACATCAATACCATCCTCTGTCCTCACACAATCTACCTCAACAGATGAGTTTGGGTTAGACTGCATGATCTCAGCTGCGTAATCCCTAAGGCGACCAAACTGCTCATTATACTCTCTTTCAATCCACCTCAGAGCTTTGCTCCTAGCATGCTGACACTGAGGCCGAGTCACTGTAAACTTCCACTTCACCATAATGATTTCTTCAATCTTCTTTGGCATGTAATACTCGGGCTCCTCTCTGATTTTTTCCAAAAACTTACGAGCAATAACAGGGACCTTCAACATTGTACATAAACCATCTGGAATACAACCATGAGCCTTCGAGATCTTCTTAATCTGCCACATAGAAGACCCATCAGATTTTCCAGAAGTTGAACAATACACACGCCATGAACACTTGTTTCCTTTACAAGCATACGAAATCTTCGTTTTGTCATATCTGTCCTGCCTAAGATTCCTATGAGTTCTAAGAACATAATCAACCACAGCCTCCTTAAAAGCTACTCCATTAACGAAGATTTGCCCTAAGTACAATATCCCATTTTCTCTCTTGACGGTGTTGCGCCTGTAAATCGTCCGCTGGACTTCTTCTCCCTCCTCATCAGAATCGGTTTCTGGGTAGACATCGTGCCTCACCGGAAGCTCGTCCTGAAACTCGGCGACATCTTTCTCGATGTTGTAGTCGTTTCTCTCACGGCGATCTTCACCGTCAGAATCAAAATCAGGGGCTCTGTGGTTGTGTGAATCCTTCTCAGGAGGAGAATCGTCTTCAGGAGGGTCGGATTCTGGGTTTGTCATCCACTCAACGATCGACATTGCTCAATCTCGATTTTTTTCTCTCTGGAATTTGGGGATTTCAGGATCTAGGGTTTTCAATGTGAGTTTCTGGGTAATTAAAAGGGGTTGGTTTAGGGACTCGGTTTATTGCAACTAGCGGGTCATAATCGGATCCTAATCGGGTTTAGTTAGGTTTAGTTAAGTTTTCGATTGGTCAGGTTTGCTAATCCGATAATTAAACCGAAATTTAATTATAATTTGAATTTAATGGGGATTCGGGTTTCGATCTTTTAAACTCGTGTGTGTCTATGTTTCGATCTTTAGATATGTGGGGATAGAAGGAGACCTTGAAACATTGTGGTGATCTGTTAATATATGATACTTCTGAGGGGGAAATAGGTCGTTTACCCGTCCAATTCATACAAACATCCAGCCAAATACAACATTAACCGGTAAGTAAATCTCTGGAAATTAACCGAAGTTCCCATAGTTGATTGTACTGTCAAAAGATAAACCAATTTAAAGAATCAAAAATAAAAAAACAAACCGGAACAATTATAAAAACAGAAAGAAAACATAGAATTTTACCAAGTGGAGTGACGCATATACTGTTTCCATGAGTCACTTCCAGCTTCACGACCACCACCAGCCGCTTTCTCACCTCCAAAGGCTCCTCCGATCTCAGCTCCATTCGTCGGTATGTTCACATTCACAATCCCACAATCACTACCCATCGGTTTAGTAGTACGTCAAAACCATCACAGTGACAGTAAACTAAACCTGAAAAAGACATACAAATTATGGTTTTAAAAACTTACTGTAACACTTACCCGGTCCATTTAAAGATGCTTTCGGGTTTACGAGTGAATATCGAGCTACTTAGACCTTGAGGAACTGAGTTGTTGATCGCAACAGCTTCTTCAAACGACTGTCCAGACCAAAATGGTTTTTTAAATTCACATTCTGAAGAAAATTTGATGATTACAGAGATTTTTTTACCGTAAACTTTAGAGCATACATAACCGGAGCAAACAACTCTTCTTTAACAACAGCAACATCTGCTGATATCTCGATTATCGTTGGCTCCAGAAAGTTTCCTTCACCTCCTACTGCTTTACGTACATCATTAATAGAGTGCCTACAAAGTTCTTGAACTCATAAACTCCTTACGAATGCTACATGTCCAAGAAACCCAACATAGAACATCTAAGGGTGTTTGGATGTGTTGCTTATGCAAAAATCAATGGTCCAAGTCAGAAGAAGCTAGACGACAAGTCAAGAACAATGATCAATATAAGAACTGATCCGGGTTCCAAAGCCTATAGACTCTATGATCCAATTGCAAGAAAGGTAATTGTCAACAGAGATGTGGCTTTTGATGAAAAGAAATAGTGGGACTGGACATCAACCATTAAAGACATCAATGAGGAGTCTAGTACACTGAAGCTTCCTATAATCATCACGTAGAGGAGGAAGAACACAATGACAATAATGAACACTATGATCGTCACGATTTTAATGATCATAATACAACAAGCGATGATGAGGAAACAGAAGAAGCTGAGATTGATGGCAAAAATCAGGAAGAAAATCAGGAAGTGGTAACAAGACATGTGCGTGTTATACACAAGCCAAGATATCTTGAGGATTACATGATGCTTGCTGAATATGAAGGATGTAAACTACTCTTTACTATAGATGGAGAGCCAGAGTGTTACAAGGAAGTTGCTACCATGAGTGAGTGGGTTAAGCCATGATAGCCGAGTTGGATTCTATTGAAAAGAACAAAACATGGAAGCTAGTCAAAAATATCTCTTGCAGTTAAGCCTATTGGTTTAAAATGGATTTTCAAGATTAAGAAGAAGGCAAATGGAACAATAATCAAGCACAAGGAGAGACTTGTGTCTAAAGGTTATGTGCAACAACAAGGGATAAACTTTGATGAAGTTTCGCTCATGTAGCTCAAATTGAAACCATACGACTACTCATCTCTCTAGCAACAAGCAATGTCTGGGAAATACATCACCTAGATGTTAAGACAACTTTTTTGAATGGTGACTTAAATGAGGATGTGTATATGATTCAACCCGAGGAATTTAAGAAGAAAGGAGAGGAAAACCGAGTTTACAAACTCAACAAATCCCTACATGGTCTCCGTCAAGCGCCTAGAGCATAGAACATTAAACTTGACAACACATTAAAAGAGATGGGGTTCGTCAAGTGTAAGAATGAGCTGTCAGTCTATAAAAGGAAAGAAAACCAAGATCTCTTAATCATCGCAATTTATGTCGATGACTTCTTTGTAACAGGTTCATCACTTGAGGTTATCAAACAATTCAAGACTGATATGTCAAGGAGGTTTGAGATGTCAGATCTAGGGAAACTATCATATTATTTTGGCATTGAAGTGATCCAAGGAGTAGATGGGATCAGAAGAAAGCAAGAAGGATATGCCCAAGGAATTCTCGTTGACAGCAAGATGGAGGGTTGCAACTTAACTCATGTTCCAATGGAGTCTAATCTGAAAATATCAAAATCAGAAGATGAGCAAGAGATCGATGCTACAGCCTATAGAAGAGTGATAAGATGCTTGAGATATCTTGTTCACACTTGGCCTGAGATATCCTATGCCGTCGGAGTGCTAAGTAGGTATATGCAGAGTCCAATAATATCTCAGACAAGCACTTAAACATATACTTAGGTATGTGAAGGGAACTACAAAGTTTGGCCTGAGCTTTAAAAAGGAAGGGTCAAGAAGGATCATTGGGTACAATGACAGCGGTCACAACATTGATCTGGATGATAGGAGAAGCACCTCGGGACATGTTTTCTACTATGGATCATCACCCATAACATGGATCTCGCAAAACAACCAACATTTGCGTTATCTTCATGTGAAGATGAATTCATAGCGGAAACTGAGGCTACTAAACAAGAAATAGGCTCAAAGAGTTGATAAGAGAAAGCCTAAGTGAAGAAGACAAGAAGGTCATACTAAGGATAGATAACAAATCGGCTATAGCACTAAGCAAGAATCCAGTGTTCCATGGAAGGAGTAAACACATACTCTCAAGGTATCACTTCATACGAGAGTGTGTGGAGAATGATCATATTCAAGTTGAACATGTACCCGGATTAGAGCAGAAGGCGGACATATTGACTAAGCCACTAGCCAAGTTTAAGTTCAAGGAAATGAGGACCTTACCTTGAGTTGAAAAAATCGAACCACCCAAAATTCAAGTTGGAATTAAGGGGGAGAATTTGGATAATTCCACTATCTTAAGTTAGAAGTTATCTTTAATAAAAGGTTGTTTATTAAAGATAAGATTTAAGAAAGATTTCCTTTTGTCATTAGGATTAAAAAGTAACCTACAAACTCTATAGTTAACGGATTATTGAGATATGATCCATAAGACTCAAGAGAGATTAATTTTAAGAGAGTTTGTAATCAATAAAGAAAAGTTATTTTTTACATTCTTGAGCATAATCGAAATCCTAAAGACTAGACTCTTCAGATGTGGGCCTTTTTCTTATGTACATAACATTCAACATTATTTTGTCGCAAGCCAAAACACCTGCGAGGTGATTGGTGTTAGGTGTTGAAAAGGTTAAAGAGTTGGGGAGGTGTTAATGCACACGGAGACATATAACTGTAGTACTAACAATAATTCTCGCGGATTCAAAATTGCATAAATCTAGTTTCAATAAAGGGAGACAATTAAAAAAAAAATCAATTACAAAGTAGCATTTTAAATAAAATCATAAGTGTATATATATATATATATTTAAAAAATAGAAGAGTATTTTAAATATATTTTCATTTTATAATTTAAAAAATGAAATGTCATTTTCTAGAAGGCATATGCAATTCACCTCTATTTTACCTCTAATTCTATTTTATACTATTTTTCCAATTTTTGTACAAGAAGCGAACTAATACTAAAATTTAAAATAGAATTTTAAATAAAATATTTATTTTTATAGAAAAAGTAGAGTAATATATTTGAGAGAATCTCATATCTATTATAACATTTCTATTTTAGAGAAAAATAGAGAACTATATTGGAGATAATATAATAGGATGAAATCTATTATTAAGTTATAAAGAGACACTATGGTAAAATTTTGTTTATGAAATTAAATTTATTTACAAAAACAATAATAAATGGACCTCGCAAACCTATTGAAGTGGTTGGTTTTTTAAATGGTTGATTGTTATCATAACACTAAAAATTGTTTATCATATATTGTTGATCATCTCAATATCGGCTGTTTTTCTTAGAGAAGTTTTTCAAAGTTGAAACTGATAAATAATTATTTGCAGTTTACCATGTCATATGAATGATTGAACGAAATTGTTTTGTTATCATTTGAGACATATATGGTTGAAAACTCAACTATTTGAGTTTAATGAACAATTTATAAATAAAAATATCGAAAAAGCCATATCAAAAACATAATTTTTTTCTTTTTACTTGAAGTAACCCAACAGCAGCTTGTACGATACATCTCTCTTTATGCTTTCCAAGGTCGGAGTCTATCCAATGCGCCATCTCTCTCATCACATCATGCATTTTCACTTTTGGTTTATCCTCTTCACCCTCCAGCAGCAAACATGCACATACAAGTGTACCGAGTATCTCATAGTCATGGTTAAATGCCTTCTCTCTACCGTCCTTTTCATCTATGAAACCTTCACAAATCCAATGCTCTATTAATCTCTCTTTGATTATCAGATAGTCTTCAGGAAACAGAGAGCAATAGAGGAAACATGATTTCACATGCTCTCCTTATAAACTATCATAGCTATACTTCAGAATCAGAAGGATCTCGTCTTCCACGCCTGATAATTCTGAGGCGCATGAGGTCAAAACGCCAAATGCTTGTTGCCACTCTTGTACTGTGCTTTTGCACGCCATAGTTTCGCCGATGACATTGAGTGCAAGTGGTAAACCACGACATTTTCCATCGACTTGTCTTGCCAGTTTGGGAAGATCTGGGTCGCTTCCCAGTGTGTTTTCCCCGATTTTCTCTTTTAACAGATCCCAGGATTTGTCCGTGTCTAGACAACGAACTTCGATTGGTTCATCAACCCCCATGCGTCCACACATATCTCGAGAACGGGTGGTAAATGCTACTTTGCTTCTGCTTTCTTTGCTCGGATAAGGGACTCCAATCGTATGTAGATTCACTTTCTCCCATATATCATCCAAAAACAACACAAACTTCTTCCTCCTAAGAATGTTGTGGATGTCATGGACTCTCTGCTCTTCGCTTTTCTCGTCCCACTCCTTTCCCGAAAGGCCTAGTTTTCTCCCGATATCGCCTTGAATCTTATGGAATGTTGTACTTTTAGACACCACAACCCATAACACGACATCAAACCGGCTGTATATGTTAGAAAACTTGTTGTTGATCTGCGTGAGAAGGGTGGTTTTGCCAACTCCACCCATACCATACAAACCCACTATCCCAACGTTATCTTCCATTAGACGGTTCCACACTCTTTCGAGCATTGATTCCTGGCCAACAATTGTGGGTTGAACAGGTAGCTCTTCAACATCAGCTAGCTGCTTCAGTCACCACATGAAATTCTCCTCCTTGAGAAATAAGACTCTCAACCTCCCTAAACATCCGGATAACTCGTTTCCCATAACGATAACTCAATTTCAAATCTTTGGAGCCAAGACCACATAGACAAAACTTTTGAAGCTATCTTACTAGTATTAGAAAGATCATTATAATCGTTTTCGATGGTAAGGGTAGTTGTAAGCCATAAATTTACTTGAGAAAGCCTTTGACGACGCCCTGTAAACTCTTCTCTGATTACCATTTATTGCACGTCATCTCTCTTCTCCTTGAGCAATCGCATGGCTTTCTCGAGAGATGCAAGATTCTCGGGGAGGTTGCGGATATAACTCCCTTTGAAGCATAACCACTAAGAGACTTGATTCACAGATTGATCACATGACATCGAAACAGAGAGACAACCTCCCATCGCTGCACTACAGAGAGAGAGAGAGAGAGACTAACTGGCCACAACAACAAGACAAGAAACAAATATCAGAAAGGAAGAAAATATATGAACAATATGATGTCTTTGAAAAAAGAAACAGAAAACATAAATAGAAGATGTTTTGCATTAGCGTATGAGTCCAAAGATGCTAATAATACATATGCATCAAAGAAACCAAAGTATCTAAGCCTCCTCCTTCTGATGAAGGAATTGCATCTATCTACCGCAATCAAGAAGACAAAATCGAGATGTGCGGGTTGAATCAAGAGACCTTAGATCTGGATCCTGTAGATGTGGAGCATCTAACTTTAATCTCCTTGCTGTTAGCATATTTAGGGACACCGAGAGTAGCGTAGTAGTCTCTGGAAGCAACAAAGACGACGGCAGAACGGCGGTAGAATCCCCGTCGATCTCGATAAGGGTAACTGGTTAGGAGATGAAAGGGATAAGAAGCTCTTGTGATACCTGAGATTCGTAGCCGCCCCAGATTTGTATCTCTTTATTTTCGATGTAATTGATAAGGAGATGAAAGGGATAAGGAGATGAAAGGGATAAGGAGCTCTTGTGATACCTGAGATTCGTATGTGAGTCAAGACGTCGAGACGGAAACAGAAGAAAGAAACCCTAATCAAAATCCCTGCAAAATAATCAAACATTTGAATGATTAGCAAAATTGAAAACGTTTAACAAAATCGTGATCAGTACACCATAAGTTCAATTACACGAGAAAACAAAAACTCTAATCAAGATCACTATAAAAAGGAAAGATTAAAAGATTAGAGAAACTTGGAAACCCTAAAAAAAAATGGTGAGCAAAACTTAGAAATCTTTTAACAAATTCACGAATTACAGCGATTGAAACACTTACTTATCTGAGAATGGAAACGGATTTTCCGTTTCTGCAAATTTTGGAAGTCGATTAACATAATTTTTGAAGGAAAAAACAAAAGTTTATTTTGTGAAACTGGGGAAATAAAATGATGGATTGAGGTTGTCAAAAAAAAATTGATGGATTGAGAGAAAATGTTTTCTTTTTATGTATTAATACTATTATTGCGTTTAAAAACATGCGTTTCATAACGGTTATATTTCAGATTAGAGTCGGTTTCGATCGAGACGATTCTTGAAAGACAAAAAAGAGAACTGCGTTTGAATACGCGCGTTCTCGTAAAGGTTTATATTTCAAAATTTAGTAAATATACAGTATTTTGTTAATCGAACCGGTCCTGCATTCTAAGAAAACCACCTAAACCGGACCGGTCCATTTTCCTTTATGTCTAAATAATACACGTCGTCGTTTTTATGTCCCTGTAAATTGTCAATTTCCATTTTTAGCAAGTATTTGAAATTACAAATACTCATTTTAATAAGTCAATTTATGAATATAACAAAGTTAGCAAGTATTTGCCTTGTGTCAACCCCTAGTAAATGATGCATCAAATGTTCAACCCATAAAACCATAAATGAAAATCCGATCAGCGACGACAAATATAAGTTGTCGAAGACTCGTCAACCTTTTTTTTTGCATACAAACTTCTCAAAAATATGATGTAGGGAGTGATCATGGTTCATCTTTGACTAATGAAGAAAATCTTGATTCTTTTACTCACATGTACTAAGTTTTAAGCCGTTTTCAGTGTTCTGTAGACAATCAAAATATCACGTCTTTTAACAATGAAGACTTTTTCTGGTTATTTGCAGACAAAGAGATGAAACAAAATGTAAAATAGTTTGGAGCCAAAATAAGAAAATAAACACAAACCTTCATGCTCTTCATTATTAAGTTTGGAATGAGCTCTCCCCCTCAACCTTCATTCTCAAAATAAACAAGAAATAAATCATCTTCGTTGCAGAGTAACACATTTTCTTGCATTCATCACCATTATTGACCTCAAACTTGATATCCAAATGTGTTAAAATCTCAAACTCCAGGTGTGTCTGAACGCAAAACTGTCAAGAAAACGCAACCATAATATTCATTCAAGCTTCTTAAGACGTGAAATAATCTAAAAATGTCAGAAACGTAATAATATGCTTCATGTTTTCGTTTCTCAGAAACTACAATGAACAATATTGACTTTGATCAGATCCAACAGATGCACAAGACACTTTTTCAATCGCAAAATCAAATAATGACCCAAAACAATTCATTTCTCTTTCCCATATACATAATGAGATAATGCACTAATTATTATGTACCATATTATATTCTCTCGCATTTAATTGAATAGATAACAAAATGGGTCCATAGAGCTATGTAAGTATGTGCCATCATGGAGACCAATGCGTAAGGTTGGTCATGTCGTATAAACTTATCTACATTGATATCTTTCTCTTGGGCATGAAGTAAACATTTTATGTCATAGCTTATGACACTCGACCCACTTAGAGCATGTACATCCATAAATTTTGGGGATTCTTAACAAATTTTTTATTATTATTATTTTTTGACAGATGAAAAAAAAAAAAAAAAAAAAGGAACCAATAAGAAACCGACACGTCATCATAAACAGTGTAGAATCGGTTCTTAAATAAAGATCAGTTCAGCTCCAAATTCTTAGAAATAATATTATTTTAATTTTTCTATCTAAGAACTCAAGCCAATAAACCCCTTAAAACCTTTGATGTACATGTTCTTACAAGTACTATAATATTTAAGAACTTTGATGCCATATATACTTTGATGCCATATATATCGTTGTATACAATGCCTAACAAATTTTTGAACAACATATAATATATACAAATTATTATAATATGGTTTGAATATGCTCAACTCAGGACATGACATCCAAGAACATGTTATATCTTATTGATATATTCTCGCAAAATGACAACTCTGACACTCATATGGGTTGTGTTTAATAATTTTTGGGTTTATATATATGCATCTTTGTTGGTTTAACTGATCGTTTGATGTTGGTTTGTACATATATGTGCATATCAATAATTTTGTGAAAATTATCAGTATATGTGCATATCAATAATTTTGTGAAAATTATCAGATCTTAAAACATTATTTTATACTCGAAAGCAAACTAAACAAAGTTGTCAATCAAGTTAAATGCGCATAGTTTTTTTTTTTTTTTTGGCCAACAAACGCGCATAGTTTGATAGTAAAATAACATATTACCATATAGAAAAAGCATTTTAGTTATGTGGACCAAAATAGAAGATATATCGAATTAATTAACATTAGGTTAAAGACAAACTCTGCGACTCTTCAGTCAATCATTGAAAATTTTATTTTATTTTTATGATATATTGTTAGTGTATAAAAACATACAAAAGAAGAAGAAACCAGGTATATCTCAAAAGTGTTCTAAAGAAGAAACATTGTTTGATTGATTCATAAAGAGAAGACATGAAAACAAGTTCATGCTCTCTACATGAGCTTTTTTTTTTTTTTGATAAGTATGTTAATATCATTAATCAAAATGAATGTTAGGTGTTACAATTTGCAAACGCATCTTGCTAGACCTATTTAGAGTATTTACGCCAAAAAAGATAAAAAAACGCAAAAACTAAACATTCGACAGTTGCCGTAGTAGCTCAAGAGCCAATCAGGCGACCATCGATAAACATCTCGGAGGCTTAGAATGGTGCAGTCGGTCTCAGGAGGAGTAGCGCCTGAAGAAGTCTGAAGAACCAATAGGAAAGCTTCAGGAAGTTTTTTCATCCGATAACCCGTGAAAATAGGTCCATTCGACAGCAAAATCTATTGAGAACCGATCCAGACTGCCCTCCACATCTAGCAATCGGTCTCGAAAAGACTCCTGGATCCGGCCCTACAACACGGGATTATACAAGCTAACGGGGCTTAATAGCCGAAGCATCACCACGACCGCAGCCTTACTAAATCCTCCTGAGCTAAAGAACTGGGACACTGAACATGACCAGAGCATCATCAAACCAAGACCAAACCTTCACAAACCAGCCTAACCGAGCCTAACCACCCTCAAACAAACCAATCAAGAATACCTAGGTTCCAGCCTTAAGAAATCCACGATGCAGATTAACCTGCGCGAAGCAAATTTACCGGACAACATCCGCGAAGGAGATTAACCGGCGCCAAACCAGCCTTCCTTACCCAAGATGACCCGACCGGAGAGAGGGAGCACAAGACCGAAGCTAACTGTGCTCAGAAAGAGCGAGCCGCCGCCGTAGGAAAAGAAGCAGATCGATGGGACTTCGCCGGATTCTTGACTCCCGGCCGTCGCCGTTGCATTCAAACCGCCATCGTCCCCTTTAGCCGCCTAGTCGATCAACCACGAGCTGGGAAATCGCCGGATCCGTGACGTGTGCGCAAAAACCCTAACACTAGTAGCCTCCACATCCGCCATAGCCACCACCCTCCTCAAGGTAGTAGATCCGTCGTGCAGGAGACCGGGTCACGCCACGAACCACCGACAGCCCAAGAAACTCGCCGCCGGAGCAAGTTTCACACCGCTAGCTGAAGTAGATCTAGAAACTCAACTTTCCGGCAAAGGCTCGAAACTTTACACAGCCACCTCCCGTCGAACAAGCAGAAGAAAAAAGGAGCCCTCCCCGCACGCCGGCAAATCCCGACGGCGGAGAGGCGAAGACGCGCTCGGCGAGGAAGGAACGAGACGAAAAGCTTGGGAGAGAAAAGTGTTTAGCGCGTTGGGTCACGCGCGGGAATGTCGGTTCCAAAGTTTTCAAATACAAACTTCGACATGAGCTTTCTTAACTTAATCCTCCTTCCTTTACAATATTATGGGGAACAAAGAATAATACATAAAAATGTGCTGCCCATTTCTAAACTAGCTGACCAGTAATTCATTATTTTGAATGTGAAACAAAACATATGAGTTTGATGTGTGGTCCAGTTGAGTTTTTATGTCAAAGAGTCGTGGTATATAGGCCATATCCACTATATCAAAACTGCATGTGCTAACAAAAGCCATTAAAAGAATTTTGGAATTGTATTATTCAGACCATGGAAATAATATTTTACATAAAATGTCACATATCAAATGAAAGGTCACTGACCCCAAAACTAATATATATATATATATATGTATATATTAGTTTCTCAATCTCTCTCTCTCTCTCTCTCTCTCTCTCTCTCTCTCTCTCTCTCTCTCTCTCTCTCTCTCTCTCTCTCTCTCTCTCTCTCTCTCTCTCTCAATATTGTTAAGCAAATGGATCCTCGCATCGCCACAACCTCCGTGTTCCGCTGGTCTCGGACTCGCCGGAAGATCCATATCCGCCGTCGTAAGTCAAAGGTGGTGCGTCTTGGCGGGAAGAACAATGTGGTGTCACGTGGCGGATTCTCGTTAAAGAAGATGGTGAGGAGGATGAAGGTGAGATGGTTGAGACTACACTACGTGAGACTGGTGAAGAAGATCAAAGGGTTTTATCGTAATTTGGTGAAAGAGTTCGTCGACGCAGGAGCTGAGCTCGAAGCGATTCAGAAACGAATGGCTGTTGAGGCGGCAGCGTTTGCGGTTCCTGGTTTAGGTCTCTCTTTCTCCTCTCTGTCAGTCCATGACCGAGCACGGTATTTTATTGTATAGTCCTAATATCAATGATCACATTCATCGTAAATTTTTTATTACCTTTGATTATTGTTGTTGTTGTTGTATCTTATAAACTAGTACTATATATTGTTGTGATTTCTTATTTCCTGGAATCATGAGACTGATGGGAACTTACATTGGTATCACTAGTATATGGTTAATTATTGTTAGAATAAATCTCTGTTTTTGAATAAAAGAGCTGTTGAGATGCTCTATCAGAATAAGTCTTGCGTCTGTGAAGTGGTCAACATTAACACCGAGTATTTCGGTCATGTTAGTGTGTCATTATGTTAGTCGTAGCTTGAGGTTTAAGAATAGGGATTCTATTATTATGAAAAGACTGTTTATGCATGCTGTACGTAATGAATAAACACAAGTTTCAGAGTTCATTCAATTGAACATTTGATTATTACAAAGTGGTATCAGAGGTCTGTTAGTTTTTTTTTAGAATTAATTAAAGAAGCCGCAGCTTCAGAAACACAAAATAAGGATAGCTGGAAGATGACAAGATGAATTTGCCTCAGTTTGAAAGACATTGGGATTATTGGAGTGAAATTATGGAAATTTTCTTCAGACCAAAGAGACCGTGAAATCTAAGAGCAACTCCATCAGCGTTTCACATGGGTCTTTTAAACCAAAAAAATTATTAAAATAATGTGGGTCCCACGTGGAACCCACTTTTTTTTTAAAAAAACCGTTGCTTAAGTCGCTTAGATAAGAGACGTTCCTTAGCTTGATTCCGCCACGTGTCGCTACGTGATACGTCGTCTTTTTTTTTTAATTTTTTTTTTTTAAATCTGTAAAAAAAAAAAAAATAATAATAAAAAATGGGTTAAGAAACCCACTCACCGTCTCACTGATGCACCTGCTCTAAGAGCATATGCATTGGGGGGTTCTTAGGGGTTCTTAGGGGGGTTCTTAGGAAAATATTAATATTAAATTAGAAAGTAGGAGAAAGAGGGGGGAGGTTCTAGGGAGAAGTTCTTAGAGCATCTCCAGCGCGGGCTCTTACTGGGGTTTTGGCCCAGGTTCCTAGGCTACTTTTAATTTAAATAATTCGAAATGCCCATTTACTCTAAGGATCGGTCCTTAAATGGGCAACTTAAGATACCGTCTCTTACAAACGTGGCAGCATCTAATTCGTCCTTTTTTTTTTTGTGCCCGTAACCGAGTGGACACGAAACGTAGTCGTTTCTTTGTTTCTCGTTTTGCATCCGCGAGAGAGCTCTTGGGCGATTGGAAGTGTGATCTAGGGTTCATCGTCAAACAAGGTGATCTTTCGTTTCGTTTTGATGTTTTTCGTGTCTCGGTCGATGAGTCGATTGTATCTAACAAGCTACAGGGTCTCTATTTGCTATCGGAAGTGATTTAGGTTTAACAGGGAGGGTTTGTATCCTTGACTGTTTCTGTCCTGTGATTCATGTATCCTCTTCGGCTCTTACATACTGATTTGCTTCATGATGTGGAACCTTCAAAGCTTTCAGTTTTCTTTCGTGTCTAAGTGTCTCAGGTGAAATGGCAGACCCAGAGAGGACAGAAACAGTTAGGGTTCGAAATCGTACTCTAAATCGAAAGAGGCATCGATTTAGGGCAGTTTGTTAGGGTTTTGTTTCTGTTTCGATTCGGATTTGATAAAGGCTTTGTGTTCGATTGGTCTTTGATATAAGGTTTTGATTCGGGTTCTGATTATGGTTTTGATTCGGGATTCACAGGGGAGTAGATCTATGGCTACTTGATTTGGGTAATGGTTTCATAGGGTTCGTATGCTGTTAATAGGGCTTGAATCTCTGTTTATAGATATGTTGGTTAGAGTATCGGTTAAGCTTTTAATCTCTGTTTCATTTTTAGATGACATGAGCTAATGATTTGTGCCTTGTGTGTGATCTATTAATCTGTTTAGGATCAGTTTAGGCGGCAATATGTCTAAAGGACAAAAACACCTTGACATGGACCATCCTATTTACACTATGGCAGAAGATTATGACCCACGTGGTATGATTTAAGTTAATGTATTTATGAGATTAAGCTCTCATTGTTCAATTACTGGGGAAAACAATACTGATTGAGTTGGGTTTGTTTGCAGATTTACGTAAGTATGGCCTGATTGCTGGGAGTCTTGAAGTCCTCGAAGAACTTTTGTCAGAAGAGCAGCTGAATGTTTTAAAGCAAAATGCAGTAGGTGCTCTAAAAGTTATTGAAGCAGATAAGGTACCAAAATTGGGACAACAACTAAACCCTAATGCCGATGATATGGAACAGAGTGAAGGTCTAATTTCAAACCTTGCTGTGGGATTATTTATTGATAATTATTTGTGTTTATATATATAACCGATAATGACTTGTGCCTTATGTGTGATCTAGTGAACCGCAAACCATGGGTTTATGCCATTGAACAAGAGATAAAGAAGGTGACTAGAGAAAATGAGAAGCTGCATCTAGAGGTGGCGAAACTCAACATGAGGCTTACTGAGCTTGAGAAGATAAAAGTACAGTTCTGACCTTTTTTCCTATGCCTTTTGTCTTTCTTATTGAATAACAGCTACTAATTAAAAGAATCTAAGTAACTTTTAGCTATCAGAAACTTAAAAACTTTTTAAAATTTAACTCACAAATAACTAGAATTGACTTCCAACCGTTCTGAATTGATGTGTCTTCAATACTAGTTTAACTTCATTAACACATATTTGATAAATGTTTATTGTTAGGTGGTTGGGAGTAGGCTAAATAGTATTTTCTATTTATTGCCAAAACACAGTATAAATAGATAGATGTTGATACATAAACCCAGTTGCATCAGTAAACATACCATAAACACAAGAACACTTTCTGAGATAACTAAATCATAAGTATGGAATTTTCCAATTCCATTTCCTTAGACTCCCCCGGTTCCAGCTTCATTAGCCTTCTCGCAAGTCAACAGATAGATGTTGATTCATCAGACCTTCCACACTTTAGTAGTCAAGGTTCTGATGAATCAAATACTAGAGAAAGGAGGAAATGGAGCCCCAAAGAGGATCTAATCCTCATTGGGGCTTGGTTAAATACCAGTAAAGATCCTATTGTTGGTAATGAACAGAAAGCTGGTGCATTCTGGAAGAGGATCCAGGACTATTATAATAGTAGTCCTCTGTTGTTAGGGATGCATCCTAGAGAGTCTGGCCAGTGTAAGCAGCGGTGGCAGAGACTCAACGACCAGGTTTGCAAGTTTGTGGGGAGTTATGATGCTGCATTAAAGGATCAATCCAGTGGTCAAAATGAAAATGATGTCATGAAGTCGGTACTAGACATCTTCTACAACGACTACAACACAAAGTTCACATTGGAGCATGCATGGAGAGAGCTACGACACGATCAGAAGTGGTGCTCAACACTTCTGTCTAAAGATGGAGGTAAGGAGAAGCGTAAAGCTGTTCCTGAGGTTGACTGTGATGCTGATGAAAGGCCTCCGGGTGTCAAGGCTGCAAAGGCGTCCAAGAAGAAGAAAAGTGGAAAGGGAGATGCCATGGAACAGTTGCAGAGCATGCTAGAGATCAAAGAGAAAATTAACAAGCAGCAATTGCTTGATCGTCTCCTGGCCAGAAATGAACCACTTTCTGACATTGAAACAACACTGAAAAACAAGTTAATCACTGAAATGATATGAGCTAACTTCTGTGTAAGTTTAGTCTATTTATGATCTTCCCAATATTCTGAGTAAGTATGTAGATAGTGTAGTTAGTAATCTGAGCTATGTAGTTTGTGTTGTTGGTGATCTGAACTATCAAATGTCTAAGTATGTGTGTGCATTGAGTAGGTTTTGTGTGACTGATATGGGCTTTTTTTTTTTTTTTTCATGGGAATGCAAGTCACGGGTGATGATCAAGTGGATGCTAGCTACATCTGACCTCTTTTTTGTTGTGTTTATAAGTCACGGATGCATCTTGGTGTATGTTGCTCTCACGGGTGCAACTTTGTTTTGTAATGTTATGTCACGTGTACTCTAATTGTGTGTTGTATTATGACCCTCTTTTCTATATATTACCTCGGTGTAGTAAGCAACAACGAACACAACTTAGTTTCATCTTCTTAATCTTCTATCTATTTTCTTGTTCAAAAGCTACAAAAATACTTGGCACAATGTATGGTTCTTCATCATACAGTATAGATGATGAGTTAAATGAAGCTATCAAAGAGAGATTTGAGCAACAATTTGAAGATACGTTCAAAGAAATCCAAGAAGGTCAAACAACAAAGGTAAAGAAACGTGCGTATCTAGAACGAAATCGAGAAGAAGGCCACAACCGTCTATGGAGAGATTATTTAAGTGAAGATCCAACTTACCCACCACGCATATTCCGACGCCATTTTTGAATGAACAAGGCATTGTTCATTCGTATTGTAGATCGCCTCGCTGCCGAAGTCCCATACTTTCAATCCAGAAGAGACGCTACGGGAAGGGTCGGGCTATCTCCGCTACAAAAATGTACAGCAGCAATTCGAATGCTGGCATACGGAACTGCGGGAGACGCGACTGACGAATATCTACGGCTTGGTGAATCGACGGCACTTTTGTGTTTGGAGAATTTTACTAAAGGAATAATACAATTGTTTGGTGGTGAATATCTAAGGAGACCCACACCAGAAGATCTGCAACGTCTGCTCGATATTGGAGAGATACGCGGGTTTCCTGGTATGATAGGAAGCATTGACTGTATGCACTGGGAGTGGAAAAACTGCCCGACCGCTTGGAAAGGCCAATATACAAGGGGTTCAGGAAAGCCGACCATCGTATTAGAGGCTGTTGCATCACATGATTTGTGGATATGGCACGCATTTATTGGACCTCCCGGAACATTAAACGATATTAATGTGCTTGACCGGTCCCCTGTTTTTGATGATATTTTACAAGGCCGAGCTCCAAAAGTTAATTACATGGTCAACGGGCATAAGTATGATATGGCGTACTACCTCACAGACGATATTTATCCAAAATGGGCAACCTTTATCCAGTCTATACCACTTCCTCAAGGCGATAAAGCAGAGTTATTTGCTAAACGACAAGAAGCCGCCCGGAAAGATGTCGAGCGTGCTTTTGGAGTATTGCAAGCTAGATTTAGAATTGTTAAAAAACTGGCTCTCCTTTGGGACAAGGAAAAAATAGGGAATATAATGAGATAATGCATTGTACTGCACAACATGATAGTAGAAGACGAGCGAGAAGGACACACTCAATACGATATATCTGAGTTCTTAGAATGCGAGGGAGAATCAAGCAGAAGCTCACAGGTTGATTTCTCGTACTCTACAAACATTCCTTCGAATCTCGGTAATATGCTTGGTATTCAGAATCAAGTTCGTGATCAACGGATACATCACTGTTTGAAAGCTGATTTAGTCGAGAATATATGGAAAAAATTTGGCCATCTAGTTGGATAATTATTGTATGTTTAAGGTTACAATTAAAATTAATAAAAATTATAATTCAAAATGTTAAAAAAAAAAAAAGTTTAAGAACCCCATTTACGGGTTCACTAATGGACCCTTAAAAACATCACAGTTTCTTAACTATTCATACCCAACAAAAAATATATTAAAAAAAGTTTAAGAACCCCATTGTGGATATCACTAATGGGGTTGCTCTTAGTTAAGAACCTTTGGAGGGGGGTTCGCCACGTGGCGCAACCCCATTGATTACTTTTTTTTTTTGATTTTTGATTTTTTTTTTCTCCAACTAAAAAAAAAAAACAATAAAATATAAACTTAAAAACTCCACAAAGGGGGATTCACCAATGCATATGCTCTAATAAAGGTAGGGTTTGAAGAACCAACAAACACAACTGTGTTAACTGCAGAAGAAAGTGTTCAACTATACAACACCAAAATAAATGATCACAAAATCACACATTACCTGTATCACAATTAGTATTATTGCTTAGTTACTAATTACATTTTGTCATTTGATAATTAAAAGGATCACAAATCGAGATATAGGCTAATCAGTAGAACATGTAAAACGTTCATGCATGTCTTACCAAATTATTTTAGCACGACGCATTGCGATCTATGACTTTAATTGGTAACAATTGCGTAATTGTGGAATGATGGGATTACATTCAAAAACGCGATTCCACAAGTATTGTGTTTAAACGCAATTACACCATTCCACGATTACACAAGTGTTACCAATCAAACTAATTTTAATTCCGCAGATAATTTAGTCCAACCTCACTTTTCTGCGGAATTGATTTTCAAGTATATTTTTTTTAAACGCATACTATTCCACAAATTTTTCTGATTGGTAATTTTTTTTTGCGGAATGGCATTTTTAAACGCGATTCCGACATTTCACAGCTTACCAATCAAAGCCTATGTATGCCTGGGCGTTCAGATATTCGGGTCGGGTTCGGGTCGGGTATATTCGGGTACAAGTATATTCGGGTAAAGAAGTTTAGTACCCATACAGGTCCGACCAAGTTTCGGTTCGGGTTCGGGTCGGGTCTTTTCGGGTCCGGGTCGGTTCGGGTCCTAAATTATTATACCCGTAAAATACTCCAAAATAAACGGATCCATTTCTGGTTCGGTTCGGTTCCGGATATTTTTGGTTCTTTTTGAGTATTTTCTTACCCAAAATACCCAGAAAAAAATTAACCGAATCAAATTAAGCAAATAATTTTCATATGTCGTTCCATCATAGTCTTCATTACACTACAAGAAAAACTGTTTTTAGCCACGAACGAGCCACGAACAGTTCGTGGCTAAGAATTTTTCAGCCACGAATAGCTACGAACCAGCCACGACTGCAAATTGTGGCTAATTCGTAGATATTCATGGCTATTTAGCCACGAAAAAACATTCGTGGCTATCCGTGGATAATTAGCCACAAATAGCCACGAAATAATCGTGGAAGAGCATAGCCACAACTAGCCACAAAGATATTTGTGGCTACCTAGCCATGATCTGAAATCGTAGCTATTTGTGGCTAATTTAGCCACGAATAGCCATGATATCATCGTGGAAGAGATTAGCCACGAAATAGCCACGAATAGCCACGATTTTATTCGTGGCTATTTCAAACCCTAAACCCTAAATATACCCTAAACTCTTAATCATAAACTATAAAATCAAAATACAAATCATTAGTTATATATACATAAAACTATTATTTCAAATTCAATACCACAATATTCACATCCTAAATTATATAAATATATACATATAAAACCTTAAACTATATATAACCAAAAATCTAATAACTAAAACTCTAAAAACTATAAATACCTAAATTAAGATTCAAAACTTACAAAAAGAACTTTTATTTCCAAATCTACTACTTTCAAATCCAATACCACATATTCATATCCTAAACAACTCATAAACCCTAAACAAATCAAAAATCTAAATAACTAAAAAAACTCTAAACCATAGGGTTTAGGAACCTTAGGATATGGCACAATGGGCTTGTAGACTCGTTCTGGGACTGTTGCAGGCTTCTGGTCTCGTCTGCGATCTGTGTCGATCGATGCAGTGGGTGTGTCGATCGACACAAGGCGATTATGTTCGTCGTAAGAACTCGAAATTACCGTCAGAACTGCGTGTTGACCGACACTAAGGGGGTGTCGATCGATGCATGTCTCAGACAGACAATATTCACCCAGAAAAGCCGAGATTATGCTCTCTTCTTCACCTAGCAACTCAATCTCATCTCTTAAGGTCACAACTTTGATGGATTTGTACTGTTCAGCTTTCCTAGCTTCATTATGCCTTTGTATTGCTCCAGCTGTTTGTTGAACTTGGACATCTAGCTTCTTCACATGTGTGCTCAAGTATTCAAACTTCCCATTCAGATTTTCATGTATAGCTTCCAACTTCCTGTCGAAGTCTAAAGCAAACTTGGTCTGATCCTCTAGTAACTGCTCCATCATAGATTCCATCTTGCTCTTATAAGCATTAGCAGCAGGAGGTGTCTGATATGAGGACGATCCATATGTTCTCTTATAAGAACTACCTTGCTGATTACCAAACCTGTTTCCTTGGAATCCATAGCTATTGATGTAGTTCAAATCTTCTTCCTGCTTCTCCAACAACTGCTCCATCATGCTCATCAGCTTATTAGACTGTGTATTGTGAGGAGGAACATGCTGATATGATGGAGATTCATAATCTCTGGTGAATGAATAGGAACCATAGCTTCTGCAGAACGAGTTATTCTGCTGATTTTCCAACATCTGTTCCATCATTCCCATCATTCTTTCGCAATGTGTCGATCGATGCATAGTTACGTCGATCGATGCAAGCTCGAGAATGCAACGATCGACACACATGACCGTGTCGATCGTTGCAGGGCGATTACAGGCGTACCTGAAACGCAAGAAACAGAAAAAATTAGTGATAAAAAACAAAAAACGAAAAACCTAGTCTAAACCCTAAGTTCAAATCTATCGGAGACTCAAAAGAGTCCCCGGCAACGGCGCCAAAAACTTGATAGGTCAAGAATTAATCCCTATACTAACTGCAAGTGCACAGTGATGTAGTTGTAGTACTTAGGGTATCGAATCCACAGGGACTCCGGTAAATGATAGATTAAGAACGATCAGATTAAACTAGGTGAAAGTAATGAGAAACTAAAGCAAGCAGAAAAGTAAATCAGTAGCAAGCGAGTTTGTGAGCGAGAAAGCGAAGGCGTTAAGTCTAGGGAGTTCTCAGGAAATCAGGAACACAAGCAATCAATCAATTAACAGGATTCAGATATCGATATTCTAGAACTAGAATCACAATCATCTAACAAACCAACTCTCGCTGCGAATGCTAACTATGTCTAACAACCTAGAAAACCAAATCTCTTTGCGAATTCTAGAGTTCTAAACATGCATTTAGTTTAGGTTCTTTCGTTCACAAATTCCCTAAGCCAAATCTCTTTGCGAATAGGTTATTTGCTCAGCTAGGTTCTTTTCTAATCTATTAACCAACTCTCGCTGCGCTAACAGATCTGATATCAATAATCTAAGTAGCTAATTCAGATTATGCATTAAGATCAACCTAGATGAAGAACTAGACGATATGAATCCCTACGGATTGATTAAACTATAATTCCATGAAATCCCTAATGAGAATCCCTACACCTAACAGGTAAACTACTCAGACATGTTCATCGAAACAGAAGATATCATAAGTAGAAAACCAAATATCATTAAACAGAATAATCAACAGGGGTTCGAAATCAAGTCTCTTTCGAGAACCAGATCAGCCCTAAGGCTCTCTCTCTGAATAAAATAATGCGTAAGTAAAGCGTAGCCTAAACAAGTGGCTAAAAACCCTAATATATAGTCTAAAACACGTTTTGGGCTTTGTGTAAATATCTGGGCTTTTTTGCAATATCAGCATTCTTCATTAAACCGCCGAGTCTGGCCCATTCGCGCTATGCATCGATCGATGCAGGTGTGCAACGATCGACGCAATCCTCAAATCTGGACAGTGAACTCTGACTCTCGGCCAAACACTCCAAAAAGCTCCAGAAAGTGCCATAATCACCAAATCTGCTCCAAATGTGCTTGTACCTAATAAATACTTGAAAAGACTCTAAAACATAGTAAAGGACTCGATAAATAAGATACATACCATAGTTAAAAGCCCTAAAATCCATGGTATATCAACTCCCCCACACTTAGCTCTTGCTTGCCCTCAAGCAAGTAAAGAACCAAAACATGGTGAAGAGGTTTGAAAACTTTCAGAAACTCTTTTCATATTAGAAGCAACAACACTCAGATTCCCCTTAGTAATCCACTTGAAAGATTTCACCTGCAGATATCAAGACCAACATGTACTTCCCCCACACTTAGCAACAGTCCTAAGTAAACTCCACAATCACATTCACGCATTCAAATTCTCCCTACTGACTTCTGCAAGTATTTAAGTGCGGTCTCACCTAAGGAGTATCGATCAAAGGCACATGGACTCTTACCTTATCAGCTCTAGACCACCATACTATCTTTCTTTAGTCCCTTTCTTCTCTTTTCCCTTCCTTAGCATTCTGATATTTCCCCATTGGGTATCATTTTATTTTATTTATCAGTGCTCTTCCTGTTAAGGGGTGTACCTTGGACACATTCCATGGATGCACAGGATATGAAAGTTGTAGCTACCATTCCCATGACCACTTCGGAGTTACTAACTCATCCTCAGTTTATTATCTTTTTTTTTTATTTTATGGAAGGGGAGAAGGGAACCAAATAGGACAGGTTTACAGGCTGTGTCAGAACTAACAAAGGAATCCGACTCAAAGTATTCCAAGCCCTTAGGTGAGAAATCTAAGTCAGTATTAAGTTTGAAGTCAGTAAAAGGATCCTCTGATACCTGAAGCGATGTGGGTGTCCTCAGTAGGTTGATCCGTGTCTGGGTTTTCTAATAGTCAAAGATTGATCTGCAACTTCATCCCAATGATTACTTAAGTTCCTGCAAGTGCTGTTAATCTTCTCAAAAAATCATTGTTTCCTACTTAAACTGGTTTTGACTCAATAAAACAAATTTTTGAAAATTGGACTGACTCTTAAGAAAACAAAAGCGTGCGTCAGTAGCTCCTCCCCCACACTTAAAACACACTGTCCCCAGTAGTGTCAAGCTTAGGGTCGGTGAGAATAAATAATCAAATCGAAATAATCCAAAAAGTTGCAGAACACGTACCTGTCGTCGTCCTGTGTCGATCGATGCCACAATGTGTGTCGATCGATGCAAGGCGATTCTGCCTGTTTCTCACGCCTCTGAACACACTTAAACAGAAAAATCAAAACACCAAAATCAAAACGAAAAATGAAAATAAAAACGAACCTAACAGTGGGTTGCCTCCCACTCAGCGCTTGTTTAAAGTCAGTAGCTTGACTATTGGAAGAGATGAGATTCATGGCGGTTTCAACAGAGACTTTGAGTGTCTCTGTGAATATCTCTTCATCCAAGGAGGTGTATATTCTTTCAGATCATGAGGCTTCCCAAGGAATGAATAAACAGCATCAGGGCGGGAGCGAAGCTTGGGTGGAATACTGCGTTTTCCTGCATTCAAAGTGATGCGGACAGGAGGTTTAAGCTTAGATGATTTGTGCCTTACCTTTGGTGGAGATCTGATGTCTGGAGCTTTCTGCTTATGAGTAGTTACAGGTACTGAAGATGTTAGAGCATGTTCAAGAGGAACCGCCATCTTCTTCTCTCCACTATCAGATACTGTAGTTCCACCAATCTGAACTTCTTCTTTCAGATCACCATCAGTGGAGATCATCTTCTTTGCATGAACTCGCGAAGCTTCAGCTGGTGGAGCTTCATTCATCTTCTTATCCATCACTTTCATGCAGTTAGCCACTTCTATCTCTTGTTTAGAGGGTTTAGGAACCTTAGGATATGGCACAATGGGCTTGTAGACTCGTTCTGGGACTGTTGCAGGCTTCTGGTCTCGTCTGCGATCTGTGTCGATCGATGCAGTGGTGTGTCGATCGACACAAGGCGATTATGTTCGTCGTAAGAACTCGAAATTGCCGTCAGAACTGCGTGTTGACCGACACTAAGGGGGTGTCGATCGATGCATGTCTCAGACAGACAATATTCACCCAGAAAATCCGAGATTATGCTCTCTTCTTCACCTAGCAACTCAATCTCATCTCTTAAGGTCACAGCTTTGATGGATTTGTACTGTTCAGCTTTCCTAGCTTCATTATGCCTTTGTATTGCTTCAGCTGTTTGTTGAACTTGGACATCTAGCTTCTTCACATGTGTGCTCAAGTATTCAAACTTCCCATTCAGATTTTCATGTATAGCTTCCAACTTCCTGTCGAAGTCTAAAGCAAACTTGGTCTGATCCTCTAGTAACTGCTACATCATAGATTCCATCTTGCTCTTATAAGCATTAGCAGCAGGAGGTGTCTGATATGAGGACGATCCATAGGTTCTCTTATAAGAACTACCTTGCTGATTACCAAACCTGTTTCCTTGGAATCCAGAGCTATTGATGTAGTTCAAATCTTCTTCCTGCTTCTCCAACAACTGCTCCATCATGCTCATCAGCTTATTAGACTGTGTATTGTGAGGAGGAACAGGCTGATATGATGGAGATTCATAATCTCTGGTGAATGAATAGGAACCATAGCTTCTGCAGAACGAGTTATTCTGCTGATTTTCCAACATCTGTTCCATCATTCCCATCATTCTTTCGCAATGTGTCGATCGATGCATAGTTACGTCGATCGATGCAAGCTCGAGAATGAAACGATCGACACACAGGACCGTGTCGATCGTTGCAGGGTGATTACAGGCGTACCTGAAACGCAAGAAACAGAAAAAAATTAGTGATAAAAAACAAAAAACGAAAAACCTAGTCTAAACCCTAAGTTCAAATCTATCGGAGACTCAAAAGAGTCCCCGGCAACGGCGCCAAAAACTTGATAGGTCAAGAATTAATCCCTATACTAACTGCAAGTGCACAGTGATGTAGTTGTAGTACTTAGGGTATCGAATCCACAGGGATTCCGGTCAATGATAGATTAAGAACGATCAGATTAAACTAGGTGAAAGTAATGAGAAACTAAAGCAAGCAGAAAAGTAAATCAGTAGCAAGCGAGTTTGTGAGCGAGAAAGCGAAGGCGTTAAGTCTAGGGAGTTCTCAGGAAATCAGGAACACAAGCAATCAATCAATTAACAGGATTCAGATATCGATATTCTAGAACTAGAATCACAATCATCTAACAAACCAACTCTCGCTGCGAATGCTAACTATGTCTAACAACCTAGAAAACCAAATCTCTTTGCGAATTCTAGAGTTCTAAACATGCATTTAGTTTAGGTTCTTTCGTTCACAAATTCCCTAAGCCAAATCTCTTTGCGAATAGGTTATTTGCTCAGCTAGGTTCTTTTCTAATCTATTAACCAACTCTCGCTGCGCTAACAGATCTGATATCAATAATCTAAGTAGCTAATTCAGATTATGCATTAAGATCAACCTAGATGAAGAACTAGACGATATGAATCCCTACGGATTGATTAAACTATAATTCCATGAAATCCCTAATGAGAATCCCTACACCTAACAGGTAAACTACTCAGACATGTTCATCGAAACAGAAGATATCATAAGTAGAAAACCAAATATCATTAAACAGAATAATCAACAGGGGTTCGAAATCAAGTCTCTTTCGAGAACCAGATCAGCCCCTAAGGCTCTCTCTCTGAATAAAATAATGCGTAAGTAAAGCGTAGCCTAAACAAGTGGCTAAAAACCCTAATATATAGTCTAAAACACGTTTTGGGCTTTGTGTAAATATCTGGGCTTTTCTGCAATATCAGCATTCTTCATTAAACCGCCGAGTCTGGCCCATACGTGCTATGCATCGATCGATGCAGGTGTGCAACGATCGACGCAATCCTCAAATCTGGACAGTGAACTCTGTCTCTCGGCCAAACACTCCAAAAAGCTCCAGAAAGTGCCATAATCACCAAATCTGCTCCAAATGTGCTTGTACCTAATAAATACCTGAAAAGACTCTAAAACATAGTAAAGGACTCGATAAATAAGATATATACCATGGTTAAAAGCCGTAAAATCCATGGTATATCATAGACTTACTGCCAGTATTATATGATCCTATAGGGTCACACACCTAAGCAAACTGGAAGCTAAAATATGGGAATGATCATTATGGTAATGATCATGTTAATGTGTATTGGATACACATTAATATCGAGCAAATGGTGTTGTGTCGATCGACACAATATGTGTGTCGGTCGACACAGTTCGGGCTTTCGAACAGACGTTTCGAGTTATGACTCAAACGAGTCTGGCCCGTTAAGAGTGATTTTAGGTCTGAATAAAACCTGAGGTTTTCGACCTGAATCCAGAGCCGTCGAGTTTTTCTCTGACAGAAAAGCAGAAACACCAGAAACTCTCAGATCCCATAGATCCGGCACTAGCATCTCGTTTTCCAGCTTGTGTGCGTGTGTATCTGGTAGAGGCAAGGCATCTGTGTTGCTCACTGATCTCGTTCACCAATTCATTCCGCTGCCAGTTCAAGGTAAGAACGAGGTTGGTAAATTTCAATATAACGAACCCCAGATCCTAGGGATCCAACAGTGGTATCAGAGCATGTTAGGGTTTAGACTATTGAATCTGAAGCATTTAATTCGAATACTGATGTAATTGAATAGTTTGATGCTTGATAAATCGTGGTTTCAAGGTTTTAATCTCAGATTATGTTCCTGTTGAAAAACGATGAATTGTTGATCTCGCAGCGTGTCGATCGACAAAAAGCGTGTATCGGTCGACACAGAGCGAAAACGCGTAAATAATTTTAGGGTTTGTCGCATGGTGTCGATCGACACTAAGCTTGTGTCGGTCGACACACCGCGAAAACTCGTAAAAGGTTTTGAGGTTTGTCGCATAGTGTCGATCGACACTAATCTTGTGTCGGTCGACACACCGCGAAAACGCTCACTCGGTCTTGGAGATCGTTCTGTGTCAGTCGATACACTGGGTGTGTCGGTCGACACAGAGTAAGCGAATCGATAGATCGGTTCAATTGGATTGAATCAATTATCTCGCTTGGTTAAGTTTATTAACCGATTTGTTTCTGGTTGGGTAATGTCGATCGACACAGAGTTGTGTGACGATCGACATGGACCATTAAACCGGACCGGTTCAATTAGATTGAATCGGTTAAGTAAATTCGATTCGGTTTGACCGGTTATCGAAGACCGGTTTAAATTGGGTGGTGTCGACCGATGCCAATGGTTGGCGTCGATCGACACACCAAATCGCAGACTTGGAGGTTGGACCTCAAATCTGTAAATACTGGACCAAAATTAATCCTAAAGTTCTAGATGAACCTGAACCTAATAAAACTGTATGTTTTAATTAACTCAATAATTTCTTGGATGTATATTGGATATGCATCAAGATTAAATTTGTTCTAGACCTATCTAATACACATTGGATGTGTGTTAGATCAAAGCTTAGTTTCAATAAGGTCAACTGTCAAGACTCATTTCGTTGTTGTGATAGTCTTGCCAAGAGCTTGGTATCCACAATTACGTGAGTAAGGCAGATAGTAGCGTGGATGGTCTTGCAGTGCTTGACATCTACAATTACGTGACCTAAGAGATTGAATTACTAATCTTTTAAAGTTCCATTTCCTCAACTAAATATCAAGTGACCTTGATGTCTTGCCCAGTCTTGTCTACTGTCAAGACTCGTTTCATTGTTGGATAGTCTTGGAGTCCTTGGTATCCACAGTGACATGAGTAAGGCAGGTGATCATTGATAGACTTGCAGTGCGACTGTTAATGATCACAAGACATAAGAGATTGGTTTACTTGACTGGGCTATCAGAAGGTCTGGGCCCAGAGATGTCAGAGTGGATGAGACATGGATTGTCTTATCTACGACCAAGAGTTGTACTGAGTACAATTAGCAATGGTTTGCTTACCTAGATTACTAAACTTTGGGTGATGACGAGTCGTCCACTCAGATCTTAGTGATGTATGGATCTTGGATCATTATATTCATTGAGGAAACATTGTTTGAATATAATGCGAGTTTTCTTATTGGATAAGATTCCTCATTTCCTGAAATCATAACTAAAATTTTCTTTGATTGAAATTTTTCAGCCTATGTCTAAAACTACTTTCTCGTTACGATCCATCCTTGAGAAGGACAAGTTAAATGGATCAAATTTCCTGGATTGATATCGCAATTTGAGATTAATCCTCAAGCAGGAGAGTAAGGACTATGTCCTTGAGAAAGCTCTTCCAGAAAGGCTTGGGACCAATCGCTCGAATGCAGTATATGATGCTTGGAATAAGCATTATATTGATGTGGTAGATGTGCGTGGTCTGATGTTGGCTACCATGGTATCAGACTTAAAGATTCAATACGAGAACATGGAGTCGCCAATAGAGATGATCACCAGCCTGAAACTGAAGTTTCAGGATCTGGCACGAGTTGAGAGATTCCAGATGGTGAAGTCTCTCACGGGGTGCAAGCTACCAGAGGATGCTCCAGTGAGTCCTCATTGTTGGAACTTCAAGCCAATTCTACCGTATTCAGGATTGCTGTCAGGTTCCAGATAGCATAGGATCTAGGGTCTAGTTAATTGAATCAAGGATCTGATCTCTGTTTACCTGGAGATTGGCAGCGGAAGATGGTCAGATAAACGAGATCTGTGAAGCGCCTCTACTTCAGTCCACACGCACACAAGCTGGAATCCGCCGGGATGCTAGTACCGGGGCTCGGATCTCCTGGGAACTGAGTTTTTCAAGGTTCTGTGTTTTTCTCTCTGAGAAAAACTGTCTGGGTGGCTCACACTGTTCATCATCCGGTCGAAATACATAAAACATGTTTATATATTGACCTCGAGGTGAACCGAAACATCAGTTTCGGTTTCGCCATTGTGTCGACCGACACACCCATTGGTGTCGATCGACACACGTCTTGCATCGACCGACGCACCCAATGGTGTCGATCGATACACCCTTTTGAAACTCATATTCGATGTGTATCCAATACACATCGACCATACCATATGCCAATGATCAATCCCATACGAAGTATGTCCAACTTGCTTAGGTGTGTGACCCTGTAGGTTCACACGATACTGGAAATGAGTTACAACTCATTTGTCATAAGCGGTTTCTAGCAAAACATTATGACTACCCAGTATCATATGAATTGTCCGATCTCGACAATACAACTATCTCTAGAGTGAGTACAATGTGATTTCAGGACATAATCCCAACAATCTCCCACTTGTATTGGAATCACCTATTCCTACAATCCCTTCGTCACTATATCTCGATATGGCATAAGGCAAGAGACTGTGTCATCCTTATTATAGCCAACATCATGTTCATCGAATTCCTGATCTATACTGATAAAACAAACGACTGACAATCACCTCGTTTGAGCACGGCCATGCATTTTCTCAGTATCAAATCTTCGATTGGCCCTGAGATATTTATCTCCCGTTCTAGGAGGGACAAATCCCATCTTGTTCCATCCCTGTTTCTACACATACTTCATGATACGGCTAAGCAATGCCGTTATAGCCGCCAGTTACGGAACGACGTTTGACAAGGTCAAAACGCACCAATTCATATGCTAGAAAGCATGATGAACTCAGGTCTAAGGACTATAGTCTATAGTCGTAATGAGAACCTCCCATGACACTGATATAACTATCCTGTGGAGTTCTCATTAAGCGGGTCATGTCCGATCATATGTTCACCAACATATATCTATGTGACTGACTGTGATAATCATAGCATTGACTCCATGAAACTTAGTCCAGCAGTCACCTCACATACTAGTCTCGCGCGGTTATTGGTGCCCCACTTCAGTAATCTCGACTAGGGACAATCATAATTTATGTCATCTTTTACTTATAGGGTTTCATGATCAAGTCCTCAACTTGATGACCTATATGATGACCATAAAGTACTTTGGGACTATTACTTAATTATCCAATAATTAAATAATACCGATGTCAGTTTTACTTACATAAACACTACCATAGCATGTCTATGTAAAGATTACAACATAACTAGAATTACTCCCACTAGAATCAAGATCATCTCTTCAGATATCTTATACCTACAGCAACATAATAAATCTGGTGCTTAGGTTGTGGGAGAGACTGCGGTGTTTTGTTTGAAACAATTCCAACAAACCACACCGCCATTCAGATAAAACCACTATTCTACGGTCCACTGCTTGGAGCCTTTCCAACAGATAGCACCGCTATTCAGACAAAGAGACATAACCGGGTGGGAATCGGGAATCGTCTTTGTCCGTCTAACTACTTTCAACTGGTTCGTCACTTCCTCAGTTCACCACGAAACTATCCTTAGAGTTCCTCAAACACTTGGGATATTTCTGGCAACTGGTCAGTGAACTTTACCGGAACATATTGGTATTTTCTCGTCATGCTTTATGCGTAAGTTGCACCTTGACGAGCGCAAATATGGCATTTATGATGGATTCTATTGCAGCAGCATTAGCAATCACACTCATTAGTATTAGTTCAGCCAGAATTCAAAACACTTCATCTTGCTAATATTGTTACTAGCTCAGCCAGTGTCCAAAACACTTCATCTTGCTCAGATTATTGCCATAAGACCTTTGGTATGAAGCCATTCTTGGAATCAAGCACATTTGAACTGTCTAATACCTTATTAATATAAGGATTTTGACACGATCCAATTAGCCTTTCTGATCCATTCCAATGGATCCTTATTCCAAGAACTTTCACGGCCTTCTCCCATGTCTATCGTTAAACTTGACTTCCGACCCAAATCTTGACAAGACTTTAGCGTCGGAATGTCGCTTATGAGATTTAAGTATGTTATCTACATACAGTGTGAGAATTGCCATTACGCTCCCACTAGTCTTCTTGTAAACGCATGGTTTCATTTCTTTCTGATCAAGTCAAAACTTTTGACCATATTATCAGAATATTGGTTCCAAATCCAAGATGTTTGCTTCAATCCAGAAATGGATCGGTGAAGCTAACATGCATACCCAGCCAATTTTCGGAGTTGGGGCTCACCATCGCTTCTTTGAATTTCGCATGCTCGTCACTTTTCAATGATCAATAGATCACGACAATTGGTTACGAGAAATCACTCTCGAGTTAGTGACGAATCCTTTCGGATCTGCGAATTTCAGGCTCCACAGGTGCATATCCTACAGCACTTTGTAGATCTCACCGCTGCTTTCCCTCAATAGGTTGAGCAGCCTCCTGTGTTTATCGAATTTCTTCGATGTGTACTTTTACTCCCACTGTTCCTTTTGAAAGAACGATATTTCTCAAAAGACACAGTTCCTTTCGGATTGGTTGCAAAAGTAGCAAGCCTTGGTTTCCTTAGGACAACCAGCGAGGTAGAACTTATCAGATATGGGTTCAAGTTTGTTTGTTGACTACTGTCTTACACAAACCTTGCAATCCCAATTAATCAGAAAAACAAATTTGGAAATCACCCAGTCCACATCCAATGTGGTGTTTTTCACTGATTCTGATTATTTAGCGTAAACATAGACATTTTAGAACGTATTCTTAAATGATTATTGAAGATTCATGTGACTCATCATTAATCAGAGCATATCTAATAAGATCCGATTCATTCTGTTAGATGATCACCCAATTCTTGACTCAAGTATTTTCCTCCGCGATTCAATCAAGGATCTCAATACTTCTGTCAAATCGGTTCTACACTTCATCTTGGAACTCCTCAAGGGGTTCCTTCTCGTGTCTCATCAAATGAACACAGCCTTACTTATTGATGTCATCAATAAGGTAATGAAGTACAGAAGATTTCCTTTTGCACTAATGCTCATCGGACCGCATACATCAGTATGTGTAAGGCCCAATAAGCCTCTGGCCCGTTTCCTTTAGCTCTGTTAAAAGGGCCTTAGTCATTTGGCCCAGTGAGCAGAATTCATATCTCAAATGATTAATAATCAAATGAGTCCAAAACTATGGAACTTCTGAATCCGCTTCACTTTGTGTGGTTAAATGACTATGCTAAGGAAAAATCGACTTCAGTCATCAGACTTAAAGTGTTTGGTATTTATGTTATGTGTACAAGCGTACATTGGTTCAAGATATAAAACTCATTCCAAATGGGGTGCTACCATAGAATATTTCATTAATATCTAAAGAACAAAACTTGTCTTTTATCAAAATGAAAAACATCCAAATTCTTACAAGAAAATGAAAGACATTTCTGCACAAGGCAGATACATAGTAGCAATTACTTAATTTCTAAAACCAAGTATGAAAGGCTCCTACAAGTGGAGAATCTCTACGGCTCATGCAGCAACCATTGCTTCATACCAGACACGCAGTTCCACTTGCCTTTTCTTCAACGTTCTACTGTCGTTTAGGTTATGCATATTTCAAAAATATCAGTACCACAACTAGTATTCAATACTTACGTAGAACTTGAATTAATAACACAATACCTGAAGAAGAAGTACCATACATGTTGGGAATGTCCTGAAATCTATTGTACTTACTCTGAGTGAAAGTCGTATTGTCGAGATGAGACAATCACATAACACTAGGTAGTCATAACACTTTGCTAGAAGCCACTTATGATCAATGAGTTGAGAACTCATTGCTAGTGTTATATGATCCTACAGGGTCACACACCTAAGCAAACTGGGCGTTAAAGACGAGGTTGATCATTAATGTAATGATCCAGTGAATGCATATTTGATATGCATTCGATATCAATATTCTGGGCAGTGTCGATCGTTGCAGATAGTGCATCGATCGATGCAACTCGCGGATTAACCGGATTAATACGGTTTAATCGTTGGTTAATTCCGTTGTGGTTTAAGCCGACATATATAAGATATATGGTCGACCTAAACTCGTTTCTAACCTAATTCACAGCCACCAGAACGAGATAGAAACCTCTCTAGAGATTAGATCTCTTACAGGCACTGATATATCATGGTTTTTACCCATTTTAGACCATGATATAGTTGTGTTTTAGTGTCTTTTGTCTTTGTTTAGAGTCTTTTACAGGTTTAATCAAGTTTGGAGCTAATTGGAGATATTTGGAGCATTTTGGGACTTTTGGGACGTTTTGGCCGAGAGCTTAAGTCACTGTCCGATTTATTGATCATGCATCGACCGACACACATTGTGCATCGGTCGACACACTAGCGAGATGGGCCGTACGCGTCGGTTTAACAAGTTATGAAGATTTGCAAAGAGGCCCAGAATAGTTCCAGTATTTACACAGAAGCCCCATCCGAGATTATGCCTATATATACTAGTTTTTGGTGTTTATTTTACCTACGCTTTACATTACGCTTTGATACTAATAGCTAAGAGATTTCTAGAGCTTTTGGGGCTGATCTATTTCCTGTATTCACTTATTTTGGAGAAGATTTCGAACCCCTTTATCTATTTAATTTCTTACATGCAATCTATTATTTCTTTGATTATGTTTTCATTAATCATGTCTGAGTAGATCCATAGTTGAGTTTAGGGTTTCTCACATAGGATCTCATGACTTGCTAGACTTGTTCAAATTCAGTTAAGGATTCATAACTATATCTGTTCTTCAATTTAATTGTGCTTAAAGCTAGTTCTAACCTGATCAATTAGAATCTAGATCTTAGGTTGCTAAATACGTCACGGAAGTGGGGTTTAGGAATCTGAACTAATTAAATTGGGCAATTAAACTTTGCGCAAACGGAAGTTTGGTTTAGGATAATTGTGAACATATCAAACTTGGGTTTAATGCTAGTTTAATATGTTAGTTCTCGCAAACGAAAGTTTGGTTTGCTGCACTTAGGCTTAGAGAATTATCGCAAAGGAATTTGGTTAATTCTATATCTGTGTTTTGAGTTCTAGAACTGTGCTTAATTAGATCCTTGCTGAATGAAGTGTCTGCTTGTCTGATTTCCTGAGAATACCCTAGGCTTGACGCTTTTAGTTTATTGCTTCTCAACCGTTAATCTCTGCTACTGTTTACTTTCTTGCTTCACAATTTATTTACTTCACCATCTGCTTATTTCTAGTATTAATCTCTACGTTTCTGTTTCTATTGAGACCAAGTGTCCCTGTGGATTCGATAGCCCTATATACTACTTTGACATTGCTGTTCACTTGCAGTTTAGAATAGGGTAAAACTTAGAAACCTATCAAGTTTTTGGCGCCGTTGCCGGGGACTCTTAGAGTCTTCGATAGGACCGAACTTAGGGTTTTTACTAGAAATTTTTCTTTTTGTTTTTGTTCTTTTTCGTTTTTATTTTTGATTTTGCTAACTTTTTCTCTGATTTCTCTCTGTCGCAGGTACGAATTTCGCCTTGCGTCGATCGTTGCATCCCTTGCGTCGATCGTCACTAGGCGATTCTGAGATTGAATCGATCGTTGCACTGATAGCATCGATCGTTGCTGGACGATTACAGACAGTTTATGCCAACGCAGAAAACTCGAAGTAATCCGAACTCGAGCTTGCTTAATCTCGGACTAGAGGAACTTGGACGTCTAGAAAGGACTAACAGAAGAGAAAGAAGAGAGAGAATGGTACGAGAACGTTTGATCTTGATACCAGATGCTGAAGGTACCCTGAGGGACCAAGATGACAACCCGTACAATGCTGCTGGGCATCGGGTTGATGCTGAAGGGAATGTCATCCCTGATCCTCCTGAGCAACAGCAACAGGAGCTGAACCGAAACCAGGGTCAAGGACAGGCCCAAGGTAGAGAGATGGTGGTTCATGAGAGGACACTAGCTGATTACAACAGACCTGACGAGTTTCATGCAAACCGAGCAGCTCTAGTGCTTCCTGCTTTTGAGAGGAATGATTTTGAGGTAAAGACCATCTACTACCAGCTGATGAGACAGATTGCTTTTCATGGTCTTCAAGCAGAGCAGCCTATGGATCACATTGACAAGTTTGAAGACATAGTCACTGGCATGAAGTATGAAGGAGTATGCCCGGACTATCTGTTCCTTAAGCTATTTCCGCACAGTCTTGCTAGAGACGCTAGTGCATGGCTGAGACAACTGGCACCTGGTCAGTATACTACTTGGGCAGCCTTAAAGAGTGAGTTCTTGCGTCACTTTTATGATGATGCGCGCTCGGATCAGTCCAGACAGGACATACTCACCTTTTCCCAAGGCGCTGTGGAGCCCTTGAAGACTGCCTGGATGAGATTTAAGCAGTATCAGCGTGACTGTCCACACCATGGATTCACAGAAGTACAGCTGATTGGTATCTTCTTCAGAGGCATAGATCTCCCTTATCAGACTGCGCTGGATAATTCCAGTAATGCTAATTTCAACACCAGGACTCCTACAAAAGCTAAGCAGTTGATTGAGAAACTGATTGGCAGCAACAGTTGCAAGACAATGGATGAAAGGAGGAAGAAATCTGGTGGAACTGTAGAGAATTCTGATATAGCTAATATAAGATCCAGATTGGACACAGTCTACAATCTCCTGACTAGTAAGAAATCTGTCCACTTTGCCCAAGATGTAGAGGTGATTCAGGCTGAGGAGGAAACTCAGGAAGAAGATGTGAATTTCATAGGAGGTTCTGGTTTCCAAGGTAATAGATTTGGTAATCAACAGGGGAACAGATTCTCCAATGGTGGACAGACTGGTGGTTTTCAGAAGACCTATGGACAAGGTACTCAGAGAACCTATGGATCTACATCCTATCAGACTCCTCCTGCGCCTACAGCCCATGAGAGCAAAATGGAGGCTATGATGGAACAACTGATTGAGAGTCAGACCAAGATTTCTGTAGACTGCAACAAGAAGTTGGACGCTGTCTATGAAGACCTCAATGGGAAATTTGAGTCTCTGAGCACTCACATGAAGCAGTTGGACACTCAGGTAAACCAGATATCCAGCTCACTGAAGGGAAAAGGAGTGGCAGACACTCATGTTAAGGCCTGGTCTGTGTGCATTAATGATGGATCTCACCTAGGTGAAAGATTTGAGCTAAGTACAGCTGAGTTGGTGACAGAACAGGAATTTTCGGATATTTGTGAAAAATTCTCGGGTGAAATTTGCTGCAGTGCGTCGATCGATGCAACATCTGTGCCGATCGATACACCCGTCGGGATGGCAACGATCGACACACCCTTAGTGTCGGTCGTTGCAGGGCGTGAACAGACAGAACCTTCGGATGATAATAGCATAAATGATGATTTGGAGTTTGATCGCCTATTCAATGGAGCCTCTGAGATTTCTCAACAGGAGATCTACGAGCAGATCTTTAGACAACACTCCTCAGTGTCTGAAGTGAAAAGGCAAGAGATTAAAGAGCTGAAGAAATTAGAAGGTATTGGTGAAGAATTGGAAGAAATTCCAACTTCTGATGATCCACCTTATCATCCATGTGTGCAAAGGTACCTGAACAAGATGTTGCCCCTGGATGATGATCTGAAAGACTGGGTGATAATAGTTCCTCAGCATATCAGTGATGTTCTGCTAACTAAGGTCCCGAAGAAGCTATCTGATCCTGGAGTCTTTGTGCTGGATTGTTCTATCTTTGAGGATAGTTTTAGACGCTCTCTGTGTGATTTAGGAGCTGCTGGAAGTTTGATGCCTTACTCTGTGGCAGAAAAGCTGGGTATGCTGGATTTTACTCCTACTAGGACTTCTCTTGTCCTAGCTGATCAGTCCATACGAGTTCCTGAAGGACTCCTTATGGACATTCCGGTGAGAGTTGGAAACTACTTAGTTCCAACGGACTTCCTTGTGCTGAAATATGACTGTGATCCGGATGAAGCATTATTGCTTGGGAGACCCTTTTTGGCTACAGCAGGAGCGTTGATTGATGTTAGGAACAGCTTGATAGACCTCCATCTGGGAGATGAACCACTGCACTATGAGATGGATAAGCTGCGAAAGCCACTGATAGATGGGCAGACATTCACCATAAGGGACGCAGATTTTGAGCAGCCTGATCATACCATGGTTATAGATCCTGGAGCACATTTCACTCCATCTTTTCTTGGACATGAGCATTCCGCAACAGCCTACTCACCACCTTGGATGAGAAGACTTGAACAGAGACAGAAAAAGTCTCTGTCAAGACCTCCTGGTACTTGAAAATTCCCATCCGTCTGGTCAAGCTATTGACCTTAAACAAGCGCTGGGTGGGAGGCAACCCACCATTAGGTACTGGTGTTTTTCTACTTAATTTTTGGTGTTTTTGTTAGGATTTTACGTCTGTTTTTTTTTCTGGTGAGTTTATGTTTGCAGGTCTCGGTTAAATCGCAGTGCAACGATCGACGCACTTCTGTGTCGATCGTCACAACACGAAAGGAATCGCATCGCAGCGATCGTTGCGGTCCTGAGCAACGATCGACTATACACGAAAATCGCCAAGTAACGGTCGATGCACTTAGTGCAACGATCGATGCTCAGCGACAGAGGTAACCCGACAGACATAATTTCACCTTGTCAATTTTTATTTTCTTTTTACCGATCCTTCGCTGGACACTACTGGGGACAGTGTGTCTTAAGTGTGGGGGAGGTGCTACTGACTTTTGTTTTCTGTTTTCTTAAGAGTCAGTCCGTTTTTCAAAAATTTTTGTTTTATTGAGTCAAAATTGTTTAAGTAAGAAACTATGATTTTCTGAGAAGATTTACAAGACTTGCAGGAACTTAAGTAACCATTGGGATGAAGTTGCAGGATCTATCTATGACTATTAGAAAACCCCATCACAGATCAACCTACTGGGAACACCCACATCACTTCAGGTATCAGAGGATCCTTTTACTGACTTCAACCTTAATACTGACTTAGATTTCTCACCTAAGGGCTTGGTATACTTTGTGTCGGATTCCCTTGTTAGTTCTGACACAGCCTGTAAACCTGTCCTATTTAGTTCCCTTCTCCCCTTCTGTAAAGTAAAAAAAAAATATAATAAACTGAGGATGAGTTAGTAACTCCGAAGTGGTCATGGAAATAGTAGCGAACACTATTATCTCTCATGTGATCCATGGAATGTGTCCAAAGTACACCCCATAACGGGAAGAACACTGATAAAAAAAATAAAATGATACCCAGTGGGGAAAAATCAGTTGTTAAAGAAGGGAAAGAGAAGAAAGGGACTAGAGAAAGATAGTATGGTGGTCTAGAGCTGACTAGGTAAGAATCCATGTGCCCTTTGATCGATACTCCTTAGGTGAGACCGCACTTAAATACTTGCAGAAGTCAGTAGGGAGAATTTGAATGCTTGAATGTGATTGTGGAGTTTACCTAGGACAGTTGCTAAGTGTGGGAGAAGTACATGTTGGTCTTGATATCCTGTGATTGATTCTTGCAGTGGTTTACTAAGGGGAATCTGAGTATTGTAGCTTCTAGGATGAAAGGAGTTTCTGAAGAGTTTTCAAACCTCTTCACCATGTTTTAGTTCTATGTTTTGCTTGAGGGCAAGCAAAGGCTAAGTGTGGGGAAGTTGATATATCATGGTTTTTACCCATTTTAGACCATGATATAGTTGTGTTTTAGTGTCTTTTGTCTTTGTTTAGAGTCTTTTACAGGTTTAATCAAGTTTGGAGCTAATTGGAGATATTTGGAGCATTTTGGGACTTTTGGGACGTTTTGGCCGAGAGCTTAAGTTACTGTCCGATTTATTGATCATGCATCGACCGACACACATTGTGCATCGGTCGACACACTAGCGAGATGGGCCGTACGCGTCGGTTTAACAAGTTATGAAGATTTGCAAAGAGGCCCAGAATAGTTCCAGTATTTACACAGAAGCCCCATCCGAGATTATGCCTATATATACTAGTTTTTGGTGTTTATTTTACCTACGCTTTACATTACGCTTTGATACTAATAGCTAAGAGATTTCTAGAGCTTTTGGGGCTGATCTATTTCCTGTATTCACTTATTTTGGAGAAGATTTCGAACCCCTTTATCTATTTAATTTCTTACATGCAATCTATTATTTCTTTGATTATGTTTTCATTAATCGTGTCTGAGTAGATCCATAGTTGAGTTTAGGGTTTCTCACATAGGATCTCATGACTTGCTAGACTTGTTCAAATTCAGTTAAGGATTCATAACTATATCTGTTCTTCAATTTAATTGTGCTTAAAGCTAGTTCTAACCTGATCAATTAGAATCTATCTTAGGTTGCTAAATACGTCACGGAAGTGGGGTTTAGGAATCTGAACTAATTAAATTGGGCAATTAAACTTTGCGCAAACGGAAGTTTGGTTTAGGATAATTGTGAACATATCAAACTTGGGTTTAATGCTAGTTTAATATGTTAGTTCTCGCAAACGAAAGTTTGGTTTGCTGCACTTAGGCTTAGAGAATTATCGCAAAGGAATTTGGTTAATTCTATATCTGTGTTTTGAGTTCTAGAACTGTGCTTAATTAGATCCTTGCTGAATGAACTGTCTGCTTGTCTGATTTCCTGAGAATACCCTAGGCTTGACGCTTTTAGTTTATTGCTTCTCAACCGTTAATCTCTGCTACTGTTTACTTTCTTGCTTCGCAATTTATTTACTTCACCATCTGCTTATTTCTAGTATTAATCTCTACGTTTCTGTTTCTATTGAGACCAAGTGTCCCTGTGGATTCGATAGCCCTATATACTACTTTGACATTGCTGTTCACTTGCAGTTTAGAATAGGGTAAAACTTAGAAACCTATCAGGCACTAGCATCCCTCCTGTCCAGTTTGTGTGCGTGTGGATACCAGTAGAGGCACAGCGTTTGAGGTGCTTCGTGATCTCGATTATCTGCAAACCTTCCGCTACTAATCATCAGGTAAATCTGAGATCTCATAGATTCAATTACATGAACCCTAGATCCTAGGCTTGGAATTCAGACCAGGATTGCCTAATTGGATTAGGATCTGCTAGAAATTCCTTCAGTGGTATCAGAGCTCTAGGGTTCCATTGAATCTGTAGCATGTTGATTAGATTAGTTGAATCTGAATCTGTGTATGGTTGATACAAACTTGCTAAAATTCGTTTTCATGAAAACCTAGTTTAGGGTTCTGTTCGAAAACGTTTTAGGGCTTTTTCGCATGGTGTCGAGGCATCGATCGATACAGGGCGAAAACCCGAATAAAATTTAGGGTTTTCGCATGGTGTCGATCGATGCCAATCCGGCGTCGATCGACACAGGGCGAAAACCCGAATAAAACTTATGTTTCGCCTAGTGTCGATCGACACAAGAGTTGTGTCGGTCGACACAAACCTCGCGAGATTGATGAATCGGTTCAATTGGATTGGACCGGTTATCGAGCTTGGTTAATGATGGTTAAACGCTAAGAATGGTTTATTGCGATTGGGTTGGTATCGACCGATGCTAATGTAGCATCGATCGACAGTGACCGGTACTCAAAACCGGATCAATTGGATTGGTCGGTTATCGCAGATTGGTTTTGGTTAATCTGCATCGATCGACACTAAAGTAGTGTCGGTCGACACCAGATTCGATGGTTTGGGTTATGGAACCTGAAGCCACAGAACCAAACCAAGACAAATCATTTAATTAGTAGAATTAAAACATAATAAACTGAACGTTTTAAAAGGTTCCGTTCCTCAACCAAATATCAAGTGATACTTGATGTCTTTCCAATCTTGTCAACTGTCAAGACCCATTTAATTGTGCGATAGACTTGCAGTGCAAGATGTCCACAATTTCATGAGTAAGACAGAGGTAATCGTGTTGATAGACTTGCAGTGCAAGACATTGACAATTACATGACTGAAGAGATTGGTTTACTTGACTGGGCCATCAAAATCGTTTTGGGCTCAGAGACATCAGGTGGATTGGACATGAGATGTCAATCCACAACCAAGAGTTATATTGGATATAACTAGCAAAGAGTTGCTTACCTAGATAGCTAAAATTTGGATGATAGCCAGTGGCTCACTCAAGTTTAGTGAAGTAAGGGTCTTGGATCATTATATTCATCTGAGGAAACATTGTTTGAATATAATGCGAGTTTTCTTAATAGTTAAGACTTCTCATTCCTTGAACATCATAACTAAAACCTCCCTTGTTTTTCAGCTGTGTCTAGCACAAACCATCGTAACAATTTCTCCCTGCGATCCGTCCTTGAGAAGGACAAGTTAAAAGGATCCAACTTTCTTGAATGGTATCGGAACTTGAGAATTGTTCTCAAACAGGAGAAAAAGGACTATGTCCTTGAGAAAGTTCTCCCCAAGAAGTACCGTGCCAATGCCTGGCAGTCAGATAAGGATGCTTGGGATAAGCATTCTAATGATGCAGTGGATGTGAGTTGTCTCATGTTGGCTACCATGAACTCGGAATTGCAGAAGCAATATGAGTACGTGGAGTCGCCAATACAGATGATCACTGGCCTGAAAAGTATGTTTCAGGAGCAGGCACGAAATCAGAGATACCAGACGGTTAGATCTCTGATTGAGTGCAAGCTACCAAAGGGCGAACCAGTTAGTCCTCATGTCATTAAGATGATGGGTTATATTGATAACCTGGGGAAACTGGATTGTCCCATTAGCCAAGAGTTGGCTACTGACATCATTCTACAGTCACTGCCGTCAAGCTATGATCAGTTTGTTATGAACTATAACATGAACAACTTGACGAAGACGTTGACTGAATTTCATGGGATGCTTAAGACTGCTGAACCTAACATCAAGAAGGACACCCCAAATGTCCTTATGGTACAAAAGGGTAAAGAGTTTAAGAAACTTGGTAAGAACAAAGGTGATGGCAAGACGAGCTCGATTGTGAATCCAAGCGAGTCTGGCCATGTTTCTAAGGTTAAAACCAGTCCTTCTGAAGATGTTAAGTGCCGTTATTGTAATGGTTATGAGCATTTGAAAAGAAACTGCAATAAATTCTTGGAAGATTATGAGAAGCTGAAGAAGACGTACGAGACTTCTTCTTCAGGTATTATGTTATAGAAGTAAATGTTACTTCTTATAGTCCTACTTATTGGGTATTGGATACCAGCTGTGGTACTCATATTTTGTGAAAATGTGCAGGGCCTGAGCAAAAGTAGGACTATGGAGAAAGGACAAGTGGACCTATGAGTGGGAATGGAGCAAGAGTTGCTGCATTAACCGTAGGAGTATTTCATTTGTTTTTCCTTTTATGGCATGTTTTGAACTTAAGACTGCTACTATGTACCTACTATGAGCAGAAAGATTATTTCTATTCCTTGTTTGGATATGGAAGGATATCAGTTTTCAAGTTAAGAATAAGTGTTATTCATTTGATTACAGTGATATATTTTATAGTAGCAATCCATTAGAGAATGGACTTTATGTTCTAAACCAGAATGTGCCTAACTATAACATTAATACCAAGAGATTCAAGTCAAATGATACGAATCAAACTTCTCTCTGGCATTGTCGTTTTGGGCCACGTAAATGAGAAATAGATTCAGAAGCTCCATAGTGATGGGCTTTTGGGCTCATCTGATTGTGAATCACAATGAGTAAAGTGAATCTTGTTTATTGGGTAAAATGACGAAGGCCCCTTTCAGCAAAGGTAGCATCGATCGACACAAACGATGTGTCGGTCGATACAGGTTGCAAACGAACAAAATGAAAGGGCCAGAGGCTTATTGGGCTTTATACATACGGATGTATATGGGCCGATGAGCACTAGTGCTAGAAGAAAATTTTAGTACTTCATAACCTTTACTGACATTTTCAGAAGGTACGGTTATGCCTTATTTATAAGGCATAAGTCAGAATATTTGAAAAGTTCAAAGAGTTCCAAAATGAAGTACAGAATCAATTTGGCAAAGGTATTAAACCTCTACGATGAGATCATGGAGGTGAATACTTAGGTCAAGAATTTAGTGATAATCTGAGAGATTGTGAAAGTGTTTCACAATTCACTCCTCCTGTATCGGACTTTATTAGATATGGTTCGATCAATGATGAGTCACTTAGATCTTCCATTATCCTTCTAAGAATACGCTCTAGAAATGCCTGAGTTTACTTTAAATAGAGTTCCATCAAAATCAGTTACAGAGATACCACATGAGATGTGGAATGTAAATGTTTCTGATTTATCCATCATGGAGATTTGGAGTTGTGAGACTTATATAAAACGTTTAATCTCTGATAAGTTCACACCCAAATCTGATAAGTGCTACTTCATTAGTTGTCCTAACAAAACCAAGGCATGTTACTTTTACAACCAGTTCGAGAACAAATTGTTTGTTGCTCGGAACTATGTTCTCTTGAGAAAGACTTTCTTTCCAAGAAGAACAGTGGGAGTAAAAGTACAACTCGAAGAAATTCGAAAATCACAGGAGACTGCTCAACCTGATGAGGAAGAGCAGCAGTTGGATCTACAAAGAGTTGTAGAACCTGCACCTGTGGTGCCTAGAGTTTATAAAGGATCTGGTGAATGTATATTCGATATACATTTAAATGGCGAGTTTCTGAAGAAGTGTCGATCGACACAAAAGTTGCATCGATCGACACAGATCGCGAACCAAACATTGATTTTGGTTTATGACTTAATTAACTACGGTTTAAATCTTGGTTAATTAGGTCGTGGTAAAAGTACACATATAAGATATGTGTGCGCGACTTTACAGAAAACTGAAGCTCGCAGATCCGAAAGGATCCGTCACGAACCCGAGAAATATGGATTTTTCATAACCAATTGCCGTGATCTACTAATCATTGAAAGTGACGGGCCTGCGAATTTTGAAGAAGCAATTATGGGCCTTGACTCCGAAAATGGCTGAAAGCCGCTGAATCCGAAATGGGATCCATGTCACAGAACCAAGTATGACTTGGGTTGATTTACCCGATGGTGTAGAAGCCATTGTGAGTAAATTGATTTTTAAGAAGAAAAGATGACATGGATGGTTATATTCAGACGTACAAAGCTAGGTTGGTGGCAAAAAGGTTTCAAGTAAATTCATGGTATTGACTGTGAAGAAACCTAATCCCAGACACCATGCTTATGTCCATCCGGATTCTCCTAGCAACCGCCACTCATAATAGTTATGAGATCTGGTAGATGGATGTGAAAACAGTTTTCCTTAATGGAATTCTGAAAAAGGATGTGTACCTGACACAACCTGAAGTTTTCATTGATCCTAATGAAGCTAGGAAGATATGCAAGCTTCATCGGTCCATTTATGGACTGAAGCAAGCATCTCGGAGTTGGAATCTTCGTTTTGATGAAGCAGTCAAAAGGTTTGACTTCGTCAAGAACGAAGAGGAACCGAATGTTTACAAGATGACTAGTGGGAGCGCAGTTGCATTTCTAGTATTGTATGTTGATAACATACCACTTCTCGGAAATGAAGTTCCATTGTTTCAGTCTGTTAAGACTTGATTCGAAAGTTGTTTTTTCGATAAAATTATGGGAGAAACCGTATACATTCTTGGAATAAGAATCTATAGAGATAGATTGGATAAGCTAATTGGATTGTGTCAAGATACTTATAGTGATAAGGGCCTTGCACATGTCCAATATGCAGGATTCCAAGAAGGGCTTCGTGCAAATGACTCTTGGTATTACTCTTAGCACGACGCAGTGTCCTTCGACACACGCTGAGCAAGGGCGAATGAGGGTCAGGCTACTGCTAAAGGCATTAGATGTCTTAAGATGTGATCTTAATTTTAGTGGGAGTCGTTGTTGTTAATTTTAGTTATGATATGATGTTCGTATAAACATAATTTGATTATGTTATTGAAATCTGACATCTGTATTATTTAATAATGGTTATTAAATAATAGTCCCAAATTAATTTATGACATTTTATAGGTCATCAAGTATGTGACTTGATCATGAAATCCTATAGATAATAAATGACATAAATTATGTTGGTCCCTGGTCAAGGTTGTTAAAGTGGGACATTAACAACCACGTGAGACTAGTATGTGAGGTGACTGATGACTAAGTTTCATGGAGTCATTAATAAGAGTATTAAAGTCATTCACATAGATATGTGTTGGAGAACACAGGATCGGACATGACCCACTGATGAGAACTCTACTAGATAGTTATATAAGTGTCATGAGAGTTTTCATTACGACTATAGAGTATAGTCCTTAGACCTGAGTTCATCATGTTTTCTTACATATGAATTGGTCTGCTTTAACCTTGTCAAACGTCAGCCGTAACTGGTGACTATAAAGGCATTGATTGGGCGTATCATGAAGTGTGTGAAGAAACAGGGATGGAACAAGATGGGATTTGTCCCTCCTATATAACAGGAGATAAATATCTCAGGGCCCATCGAAGATTTGATACTGAGAAATGTGTGGCCACACTCAAACGAGGTGATTGTCAGTCGTTTGTCTTGTCAGTATAAATCGGAGTTCGATGAACATGATCTTGGCTAAATAAGGGTGACACATTTCTTGCCTTATGCTAAGATCGAGATATAGAGACAAAGGGATTAAAGGAATAGATGATTCCAGTACAAGTGGGAGATTGTTGGGAATGTCCTGAAATCTATTGTACTTACTCTGAGTGAAAGTCGTATTGTCGAGATGAGACAATCACATAACACTAGGTAGTCATAACGCTTTGCTAGAAGCCACTTATGATCAATGAGTTGAGAACTCATTGCTAGTGTTATATGATCCTACAGGGTCACACACCTAAGCAAACTAGGCGTTAAAGACGAGGTTGATCATTAATGTAATGATCCAGTGAATGCATATTTGATATGCATTCGATATCAATATTCTGGGCAGTGTCGATCGTTGCAGATAGTGCATCGATCGATGCAACTCGCGGATTAACCGGATTAATACGGTTTAATCGTTGGTTAATTCCGTTGTGGTTTAAGCCGACATATATAAGATATATGGTCGACCTAAACTCGTTTCTAACCTAATTCACAACCACCAGAACGAGATAGAAACCTCTCTAGAGATTAGATCTCTTACAGGCACTAGCATCCCTCCTGTCCAGTTTGTGTGCGTGTGGATACCAGTAGAGGCACAACGTTTGAGGTGCTTCGTGATCTCGATTATCTGCAAACCTTCCGCTGCTAATCATCAGGTAAATCTGAGATCTCATAGATTCAATTACATGAACCCTAGATCCTAGGCTTGGAATTCAGACCAGGATTGCCTAATTGGATTAGGATCTGCTAAAAATTCCTTCAATACATCTCCTTCATCTCTTGTGAATCTTCCAAGAATTTAATGCAATCTCTTTTCCAATTCTTAATGAACTTATCATAGCTTGACGGCAGTGACTGCAAAATGATGTCAGTGGCCAACTCTAAGCTGACAGGACATTCCAGTCTCCCCAGGTTATCAATGTAACCCATAATTTTAATGACATGAGGACTTACTGGAGCATCCTCTGGTAGCTTGCACTCAGTTAGAAACTTCACCAACTGGAATCTCTCAACTCGTGCCAGATCCTGAAACTTCAGTTTCAGGCGGGTGATCATCTCTATTGGCGACTCCATGTTCTCGTATTGACTCTTCAAATCCGAGTTCATGGTAGCCAACATTAGACCACGCACATCTACCACATCAATATAATGCTTATTCCAAGCATTATATGCTGCATGCGAGCGATTGGTCCCAAGCATTTCTGGAAGAGCCTTTTCAAGGACATAGTCCTTGCTCTCCTGCTTGAGAATGAATCTCAGATTCCGATACCAATCCAGGAAGTTGGATCCATTTAACCTGTCCTTCTCAAGGACGGATCGCAATGAGAAAGTAGTCATAGACATAAGCTGAAATCCAAGAAAAACAAAGATTTAGTTATTTATATGATGAGAAATCTTATCTAATAAGAGAACTCGCATTATATTCAAACAATGTTTCCTCTATGAATACAATGATCCAAGATCCACACTTCACCAAATTCTGAGTGGACGACTCGTCATCACCCAAAATTTAGTTATCTAGGTAAGCAAATCATTGCTAATTGTACCCAGTACAACTCTTGGTCGCAGATAAGACAATCCACGTCTCATCTACTCTGATGTCTCTGGGCCCAGAACTTCTGTTGGCCCAGTCAAGTAAAACAATCTCTTCTGTCTTGTGATCATTGACAGTCGCACTGCGAGTCTATCAATGAACACCTGCCTAGCTCATGTCACTGTGGATACCAAGGACTCCAAGACTATCCAACAATGAACCGAGTCTTGACAGTAGACAAGATTGGGCAAGACATCAACGTTACTTGATATTTAGTTGAGGAAACTAAACCCAAAAGTTTGGCAAATCAATCTCTTAGGTCATGTAATTGTTGATGTTTAGCACTGCAAATCCATCAATCATAACTACCTGCCTTACTCACCTAATTGTGGACACCAAGCTCTTTGCTAGACCATCACACAACGAAATGAGTCTTGACAGTTGACCATATTGAAGCTAAGCTTTGATCAAAGTTTAAGTCTAGTTTGGTTTCTGCAAATTCAAGGTTCAATAACCAGAATTTCGAGCACTGTGTCGATCGACGTAGACCATGTCTGTCGATCGACACCACCAAATTAAACCGGACTTCAATAACCGGTTAATCTAATTAACCTGATTCATTGAACCGGTCATGTCGATCGACACAACCCATGTGTGACGGTCGACATAGACCCAAACCAAAGACAGTTTTGATAACCAGTCCAATCCAATTGAACCGTCTTATCAGATCAAACTGATCTTAACCATTCAAATCGGTTTATTTTAATTGTGATAATTGGTTCAATCCAATTGAATCAATTCATCCAATTTAAACCGTTTCAACTAATTGCGATAACCGGTCCAATTCCATTGAACCGTATTATCCAATCAAACTGATTCAAATCATCAGTTTATGCTAATTGAGATAATCAGTTCAATCCAATTGAACCAATTCATCCAATTTAAACCGATCTATTCGGACTTAATCAAGCATGATAACCGGTTCAATCCAATTGAACCGATTAACCATTCGCTGGGTCTGTGTCGACCGACACTAACCTGTGTCGATCGACACTCGACCGAATCTGCTCTGTGTCGACCGAAACTCAACCTGTGTCGATCGACACAGAAGGCTTTCGAGTTTTTTCTTCGCGAAAAACCCTAGCCGCCGAATCTGTCGATTTCGCTGTTCTGTGTCGACCGAAACACCTAGTGTGTCGATCGACACTGTGCGAAAACACAGACTCGATCTTGATCGAAGTCGATCTGACCTGTTCTAACCAAACAACCTAGTTTGCGAATCTAAATCATCAAATTCAATGAACAGGTTTGATTCAATGATAAAACCCTAAGGCTCTGATACCACTGTTGGAACTTCGAGCCAATTCTACCGTATTCAGGATTGCTGTCAGGTTCCAGATAGCCTAGGATCTAGGGTCTAGTTAATTGAATCAAGGATCTGATCTCTGTTTACCTGGAGATTGGCAGCGGAAGATGGTCAGATAAACGAGATCTGTGAAGCGCCTCAGATGCTGCGCCTCTACTTCAGTCCACACGCACACAATATGGAATCCGTCGGGATGCTAGTACCGGGGCTCGGATCTCCTGGGAACTGAGTTTTTCAAGGTTCTGTGTTTTTCTCTCTGAGAAAAACTGTCTGGGCGGCGCACACTGTTCATCATCCGGTCGAAATACATAAAACACGTTTATATATTGACCTCGAGGTGAACCGAAACATCAGTTTCGGTTTCGCCATTGTGTCGACCGACACACCCATTGGTGTCGATCGACACACGTCTTGCATCGACCGACGCACCCAATGGTGTCGATCGATACACCCTTTTGAAACTCATATTCAATGTGTATCCAATACACATCGACCAGACCATATGCCAATGATCAATCCCATACGAAGTATGTCCAACTTGCTTAGGTGTGTGACCCTGTAGGTTCACACGATACTGGAAATGAGTTACAACTAATTTGTCATAAGCGGTTTCTAGCAAAACATTATGACTACCCAGTATCATATGAATTGTCCGATCTCGACAATACAACTATCTCTAGAGTGAGTACAATGTGATTTCAGGACATAATCCCAACACTCATGTCATTAAAATGATGGGTTACATTGATAACCTGGAGAAACTGGAATGTCCTGTCAGCTTAGAGTTGACCACTGACATCATTCTGCAGTCACTGCCGTCTAGTTATGATAAGTTTATCAAAAGCTTTATCAAGAATAACTTGACGAAGACGTTGACTGAGCTACATGGTATGATCAAAACAGCAGAGCAAGACATCATAAAGGGCAAAAGATTTGAGAAATCATGTGTTGACAAGGGTAGAGGCAGGGCCATCCAGATTTGGAATCAGGATAAGCCTGTGTCATCTTATAAGCCCAAGTCCGGCCCATCTGGTGTGAGAAAGTGCTTCTACTGTGATGAGTCAGGGCATTGGAAGAGAGATTGCATTAAATTCTTGGAAGATTCACAAGAGATGAAGGAGATGTATGGTGCTTCTTCTTCAGGTACTGTGTTATTACTTCAAGTTCTACGTATGTATTGGATACTAGTTGTGGTACTGATATTTTGGAAATATGCAGGGCCTAAGCAACAGTAGAACGTTGAAGAAAGGACAAGTGGAACTGCGTGTCTGGTATGGAGCAATGGTTGCTACATAAGCCGTAGAGATTCTCCACTTGTAGGAGCCTTTCAAGCTTGGTTTTGAATTAAGTAATTGCTACTATGTACCTGCTTTATGCAAAAATGTATTTCATTTTCTTGTGAGAACTTGGATGCTTTTCATTCTGATAAAAGACAAGTTTTGCTCTTTTGATCTTAATGAAATATTATATGGTAGCACCCCTTTTGAAAGGGTTTTATATCTTAAACCAACATACGCTTAAATATAACATAAATATCAAACGATTTAAGTCTGATGACTTGAAATCGATTTTTCCTCAGCATAGTCATATTGACCAAATAGAGTGAAGCGGCTTCAGAAGTTCTATAATTATGGGCTTCAGGTTCATTTGATTGTAAATCAATTGAGACATGAATTCTGCTTGTTGGGCCAAATGACTAAGGCTTCTTTAGCAGAGCTAAAGAAACGGGCCAGAGGCTCGTTGGGCCTTACACATACTGATGTATGCGGCCCGATGAGCATTAGTGCCAAAGGAAAACTTCAATACTTCATTGACTTATTGATGGCTTCAGTAAGTATGACTGTGTTCATTAGATGAGACACGAGTCAGAATCCTTTGGAATGATCAAAGGAGTTTCAGAATGAAGTATAGAACCGATTTGACAGAAGTATTGAGATTCTCGATTAGATCGCGGAGGAAAATACTTGAGTCAAGAATTGGATGATCATCTAAGTGAGTGTGAAGTCATTTCACAGCTCATCTCTCCTGAAAACCTTGAATGGTGTTTCTGAGAGAATGAATCGGATCTTATTGGATATGCTCTGATTAATGATGAGTCACATGAATCTTCCATTATTCTTTTAAAATACGCTATAAAATGAACATGTTTACGCTAAATAAGTTTTCTATCAGAATCAGTGAAAAAACACCACATTGGATGTGGACTGGGTGATTTCCAAATATGTTTTTCTGATTAATTGGGATTGCAAGGTTTGTGCAAGGCAATTGTCAACAAACAAACTTGAATCCAAATCTGATAAGGGCTGCTTCGCCGGTTGTCCTAGGGAAACCGAGGCTTAGTACTTTTGCAACCAATCCGAGAACAAAGTTTTGTTGTTCGGAACTCTGTTTTTTTCTACAAAAGGAACAATGGGAGTAAAAGTACAGATCGAAGAAATTCGAGAAACACAGGATGCTGTTCAACCTGTTGAGGGAGAGCAGCGGTAGGATCTACAGAGTGCTGTAGGATCTACACCTGTGGAGCCTGAAGTTCGCTGATCCTAATGGATCCGTCACTAAACCGAGGGTGATTCCTCATGAACGATTGCCGTGATCAGTTGATCATTGAAAAGTGACGAGCCTGCGAAATTCAAAGAAGCGATGGTGAGCCCCAACTCCGAAAAATAGGTTGGGTATGCATGTTAGCTTCACCAATCTATTCATAGATTGAAGCAAACATCTTGGAGTTGGAATCTGCGTTCTGTTAAAATGGTCAAAGGTTTTGACTCGATCAGGAACGAATGGAAACCGTGCGTTTACAAGTAAACTAGTGGGAGCGTAGTTGCAATTCTCAAACTGTATGTTTAGAACGTACTTAATCTCATAAACGACGTTCCGATGCTAAAAGTCTTGTCAAGATTTGGGTCGGAAGTCAAACTTAACGATGGACATGGGAGAAGCCGTGTAAGCTCTTGGAATATAGATCCATTGAGATGGATCAGAAGAGCTAATTGGATTGTGTCAGAATCCTTATGATTATAAGGTACTGGACAGTTCCAATATGCATGATTCCAAGAATGGCTTCACACCAAAGGTCTTATGGCAATGATCTTAACAAGATGAAGTGTCTTGGACACTGGCTGAGCTAGTGTCTATGAGTGAGATTCCTTTTTGCTCATGCAATAGAATCCATCATGAATGCCATATTTTGCGCTCGTCTAAATGCAGCTGACGCATAAAGCATGACGAGTAGGTACCAATTTGTTCCAGTAAGAGTCACTGGACAGTTGTAAGGAATATCCCCAAATGTTTGAGAAACACTAAGGATAGGTTCTTGTACAACTGAGAAAAAGACGAATCAGTTATGAGTAGTTAGACGGACAAAGATGTTTCCCGGTTATCACCTGGTCATGTCTTTTACCCTTGTAGCGGTGCTGTCTGTTGGAAAGGTTTCCAAGCAGAGGACCGTAGAATAGTGCTCATTAAAGAATAGCGGTGTGGTTTGTTGGAATGGTTTCAAGCAAGAACACCGCAGCATCTCTCACAACCTAAGCACGAGTTGTATACTGTTGCTGTAGGTACTAGATATCCGAAGACTTGGTCTTGATTCTAGTGGGAGTTAGTTTAGTTATGATGTTCAGATAGATATGATATGGTCATGTTTAAGAAAAACTGACATCAACATTATTTGACTATTGAATAATTAAATAATGGTCCCAAAATAAGTTTATGTCATATTATAGGCCATCAAGTTGAGGACTTGATCATGAAACCCTATAAGTAACAAATGACATAAATTATGATGTGTCCCTAGTCGAGGTTTTTAAAGTGGGACAATGACAACCGCGAGAGACTAGCTTGTGAGGTGACTGTTGACTAAGTTTCATGGAGTCAATGATATGAGTATCACAGTCAGTCACATAGATATATGCTGGTGAACATATGATCGGACGTGACCCGCTAATGAGAAGTCTTCAGGATAGTTATATATGTGTCATGAGAGGTTCTCATTACGACTATAGAGTATAGTCCTTAGACCTGAGTTCATCATGCTTTCTTGCATATGAATTGGTACACTTTGACTTTGTCAAACGTCGACCCGTAACTGGCGACTGTAACGGCACTGTTCAGGTATATCATGAAGTGTGCGTTGAAATAGGGATGGAACAAGATGGGATTTGTCCCTCCTGAATAACGGGAGATAAATATCTCAGGGCCTATCGAAGATTTTATGCTGAGAAAATGTGTGGCCGCACTCAAACGAACTGTAGTTCAGTTGTTTATCATGTTCAGTATAGATCAGGAGTTCGATAAATAAGATGTTGGCTTAATAAGGATGACATCAATCTTGCCTTATGCCAAATCGAGATATAGAGACAAAAGGATCATAGGAATTGATGATTTCAGTACAAGTGGGAGATTGTTGGGATAGTGTCCTGAAATCACAACTTGTACTCACTCCTGATGATAGTTGTGTGTCGAGATCAGACATTCGTATAATACTGGGCGGTTGCAATGTTTTGCTAGAAGCCTCTTGCAATCTGTAAGTTGTAGACTTACTGCCAGTATTATATGATCCTATAGGGTCACACACCTAAGCAAACTGGAAGCTAAAATATGGGAATGATCATTATGGTAATGATCATGTTAATGTGTATTGGATACACATTAATATCGAGCAAATGGTGTTGTGTCGATCGACACAATATGTGTGTCGGTCGACACAATATGTGTGTCGGTCGACACAGTTCGGGCTTTCGAACAGACGTTTCGAGTTATGACTCAAACGAGTCTGGCCCGTTAAGAGTGATTCTAGGTCTGAATAAAACCTGAGGTTTTCGACCTGAATCCAGAGCCGTCGAGTTTTTCTCTGACAGAAAAGCAGAAACACCAGAAACTCTCAGATCCCATAGATCCGGCACTAGCATCCCGTTTTCCAGCTTGTGTGCGTGTGTATCTGGTAGAGGCAAGGCATCTGCGTTGCTCACTGATCTCGTTCACCAATTCATTCCGCTGCCAGTTCAAGGTAAGAACGAGGTTGGTAAATTTCAATATAACGAACCCTAGATCCTAGGGATCCAACACAACCCCCAAATGTCTAGTTATTTAGGTAAACAACACCGTGTTAATTATATCAAATATAACTCTTGGTTGTTAGATGACATCTTATGTCTTATCCAACATATGCCTCTAAGCCCAAAACCGTTTTGATAGCTTAGTCAAGTAAACCAATCTTGTTTCACATGGTAACCATTACCATCTACCTCACTTATGTAATTGTGGACACCTTGCTTTGGCAAGCCCATCACACAATGAAATAAGCCTTGATAGTTGATAAGATTGGAGAGACATCAAAATACTTGATATTAATTGAGGAATTGAATTTAATCCAATTGTAATTTATATTTAAAATTTATATCTTATATAAGTATTTAAATATACATAACACATATCTAATATGTATCTTAAATTGATTATAAATAATTATTTATTTTAATTCCTTTCAAAATCTTCCAAAGATTTAGATAAAAGGAATCAACGATATCATCATGTATATATACGTATTTTATTTATGTACTTGATCAATCAAATAACTGGACAAAGAAGCATACTTATCATCAGCTATATTTATTCATAATAAATATAACATTATATAGCCGACACATGAAAACCATACAATCGCAATAATCAAATTATATTATTGATAGTTATATCTTCATGCCAAACTTAGCGAGCCAGGGTTCACAAATTTAATAATTTAATAAAATTAAATATTGACCAACAAGGCGTTAGCTAATAGCGACGAATAAGAACATGTCCGATAAACAATTTCTAATCAAATCGAACATCACCGAATTAATTTCTATATCTTATATAGCCGAAACTAAATCCAATTTTAACCTTAAACAAATAGTTTATACTAGATTCAAAATCAGTATTATACAAGCAGGCTCTGATACCACTGTTGGAAATTCATACCGGTTTATAAAATAATCTATGAATATACTAGTCAAGATCTCATGCAAATACTGAAATAAATTTAGATCTAGAATCTCGAATATACCTGGATGTTTTGAAGCGGAGTAAAACGAGACGATTCGAGATTCCTTAGCACTTCAAGTGTAGTGCCTCTACCGGTATCCACACGCACACAAACTAGATCGGAACGGGATGCTAGTACCGTCAAGATCAAATCTCAAAATTACCACGAACAATTCGCTTGTATTTTACGTTTTATGATTTGCGGCTGCGTGAGTAATTATTGTTATCACCAATCGTTATATATCATTATATACACAACGATTGATTTATAACCTAATTAAGTTTGATTGTCTAATGGGACAAACCCACTTATCCATTAACTTAATCATGAATGAATCATTATTCATTCAAAAAGCAAATCACTCACGTACATATAATATATATATATATATATATATATATATATATATATAAATAAATGCATATATCATATATAGCAAATATAAATATATTATATTAACAATAAAACCTAATATAATAATTGATCTAGTTTGCTTAGGTGTGTGACCCTGTAGAATTGTATAATATTAGCAATAGATTCTCAACCTATAGATCATAAGCGGTTTCTAGCAAAACATTATAACCACCTAATATTATACGATTGCCGAACCTCGACATTACGACTCTACCAAGAATTAGCCATTAGGATTAGTCATTTAGTTTCATCATTCGTGTCAATAATCTTTATATTTGGGAAACTTCAAGTATGAGATTATTTTTTGAACTTAGTAAGACTTGTGTTACTATATATTATATATATAGTTAGTTGTATAACTGTTTAACTAATACGTTTTTACACGCATACGACATAAAATAGCAGAGATAACCTCATGCATGGTGCTAACACTACAAGAAAATCTGTATTTAGCCACGAATGTTTTCGTGGCTAGAACCAAAAATCCGTGGCTAGTTCGCCCTTAGCCACGAATAGCCACGAAAATGTTTCGTAGCTTCGAGCTCGTTGCTAATGTATTATCGTGGCTAGTCGTGGCTAGTCGTAGCAAAGCTTCCACGAAATAGCCACGAACGTATTCGTGGCTATTAACCACGAATAGCTACAAACTAGTTCGTGGCTATATAGCTACGAATTACCACGATATATTCGTAGATATGTAGCTACGACTAACTACGATATATATCCGTGGATATTCATGGCTAAAATATTAAAAAAATAATAATAATAAACATATAATAAAATTAAATTAGATTTAAATTCGTATATACAAATATAATAGGTATATACAGATAATAATACATGTATAATACGAATTTAAATTAAATTAAAATACTTATACGAATTAAATTACAATCGTATATACATATATAATACGTATATTCATACGTATATACCACCAGACCACGTCTTCCTCAACCCGGCGACGAGAGGGTGACTCCGGCGACGAGAGGGTGGCCCGGCGATTCATCTTCCTCAGATCGCCGCCGACGCTCCGCTCGCCCCCGACGCTCCGCTCGCCGCCGCCTCTCTTTACAGATCCGAAGCCGATTGACGATTGTGCCATGGAATCGGGTTTTCGTCTCCGCCGCACCGCGTCTTCGTCTTTCTCATCGCCGGCGAAGAGAAGCTTGACCGGAAGCCGCCTCGACAACCCATCTCGAGACCCCAAGCCGTGTCCTCACCCCTTACCGTTTTCCCGCGATTCTTCCTCTGCTCGAACCCGAGTTCTCCTTTGCCCAAACCCGACAGCTCCTCCGGTTCTCCGACGATTCATGACGAAGGGTCCGAGATGACGCAGCGATGAAGATCCGACAGTGAAGACATGAGGCTTAACAATCCGGCAAAGAGAAGACATGAGGGGAGGAGACATGAAGCTTATCAATACGGCGCAGAGGAGAAGAGAGGAAGTAGGACTAGGGTTTTTTTCTTTCTTTAGCAATAAAAATAGATCTAACGGCCCAAAATTAAGAAGAAAATAGATCCAACGGATCAGATAAGGGATCCATGTGATCAAATATTAACCAATCACAAAAATAGTTGGATTTAGTTAATTTATAATACTTAAAAATGAATTAAAAATAGAAATATTTTTTTTTTTAAATTTACAATAATTAGAATTTAAAAAAAAATAATTGTTTAGGGATTAGAGTTATAAATTTTGTAAATATTGAATTTTTAGTTATGGATATATTATAGGAATTAGAGTTTTGTTAGTTAGTGTTTTGTTTGTAGTTTAGAATTTGTTTAAAGTTTAGGGTATAGAGTTTGAAAAGTTGTATTTAGTTATATAGTAGTTAAATTAATGTAAAATAGTTATTGATATGTTATAGTATTTAAAATAATAGAAAATATGAGTGATGGATAAGAAGATGAATGAAACTCCACCAGCTGAAGCTTCGCGAGTTCATGCAAAGAAGATGATCTCCACTGATGGTGATCTGAAAGAAGAAGTTCAGATTGGTGGAACTACAGTATCTGATAGTGGAGAGAAGAAGATGGCGGTTCCTCTTGAACCTGCTCTAACATCTTCAGTACCTGTAACTACTCATAAGCAGAAAGCTCCAGACATCCGATCTCCACCAAAGGTAAGGCACAAATCATCTAAGCTTAAACCTCCTGACCGCATCACTTTGAATGCAGGAAAACGCAGTATTCCACCCAAGCTTCGCTCCCGCCCTGATGCTGTTTATTCATTCCTTGGGAAGCCTCATGATCTGAAAGAATATACACCTCCTTGGATGAAGAGATATTCACAGAGACACTCAAAGTCTCTGTTGAAACCGCCATGAATCTGATCTCTTCCAATAGTCAAGCTACTGACTTTAAACAAGCGCTGAGTGGGAGGCAACCCACTGTTAGGTTCGTTTTTATTTTCATTTTTCGTTTTGATTTTGGTGTTTTGATTTTTTTGTTTAAGTGTGTTCAGAGGCGTGAGAAACAGGCAGAATCGCCTTGCATCGATCGACACACATTGTGGCATCGATCGACACAGGACGACGACAGGTACGTGTTCTGCAACTTTTCGGATTATTTCGATTTGATTATTTATTCTCACCGACCCTAAGCTTGACACTACTGGGGACAGTGTGTTTTAAGTGTGGGGGAGGAGCTACTGACGCACGCTTTTGTTTTCTTAAGAGTCAGTCCAATTTTCAAAAATTTGTTTTATTGAGTCAAAACCAGTTTAAGTAGGAAACAATGATTTTTTGAGAAGATTAACAGCACTTGCAGGAACTTAAGTAATTATTGGGATGAAGTTGCAGATCAATCTTTGACTATTAGAAAACCCAGACACGGATCAACCTACTGAGGAAACCCACATCGCTTCAGGTATCAGAGGATCCTTTTACTGACTTCAAACTTAATACTGACTTAGATTTCTCACCTAAGGGCTTGGAATACTTTGAGTCGGATTCCTTTGTTAGTTCTGACACAGCCTGTAAACCTATCCTATTTGGTTCCCTTCTCCCCTTCCATAAAAAAAAAAGATAATAAACTGAGGATGAGTTAGTAACTCCGAAGTGGTCATGGGAATGGTAGCTACAACTTTCATATCCTGTGCATCCATGGAATGTGTCCAAGGTACACCCCTTAACGGGAAGAGCACTGATAAAAAAAATAAAATGATACCCAATGGGGAAATATCAGAATGCTAAGGAAGGTAAAAGAGAAGAAAGGGACTAAAGAAAGATAGTATGGTGGTCTAGAGCTGATAAGGTAAGATTCCATGTGCCTTTGATTGATACTCCTTAGGTGAGACCGCACTTAAATACTTGCAGAAGTCAGTAGGGAGAATTTGAATGCGTGAATGTGATTGTGGAGTTTACTTAGGACAGTTGCTAAGTGTGGGGGAAGTACATGTTGGTCTTGATATCTGCAGGTGAAATCTTTCAAGTGGATTACTAAGGGGAATCTGAGTGTTGTTGCTTCTAAGATGAAAAGAGTTTCTGAAAGTTTTCAAACCTCTTCACCATGTTTTGGTTCTTTACTTGCTTGAAGGCAAGCAAGAGCTAAGTGTGGGGGAGTTGATATACCATGGATTTTAGGGCTTTTAACCATGGTATATATCTTATTTATCGAGTCCTTTACTATGTTTTAGAGTCTTTTCAGGTATTTATTAGGTACAAGCACATTTGGAGCAGATTTGGTGATTATGGCACTTTCTGGAGCTTTTTGGAGTGTTTGGCCGAGAGACAGAGTTCACTGTCCAGATTTGAGGATTGCGTCGATCGTTGCACACCTGCATCGATCGATGCATAGCGCGAATGGGCCAGACTCGGCGGTTTAATGAAGAATGCTGATATTGCAGAAAAGCCCAGATATTTACACAAAGCCCAAAACGTGTTTTAGACTATATATTAGGGTTTTTAGCCAATTGTTTAGGCTACGCTTTACTTACGCATTATTTTATTCAGAGAGAGAGCCTTAGGGGCTGATATGGTTCTCGAAAGAGACTTGATTTCGAACCCCTGTTGATTATTCTGTTTAATGATATTTGGTTTTCTACTTATGATATCTTCTGTTTCGATGAACATGTCTGAGTAGTTTACCTGTTAGGTGTAGGGATTCTCATTAGGGATTTCATGGAATTATAGTTTAATCAATCCGTAGGGATTCATATCGTCTAGTTCTTCATCTAGGTTGATATTAATGCATAATCTGAATTAGCTACTTAGATTATTGATATCAGATCTGTTAGCGCAGCGAGAGTTGGTTAATAGATTAGAAAAGAACCTAGTTGAGAAAATAACCTATTCGCAAAGAGATTTGGCTTAGGGAATTTGTGAACGAAAGAACCTAAATTAAATGCATGTTTAGAACTCTAGAATTCGCAAAGAGATTTAGTTTTCTAGGTTGTTAGACATAGTTAGCATTCGCAGCGAGAGTTGGTTTGTTAGATGATTGTGATTCTAGTTCTAGAATATCGATATCTGAATCCTGTTAATTGATTGATTGCTTGTGTTCCTGATTTCCTGAGAACTCCCTAGACTTAACGCCTTCGCTTTCTCGCTCACAAACTCGCTTGCTACTGATTTACTTTTCTGCTTGCTTTAGTTTCTCATTACTTTCACCTAGTTTAATCTGATCGTTCTTAATCTATCATTGACCGGAGTCCCTGTGGATTCGATACCCTAAGTACTACAACTACATCACTGTGCACTTGCAGTTAGAATAGGGATAAAACTCGACCTATCAGTCTACAACTTACAGATTGCAAGAGGCTTCTAGCAAAACATTGCAACCGCCCAGTATTATACGAATGTCTGGTCTCGACACACAACTATCATCAGGAGTGAGTACAAGTTGTGATTTCAGGACACTATCCCAACAGGTTGAGCCAAAGCTCACTCGAATTCTAGTGAAATATGGATCTTGGATCATTATATTCAATTTGAGGAAATTATTATTTGAATATAATGTGAGTTTTCTTAATTGTTGAGATTACTCTTATTCCCGAACATCATATTAACATTTCCTATTCTTTATCTCCAGCAATGTCAACTCCCCACAACTCGTTTTCATTGAGATCTGTTCTTGAGAAAGATAGACTTAATGGATTGAATTTCTTCAAATGGTATCAAAACTTGAGAATTGTTCTCAAACAAGAGAAAAAGGACTATGTCCTTGAAAAGGTTCTTCCTGGAAAACCTAAGACCAATGTCCCTAAGTTTAAACCTGGTGAGTCTAACCATGCCCCTAAGTTTAAATCTGGTCCTTCTAAAGAAGATAAGTGCCATTATTGTAATGGTTATGGGCATTGGAAAAGAAACTGTAATAAATTCTTGGAAGATCTGGAAAAGAAGAAGAAAAAGTCTTTTGAGACTTCATCTTCAGGTATTTATGTTATAGAAGTAAATGTTACTACTTCTGGTTCTACTTCTTGGGTATTGGATACCGGCTGTGGTGCTCATATTTGTACAAATATGCAGGGCCTAAGCAACAGTAGAATTTTGGAGAAAGGACAAGTGGACCTACGTGTTGGAAATGGAGCAAGAGTTGCTGCATTAGCCGTAGGAACATTTCATTTGTCTTTGCCTTCTGGCATGTTTTTAGAACTTAAGAATTGCTACTATGTACCTGCTATAAGCAGGAATATTATTTATAATCCTTGTTTGGATTTGGAAGGATATCAGTTTTCAATTAAGAACAAGTGTTGTTCATTTGATTACAATGATATATTTTATGGTAGCGGTCCATTAGAGAATGGACTTTATGTTCTAAACCAAAGTGTGCCAATCTATAACATTAGTACTAAGAGATTCAAGTCAAATGACATGAATCAAACTTTTCTTTGGCATTGTCGTTTGGGCCACATAAATGAGAAACACATTCAAAAGCTTCATAGTGATGGACTTTTGAGCTCATTTGATTATGAATCATATGAGAAATGTGAATCTTGTTTGTTGGGAAAAATGACTAAGGCTCCTTTTACTGGACACAGTGAAAGAGCTAAGGACTTATTGGAACTTATACATACGGATGTATGTGGACCGATGAGCACAAATACTAGAGGAAACTACCAGTACTTCATCACATTTACTGATGACTTCAGTAGATATGGTTATGTTTATCTAATGAAACATAAATCTGAATCCTTTGAAAAGTTCAAAGAATTTCAGAATGAAGTACAAAACCAGCTTGGCAAGACAATCAAAGCTCTTCGATCAGATCGAGGTGGTGAATATTTGAGTCAAACTTTCGATGACCATCTGAAACAGTGTGGAATTGTTTCACAACTCACTCCTCCAGGAACGCCACAGTTGAATGGTGTTTCCGAAAGGAGAAATCGAACTTTATTAGATATGGTTCGATCAATGATGAGTCATGCAGATCTTCCATTATCCTTTTGGGGATACGCTCTAGAATCATCTGCGTTTACGCTAAACAGATGCCCATCAAAATCAGTTGAGAAGACACCATATGAGATATGGACTGGAAGAGTTCCAAATTTGTCTTTTATAAAAATTTGGGGTTGTGATGCTTATGTTAAACGTATGTTTACCGATAAGCTCGGACCCAAATCTGATAAATGCTACTTCGTTGGTTATCCCAAAGAAACAAAGGTTATTACTTCTACAACCCTACCGAGAACAAAGTGTTTGTTGCTCGTAATGGTGCTTTTCTAAAAAGAGAATTTCTTTCCAAGAAAAACAGTGGGAGTAAAGTACATCTCGAAGAAGTTCGAGAAACACAAGAGATTGTTCCGGATTCTCATGAAGAGGATCAATTAGATTTACGAAGAGTCGTAGAATCTACACCTGTGGAACCTGAGGTACGTAGATCCGAGAGGATACGTCACGAACATGTTAGATATGGGTTTTTGGTGACTAATCATCATGAACTATTGATAATAGAGAGTGATGAACCTACGTCCTTTGAGGAAGCAATGATGGGCCCTGACTCCGAAAAATGGCTAGAAGCCGCAAAATCTGAAATGGAATCCATGTCAGTAAACAAAGTATGGACTTTGGTTGATTTACCTGATGGTGTCAAAACCATTGAGTGTAAATGGGTTTTCAAGAAGAAAATAGACATGGATGGCAATATACAGATATACAAAGCTAAATTGGTGGCTAAAGGTTACAAGCAAATTCATGGTATAGACTATGATGAAACCTATTCCCCAGTCGCAATGCTTAAGTCCATTCAGATTCTCCTAGCAATTGCCGCTCATTATGATTATGCGATATGGCAGATGGATGTGAAAACAGCTTTCCTTAATGGAAATCTCGAGGAGGATGTGTACATGACACAACCTGAGGGTTTCACAGTCCATGGAAGTGCTAGGAAGGTGTGCAAGCTTCAACGTTCCATTTATGGTTTGAAGCAAGCATCTCGGAGTTGGAATCTTCGTTTTAATGAGGCAATCAAAGAGTTTGATTTCATTAGAAACGAAGAAGAACCTTGCGTTTACAAGAAGACTAGTGGGAGTGCAGTTGTTTTCTTAGTATTGTATGTGGATGACATACTTCTTACTGGAAATGACATTCCTATGCTTAATTCTGTAAAGACTTGGCTAGGAAGTTGCTTCTCAATGAAAGACATGGGAGAAGCCGCGTATATTCTTGGAATAAGAATCTATAGAGATAGATTAAATAAGATTATTGGATTGTGTCAAGACACTTATATAGATAAGGTCTTACACAGATTCCAAATGCATGATTCCAAGAAAGGTTTTCTACCAATGTCTCATGGCATAACTCTCAGCAAGACTCAGTGTCCTTCGACACATGATGAGCGAGAGCGGATGAGTAGAATCCCATATGCTTCTGCTATAGGATCTATCATGTATGCCATGCTCTGTACTCGTCCAGATGTTGCATGCGCTTTGAGCATGACGAGTAGATACCAATCTGATCCAGGTGAGAGTCACTGGACAGCAGTCAAGAACATCCTAAAATATTTGAGAAATACTAAGGATAAGTTCTTGGTCTATGGAGGAAATGATGAGCTTGTTGTGAGTGGTTACACCGATGCGAGTTTCCAGACAGACAAAGATGATTACCGATCAAAATCTGGTTTTATCTTTTGTCTTAATGGAGGAGCTGTAAGTTGGAAGAGTTCCAAGCAGAGCACCGTAGCATACTCTACAACCGAAGCTGAGTACATTGCTGCTTCAGAAGCAGTAAAGGAAGCTGTTTGGATTCGGAATTTTATTATTGAACTAGGTGTGGTTCCTAGTATTTCTAGCCCAGTGGATCTCTATTGTGATAACAATGGAGCTATCGCACAAGCAAAAGAACCTAGATCCCACCAGAAGTCCAAACACATTATGAGGAGATATCATCTCATTCGTGAGATTGTTAATAGAGGAGATGTGAAGATTAGCAGAGTCTCGACGGATGCAAATGTTGCTGATCCATTGACTAAGCCTCTTCCACGTCCTAAGCATGAGAGTCATACTGCTGCTATAGGCATTAAGTTTCTTAAGATGTGATCTTGATTCTAGTAGGAGAATTTTCCTTTTTTATATGATGTTCATGTTTACATACATTTGGTTATGTTTTTCAAATTAATGAAATTTGTTTCAGATTTATTTGGTTATTGGATAACAAATAAAGTTCCAAAATAATTTATTTCATTCTATAGGTCATCAAGTACGTGACTTGATCATGAAACCCTATAAGTGAAAGATGACATAAATTATTGTGGTCCCTAGTCAAGGTTATTAAAATGGGACGTTAATAACTGGAGATGACTAGTATGTGAGGTGGTTGATGACTAAGTTTCGTGGAGTCATTTAATATGTTGTATTAAAGCCAATCACATAGACATGTGTTGGGGAACACATGGTTGGACTGACCCGCCATGAGAACTCAACAATATTGTTATATGAGTGTCATATGAGGTTCTCATCACGACTATAGAGTGTAGTCCTTTGACCTGAGTTCGTCATGTTTTCTTACCTATGGATTAGTTCACTTTGACCTTGTCAAACGTCAGCCGTAACAGGACTATAAAGACATTGATTGGGTGTGCTATGAATTTTGTAAGGAACAGGGATGGAACAAGATGGAATTTGTCCCTCCTATATAACGGGAGATAAATATCTCAGGGCCTATCGAAGATTTGATACTGAAAAATGCATGGCCGTGCTCAAACGAGGTGAATGCCAGTCGTTTGTTTAATCAGTATAAATCGGAGTTCGATAAACGTGATCTAGCTTAATAAGGATGACACCGTTTCTTGCCTTATGCTGAGATCGAGATATAGAGACAATGGGATTATGGGAATAAATGATTCCAGTACAAGTGGGAGATTGTTGGGAATGTCCTGAAATCAATTGTACTTACTCTTGGTAGAGTCATAATGTCGAGGTTCGGCAATCGTATAATATTAGGTGGTTATAATGTTTTGCTAAAAACCGCTTATGATCTATAGGTTTAGAATCTATTGCTAATATTCTACGATCCTACAGGATCACACACCTAAGCAAACTAGATCAATTATTATATTAGGTTTTATTGTTAATATAATATATTTATATTTGCTATATATGATATATGCATTTATATATATATATATACTTGAGTGATTTGCTTTTTGAATGAATAATGATTCATTCATGATTAAAGTTAATGGATAAGTGGGTTTGGCCCATTAGACAACCAAACTTAATTAGGTTATAAATCAATCGTTGTGTATATAATGATATATAACGATTGGTGATAACAATAATTACTCACGCAGCTGCAAACCATAAAACCTAAAATACAAGCGAATTGTTCGTGGTAATTTTGAGATCTGGTCTTGATGGTACTAGCATCCCGTTCCGATCTAGTTTGTGTGCGTGTGGATACCGGTAGAGGCACTACACTTGAAGTGCTAAGGAATCTCGAATCGTCTCGTTTTACTCCGCTGCAAAACATCCAGGTATATTCGAGATTCTAGATCTAGATTTATTTCAGTATTTGCATGAGATCTTGGCTAGTATATTCATAGGTTATTTTATAAACCGGTATGAATTTCCAACACTAATAATATTAAGGATACACTTTTTTTAGTAGGTTATTGTCTTTGATTCGGGTCTTCGGGTACCCATTCGGGTTTCGGGTAAATACCCGTATCCGTACCCATATCCACGGGTATGCTAGCTAAATATACAATGAGGTAAAATGTTTATTTCGGTTCGGTTACAGATTCAAGTATTTTTTTACCGGATCCAGGTTCACGTATTCGGGTCCGGGTATTTTTCCCAGACCTAAACCTATGTATGTAATGTATTTATTGTTCACACAGAAAATAACAAAAAGTTGATGCCAAATGATAAAGGATAAGAAGTCAAATATATCATTTTTTGGTGACTGTCCACAAATTATAGTTTCACATGTATACTATATCAGATATACATAGCATATACATAATGATATAATGTATTAACTATCTTTTTAAAAAAAAAATATATATATATATATATATATATATATATTTAATTACTAACTGGGATCAATCCGGTTTACAACAATACCAATCCAGAAGTAAAAAAATCAACGCGTTGCCCTAATAAACCGAAAGAGAATCCTCCAGCCGCAGCAGATAATTACGGATTTGCCACTGATCCTTTTTAGGGACAAACCAGAGAGTCTGAAACCGTTTCGCCGGCGGGGTAGATCCGGCGAGACTCGCGGTAACTGCCGGAGCCTTCCTGGGTGAGCTAAAGACCCGACTCTAGCCGCCGTTCCAGATCCGCAGACCATGACCTCCTCTCGCTTTCTCCCGACTCGACGGCTCTCGCTCCCGGAACCACGGATTCAACCGGAAAGGCCGCTCCCAGCAAGCTTTTGAAATCCGCGACATCACCATAAGTTTAACCCGGCGAGGATCTATCTCCGAAACGGTCGCCTTCAATCGCTCACCACCTCCTGCCGATGAGATTTCTCCAGCGGAGCGACATGCAACTAGGCACCTCACCGCCGCTCCTCCGCAGTCGCTTTCTTGTGGCCACCACCTCCGCGACACCTCATCCGCAAGGATCGATTCCCTCTGATCTTCTCGCCTCTGCAAGCACGAATCAGATCGGAGACTCATCTCGGGATCCCGCGCACGCTCTTAAACACCGCACGTCCTCAAGCGGGTATAGGGCTCACGACTTACCGGATCTTTCGATTCGTCTCTCACCGACACCGCACCGCCTTGGCGAGAAGAAAACCTCACCGCTCGACCCGGAGGAGGAGAGGACGAGACATCTTCTGGATCTTCTTGCCACCGGGATTGTACGCTGAAGCTCTCTTACGGCGGGAGACCTCTCACGGCCACGACGAAGCTCGCCGGATCGGAGAGGCCTCCAAGAAACATGAAAGCTCGGTGAAAAGTTTCAAGGAAAAAAAAAAAAGAGATTGAGAGTGGGCGCGTGAAACTTACGTGCACGTTCCCACAATGCATTAACTATCATGTACCATATTATATTCTCTCGCATTTAATTGAATAGATAACAAAATAGGACTATGTAAGTATGTACCATCATAGAGACCAAGGCGTAAGGTTAGTCATGTGGTAGAAACTTATATAACATTCTCTTTCTCTTGCGCATGAAGTAAACATTTAACGTCATAGCATATGTCACTGGACCCTCTAACAAGTACAATAATATTTAAGAATTTGATGCCATCTTCTTCTTTTTTTGACAACAAGATTAAAAGAAAAACACTAATTTCCTATCAACCATATCGGTGGTTCCGGTCCGATATGTGTGCTTGGTGACTGCCTAAGACGCGCACTTCGTGCTAGTCTATCTGCCGTCTTGTTTTGTGTACGAGAGATGTGTTTGAGGTCAAATGTCGTGAACGACGTCCTCCGCTTGACATATTCTTCTATGTAAACTACAAAGGCTGGCCAGTTTTCCGGCTCGGATACTATCTTCACCATTTCAGAACAGTCCGTTGCAAAAGTTATATGCTTTTGATCGAAGAAAATCATGCATTCCATAGCCCATAGCAGAGCCTCAAACTCTGCGTGTAACGGCGAGAGGCTTTGCCTATTATTTGTAGCACCCATCAATATGTTTGCTCCTCCTTCATAGGAATTATACCATCCTTGACCACTAAATACTTCTCCCTCCTTCCAAGATCCATCCACAAAACACCATTGGCCTTTTTGTACCTCAGTAATTACCATAGAGTCTTGATTTCCCTTATACCGTATATTTTGATCTAATGTGCCCAACTGGGCTCCCTCCCAAGACAAATATTCCGTTTCCGCTAGTCTCAATGTTTCATTGGGATCGCGGTCCATCTGATTGTATACCATATCATTTCTACTCTTCCAGATATACCAAAGAATCCAAGGGAATTGGTCGTTAGTTTCCTGTGAAGGTAGCCTCCAAAATAAATGATCCATGTTCGTAAAGAGCGCCTCCGTAGGGAATTGTACGGGGTTTGTAGGAATTCTTGACAAATCCCATGTTTGAAGGGCCGGTGGACATTCAAACAGGACATGATTTATTGTCTCCTCAGCACCGCATCTGACACAGTAGGTATCACATTTTAGACCCCTTGATTTTAGCTTCGTGGATACAGCCAGGCATCCGTATACTATTTGCCATACAAAATGTCTCAGTTTTGGTGAGCATTTTAACTTCCATGAATATGATTGTAATCCCTTTACATCAGGGCCCATTACTTGAATTTGGTTGGCCACATCTGAGAATTCTCTCTCTGTATGATACCCCGATTTAACCGAATAACGTCCTGATTTGGTGAAATGCCATCCAATTGTGTCCGACCTCGTAAATTTGCTGATTGGCATACTCTGTATTAACTTCGCATCGTGTGGGTCAATTACCTCTTCTATCAATATTTTATTCCATGTTCGCCTCTGCTGGTCAATCAGTTGGTCAACCGTATCTACGTTAATATTTGTGAAAGGTTTACGGGTTGCTGGTCTCGGGCGGTAGGCTGGTATCCATGGGTCATTCCATATTGAAATGGATGCACCTGAACCCACCCTTTTAATTAGTCCTTTGTTAACCAGAGATCTAGCTGAGATTATACTCCTCCACCCATAGGACGGTGAGTATGATCGTATTGGATCAAGGGGATCCGTTTTCCTGAAATATCTTCCTTTAAATACTTTTGAGAATAGAATATCGGGTTTGTCAATCAATCTCCACAGTTGCTTAGCTAAAAACGATGTATTTATGTCGTTAAAAGCGCGGAATCCGATTCCTCCATTATTTTTATCCTGACATAACTTATCCCATGAAATCCAATGCATTCCTTTATTTCCTCCCCCCCGAGCTCCACCAAAAGTGAGAGACCACACTTGTTAGTTTTGTCGTTATCGTCTTCGGCAATCGGAAGCGAGACATCACATGGTTCGGTAGGGCTGTGGCGACTGATTTGATCACAACCTCCTTTCCCCCTCTCGTCAAATATCTGGTTGTCCATCCATTCACTCTTCCATGAAGTCGATCCTGGAGGAAACTAAATATATGTGTCTTGGCTCCTCCAAGACTCTCCGGGATTTCCAAATAAGATCCCATACCTCCCATCTTTGTGATTCCCAATATATTTTTCAACTGCACACGTGTCCTTTCCTCCACTTTATACCCAAATTGTAGTGATGATTTCTCAAAGTTTATTTGTTGACCTGATACACCCTCATAGTCCTTCAGAATTTTTAGAATCGTCTAGCATTCCTCTGTCGTAGCCTTACAGAAAAATAGACTATCATCCGCGAAGAGTAAATGAGAAACCGCTGGACTTTTCCTTGCTACCTTTAACCCTGTCAATTGCTTCATTTGTTCTGCTTTCTTGATGTTCGCTATAATAGCTTATGTGCATAATATGAATAGATAAAGTGATAGCGGATCACCTTGCCTTAGGCCTCTCTCTGGAACAATATGTCCCTGTGGTTGGCCATTGAGTAATACCTTATACTGCACCGTAGTAATGCACCTCATAATACGTTGTATCCATTGTTCTGCGAAGCCCATTTTTCCTAATACTTTCTCCATGAACCTCCATTCAATCCTATCATAAGCCTTACTCATATCGGTCTTTATGGCCATAAATTTTCCTTTACAGGTTGGGTTTGTCCTTAAACCATGAAACATCTCCTGGGCTATCAATATATTATCTGATATTAATCTTCCTGCCACAAATGTTGATTGAGTCTCCGAGATGAGGCTAGGTAACAGTATCTTTAGTCTTTGGCATAAGACCTTTGAAATTATTTTATAACCCACATTACAGAGACTTATTGGGCCTAACTCTGTCATCCTGGTTGGCTGCTCCGTTTTAGGAATTAGACAAATATTTGTAACATTTAGCCTCCTATCAAATTCTCCAGTCGTCATAAAATCATTCACCAATAGCATTAAATCATTTTTAACGATATCCCAAGATTGTTGATAAAATAAGGCTGTCAGGCCATCTGGCCCTGGAGATTTCTCTGGATGCATCATGAATAATGCTTTCCGTATTTCATCTTATGTAGCTTGTGCCATGAGTTTGTTGTTCATCTGATCCGTTATCGATGTTGGGACTTCCTGTAGAAAGCATTCAAAATCCGATGGGTTCGTTGTTTCGAAATTTTTTGTAAAATAATCTACTGCCACTCCTTCTATCTCAGAATCCTTGGTGACCCACTTTCCTTCTGAATCGTGAAGACCCACAATTCTATTTCTTGACCGCCTATGTTTTTTCAATGCAAAAAAGAACTTGGTATACTTATCTCCTGATGTATGCCATATAGTGCGACTTTTCTGTTGCCAGTAAAACTCTTCATCTCTATATGCTTCCTTTAATTTGTTGGAAATTTCCCATATTTCTTCTTGTGATATGTTGTCATTCTTTTGGGCCATATCTAGTTCCCTTTGGAGTTCCATAATTGTCTCTTTACCATATGGTAGTGATTCCTTCCTCCATTTAGAAATCTCATGCCTGCATCTCCCAATTTTTGAGAAAAAAAATTGTTTCCTTTGTTGTCATTTTTATCCTCCCATCCTAATTGGATTGCATCCATTAGTCCTTCCTTTCCCACCCATCTTTTATCGAAATGAAATTGTCTTCTCCTTTTCTTCTTTGACTCCTCTGTTGTCGCCACCAGGGGCCGGTGGTCTGATCCCACCATTCCTAGATACTCCACAAAAGAAAAGGGAAATAGTATGTGCCAATCCTCATTTGCTAGGGCTCTGTCAAGTTTACACCGCACTACTTGCTTCCCTCTACGTCCCCTCCACGATAAAGAGTCTCCCAGATGTGAGAATTCGATCATGCCACAATTCTGTATCATATTATTTAAAGAAAGAAATGTTGAAGCATGTCTTTGTGTCCCACCTTGCTTCTCATGATTTCCTGTAATTTCATTCAGATCTCCAATAATAAACCAAGGAATGTATCTAGCCAAACCGATACGGGTAATTCGTTCCCAGACCAGGTCTCTGAGTTTTTGTATTGGTTCACCATAAACAAAAGAAATCACAACCCTCTTGCCCTCCACATCTGTCTCAATATCAATAATCCTATTACTGGAGTATTTAATATCAACATTTCCCGTATTGTTGTAATAGAGTGCCAAGCCTCCGCTTGACCCCCTTGGCTCAACCGTATGTATTTTATCATACCCAAAATGAAATTGAAAACCTTGTGTAAATCCTAATTCTTGTTTTGTCTCTGACAAAAAGAGAAAGTTAGGTTTATTTTTATACCACATTTCTCGGAGATAACCAATTGTCCACTTGCTTCCTAGACCTTGACAATTCCAGCTCATTATCCGCATATTATTCTCTGTTGGTAAGTTATGGTTTGTATTGATATATCATCATATATCACATACACATCTGGTAAATACACCAGCTTCTTCCTGAAACGTTGCATATATAAACTCCACCAATTTTGCGACTTATCAATTGCTTCCTTTAAATTATAACAGTTCCAAATGATCCAGTATGCTTCCCTCACACGTGATGACTCCTTAGTTACCATGATTCTTCTTTCATGATTAACCGAAATAAGAATCACCTCCATATCCAGATCAAGAACTGATAGCGAAAGTAAGTCGTTGTTGAGTTTCTCTTCTTCAAAAAAACAGACATAAATCCAAACAAAAACATACCGGCCACCACACAAAACCGAATCATAGTCCGCCCTCTCAAGATCCCATACCAAACGATCCACCGCAATAACCAAATCAGAAACCGAATCATAATTCCAAACTATATTGAACATCTCCTCCTCCAAATCAATTCCATTCCGTAACCGATCCGAGATCAGATCCGTTGAAGATTTATTTTGATCTGGATGAAAACCAAACAAGAGCACACTTCGATACTCTATAGCGAGACCGGAAGAGATTGACTCGAAACCATGAACCAAAATTATAACCTCATCACTGACCGAGAACAAAACTGCATCGTTACCTATATCAAACTCTGACATCGAAGACTTAGATATGTAGTTTCGCCATCTCTCTCACCCTCTTGAGATACAGATCCATCGATATCCCCAACAATTATCGAGAAACCATAAGAAGAACCAATATAAAAGCCATACACCAACCAAAACGAGGGAGAAATCCGTCTCCTTCGCCAAATCGACGTTTGTCGGGAACGTCGCTACATCGGTTTTGGAATTTTCTCCGAATCGCATCTTTGTTTGAGACCGAGTGAAACCCCATATGAAAACCCAATTCTCAAACCAAAATCTATAGATCTCATCGTTTAATTGGCCGATGAGAAGACCCACGCCGAGGATCTCTTGAAAACCGCCGGAATCGAGGATCATCGGAGCGTCGGAGACATTGCCTTTAGAATCATTCATAGAAGTAAATCTCCAAGATTGATAGTCATTTGTCTTCTGTCATAAGATTCGATGCCATATATATCACCATCTCGTAAACATTATATATAGACAGATAGGTAATGAATGTTTGCAGCTTATTCACTGCGGGACAAAAGTTTTTATACATTTATCACCATTCAGCAAAATAAACAGTGTACATGATAACTCAATCAAGAGAACCGCACTTCAAAATATTTTTTTTGTTTGTTCTTATATATGTATGTACCGCACTTAGTTAAATAAGCAGTGTTTAAGGTGTGTTTTCAATTTTGTATATGTATATATATCTATATACATATAATATACATAGCATTTTAAATTTAGAAAATTTTGAAATTAATTGTGTGTATTAAATTAACATAACTCTATTCATAATAAAATTAGTTTGTCTTTAAAATTTTATAAAATAATTATAGTTATATAGCTAAAAATTTTATTATTTAAATAGTTGTTCCGCACCGCATGTTCTATTGTTACCATTCAAACTTTATTAAGCACCGTTATTTTTACTCTAACCACTCTTATTCTGCAGTATGTGTTTTTCTTTTTAAACCGCACTTGAACCGTACCGCATTATATTATCCGCTTATCCCGCACCGCTTAATCCGCTGTTATCGTTCGGCCCATAGTCTATAATAATTGTATAATATGGGCTTGAATATGCTCAACTCAGGACGAGACATCCAAGAACATGTTATATATCTTATTGATTTGTTCTCGCAAAATGACAAGTCTGACAATCATATGGGTTGTGTTTAATTATTTTTGGGTTATATATATATATATACCTTTTTGTTGGTTTAACTGATCAGTTGTTCAATGTGGGGTTTGTACATATGTGCGTAACAATTATTTTGTGGGAAACCATCAGATCTAAAAACATTAGTACGATAAATAATAATAATATTTTCTTTCATTTGGGATTTGTATTTCAACTTTTTTTTTTTTTTAACAACTATTTCAACTTTTTTTTTTTGAATAAATGTCAAATTTATTCAATCAAAAACCCTTTTTACATCAAGTGTTTCTTTTTTTAATTGTTCTTATAAAAATAACGAATGGTCATTGAAAATAGCGAATACTTCCTATTGATTCAAGTGTAGTCTATTCTCAAACCACACTTGCAAACCATCATCTAGAGCATTGTCATTTGCTCTTAGGAATAGCAATCTATTTCTTAGTGTTTTGTCAATAATTAAACCGCATAGATGGTTCTACGATTCGTTACCTTATTGTTTTGAGTTCTTTTTTTTTCTTCATTTGCAATGCACTGCAGTTTGGGATACATACCGAACTTAATGTTTAGCATACTAAACAAAGTTTTCAATCAACCAAGTTAAACGCGCATAGTTTGATAAGCAATATAATTGATAATAAATATATAACATTACCACATAGAAAAAAGTATCCGTTATATTATAGTATCAAATGGACCAAAATAGAAGATATATCGAATTAATTAACATTAGGTTTAAAGACAAACTCTGCGACTCTTCAGTTAATCATCGAATTTTCTTTTTTATCATAACAATATTGTATAAAACATACAAAAGAAGAAGAAACCAGGTATATCCCTAAATTGTTTTAAAATAAGAAATCTTGTTTGATTGATTCATAAAGAGAGACATGAAAACAAGTTCATGCTCTCTACATGAGCTTTCTAAACTAAACCCTCCTCCTTCCTTTACAATATTATTGGGAACAAAGAATACATCAAATTTGCTGCATGCCCATTTCTAAACTAGATGATCATATAATTAATTTAGAATAAAACATATGAGTTTGATACTTTGATGTGTGGTCCAGTTGAGTTTTTTCTCAAAGAGTCGTGGTATATTGGCCATATCCACTATATCAAAACTGCATATGCTAACAAAAACCATTAAAAATTGGTATTGTATTATTGCAGACCATGAAAATACTAATTTACATAAAATATCACATGTCACATGAAAGGAGATTCTCACATCGAGAACGTGAAGAATAGAGATGTTAAAACCCAAAAGATCGATGCTTTACTGAATGTGGGGAATCTTTACAAACGCATTAATTCAGAGGAATTTTGTCTTTGAAACCATGAACTCACGGCAAAATGGCGATGAAAATCAAGACCGGTTCAAGATTTTCAAAAAACTTGGGACACACGTCAGTGGAACAGTCTTCTGATTTTTTTAGTCAATTTCCTCAAACCGTCGTCAGTCAGTATCAGCTTATAAATAAAAATGGTTTACTAATCCAAAAACTGAAATACGATCGATTTATAGATACAACTAGCACATTACAAACTGGAAATAGAAACTGCTTGTTATTGATCGTTCGAGCCTCTTGTAGTAATGTTGATGTGCCGTAATCCAGAATTATGCTTTTTTAAACAACACCATCCTCGAGCTAGGCAGAATGGGCCATATAGTTAATATATTTCCCTAAAAAAGCCCAGCTCATGAAGCCTTGCTTGAAGGTTAAGATATAAATGGTACAACTCACACACAAGAGCCGCTTCTGTTCGAAAATCTAGGGTTTGTCAACCATGAGAAAGCGGAAGCAGAAGAACAAAGGATCTTACTTTGATCTTGTTCCCTATGATCTGTTCATAAACATCTTGTCGAGATTGCCTGTGAAATCTAAAGCTCAGTGTCGTTGCGTATCTAAGCTCTGGTCGTCTATAATTCGCTTTCCAAATTACAACCAATTGTTCCCGATCAAGTCCAAGCCTACACAGAGACTTCTTTTCGCCGTCAAGGCTGGGTCAAAGTTGTTCATCTACTCTTCACCTCAACCTGAAAATCCGGATAAGGATTTATCCCTTATACCCACACATCATCACACCTATCTCGGCAAGGATTTCTACAAGTTATGTCGCCCTGTTCGAGGATTGGTCTGTAGTCATCATATTGGAAAGAAGAATTCATGGGCTGTGATCACTAATCCCATAACAGGAGAGTACGTAACCACATCCAAAGTAACAGTAGACGCGGAGTATTCATTTGGGTATGATCCAATCGACAAACAGTTCAAGATTTTGCGTATTACATGGTTGTGTTGTTATCCAGAGGACAACTTGTACGCTGAGTATCATGTTCTGACCTTAGGGTCAGGAAATAGAAATCTCTTGTGGAGGAAGATCCAATGTTTCACATTTCATTATGATATGCATCAATGGTCTTTTGTACTATCCAGCAATTATTCATAACAAAAAACAAACCATTGTTTGCTTTGATGTCAGGGCTGAGAAATTCAGTTTTATTAACTTGTATACAGACTTGGCTACAAAGATCTCGAGACCTTTTATTCTGATAAACTACAAAGGTAAATTAGGTGTTAACGGCTGCAATATCTACCATGATCCTTTTGCTTTGTGGGTTTTAGAGGATGCCGAGAAACATATATGGTCGAAGCATATCTACAAAGTGCCCCATTCATTGCCGGTTAGACGAAGCATTGCTGGAATGACTGATAGTGGAGAAATTGTGTTGTCCCCAAAGTATACACATGATCCTTTCTTCATCTCTTACTATAATCTCGAGAAGAACATTATATCAAGAGTAAGACTTGAAGTTCCAGTAGTTGGAGAGTGTAGAGTTTACACTTTTCCAAACTATGAAGAGGATATGAAGCTCATGTAAGTGTACTTATTCCAGACAGAACTTTATCAGATGATCTATCTTTGTTCCAGCAATTGTTTACTCGTTTTCAAACTTTGTAAGAGGATGTGCAACTTATTATGTAAGTGTTTAGTTCTTCCAAACAGAACTAATCACATGATCTTTGTCTTTTATGTTTTTATGTTTTTCGGAGGTTTCTTTGAAGTTACTATTTCGCTTTTTTTTTATTTATGATTCTAATATTGATTGTTCAAACTTTGTAGTGGATGTGCAACTTATTATGTCAGTGTTTAGTTCTTCCAAACAGAACTAATCACATGATCTTTGTCTTTGTATTTTTATGTTTTTCTGAGGTTTCTTTGAAGTTACTATTTCCCTTATTTATTTATTTATGATTCTATTATTGATTCTACTATTATTTTGTTGTTATTTCGTATTTCCTGGAACCATGAGACTGCTGGGAAGTGACATCGGTATTACTAGTAATTATGGTTAATTAAGCCATGAGATGTATTAAGAAATTATGCCATGAGGTATATCTTGTTTAAGGGATTGAGTCCAGATGCATGCCTTGCTGGAAATGCAATTAGACATTAAACTGAATAAAAAACTATCATAATTATTCAGATCTTTATTGATTCTGTACACTAATCTTACATGACAAACTCGTCGGCTCCCCATATAACTTAGAACTATAGATTTTGATCCGCGCTTAAAAAGCGCGGGTTTATTTTTTTTTACAAATTTAAATTATATTTATTTTGTTATTAGTAATTAAATTTTTTAATTATGCAATCTAATTTTATTTATAATTGTTCAACCCGCTCTTATAATAGTTTAAATATTTTGCAATATGATGTAACAACCTGCTAAAAATGCAATCGTAAAAACAAATTCTTACGAAATAAATTAATTTAATATAGTTTTAAAATTTTATTATAATATAAACATAAATATTTATATTTGAAATAAAAAATAAAAAATATTAAAATATATTATATTTAAATTTTGAATATAATCATAATTAAAGAATATTATCTTATATATACAAATAGTTGATGTTTAAATTATTTAGTTATATTTATCAATTGATTTAATAGGTTCATGTTTATATATATAATATATATATATATATATATATATATATTAGTTAATTAGAAAAAGTAAAATCTATTATATTTAGCTTGTTTGGATACATGCTTAGTAATTGTCTTGTTTGGAAACATAGTAGAAAAATTGTTATATTCCTTAATTATCATTAATGAATATTAAAAACACTCTTAAATCTCTAATGGCACAAATTGTAAATAACAAATTTCTTAAAGGTTAGTTTCTTAAAGACTCTAATTTTTTAATAGTATTGATATTTAATTAGTTATTAGGATTTTGGACGATTGCTTGCTTTATTGATTCAGGAATCTCTGTGCTTAAGCAAATACACACTTGTATTATATTTATATTGTCACCGACTAAGTTATTAGTTTTCCAAATTATATTTTGAAATTTTACTAAATTTTATTATATTTAACCATGATTTACAATATTAAACTATAATAATTTTATTTTTAATATATTTTAATTTAAATTTTTTATTTTATTTTGTTTCTATTAATAAGATATTTATTATGTTCTTAACTAATATAATATTAATAGTTTAATATAATATATTTAAAATATTTCTTTTATAATAAAATTTTATTTAATATTTTAACACAAAGCAAACTAAATATTAAATAATTTAAGGTATTAATTATATATATATATATATTCTATAATAATAACAGCTATAAAATTATAATTCAATACATTATAAAAACTATAAAAATAAAATTACACTACAAGAAAACATGCATATTGCGATGGAAAATACCATCGCAATTCCATCGCAAAGACTATACCAATGGTTTTGCGATGAAACCATCTCGTCACAAATGGTTTTTTTGCAAATTTATTACCTCGCAAATCTCTCGCAAAGTTGCGACGAAATACATTTTTTCGCAATTTTCCTGCCACTCTCGTAAGTTCGTTGTAAACATTTTCCACGTAAATTCCATGTAAAGAGTTTTTCCTCGAGAATCAATCGCAAAATTGCGAATAATTTGTGAGACGTTCTATAGTCGCAAGTTCTCTCGAATAGCATCGCAATTCCACAACAAAAATTTGTGAGGGATTTGCGAGGACGTTCTATAGTCGCAAGTTCTCTCATAAAACATCGTAAATCCATCGCAAATGTTTGCGATGAATCACACCTCTTCCTAATTTTTTCATGGATTTCATGGCCCATATTCTTTTGGGTTTGGTTTTATGTCAAAATAAATTATTCCTAGCCAAGTTCTAATGGTCCAACCACATAGTTTGATTAATAATTTTTCGTCACTTGTTACTCTTTATTGGTCCAAAAATTGTAACTTAATCCATTGATCAAATTTTGATAATTTCTCTTACCCATATTTTAGTAGTTGTGGTTGAAATTTCATAATTATTGGTGCACTTTAGAGGATTTTCCGATTCACCTGATCGTTTAAATAATATTTCGGTAAAAACTTATTATTTATGAATCACAAAAAATTCCAAAACTAACTCTAAATAATTTCTTAAAAATATAATTTCTTTTATTAATAATAAAACATCATTACATATAATAATAATATTTTAATTGTTTTTCTTGATTGAGGTATTACAGTTGTATCATTGGATTCATGAATCTTGATTTGACACGTGGGCGATTATTTGAGTTAGGAAAAGAGATCAAATCTCGCATCCTCATATTCTGATTTACACTCTTTCTACTAAATGTTTTGATATCATTTTCTTAATGTTTATTGTTTATTCGTGACTAAATCGCTTATATGGTAGTGTTATAAATTTTGGTTCTACAAACTTTCTAAAGAGGGTATTATTAGAAGGAAAATGAATGGTTCTCACATCAAGAAGGAAGAATAGAGCTGTTAAAACCCAAAAGATCAATGGTTTACTGAATGTGGGGAATCTTTACAAATGCATTAATTCTGAGGAATTTGTCTTTGAAACCATGAACTCACGGCAAAATGGCGATGAGAATCAAGACCGGTTCAAGATTTTCAAAAAACTTGGGAGATGTTGTGGTGGGTAAAAATACCCTACCCTACCCTAGTTTCAAGGGTACCCTACCCTTTAAAAACCCTATTTTGAAAACCCTATATATACCCTGTACCCTTTAGGGTAACCCAAACAAAATCCTATAGCTTTAGGGTTATCCACGGGTACCCTAACTTTTATTTATACAATAATAATAACTTATAACTATTATTTTGCTAGACTAATTTCTGGTTAAATTTATGAATTAATTTGGCAAAACAAAATCTTGCATTTTTTTGCGGGAAAACAGAATTTTACGTTTTTGGCGGAACATCAAAATTTTAATTTTTTTTGCGGGAAAACGAAATTTTAAGTTTTTGGCGGGAAAACGAAATTTTAAGTTTTTGGCGGGTAAACAAAATTTTACGTTTTTGGCGGGAAAACGAAATTTTACGTTTTTGGCGGGAAAACGGAATTTTACGTTTTTGGCGGGAAAACGGAATTTTAAGTTTTTTTTGTGGGAAACGGAATTCTTGGTTTTTGGCGGAAAAACATAATCTTACGTTTTTGGCGGGAAAACCGAATTTTACGTTTTTGGCGGGAAAACCGAATTTTACGTTTTTGGCGGGAAAACGGAATTTTACGTTTTTGGCGGGAAAACGAAATTCTTTAATTTTGGCGGGAAAACGAAATTTTACGTTTTTGGCGGGAAATTGGAATTTTACGTTTTTGGCGGGAAAACGGAATTCTTTGTTTTTGGCGAGAAAACGAAATTTTACGTTTTTGGCGGAAAAACGGAATTTCACGTTTTTGGCGGGAAAACAAAATTTTGCGGAAAACGGTATTTTACATTTTTTGTATGAAAATATAATCCTACATTTATTTAATATTATTTTAAAATTAAAATAATCAAATATTATTTTGTAGTTTAAATTATTAAAAATATAAATAGTTTATTATGAGATTATTTTGTGAGTATTGATGTAATTCACAAAACCCTATGGGTACCCTAAACCCTATAGGATAAACCCTTTTTGAACCCTGGTAGATAGGGTACCCGCCCATTTTGAACCCTCTTCTTTTTTCACTAAAAGGGTAGGATTTTGAACTTGAATTTTGCTAAGGGTTTAGGGTACCCTACGGGTAATTACCCATATTTAACATCCCACACGTCAGTGGAACAGGCTTCTGTGTTTTTTTTTTACTTAGATTAGTCAATTTCCTCAAATCGTCGTCAATCAGTGTCAGATTTTAAATAAAAATGGTTTACTACAATACGATTGAGTTATAGATAAAAATAAAGTTGTAGACAAATTTTTTTTTTTTTTTAACAACAACCTCCTCGCAGCTAGTCTCCTTCGGTGTGAGCTAGGCAGAATGGGCCATATAGTTGATATATTGCCCTAAAAAGCCCATCTCATGAAGCCTTGCTTGAAGGTTAAGATATAAATACACACAAGAGCCGCATCTGTTCAAAATCTAGGGTTTATCCACCATGAGGAAGCGGAAGCAGAAGAACAAACGATCTTACTTTGATCTGATTCCCTTTGATCTGTTCATCAACATCTTGTCGAGATTGCCGGTGAAATCTAAAGATCAGTGTCGTTGTGTGTCGAAGCTTTGGTCGTCCTCAATTCGCTTTCCAAATTACAACCAGTTGTTCCCGATCAAGTCCCCAGCCTACACAGAGACTCCTTGTCGCCGTCAGTGATGGGTCAAAATTGGTCTTCTACTCTGCACCTCAACCTCAAAATCTGGATAAGGATTTATCACTTGTGCCCACACAGCATCACATCTATCTCGGGAAGGATTTCTATAAGTCATGTCGTCCTGTTCGAGGATTGGTTTGTAGTCAGCATACTGAAAAGAAGTATTCATGGGCTGTGATCACTAATCCCATAACAGGAGAGCATGTAAACACACCCAAACTAACAGGAGATGCTGAGTATTCTTTTGGGTATGATCCAATCGACAAACAGTTCAAGGTTTTGCGTATTACATGGTTGTACTTGTATCCCAACCTAGACGACAACTTGTACGCTGAGTATCATGTTCTGACATTAGGGACAGGACATAGAAATCTCTTATGGAGGAAGATCCAATGTTGTGCACTTCATTATCCTCTAGAAGATAATGGGATATGCATTAATGGTGTTTTGTACTATCCAGCAAGAATACATAAGAGAGAAAAAACCATGGTTTGCTTTGATGTTAGGTCTGAGAAATTCAGTTTTATCAACGTTGATCAAGACTTGTCTACAGAGATGTTGAGACATTTTATTCTGATAAACTACAAAGGTAAATTATGTGTTAATGGCTACAGTATCAACGGTCGTCCTTTTGCGTTGTGGGTTTTAGAAGATGCCGAGAAACATATATGGTCGAAGCATATTTACAAAACGCCCCTCTCATTTCCGGTTGGTCGTGTCATTGCTGGAATGACTGGTAGTGGAGAAATTGTGTTGTACCCATTCTATACTCAAGATCCTTTATTAATCTCTTACTATAATCTCGAGAAGAACATTATAACAAGCGTAAGACTTGAAGTTCCAGTACTTGGTGAGTCTAATTACTATAGAGTTTACACTTTTGCAAACTATGAAGAGGATGTGAAGCTCATGTAAGTGTTTACATCTTCCAGACAGAACCTAATCAGATGATCTATCTTTGCTCCAGTAACTGGGAGTATGGTTTACACCCTTTCATACTTTGTAGTGGATGTGCAACTTATTATGCAAGTGTTTACTTCTTTCAAACAGAAGTAATCACATGATCTTTGTCTGTCTTTTCTGTTTTTTAGGTTTCATTGAAGTTACTATTTCTCTTATTTGTTTATTTTTGATTCTAATATTGATTTCTGAATTTTAATTGTCTAATATATGATACTTTAAGAATAATGGAAAAGCTATGGAGAATTGTTTACTAACCTGAAACTCTGACATACAATTGAGTTATACACTACAAGAAAACAACCGGGAACCGACAGACATATTCGTCGGTAATCCGTTGGAAACACCGTATACCGACGGATTACCTACAAACCATGTCCGTCGGTTCTATGTTGTCGGAAACTAATATCCGTCGGAAAACCGTCGGTTATTTCCGACAGATTTCCGACAAACCATTTTTCCGACGGTTTATCGACGGACTATAAACCGACGGTTTACCAACGACGGACCGACGGTATATAACCGACAGTTTACCGATGGTTAAACCGACGGTCCTTAACCGATGGCAATCTGACGGTAAACCGACGGTAATTTACCGACGACGGTAATTTATCGACGGCATACCTACGACGGTAATTTACCTACGGTATACCGACGGTGGTTTACCGACGGTAAACCGACGGTTAACCGACGGCTAAAAAAAAAATATATTTTTAAAAAAAATTTATTATATATATAATTAAAATAATTTAAAATTTATAAAATTTTAAATTAAAAGTATTTAAAAGTATTTTTTATATACGAAATATTTTAAAAAATTTTTATTAAATTTATTAAAAGTTTTTATTTAAACTACATAACATTGGGATTCCCATCGGGTCCCAATCCCGTTCCCGTCCCCGTTCCCTGTACCGATCCCGTCCCCGTCCCAGTCCCTGTCCCCGTTCCCGAAGCTCCTGTTCCCACTCCCGGTTCCATCACTTGAGTTGCCCCGCCCGATCCTCCTCCTGGTGCATGTCTGCTAAACTGGATGTAGTGCATGATTCGATCATGCATCTCCGCCATCTTTCTTTCATTTTACCTCCTTTCCTCTTGCAACCGAGTTTCAAAACTCGTCTTCAGAGCTGCAATTTCGATGTCTTTCTCGCGCAAAGCTTCGGTGAAGAGGTCGTTTTCGGGTCGGAAGCGGGAATGCGGATTCGAGCATCCTTCCCCTAAGTTGCCTAACCCGAAAACATGGCCCTACCTGCGCTGCGTTTCCTGCAAAGTACATATCAAATATTAGTTACACAACCAAGTAATAAGAAGTTATGGAAATTTTTTAGTTAACTCACAGATTTACCTCGAGAAAGATCTCGTTGATCCTTTGCGACGGTACTTCCTCCGTTGAGCCGACCTCCTCGGACAGTTGCGTCTGCACCTCGTCCACCCGCCTCTTTGACGATTCTACGATTCTCCAAACGATCGGATCTTGGATCTTGCCCGTAATCTTGTTAGTATGGCCCTCCTCGGTGAGCTGAACAAACGTCGATTCCTTCCCAGTCCTTGCTTTCTGCACAATTTTTAAACGGTCAACTTTAATTCAATTAATTACATTAATAAACATTCAAAAAATGATACTTACAAATTCAAGCTGCCGCTGTGCCGTACTCTTTGCTCCCGCGTTATGCGTTGCTATCCCCAAACCGTTTCTCTGACTCAAACGGTTCTCGGAGTGCGTCGTAGAGTCCGCCGCTGTAGCAGGTTTGGACCAATGGCGGATGAACCCGGTTAAAAGGTGGGGATTGACTCCCTTCGGGTCTTCCGCCGCAAGCCACTTTTGCTTCCACTCGTTGAGGACGTGAGAGTAGTGGGTCCTTGCCTTCTTATGGAAAGCCTTCTCCACAATCGACGTATGGTGCCTATCCCAAGTGTACTCTTGCTACAAAAAAAAAGATTGATGTTAGTTAAAATTCATAACATTTACAAATTTTAAAAGAAACCGAACCGAGATATAACATACCGCGAATTGGCGGAACCAAGTATGCTGTTCGGACCTAGGCATTTTCACGTACTTCGGATACGCGTTACGGAGCATGCTACACATCATCCATAAAATGCTTTTTGTGATCTTCGAAGACGTAATATTGAACATGTTTCAAGACAATAGAAAATCACTATATATTAAACTGCCGTTTAAAAACATATAGAATATAAACAAATTTGTTAGAGTAAAAAAAACTTACCAATAAGTACCGGGGTTGTTTAAAGGATCTGGATGAAGTCGTTTAAGCGTCTTCCGCCCCGGCTGCTCGACCAATAGCTCTATCTCAGGTGCGATTGACGGCGGGGCATCCTCGACTTCTGTCTCTGGCTCTTGGGACACCGTATGGCTCCCCCTAGGAGCTTCTTGCCGCGGAATCGACGAGGCAGGTCGGTTCGGTCTAATTTGAGTCGATCGACGTCGCCGTGGAGGTGCCGATTGTGCTTGAGCAGGTGGAGACGGCTCATTCGGAAGATGTTCACGGTCCTCGGCACCGGACAAGAAAACCCCGAACTCTCCGTAGTCAGACCTACATCACAAGACAAAAAACTCATAGTCAGTCGTTTGCATAAACGTTATTGAAACAGTTCAAATAAATAACAAAATTATATAAACTTTTATATAATATTCATTCAAAAATCATACTCAAATATTACTAAAAAAAAGGTTTCAAAAATATATTAAAAACATTTTAATATCTTTAAAAATTATGAATTCGTTTTTAATATACAAAATTACTAGAAAATGTTATATTTTTTAATCCAAAAAATTTCCAATGGGTTAAAAATTACTAAAAACTTTTCTTAATCTAAAAAAAATATTTAAAAGTTTTACTAATCGAAAAATGTTTTATTTTTTAAAATAATACCATAAAACGTTTGTAAACTTAAATTTTTTCTAAAATCGTTTTTACAAATCCAAATAAAATCAAAATTTTTGTAAATATACTAAAAACGTTTTTAATCTTATAAGATTATAAAATCGTTTTTTATAAAAAAAAATAATATCTAATTTTCTAAAAAATCTACTAAAAACATTTTTATTCTAAAAGTTTATAAAACCGTTTTATAAATCCACAAAAATTTAAAAACGTTTTTACAAACACTAAAAACATTTTCATAATCCATAAAAAATTTAAAAACCATCAAAAACATTACAAAAATAGAGAAATACAACTAATACAAACCTAAAAATCTAAGACAAATCAAAACATAAATCAAAATCACAAACTAACAACAATCTATCCACCTAATTCGGTTCTTAAGATACTAGAACAACCTAACTAGGATCTTAAGCTCTTAGAATCAACATGCATCCTAGATCCTAAATCAAAAACCCCAACCATCCTATTTTCTCCAAAACTAATCGGTTCAAAGGAAAGCTTACATGATTTTGATCTTGTTGGTGATTTGTTTGGGAGAAATCCTGCCGGAATCGTTCGAGTGACGAAGAGAGAAGTCGGAGAAGACGAATTAGAGAGAGAGAGAGAGCTTTCGCAGAAATGGGGAAGAAGTTGAGTCGGCGAAAAGATAAATTTATTTTCCGACGAATTTCCGACGGATACTTAAATTCTGTCGGAAATCCGTCGGAAAATGAATTTATCCAATTATTTGGCGGGTTGATCCCAAAAATTTAGCGGTTTTACGAAATTTTCGTGAAAAATTTGGCGGTTTAATTTTCCGACAGATTTTCCGACGAAATTCTTGTAGCCGTCGGAATTCCGTCGGAAAAAAAAATACACCATTAGGATTCGAACCTGGGTTTAGATTAGGATGGAATTGTAACCCAAACCAATGTGCTAAGTTCGTTAATTGTTAATTGTTTACAATACTAAATATAAAGATATTTAGTTTTAAACATTATGATAAAAATTTTATTTGAATATTTGATAACATAAAAACATAATATTTTAAAAAATTTAATGATACATAAGTACATTAGAACCATACATAATATTTTACACATCAAAACATTACATAACGGGAGGTACCATAATATTTTAAATATAATATTACACATTAGACCCATTCATGGAAAAATTTTAAAATCACTGCAGATACGTATTAGCGGTCATAATTCGGGAACTGGTTCTCGAACCAACCCACGTCGTCCGTATCCCTCCACTGGCGGATCATTCGATTCCATGACCTTGCAGGAATCCATTCCGGTTTTGCCTCCCCGCTTTTCCAGAGCGACTTCAACCGACGCATTTTCGTTTGGAAAACACGCCTAGCGGTCTTATGGAATTCCGACCAAACAGTTAAAATGATGTTGGGACGAAAGGTGAAGTGTGCCTGTACATGTATAAATAACATAAATAATTTTAGAATTTATATTAACTAGGAAACATAATCTTACCAGAAATATATCAAACCATGCCGCCTTATGGTCGTCTGGAACATTGTAATACATCACGTAACTTCCCGACCATTGATTCTCGATGATATCGTTTATGGCATACAAAAAGGGGATATTGTAGCCAAACCACATCGCACCGTTCTGTCGGGACGGGTGAAGAACGGGAAGATGTTGACGACCAGGAAGACGGAGCTCGCGCAAGTAAGTAGCGCGGTTTTCGACGGACAGATACACGAAATCCATTTTAAATTTGAGTTTTTGAAAGTGAAGTGTATGTAGAAGGTGAAAATGATGAAGTCTTGCGAGCTATATTTAAATAAATATTTCCGACGGAAATTCCGTCATAATGCCGTCGGAAAATGGATTTATTTTCGACGAGACGTTTGCCTAAGAGGCTATCATGCATAGGGTAGAGTCTGGGTTTGTATCAGTCTGTAACTGCAGCCTTTGACCGAAAATTTCTGACGGATTTCCAACAATTTAAGATTAGGGTATGTTTAGGGTTTAGGGTTTAGGGAGAACGAAACCTTTTAACTTAATCTAGACATTTTTTGAAACAACATTCATGTTTGTATAACTGTTATAATAGCAAATCAAAATTATGTATATCGAACATGAGACCCGTGCAACAATCCGAGAAACAACATTGTATACTTATAAGTGAATTCGACGGTTATACTTCCTATCTTCGGAAAATGATCAAAACGATTATTGAGTGATTTAGAATGTTTATCTTCACTCGCTTAAACCCACCCCTAACAACCGGGAGTGATGCACATAATCAGGTTTAGGGGTTGTAACCCTAAACCCTAAATCCTTAATTTCCGTCGGTAATCTGTCTGAAATTTCCGACGGACTACCGACATATTTTTTATTTCTGTCGGAAATCCGTTGGAAATTAAAATTTATATATTGGATGTAACGTTGTTGTGTTAATGAAAATAATACTTTATAGATATGTCCAAGTTACACCTAAAAAGACATGTTTGATGAAATCTTATAACTATAGAAATGGGTTAAAATGGAAAAAATATCTAAAATCAAATTTTATCATTCATTCTAAAATTAAATTATACAAATTTTAAAATTCTGCATCGCCTTCTGAATCGTAATCTGTTGAAATGGAATCGTTGTCGTCGTCGAACTCTCCTATCTCTTCCTCCGAGTCAGAATGCAGGACGAGATTACCAAAATGACTAAAATCGACGACTAGATTGACTTCAAGGGATTCTTCAACAGGAGCTATGTAATCACTTTCGTTTTCCTGCAGTGGTTCGTGTTCTTCCAACCCATGAACTCTTCCTCGGGGGTATATTTTTGTAACTGTGATCCATGGGTCGTTCTTGTATGTTAATCGAGGATAGGGTACGTAAGTCACATATATGAAAATAAAGAAATAATTACATGATGTTAATTTAAAATAGTTGAATATGAAAATTTCCGTAAATGTTTGATCCATTATATACCTGATCTGCTTGTGAAGCAAGAATGAACGGGTCATATTTCCGAAGCTTCTTAGTTGAATGGATAGATGTTAGACCAAACTCATCTATTGTAACACCTTTCCCAATGATAGGGTTGTACCAGTCACACAAAAAACCACACATCTCATGCCGAGCTTCCCTATGTACTTCACTTCAAGTATTTCTTTCAGAACACCGTAATACACAACTTTGCCAGCTGTAGAAGAAACTCCATGGTCGGCCGTTGTCCTAGAGGATCCTTCTTTATGAACTTTAAACGCATATCCCCTTGTGCAATATCGTGGATATGACTTCGTGTTGTAGTGGAGTCCGCTCCCAATGTCTATTAACCAATCTTCAGGTTTGCGACCGTGCTTCAATTCGTTATTCACATAAAATTGTAACCACTTGCAGAAGTAGGTTTCTTTCCACTCTTCGCGCTCTTCCTCGGTTAATTATGGGTGATGTCGTTGGAGTGACTCCCTGTATAACCTATCAAAATTAACCATATTTAGTAATACAATTATTATGTAATAAAAAAGCAATAATTTTGACAAATTAAACAAAAAATACCTCTCATATTCAAATACTTCCTCGCAGTTGTTAAGAATATATTTCTGTAGGTGTTCATGCTCTTGGGTCGTTAGTTGCCGCTTTTCTCCTTTACCGCTTAACCGACCCACTTGTTGGAAAATGCTGGGAACCGTTGACGGATAAAATTGCCTCTCACCTCTATCATCGTTTCTAGCAGGGCGCCGACTCTTTGTGCGTACTTGTGAAGGGAAGTAATATCCGGCAAATGACGCCGCTTCCTCGTTGTGATACTGCGCAGCAACGAAACCCTCCACTTTAGCTGGGTTCTTCACCTTTTTTAAGGTGGAACATATAGCGCTCGAAAGGATACATCCACCAATATTGTACCGGACCACCTAGTCGAGCTTCTCCCGGGAGGTGAATGGGTAAATGCTCCATAACATCAAAGAAAGACGGTGGAAATATCTTCTCTAGGTTGCACAAGATCTTAGGAATGTTTTGCTTCAAACTTCGTATGCCGTCAACTGTAAGCGACGTCGTGCATATATCCCTGAAAAAAGCGCCTACCGCCGCAATTGATTTGTGAACATCAGTGGGTAGGAGATGAGCAAATGCGAATGGTAGTAGTCGTTGCATCACCACATGACAATCATGGCTCTTCATCCCGATAAACTTGTCCCCATCAGTGTCCACACAATTACGCAAATTTGATGCATAACCGTCTGGAAATCTAGCACATCGCGTAATCCACTCGAAGAAATCTTCCTTTGATTTTGGATCTAACCAATACACTGGAATTGGAGCTTTTCCGTTCTTCTGAATATGAAGTTCCGGCCGATCACAAATTTCAGGTAAATTAAGCCTAGACTTCACATTATCTTTCGTCTTCCCTTGCACGTTGAGAACAGTGTTGATGATGTTATCAAAGAAATTTTTCTCGATGTGCATCACATCAAGATTATGCCTCAGCAACTGATCCTTCCAATATGGTAAATCCCAGAAGATGCTTAGCTTGTGCCAATTGTGGGACAAAGCAGCTGCGTATACATTTTCATGCCCATTTCCACCACATTCACGTGATCGTAGTGCACCAAAGGTTTCTAAGAGGCTCAAAGTAACCGACCCACTGTCTTGGAGAATAGGATCATCAAACACTTTCCTCTTCTTCGTAAAAAGTTTAGTGTTTTTCCGATATGGATGATCAGGCGGAAGAAATCTCCTATGACAATCAAACCAACACGATTTGCGTCCATTCTTCAACTGGAATGCATCGGTCTGTTCCTGACAATATGGACATGCTAACCTCCCATGTGTTGTCCATCCCGATAACATACCATAAGCCGGAAAATCGCTAATGGTCCACATTAGTACAGCCCTCATCAGAAAATTTTCCTTGCAGGAGACGTCGTAGGCCACAACTCCGGGCCTCCACAACATTTGCAACTCATATATCAATGGCTGCAAGAATACATCAAGTGATCTTCTTGGATGCTCTGGACCGGGAACGAGTACGGAGAGAAAAAGAAACTCTCGACGCATGCACATAGAAGGCGGTAGGTTATAAGGAGTTAAAATCACTGGCCACAATGAATATTGTCTCCCATGCCTTCCAAAAGGGTTGAAACCATCTGTGCATAATCCGAGGTACACGTTACGTGGCTCGTATGCAAAATCTGGATATACGCTCCGAAAATGTTGCCACGCTTCAGCATCAGACGGATGAGCAATTTCTGCTCCTCTTCTATGCTCAGCATGCCATCTCATTTCCCCCGCAGTTCGCTCTGATTGGTATAAGCGACTAAGCCTATCGGTTAACGGCATATACCACATTCTCTTGAACGGAACCTTAGCTCTTCCCCTTGTATCCTCATAGCGCGGCTTCTTACAGAACTTACATTCCAGACGGTATTCATCTTCTCGCCAATAAATCATACAGTTGTCGATGCAAACATCTATGATCTGATATGGTAATCCAAGCCCTTTAACAAGTTTCTCGACCTCATTGTATGAACCTGGCGCAAGATTGTCTTCAGGAAGAATATCTTTCAAGAAATCGCAAATAGCATCCACACATGGCTCCGCCAAATTGTAGTTTGTCTTTATCCCCATTAATCTAGTTGCGGATGATAATGGTGAATGTCTCTCTTTACAACCGTCATAAAGTGGCCGCTTCGCTGCATCTAACATATCAAAAAATCTCCTAGATTCTTCATTAGGTTCCTCATCAACCCTAGGAATATGATATTCACCTACTTCTGGAATATTTTCTCTAAATGCATCATTAACCATCTGAATGGTACCTACACCAAAATCTACATCCGCGGTATAGGGTTCACTAGAACTAACAATAGGTTCCCGCGTACTCGTACCACCAAAAGGTTCTCTACTACTACTTGCTGTTGGAATTGTGTCCAGTAATCTCGGTACTGTCTCTAGAAAGTAAGAGTATGTCAATGATCAGACATAAGTCATATAATGCTGGGGGTCATGATGGCTTGCTAGAGTCCGCTCATGATCTATAAATCTCGGATTTATTGCCTTTGTTATATGATCCCATATGGGTCACACGCCTAAGCTAACGGGAAATCACGAAGGAACGGTTTAGCAGAAGTACGGTAAAAGTGCTAGGCATTTACTGTACTTGAAGAGACTAAAGGGCCTGATTAAATCCAAGGGATTTAATCAGAACTGAGAATTGGGCCCAAAAGCCCATGAGAACTAGGAGGGATTTTAATGAATAAAATCAAACCTAGCTCTCTAATTCTTCTCAGCTTTTGCGCCACCTTTCCCCTCTCTCTGCGCCTCCTCTCTGTCTGGTCTAGCAGCCAATTCCCGAGCGTGCGTGTGTGAACCTTTGGAGGATTCATCCCTCGGTGTATCTCTCTGATCTCTGACCTGTTCTACTTCTTCCGCTGCAACAAACAGGTAAAAGGTGAGATCATCTAATGTTTCTATTCAAGAGAACCTAGATCTGTATGTTTAGGTTGATGTGAATCTGTGAATTGAATCAGGATCAACTAAACAATTCCTACAGTGGTATCAGAGCCATTGGTTCTTAGGATTTCTTGTTTTAGATTCATGTTTAGGTTGTTTAATTTTGTTTAGAAGTGTTTTGAATCAATTACTGATAAGATAAAACACTTAAGAAACTTAATTTGAAACCTAAACACATTAATCAGATCGCAAAACATGCTATATGACATGTTTTTGTGATCGGCCGATGGCTTGAATGCATGGATCGATCTTGGATCGATCGCATGATCAGCCGATCGACCGTGTGCGTGGAATGGCCGATCGCTTGCATTGAGAGGATAAGCAAGCGATCATGAGGAACGATCGTGAGGCGTGGGATCGGGCGAGTTGATCGCATGGATCGATCATCGTGATCGACAGCATGGATCACGCCGCGTCCGGTTGCCTCGTCGACCCGATCGAGAGAGTTGGACCGATCGGCTGATGTGATAACGCCAAGTCTCGGCAACTCTCGGTCATTCTCGTCCCGACCATGAGCCAAGCTCATCCCGACCGTGAGGTTTGCGGCTGCCACGATCATGAACGATCAAGGTTTGCGGCCGTGACCTAATTGGCTCGTTTAAGGATTGTGTCTTCGGTTCGGTTTAAAATTTTAATTAAAATTGATTCGTTCTGGTTTAATAAACAGATTTTAATAATTTTATTAAGTCTGGTTAAACCGGGATAAGAAATCCAATGTCGCAAGAATTATTGGATTTAGTGCCTAAACCAGGATTTTCTAATTTGATTTGGTTGGACCAAATAAATTGAGAAAATCCGGTTTAGTAAATAACCGGTTGACAATTGTGGTCATCGTAGTAATTAAAACTTGGTTAGACCAGTTTTAATGAACCAGACCGGTTATGTCATTTAATTGGACAATTGGGTCATGTCTTGGACATGGGCCAATTCTTGGGCCTCGGGCCAAGAAGTTAAAACAATTGGGCCAGTTATTTGAGTCTTTCTTCAGATTAATTTAAAATCTATTTTATAAAATTATAAAGTCGATTTTAAAATTAAAGTTTCCGAAATTTTGAAATTAGAAAGTTTCTTAAAATAGAAGTTTCTGGATTTGCGGGTTTTGGATTTTAAAGAAATTTCTAAAGTTAGAAAGTTTCCGTTTTTAGAAAGTTTCCAATTTTAGAAAGTTTCCAAAAATAGTAGGTTTCCAAAAATAGAAAGTTTCCCGAAATAGTAATCTTCTATTTTGGGAATGAAATTTTAATAAACCTACGAACCTCAAATAATATCAAGCATTGGATGTCTTGTCCAGGCTATGTCAGCTGTCGAAGCCCATTCAATTGTATTCATGGCCTTACAGTGTGAGGGTGTCTGCTTTTGCGTGGGTAAGACGGTTTGTGATTCATAAATGTCATTGGGAGTCCCAGACATTAATGATTACATGACTGTATAGTCTGGTTTTCTTGACTAGGCCATCGGGAGTCCCGGGCCTTGAGACATCAGAGTGGATTGGGCCTCGGGCCCAGATTCACAACCAAGAGTTATATCACGGATATAATTAGCCGATATAGGGCTTACCGATATAAGCTAAGGTTGGGTGACGGCCAGTGGCCCACTTTAACCTTAGTTATATGTGGATCTTGGAATCATTATATTCTATTGAGGGTAACTGATGTTATTGAATATAATGCGTGATTAATCATATTAAATTTTTAATACGAGATTAGTCATTTTGAACATAATAACTAAAATCCTTTTATCTTATATTTCAGTTATGACTAGCACAAACAATCAAAACACTTTCTCGATCCGGTCTGTTCTTGAGAAGGACAAACTGAACGGATCAAATTTCTTGACTTGGTCGCGGAACCTGAGGCTAGTCCTCAGGCAGGAGAGAAAGAACTATGTTCTTGAGAGAGCTCTCCCCGTGAGGATCGGGTCCAATGCCTCCCATGCAGTATATAATGCTTGGAATAAGCATTATAATGATGCGGTAGATGTGCGTGATCTGATATTGGCTACCATGGACTCAGACTTGCGGGAGCAATATGAGAACATAGAGTCGCCAATAGAGATGATCAGCAGCCCGAAATTGAAATTTCAGGAGCAGATAAGAGTGGAGAGATACCGGTTGGTTAAGTCTCTCACTAGCTGCAAGCTACCAAATGATAATCCAGTGAGTCCTCATGTCAGTAAAATGATGGGTTACATTGATAACCTGAGGAAACTGGATTATCCAGTTAGCCAAGAGTTGGCAACTGAGATCATTCTGCAGTCACTGCCGTCAAGCTATGATAAGTTCAGAAGAAACTATATCAAGAAAGGCTTAACGAAGACGCTGACTGAACTGCATGATATGCTCAAGACAGTTGAGCCAAACGTGAAGAGTGCCCTGAATAATCTCATGAGAGAGAAGGGTAGGTTTGCCAAACCTAATGCTGACAAGGGTGAAGACAAAGTTGTCCAGATTTTGAATCATGACAAGCGTATGTCTTCTGAGCCCAAGTCAGATACCTCTTACGTTGGTAAGTGCTGCTACTGTAACGAGACAGGGCATTGGAAGAGAAATTGCATGAAATTCATGGAAGATGATGAGGAGTTGAAGTTGATGTATGAGACTACTTCCTCAGGTATTCATGTTATTACTTCAAAGTTCTACCCTATAGGTATTGGATACTAGTTGTGGCACTGATATTTGTTAGAATATGCAGAGCCTGGGCAACAGTAGAACTTTGAAGGAAGGGCAAGTGAAACTACATGTCTGGAAGGAGCTTGGGATGCTGCCTCAGTCGTAGGGTTTTCACTTATAAATCCCTTTGAGGCTTGGTTTTGTATTAAGTAATTGCTACAATGTACCTGCTTTCAGCAGAGTTGTTTTTCATTTTCTTGTAAAGAATTTGAATGTTTTCATTTTGATAAAGACAAGTTTTGTTCTTTTGATCTTAATGAAATGTTAATTGTAGCACCCTATTCAAGGAATGGGTTTTATATCTTAAACCAAAGAGTGCCTAAATGTAACATAAATACCGAATTGGTTTAAATCTGATGAATTAAACCTGATTTTTCTTGGCATAAATGTTTTGGTCAAATAGAGTAAGTCGGATTCAGAAACCCCATAGTTATGGACTTTTGGGCTCATTTGAATGGATATCTTATGAGACTTGAATTCTGCTTACTGGACCAAAAGTAAAGGGCCCATCTTAGCCGAGCTAGAGAAAGGCCCAAAGGCTTATTGGACATTGAACATACTCATGTATGTGGTCCAATGAGCAGTAATGCCAGAGAAAATTTCCTGTACTTCATTGTCTCTACTGATTACTTCAGTGAGTATAACTGTGTTCATTTGATGAGACACAAGTCGGAATTCTTTGACAAGGTCGAAAGAGTTCCAGAATGAAGTATAGAATCTGAATGACAGAAGTATTAAGACTCTGGATTAGATCACGAGTAAGAATACTTAAGTCATTGATTGTGTGATCATCTTAATGAGTGTGAAATCGTTTCACAGCTCATTTCTCCTGAAAACCTGAAGGTGTTTCTGTGAGAAAGAATCAGATCTTATTAGAAATGATTAAAGATGAGTCACACGAATCTTCCATGATATTATTTAAGAATAACGCTCTAAAATATCTAAGTTTACGCTGAAATAGTTCCACAAATATCAGTTGAAAGACACCACGTTAATGTGGATTGGAATCGATCCAAATTTGTCTTTACTGAGTATTTGTAGTTGTGCTACTTCGCTGGTTGTCCTAGAGAAACTAAGGCTTGTTACTTTTACGTCCAATATGTTTTCTAAGAAGGGAAGTTATTTTCCAAGAAGAAAAGTGGGAGTAAAAGTATAACTCGAAGTTTTCTCAGGGAAACCAAGGCTCGGTACTTTTACGACCATTCTGTTTTCTAAGAAGGAAATTAACTTTCCAAGAAGAACAGTGGGAGTAAAAGTACAACTCGAAGAAATTCGAGAAATACAGGAGGCTGCTTAACCTATAAAGGGAGAGCAACGAATGGATTTACAGATTTCTGTAGAATCTACACCTGTAGAGCCTGAAGTTCGCAGATATGAAAGAATCAGTCACTAATACGAGAGTGATTTCTCGTCATTAGTTGAACCTGATGATCATTGAAAGTTCGCATGATCTGATGATCATAGAAAGCGACGAATCTGCGAAGTTCAAAGAAGTGAAAGTGAGCTCGGACTCCGAAAATTACATTTTGTGTAAGTTGACTTCATCGATCCATTCATGGATGGAAGCAAGTATATCGGAATAGGAATCTTCGTTCTGTTGAAGTAGTCAAGGTTTTGACTTGAACAGGAACGAAATGGAACTATGCGTTTACTAATAGATAAATGGGAGCGATATTGCATTTCTCATATTGTATGTTGATGACATACTGATTCTCGGAAATAACGTCCCAATGCTGTAGTCGGTAAAGGACTGGCTTGGGATTTGGTTTAGTGATTGACATGGGTAAAGCCACGAAAGTCTTGGATTCTGGATCTAAAGATAGAGATCCAGAAGAGCTGGTAGGACAAAGTCAGGATTCTTAAATTGACAAAGTCCTACACGTTTTCAGCACTCCAAAAAAGGGTTTTTAAGCCAATGTCACATGGCAATACGTTAAGCAAGAAGCAGTGTCCTACGATAACTGCTGAGCTTAAATGCATGGATAGGATTCATATGCGACGGCAATTGGATCTATCATGTATGCCATGACACGTACTTGTTTTGATATTGTTTTAATGTTAAGCAAAACAAGTAAAGACCAGTCAAATCCAGCAAAGAATCACTGGATTGCCGTAAAGAATATTCTAAAGTATTTGAAGAATACTAAGGATAAGTTCTTTAGGTAAAGAAGAAAGTGAGGTGCTACAAGTCGATAGAGTCTGAAAGGCAAGTTTCCAACAGACAAAGATGATTTCCGGTCACAGTCCGGATATGTCTTGTGTTTGTCTGGCGGTGCACGGCACCGTTGCTGACTCCATGACTTAAACTGAATGTTTCGCAGCTTGGGAAGCGGCGAAAGAGGTTGTTTGGAAAGAATAGTTCATCACTGAACTTGATGTGATTCCCAGCTTAGATGAGACTAGCTGCACATCAAAGATCCAAACACTTAGTGGAATAACCTATTCCGTAAGATAAATGACAGAGATGTTAAGTAGATCAGCAAGTTTCAACGAATGAGAACGTTGCTAATCTATTAACGAAGCCACTCCTTGAGCCTAAGCACGAGTCGCGGACTGATGCTGTAGGATAAGTGAAATTTAGATGTAGTCTTAATTTCAGTGGGAGTTAGTAAAGGGCTTTCACTACTAAAATTATGTGTTATAGCATCATTTTTCTAAAGTCAATTTACAAAATGACGTTACGATTAAAACTTAATGATATATTTTACATCGTTTATTATAAACGACATCACAATAATATTTTTCATATCGTTTACATTTAAGCGATGTTAAAAGTCTACCCGAGGCATGTAAAAAAAATTCTTTATTCTCATAAAAAAATATCTCTCTCCACTTCTCCACTCCACCGACACTTTCTTCTTGGCCGTCGATCTGCCTCGCCTTGGAAATCAGTCAACTCATGGCGCTTGATAGAGCCAGACACAGCAGATTCAATCGACTGTTTTATTGGTCTTAGAAAGCTATAGGTAAACCCTAATTTCTTCTTCTATCGTACTCAAATCATCGGATCTGTGTTTACTTTCTGGGTTTTGAATTCAGAGTCACTGGCTCGTTTCAATATCTGGAAATGCAAATTTGTTTGGTGGAGTCATGATCTGCAGTTATAAAATTTGATTTTTTTTCTTTTCTTTATGTAATGCCTATGCTTTCTCCTAATTTTCTTGAAGAAATGAAATTCGAATCTAATGGTAAAGATTTAACCTTGTTTGTGTGCTTGATTTCTTCGTTTTACTAGCTCCTTTCTCTCAGGTGTGCATGGTGTAGAGATTTTTGAAATAGAGGCTCAAGGTTCTTGCTTTCGTTTCACAAGTAAGTTTTTCTTTCTTGATGATTAGTAAGAACATTATACTGATGAAAAAAGTGAAGGCTTTTGGTGTATCTTGTAGTGAATGTTTTGTGTTGGCACTTAGCAGTTTGGTCAGAGAATCATAATTGGAAAAGATGCACGAGGGAGCAAAGTTCAACATGCTAGCTGTCGGGAACTACAACAACGACATCAAAATTGAGTAGTTGATTTCCCTGTCAACGGAGCTTTCGATCCTTTCATTGTTGGGTAGCTAAATTTCATCCTTGTCTCTCTTCGATTTCATTGGGGGATCCCTCAATTCAATTAGTTGTTGGCTGTATATGATTTTGATGCATATTGTCTGCCAATCCTTGTTTTTTTCCTCATGTCTCAATCAAAAAGTTGTTTCTTTGGATTAGTCGTGTTCTGCTCAATTTGGTGTTTGGATTTTAAACAGGTTATATTACATGAAACTGCGATTGGGATCTCCTCCAAGAGACTTTCATGTACAGGTTGACACATGAAGTATTGTTTTGTGGGTCAGTTGTGCTTCTTGCAATGGTTGCCCTTAAACCAGTGGACTCTAAGTAAAGCTTCTGAAATCTTTTTCACTTGAATTCTCTGATTGGAGATTTTAATATGCTGCTTCGTTTGTAGATTCAGTTGAACTACTTTGATCCAGGGAGCTCAGTAGCAGCGACACCAATCTCATGTTCTGACCAAAGATGCAGCTGTGGTGTTCAGTCCTCTAATTCAGGCTGTTCTGTTCAGAACAACCTTTGCGCTTACACATTTCAGTATGGGGATGGAAGTGGCAACTCAGGGTTTTACGTCTCTGATGTCTTGCAATTTGACATGATTGTAGGAAGCTCTCTTGTCCCAAACTCAACAGCTCAGGCTGTGTTCGTGTAAGTTATTTGGGTTCTCGTTTTGTGATGTTTAAAAACTTTTTTTTCTAAAACTTTTTCCAGTGTATGAGATTATCAGAATTGGTTGTGTGCCTCAAGAACACAAGCAGAAATTGAAGCTTTCGTATTTGCAAAAGGAACCGGGATTGATCTCGTCAATATTAAGGTATTCATTCCAAAATCTCTAAATTAAACTCTTATGGAATTTTCCATTTTCGATGGTTTTCTAATTCTTTTTATAATTATTTTCCTTAAATCCTCAATTTCCTTATTATATGAATTTTTTTTTTCTGTCGTGGGGTGGGGGGAGATTTTCTTTTTGAGTGGGACTTTTAGTTTTTGGTAAATCTATTTAACCTATTTTAATTATATAATTCTACAACTTCTACCCTTTCTATATAGTAGCAGCCGTCTAGTTTTTTTAGGTCTCTCATTGTTTTTTTTTTTTTGTTCAACCCTTTCTGGTAGCAGCCATGTAATTACTCTCTTTGTCTTTTGTGTCTATGATTATCAGCCTTAGAATTCTTGAATTCATACTTTATATGTACCTATTACATGTGTTTAGACATTCATATTTAAGATTGTTGATCTGTAAAATTAGAAGATTTGAAGTCGATGGGTTGTTGATCTAATTACTCTCTCTGGTCTGTTTGTATTATATCATGAACTAGGCAACTATAGGTGTGAAGATGGAGTGGCAGTCATATGTCGCAGCCGTTGAAGATTTGAAGTCGATGGGTTTAAGAGTGAATGTCCATGGGTTTGAAGTTGTTGGTGGTTTGTATGAGTTGTTGAAGATTTCTTCGTTTTTTTAGAATTTTTTTCAATTAGTTTAGTTTATTCTCCTATAATTTTGTATGCATTTTTGATATTTTAAATTATTAAATGTTTTTTTGAGTATTTTATTTTTTAATTATAATAAATTCAAATTAATTAAAAAATATTATGCAATTGAAAAGAACTAATTTAATTTGGTGTCATTTTTAAAATTTGCAGTCAAATGATGCTAATGATTTGAGTCATTTTTGACAATTGACGTTAGAAGTTTATTTAGCATCAATTATAAATAACGATGCGAACAAAACAAATAAAATCATTTTCAAAATGATGCAAACAATTTGATTAGCGTCGATTTGGTATAGCAACGCTCTTGTAAAATGATTCAAAAAATATTTTAGCATCATTCCAAATTTACGATGCAAACATTGATTGTAACATCGTTTTAAAAATGATGTTAGAGTCAACTTTGCAACTTTTATTAAGTGACACTAACCTAAAATAAATGATGCTAGATTTTAATTGAAGCATCGTTTACATAAATGATGCAAAATATATTTAGCTTCACTGGATTTAGCGTCACTTATTAAATCGATCTTATAATGATAACATCATTTAAAAAGCGATAATAACTATTAAAATAAACGATGCAAACCAATGTGAATTTTGTAGTGTTTATTTAGTTATTGATATGTTCTTGTAAAACATATAATGATGTTTAATGAAATTATTATTTCAAGATTATTTTAACTGTGATGAAATAATCGTTCCAAAATGAAATGAACCATTTTATAGGTCATCGAAGTAAATGACTTGATCTTGAGTCATCAAAGTCATTTAGCTTGGTCATAAGACCCTATATTTGATAGATGGTTTATATCACCCTGTCCCTAGTCGAAGGTTGTTGAAATTGGAACACCAACAACCGTGTGAGACTGGATTGGTACGTGACTTATGACAAAGTCTTAGTGTGTCATAGATGCGCGGCATCAAAGTCAGTACATAGGTGTATGTTGGGGAACATACGACCGGACAAGACCCGCTTATAAGAACTCTTCAGGATATTTATATCTGTGTCATAAGAGATTCTTACTACGACTATAGAGTATAGTCCTTAGACCTGAGTTCGCATGCATGTGACTGCACATGGACTGATGCACTTTGATCATTGTCTAACGCTATCGTTCTGCGATAGTTATAAGGACCTTGTTTGGGTACATTATGAAATGAGTAGTTTACAGTGATGGAACAAGACGGAATTTGTCCCTCCAATATATATGGAGTGAATATCTCTAGGCCAATCGGAGATTTGAATACTGGAAAATGCATGGCCATGCTCAAACGAACTTTCCCAAGTCGTTTGGATTGTCAGTATCAAATCAGAGTCCGATGAACAAGATTAGGCTTTATAAGGATGACACCAATCTTGCCTTATGACTAATCGAGATATTGAGACAAAAGGATTATGAATACAGAGATTCCAGTACAAGTGGGAGATTGTTGGAATTGTGTCCAGTAATCTCGGTACTGTCTCTAGAAAGTAAGAGTATGTCAATGATCAGACATAAGTCATATAATGCTGGGGGTCATGATGGCTTGCTAGAGTCCGCTCATGATCTATAAATCTCGGATTTATTGCCTTTGTTATATGATCCCATATGGGTCACACGCCTAAGCTAACGGGAAATCACGAAGGAACGGTTTAGCAGAAGTACGGTAAAAGTGCTAGGCATTTACTGTACTTGAAGAGACTAAAGGGCCTGATTAAATCCAAGGGATTTAATCAGAACTGAGAATTGGGCCCAAAAGCCCATGAGAACTAGGAGGGATTTTAATGAATAAAATCAGACCTAGCTCTCTAATTCTTCTCAGCTTTTGCGCCACCTTTCCCCTCTCTCTGCGCCTCCTCTCTGTCTGGTCTAGCAGCCAATTCCCGAGCGTGCGTGTGTGAACCTTTGGAGGATTCATCCCTCGGTGTATCTCTCTGATCTCTGACCTGTTCTACTTCTTCCGCTGCAACAAACAGGTAAAAGGTGAGATCATCTAATGTTTCTATTCAAGAGAACCTAGATCTGTATGTTTAGGTTGATGTGAATCTGTGAATTGAATCAGGATCAACTAAACAATTCCTACACTTGCGCCATCAAATGTTTCCCCGTGAAGATACCAAATCTTATAACCAGACATAAACCCAACTGAGTACAAGTGATGCCATACTTCGCCAATCGTAGGATTTCTAAGATTTTGGCAGTGAGCACATGGGCATTTCAACTTACCGGTTTTCTGCGTATGAGGTTGATTGCAAGCCAACGTCATGAATTCCACAATACCAAGTGCATATGGTTTGTGCACTAAGTTTGTCGTTTCATCAACCCTCGGTCCGTCCATCCACGATCTGTAATAATTAGATGAAGACATTTTGGCCTGATAAGAAATATTATTAGAGAGAGAGTGTGGAAGAGAGAGCGAGAGTGTGGTGTGTAGGAGAAGGGAGAAATGCTCGGTGATATATTGGAAACTAACCGACGGAAAACCGAGAGAAAACCGACGGACCAAGACGTTGGTGTCGGTAATCCGTCGAAAAATTTGTCAGCCCAACGGTAATTTAAACGGCTATGTCGGCCCAACAGTACCAAAAACTTTCTGACGGATTACGGACAGAAAACCGACGGAAAACCCCTATTTTGTCGGAAATCCGTCGGAAAGTTTTGGTAAACGGTCAAAGCCAAATTTACTCACTTCTCTTCCCAAGGCAACGTATAGGTAAGCGTCGCTTCGGAAATAAATCCCAAAACCGACAGAAAACCGTCGGATTTTCCGTCGGAAAATTTTCTTTAAATATCCACCCGCTTTCTCTCTTCTTTCCATCGCTAAAAAAAATAAAAACTATGAGTTACGTATACTTTTCTCCCGAAGCCCGCGCTTCCGTTCTTCAGACTATCGCGGAACCGGGTCAACAGTCGCTACCAAACCTCGATCCATCTCGCCAAGCCCACCGGGCCGTTTGGTTCGGATCCAATGCGGTCATCAACTCCGTCATCAGCGACATCATCGAGTATCGCTGGCCTGGACGCTATCTGGCGTACTATAACGTCGCGAAGACTCTAAAAACTGCATGGTTCAATGATTTCCTTGTAAGTTATATTTGTTTTTAAATAATATTATAATTTAAAATTTTAAATACACAATTAATTTCTTCTTTTTCAGGAATACTTTACGTTCTCGCCGGATAATGTTTTCATTGTCTGACGGGAATTTCACCGGACGGCAAGGAATATTTTCAAGACAAAGATGCGGCGTATGAAGCTCCGGTGGCAACGGGGTGAAGGAAGACCGGCTTGGGTTCCAGCGGGAGAGTGGAACATCATGGTCGACCAATGGAGAGAGACGGACGACTTTTAATAACAATTAAAATTTTTAATAATGTGATTTTTATTTTTATTAATAATGAACTTTTGTTTTCTTTGATTAATTCTTAAATAAAAATTGTTTTTTTTTTAATATAAAATTCTAACTTGAGGATATATAAATAACGTTGAAAGTCATAAACGAATGACACATAGTATCACAATGGTTTGGGTATTGAGTTAAACTCTCCAAAGGTCTCGGGTTCGAGACCATTCTTCAGCGGATTTTTTTATGAACCGACGGATTTCTGACGGGTTATCGACAGTCTCCTGTTTCTGTCGGGAATCCGTCGGAAATTTCCGACGGATTTTTGATTCTGTCGGTATATACGGACACATATCCGACGACTTCCAAACCGTCGATATCTCGTCGGAAACCCGTCGGAATTTCCGACGGCAAATTTTCTGTCGGAATTTCCGTCGGTTTCAGGCTTGTTTTCTTGTAGTGATAGATACACCTGGCACATCTCATTTTACCAAAAAAAAAAACTGGCACATCTCAAACTGGAAACTTTCTCTCAGGCAAGTAGCAAAAAACTTGAGTCACTAATTGAAAAGTTATGGTTTTTCTCTGCTAAATCGCTACAACATTACTTCATGTCCAGTTGATAAGACAAGTTTAGACTGCTTCTGTGACTTCTACGAGCCTTCCACGAACCCACTTCTTGGTTACATTTCCAAAGATTCTGCCTTTTCTTCCATTCTGTGGTGAACTTTAGACGAACCATTCGGAAGAGGATGATTCTCAGTTTGTTAGCTCCATTAGAATCTTATTCATCTATTACTATAATCTCGAGAAGAACAGTATATCAAGAGTTAAGTTCTTAAAGAGTTTAGGTACTGTAGAGTTTACACATATCCATACTATGAAGAGGATGTGAAGCTCATGTAAGTGTTTACGGCATCTCCAACCCACCTCTATATTTGCCTCTAAACTCTATTTTAGAGACAAATCTATTCCAACCCACCTCTATTTTCACCTCTAAAATAGAGATCTCTATTTTTTCCTCTATATATAGAGGAACTCTATTTTTTCTTCTATAATAGAGGTGAACTTTTTAATTTACAAATCAGTCCATCTACTTTCAAATACTTTTATTTATAACTAAAACAATTAAGTATTAATATTTTATAACTAACAATACAAAATTAACAAACTATAAGTAATACTATTGAATATTTAAAATAAATATTAAAAAATCAAAATATATTATGTTTGAAAAAATATTTTTTGGTTATTTGTGAAAAAATTATGACTAGACATTTTACCCGGATCCGAAGATTTGAACCGGTACCAATCCGAAAAACACTTATTTTACCGAATCTGATCGTATAATATTATAATTTTATAAAATTTTGTAAAAATAAAATAAATGGGCTAAATTGTAACTTTGATAAATAAAATGTATTATTAGTAAAATAAAAAAGAATATTAGAGAGAATATTCCTTTTTAGAGGAAAATATAGAGGAATACATTGGAGCAAAATCCACTTCTATTATAGAGTTCCTCTATTTTAGAGATAAAAATAGAGGAATACATTGAAGATGGTCTTAATGATCAGATTATATATATGTTTTTGTCTTATGTGGTTTTTTATATATATATTTTTAGTGCCAAATTTTTTTGAAGCTTCGAAGCAATAAAAGAGAATGTCTGATTTTCATTTTTGCACAGGGTTACTGAGTAAATATATTAACTCTCAACACATATATATTGGTAGCAAAATGGCGACAAAGATTTCAAAAAAAAAGAAAAGTTGCATCATGTTGGTTGTGTAGTTTATATGACTTGGTTGAACCTTGCTTAAATAATAGAATCTACGGAGATTAATATCTAGTAACCAACACTTTGAAAAACTTTGAAAACCTAGTTACAAAAAAGCCTTTGAGAAGCCCAAGTCTTATTTCTCTCCCAAAACTAGGTTACGCCGTTTTCGCTGTTTCGTTGTTGTGGAGGTTTCTCCAGTGGCCGACGGTCTCCGTCGGTGCCGTCAGAAGCCTCAAGTGATTTTTGCGCTTCAAGGTCAGCCGTGGTCGCCGTTTTGAGCTAGAAGTGTCGCGATCTTGCATCATCGGAAGCTCAGCAAGGGTTTCTTCATGGAGGAGCAGGAGGCGGAGACTCTTCAAGTTGACGGATAGCGTCAGTCGCCGGTCTTGTTTGCCGTTTGAGGACTGTGGCGGAGCAGATCCGGCGCAGCAGAACGAAGACGAGAAGTAGATCTGCGTCCCTCCTGCGCGGAAGTCACCGCGAAGATTGGTGGGTAGGAGCTGTGCGAAGAGGAGGGTTAGCGGAGGTCCCGAACCAACGCTCGTCTGAAGATTGACCAAGGACAACTGGTGCTAGCCCTTTTGTCCGGCGGCATCGACGGATTGTTTCTTCTCGTCCGGCGAGGTAAGTATCGCGACGGGCTGTGAGAGTTAGATCGACGAATCGAGGAAGCGAGATGTGAGGTCAACGAAGGACATCTGCTCCGGCGGGTGTTGCCGGTTCGGTCCGTGGCCGGCGACTCCGTACTCGCAACCGTCGTGTATCGGAGGCGGAGTCGTCCGGAGTGCCCCTAAAGAAATCGCCGTTAACTCACCGATTGCTTCTTCCGATTACGGTTCTCTCCGGTTTAGTTACTGTAATATTGCTTCTGGTTATTGAGTGGTTTGTAGCCCGGTTATTCCCGGTTTGGGACGTTATTTAAATATATATATATAATTAATTAAAAAAATATATATATATATATATCTAGTAACCAATACAACGTGACAGGATTTGACAAAAATCTTGAACCAATAAAATTACATGTATCTTGGACTTTCAAATACTTCACCGAGACAATGGAGAGGAATGAGCCAACGGGAAATTTTTTATTTTGGGTATGATCCAATCGGAAAACAGTTCAAGTTGTGGTGTGTACGTGGTTGCCTTGTGGCTCACAAAAGTATCAAGTTCTGGAAATATTTCATGGAGAAAGATCCAATGTTGCACAATTCATCATTATGATTCTCTACGAGAGAATGGGATATGCATTGATGGTGGTTTGTATTATACAGCAATGATCAATAGAAAAATCTAGCAGTACCTAAAACCACACATCGATACATAAAACTTGGAGATTCAGAAACTGGATTTGGACTTCATATGTTAACAAACATTTGACATGACGCATACAAAACATTCATGCTCTTGAATGCAACAGCTTATCTAGCAAAGGCGTTGTTCACAACTCACAAGTCAAAAGATTCACCAATCAACTACCAAAGACTCTAGTCATATCACATGTATATTCAGACAAGAACAATAAACACAAAAAACAACAAGAAATCGTCAACAATGCACCTCTCTAGGAGGAGGCTGTGAGAAGCTGAAATTAACTTTGGATTGAATAGACAGAATATAGCCAGAAGTTCGTTTTCTGCCAGAGACTGAACCTGAGAATATAACCTGATTGTGACCAAGGTTCGTCTGTGATTCCTGAGGATCCTTCTGTGTGAGCTAGCCATAATGGGCCGCACTGTTAGTATATTGCCCGAAGAAAGCCCAACTCATGAAACCTAGCTTGAAGGATAAGATATAAATGGTACGACTCACAAGAGCCGCATTTGTTCAAAACCTAGGGTTTCTCCACCATGAACAAACAATCTTACTTTGATATTATTCCCTTTGATCTGTTCATCAACATCTTGTCGAGATTGCCGGTGAAGTCTAAAGCTCAGTGTCGTTGCGTATCGAAGCTCTGGTCGTCCATAATCCGCTTTCCAAATTACAACCAGTTGTTCCCGATCAAGTCTCCGGCTGCAGCAAGGCTCCTTTTTTTCGTCATGACTGGGTCAAAGTTGTTCTTCTACTCTTCACCTCAACCTGAAAATCTGGATAAGGATTCGTCCCTTGTACCCACACATCATCACACCTATCTCTGCCAAGATTTCTTTAATTTATGTCGCCCTGTTCGTGGACTGGTCTGTAGTCTTCATAGGGAAAAGAAGCATTCATGGGCTGTGATCACTAATCCCATAACAGGAGAGTATGTAACCACACCCAAAGTGACAGGAGTATCGGCCTATTCTTTTGGGTATGATCCAATCGACAAACAGTTCAAGGTTTTGCGTATTACATTGTTATATCGCAACCCAGACGACAACTTGTACGCTGAGTATCATGTTTTGACATTAGGGACAGGACATAGAAATATCTTATGGAGGAAGATCCAATGTTACGCATTTCACTACCCTCTATACGATAACGATAATGGGATATGCATCAATGGTGTTTTGTACTATCCAGCAATGATAGCTAATAAAAAACGTACCATGGTTTGTTTTGATGTTAGGTCTGAGAACTTCAGTTTTATTAATGTTGATCAAGAGTTGGCAAGAATTATCTCGAAACGTCTGATAAACTACAAAGGTCAAGGTCAATTAGGGGTTTATGGTGAATTAGGTGGAGGATCGGACTCTCCTCCTTTTGTGTTGTGGGTTTTAGAAGATGCCGAGAAACATATATGGTCAAAGCATATCTACAACGTGCCCCGTTCAATACGGGGGGATGGTGGAATGGCTGGAATAACTGGAGAAATTGTGTTGTATCCATTCTATAGAAATATGTACCCAAACTATACACAAGGTCCTCTCTTCATCTCTTACTATAATCTCGAGAAGGAGATTATAACAAAAGTAAGACTTGAATTAGTTCCAGAAGTTGAAGAGTCCAACCGCTGTGGAGTTTACACATATCCAAATTATGAAGAGGATGTGAAGCTCATGTAAGTGTTTACTTCTTTCCAAACAGAACTTAATGATCAGATTGATTGGGAGTATGGTATGGTTTTCTCATTTTCAAACTTTGTAACTTATTATGCAAGTGTTTAGTTCTTCCAAACAGAACTAATCACATGGTCTTTGTCTTTGTATTTTTATGTTTTTCTGAGGTTTCTTTGAAGTTACTATTTCCCTTATTTGTTTATTTATGATTCTAATATTGATTTTTGAAATCTGTAAAATTGTTTTTGTATATATGGAAAAGCTATGGAGAATTGGTTACTAACCTGAAACTCTAACACTACAAGAAAACATGCGATTACCGAAGGCCATAATCGTCGGTAATCCGTTGGAAACACCGTTTACCGACGGAATTTCGACGGAACAAGTCTGTCGGTTCTATTTTGTCGGAAAATTGTATCCGTCGGAAATTCGTCAGTTATTTCCGACGGATTTCCGACAAACTATTTTCCGACGGTTTATCGACGGACAATAAACCGACGGCTATTTACCGACGGTTAACCGACGGTTATTTACCGACGGTAAACCGACAGCTAGTTACCGACGGTTTACCGACGGTTCTTAAAATTATTATTTTTTAAATTTTTTATTATTATATATATTAAAGTATTAAAAATTTATTAATATATATATGTATATTAAAATTTAATATTTTATATACAAAATATTTTATAAATTTTTATTAAATTTATTAAAAGTATTTATTTCAACTACATAACATTGGGATTCCCATCGGTTCCCAATCCCGTTCCCGTTCCCGTCCCCTGTACCGAACCCGTCCCCGTCCTCGTCCCTGTCCCCATTCCCGAAGCTCCTGTTCCCACTCTCGGTTCCATCACTTGAGTTGTTCCGCCCGATCCTCCTCTTGGAGTAGGTCCGCCAAACCGGATGAAGTACATGATTCGATCTTGCATCTCCGTCATCTTTCTTTCATTTTCCGTCCTTTTCTCTTGCAACCGAGTCGACGGTACAGATCGGGACGGTCTACGTTGAGTCGATCGAGCTCGCCGTGGAGGTGCCGACCGTGCTTGAGGAGGCTGAGACGGCTCACCCGGAAGAGGTCCACGGTCCTGGCCGGTACCGGACAAGAAAGCTTCGAACTCTCCGTAGTCATTCCTACATCACGTGAAAAACACTTAGAGTCAAGCAAAACCGTTATAAAAACATTTATATAAATCATAATTTTATATAAACTTTTATTACAATATTAATAATTTCAAAAAAACAGTTTTATAAATCTGAAAAAATATAAACTCGTTTTCATTTATATATAAAAAACTTTTTAATATGTTAAGTTTTTTATAAAGAGAAAATTATCTAATTTTTTCAAAAAAATACTAAAATTGTTTTTTAATCTAAAAAATCATAAATTCGTTTTATAAATAAAAAATATCTAATGTTTTTATAAAATAGTTAAAAACGTTTTATAATCTAAAAAATTATAAAATTGTTTTTATAAATAAAAAATATCTAATGTTTTATTAAATTACTTTAAAACGTTTTTATAATCTAAAAAATTATATAATCGTTTTTATAAAGAAAAAATATCTAATGTTATATTAAATTACTAAAAAACGTTTTTATAATCTAAAAAATTGTAAAATCGTTTTTATAAATTAAAAAAAAATTAAAAATGTTTTTACAAATACTAAAAACATTTTCATAATCCATAAAATTTTTAAAAACCTCTTAAACATTACAAAATAAAGAAATAAAACTTATACAAACCAAAAAAAATGTTGGGAAATTTGGCAAATTGGGTCAAAAAATAAAGAATATTGTCCTAATAGGACTTTGTACACTCATACTTGTCCTCTTAGTATTTTACTTTTTCTAAATACGGTTTTAACCCTTTCTTTTTTAAATACGTTTCATAAAAAAAAATTTATTAAAAATTAAAGCAGTTAAGAACCCTAATCCTCTTCTCTTCGTCAATTTTAAGCTCACACTCCCGAAACTTTTTCTCTCCGGCGATAGTCCGTAATTCCGGCGGCCTCCGACTAGTTAGCACCCGACTTCGGCGGACTCCGACTTGATAGCATCCGACTTCGGCGTCGGAACCGCATTCTGCCTCTGAAGTTCTCTTTCCTCTCCGCTATCGGATTCTCACTTCAGCTGATCAGCTATCCCTTTCTCGCAAAATGTCATCGATTGGAACTCTTCCAGCTTCGTAAGAGCTTGTCTTGCTGTGGAACAGAAAACCCGAACTGCTATCATTAGATTTGGCACAAGGGGAAGGTAAAATTTCTCTCTTTTTCTTCTCGTATCTTCACCCATCGATTTGGCACTAGGGGCTACGGTTGAATTTCTTACTAGTCAACTAGCGTTCTAGTTTGTTTGAATCTTTAAAGATCTTCTCTCTTCTCTAATTTCAGGTTTGAATCTTCCTCCTCTGTAAAGCTGTACAAGATCTTCTCTCTTCTCTAATTTCAGGTTTGAATCTCTCTTTTTCTTAGCCTACCAAGTTGGCACAAGGGGCTTGGTTTGGATTTGTCTCTCATGGACGATGAAAACATTAAAGCAGCCAGGTTTAAGATTGCCATCGATTTATGGAAAGCGGCCAATGATCCTGTCTTTATTGAGAGAATGTCTAAATGCGAGCCTCCTAAAGCTAGAATTTCAGAGGTAGTAGAGATCAAATGAGAATAGTCATCTTGTATTAGAGTTTAGTCTAATGTCATTTTTTCAAAGTCATTTAGATATATTTATCAGTGTTTTCAGTTTTTAAGCATTAACAGTGTTACAAGGATCATCTAAGTTCGTTTGTTATATAATCAAATTCTTGTCTTCTTCACATATTTTATTATATCAATGGCTTTTAATGAGTGGACAAAGGAAAAGAAAAGATGGGTCACTCTGCTAGTGTTTTAAATAATCCAAGCAAACGACTAGACACTTCAATTATGAGACAACTGAGTCAGAGAAAGAGAGATTACAGAGACAATAAAAAATCATATAAATAATGATGCAGAGCTGAAATCAAGAATTCGTGTGGTAGCGGAAGTCAAGAACTCGTGTGGTTGCTGGACTCAAACTGACTGCAGTGGTAGTAACGATCATAGCCATCAGTTATTTATATTCTCTCGAACTGAGATGAAAGGACGAAACCACAAAACATGAAAGCTTTCTCTCTGTTTTTTACTTCTCTGGTCATCGTTTTGGCAGCAAGCCACATCAAGCAATCTCCCTCCTTTTTGTTCATCAATATTGAATCTCCATCCTTTTCTAGAACACGAAATCAAAACACCGCAAGTTACATAGATATGGAGCATTGTGATCGATCCAAAAAGAGTTAAACTAATTAACAATGGGATTTTAAGAGGATGAGCTGAAAAATACATAAATTTTCGAAAAAATCAAGCAAGTTTCAAAAATATCATGATCAACATATTCAAATATATCCCAAGATTTTCTCAGATTTTTTGTAACAATCTTGGCAGAATGTACATTCCACCACCGGTAGATCAGAGTGAAAGATGTAGATTGTATATTCTGCAGACGGTAGAATGTAGAAGAAGTAGTGAAAACATATTCTACCAAATGTCTTGGTTAGCAGAAGTAAGAGTAAACCGTAGACTACGTTTTCTACGGATGGTAGATCAGAGTGAAACTGGAAGATTACATATTCTACCAAATGCGACGATTAGCAGAAGGAAGAGTAAACCGTAGACTCTGTTTTCTACGGATGGTAGATCACAGTGAAATTGGAAGATTACATATTCCACCATAGGTAGATAACATAAGAATGGTAGAATAGTGTAGAATGTGTGTTCTGCACTTCGTGGATCAGTTATTGTTTTTTTAAACGAGTTTTCACCAAAAAAAAAATTAACATTTTAAGTTTTTATTGGTGTGTATATACTTTATCTTATTTTTTAAATATTTTGTTGTTTTATAAATATTATATTTTGATATTTATCAAATATATAAGGGTAATAATGTCAAAATTGAGTAAAAGATGAAAAAGTACTAAAGGGACAATATTCTTTATTTTTTGACCCAATTTGCCAAATTTCCCAAAAATGTTAGATAAATAAAAATTACATTCCTAAACAAACTAACATCAATCTAACAACCTAAAAAGGATGTTAAGCTCCTAGAATCAACACTCAAACAACATGCATCCTAGATCCTAAATTCCAAACACCTAAAATCTCATTATTCTCCAAAATTAATCGGTTCAAATCAAAGCTTACATGATTTTGATGTGGTTGGCGGTTGGTTTCGGAGAGATCTCGCCGGTTGATTTTTATGTAACTTGCAGTGTTTTGATTTCGTGTGCTAGAAAAGGGTGGAGATTCAATATTGATGAACAAAAAGGAGGGAGATTGCTTGATGTGGCTTGCTGCCAAAAAGATGACCAGAGAAGTAAAAAACAGAGAGAAAGCTTTCATGTTTTGTTGTTTCGTCCTTTCATCTGAGTTCGAAAGAATATAAATAACTGATGGCTATGATCGTTACTACCACTTGAGTCAGTTTGAGTCCAGCAACCACACGAGTTCTTGACTTCAGCTACCACACGAATTCTTGATTTCAGCTCTGCATCATTATTTATATGATTTTTTATTGTCTCTGTAATCTCTCTTTCTCTGACTCACTTGTCTCATAATTGAAGTGTCTATTCGTTTGCTTGGATTATTTAAAACAGTAGCAGAGTGACCCATCTTTTCTTTTCCTTTGTCCACTCATTAAAAGCCATTGATATAATAAGATATGTGAAGAAGACAAGAATTTGATTATATAACAAACGAACTTAGATGATCCTTGTAACACTGTTAATGCTTAAAAACTGAAAACACTGATAAATATATCTAAATGACTTTGAAAAAACGATATTAGACTAAACTCTAATACAAGATGACTATTCTCATTTGATCTCTACTACCTCTGAAATTCTAGCTTTAGGAGGCTCGTATTTAGACATTCTCTCAATAAAGACAGGATCATTGGCCGCTTTCCATAAATCGATGGCAATCTTAAACCTGGCTGCTTTAATGTTTTCATCGTCCATGAGAGACAAATCCAAACCAAGCCCCTTGTGCCAACTTGGTAGGCTAAGAAAAAGAAAGATTCAAACCTGAAATTAGAGAAGAGAGAAGATCTTGTACAGCTTTACAGAGGAGGAAGATTCAAACCTGAAATTAGAGAAGAGAGAAGATCTTTAAAGATTCAAACAAACTAGAACGCTAGTTGACTAGTAAAAAATTCAACCATAGCCCCTAGTGCCAAATCGATGGGTGAAGATACGAGAAGAAAAAGAGAGAAATTTTACCTTCCCCTTGTGCCAAATCTAATGATAGCAGTTCGGGTTTTCTGTTCCACAGCAAGACAAGCTCTTACGAAGCTGGAAGAGTTCCAATCGATGACATTTAGCGAGAAAGGGAGAGCTGATCAGCTGAAGTGAGAATCCGATAGCGGAGAGGAAAGAGAACTTCAGAGGCAGAATGCGGTTCCGACGCCGAAGTCGGATGCTATCAAGTCGGAGTCCGCCGAAGTCGGGTGCTAACTAGTCGGAGGCCGCCGGAATTACGGACTGTCGCCGGAGAGAAAAAGTTTCGAGAGTGTGAGCTTAAAATTGACGAAGAGAAGAGGATTAGGGTTCTTAACTGCTTTAATTTTTAATAATTTTTTTTATGAAACGTATTTAAAAAAGAAAGGGTTAAAACCGTATTTAGAAAAAGTAAAATACTAAGAGGACAAGTATGAATGTACAAAGTCCTATTAGGACAACATTCTTTATTTTTGACCCAATTTGCCAAATTTACCTTAAATAAATGCTATGCGTAAAAATAGTATAAAATGTCTCAAGGTTTAAACAATATCATTTGCAAAATTACTTCCAATGTAAAATTTTATTTTTTACTCTAATGACTTAGAAATGCAATAATTTTTTGCTTTAATACTATTTTATTTTTTTTTATTTTAAAATATAACAACAAAATAGAATAATATTATTTTTATTTTAAATATATATAATTTTATTTGTATTCTATTTTGTAATTGAAAATAGAATAGAGTTCAAGCAAATTTTACTGCAAAAAAAAATGCAGTGGGCTAGAGGTGATATAACAATCCATTATCAAAATTTTCCACTTTAGTTTGACCACTACTCATAAAGTAGATTAATATTTACATAGTTACAGTCTCGAATAAAATGTGAAAAATATATGTATTCACAGAAAAATGTTGTGAAAGTGTTTTGAAAATATTATTTGATTAATTGAAAAAACAGAAAAAACTGCAAAATATAATTGGTTATACATTTTCAATAAAATTAAAATATTTAAAAATATGTAAACACCTTATCTCATAAAACAAAAAAAAAATCTTTAAACTCCTTATAATTTGGCCAAACATAACAGAAGTAAAAAAAAACTATGGGCTTTGAGGTTAAGCGTTGTTTTCAACGTGTTGCATAGAGGAGGAGGTAGTGCTGGGAATTTTGATTCAAAGCCTCTGGGTTTTGCCCCGCTAGATCCGTCGTGGAACGGGTGCAGCTCGATTTTTTTTTTTTAGTTTTGCGGAACAGATGTGGGTTGGAAATTTTTTTGGCGGGACGGTTGCGGGTCGGAAAATTTTACAATGCGGGTTCGTAGGTACCCGCAAATTTTATTTTTTTAATTTTAAATTTAATATTTTATTAATATTTATGAATTTTAGTGTTTAAATTTAAAAATAAAATAAAATATATAAAATTTATTGAAAATTCTTAGTTTTTAAATACAAATTATAAATTTACGTTTTTAATATTAAAATTTTATTAATAAATTTTGTTTTTATTTTAAAAATATATATAATTAAAAAATAATTAATATTTTTAATATTTGCGAGTTATCCACGGGTACCCGCAAAATTAAGTGGCGGGTAACCCGCAAAATTAAGTGGGGCGGGTGCGGGTGAAGGATTTGAGTCTGCGGATTTGGCGGATCGGATTTTAGCGGATCAAAATTTTACTTAACCCGCCGCGGGTCGGATTCGCGGGCCACGGATTGACCCGATTCTCAGCACTAGGAGGAGGAGAAGAAGTTTAACGTGTTGGCTCATAGGTGGTTTAAGTTTGATGGACCAAAAGACCTAAATACATAAATAAAAAATATACATAGATAATAATAGGCCTACACGTAAAAATCCGACTAAAAGAAATGTGACAGATTGCCACGACCTAATCAATAGACTTGATGTGTCGCCCGCAGGATGTCTCTGTCATGCACCACCGCTGATCGGGAAGGGAAACGTCGCAGGTGACCACAACTCGAATTGCAATATACCAGTTATCCATCTGGTGATCATGGACTTCGTAAAGATGTCCACCGAGAACAATCGCTGAGAAAAAGAAAACTCTGCTTAAAACCACCACTGTGCAACACCATCTTCGTGGAAGCTCCGCCGCACGAATTTATTTGATTGGCTTGGACTTTGTCTATCTAACTCCATCTTCGAAAGCAGATGGAAGCCGCAGAGATATTAATATATCGGTAAAAAGAGAGCATGAAAGAAGTTGAAGATTATCAGTGTCGCCGGAAGAAAACATAACAGAGAAAAATCGGAATTGTTTCCAAAAGGAATCAGTGTAGAAACACCGAAGATCCGATGGTCAAAGCCAGACAACCAGAAAACACAACAAAAGAACACGAATCGCTTCTATCAATAGAGATAAAAGCAAAAAACGAAGCAATTCGACGGGAAAGTATAGACAAACGATAAAGAAAGAGTTTCTTTCTGAAAGATAGAAGAGAGAGAAACTCTTGGAATTGTCCAAACAACCGCCTCTATACACTTTTGATCTAACGTAACCACCTCTTCACTATTCGTTTATTTTGAAAAAAATCATCCCTCCATTTACACATTTTCATGAAACGCTTCTTTTTGCAGTTAACCAAAAACTATAAATAGATATATTGTCGTATATCTACTAAACTTTTGTTTTGTTTTCCGTCGAAACGTGATTCAATTTGTTTTGTGGACAAAAAATGTCAAAAAATGTGATGAAATTGATGTATTCACCAAACTTTTGTTTTGTTTTTTTTTTCTGCCGAATGTCAAATACAAAACAGGACTTGGTATTTTTGACCTGAGACCGTAAGACAGTATATTGTCGTATATCTACTAGACGGCGATGCCTTTAATCACAAGACTCAGGCAGGACCGCTGACTATATAGGTAAACGATTCCCACAATCACGGAAGCACAGCCTGACCGTGAATGCTGACCTGGCACGAAATTGTAAACCTGGCCACAAAATCAGACACGTGGCTTAATTAGCTCCGTCCTGTCAAGGCCACGTGGTACTTGTTTTTTTGCAGTGATCGTTCTTCTTCGAGGGTTCATCGGTGTCCTTATCCACCTAGAAGCTGAATAAACGTAACTGAAATTTCCATATTGTCATTACCTAATCTCTTCGATTGGAATCGTTTTCTGAATCATTTTCCGATTTTGTGTTTAAAATTGTATATTAAACTAGATTGATTTGTTCTTCCTTTGTGTATAATACCAAAACAGTTTTTTACCTCTTTTATAGAACTCTTTAGTCTTTACCTCAATTGGGTCTCTTGAATTTCTCGGTTTCTCGAACAATTGGGAAAAAATTTCGTTTCCCGGAAATTTGAACAGTTGGGTTTCGTTTCTGTGAAGTCAATTTTGAATTTTGAAATTCGTTTTTCCTTAGGGTTTCCATTTTAATTTCTGAAAAGCTGAAACTTGCGAATCGAATCAAAAACGAAAGAGCTTCCATGGTGGTAGCAACGACCATAGCTCTTTACTCCAGCCCACCGAGCACTGTATGCTCCACACCTCACCAGATCAACAACGCTCATGTCTCCTGCGATCTCGATCTGAATCCCAGATCCTCATCGCCATCTTCTTCCACGGCGTCTCCGACAATCGGAGGTCTCTCTTTGCTTTTCTCAACCGCATCTGTCAAATCATCGTCTTCCTCCTCATCTCAACCAACCGTAGGAGAGGAATTAGCTTCCATACGCCATGATCGAAGCGACGATCGGACCTTAAGCGGTTCCTTCTCTTATTCTCCGAGTAAATTCATCGGCTCTTCATACCTGAAACGAGACCACCAAAGCCCTGTCTCGGTGCTTCACGGTTCAATTTCATCTAGCAACAGCCCTCCGATGAGAATTTATCGAGATAGAAACTCGGATGTCAGCTTCACTGGCGGTGGATCTCTCCGTGTAGGATCTAGCAGATTGTTCAATGGCTTCGTCAGGAAAGTTGTCGGCTCGTGTGTTGATTACGACACAGACTCTGTTCTCGTCGATGAGCAGCTACCATTCACCATGGACGATGGTTTCCAAGAAGAAAGAAGACAACCATATGCTAGAGATTTGCTTAGACGTGCTCAGCTGAAACACAAAATCTTCGAAGATGAATCTGTCATCAAAGCATTTTACGAAGCAGAAAAAGCTCATAGAGGACAGGTATAAAGAAGAAGAAGAAATAAATTTCTCTACAAAATTATGGTTTTCATTACTAATTGATTGCTTTTTTGAATCAGATGAGAGCAAATGGTGATCCTTACCTGCAACATTGTGTTGAGACTGCAATCTTGTTGGCTAATATTGGAGCTAACTCGACCGTTGTGATAGCTGGGATTCTACATGATACTTTAGACGATTCATTCATGAGCTATGATTATATTCTCAGAACTTTTGGAGCAGGAGTTGCTGATCTTGTGCAAGGGGTAAGTTAAGAAACAGCCATGAATTGTGTTTTACTAAAAGCTTCTTGTTAATGGTTGAATACTCTAACTAGGGTTTTGTTTTGTTATTGCGTTAGGTTTCTAAGCTTAGTCAATTAAGTAAACTTGCGCGGGAAAACAATACGGCGTGTAAAACCGTTGAAGCAGATCGTTTGCACACTATGTTCCTTGCAATGGCAGACACAAGAGCTGTTCTTATAAAGTTAGCTGATCGGTTACATAACATGATGACACTCTACGCTTTGCCTCCAGTTAAGCAGCAAAGGTTTGCTAAAGAGACTCTGGAGATATTTGCACCTTTGGCTAATCGATTGGGAATCTCTAGCTGGAAAGTTGAGCTTGAAAATCTGTGTTTCAAGCATCTTCATCCTGACCAGTACTATGAGATGGCAGCTATGCTCGAGGATTCATTCGATGAAGCTATGATTACTTCCGCGATAGAGAAAATGGAGCAAGAGCTTAAGAAAGAAGGCGTTTCTTACCATGTTCTCTCTGGACGCCACAAGAGCTTGTATAGTATCTACTGCAAGATGTTGAAGTAAGTTCTCGTTTCCCCTTTTGTTCAAATGTGCTTGTCGGTTAATCGGTTTCACTGTCGGAATACTGATCCTGTTGACTCTTCATTTACGCCAGGAAAAAGCTAACAGTGGATGAAATTCATGACATTCATGGGTTACGTTTAATTGTTGACAATGAGAAAGATTGTTACAAGGCCTTAGGAGTAGTTCACAAGCTATGGTCTGAAGTTCCTGGAAAGCTGAAAGATTACATCGTTCATCCCAAGTTCAACGGGTAGGTTCTACAAACCTGTCATAACAGCTTCAAAATGATGCAGGCTCCTCTCTTACTGTTTTCTGACTTTGGTGTCTGGAAATTATAGGTACCAGTCTTTGCATACCGTAGTGATGGGTGATGGAACCAATCCGCTCGAAGTTCAAATACGGACGAAAGAGATGCATTTGCAAGCTGAATTTGGGTTTGCAGCGCACTGGAGATACAAGGAAGGTGATTGCAAACACTCATCATTTGTGCTTCAGATGGTTGAATGGGCAAGATGGGTTGTCACCTGGCATTGCGAAACCATGAGCAAAGACAGATCTTCCATCTGCTCTTCTGAGCCCTTGTGCAGTTTCCCGTCTCACGCTGAAGACTGCCCGTTTTCTTACAAGCCTAATGGTAACCAAGAAGGACCAGTCTATGTCATTGTAATCGAAAACGAGAAGGTTAGTTAGTTGCTTATAAATATCCTTTCAACTTGGAGTTATAATTTGCTAAAACCCCGGAAATGCAGATGACTGTGCAAGAGTTTCCCGAGAGTTCCACAGTCTCGGACCTGTTAAGCAGAGCAGGACCAGGGAGCTCGAGATGGTCAATGTATAGCATCCCGGCAAAGGAAGAGCTAAGGCCGAGGCTAAACCAGACACCTGTAAGTGATCTGAAATGCAAGCTGCAGATGGGAGATGTGGTGGATCTGACTCCAGCCATACCTGATAAGTCTCTGACTGAATACAGAGAGGAGATTCAGCGGATGTATGATCGAGGGCTTGCCTTTTCACGCCCTCACCCGGCAGCTGCTGGCACAGTGGTTGGCTGGGGAAGCTAACTGATTCTTCTGTTTCTTAGTGAAAAACAGGTTCCTTGCTCATGTATATAAGTTGTAATATAATGTAATGCTTCAGATAGATTTCTTGTACCTTTGATGTTGTTGATTCCAAGAAAACAGTGTATATAATATGCATATATAGGTCATTAATAATTGATTCTATTACATGTTGATACATAACATTAAAGTTTGTTGTGGTCTCTCTCTCTCCTTATTTGGGTCGTCTAGAGAGAGGGAAAGAGACCCTTTGAGGAGTTTGGCTGGGAAGCTCTGATGTTTGTTGTTGCTGTGCAGGATCTGTCATTTCTTCATCGTCCTCTGTTTCTTCAGGTTCTGTTGAAGCTGACTTTTTCGGAATAACGAGCTGGTAGTTTGGACTAAGCAACGTGTCCTGTTCAGGCGGGAGCGGAACACCGGGTCCTGCTATCGATTTTGGCAAAGGGATCTTGTTCCTGGTCGCAGCAAGCTCTAGCAGTACCTAAAACCAAACATGGAAACATGTCGAATCATTCACCAATCAACTACGACAGACTAGTCATTTCACATCTATTTTCCGACGACAATATCAATAACAAGAACCAGTAGGAATCGTCAACAATGCACCTCTCTTGGAGGTGGCTGTGAGAAGCTGAAATTAACTTTGGATTGAATAGCGAGCTTCACATCGTCACAGTCAATGGTGGATTTGCTAGCATGCTCTGAGTAAACCTGAGCATCGGTCAACACTTCAACCACATATCGGTACCATATTTCCAGGAACTGGTGCATCACACGAGGCTCATAATCCTCCACACCCATCGACTTAAGCAGAGATTGCACAATCTTAGCATCTCTAGGCAGATCTTCTTCACTGTCTCCAGCCATGTTATGTTTTTCAATTTTCACTAAGCAGAGAAACAAAAACCATAAAATTCAGCCAATTTGGCTAACATAGTCAATTCAGACAAACAAGTAAGAACCTTTCTTACACAGATTTGAGATAATTCCAAAAACAAAAACATATTGAACAGTTACAAAATAAACTAATCAAGAAAACATTTGAAAGCTACTATGTCAAACAGACGAAGATTAGAGCTTTGCGGATCCGAGAAAACGAAAACGGAGAAAAGCAACAAGAGATTTAACCATAATGAGGGAAATTGATACCTAACACGACACAATTCGGTGGAGAACGGCAGATGCACGACGGAGATCGATGAACGGCGGCGAATAAATTGCTCTCTCCTAAGTGGATCTAATTTTTTGTATAGTTTGTAAATCTGCTCTAATGTTGAGGGTAAAACTGGAATTTAGTTAGAACGCTACGCTATCTATTGCGTTTAGCGGTTAAAAACGGTGGGCCTTAGTTCAAAAACACGATGGGCCTTGGGTAATTGGTCTCTTATTATATTCGTCTTTAGGCCCACTAAAGACCCAAATTAGAATGACCGCCATATGGTGTTTCTTAAATGCCGATATTAGCCTCGTCACTTTGGTGTCCTCCTGAATTGCCCGTGTTCTGACACGAAATTACCGTTATGTCCTCGCCGGATCGTGCCGCCGTCCTCCCCCTTTTGATCGACATCGCTTTATCCTTTGATGGAGCTATTCTCGGAGTAACCCTAGCTATAGGCGCCGTTCGTGCTGCTTTCAAGTATGCATCAACCTCCGCTGCGTTGAATAAGATCAAAGACGCCCCCGAAGTCTCCGTTTCCGACCTCCGATCACTGATTCCGTCGTCTGATGACCAATCTGGAACTAGAGATGACGGGAATAGCAGCCATGGTCAGCGTATCTTCGTGGTCCGCGGAATAGTCAAACCTAAAGTTTCAGGTGATGGGAGTCAAAAGAACAACTTGCTAACCTCTCCGGAGACTGGAGATAAAGCCCTTATTATTCATAGAACTCAAACTGTACGTATCCATACAATTTCATACCTAATTTTGTATTATGTTGCTCTAAAAATGCTCTCTTTGTTGCTGCTAAGCATTCTAATGTCGTCTTCTACAATTTGATATCTTGATTACAGTATATGTATAGTGGATGGAAGACTTTGTTTCAGTTGTCAAATGGTCACCGGTTTCTTTTGGAAAGATCTATGCCCAAACAAGGAGCTGATTTTATGAGAATGGTACAATTCTGACTCCACTCTTGTCAGCTTTTGGCTCTCTCTATCCATGATCAAACTAGTTTTGATATAGCCTTCGCTGTGTGCAGGTCCCGTTTGTTATTGTGGACAGAAATCAACGGTCGCAGTCTAGTTTTCTCGTTGTTAACATGGATGGTGCAAGGCAGCCTCTCCCGCTAACCACTGTGTATAATCGTTTGCAGCCTATTAATTCATCTCCCTTTGCGTTTCTGCAGGCCTTGTTCTTCCCTGAGTATCCCGTGAGTATATGTTTTCTGTTCTGTGAGGACCGATGGTTACTTGTTCTTGGCCATTTCCTTACTAACTTTGGGACTCTTTCTTCTTCCAAGGTTGGTCTGCTTGATGTAGAGAAGATATTACCACCTGGGAGAGATTTAACAGCTGTTGGCATTTGTAGTTTTAACAATGGAGTTCCTGAAATCAAATCGTGCCAAGATCTTCCCTATTTCTTGTGAGATTTTCTTTAGATATCCTTTTTTCTTGTTATTGTCGAGCTTATTGTATCTGCCTGAATTCAATCTCAGGTTACTTCTCCCTCTTTTTCTGATCATTTGACAATTTATTTAGTCTAATGTTGCAACAGGCTCTCTTGCTGTTCATCTATAAATCTTTTTGAATAATCTTTGCAGATCAGAGATGACTAAGGACAAGATGATAACGGACCTTATGGAGACCACCAGCGTAATATTCTGGGGCGGTGTTATCATGGGGTGTTTTTCTGTTGGCATCCTTGGCTTTGCTGCTGTCAGGTACTCACTCGTGATAAACAAATTGTTTAGACCATGTTTGGATTCTAAATCTGTTTACTCTCTTAAACTTCAGGGCCTGGAATAGATGGAAAGCACGGCACCATCAAAGACAACAGCTACACAGACCAGAAGAACGGAGACCAGAGGAACCCGTGGTTGCTGATGAGACAGAAGATACAGATGAGATTCCAGATGGAGAACTGTGTGTAATCTGTGTGACACGAAGGAGAATTCCTGCATTCATTCCCTGTGGACATGTAGTATGTTGCAGACAGTGTGCCTCAACCGTGGAACGAGAGTCGAACCCTAAGTGTCCTGTTTGTCTCCAGAGCATTAGAGGATCTATGCGCATATATTACTCTTGATTAGTGTTAAATCTTGTCTCATGTGTTGTATTTGATAGTGTATCTGTAATGCTATTTGTAAACTCAATAAACTTCAATATAGAGTGATGAAAACAAAGAGTTTATAAAAGCAGAAACTTTGTAAAGAAGCAATAGCCAAGGATGACTTCCCGTCCCGCCGGAGCAAGATTCTTCTCAGATGGCTCAAGTCCCTGACATGAGAGCTGAGACATGGTGTGTTGACGGATACCCTGAGAATCTGAACTTGTTGTTACGGTTTGAATTGGAGCTTGGTGTGATCGAGCTACCATTTGCCAATTGTGAAGAACAGAGTGAGTTTGATGATTCTTGAAGCTTCTTTGTATTGAGGAAACGCCCACCGGAGCCTCTAGCTCTCTTTAAAGCATGAAGATGGCGAGACTCATGAAGGTACGGCTGCAAACAAAAATCTTGATAAGATCTTTAAGCAAATGAGAAAGTGAAAAGGATTCATCATACTTTACGGCATTTGATGAGTTTGTTCTGAGCTTCAAGCTTAGCACGATGCTTCCTGCGACGAAGAATGGCATGGTACTGTTTTGCATTGACGAATATTGGTTCATTCTCTTGAATGTTATGAGGCAATGGCACTCTTGAAGAAACCAAACCCATCATTTCTAAATGCGGCAGCACCTGCAAAATAACATTTCCCAATATAACCAACCAATGCCACTTAGATTTAAAATTTGTAGGCTTTACCGTAGGTTGCGATGCATATTCAGGAGCCAAGAAACCATTAAAATGTGATGTTTGAAGAGACCAAGATGCTGGACCAGGAGGAGGAAAGACAGAATCTTGAGACACCATGGACGAGGTGGTTGTTGACTTAGTATAACTTTCAATAGCCTTTGTCGGGTTTTCGATGTAACCTGAGAGATTGGTATTAACTCCATAACGATTAGGTTCTCCAAAGCTAGCAACTTCACCACCGCCTGATTCTCCAGTAGATTGCGTTGAGGAAGAATCTTGATCTTGAAACTGCAAACTCATCGAGGGGAATTGTGTAGTAGACATCATGATCGTGTTCTTTTTCAAGCTGAAAGATTCAGATTCTTTCCTTTGGAACACTTGCATTGTCTTGTTAATAAGCTAATGTTCAAACAAAGCAAAAGGCCAGTCAAGAATCATTTACAAATCTAAGAGATGAATAAAACTATCCTAAAATCCAGATTCCCTGTTCAAGTTTGCTGGAAAGATTCAAACTTTTTGAAAAACCCAGTTTTGATTCACTAAACCTTACATAACATGCAAACCAATATATATACAAAAATCTTTTCAAATAGAAACTATATTGACATATTATTAACTCAAATTTCTGGGTATGAAATCAAATCTCTCTTAAACTTACTGATCCAAGCAAACAGAGGGCATAGAGAAAGCAAACAGATTTTCTCGCTCATCACTAAAAAAATTGTTATTTTTCACAAAGTTCGATCATCAGAATCACAAGTAAAAATAGAGCAACTAAATCATTAACACACTACCAAAGAAGAGAGAGAGAGAGAGAGAGAAAGAGAGGTAAGGAAAAAGAGAGACCTTTGGTGTTTGGATTTGGTAGAAGATGGAAAGAAATACAAGTTAAGATGATGATGACGATTGATGATGATGATGATGATGCATGTGTCTCCTTCCTCAAAACATGGCTGTTTCTTCTCTCTCTCTCTCTTCCTCTGTCTCTGCAAGTAAGTGTATTATTGGCTATGGCTTAAAAGACTAAACCTGACTCTTTTCAACTTTTTTTGTGTCTCCTTGTTTTTATCTCTTCACAAATAACCATTTTATACACACAAAAACTTAGCTAAAGATTAATTTGTCGTCTCCATTTCAATTATTTTTGAAAAGTTAACAACTTTTTGCATGGTCAATTTGTTTATCTCTTTATTTATTTATTTTATCGATGACAATTAATGTAGATAATTTAAATGTGTCAAGCAACTTTTTATTGTTCATTGAACTCTGAAAAATATATATAACTTCTCTATATAAATTTTATACTCCTTCCGTTTTTTAATAGTTGTCGTTTTAGGTTTGGACACACATATTAAAAAAATATTTAATTTTTTTATATTTTCTAAACAAAAACATCATTAATTGTCTACCTAAACACAATTCAACCAATGATAAAATTACTTTCAGAATAGAAATAGTCACAAAACATAAAAATATAATAAATTTTACATTGGAAATTGAAAACGTCAACTAATTTGAAACAAAAATAAATCTCTAAAATGACAATTATTAAGAAACGGATGGAGTATATAATTAGACATTTTTCTTTCCATTTACACTATTCACATTAGCAAAAAACAAACAAACACAAAACTAATATTAATAACTTCAATAATTCACATCATTTATATTATTATTCTGTTAAAATCACTGAATTCATACAAAAATTTAATGCTATAAAACAAAATAAACAACATAAAAAATATTTTATAATTTTTTTATAAATTAACATTAAATAATTATTATTTTAAAGAAAATTGATAAAATTTGAAATATTTTTTTGAAAAGTGAATACAAATTTATAGAATATTTCTGGTATATGAAAAATAATTCATTATTTAAGGAATGTAGAATTTTAAACAAAAATTAGATCCGTCAAAAAAAATCGATGAAATTTGAAAACATTGTCTAAATTTTTAATAAATAAATAAATCTAAGTGATTAAATCAATAAAAAAATCGTGAATAACAAAAAAAAACAATCCTATTTAAAAAATAAATAATTTACAAAGTTTGTATGTAATAACAATGAAAGATTTTATGATACTTTATTAGAAATAATAGAACAATTATGTAAAAGTATATTTTGAAATTAAAAATAATTTTGATAAACTTTTAAATTACACATATTAACAAGTAAATTAATATATCTAAATCATAATAAATTATAAATAAGAAGAAAAATTATATATTAAAAAAATCTACTAATATTCTTAGCCCACAGAAAATAAAATAAAAATATAATTATTCGATATGTGAGCAAAGAAAATGAAAAAGGATAAATGTGGGCGACTAAAATTGAAACCTTTTTGCATTGTTCACGCATAAACTCATATTATAGGTATATTTGTAACTAATTTTACTTTATTGGCAACTAAAATTATAAATGTTACAAGTTATAACGTATTTGCAATTTAAGACTATGATACCATATACAAAAAAATTATGTTAGGGAACAAATTATTATATATGGATGCATATGAACAGAAGAATCGTGAGTTATCCGGCTGAAGTGCTAAGTGAATAAGTGATATTTTACATTTTTACTTTTGTTTCATATTAACATTGTAAGACCATTTTCAATGTAAAACACTATGTTTCACACTAAAATAGTATCACATTAAAATAGAGTTGGATTTCTCTTCAATGTATAACTCTAATTTTTATTCTAAAAATAGAATATTCTAAGTATATTCTATTTTTTTGTTTGCAACTAATACTTTTTATTTATAAAGTTTACAATTCAACCCCATTTATTTATACTTTGAATTTTTTTCATAAATTATAATATTACAATTTATATATTATAAAATTATTTAAATTAAACATTTATTCAATAAAAACAATATTACATCATATAAAAATAATAAAACTTAATAGATTTTAGTTTAAATATCACCTTACAAGATCCAAATATTCGTGCATATATTCCATCCGATCAAACACAAATATTACAAAAGCGGAGTGATCAACAACGAAATCAACAGAGAGATCCTTCATCTACTTTGTTCGGACAGTACTTTAGCGATCTAGGAGAAACCGGAAGCGGCTTTTCGGATTTTTAAGTTATAATTTTGATGTGTTATATTTATTTATGTTGTTTATCTTAAATTTGAATACTTTTCATGTTGTTTATTTTAAGTTTTGATATTTTTTATTTCAATATTTTAATAATTTAATATTTATTTTATAATAAATAATTATTAAATTTATTATTTATTATAGATATAAATAAAAGATTTAAAAGATCATTTTATAAATAAAAAGTTAAACACTAAAATAGAATAAAAATAGGTTTACGCTAAAAATAGTGTAAAAAATAGAATTACACTATTTTAAAGTGGGATATAGCATATGATTGGAGAAGAATTTATTTTAAAATAGAATTTAGTGTGAAAAATAGTGTGGGATTGGAGATGGTCTAAGTTACACATTTTAAGTATACTACGTTGTCTTAAACATCACTCATAGCGAAATAGAGGTAGTATTGTAAATATTTTATATATACTTTTCTTGTCTTTTTTCTTCATTAAGATTTTTTTTTTAAGTAAAAGAATTAGTGGAAGGTTGTCAACATCTCTTTATGGTGCAATCAATATCGTAGCTAAGCAAACAATACTTTAAATTTTAATTTTGTAGTTGGAGTAATTGAAATTTATTGCAAGTCAAGCAACTTTTTGAATTTTCTTTTCACATTTCTTGATGCAGCTTTCCCCAACACAAGCAACGAATCGAAATCTGGTAGCTTGTGTGCTCCATCTCTCTACATACATTTAATCCACAACTCTGAATAGTCATTACAACGACAACAACAACAAGAAGGAAAAAAATGAAAATTAAAAATATAGGATCATTTCTATTTTGAGATGAATATATTGAGACAAGGCATTTCAATTATCTGGATATCCTAAAATTTCAAGATGATCAAATTTGTATTTGAATCTATCAAATTCATGTTATTATAATCTGGATCCGGATTTGTGGTTCTCGCATATCTGAACTTCAAATATCTTATTAAACATCAAAATATTCATAGATTTAGACATCTTGATTGGCTAAAATAATTAAAATATATCAATTATTAAATATTATTTCCAATAATATTTTTAAAAATAAAATCAAATATATTATAAAAACATAACCAAAATTAAAATTTACACTTAATCCTATATAAACAAATCACATAATAATAATATATATATATAATAATATGGATTCAGATATCAAAATTTTAAAATCAAGATATTCGGATTTAGATTTAGATTTGAATTAGACAAATCCTAAATTTTAATGTTTGGATACGATCCGTCCAAATATCCAAATTTCAAAATGGAACATATATTTCATATTAGATTCAAGTTCTAGATCGGATCTCCGGATCCAGATAATAGTTCTACTCCTAAATGTGAGATATAAATTTTTTTTTGTCGTACCTTACTGAAAAACTACTTTGTAGATAAAAGTGGGTAATATCATGCTTCCAAACATTTTTAAATATTCCACAACCGAATTTCGCTTAGGTCTCTTTTTTTTGCTCTAGAGTGTCTCACTTTGGGGAATTAGGGCTTTGTCTGGAATAAAACATTTTCCCTTTTTGTGTCTCTATCCTGTTTAGCCGTTAAAATTGCATTCTAAGCCGAAATTCTCCCTGCTCTTTAGGGTTTGTTCATACCTGGGTTTTCAATCATCTTGATCTAAGTTCTAGGTTTATTTTCCTTCTGTGTGACAATTTAGAATACTCTTCTCTAACTGTTGGTGGTTTCGTTTTCGAGAATCCCTCTCTCGTTTGGGGATTTTATTTAACCTTCTCAGATGTCAGCTGTTATGGACAAAGCGATGCTCTCTATGTCTCTCCAGGAACCGGATGAGCCCTTTACTCTCCCCGATCTTCCGGAGTTCAGCTCCAGCGAGAGGAATGTCGTCAGTCTGATTGGGAGGCTCCTCAACCCTGCTTGTTAGAAAATGAGCAGTCTCATTCTTGATATGCCTCGCAAGTGGCAGAAATACGAAAGGGTCCGAGGTGTAGCGCTTACCAACGAAAGATTTCAGTTCATCTTTCAATATGAACATGACTTGCAGGAAATTCTCAGCAAAAGATTTCAAACTTACATGGAGTGGGGATTAGCTTTGGAAAGATGGGTGGAGTTTCCACCGGTCGACTATCTTCAATATGTGCCTATTTGGGTTCAGATCCGTAACATACCGGTCAACCACAGAACGGTAGCTGCGATTAAAGCCATCGGTGAAATTATTGGCCAGGTTATCGTGGTGGCTTTTGATCCTGCTCAAGTCCAAGCTCAAGACTTCATTCGGGTTCAAATAAAGCTTGACGTCTCCAAACCGTTAAGGAAAAGTAGAGAAATGACTCTGTACAATGGGGAAAAGGTCAATCTACTGTTTTTCTACGAAAAAGTACAGAAACGCTGCTATTTCTGTCACAGATTGACGCACGAGCAACAAGTCTGTCCTCTTAAAGCAAACCAATTCGCTCAAGAGAAGGACAGTCAGTCTAAAGTGGTCCCTCCAAGCAAGCAATGTCCAGCTCCTTTGGACAAACGTGATCCACTATTTGGCGTACTAGAGGAAGATCAGGTGGGATTAGATCCTCTGTCGGGTCGTCCTAAAATAGCTGCAGAAGTTCTGGAGCATATGCGTCAATATCTCTTAATGGCAAACGATGGTGATAGGCTGATAAGAGAGGAGCGTGTTAGAAAGTCTGTGCTAGAGGCGGAAAAGGATCCAATTGCGAGAAAAACAGTTCTACGTCTAGAACCAGCCCCAATCTTATGCTCAGACATTAACAAAGGGAAAGGCCTTCTTTTCGACTATGACTCAGCTTCTTCTCAGACTCACAGAACTATCTCGGATCCACCTCGGGAGAAACTGTTGTCCTCGGCTATTAGAAGTGGTCTTGCTATGGAGTGGAATTTAGAACCAGAGTTTTCTACCCTCCAACTTGAAACTTCGAGGACTCTTGCATCTAGTACAACTATATCCTTTGGGGATTGTTCGACGGTTTATAGACATGGCTCTTCTGCCAATCTATCCGGAACAAAACCCAAAAGGGGAGCTCCAAGAAACAGACCAAGGAAGAGCAACAGGAAGTTAAAAGGGCCAGTGGTTAACTCGGAGGGCAATGAGGTGGCTTTAAAACAAGGACTCTCTCAAGGCATAATCGTCAAAAGGAAAGCGGAGGCTAGCAGCCAGTCATCTCAGAAGTTGACAAAGCTCAATACTCAAAAGAAGGTGGTCCCAAATGAGGGACCATCCACCATCTAATGAGTATTCTGAGTTGGAATTGCCAAGGCTTGGGCCGTGCACAAGACTTGACGATTCCGAGGTTGAAGGAAATGCGTAAAGAACATTTCCCCGAGGTTCTCTTCTTAATGGAAACTATGCATAGTAGGGATGTATTAGTAGACCTTCAAGTATGGTTAGGCTATGAAAGGGTATGTACAGTTAACCCAATAGGTACTTGTGGTGGTTTGACTGTTTTTTGGAAATCCAGTGTTGATATGGAAGTTTTGTACAGAAGTAAAAACATTATGGATCTCAATGTACAGTTTGGTGGCTTCTCGTTTTATATTACTTGTGTTTATGGGGCGCCTAATGCTAGTCAGAGACATATGGTATGGGAGCGTCTTCTACGGATCGACATACAGAGAAAAGGGAGTTGGTGTATGCTTGGAGACTTTAACGAGATTCTCAATAACTCGGAAAAACTGGGTGGTCCCATGAGGAGTGATGCTTCCTTTCAACCCTTCTCAGAGATGTTAAATGGTTGCAAGATGTCAGAACTTTCAAGTGTAAGCAAAATTTTCACTTGGGGAGGATGGAGAGGCTCATTATGGATTCAAAGTAGACTGGACCGGTGTTTTGGAAACCAAGAATGGGAAAATATGTTCCTGGCGGCTAATCAGGCCTTCCTTGCTAAAAGGGGTTCAGATCACAGACCCGTTTTAGTTAAACTCATGTCTTCCCAAGAAAGCTATAAAGGGTTCTTTCGGTTTGATAAAAGGCTCCTCAAGAAACCTTTAGTCCGAGAAGCTATTAGGGGAGCTTGGAACAAAGGCAATGACCGCAACAATAGTGTGTCAGACAAATTAAGAGACTGTCGGAAAGCTCTTAGTAAGTGGAAAAGGGAGAATCAGATTAGCTCTTTGGACAGAATTGAAGCAATTCAAAGAGATCTTGAATCAGAACAGTCGGCCTCCCCACCTTCGAGCACTCGTGTATTCAAACTGAAGGCTGATCTTATAAAAGCTTACAAGGATGAAGAGCTCTTTTGGAGCCAGAAATGCCATGAAAAAGTTCTTAAAGAAGGAGACCGTAATACACGGTTTTTTCATAGTTGGGTCAAGGGTAATAGATCGAGGAACTCTATTGTTAAGCTGCTAGACAATATCGGGATCCCCCAAAGATCTGAGGCTGCAAAAGGCCAAGTGGCAGTGGACTACTTCAACGATCTCTTCTCCTCAACTAACCCATCAAACTTCAGCAATATGTTCTCTGGTTTTGAGCAGAAAGTGTCAACGGCTATGAATGTCCATTTAACCAAACAGGTTACTCAAGAGGAGATAAAACAGGCTGTTTTTCTGTTAAGCCCTCCAGTGCACCGGGCTCAGATGGCATGACCGGTTTATTCTACCAGCAGTATTGGGATATCATTGGAGAGCAATTTTCAAAGGAGATTATCCGTTTTTTTTAAGAAGGAATCCTGCCTCAGGAATGGAATTTTACTCAACTCAGCCTTCTGCCAAAAATCCCAAACCCAGTGCAAATGTCAGACCTCCGTCCTATCAGTTTGTGTTCTGTGGCTTACAAGATAATATCGAAGATTCTGGTCTCTAGGCTCCAACCTTTCCTGCCTGAGCTAGTTTCTCCGACTCAATCAGCCTTCGTTTCTGAAAGATTGATCTCAGACAACATTCTGATAGCTCATGAAATTGTTCACAGCCTCAAAGCGGTTCCAAAAATTGCAGAAGATTTTCTGGTAATTAAGACAGACATGTCCAAAGCTTTTGATAGAGTTGAGTGGAAGTATATAGAAGCTCTTCTTTCAGCTATGGGTTTTGATCATAAGTGGATTAGTTGGATCATGATTTGTGTCACCACCGTCAAGTACACTGTCCTTTTAAACGGAGCTGAACACGGTTTCATCACTCCAAAGCGAGGTCTGCGCCAGGGTGACCCTCTGTCACCATTCCTTTTTGTTCTGTGTACCGAAGGTCTCACTCACATGCTCACAAGAGCAGAACAAATGGGGATGATAGATGGCATCAGTTTTTCAGAAACAGGACCTTTTCACCATCTTTTGTTCGCAGATGACACTCTCTTCATGTGCAAAGCTTCTGAGCATCAATGTACAGTCATCTCGCAGATTCTCTTCACATATGGGCTGGCCACAAGACATGTGATTAACAAAGCCAAGTCTTCTATTTCCTTTGCGAACAAAGTCCCTCAAGAAGACAGAATCCTGATCAAACAGCTTATGGGAATTGATAGTGAAGGAGGAGCAGGAAACTACCTTGGACTCCCAGAGTGTTTTAGCGGCTCAAAGGTTGAGATGTTGGCATATATCAAGGACAATATGAAATCTCGGCTTTCAGGTTACTACGCCAAACAGTTGTCTCATGGTGGAAAAGAGATTATGCTAAAATCAGTGGCAATGGCGATGCCCGTACAAGCAATGTCTTGTTTTAGACTCCCCAAATCCACATTAGCAAATCTCACAAGTGCAATGTCAAGTTTTTGGTGGAACTTTCAAGAAGATAAGCGAAAAGTACACTGGGTAGCTTGGGAAAAACTTTGCCTTCCTAAACACTTAGGAGGTCTTGGTTTCAGAGATTTGGAGTGTTTTAATCAAGCCTTGTTGGTGTTGGGAATGTTCTGAAATCTACCGTACTATCTCTAGAAAGTATGATAAGTGTCGAGATCAGACATAAGTCATAAATACTGGGTGATCATGATGACTTGCTAGAGTCCGCTCTTGATCTATAAGTTTAGGACTTATTACCAGTATTGTATGATCCCTAAGGGTCACACACCATAGCTAACGGGAAAGTTAACAAGGAATTAATACGGTAAGATGCAAGGCATTTACTGTATTTGTACAGAGAATTGGGCCAGACAAAATACAGGCTTTTGTCTGATTTGTGTCTTGGGCCCAAAATCCTAATAGGCCATTAGTTTAATAACTTGGGCCCATATAAGGAAGAGGAATGGCGCCTAGGGCTGATTCACAACTCCATCTGCGATTTGCCTGAGCCGTCTCTCTCTCTCTCTGTTCATTCCAGCTTGGTCTAGCAGCCTGATCCAGTAGCTTGTAAGAGTGTGGATACCTAGGAGGAGCCGGTTATCATCAGCTCTCTGTGATCTCTTCATTCCTTTGATCAATCCGCTGCAATCATAAGGTAATGATTCTGATCTGTTTATGATTCAACTGCAAATCACCTAGATCCTAGTTGATTATGTGCTAGGTTGTAACCTGACAATTACACCAATGAACACACATAATCATTATAGTGGTATCAGAGCCTAGGTCGTTAGGTTTTTGCTTTTTGGATCATATTTAGGTTGTTTTTAATGTTTAGAATCGAATTTGGCTTAAGAAATTTGATTAGAACTTGTAAAAACCCTAATATGAAATCGCTTGTATCATTGCTTGGTATGAATCGATGTTGACTTTGTTTGATAATCACGATCGAATTATTGAATTAAGGTTTGAACATGAGCGATTGAATTATTGAATTAATGTTTGACTTTGTTTGATGTTGGGATAAGCAATGATTGTTTAATCATACGATTTGAATGAATGGTTAAGTTGATTTTGTCTTATTGTAAGAGTCGATCTTTGCTGTTGACTTTGCTTAATAGAAAGAATCGTTTTGCTTAAGGTGAATTAATTATCAATCGATTAGACTGGTTTGTTCATAGCATGAATCGATTGTTGAATATCGAATTGAAAAAGTCAAAAGTTTTTTTTTTTTTTTTTGAATTTCGATCACATGTTAAATTTGCCTTATAATAACAAACGATTTGTAGAATCATAACAAACGATTTTGTTTTTGTTGAATAATTAATTATTTAATTATTTTATGGTTCAAGCGGTTAACCCAAATCGCGGTTTGCTGGAAATTATTTAATACAATTGGTATTATTTAATTTCTGGTTAGACCGGATTTAAATTCAAAATTGAATTTAACCTAAACCGAAGACTGATCTAAGTTTGATTTGGTTGGACCAAATAATTTAGAGCTGGTCTGGTTTAGTAAATAACCAGTTGGATTTAGTAGTTAATTTGGTCTCGGACCAGAATTAATGAACCGACTCGGTTATGTCAAATTATTGGGCCAATTGGAATTCTGTGGTCTTGGGCCAAGAATTGGGCCTATAATTTGTGACCCAACCGAAAACTTTAATAAAATATTAAATTAGAAATTTCTATTTTTAGTATGTTTCTAAATTTAGAAAGTTTCTAAAATAAGTAAGTTTCCCAAAATAGTAATCTTCTATTTTTGGAAAGAAAACCTAAAATCCTCAAAACCAATATCAAGCTTGGATGTCTTGCCCAATCTTGTCAGCTACTTAACGCTTATTCAATTACAGATATGGCTTACAGTGTGAGGTGTCTGTTTTTGCGTAAGTAAAGTAGTATATAGTCACTAATTTCATTGGGAGTCCCAGACTTTAGTGATTATTTGGCTGTAAGAGATTGGTTTCCTTGACTGGGCCATCGGGAGTCCCAGGCCTTGAGACATCTGGTGTATTGGGCCTTGGGCCCAATCCACAACCGAGAGTTATATGGATATAACTAGCTGTGTGCATGCTTACCAAGTAAAGCTAATTCCGGGTGACGGCCAGTGGCCCACTTTGGTTTTAGCTGAACATGGGTCTCGGAATCATTGCATTCTTATGAGGTTAAACAAAGAAATTTTGAATGCAATGCGAGTTTTCTTATAAGTTATTAAGATTACTCTTTTATGAACTAAATAACTAAAACTCTATTTATCTCTAAATTTCAGTTATGACTAGCACAAACAATCAAAACACTTTCTCGATCCGGTCTGTCCTTGATATGGACAAACTGAACGGATCAAATTTCTTGACTTGGTCGCGGAACCTGAGGCTAGTCCTCAGGCAGGAGAGAAAGGACTATGTCCTTGAGAGAGCTCTCCCCGAGAGGATCGGGTCCAATGCCTCTCATGCAGTATATGATGCTTGGAATAAGCATTATAATGATGCGGTAGATGTGCGTGGTCTGATATTGGCTACCATGGACTCAGATTTGCTGAAGCAATATGAGAACATGGAGTCGCCAATAGAGACGATCAGCAGCCTGAAATTGAAATTTCAGGAGCAGGTAAGAGTGGAGAGATACCAGTTGGTTAAGTCTCTCACTAGCTGCAAGCTACCAAATGATCATCCAGTAAGTCCTCATGTCAGTAAAATGATGGGTTACATTGATAACCTGAGGAAACTGGATTATCCAGTTAGCCAAGAATTGGCAACTGAGATCATTCTGCAGTCACTGCCGTCAAGCTATGATAAGTTCAGAAGGAACTATATCAAGAAAGGCTTAACGAAGACGCTGACTGAACTGCATGATATGCTCAAGACAGTTGAGCCAAACGTGAAGAGTACCCTGTATAATCTCATAATGGAGAAGGGTAGGTTTACTAAACCTAATGCTGACAAGGGTGAAGACAAAGTTGTCCAGATTTTGAATCATGGCAAGCGTGTGTCTTCTGAGCCCGAGTCAGATACATCTTACGTTGGTAAGTGCTGCTACTGTAAAGAGACTGGGCATTGGAAGAGAGATTGCATTAAATTCATGGAAGATTATGAGGAGTTGAAGGTGATGTATGAGACTACTTCCTCAGGTATTCATGTTGTTACTTCAAGTTCTACCTTATAAGTATTGGATACTGGTTGTGGCACTGATATTTGTTATAATATGCAGAGCCTAAGCAACAGTAGAACGTTGAAGGAAGGACAAGTGGAACTGCATGTCTGAAAGGAGCTATGTATGCTGCCTCAGCCGTAGGGTTTTCACTTGTAGATGCCTTTGAGGCTTGGTTTTATTAAGTAATTGTTACAATGTACCTGCTTTAAGCAGAGTTGTTTTTCATTTTCTTGTAAGAATTTGAATGTTTTTCATTTTGATAAAAGACAAGTTTTGTTCTTTTGATCTTAATGAAATATTAATTGTAGCACCCTATTCAAGGAATGGGTTTTATATCTTAAACCAAAGAGTGCCTAAATGTAACATAAATTCCGAATTGGTTTAAATCCGATAAATTAAACATGATTTTTCTTGGCGTAAATGTCTTGGTCACATAGAGTGAGTCGGATTCAGAAATCCCATAGTTATGGACTTTTGGGCTCATTTGATCGGATATCTTATGAGACTTGAATTCTGCTTACTGGACCAAAAGACAAAGGGCCCATCTTAGCCGAGCTAGAGAAAGGCCCAAAGGCTTATTGGACCTTGAACATACTCATGTATGTGGCCCGATGAGCAGTAATGCCAGAGAAAATTTCCTGTACTTCATTATATTTACTGATTACTTCAGTGAGTATGACTGTGTTCATTTGATGAGACACGAGTCGGAATTCTTTGAAATGGTCGAAAGAGTTCCAGAATGAGGTATAGAATCTGAGTGACAGAAGTATTGAGACTCTGGATTAGATCCAAGTGAGAATACTTAAGTCATTGATGGTGTGATCATCTGAATGAGTGTGAAGTCGTTTCACAGCTCATTTCTCCTGAAAACCTGGAGGTGTTTCTGTGAGAGAGAATCAGATCTTATTAGAAATGATTAAAGATGAGTCACACGAATCTTCCATGATATTCTTTAAGAATAACGCTATAGAAATATCTAAGTTTACGCTGAAATAGTTCCACCAATATCAGTTGAAAGACACCACATAAATGTGGACTGGAAATGATCCAAATTCGTCTTTACTGAGTATTTGTAGTTGTGCTACTTCGCTGGTTGTCCTAGGGAAACCAAGGCTTGTTACTTTTTGCGTCCATTCCGAAAACGAAGTTAGGTTGTTCGGAATTCTGTTTTCTAAAAGGGAAGTTGCTTTCCAAGAAGAACAGTGGGAGTAAAAGTATAACTCGAAGAAATTCGAAAAATACAGGAGGCTGCTCAACCTGTTGAGGGAGAGCAGCGGATGGATTTACAGATTTCTGTAGAATCTACACCTGTAGAGCCTGAAGTTCGCAGATCTGAATGAATCCGTCATTAATCAGAGAGTGATTTCTCGTGATTAGTTGCCATGATCTGATGATCATTGAAAGTGACGAACCTGCGAAATTCACAGAAGCGAAAGTGAGCCCGGACTCCGAAAAATTACACTGTGTGTAAGTTAGCTTCATCGATCTATTCATGGATGGAAGCAAACATATCGGAGTTGGAATCTTCGTTCTGTTGAAGTAGTCAAGGTTTTGACTTGAACAGGAACGAAGTGGAACTGTGTGTTTACTAATAGATAAGTGGGAGCGATGTTGCATTTCTCATAGTGTATGTCGATGACATACTGATTCTCGGAAATAACGTTCCAATGCTGCAGTCGGTAAAGGACTGGCTTGGGAGTTGGTTTTATAATTGACATGGGTAAAGCCACGTATGTTCTTGGATTTTGGATCTAAAGATAGAGATCCAAAACAGCTGATAGGATAAAGTCAGGATTCTTATATTGACAAAGTCCTACACGTTTTCAGCATTCCAAGAAGGGTTTTATGCCAATGTCACATGGCATTACGTTAAGCAAGAAACAGTGTCCTACGATAACTGCTGAGCTTGAATGCATGGATGAGATTCCATATGCGTCGGCAATTGGATCTATCATGTATGCCATGACACGTACTTGTTTTGATATTGCTTTAATGTTAAGCAAGACAAGTAAAGACCAGTCAAATCCAGCAAAGAATCACTGGATAGACGTAATGAATATCCTCAAGTATTTGGAAAATACTTAGGATAAGTTCTTGATTTACGGAGAAAGTGAGGTGCTACAAGTCGGTAGAGTCTGAAAGGCAAGTTTCCAACAGACAAAGATGATTTCCGGTCACAGTCCGGTTATATCTTGTGTCTGTCTGGCGGTGCAAGGCACTGTTGCTGACTCCATGACTTAAGCTGAACATTTCGCAGCTTGGGTAGCGGCGAAAGAGGTTGTTTGGAAAGAAGAGTTCATCACTGAACTTGATGTGATTCCCAGCATAGATGAGACTAGCTGCACATCAGAGGTCCAAACACCTTGAGGGTAGGTATAACCTATTCCGAGAGATAAATGATAGAGGTGTTAAGTAGATCAGCAAGTTTCAACGAATGAGAACGTTGCTAAATCTATTAACGAAGCCACTCCTTAGGCCTAAGCACGAGTCGCAGACTGTAGCTGTAGGATAAGTGAAATTAAGATGTAGTCTTAATTTCAGTGGGAGTTTGTAAAGGGCTTTATTTAGTTGTTTTGAAAGGTTCATGTAAACATAATATTTTATGTTTATGAAATCTATGATTTCTGGATTATTTTAACTGTGATATAAATAATCGTTCCAAAATGATTCATGTCATTATATATGGGCCATCGAAGTACATGAGTAGACTTGATCCTGAAACCCCATATTTAACGAAATGACATAAATCATAGTGTCCATAGTCGAAGGTTGTTGAAATTGGAACACCAACAACCACTTGAGACTAGATTGTGTTGAGACTTATGACCAAGTTTCGAGGGGTCATAGATGCGCGGCATCAAAGTCGACACATAGGTATATGTAGGGGAGCATATGACCGGACATGGCCCGCTGATGAGAACTCTACAAGATATTAATATCTGTGTCATAAGAGGTTCTCATATACGACTATAGAGTATAGTCCTTAGACCTGAGTTCGCATGCATGTGGCTGCACATGGATTGATGCACTTTGATCATTGTCTAACGCTGTTTCGTAACTGGGAGCTATAAGGACCTTGGTTGGGTGTATTATGAAGTGTGTAGTTCATAGTGATGGAACAAGATGAGATTTGTCCCTGCCGTTTAACGGAGGTAATATCTCTAGGCCAATCGGAGACTTGATAGCTGGTAAGAGAGTGGCCACTCCCAAACGGACTTGCCCAAGTCGTTTGCATTGTCAGTATCAAATCTGGTCCGATGAACATGGTCTGGCTATATAAGGATGACACGCATCTTGCCTTATGCCAGATCGAGATATTGAGACAAAAGGATTAGGGAATGTAGGATTCCAGTACAAGTGGGAGATTTTTGGGAATGTCCTGAAATCTACCGTACTATCTCTAGAAAGTATGATAAGTGTCGAGATCAGACATAAGTCATAAATACTGGGTGATCATGATGACTTGCTAGAGTCCGCTCTTGATCTATAAGTTTAGGACTTATTACCAGTATTGTATGATCCCTAAGGGTCACACACCATAGCTAACGGGAAAGTTAACAAGGAATTAATACGGTAAGATGCAAGGCATTTACTGTATTTGTACAGAGAATTGGGCCAGACAAAATACAGGCTTTTGTCTGATTTGTGTCTTGGGCCCAAAATCCTAATAGGCCATTAGTTTAATAACTTGGGCCCATATAAGGAAGAGGAATGGCGCCTAGGGCTGATTCACAACTCCATCTGCGATTTGCCTGAGCCGTCTCTCTCTCTCTCTGTTCATTCCAGCTTGGTCTAGCAGCCTGATCCAGTAGCTTATAAGAGTGTGGATACCTAGGAGGAGCCGGTTATCATCAGCTCTCTGTGATCTCTTCATTCCTTTGATCAATCCGCTGCAATCATAAGGTAATGATTCTGATCTGTTTATGATTCAACTGCAAATCACCTAGATCCTAGTTGATTATGTGCTAGGTTGTAACCTGACAATTACACCAATGAACACACATAATCCTTATAGTTGGCTAAACAACCTTGGAGAATCTTACAAGAACCGGATTGTCTGTTTTCTCGCTTTTTTAAGAGCATGTATTTTACTTTTTCAGACGTGTTGTCAGCTTCTCTGGGCACACGACCCTCCTTCGCATGGCGCAGCATTCTTCATGGTAGGAGTCTCCTCCAAAAATGTCTTAAACAGATGGTAGGAGATGGCTGCTCCCTCAGGGTTTGGATCGATCCTTGGCTTCAAGATGAAAGGAAACGTCCTCCGTTGATGAAGAATATCTTCACAGATCTGAACTTGATGGTCTGTGATCTGATCAATGTTGACACAAGGAAATGGAACCAAGCCAAACTGAATGAACTATTTTATGATACTGACGTGAAGCTGATCAACTTTCAAAGGCCGGTGGTTTCTTCAAAGGATTACTTGGCTTGGGAACACAACAAGGATGGAGTTTACTCTGTCAAATCTGGATACTGGTTAGCATCTCAAAGTAATCAATCTGAGGTAAGAAGGGAAGCTACATCACTACCGTCTATTTCTCCATTAAAAGCGCATGTTTGGTGCCTAAAAACAGAACCCAAAATCAGATCGTTCATCTGGAAGGTGTTGTCAGGAGCGCTCCCAGTAGTAGACCAGATACGAGCGAGAGGCATGACCATAGATTCTCGTTGCCAAGTCTGTGGTTTAGAAGGTGAGAGCATCAACCATGTTCTCTTCACTTGCACTGTGGCAAGACAGGTTTGGGCTTTATCCCTGTTTACTACTCCAGAAAACGGTTTCAATCAGAACTCAGTCTACGAGAACATCCATTACTTGTTGATTTCTCTTAAAAACTTCCAAATCCCTCTGACAACGAGACTGAGTTTTCCTTGGATTCTTTGGAATCTTTGGAAAATGAGAAACGCTCTGATTTTCGACAACAAAAGATCGGTTTCTTTGGAAAGTCTGAAAAAGATCCAAGATGATTTTAATAGATGGTCCTTGGCTCAAGCTCTAGACGATAATGGAGAGGAGAGAAGGATAGTGCTAGTACCAATCATCTCACACCGATGGAGACCACCTCCTGATCCCTGGTTAAAATGCAATGTCGGGTTCTTCTGGTCTGCATCTCAAAGATCAGCTGGAGCTTCTTGGGTACTGCGTAACAACGCAGGTACATGCTTACTACATAGTCACAGGTCTTTCAACAATATAAGTTCGAAGTTGGATGCGAAGTGTTTCAGTTTTCTCTGGGCTGCTGAAAGTATGATAAGTTTAAAGGTGAAGAATGTAATATTTGCCATCGATGCTAAAGATATTGTCGGTGCAATCTCTAGACCGAAAGCATGGCCAGCTTATAGATGGTTTTCTGCCGAGGTACTTTTCTGTCTTAGTAGTATGGAGTATTGGGAAGTTAAAAATGAATTTTTGGAGTCTAACCGAGCTGCAAGTCTTATTGCTCGGAGTGCGACGTTAGAGGATCTATGGCAATCATATGTATCAACAAGCTCACCACATTGGCTTGAAGAATTGTTCATCAGTGAACGACTTACTTGTACTGTTTAAGCGCTTGTTGTCTTTTGGTATATGATTGGTTCTGATCCCCTTTGCTAGTTTAGACTTTTGTAAACAACTTTCAGGTTTGACCCTGCTTCTTATCAATGTAAGTATTATTCAGACGAAAAAAACCATGCTTCCAAACCCAAAGAGGTGACAGGTGTTAACATAAAAACATTAGTATAATATATCATAGAGGGAATCTAAAAGTTCTTAGTATCAATTATTAGATTTTAGCCATGTTTTCAAACTTTAAAATAATAGTACAACTACTTGAAAAAGACGACAAAGTTCATATGCAAGATCTCCCCTAACTTAGTAGGAGTATATCCATTAGTAATGATTATTAGTAATGATTTATACGAAGATACGACAAAAAGGACTAAACCCATTAACCTAGTAATTCTAGATTAAAACACTATGCTTTCAACCCAATCATAGATACACACACTACATTAGTACCTACCAATTTCTAACACGTAGTATATGTTAGATTGAACAACAATCGTTGATTTGGAAAAAGATAAAATTGACAAACTTTGAATCTCAATGTATGTTCTGTCTTCAAATCATAAGCACAAAGGCTTCTTATATAGCTAGTACAAGAGGGATCTAGAAACCTAGCGTATATCGTAATCTACTTCTATCATTATCTATATGATAAAGTCATGTTTATCTTCTATGATGTTTATCTTCTTAATTCATCATTATCGTCTCATTCCAATACCTCCCCTCAAGTTGGAGCATACAAGTTTTGAATGCCCAACTTGCGTAGAAAAACGTCGAATTCCCTCTTCCCCAATGCCTTCGTTAGAATGTCCGCTAGTTGATCTCGAGTGGACACGTGTTCTGGTTTGATCAAGCCCCGTAATATGTCATCTCGTATGAAATGACAGTCGACCTCGACATGCTTCGTTCGTTCATGGAAGACCGGATTCGCACTTATGTGAATAGCCGGTTTGCTATCACAGGAAATTGTCATCGGCTCCTTATGGTTAATTCCCATTTCCAAGAGTAGACCCTTGAGCCATCGTAATTCACTTGTGACTTCCGTCATAGCACGATATTCCGCTTCAGCTGAAGATCTTGAAACCGTGTCTTGCTTCTTAGTCTTCCATGAGATAGGGGATTCTCCGAGCTGTACGATCCAACCAGTTAATGATCGCCGGGTTAATGGACATGCAGCCCAGTCGGAGTCGCACCATCCACGGAGATGATACGACGGGTCTGACCGTAATAGGATACCTTGACCGAGCGTTCCTTTCAGATATCGTACTACCTTCAAAGCGGCTAACCAGTGATCAGCACGCGGGTTATGCATGAATTGAGCCAAGACATGTATTGCGTAGGTTAGGTCGGGTCTTGTCGCAGACAAGTAGATAAACCGGCCCACAAGTCGTCTATATTTTTCTGGATCCGCTAGGCATGGACCGTCGGCAAGAGCAAGCTTATGGTTCTGGTCCATTGGTGAGCCAGCCGGTTTGCTATCGATAAGCCCGACTTCCTTGACGATGTCGGATGCGTATTTCCTCTGGCAAAGGTAGATCCCCGACGAGCTCCGGGCCACTTCAAGGCCAAGAAAGTATTTGACTGGCCCGAGATCCTTCATATGAAAACATGTAGCTAGGTATTCTTTAAACACTCGTATGGCGTCAGGCGAGTTTCCAGAGATTATTAAGTCGTCGACGTAAACTAAGATACGTAGAGAAACCTCTTGTTTGTTGTAAACAAATAAAGAGTAATCAGCTCTTGTTTGAACGAAACCATACGTCCGTAGAGAGTCAGCCAACTTAGCAAACCAACATCGAGGGGCCTGTTTTAAACCATATAAAGATTTCAATAGTCGACACACCCGAGTCTCACCTTGTGGCTGAAAACCTTGAGGGAGCCTCATATAAACTTCTTCGGTTAAATCTCCATGGAGAAATGCATTGTGTACATCCATCTGGTGTACCTCATGATTCTTTTTAGCTGCCAAGTCCAAAAATAGACGAACCGTGGTTAATTTAGCTACCGGAGCGAATGTCTCGTCATAGTCCACACCTTCTTCTTGATGATTGCCTAGTACAACTAGACGGGCTTTATGTCGTTCGATATCCCCATTTGAACGATATTTGATTGTAAAGACCCACTTAAATCCAAGAGCTTTCTTATTCGGTGGTAATTCTTCAAGACGCCAAGTATTGTTTGCCTCCAACGAACCATACTCAGACTCTACTGCTTTCACCCATTGTTCATGCTGCATAGCCTCCTTAAAAGAGCGTGGTTCGGTATTCGCGGAGAGAGCAGCCAGGAAGCTGCGATGCCTGGGAGAAAACTTGTCAAATGAAACGAAATTGCATATAGGATATAACGAACCTGAGGGTGGTTGTGGAGCGAGTGAGAATGTCGTGAGAGAGAGAGGATCAGTGACCTTAACCATGCCTACGAAGTAATCTTTCAGTCGAGCCGGCGGTTGTTTGGTTCTTAGTCCACGGCCAAGTATCGTACTCGATGTGTCATCAGATGTTTCAGTTGTCGATGTCCCCTCCGGTGTAGAGATAACAACGATATCTTCAAGTGCAATCGAAGGAGGCGGAGTTGTGACAATCTGTTCAAGTGCAACTCCTTGTTCAGCTCGTGGTTCTGGTTCATGTATCTCTGGTTCAAGAGCTGGGGAAGAAAACATCTCCGGTTGGACCCGTACTTCGGAGACAGAGTCAGCGCCAATGGAAGCAAATGGAAAGACCGCTTCTGTAAAGACAACGTCCCGGGAGATAATCACTCGTTTCTGTTCGATATCAAAGAGTTTCCATCCCTTTTTGGCGTAAGGGTATCCCATAAACACACACTTAGTGCTCCTTGATTCAAAATTATCCCCTTTTGTATCCGTGTTATGCGCATATGCCAAGCATCCAAACACCCGCATATGTCCATATCCTGGCGGATGGCCATATAATTTCTCAAACGGAGTTTTGTTGTTGAGAAGAACCGAAGGCGTCCGGTTTATTAAGTACCCGGCCGTGAGCACGCATTCCCCCCACCATTCGATAGGAAGGCTAGCTTGGAACCGTAGTGCTCTTGCAACATTTAGGATGTGACGGTGTTTCCGTTCCACCCGCCCATTCTGTTGTGGCGTATAAACACAAGAAGTCTCGTGAATTATTCCTTTTTCTTGAAAGAACCGGCTGAGACAGAGAAATTCTGTGCCATTGTCACTTCGTATCTTTTTAATCTTCTTCGAGAACTGTCGTTTGATCATTACGACAAACTCCCGAATCTTCATTGAGACCTTCGTTTTATCTGGAAGTAAATACAACCAAACCGCTCTTGAATAATCATCCACTATTGTCAGAAAATACTTGGAACCACAAAATGATGTAGTTCGGTAAGGACCCCATAGATCGCAGTGTATCAAATCAAAACTATCTTTTGCTTTATTTAAACTATCCGGAAAGGGCTGACGAGTTTGTTTAGCTCGCAAGCATACATCGCAATTTATAAGTAAAGAATCACTACGACTATTAGCTATCCTAATGCATGGAACCATTCCAGTCACATGAGAAGACGGATGACCCAAACGGTGATGCCATAAAACCAAATCATCACTCACACTTGTTTGCAAAGATGTCAAAGTCTTTATTCCCCTGAACCGGTATAGTCCTTCTCTCTCTCTCTCACCCGCTCCAATCAACGTCCTCGTAGTTCGGTCCTGCAAAATCATTAATTTGTCAGTCATTTGTCCAACTAAATAGTTATCGGTAGCGAGTTGGCCGAGAGAGATCAAATTCATGTGGAATCCATCCACCAGATACACGTTCTTCAAAGACAGTTGGGAGTTGAGATGTATTGTCCCCTGTTTCGTGGATACCGCGTCTTGCTTAGTTGGTAAAGACACCGATATCGGATCAATCTCTTCAATGTCGTGGAGAAGATCAATACATCCAGTCATGTGGTGTGTGGCCCCTGTATCAAGAATCCAAGTTAGTTCATCAGTCTTACCACTTTGTGAAGAGTTAGTTTTCCCGTTGTTGATGAGTTTTTGAACTGCCTTCCATTGATCATCCGTAAGACCACTTAGCCCTTGTCTATCATTGTCCGTTAGGACCACATTGGATGCTACGGATGTAGAAGAAGCGCCTATCTGAGTAAGGTTAGCCCGCGGTCCAGCTCCTCGTCCTCGTCCAGCCGATGAGCCTCGATTATCAGTTCTGCTTCGTGGTCGTTCCCCCCACCATTCCGGGTAACCGACTACTTTGAAGCAAGTCTTTGCCTCATGCCCGGTACGGTTGCATACCGTGCATTGTCGGGAAGATGCATCTCGAGTATCCGTCTTTGATACATCTCGTGTGAAGACCTTAGTTGATGTGTTTGAGTTTGCTTGAGTAGCAAAACTCATCACGGATGGTTCTTGTGTTACGTTGGAGTGGAGAGTCTCGTTTTGTGTTATCGTTTGATAAACACTATCAAGGTCCGGAAGAGGAGTAATAGCACAAATTTGTGATCGAATTGCGCCGTGGACCGAGTCGTCTAAGCCGGCAAGAAAATCATGGATTTGAAGAGTCTCTCTCTCCTTGTCGTGTGCGGTGTTTAGGTCACACTCACACTTATCGCATGTACACCGTTTGGTTGTTAAACAATCGTTTATACCATCCCATATCTTTGTTAAGCGTCCAAAGTAATCATCGATTGTTGATCCATTCTGCTTACACGAAGCCAATTGATTGCGTAGTTGTTGTAAACGTGCACCGCTCTTCTTGGAGAATTGCTTTTTAATGATCTCCCAAAGTTCTTTAGCAACTTCTCGGCTTGATATCGCAGATCGGATCCTTGGTTCGATCGTAAGTTTTATCCACCCTACGATTAGGTGATTGTTAGCGTACCAATCTTCGAGACGTGGATCATCTGAAGCTGGTTTTGTCAAAGTTCCATCAAGAAATCCGAATTTCTTTCTAGAACTGAGTGCCATCCGTACGTTAAGGGCCCATTCATCATAGTTCGAGCCATTGAGTAGTGGCTGCGAGATGACTGCGCCTGGGTTGTCGTTGGAGGTTAGGTCGTATGGCGTGATTGTTTTATGTTTTGTTTCGGGTGTTATCATAGCCATGTTTATAAGTGCTCTGTTTTATGGAGAAAACAGAGTCGGAATCGTGAAACGAAAGTCGGGATCGTGTGTCAATAACCGAGAGGTTAATGACGGTCGGGTCGAAAGAAAGTTTTGTTTGTGGTTTCGATTTTAGGTTTGTTCGGGCTCTGATACCATGACAAACTTTGAATCTCAATGTATGTTCTGTCTTCAAATCATAAGCACAAAGGCTTCTTATATAGCTAGTACAAGAGGGATCTAGAAACCTAGCGTATATCGTAATCTACTTCTATCATTATCTATATGATAAAGTCATGTTTATCTTCTATGATGTTTATCTTCTTAATTCATCATTATCGTCTCATTCCAATAAAAATACTACATATAAAGAAACAAAAACATGTTTGCCTACCTAATTATTACTTTTCAATTTATAAAACATAGAAGATTGTCCTTACATCTATAGATTAAGGTTTAAACAGAGACAGCACGAATCTGAATCTGAATCTAAATCTAAATCTAGTCTAATCCCTAAACAAACTGAATCAACATCAAACCATTTATCATTTTTTTTAAAAAGAAAAGAAAATAAATAAAAGATTCGGTGCTGAAAATAAATTAATCAAAGCCTTGTGCCACCATTCATGGTTTGGTCAAAAGCTAATAAAAGTCACTTCCTTTATATGGCATCTCCTGCAATTTAAATCAAAATATGTCAGCAAAATCTAACTCTTTTGTTACAAAAAAGAGTTAAAGAATGTAACTATAGAGGAGGATAATAGTAAACCGGTTGGTATGGCGACGGCGGCATAAACCAAACTGGCCTCAGCTGACCAACCATAATCTGCTGTGTGTACTGTTTAAAATATTGATATTCTGAAATTCAGTTCTCTCAAGAAGATTTGAGTCATGGCTCTAAAATCAACAAACCTGTGGACCGTTTGGAGAATAATATTGTGAGGTTCGTCCCGCTTATTTGACGGAGACGACAAGTTATATAGAAACTTTAGAATTATTTTTATAATTATGATAAACAATAAATTATTTAAATAAGTCTCAAATCATTTAATAAAATATATTTTGTTTTACTCCATTCTTTCAAATACACACCGATATTTTTAAATATATAAATAGTCATTTAAAAATATAACACAATCTCCCGATAAAAATGAGCATCCAAGCAAATACCATCTCGAGCCGCTACTTTGCAATTTCTCTAACACTTGAAATGGGTGAAGTATGGGGGTTGAGTAACAAGTTACCCAGTATTAATTTTATTTAAGGAACCCAAATACTCGAAAAACAATAGGTACTTATACACATTAAACCAAGAAATAGATCATACTTGACTCAAATTAATTATACTTAACATTTCAAAACACAATCACTTATACATACTTTACACATTTCACCACATTATCACTTATTCATACTTTACACCTTTCACATTATTAACTTAACATTTCACTTCTTTACTTAAATTTTTACTTCTTTACTTCATTTTTCATATTCTTTAATTATTTACTTCGGCAGAGCCAACCCCTTTCACGCGTTTTGGGTATGAAACCTCTCTGTCATCAGTCTTTTACGGCATACTGGACTGTAACAGGCTAACATATGTGATCTTCCGCAGTCCAATAAAACAAGCTCTGCAACGGGCTAACAGACGCGATCGTCCGCAGAACTAACGTCACAGCATGAACTACAATGGGTTACATACGCGATCGTCCGTAGTCCAACAAACAAAGTTCTGCAACGGGCTAACATACGTGATCGTCCTCAGAACTATCATTAACCTTTACCATACTTTACCATCATTAACTTTTACCATATTTTACTATCATTAACTTTTATCATACTTTACTATCATTTACTTTACGATAATTTTCTACTTAGCATCATACACGTAATCAAACAATTCATATTTCAAGACTAGCATGCATAATCACATATTGGTAAACTAGTATTGAATTACTTAGATACCACCCGCACCTTAGCGTTACACTGCCAGTGCACAGACGTGACTAGTAGTATATAGGGGTCGAATCCACAGAGACTCAAGAATCTTACGATATACTATAGAAATTCAGGTTAAGCTAGGAAATAGGAGTAATAAAGTAGTAAATCAAATCATAAAGCAAGTAAACGGTTGTAAATCAAGAAGGCAAAGCGTCAGGTCAAGGGAGTTCTCAGGAAATCAGGAACATATGCTAATCAATCAATCATGATCAAATTAAGAACTGTTCTAGAACTAGAATCACAGAATTATAACAGACCAACTTTCGTTGCGAATATTATCTATGTATAACAACCTAGCAAGCCAACTTTCGTTGCGAATCCTAGAGTTCTAAACAAGCATTAATCTTAGGTTCTTTCGTTCACAATTCTCCTAAGCCAAATTTCTTTGCGAATAATTAAATTGCTCATCTAGGTTCTTTCTAGTTAATTAATCAATTGTCGTTGTAGAAATCAACCTAATATCAATAATCTAAGTGGCCAATTCAGATCAAGCAATAAGAACAGCCCTAGATGAAGAACTAGAAAGATATGAATCCCTACAGATTGATCAACCTATAATTCCATGAAATCCTTTGTGAGAATCCCTAAACCTAACAGGTAAACTACTCAGACATGGCAATCATAACAATAGACATGATGAATAGAAAACCAAATAACATATAATAGAATAAAGAACTGGGGTTCAAAATCTCTTCTCTCTCGAGTACACGATCAGCCCCTAACTCTCTCAAAGTAAAATAATCCGTAGCCTAAAAACTGGCTTAAAAACCCTAAAATAATGATCTAATCACGGCTGGGGCTTCTTTGTAATTATGAGAAACTTCTGGGCCAAAGTGCAATTTCCAAACTCTTCATTAAACCGCCGAGAATTGCCTGTCACGATCTTGTGTCGACCGATGCACATTCTGTGTCGATCGACATAGATGTCTGATATGGGCAGTGACTTCTTCTTCTCGGCCAAATGCTCCAAAATGCTCCAGAATCACCAAATCCGCTCCAAATGTACCTAGACCTGTAAACACACATAAAAGGACTCCAAAAGACTCTAAAAGACTCGATAACAAGACATATACCATGGTTAAAAGTCTTAAAAACCATGATATATCAGTTCCCAACGCTAATCTTCATTTTGTGGTAAAACATGATTTGGTCTGAGGACGGCAAATGGATTTTTTTTTCATTATCGGAATCATCTTCTTGTTGTTCTTGTTGGTTTACCAGAGGAAGTTGAACATGATGAGCCGTCAAAGCTTGCATCGCTGTATTGAGTTGGTTCATATGCTCTTGTAGGCGTACCAAAGTTTGTCGTATGAGTTCTGCTTCCGTCGTTTGGCGAGTTGGTCTTGGCATGGTGAGGGGGGGGGGGGTTCGCTTTGATACCTACCTAATGGAGGGTAAGATAGTTTGTAGCTCAATCTAGGGATTCAAATGAATCACTAGAGACCTAGTTCTTGAAAAAGATGAATTTAATCAAATCTTACTCAAGGGAAGAGAGAGTCTCTTGTTTTTATCGTTTATCAAAGTGTGTGTTACAATGACATAATATGAGTTCTATATATAGGACTCTTAAATACCAAAAGAAAGAGAAATCAAAACGGAAGTTGATGTGTTGTGTTTTTAAGTGATTTTAATCATGATTTGAGGTGTATTTTAGCTTTAGGAAAAGCATTTAGACATCATTAGGAGTGCATATGCATTGTTTTCTCTTTTTGTAGGTGGTGGATGACTTTATGATGCACCTAAATCATATGGAGGTGGTAGGGACTGAAAAACACCCAAAAAGAGTGGAAAAACAGCTAAGGGTCGTGATAGGAACTCACAGCGAGGTGCCACAGCGAGGTCACCAGGCCGCTGTGAGTATTTGCGGATGGCCTGATGTCACAGCTGCCTGTGCAGCGGGGTCCTCCGGCCGCTGTGAGATTTTACCTTGAAAGATCGAGTCATTTGAAGAGCTTGCGTTCATATTTAGCTTCGGAGCTTCAAACCAAAGTTGTAGGCAATTGAGTTAGATTTCCAATGGAGGTGGTTTGAAGTCATTTGCAGCTATACACAAAGAGTTATGACCGATTTACTGGACACATATCAATTATGTCGTGGTGAGACCAACTTTTGCCCACATGCCACTTTTTCTCTTTTTCTTTTGGCTTGTAGACTCTCTCATGTTATGAGGTCGACCAAGACACTTTGTTTTCTATTATTTAAGACCTCTTGGTGTATGTGAAGAGACATGATCCAATTCTTGATCCATTTTTGGATCTAGATCAAAACATTATTTTTCCTTTTCAAGTTTGGTTTGAGTTCTTCTTTTAGTTTCCTTTTGTTCTTAATTTCTGTCTTCTTAATTATGTTTTGCTTTGTTATTATCATGCCTATTGAGTAGTTCTTTATAAGTTTCTGGGTTTGAGTAAGGTGAGGGTGATTTAGTGATGGTTTAGGATGTTTAAAACTTGGAAATATTGATTCCTTACTTGTTAGAAGTTCTTAATGCTAGGATTGAAGTAGCTAATCAATTCCTTGATCTTAAATGTTGCTAGCACCGAGAGGTGTAGTTTATGTTTGAAACTCTATCAAGTGCTTTGCATACTTAACCAACGAGAGTTGATGTTTAAGGTGTTTAGTGGTAATAGGAACTTGTTCTTAAAGCATGTCTATCTTGAAATTGCCAACGAGAGTTGATGTTAATGCTTGATAGGTATAGGGTTATTATCACGAGAGTGGAGTAGATTGAATCGTTGTTCTTAGCCTAAGAAATCGTTCTATTGTTGTTAAACACTTCTAGATTAATTGTTGATCACCCAAACCGAAATCTCAACCCAAGAACTTAGTCTTTTATCTTTTGTTAAAACTCATCACATCTCTGTTTTTACTCTGTTTTGTGACCTTTAGAATTTTGCTTAGTGAATGGTTTGTTCTTGTTTTATTGCACTTTTGTTATCTACTTCATTTTAGTTTCCTTACTTTTGTTTCACTTAGGTTGTTAGTAAAAAATAACCAAATCTCTTGTATTTGCTTAGATTAAGGAACTTTGTGCATTCTTGGTGTTATAGGTCACTAGCTCCCTGTGGATTCGATCCTAAAGTGCTACATCGACATACCATTCGATTGTGGTAGCGTGCACATTAGGTTAATTGGTGTGTAAAACGCAAACATCAATTTGGCGCCGTTGCCGGGGAGCTAGGCGATTTGTCATTAGGATTTCAAATTTCTTTGAGACTAAGCTTTTTTTTTGTTTTTGTTTGTTTGGTTACTGATTTTCTTTCAAGTGTTTGCTCTTTTTGCAGGGCATAATCACAAGAGAGAAAGTTCAAGAGAGAGGATGGCTTGGAACCCTACAAGCTACCACAGTTTTGAATGCCCATCCACTTATCAAGAAGATCTTCCATACGGAAACTTTGCTCAAGAACACCAATATGGAGATGTTGAGAGATACCAATCTTGGGACCCCACAAGTTACCAAAGTTTTGAAAGTTCACCTACTTATCAAGAAGATCCTCCATATGAAAACTTTGTTCAAGAGTACTATGGATATGATGAAGGATGTCAATCTTGGGATCCTACAAGCTACAATGGTTTTGAAAGCTCACCCACCTATCAAGAAGACATCTCATATGGAAATTATTCTCAAGAACATCAATATGGACATGATGAGGTCTATCAATCTTGGGACATGGAGTATGAGCATGGAATGGATTATTACTCCCCAAATGAAGAAGAGATTCTCAACAGTCAAGGTTTTTATCAAAACCAAGGAGACCAACATTTCCAAGATCAAGGGAGTTTTTCAAACCAACAATACAAGGAGGACACAATGCAACAGCTTTGGAAACAGTTTATAGAGACTACCAACAAAGCTATCATGGACATCAAAGCACAAGTTGACAGCCTAGCATCGAAAGTTGGAGCAATCGAGCAGCAATCCACACAAGGTGGGGAGATGGACTTTGAACCTAAGAAGGAAACCATTGATGAAGCTCTTGAGATAAGCTATGAAGAACAAGTTTATGTTGGAACACTCATGATTCATCCAGCAAGGAGCACAAAGGAAGAAGAAGACATGGTGGTAAAAACTATTGAAGACTCTCATGAAGATGGCTTGGTTTTTGGATGCATAGAGAGCATAAAGGAGATTTCAATGGATGATGAATTCTCAACCAAGGAAGAAATGCATATCCAACCCAACTCCAAGCAAGAGACAAAGAGTGAAGTGTGATAGGTTCTAAGTTTTACCCTATTCTAAACTGCAAGTGAACAGCAATGTCAAAGTAGTATATAGGGCTATCGAATCCACAGGGACACTTGGTCTCAATAGAAACAGAAACGTAGAGATTAAACTAGAAATAAAGCAAGTAGTGAAGTAAATAAATTGCGTTGCAAGAAAGTAAACAGTAGCAGGAATCGGTTTTGTAAGCAATAAACTAAAAGCGTCAAGCCTAGGGTATTCTCAGGAAATCAGACAAGCAGGCAAGCTAATCAGTCAGGATCAAATTAAACTCAGTTCTAGAACTCAAATCACGGAAATAGAGTTAACCAAATCTCTTTGCGAAAACTCTCTAAGCCTAAGTGCAGTAACCCAAATCTCTTTGCAATTACTAACAGATTAAACTAGCATTAAGTTCAAGTTCGATATGTTCACAATTAAACTAAACCAAATCTCTTTGCGAATAATTTAATTGCTCAACCTAAATAGTTCAGATTCTAAAACACACTCTCGTGTCGAATTTAGCAACCTAAGATCTAGATTCTAATTGATCAGGTTAGAACTAGCATTAAGCACAATTTAGTTTGAAGAACATTCTAATCATATGAATCCTTAACTGAATTAAACAAGTCTAGCAAGTCATCAAACCCTAATGAGAAACCCTAAACTTAACTATGGATCTACTCAGACATGATTGATGAAAACATAATCATAGAAATAGTAGATTGCATATAAGAGAATAAAATATCAAAGGGGTTCGAAATCTTCTCCAAAATAAGTGAATACAGGAAATAGATCAGCCCCAAAAGCTCTAAAAATCTCTTAGCTCTAAGTATGAAAGCGTAACTAAATAAAACACCAAAAACTAGTATATATAGGCATAATCTCGGATGGGGCTTCTGTGTAAATACTGGAACTATCTTGGGCTTCTTTGTAAATCTTCATAACTTCATTAAACCGACGTGTACGGCCCATCTCGGTAGTGTGTCGACCGATGCACAAGGTGTGTCGGTCGATGCATGATCAATAAATCAGGCAGTGACTTCAGCTCTCGGCCAAAACGTCCCAAAAGTCCCAAAATGCTCCAAATATCTCCAATTAGCTCCAAACTTGATTAAACCTGTAAAAGACTCTAAACGAATACAAAAGACACTAAAAACACATCTATATCATGGTCTAAACTGGGTAAAAACCATGATATATCAAAGTGCCTAAAGAGAAACAAGAGAGTCTCACTGAAGAAATCTGCATGGATGGTGAAGAAGAAAAATTTCAAATGGTGCAACTCTTTGACAAGCATCTTGGTATAAATTCCTCCACAACAATGAGCATTGATGGTCCAAGGAAGATATCTTTTGAGGAGATTAGGATGAACGAGTTTAGGGGATGGTTCTATGATGAATATGATCCTGGTGATCCAAAGCCATGCCACATTCCCAACCAGAAAAAGTGAAGGGATAGTCAAGCTAGAGACTTTAAACAAGCTCACTTGGGAGGAAGTCCCATGGTATCCTCTTTGTATATATTGTGTGAATTTTCTTTCTTTGAATTGATTTTTGTGTGCTTGTGTGAACTAATGTGTGTTTGAGTTTTGAGTGTATATTTTCAGCATGTGGGAACAAGAAGGAGCACAAGAGGAAGAGTCACATAACAAAATGCAGGTGAAGGAGACCCACATCGGCATGGTGCAGCGGCATACTTATGCCGCTGCGGAGGAACCAGCGGGACGAGAATTTTGGCAGCGGCATGCGCAGCGGCATGCTAAGCCGCTACAGGTAAGAGCCACTCACATCGGCATTGCGCAGCGACTACGCCAAGCCGCTGTGAGGGAATTTTGTGAGTACCTTCTCTCTTTCACAACAAGTTCCTTGGGAGAAGACGACACCACACCTCCTAACTACTAAGGTACCACCACCAATTTGTATATAGTTTTTAGTTTGTTTTATTTTTCATTTAACCATCTTGTAACCCCCTCGATTTATTTTCACACCGAGTCGGTGTGAAGTAAGTTTGGGGGGGGGGGGGGTGATCAATTAACCATCATATATAAGTTTTACGAGTCTTTTGTTAATATATATAAGTTTTCAAAAAAAAAAATAAATAAAAAAACCAAAAAAATTGAAAAATCAAAACATAAAAAGGCTTGTAGTTTCATATTTGTTTCACTTTTAGGATCGATTCTAGTAGCATTATAGGTTGAATTTGCATAGGAGACAATGATATAATTGCCTTGTAAGAAATCTAGATTTTAGAACTCAACATGATGCCTTTGATAATCATACTATGTTGCTTAAACAACTATTGAAACACTTGTACATTTCGAGCTTTGATCACATCACTCGAATCTATTTGTTTTGTTTGATACCCTCAACTTTGAAACCAACTCATCTATATGGACTTAAATGAACTTAATCTTCTCACTTATGGGATTTTGATGCTTGATCATGGTCACTATATACACACTTGGATTATCTTTACCACATTTTACCACTCTTTGTTAATCCAAGTGGCCATTCTCACTCTTAGGATGGTTACCACACCATAGAACCCTTCCCTTTCCTTTTAAACCTTCATTTGATTGATTGAGTGAGGTCTCTTTTTGATAATGCTAACATGTGTAAAAAGTTAAAAGTATAAGAACGACAATGATTAGCTCTCATAGGCTAGTCTAGGAGTTCATTTTGTTGATTGGCATTTGGGGTATAAGCACTTGAAATTGGGAATGGGAGTGAAAGGAAAGAAAGAGTGAAATAAGAAGTAAAAGAAAAAGAAAGAACCAAGGGGCTTGTGAAGGGAAACACTTGGGAAGTTGAGATAAAATTGGAAAAACTCTAAGTTTGAAATGAGAAGAAATTAAAAGAAAAAGAGTCTTACTAAATGAAAAGAATAACTTCTTAAGACCCAAATATGAAAAAGTCAAATGGTTAAAGTTTGGGAAAGAAGGTAGATTGGTTAAACTAGTGATGGGATTTGGAAACACAATTGGGTAAGGCAATGGGAGTTAAGAATTGTATGCATAAATTGTTCTTGTCTTGCCACATTTTACATTATGTCTAGCATTCCTTTTCCTTGAGAGTTAGCCACCAAATATGAAGTCATAATCCTCCTTCAAACACTATTTGAAGCCTTTTTACACCAAGCCAATTGATTAAGATCAAACCCCCATTTGTGAGACTGCACTTTGATAAGATAAATGAATGTAAGAGTTGGTGAAATGTTGAGTTGGTTGAATCTTGACAATGTGCTTAAGAGAAATAAAAGTTGGTGTGTTGATAAGCCTAGAGAAATTAGAATGGATTAGAGTGTTTGTTCATGCAACATATTATCATTTTCTAAGGACATCATGTTGAGGGCTTGTTAAATTTCTTTGGCTATGTGTCTCTAATTTCAAACCTCTTCCCTTTTGTTCTCTTTGTTGTTTGCTTGAGGACAAGCAAGGAAACAAGTTTGGGGGAGTTGATGTGTTGTGTTTTAAGTGATTTTAATCATGATTTGAGGTGTATTTTAGCTTTAGGAAAAGCATTTAGACATCATTAGGAGTGCATATGCATTGTTTTCTCTTTTTGTAGGTGGTGGATGACTTTATGATGCACCTAAATCATATGGAGGTGGTAGGGACTGAAAAACACCCAAAAAGAGTGGAAAAACAGCTAAGGGTCGTGATAGGAACTCACAGAGAGGTGCCACAGCGAGGTCACCAGGCCGCTGTGAGTATTTGCGGATGGCCTGATGTCACAGCGGCCTGTGCAGCGGGGTCCTCCGGCCGCTGTGAGATTTTACCTTGAAAGATCGAGTCATTTGAAGAGTTTGCGTTCATATTTAGCTTCGGAGCTTCAAACCAAAGTTGTAGGCAATTGAGTTAGCTTTCCAATGGAGGTGGTTTGAAGTCATTTGCAGCTATACACAAAACGTTATGACCGATTTACTGGACAAATATCAATTATGTCATGGTGAGACCAACTTTTGCCCACATGCCACTTTTTCTCTTTTTCTTTTGGCTTGTTGATAGCTAGGATTTTGCAATACTTAGAGGTACCAATTCCTCAAGCTTATCGTGTAGTCTTGAGGTATCGAACCTTTTTGGGATGGATAAGACCAATAAGCACACACTAAACCTCTAGAGTCAAATCACCCAATTTAGTTTTTGTTCTAACAGTCCTAACGAAAACAATTCAAATAGAAGTAAATAAAAGCAAGTAAACAAGTGGATTCAATCAATGAAAAAGATAAGGCCTAAAGGTTAAGGTCAACGGACAGGTGATTCGGGATGATCAAGGATCCTAATTCGAACTTCATGGAAGCTAATCTCCTAGCATGGAACACAACAAGTCGATCAGTTTAATCTCTTAACACTAACCTCTTTACTTAATCCTAATCCAAGAACAAATTCTCATTTGTGAATTAAAATCAAGCAAGCATTCAAACAAGTTCCAAACAGCCAACAATCACTCTAAACATACATTTTCATGTGCTAGAATGTGAAAGTCCTATCAAAGCTAGAAACTGGAATTTCATCGAACACATGGTGGGCAAGAAATCCTAAACATCCTAATCAACTTGATCAAGGCTAATTAGGCAATAAACCCACTTTGATAGGAGAAATTTTAAACAATCAAACATTAGAAATCCATTGATCACCCCTAATCAACCTAATCCTACCTAACCCAAAAGCCCTATAAAGAACTACTCACTAATCATCATGTGATCAACAAAACCCATAGAGATAGTGTTAATCATAGGAGATTAGAGAAAGTAGAAAGATTGAAACAAGAAATCTCAAAAGAAAATACTTAGATAAATCAAGAATCAAACTTGTTCTTACAAAGTGTTTAGAACATAAAATAAAGCTTAAGATACAATAGAAAATATGTTTTTGGCTTAAATAGTGTTTTTGGGGCGAACCGGGTCAACCCGGAACAAACCGGGTGTTGACCCGGATCCAAGGCAGATTTTGGGTTCTGTATCGGCCAACCAGCCCGATATGCTGGCCGATATGAGCTCTCGGATTTTTCTGTCAAGGAGTGTATCGGTCTGGCCACCTGATATGCTGCCCGATATGAAAGTCCTGAATTTAATCCGAGAGCACGTATCGGCCTGGCCAGCCGATACGTAGGCCGATATGGACTGTCTGAATTTTTTCCCGAGAGACTGTGTTGAGATGCATCCAGTAAATCAGTCATAACTGTTTCCATATAGCTCCGAATGACTTCAAACCACCTCCATTAGAAAGCTACTCAATTTCCCATGATTTTTATTTAGAATCCCAGAGCTAAATGTCAACGTAATATCTTCATATGACTCAATATTTCAAGCTCATCGGTTTGGTCTTTCATCACCATTTCACTTGCAATCACTCCTTTGGCCTCCAAACTCTTCCAAACATCCTTAGCAACTCCAAGAACCTACAAAACATAAGAAACACTACAAATGCAAGCCTAGAATGCCTAAACCTAGCTCTAGATGATCCTATACTCTAAACACACCAATGACCAAAGAAATGAAGCTAAAGGAAACTAAAAAGAAGTAAAACATGATCCTAACAATAGCCTAAATGCATGAAAATACAAGTATATCAATTCCCCCAAACTTAAACCTTGCTTGTCCACAAGCAAGCATAAGACTATCACAACAAGTTGGGGAAAAGGTTTGAAGGCGGGAGCTCATATCCAAAGACAAAACTGAGATCAACAAGTTCCAATTCGAGTCAACGTCACCAAGATGCAACCAAGTTAGGCTTACTACAAAAATTTAGCCATGCTCATCAAGACAAAACTCTTAGCTCAATTCTCAACCTAGACAAGCATTCCTATCAACTAGCTCTTTAACATTCATTAGGTTTTCAAGTGGATATTACTCAATGCAAGGTGATCAAACTCATTTGGCAAAGGGACAAAGTTTTGAGATTAAAGTGATCTCAATCAAAGGAGGGGTTTACTCCAAAAGCATGAAGGTTCTCTCATAAAGAAGTGAATGAGCTAATGAAAATGCTAAGAGTTAGAGGCAATTGGTGCATACTAGGTTGATTTCCATCTACCCATGTCCCAATTACTTCTTCTCCTAGTCTAGCCCACCTAAATGGATACTACCCTTGATCAAGGCTATTTTTGCCTCATCCCCTTTTCTCAATCGGACACTTTTTATAGAAACTCCCCAAGGATCAAGAAAGACTTTTCAAAACAGTGGCAAATCTTTCTTTTAAACTTAGCTCAAATCTTTCTTTAGCAATGGTCTCTTTTCTTTCTTTAAGTTGAGCCTTTGGCTTCTTTTCGTTTCAAAATATGAGACACTTTTCTTTTCTTTAAGCACATAAGAGATTTTCTTCTTTTAAAACACTTTTCCAACAAACATAAGATCCTAACCAAAATCCCTTTCATTCTTCCCTTTCTTTACTCTCTTTCTCCTTTCCCAATTTCTCCCCCAAACTTGGATTCTAGCCTATTGCAAAGCTAAAGGTGTTGAGCTTGCACTATATGGAAATTTCCCCTAGTCGCCTCATACTCAACACTTTTTACCTAGCTCATTCAAGAAAATAGGCCTACCTCTCAACAAGAGTGTTTATGGTTTGAAAGAAGGGTGGTGAAAGGTGTGGAGTCTATTCAAGCAGACGAGAGTGGTAAAAGGGATAAGAATGCTTGAATATTTTCAGAGTATCCACGAGTTTAGCACACAAAGCATGAGTAAGATAATTGGATGTCATCATTAAAGTCCTCACTTAGGTAGAGCTAGTGTCAATTCAAAGCCTATTTCAGTTTCAAATCAAGTTTCAAAGCAAGCAATCCTAGCATGGTTCGTCTTAACTTTCTAGCCTTTCTTGAATTGCAATCTTAAGACAATCAACTAGCTCAAACAACTAGCATAAAGAACAAGTCATCACTCAATCAGTCTTACAAGATATTCAATCATTGCTCCCTATGCATGCGTCCTATATGATGCAACTAGACTCGATCCTATGATGCAAGTGCAACTACATGCTTTCTTTTTGAAAATTTTTGAAATTTTTGAAATGTTTTTTTCTATGCCATAAATGAAATGCATGAGACTCAAAGTGAGGAAATCGAAAATAAGAACAAAGAAAACATGGTTAGAAACTAGCCTCTCCCCCAAACTTAGTTCACACCGTCTCGGTGGGAAAGTAAGCTCGAGAGAGAGAGAGAGGGAAAAGAAACTAAAATGCAAGTATGTACAAGGGTGGAGTGTTACCTGGCTAGTTGTGGAATGATGGAGGTGATGATTCCACCATGGAGTATGTTGGGTTTGATGAAGAACAGGGCTCAATCCCAAAACACATTCTCTTCTTCTTTGCATTTACCCCAAAGCTCCCCAAAAGGATAGACATGGGAATTCCTCCCAAGTGAGCTTGTTTTGAGTCTCTTAGCTTGACTATCCCTTCACTCTTTTTGGTTAGGGATGTGGCATGAGTTTGTATCACCGGGATCATACTCATCGTAGAACCACCCCCTAAACTCCTTCATCCTTATCTCCTGAAAAGGGATCTTCCTTGGATCATGAGAGCTCAATGGTGTGGTAGAGACTATACCAAGAAGCTTGTGAGGGGGTTGAGCCATTGGACATCCATCTTCTTCATCCTCCTTGAAGGCTTCTTCCTTGAGGTCATCTTGCTTCTCTATAAGATTTCCTCCAATTGGCTCTTTCTTGTGAATTGGCTGCTTTGGCTCTTCTTCCATGATTAAGGGCTTATCTTGTATGCTCTCGTCCTTGAAGTTCTTGCACTCAACAACCAAATCATCTTCATAAGGCTCCTCCTCATCTCTCACAACTTCTCCTACTTCTTCATTGTTGATATTGGTTGAGTGACCCATGATTGTCCATTCATCCTCATCATTTTCATACCGCACTACAAGGTCTTCACCAATTGTACAACCAAGAAGCAATTCAAATTCCTTAATAGTCTCTTCAGCTTCTTTCAGGAAGTCATCTTGAACTTGAATATTCTCCTCATGTGTTGGCTCAACAATACTTGCACCTGACATCAAAGCTAGAAGAAGGAGCAAATTTAGTACCAAAGACTTGAACTAAAAAGGAATAGAAAACGAATTGATATATCCAGAATCCCAAAATGGCAACGGCGCCAAATTGATAGCTAGGATTTTGCAATCCTTTGAGGTACCAATTCCTCAAGCTTATCGTGTAGTCTTGAGGTATCGAACCTTTTGGGATGGATAAGACCAATAAGCACACACTAAACCTCTAGAGTCAAATCACCCAATTTAGTTTTTGTTCTAACAGTCCTAACGAAAACAATTCAAATAGAAGTAAATAAAAGCAAGTAAACAAGTGGATTCAATCAATGAAAAAGATAAGGCCTAAAGGTTAAGGTCAACGGACAGGTGACTTGGGATGATCAAGGATCCTAATTCGAACTTCATGGAAGCTAATCTCCTAGCATGGAACAAAACAAGTCGATCAGTTTAATCTCTTAACACTAACCTCTTTACTTAATCCTAATCCAAGAACAAATTCTCATTTGTGAATTAAAATCAAGCAAGCATTCAAACAAGTTCCAAACAGCCAACAATCACTCTAAACATACATTTTCATGTGCTAGAATGTGAAAGTCCTATCAAAGCTAGAAACTGGAATTTCATCGAACATATGGTGGGCAAGAAATCCTAAACATCCTAATCAACTTGATCAAGGCTAATTAGGCAATAAACCCACTTTGATAGACGAAATTTTAAACAACCAAACATTAGAAATCCATTGATCACCCTAATCAACCTAATCCTATCTAACCCAAAAGCCCTATGAAGAACTATCCACTAATCATCATGTGATCAACAAAACCTATAGAGATAGTGTTAATCATAGGAGATTAGAGAAAGTAGAAAGATTGAAACAAGAAATCTCAAAAGAAAATACTTAGATAAATCAAGAATCAAACTTGTTCTTACAAAGTGTTTAGAACATAAAATAAAGCTTAAGATACAATAGAAAATATGTTTTTGGCTTAAATAGTGTTTTTGGGGCGAACCGGGTCAACCCGGAACAAACCGGGTGTTGACCCGGATCCAAGGCAGATTTTGGGTTCTGTATCGGCCAACCAGCCCGATATGCTGGCCGATATGAGCTCTCGGATTTTTCTGTCAAGGAGTGTATCGGTCTGGCCACCTGATATGCTGCCCGATATGAAAGTCCTGAATTTAATCCGAGAGCACGTATCGGCCTGGCCAGCCGATACGTAGGCCGATATGGACTGTCTGAATTTTTTCCCGAGAGACTGTGTTGAGATGCATCCAGTAAATCAGTCATAACTATTTCCATATAGCTCCGAATGACTTCAAACCACCTCCATTAGAAAGCTAACTCAATTTACCATGATTTTTATTTAGAATCCCAGAGCTAAATGTCAACGTAATATCTTCATATGACTCAATATTTCAAGCTCATCGGTTTGGTCTTTCATCACCATTTCACTTGCAATCACTCCTTTGGCCTCCAAACTCTTCCAAACATCCTTAGCAACTCCAAGAACCTACAAAACATAAGAAACACTCCAAATGCAAGCCTAGAATGCCTAAACCTAGCTCTAGATGATCCTATACTCTAAACACACCAATGACCAAAGAAATGAAGCTAAAGGAAACTAAAAAGAAGTAAAACATGATCCTAACAATAGCCTAAATGCATGAAAATACAAGTATATCACTTGTAGACTCTCCCATGTTATGAGGTCAACCAAGACACTTTGTTTTCTATTATTTAAGACCTCTTGGTGTATGTGGAGAGGCATGATCCAATTCTTGATCCATTTTTGGATCTAGATCAAAACATTATTTTTCCTTTTCAAGTTTGGTTTGAGTTCTTCTTTTAGTTTCCTTTTGTTCTTCATTTCTGTCTTCTTAATTATGTTTTGCTTTGTTATTATCATGCCTATTGAGTAGTTCTTTATAAGTTTCTGGGTTTGAGTAAGGTGAGGGTGATTTAGTGATGGTTTAGGATGTTTAAAACTTGGAAATATTGATTCCTTACTTGTTAGAAGTTCTTAATGCTAGGATTGAAGTAGCTAATCAATTCCTTGATCTTAAATGTTGCTAGCACCGAGAGGTGTAGTTTATGTTTGAAACTCTATCAAGTGCTTTGCATACTTAACCAACGAGAGTTGATGTTTAAGGTGTTTAGTGGTAATAGGAACTTGTTCTTAAAGCATGCCTATCTTGAAATTGCCAACGAGAGTTGATGTTAATGCTTGATAGGTATAGGGTTATTATCACGAGAGTGGAGTAGCTTGAATCGTTGTTCTTAGCCTAAGAAATCGTTCTATTGTTGTTAAACACTTCTAGATTAATTGTTGATCACCCAAACCGAAATCTCAACCCAAGAACTTAGTCTTTTATCTTTTGTTAAAACTCATCACATCTCTGTTTTTACTCTGTTTTGTGACCTTTAGAATTTTGCTTAGTGAATGGTTTGTTCTTGTTTTATTGCACTTTTGTTATCTACTTCATTTTAGTTTCCTTACTTTTGTTTCACTTAGGTTGTTAGTAAAAAATAACCAAATCTCTTGTATTTACTTAGATTAAGGAACTTTGTGCATTCTTGGTGTTATAGGTCACTAGCTCCCTGTGGATTCGATCCTAAAGTGCTACATCGACATACCATTCGATTGTGGTAGCGTGCACATTAGGTTAATTGGTGTGTAAAACGCAAACATCAGAAGTACAAATAGAAAAGCATTTTGAATACTAGAAGAGTAACCAAAATAGAAATAGATATTGGAAAGAAATTTGGATACTTAAGTAGAAACCAAATTGAGAATGACTTGTGGCTTCTAGAATGGTGCTACATCAGCTAATTAGCCCGCCTGACCATTTTTCTTTTATTATGCATTGTTTCAGTTTTTCACAATTTTATATAATTTTTATTTTTAATATTTTACTTTGTTCATAATTTTTCATTAGCCTAAAATCAGATTTTTATATTTATTTTAATTTTAATCTTCGTATCAGTGGAATTTGAACCCGAAACAACACTTAAGTTAACACTAAATTACAACACATTTAGTTCCATATAAACAAAAGAAACAACTCTACAATCAGTATTTATAAGAAATATTTTATCGATAAATTATAGTTTATTATATCAAATTATTTGCTTCTCTCGGTTGGATCCAATAACTATTAATTTCTCAGATGTCTATGTTAAAATATAGATAATCCTTTCAGAAAATATATAAGCATGAATAATGTTCAAACTAAAAAAAAAAAGAACTAACCTTGCTTGATTATGTGAAATATATATTTGGAGCTTTTATATCAAACACATACATAATCTAATTGTTTTTAGTGTAAATTTGCCTAAAATTAGCGTAACATTTGATCAAAAATGGTTTTTGAACCCCTAATATGTGTTCAAATTTGCTCAGCTTCTAGTTCAAGGTTAGTGATGTTGGGCTTTGGTGATGAAAATCATTAGTTATGACTTAGCCCGCGACAGGGTATGTCATTTAGGAACGGGCTTGTTTCTATTGGGCTAAGGTTTAGTTTAACCTACTTATCCTTGTAATAGACTTAGTATATAAAGCTAAGCATGTGTGAGATTAGGGTAAGCCGTAATTAGAGAGATTGAGAGAAACTCTTAAGCTTGTAATCTGTGGTGATAGTGGATTACTGGAAAGCTCCAGGCCGAGACGTAGGATCACACATCGTGATCTGAACTCGTTAAATCTCTGTGTTCTTTTACTTTCTTGCTCAAACAAACAAACAGAAGTGAGATCCAAATCTCTACAAAGTGGTATCAGAGCGAGGTGTGAAGCTTCATGAGCAAGAGCAGAGTTAATTCGGTAAGGTTTTCTTCTCTGAATCGCGACTAAGGAACAATAGTCGGCGAGGTTTATATTCGGTTTTCAGATTGTTGTGGGTGACGGCTAGGGTTCAAAGGTTGTTCACGGTTTCTGGGTTTCGTGTCGACCGACACAGGTTCTGCATCGATCGACACACGGTTTGAGCATCGATCGACACTCGGTTTGAATCGATCGACACTCTGCTACAGTGACTGGTTTATTTTAGGCTATCATGGATAAGTCAGCAAAGGTGAAGATTGCTACGTTTGATGGTCAGGGAGATTTCTCTATGTGGAAGAAGAGGATGTTAGCTCACTTGTCGATCCTTGGTTTAAAGGATGCTTTGTCAGAAACACCAACACCGTCAAAGCTGACGATTAAGAAGGATGAGTCTAAAGATGCCTTTGAAGAAAGGGTTCAGCTAGAAGAGGCTAAGAAAGAGGAGCGAGCTGAGAAAGCGATGAACGTGTTGATCCTCAATTTGGGAGATCATGTCCTTCGGAAATTGGAGGAGTGCAAGACTGCAGCTGCGATTTGGATAGCTTTGGAAAGGCTATACAATACGAAGACTCTGCCGAGTTGGATTCATCTGCAACATCAGTTCTATACATTCAAGATGGTGGAGTCAAAGTCGATAGATCAGAATGTCGACGATTTCTTGAAGCTTGTATCAGATTTGTGTTGTGTGAAGGTGTCTGTTACAGATGAAGTACAAGCCATACTTCTTCTGAGTTCTTTGCCATCACATTATGATTCTCTGAAGGAGACATTGAAGTATGGTAGAGACACTCTCTCTATGGATGATGTGATAAATGCAGCAAAGTCGAAAGAAATTGAGCTTAAGGAGAAGGGTATAACAAATTCTCAGAAGCTTGGAGATGCGTATTTGGCTCGTGGAAGATCAGAGTCCAGGAATTTTGGACAGAGATCAGATAAGAGCAGATCAAGGTCAAAGTCGGGATCAAGATTGACCTGTTGGTACTGCAAGAAGGAAGGACATAAGAAGGCTGATTGTTATGCTAGGAAAAAGAGCATGGGCGATGATGAAAACGCTGAAGCAGCAGTGGTAATTGATGAATCAGCTGGTGTCGATGCATTAACAGTCTCTGAAAACTGGCATCAAGAGAGGTGGGCGATTGATTCTGGATGTTCTTATCACATGACCTCAAGGAGAGACTGGTTCGATACGTTTGAGGTCCTTACACCAGGACAAGTGCTACTGGGGAACGACTATTCTGTTGGGGTTAAAGGAATAGGTTCTATCAACATCAGAGCACATGGTGGCACGGTGAAGACATTGATGAATGTCAGGTACATTCCCGAGCTAAAAAGGAATCTGATATCTACAAGTACATTAGATAAGCTGGGATTTGATCATGCTGGTGGGAAAGGGAAGACAAGGTTATACAAGAACGGGAAGTTAGCTCTTCAAGGTTCCCTGACTGGTTCTCTGTATCTGCTAGATGGTGAGACTGTAGTAGGACAGTCAAACAGTGTTGTCTCTAAGAAGGTTGCCAACGATGAAATAGTGTTATGGCATAGAAGATTGGGACACATGAGTATGAAGAACTTGATGATCCTGGTCAAAAGGGGCATCATTGACAAAAGAAGGATTGGAGCCATGGATTTCTGTGAAAGTTGTGTGATGGGGAAGCATAAGAAGCTGAGTTTTCACATTGGAAAGCACAATTCAGGAGAGGCATTGAAGTATGCACATGCAGATCTATGGGGGTCTCCATCAGTGACTCCAAGCTTGTCAGGTAAACAGTATTTTCTGTCTATCATTGATGATTACACTAGGAAAGTGTGGGTGTTCTTCTTAGCAGCGAAGAGTGAAGCTTTCACCAAGTTTTGTGAGTGGAAGAAGCTAGTTGAGAATCAGATTAGCAAGAAGGTGAAGTGTCTGAGAACTGATAATGGGTTGGAATTCTGTAACAAGGAGTTTGATGGGTTCTGCAGACAACATGGTATTGAGAGGCACATGACGTGTGCCTATACTCCACAGCAAAATGGAGTAGCTAAACGCATGAATAGTACTATCATGGAGAAAGTGCGTTGTATCTTAGATGAGAGTGGCTTGGGTGAAGAGTTCTGGGCTGAGGCGGTTAACACAGCTGTATATCAGATCAACAGGAGTCCCTCATCGGCGTTAGATGGCAACATTCCTGAAGAACTGTGGTTGGGAAGAAAGCCTGGTTACAGCATCTTAGAAGATTTGGTTCATTGGTCTATGTCCATGTAGATCAAGGAAAGTTGAAACCAAGAGCAATGAAAGGAGTTTTCATTAGCTATCCTGAAGGAGTTAAAGGGTAAAAGGTTTGGCTCCTGGATGATGAAAGATGTGTGATTAGCAGGAATGTGGTGTTTGTGGAAGAAAAAGTCTACAAGGATCTGAAAAAGAGTGTTTCTGCGTCAGAAACAAAGCTGCAGGATTCGACTGCAGGTGGAGCATCGATCGACACACTGGCGGATGTCGATCGACACGAGATCGATGAGTGCATCGATCGACACATACCCCATGTCGATCGACACAATGCGACTGTCGATCAACAGACAGAGTCTGAGACAGCAATTCCGGATTTTGAAGGCCAAGGAGAAGGTTCGTCTTCAGGTGGAGTTGTGGGAGGTCAAGTTTCAGATGATATACCTCAGGATGATTACAGATTGACTCGGGATCGGATGAGAAGAGAGTCAAAGCTTCCTGCGCATCTAAAAGACTATGATTTGGCGAGTTTTGCCTTGATAGCTGTTGTTGAGATGAGTTCTGAAGAACCAAGAGATTATCAGGAAGCAATCGAAAGTAGGGATAAAACTTTCTGGAATGGAGGTATGGATGAAGAAATGAGTTCTCTGGAGAAGAACAAGACCTGGAGGTTAGTCAAAAGGCCTCAAGGAAGAAAAGTAATTGGTTGCAAGTGGGTATACAAGTTGAAGCCAGGTATACCAGGGATGGAAGAACCGAGATACAAGGCTAGGTTGGTAGCCAAAGGATACTCTCAGAGAGAGGGTATTGATTATCAGGATGTGTTCTCACCTGTAGTAAAGCATGTCTCAATCAGGTTTCTTCTGTCAATTACAGCAAGTTTAGATCTGGAATTGGAGCAGCTTGATGTTAAGACTGCATTTCTTCATGGTTTGATTGAAGAGGAGATCTATATGGAGCAGCCAGAAGGTTTTGTGGTTAAGGGAAAAGAGGACTATGTATGCTTGTTGGAGAAAGCACTGTATGGACTTAAGCAAGCTTCAAGACAGTGGAACAAGTGCTTTGATCAATTTGTGGTGAGTCATGGATTCAAGAGAAGTGAATATGATCACTGTGTCTACATAAAGGAGAGTAAAGGTAAGGGTTTCATATACCTACTCTTGTATGTTGATGACATGCTAGTTGCATCAAAGGATATGAAGGAGATACAAGTTGTGAAAGACTTTTTGAGTAGTAGGTTCGAGATGAAGGATCTGGGTGCAGCGAGAAGAATTCTTGGGATGGATATTGAGACAGATCGTGAAGGTGGAGTTCTCACCTTGTCTCAATCTGGTTACGTCAAGAAGATTCTTCAGGTATTCAATATGGATGAAGCAAGATCAGTTTCGACGCCTATTGGATCACAGTTCAAGCTGTCTGCAATCAAGGATGATGAAGCTGAGACAATTATGAAGAACATTCCATACTCCAATGCTATTGGAAGCATTATGTATGCGATGTTGGGAACGAGATGTGATCTGGCTTATGCAGTTGGCTTAGTCAGCAGGTTTATGAGTAAGCCGGGCATGGTACACTGGGATGCAGTGAAGTGGGTACTAAGGTATTTGAAGGGTACTCAGGATTTGAAGATTGTGTTCAGGAAGAACAAGGAGTTCAAGGTTGAAGGCTTTTGTGATTCGGATTTTTCATCGGATCTGGACAGAAGCAGATCGATTACTGGTTATGTTTTCACGGCTGGTGGAAGCGTCATTAGTTGGAAGTCGAGTCTTCAGCATGTTGTTGCATTGTCTACAACTGAGGCAGAATATATGGCATTGGTAGAAGCTGTGAAAGAGGCGATTTGGCTAAGGGGTTTGGCTGAGGAGTTCGGTTTCAAACAAGACTCGGTGGAGATCTGGTGTGATTCTCAGAGTGCCTTGAGTTTAGCCAAGAACAATGTCCATCATGAGCGAACAAAGCACATCAAAAGGAGGTTGCATTTCATCAGGGATATACTTGCTTCAGGTGAAGTGAAGCTGTCTAAGATCCCGACTGAAAGGAATCCGGCTGATATGTTGACGAAGGTTCTTCCTGTGGAGAAGTTTGAGAAGGCTTTAAGCTTTCTCGGTCAAGAAGAGCACTAAGGTGCTGGAACTGTCTGGAGCTACACATGTTTGCAAGGATAAAGGAGTCATACTTGGAAGTGATTGTCATCAAGGTGGAGTTTTGTTGGGCTTTGGTGATGAAAATCATTAGTTATGACTTAGCCCGCGACAGGGTATGTCATTTAGGAACGGGCTTGTTTCTATTGGGCTAAGGTTTAGTTTAACCTACTTATCCTTGTAATAGACTTAGTATATAAAGCTAAGCATGTGTGAGATTAGGGTAAGCCGTAATTAGAGAGATTGAGAGAAACTCTTAAGCTTGTAATCTGTGGTGATAGTGGATTACTGGAAAGCTCCAGGCCGAGACGTAGGATCACACATCGTGATCTGAACTCGTTAAATCTCTGTGTTCTTTTACTTTCTTGCTGAAACAAACAAACAGAAGTGAGATCCAAATCTCTACAAGTGACTTGTGCTGCCCCTAGTTGTTCTGTAGCTCGTGTTAGACCCTTCATCTCTTTGTCCATCAGATCAGATCTTTTTGGTTCAAGAAGTTGTCCAAGTTTACTTCTTCTGCTTCTTTGATTTTCAAGTGCAGTAACTCTTTTACTTCCCTCAGCTTTTATTCTGTATACATGAGTCGTTCATGCAAAGCCTGTCTTTCAGCTTTGATGTTCTTCAGTTCTTCACCCAACTCGGCCCCTCTCTGCACATATCGGGATTCCACTTTCCTGACTTTTTCATAAGCATATCTTATCCGCAAGATGCTCTGCATATACTCTTCTTCGTACCTTAGCTTGTTTACTTCGAGCTCTCCCTTACGTTGATGTAGCAACTTTGCGTTGGATTTGGACTGCTCTAGCTCGGTTGTAAGGGAACTATAAGCTTTAGACTTCTTCCAACTATCTGGCCTGTACATCTCAATCCTCGAAAACGTTAACTCTATTTGCTCTTCAAATGCTGAAACATTTTCAAGCGCATGAGCTTCTCCTTTCTTTGCATTATCTAGCTCGCATTTAAGTTCGTTGACAAGAGACAACGTCTCGTTGACTTTCATCCTCAACCTTGCTCGGATATCGTGTACTTGCACTCACCGAGGGTGTTCCACAGCTTGATCGTATGGTCACGAGACGCGGATACGATCTGACGGTTGTCGACAGAGAAAGCTACGGAGAGAACGTCTTTCGTGTGTCCGACGAATCTACGGAGCTCACCATCCAAGCTTACGGAGAGAGCAAAATGACCGTCCGATGAGAGTACCACATCCTCCACGAAGTGAGAGTGACATGTGAGCCTACGCTGGGAAACACCGTAAGACTTGTCGTCCTTCAATACGAGTCCCACAGCCATATTTAGGGGTTTGGGAGAGACTCTAGGGTTTTTTTCTTCTAAATCCAAAACTGGCGCATCAGAGCGAGAGAATTGGAGGTCATGGGAAATGAAGGTATTTATACTCTAGGTCAAAATAACAGGAAACTAGGGTTTGGTGTAGGCCTGGGCAAAATAACCGGAACCGACCAAAAATTTTGGTTCGGTTCCGGCCAAAATACCTATTGTATCTTGTACTTAGGATCTATGGGTATCGGTTCGGTTCCGGGTAATGAAGAACCGAATACCCGAACATATATTTACACTTACACATATCATATTAGGATATGTTCATATTTCGGGTAGTTTATAGGTTTTCGGATATTTTATTGTCATTTCGAGTATTGATTCCATGTATTTTTTTTGTTATTTCAGATATTATTTTACATTATGGGTATAAAATTGCTATTTCGGATACCAAATATCCAAAAAAAAATTTTGTTCATTTCAGGTATTTAACTGTTATTTCGGATATTTGTTGATTTCGGGTAAAAAAATACTGAGAACCGTTTAATACCCGAAAATTTTACGTATTTTTGTTGATTTCAGGTAAAAATACCCGGAAACGTTTAATATCCAAAAAAATTCGGATATTAAACGTTTATTATGGAGCGCTGGTCGACTTTCCCTATGGGTCGAACACCGTGCTCATTACCCCTGAAGTGGCTGCTGGTTTGCGAGTTCTGGGGATTTCCAAATAATTTAGCTGCTTTCTTTTATGCATGTGTGTATTTATGTTGTTTTGTATGAATGCTTTTGGTCTTGTTGTTGTACTTATGGTTCTCGGATTGTCATTTATAGCGAGAAGAGAAGTCTTGAACTTGTCTCGCGTTGTTTTGATTCTTGGTTTTGGTGAATCCGGGCGGGTCCGAACTTGTCATTGTACGTCGCCTTTTTTTTTTTTTTTGGGTAGGTTATCACCCTTGGGTGCAATTTGTTTTTTCTTGAAAGAAATTTGGAGCGTTGGCGAGGGCAAGTTCAGTCTTTTACTTGTCTTCTTTCAGATTGCTTAAGTACGAATTGTCTTCGCCTTGTTTTTTAGGTGCGGGCTGGCAATAAAATCGTTCCGATCACTGTTGTCGTTTCACTGTTGAAGCCGGTAAGTGTTCTCTTCGGCCTTTTTACCATGTGTTTTTCGAGCTTCATTTCCTGCAAAACTTCTTTGAAAATGAGATTAACTGAACTTCCGGTGTCGATCAAAGCTTTAGCGATTCTTTGTTTGCTTATTTGTAGTTTGATAACAAGTAGGTCGTGATTTGGTTTGTTTACTCCTCCGTCGTTCCTGGTGGTGAACGAGATCTCGTTCTTTCCTTCGATCCCGACGTCATGACTCTTTTCCTGTTTCGTGCTTTCCTTCTTGTTTGGAGTTCCCGAGTGTTCGTCCGAGTCGTCGTGACCAGCGGGTCCTTCCAATATCATGTTGATGCGCCTCCTTGGTGACGGCTTCCCTGTCTCGCTGCTGCCTTGAGATCGCTCGTGTGGTTCTGCGTTGGTGTCGTCTTGTTTGGCCTGTTGTGCGCCTCCGAGCCTTTTGTTCTTTCCCCTGATGAGTCAGACTCGCTCATTGTCGCTCGTCGCTTGTTTTTCAGCCGGCATTACTTGTGCGTTTCGGTTTGTTATGTTTGTATCTCCCCTCTGGTACTCTCCAAGGAGGAGGTTCTGTAGGTGTCGATATTCGTCAGTGTCGTGTCCCGATCTTTGGTGGTATGTGCAGAAAGGTCGATCTTTGTCTCCGGTGCTCGAGCCTTTGCTCTTGACGTGGTTCCTCGGGTTGTTTTGCGGGTCGTGGTCGCCGGTGAGGTAAGCCGCCGTTTTCTTACCTTCTTTTTTAGAGTTTTGTACTCCTGATTATATTGCTGCCAAGGTTCGACATAGTCTTGCGTTGATTCCTTCTCCTTCGTTGGTTTTGCTGATCCGAACTTTCTGGCTAGCAGTTCTTTTTCTTCCTCTATTTCGATGAAGATGGCGGCCCGATGTAGGGCATCTTCGAGGCTCTGTCGTTTATTGAGGGCCAGCTCGCTGCGGAACGGTGATTCGTACCAGAGTCCGCTTCGTAATGCGGGTATCCCTTCGTTGTCGGTGACCGAGATTTTAGAGACGACGGTTTTGAACCTGTCAATGTATGACCTTAGGGATTCATGTTTCTCCTGGTTGATTGACCAGAGATCGGCACTAGAGACTCCTTCTTGAATGAACATCGAGTAGTGTTTGAGGAAGGTGGTCATTAGTTGTTGGTAGCTGCTGATCGATTGTGTTTCTAGTCGTGAAAACCAAAATCAAAATTTAAATCTCCGTATCACTAGAATTTTTTATCCGAGACACAAGAGAAACAATACTTATATTAACACTAGATTACCACACATTTCATTCCATATAAAAGAAAAAACAACAACTCTACAATCAGTATTCATAAAAAAAATATTTTGTCGATAAATTATAGTATTATATCAAATGATTTGCTTCTCTCAATTGGATCTATAACTATTAATTTCTTAGATGTCTATGTTAAATATAGATTAACTTTACAGAAAATATATAAGCATGAATAATGTTTTAAAAAAACACTAACTTATGTGAAAGATGTATTAGGAGCTTAAAAAAAGAAAGTATTTGAGCTTTTATATCAAACTCATACATAATCTAATTATTTTTAGTATTAATTTGCCTAAAATTTGCGTAACATTTGATCAAAAATGGTTTGGTTTTTGAACCCACTAATTTGTGCTAAGACCTCGTCAATAACGTTGTTCATCTCACTCTTCATCTTCTCCATTTCGCTTCTTAAACTCTCGTTCTGTGATGTTACATTCTGCAGCTTCATCTCTTTGTCCATCAGATCAGATTCTAGCTTCTTGAGTTTATCAGTATCCTCAGCCCTTTTTTGGTTCAAGTTTACTTCTTTGATTTTCAAGTTCAGTAACTCGTTTACTTTCCTCAGCTTTTCTTCTCTATACATCAGTTGTCCTAGCAAAACCTGTCTTTCAGCTTTGATTTTCTTCCGTTCTTCACCCAACTCGGCCTCTCTCTGCACATATCGGGATTTCACTGCGCAGACTTGTTCATAAGCAATTGTTATCTCCAACAACCTCTGCATATACTCTTCTTTTTTGGCTTTATCTCCTTCCTCGAGCTCTCCCACACGTTGAGCTAGCAACTTTGCTTTGGATTTGGACTGCTCTAGCTCGGTTGTAAGGGACTCCTTCCTACCAATTGACCTATACATCTCAATCCTGGAATCTAATTGCTTTTCAAGCACTGAAGCATTGTTATGTGCCTGAGCTTCTCCTTTCTTTGCATTATATAGCTCCCATTTAAGTTCGTTGACAAGAGACAGAGTCTCGTTGAGTTCCATCCTCAAGTTCTCAACGGACTCATCAGATTCAGAGGCATTCATCTCCATCAACTGCAAATCCTCAACAACACTCTTGCTCTCAAGATCCCATATCTTAATGTTGTTCTCAGTCGCAGCACACAGCCAGTATCTGTTCGGGCTGAAGCAAAGCGAGTGGATAATCGAGCCAGCCTCGAGCGAGTAGAGCTTCTTCCCCTCGGCCAAATCCCACAACAAGATAACACCGTCTTCGCCACAACTGGCGCATACCGAACAATCAGGGGAGACAGCCACAGTGTCGAGGTAACCCGCTAGAGAGTTCCTGAGCTTGCAGTTCTGGAGATTCCATACTTTTATGGTCTGATCCCAAGAAGCAGAAACAATGGTAGGCATGTTTGGGCTAAACCTCACACAGCTAATCCAGTCCTTGTAACCATCACCTTGCTCGGAGATTGTGTACTTGCACTCACCGAGGGTGTTCCACAGCTTGATCGTACGGTCACGACACGCGGATACGATCTGACGGTTGTCGACAGAGAAAGCTACGGAGAGCACGTCTTTTGTATGTCCGACGAATCTAAGGGTGGAGACACCAGTGGCTAGGTCCAATACGAGTCCCTCGGCCATAGTTAGGGGTTTGGGAGAGAGACTCTAGGGTTTTTTTTTTTGGATCAAAGACTCTAGGGTTTTTTTTTCTTCTAAATCCAAAACTGGCGCATTCAGAGCGAGAGAATTGGAGATCATGTGAAACGAAGATATTTATACTCTTGGGCTGTACATGGGCCTCGTTTAATGTGTTCATTGCATTTTGTAATGGCATTTCCATTTAAGTGTGACAGCGATTTGTATATGGGAAGCGATGTGTTTTTGGAAGCGATGCGATTGGTTAAAATTATGAATGAAGTTACGTTTTGGATGTGATGTGATTACGTTTTGCGATTTTGGCAAAAGACGAAATTTCGCAGTTTTGACGTAAAAATGAAATATTCCAGATTTGACAGGAAAAATAAATTTTGCGGTTTTGACGGAAAAACAGAATTTTACGGTTTTGGCGGAAAAAGTTGAATTTGCGGTTTTTGCGGAAAAATGATTTTTTGACGCAAAAAGGAATTTCACGGTTTTGGCGAAAAACAGAATTTCACAGTTTTGCCAAAATCACAAAATTCTGTTTTCCCGCCAAAACAACAAAATTTCATTTTCCCGCCAAAACTGCAAAGTTCAGTTTTCCGTCAAAACCACAAAATTCGGTTTTCCTGTCAAAATCGCAAAATTCCGTTTTCGCGCCAAAACTGTGAAATTCTGTTTTCCGCCAAAACCGCAAAGTTCGATTTTCCTGTCAAAACCGCAAAATTTTGCTTTTTGGCCAAAACCGCAAAATTCTGTTTTCCATCAAAACCGCAAATTCAAATTTCCCGCTGAAACCGCACAATTTTATTTTTCTGCCAAAACCGCAAAATTTCATTTTTCGTCAAAACCACAAAATTTATTTTTCCCGTCGAAACCGCAAAATTTCATTTTTCGTCAAAATAGCAAAATTTCATTTTCCATCAAAACTATAAAGTTCAGTTTTTCCACCAAAACCGCAAAATTCTGTTTTTTCCATCGAAATCGCAAAATTCTGTTTTTCCGTCAAAACCGTAAAACTTCAGTTTCCGTCAAAACCGCAAAATTCCATTTTTCCGTCAAAACCGCAATATTCCGTTTTTCCACCAAAACCGCAAAATTCCAATTTTTTGTAAAATTGAAAACGAGATTAATGAAATACTATATTTTAATTAAAAATGACAAAATTTAATATAATTAGTAATAATATAAATTATAGAATAAAAAAAAAAAAACTAATCGCACCACAATCACAGTTTTTTAGTGCGATTTGAATGCTGCATAATTTGTAAAGAACTAATCACCTTATAAAAGTAAATGAATCGCATCATTGTCAAATCGGAATAACATTTAGTGGTAGATCATGGCATCACACCACAGCCAAATCTTAGTACCATTCGAGGTCTAAGTTGTGTGAATCTCTGGTCGCTTTCTTATCTGAAGCAGTGACAGCTTGATGAAGCTCCAAAACGGACTTCTTCGGCTTTGACACTTCCGAATCGATCCTCGCCACATCCCCAACAAGGACTTTCTCATCCTGGGTCAGATCTAGCTTATGTAATGATACTAAGTTGTGTGTTGTGTCACTTAATTTCTAGGATTATATCAATTATTGAATAATACTAATATGTTACCATCACTTATGTAACCGTGCAAATTAATGAGTTAGTTATAGCAAATGATAGTAACATTAACACTAATTATAATTAGTAATTCTAAATTAAATCGGTTACCATAAACGATGTCAATTATTTATGTCACTTAGAATATGTGATACTAATATTTACATCAATTATTATAAACAATGGAAATATTTATATCAATTATTGATAATTGACATTAATATTTGTAACAATTACAGCATGTGATAATAATATTACCATGTAGCGACGTAAATAATAGTGTCACTTAATGTGGATCATAAAACCCACACTCAAGTTTTAGAGTGTTTATGTGAGCTGATTTATGAAACAGTGGGCTAGACTCTTGAATAAACCGTAATCAAACAAGCTAATAAGTGTGAAATGTGGATTTGTATTGATTTGAATATATGAACGCTAAGAACTCGAGCTATAGAGCGATTACAAGATCTTAATGCTAAGTTAAAAATGTGTAAAATATTGGATCCTTTCGCAAGTCGTTGGAGCCTCCTTTTATAGCCTCGATCTTCACAACTGCTCTCCTCAATCTTCGGGTTTAGCTCCAACGGTTTGCGAGATCTCCAGGATCGTGTGCTTGACTTGATCTCCTTCATCTTGCCTGACGGATCGCTAGTGGTTTGGGCTGTCACCCGCCGAGCTATACTATGAAGTCGGAGCTTCTTTTATCGATTTGGGGTTGGGTATGAATGTATGTGGGCCTGGTCGTTGGATAAGGATGAAGCCTTATCCAGCTAATTTCGCTGGGGGTGAAATTGGGCACAAACATTTGCCCCCCATCCCTTTAAGCGAGCTTCCGAGCTTGAAGGGCGGAGTTCTCCTGAGAAAGGCCCACAGTATTTTTTGGATAAGGTCGAATCTGGTAGTTCAAACCGTGTTAGAAATACTCGAGCGATTCGGCTTCTCGCGTGCGCCGCTGGATGGCATGTCGATTGAGATCCCGCCAAAACGAGTGGCTGGGATGAACGCGGAACATTCGCCACGCGTAGTCGCGGCACATGAGTGATACTGAGGATATCGAATGGTTTAGATTTTGGAGATCTAAAAAGATCTTGGGAGTCCCGAGGCTGCGCAATTATGACTGCTTTATATTCCACCTCTTCATGCATCCACTCTCCAAGACGCAACCGCCATCTTAAGGTAACTTCCCCACTCTCCTTTATAGTGATATACTCTTCCTCTTTCTTTCACAGTTTTTAGTTTTATCTCTTGCAATTTCTCTGCTTGCTTTCTACGAGAAAGAATCGTTCGACCTAGAATCTCGATCAATGTCAAAAGCGTTAAATGTTAGGGTTATGAAGGAGAAAGACGCCGCCGAAGAGGAGGATTTCGATCACCCGAATCCGATGACGAAGCCGGAGGACATAGAGAGCTAGTATTCATCGCACGGTGTGCCGAGGTCGGTGAAGCTGAAGCTTCTCCGTGAAGGATGTTTTGGTTGTTAATCCTGATTCAATTCACAGATTCAACAGTTCCTAAACATGCGGATCTAGGTTCTCTTGAATAGAAACTTTATGGATCTCACCTTTTACCTGTTTATGCAGCGGAAAGAGAGAACAGGTCAGAGATCAGAGAGCCACCGAGTGATAACTCCTCCAGAGGTTCACACACGCACACCAAGCAGGAAGAGAGGCTGCTAGACCAAGGGAGAGGAGGCGCAGGAAGAGAGAGAGTTCGCGGCTAGGGGCTAGGGTTAGAGAGAAAGAGATTTGGGTTTTAGTTTATAAAACCCTTCTCTTTCCCTTTTGGGCTTTTGGGCCCAAATACCAATCTGATTAAATCCCTTGGATTTAATCAGACCCATTAATCTCTCTCTAAGTACGACAAATGCCTGGCACTTTTACCGTACTTCTGCTAAGCCGTTCCTACACATTTTCCTGTTAGCTTAGGCGTGTGACCCATATGGGATCATATAATAAAGGCAATAAGTCCAAGACTTATAGATCATGAGCGGACTCTAGCAAGCCATCATGACCCCCAGTATTATATGACTTATGTCTGATCATTGACATACTCTTACTTTCTAGAGACAGTACCGAGATTACTGGACACAATTCCAACAATCTCCCACTTGTACTGGAATCTCTGTATTCATAATCCTTTTGTCACAATATCTCGATTAGTCATAAGGCAAGATTGGTGTCATCCTTATAAAGCCTAATCTTGTTCATCGGACTCTGATTCGATACTGACAATCCAAACGACTCGGGACAGTCCGTTTGAGCATGGCCATGCATTTTCCAGTATTCAAATCTCCGATTGGCCTAGAGATATTCACTCCATTTATATTGGAGGGACAAATTCCGTCTTGTTCCATCACTGTAAACTACTCATTTCATAATGTACCCAAACAAGGTCCTTATAACTATCGCAGAACGATAGCGTTAGACAATGATCAAAGTGCATCAGTCCATGTGCAGTCACATGCATGCGAACTCAGGTCTAAGGACTATACTCTATAGTCGTAGTAAGAATCTCTTATGACACAGATATAAATATCCTGAAGAGTTCTTATAATCGGGTCTTGTCCGGTCGTATGTTCCCAACATACACCTATGTACTGACTTTGATGCCGCGCATCTATGACACACTGAGACTTTGTCATAAGTCACATACCAATCCAGTCTCTCACGGTTGTTGGTGTTCCAATTTCAACAACCTTCGACTAGGGACTGAATGATACAAGCCATCTATCAAATATAGGGTCTCATGATCAAGCTAAATGACTTTGATGACTCAAGATCAAGTCACTTACTTCGATGACCTATAAAATGGTTTATATCACTTTGGAACGATTATTTCATCACAGTTAAAATAATCTTGAAATAATAATTTCATTAAACATCTTAAATGTTTTACAAGAACATATCTAATAACTAAATAAAGCCCTTTATTAACTCCCACTGAAATTAAGACTACATCTTAATTTCACTTATCCTACAGCAACAGTCCGCGACTCGTGCTTAGGCCTAAGGAGTGGCTTCGTTAATAGATTAGCAATGTTCTCATTCGTTGAAACTTGCTGATCTACTTAACATCTCTGTCATTTATCTCACGGAATAGGTTATACCTATCCTCAAGGTGTTTGGACCTCTGATGTGCAGCTAGTCTCATCTATGCTGGGAATCACATCAAGTTCAGTGACGAACTCTTCTTTCCAAACAACCTCTTTCGCCGCTTCTAAAGCTGCGAAATGTTCAGCTTAAGTCATGGAGTCAGCAACAGTGCCTTGCACCGCCAGAGAGACACAAGATATAACCGGACTGTGACCGGAAATCATCTTTGTCCGTTGGAAGCTTGCTTTTTAGACTCTACCGACTTGTAGCACCTCACTTTCTCCGTAAATCAAGAACTTATCCTTAGTATTCCTCAAATACTTTAGGACATTCTTTACGGCAATCCAGTGATTCTTTGCTGGATTTGACTGGTCTTTACTTGTCTTGCTTAACATTGAAGCAACATCAAACAAGTACGTTTCATGGCATTCATGATAGATCCAATTGCCGACGCATATGGAATCTTATCCATGCATTTAAGCTCAGCAGTTATCGTAGGACACTGTGTCTTGCTTAACGTAATGCCATGTGACATTGGCATAAAACCCTTCTTGGAATGCTGAAAACGTGTAGGACTTTGTCGGGATAAGAATCCTGACTTTGTCCTACCAGCTCTTTCGGATCTCTATCTTTAGATCCAAAATCCAAGAACTACGTGGCTTTACCCATGTCAATCATAAAACCAACTCCCAAGCCAGTCCTTTACCGACTGCTGCATTGGGACGTTATTTCCGAGAATCAGTATGTCATCGACATACATTATGAGAAATGCAATATCGCTCCCACTAATCTATTAGTAAACGCACAGTTCCAATTCGTTCCTGTTCAAGTCAAAACCTTGACTACTTCAACAGAACGAAGATTCCAACTCCGATATGTTTGCTTCCATCCATGAATGGATCGATGAAGCTAACTTACATAAAATGTAATTTTTCGGAGTCCGGGCTCACTATCGCTCCTTTGAATTTCGCAGATTCGTCGCTTTCAATGATCATCAGATCATGCGAACTTTCAATGATCATCAGGTTCAACTAATGACGAGAAATCACTCTCGGATTAGTAACTGATTCATTCATATCTGCGAACTTCAGGCTCTACAGGTGTAGATTCTACAGAAATCTGTAAATCCATCCGTTGCTCTCCCTCAACAGGTTGAGCAGCCTACTGTATTTATTCGAATTTCTTCGAGTTATACTTTTACTCCCACTGTTCTTCTTGGAAAATAACTTCCCTTCTTAGAAAACAGAATGGACGTAAAAGTAACAAGCCTTGGTTTCCCTAGGAAAACCAGCGAAGTAGCTCAACTACAAATACTCAGTAAAGACGAATTTTGGATCGATTCCAATCCACATTTACGTGGTGTCTTTCAACTGATATTGGTGGAACCTTTTTCAGCGTAAACTTAGATATTTCCAGAGCGTTATTCTTAAATAATATCATGGAAGATTCGTGTGACTCATCTTTTATCATTTCTAATAAGATCTGATTCTTTCTCACAGAAACACCTTCAGGTTTTCAGGAGAAATGAGCTGTGAAACGATTTCACACTCATTCAGATGATCACATAATCAATGACTTAAGTATTCTCACTCGTGATCTAATCCAGAGTCTTAATACTTCTGTCATTCAGATCCTATACTTCATTCTGGAACTCTTTCGACCATGTCAAGGAATTCCGACTTGTGTCTCATCAAATGAACACAGTCACACTCACTGAAGTAATCAGTAGAGACAATGAAGTATATGAAATTTTCTCTGGCATTACTGCTCATTGGGCCACATACATGAGTTTGTTCCAGGTCCAATAAGCCTTTGGGCCTTTCTCTAGCTCGGCTAAGATAGACCCTTTACCTTTTGGTCCAGTAAACAGAATTCAAGTCTCATAAGATATCTTATCAAATGAGCCCAACAGTTCATAACTATGGGATTTCTGAATCCGACTTACTCTATGTGACCAAGACTTTTATGCCAAGAAAAATCAGGTTTAATTCATCAGATTTAAACCAATTCGGTATTTATGTTACATTTAGGCACTCTTTGGTTTAAGATATAAAACCCATTCTATGAATAGGGTGCTACAATTAATATTTCATTAAGATCAAAAGAACAAATACTTGTCTTTTATCAAAATGAAAAACATTCAAATTCTTACAAGAAAATGAAAGACAACTCTGCTTACAGCAGGTACATTGTAGCAATTACTTAATAAAACCAAGCCTCAAAGGCATCTACAAGTGAAAACCCTACGGCTGAGGCAGCATCCATAGCTCCTTCCAGACATGTAGTTCCACTTGCCCTTCCTTCAACGTTCTACTGTTGCTTAGGCTCTGCATATTATCACAAATATCAGTGCCACAACTAGTATCCAATACTTTTAAGGTAGAACTTGAAGTAATAACATGAATACCTGAGGAAGTAGTCGCATACATCAACTTCAACTCCTCATCATCTTCCATGAATTTAATGCAATTTCTCTTCCAATGCCCTGTCTCCTTACAGTAGCAGCACTTACCAACGTAAGAGGTATCTGACTCGGGCTCAGAAGACACATGCTTGCCATGATTCAAAATCTGGACAACTTTGTCTTCACCCTTGTCAGCATTAGGTTTAGTAAACCTACCCTTCTCATTCATGAGATTGTACAGGGTACTCTTCACGTTTGGCTCAACTGTCTTGAGCATATCATGCAGTTCAGTCAGCGTCTTCGTTAAGCCTTTCTTGATATAGTTCCTTCTGAACTTATCATAGCTTGACGGTAGTGACTGCAGAATGATCTCAGTTGCCAATTCTTGGCTAACTGGATAATCCAGTTTCCTCAGGTTCTCAATGTAACCCATCATTTTACTGACATGAGGACTCACTGGATGATCTTTTGGTAGCTTGCAGCTAGTGAGAGACTTAACCAACCGGCATCTCTCCACTCTTATCTGCTCCTGAAATTTCAATTTCAGGCTGCTGATCATCTCTATTGGCGACTCCATGTTCTCATATTGCTTCCGCAAGTCTGAGTCCATGGTAGCCAATATCAGACCACGCACATCTACCGCATCATTATAATGCTTATTCCAAGCATCATATACTGCATGAGAAGCATTGGACCCGATCCTCACGGGGAGAGCTCTCTCAAGGACATAGTCCTTTCTCTCCTGTCTGAGAACTAGCCTCAGGTTCCGCGACCAAGTCAAGAAATTTGATCCGTTCAGCTTGTCCATCTTAAGGACAGACCGGATCGAGAAAGTGTTTTGATTGTTTGTGCTAGTCATAACTGAAAAATTAAGATAAAAGGATTTTAGTTAATATGTTCAATATGATTAATCTCGTATTAAATTTAATATGATTAATCACGCATTATATTCAATAACATAAGTTACCCTCAATAGAATATAATGATTCCAAGATCCACATATAACTAAGATCAAAGTGGGCCACTGGCCGTCACCCAACCTTAGCTTATATCGGTAAGCCCTATATCGGCTAATTATATCCGTGATATAACTCTTGGTTGTGAATCTGGGCCCGAGGCTCAATCCACTCTGATGTCTCAAGGCCCGGGACTCCCGATGGCCTAGTCAAGAAAACCAGACTATACAGTCATGTAATCATTAATGTCTGGGACTCCCAATGACATTTATGAATCACAAACCGTCTTATCCACGCAAAAGTAGACACCCTCACACTGTAAGGCCATGAATACAATTGAATGGGCTTCGACAGCTGACATAGACTGGACAAGACATCCAACGCTTGATATTATTTGAGGTTTGTAGGTTTATTAAAAATTCATCCCAAAATAGAAGATTACTATTTTGGGAAACTTTCCTTTTTGGGAAACCTACTAATTTTAGAAACTTTCTAAAATTGGAAACTTTCTAAAACCGGAAACTTTCTAACTTTAGAAATTTCTTAAAATCCAAAACATGCAAATCTAGAAACTTCTATTTTAAGAAACTTTCTAATTTCAAAATTTCGGAAACTTTAATTTAAAATCGATTTATATAACTTTATAAAATAAATTTTAAATTAATCTGAAGAAAGACTCAAATAATTGGCCCAATTGTTTTAACTTCTTGGCCCGAGGCCCAAGAATTGGTCCATGTCCAAGACATGACCCAATTGTCCAATTAAATGACATAACCGGTCTGGTTCATTAAAATTGGTCTAACCAAATTTTAATTACTACGATGACCACAATTGTCAACCGGTTATTTACTAAACCGGATTTTCTCAATTTATTTGGTCCAACCAAATCAAATTAGAAAATCCTGGTTTAGGCACTAAATCCAATAATTCTTTCGACATTGGATTTCTTATCCCGGTTTAACCAGACTTAATAAATTTATTAAATCTGTTTATTAAACCAGGACGAAAGATTTTTAATTGAAATTTTAAACCGAGCCTTAAACCGAAACGAACCATTTACTCGCCAAAACCCTAGCTTCACACCACGATCGGGACAGCCGCAGCTGGTCGATGATCGAGGCGCGAAACCGGACGAGAGATCGGGACGGGACGGTTGGGTCGAGACGCGGCGTGAGCTGGACTTGATCGATCCGTGATGATCCATGCCATGCACTCGCCGTGAGCATCAAGCGATCGGCATGATCACGTGATCGATCCGCGATCGACCCGTGCATCAAGCGATCCGCTCGGCTATGATCATGGGCTATGATCATGCGATCGATCCATGATCGATCCATGCATCAAAACCATCAGCCGACGCATACCAAAACCGATTGGTCCATGCGATTTCATTCAATAGTTTGTTTAGGTTTCAATTCTTGTTGCTTAAGTGATTTCTCTTATCAGTAGTTGATTCAAAAACACTTTTAAACAAGAAAAACAATCCTAAACATGAATCTAAACAAGAAAAACCAGAACCTGGCTCTGATACCACTGAAGGATGTTTTGGTTGTTAATCCTGATTCAATTCACAGATTCAACAGTTCCTAAACATGCGGATCTAGGTTCTCTTGAATAGAAACTTTATGGATCTCACCTTTTACCTGTTTATGCAGCGGAAAGAGAGAACATGTCAGAGATCAGAGAGCCACCGAGTGATAACTCCTCCAGAGGTTCACACACGCACACCAAGCAGGAAGAGAGGCTGCTAGACCAAGGGAGAGGAGGCGCAGGAAGAGAGAGAGTTCGCGGCTAGGGGCTAGGGTTAGAGAGAAAGAGATTTGGGTTTTAGTTTATAAAACCCTTCTCTTTCCCTTTTGGGCTTTTGGGCCCAAATACCAATCTGATTAAATCCCTTGGATTTAATCAGACCCATTAATCTCTCTCTAAGTACGACAAATGCCTGGCACTTTTACCGTACTTCTGCTAAGCCGTTCCTACCCATTTTCCTGTTAGCTTAGGCGTGTGACCCATATGGGATCATATAATAAAGGCAATAAGTCCAAGACTTATAGATCATGAGCGGACTCTAGCAAGCCATCATGACCCCCAGTATTATATGACTTATGTCTGATCATTGACATACTCTTACTTTCTAGAGACAGTACCGAGATTACTGGACACAATTCCAACACTCCGTCCGGGGGGAGACGTCGGAATCGGTTTGAACAGGCTACTGTTGCGCGTATAAGGCCTACTTTGAAAAGTGTGCTTGGTCTTTCCGATTCCTCGACTGTTATTGGACGTATTGGGCGAGCTTGGCATGGCGTTTCCGCAGATGACCCCCAATTTTGTCCGGCACCTCATCGGCTTGCTGGTTAGAGCCCGAGAGGAGAGGGTTCCTTTTGATTTGTCTATTCTCCACGAGCTGTGCTCGATCAAGCATAACTCAGGGTCCGGACTCTTGTACCTCTCTCCTCGGAGAGGCTTGGCGATTTTGGTGGCGGTTCCAAACCGGGATGATCCTTCTAGGATCGTGACCTCGTGGTCCGAATCTATCAATTAGAAGTGGTTTTAGTTAGGCTTTTTTTTTTTGCATGTCGATTCTAGCCTTGTTTGTCTTCTGATTTCTTTCTGTTTCATCGTTTCAGAGATCCCCGAGAGACATGGCATAACTCCAACGGTTAGAAAGCTAGCGGTCCTTCTTGGCTCTAAAGACGTACTCTGGTCGTCGTTTACTGCAAGCAGGGTACAATGGGCGCTCGAAATTCCAGAAGCCGTTGAGCCCCTCGACACTCGTGTCTCTGCGAACCAAATCAGTAAGTGTTTTTGCGAACTTCGTCGTCCTATTGCTTTGGGTTACTTTTGAATGTATGTTCTTATTTTAGTAACCTTCTCTTGTTTCGTGTAGCTTCCCGCTCACAGACCGTCTCCGAAGCAGGTTCGTCTAGCGCCACCGAGACAAAGAAGATGAGAAGACGTCCTACTTTCCGCGAGTCGTCCAAGAGGCCAGCCGAGAAGGAGACGTCTAGTGCCTATCGGCCCATTCGTCCTGGTCAGCTGAGAGACGCTTTAGCCGGTGCTATCAATGATTGGAGGTTCGGGGGTATTCCACCTCCACCTCCGCGTCGGGACTCAGAATCTGGGAGAGGGCCGGAGATGGCGAATCCCGACCAAGTGATCCACTTTGGTTCAAGGACCATTGGTAGTGACTTCTCAGTGCAACCCTCGAACAAGAAACCTTGATATGAAAAGGAGGCAAATGTTGGGTCGGGTTCGTCGCACGCTCCGGGGTCCAAGCCATTTCACTGTAAGTTTGACCACGCCAAGGACTATCCGATCACGGATAACCTTGAGGGGCTTTCCCACTTGCTCCTTCACTGCAAGGCTGATGGGTGCTCTCTCTCTTCGGTGAAAAAACTGATTGGTCACGAGCTGTACGTCAAAGTGATGACTGCGAAGGGAAAGGTAGTCTTCTGAGCTTTTGTTTTTGGTCTTTTCTCCTTCTAACGCTGGCTTTTTGTTTCAGGCTCTGGAAGCGGATAATCAACTTACAGCCTTTTACGAGCAGAGTCTCAGGAGAGTTCCTCGTCTAGAGGAGCTCGAGCAATCCCAGAGTGTGCTGCATCAGTTAACCGCGAGTCTCAAAAGCTTCCAGGAAGAGGTGAAGCTTCGCGAGTCCCAGCTTAACGTGCCGAAGTCCGAGTCTTTGGTCGCGGTGGAGAGGACAATTACCTTGGAGAGCCAGAATAGGGAGCACGCGAGGAAGGCGGAGGATGAGGTTCGCTTGGCCAGGAACAACGGGATGAGGATCAGGGAAGGTTATTATTATGACATGTTCTAATCTCACAAGGACAAGTTCGAGAGGAAGAAGAAAGAGACGGACAGCGAAACCAAACTCCAGGAAGTGGAGGCTAATATCAAGTTGATTAACCTTCTGCAGAGTGGGGTGACGACTTTTTATGACGAGCTTCCCAAGCTGCAGGAACAGAGGGTGACTTTCGCGAAGGAGTTTGAGGCTGCGCAGGTTTCCGAATTTTCTTTGAGTGCTGAGTTGCGTGCCATTCCTCAGATTTCCAAAGACTCGGTGATGCGCAGGAGTCGCTCCACGGGTTTTAATGAATTTGTGTCGATCGTCAAGATGATGGCGGGAACTGCGAGTACCTAGGCGAATCAGGCGACGGAGATCGGAGTCCAGGAAGCGGAGAAGCAAGGCGTTGAGGACAAAGGAGCTGGAGGCGAGGAGCAAGGCTGACGGCTTCTCCTTTTAAAATTTTAATATATTATTTTTTGGAATTCCCTAAAGCCCCCTTTTGGGCTAAAGTTGAACTCTTTTTATTTTGATTTTCGGTGTTGTCCGGGAGGGTTTTTATCTATAACTCTTTTTGGCTCGGTGAGCCTTTTAAATGCTTGTTTTTATGTTTTTGTCTGGAGTTTGGATTTTGAGTTAGCAAAATATTGAGGTTTGTTTATGCGTTGTTAGTCTGCAAGTTAAACCTTTAGGTTGTGCAAATAGAACTCTCGGTTTTGTTGCTTAGTCTGGCCAGACGTCTTTTTTGTTTCGGAGTTCTTCTCACAACTTAGTGCCTTTTTGGTTCGCTATGGTTTGGGTACCTGTTTAACTCGTGCAAAGTTGTTTGGGTTTATTTCCAAGCATGTCGCGAGTTGTAGGCTTTGGAAGATCTCTCTAGAGGGATCTTCTGGAGTTATAGTTCGCTAATTGCTAAGGTTTTAGGACTTAGCGTATTTGCAATTTATGTTTGCTTGTAGCCTGCGTCGGCTGTATAGTGTTTTGATGAAGACTAAAAGTAACATATAAAGTAGAGCTTCATTAATGTTTACTCTGGAGTTTACATTGATGTGTTGGGTGATAACCCTATACTCCCCCCCCCCCCGAAGAACGAAAAGAAAGAGAGATAGAGGATTTTAGTTTTTTGGGTGGGGGGTTGTACTCGAGGTTTGAGCTGCCTACGTACCCCGCCAAGGTATCAAGCCTAACATAGTTCGAATGTTGTGAGTACTCACGGGCTGTATAGCTTGAGGTTCATGGCGTTCCATGGCCTCTTCACAGGTGCTCCGATCCCGATCGCGAATCGGAGTCCGGCTATAAGGGCCTCATACTCGGCCTCGTTATTAGAGGCGCTGAAGCCGAGTCTGAAGGATTGCTCCATTACTTCTCCTGTGGGATTTATGAGCTTTACTCCTACTCCGGAGCCATGTTTAGATGAGGCCCTATCTACGTGGAGGGTCCAATATTAGTTTTGGTTTTCCTGCTCCAGAACTGTAGGCGGGAGCTCGATTATGAAGTCTGTCAGGACTTCTGCCTTGGCACTCGTCCTGGTGCGATACTCGATGTTGTATTCGCTCAGCTCGATTGCACATTTGGCTAGTCTGCCAGATTGGCTCGGACTATGGAGTATGGTTCGTATGGGCTGTGATGTCATCACCATTATGGCGTGTGACTGGAAATATGACCGCAATTTTCTGGCCATCATTACTACTGCGAGCGCGAGTTTTTACATTGCCGGGTACCTCGTCTCTAGGTCTATGAGAGTCTTACTCACGTAGTATATGGGCTTCTGCTCGTTCTATTCCTCGACGAACCAGAACCGCGCTTACCGCGGCGGGCGAGGTTGCAATGTAGAGGTATAATGGCTCGCCCTCCACAGGTTTAGCTAATATCGGAGGTTCGCTGAGGTATTTCTTACGTTCGTTTAGGGCCTTTTCACAATCCTCGTCCCATTGAAACTTTTGGTTTCCTTTGATGGTAGGCATTTCTCCGTGGACCGAGAGATGAAACGATTCAGAGCTGCTATCCGTCCCGTCAGCCTTTGTACTTCCCTTGTGTTTTTTGGGGGAGGGCATCTCTAGGAAGGTCGCAATCTGTTTTGGATTCGCTTCGATACCTCGCTCAGTTACCAAATATCCGAGGAATTCTCCTGATGGGACTCCGAACGAGCATTTGGCTGGGTTGAGTTTCATCCCGTACTATTTTAGGATCTTGAAACATTCCCGGAGCTTTCTATATGGTCGATCTCTTTGGAGGACTTTACCAGCATGTCATCGATGTAGACTTCCATCGATTTTCTGAGCTGGTCGGCGAACATTTTATTCACAACCTTTAGTACGTAGCTCCGGCGTTCTTTATTCCGAAAGGCATCACCTTATAGCAGTAGGTTCCGCAATCGGTTATCGATTTGGTTGTACCCATAGAAAGCGTCCATGAAGGACAGTAGTTCGCGTCCGGCGGTGGCTTCCACCAGACGATCTATATGCGGGAGCGGAAAGCTATCCTTCGGGCATGCCTTATTCAGGTCTGTAAAGTCTATGCAGACTCTCCACTTCCCATTTTTCTTTTTGACGACGACCGGGTCGGGTAACCAGTCGGGTTATTTCACCTCCCTGATTGACCCGACCTTTAGTAGTCTATCGACCTCTTAATGACGGCTTTGGCTGGGTCTGGCCCGAGCTTACAGAGCTTCTGTTTGACAGGTTTGAACGTGGGATCTACGTTTAACTTGTGTGAGGTAACATCGATGTCGATCCCCTAAATGTCATTTGTGAACCAGGCGAATGTATCCACATTTTCTTTGAGAAAGCTGATGAGCTCGTTCCGCGTAGATTTTAGGAGCTCCGAGCCGATGTTTACGCATCTTTCTAGGTTATTGTCGTCGATGCAAACCGAGACAACTAAGTTTTTGAGGGGCCCCTGAACTGTCAGATCATTGTTACGCTTCACAGTTCGGGACGAGAGCTCTTCCTCTTTCTGTAGTTGCTATACGTGCAATGTCTCTAGTTGTTTGAAGAAAGTCAGGTAGCATGATCTTGTGGCCTTTTGGTCGCCGTAAATCGTTTTTATCCCGTAGGGGTTGGGAACTTCACGCACTGGTGATAGGTGGAAGGCACTGTCTTCCTGTTTCCCCCGACGATAGACAGGAGCTTTATAGTTCCCATCGAATAGGTTGTTTCGCCGTCGAATCCGATTAAGGGGGGGGGGGGGTTTCCGCCGGTCAACATTGAATCCTTGAAGCCCATTTTCTTGAAGGCGTCGTAGAAAAGGAGATATACGGAGTTTCCGGTGTCGATCATGACTCTTGATAGGTCAAGAATTAATCCCTATACTAACTGCAAGTGCACAGCAATGTCAATGTAGTATATAGGGTATCGAAATCCACAGAGACTCTGGTCTCGATAGATCAGAACCGTAGAGATTAATACTAAGAATAAAGCAGGTGGTGAATGAAATAAAAGCAAGGCAATAAAGTAAATCAGTAGCAGGAATTTGTTGTGAAAGCAATAAACTAAAAGCGCTAAGTCTAGAGAATTCTCAGGAAATCAGACAAGCAGACAAGTTAATCAGTCATGATCAAATTAAACTCAGTTCTAGAACTCAAATCACAGAATTAGAATTAACCAAATCTCTTTGCGAAAATCCTCTAAGTCTAAGTGCAGTAATCCAAATCTCTTTGCAATTACTAACAGATTAAACCAGCATTAATTTCAAGTTCGATATGTTCACAATTAAACTAAGCCAAATCTCTTTGCGAATAATTTAATTGCTCAACCTAAATAGTTCAGATTCTAAACCACACTCTCGTGTCGTATTTAGCTACCTAAGATCTAGATTCTAATTGATCAGGTTAGAACTAGCATTAAGCACAATTTAGTTTGAAGAACATTCTAATCATGTGAATCCTTAACTGAATTAAACAAGTCTAGCAAGTCATAAAATCCTTAATGAGAAACCCTAAACTTAACTATGAATCTACTCAGACATGATTAATGAAACATAAATCATAGAATAAATAAATTGCATATAAGAAATTAAATAGATAAAGGGGTTCGAAATCTTCTCCAAAATAGATGAAGTACAAGATTAGATCAAACCCAAAAACTCTAAAAATCTCTTAGCTCTAAGTATGAAAAAGTATGTAAAATAAACACCAAAATCCTATATATAAGCATAATCTCGGCTGGGGCTTCTGTGTAAATACTGGAACTATTCTGGGCTTTTCTGCAAATCTTCATAACTTCATTAAACCGCTGAATTCGGCCCACCTCGCTAGTGTGTCGATCGACACCAAAGGTGTGTCGATCGATGCATGATCATCAAATCGAGCAGTGAGTTTAAACTCTCGGCCAAAATGCTCCAAAACTCCCAAAATACTCCAAAATCTCCACATTAGCTCCAAACCTGATTAAACCTGTAAAAGACTCTAAAATAACACCAAAGACACTAAAAACACAACTATATCATGGCATAAAACAGGTAAAAACCATGATATATCAACTCCCCCACACTTAGCCTTTGCTTGCCCTCAATTAAAACAGAGAACTAAAATGCAGTGAAGAGGTTTGAAAACTCTTCAGAAACTCTTTTCATCCTAGAAGCAGTAACACTCAGATTCTCCTTAGTAATCCACATGAAAGAATCAACCTGCAGACATCAAGACCAACATATACTTCCCCCACACTTAGCAACTGTCCTAAGTAAACTCCACAATCACATTCACGCATTCAAATTCTCCCTACTGACTTCTGCAAGTATTTAAGTGCGGTCTCACCTAAGGAATATCGATCAAAGGCACATGGACTCTTTCCTTGTCAGCTCCAGACCACCAAACTATCTTTCTCTAGTCCCTTTCTTCTCTTTTCCCTTCCTTGACAACTGATTTTTCCCCATTGGGTATCATTTAATTTTTTTTTATCAGTGTTCTTCCCGTTTTGGGGTGTACTTTGGACACATTCCATGGATCGCACAGGAGATAATAGGGGTCTCTACCACTCCCGTGACCACTTCGGAGTTACTAACTCATCCTCAATTTATTACTCTTTTTTTTTTTTACTTTATGGAAGGGGAGAAAAGAACTAAATAGGACATGTTTACAGGTTGTGTCAGAACTAACAAAGGAATCCGACTCTAAATATTCCAAGCCCTTAGGTGAGAAATCTAAGTCAGTATTAAATTGAAGTCAGTAAAAGATCCTCTGATACCTGAAATGATGTGGGTGTTCTCAGTAGGTTGATCTGTGTCTGGGTTTTCTAATCTTAAGTTCCTGCAAGTGCTACTAATCTTCTCAAAAAATTATTGTTTCTTACTTAAACAAATTTTGACTCAATAAAACAAAAATTTTGAAATTTTTTTTAATGACTCTAAGAAAACAAAAGAAAGAAGTTAGTAGAACCTCCCCCACACTTAAGACACACTGTCCCCAGTAGTGTCAAGCGAAGGATTGGCAAAAAGAAAAATAAAAAATTTGTTTATGGAATGGTTAAGTTCTCTCGGGTTTTACCTTTGTCGCAATCAGAAATCGATCGTTGCACTAAGTGCATCGACCGTTACTGTGCGATTTTCGTTGTAGGTCGATCGTTGCTCAGGACCGCAACGATCGCTGCAATGCGATTTCTTTCGTGTTGTGACGATCGACACAAAGGTGTGTCGATCGACGCACTGCGATCTGTCCGAGACCTGCAAACAAAAACTCACCAAAACCAAAAACAAGCGTAAAATCCTACAAAAACAGTAAAATCAAAATGCAAAAACGAAAACAGTGGGTTGCCTCCCACTCAGCGCTTGTTTAAGGTCATTAGCTTGACCGGACGAACAAGATCAGTTTGCTGGAGATCCTGACAGAGACTTTGGTTGCCTTTGTGCAAGCCTCCTCATCCATGGTGGAGAATAATCTGTATCAGAATGATCCTGTCTGAGAAAAGAAGGAGTAAACCGCTCTCCAGGATCCAAAACTGTAGTGTGGCTTGACTGCTCATCATCTCCATCTATAATGGTGAAGGTCTGCCCATCTATCAGTGGCTTGCGCAGCTTGTCCATCTCAAAATGCAGCGGCTCATCTCCCAGATGGAGGTCTATCAGACTGTGTCTAACATCTATTACTGCTCCTGCTATAGCCAAAAATGGTCTTCCCAGTAGTATTGCTTCATCAGGATCACAATCATATTCCAGCACTAGGAAGTCTGTTGGAACTAAATAGTCTCTAACTCTCACCGGGATGTCCATAAGGAGTCCTTCTGGAACTCGTATAGACTGATCAGCTAGGACAAGAGAGGTCCTAGTAGGAGTAAAATCTAGCATACCCAGCTTCTCTGCCACAGAGTATGGCATAAGACTTTCAGCAGCTCCCAAATCACAAAGAGAGCGCCTAAAACTATCCTCGAAGATAGAACAGCTTAGCACAAAAATTCCAGGATCAGGCAGCTTCTTTGGGATCTTGTTTAACAGCACACAACTTATCTGCGGAGGGACTATAATCACCCAATCTCTGAGCTCCTCATCTAAAGGCAGCATCCTGTTCAGGTATCTCTGCACACATGGGTGATAAGGTGGATCATCAGAAGGTGGAATTTCTTCTATTTCTTCACCAATCTCCTCTAGCTTCTTAAGCTCTTCAATCTCCTGCTTAATCACTTCAGACACTTTGGGATATAGTCTGATGGATGTAGCATAAATCTCCTCCTGAGTGATCTCAGACACCCCAGGAAATAAGCGGGCAAGCTCAGCATCAACATTGTTACTATCCGGCGAGTCTGTCTGTCCACGACCTGCATCGACCGACACTAGATGTGTGTCGATCGATGCAACACTTTTTCACATTTTTCACCCGAGAGATTTTCTCCAAAATCCGAGATTTCTTCATCTTCCACCAATTCAGCTGTACTTAGCTCAAATCTTTCACCTAGGTGAGATCCATCATCAATGTATACAGACCATGCCTTAATATGAGTGTCTGCTACTCCTTTTCCCTTCATAGAACTGGAAATCTGATTCACTTGAGTATCCAACTGCTTCATATGAGTGTTCAGAGACTCAAACTTCCCATTGAGGTCCTCATAGAAAACATCTAGCTTCTTGTTGCTCTCCACAGTACTCTTGGTCTGACTCTCCATTAGCTGTTCCATCATATGTTGTAGGTGCAGGAGGAGTCTGATAAGAGGAAGATCCATAGGTTCTCTGAGCACCTTGTCCAAAGGGCTTCTGAAAACCACTAGTCTGTCCAAAAGAGTTTTGATGGCCTGTGAAGGCACTCTTTTGTCCTCCATTGAAGAATCTGTTACCCTGCTGATTACCAAATCTGTTACCTTGAAAACCAGATCCTCCGATGTAATTCACATCTTCTTCCTGAGTGTCCTCCTCAGTCTGAATTACCTCAACATCTTGAGCAAAATGGACAGCCTTCTTACTAGCCAGGAGATTGCAGATTGTGTCCATCCTAGATCTCAGCTCAGCCATCTCTGAATTCTCTACACTTCCACCAGATTTCTTCCTACTTCCTCCTCTCATCCATAGTCTTGCAACTGTTGCTGCTCACTAGGTTCTCAATCAACTGCTTAGCTTGTGCATGAGTCATGGTGTTGAAGTTTGCATTACTGGAGTTATCCAGCGCAGACTGATATGGCAGATCTATACCTCTAAAGAAGATACCAAGCAATTGGACTTCAGTAAATCCATGATGTGGGCAGTCACGCTGGTACTTCTTGAATCTCATCCAGGCAGCTTTTAAAGACTCCACAGCTCCTTGGGAAAATGTGAGTATGTCCTGTCTGGACTGATCTGAACGCGCATCATCATAGAAATGACGCAGGAACTCACTCTTCAGGGCTGCCCAAGTATCAAACTGCCCAAGTGGCAGTTGCTTCAGCCATGCACCAGCGTCTCCAGCGAGACTGTGCGGAAAGAGCTTAAGGAACAGATAATCCTGGCAAACTCCATCATACTTCATGCCAGTGACTATGTCCTCAAACGAATCAATGTGATCCATAGGCTGCTCTGATGGGTAACCATGGAATGCATTCTGTCTCATCAGCGAGTAGTAGATGGTCTTGATCTCAAAATCATTCCTCTCAAAGCCAGGAATCACCAAAGCTGACCGGTTTACATGAAACTCATCCGGTCTATTGTAGTCAGCTAAGGTCCTCTCATGGACAACCATCTCTCTACCTCGGACCTGTCCTTGACCCTGGTTCTGCTCCTGTTGCGGTGGCTCAGAAGGATCAAGGATGACATTCCCTTCAGCATCAACCCTTTGCCAAGCAGCATTGTACGGGTTGTTATCTTGGTCCCTCAGAGTACCTTGAGCATCGCGTACCAGAATTGTTCTTTGTACTACCATTCTTGATCTTCTTTCTCTTCTGTTAGTCCTCTCTAGACGTCCAAGTTCTTCAAGTTCGAGATTGACGAGGTTCGAGTTTGGATTACTTCGAGTTTCACGCGTCTGCATAAACTGTCTATAATCGTCAAGCAACGATCGATGCTAACAGTGCAACGATCGATTCAATCTCAAATCGCTTAGTAAAGATCGACACAAGAGGTGCAACGATCGACGCAAGGCGAAATCGGTACCTGCGACAGAGAGAAAACAGAGAAAAAGTTTAGTATAATTAAAAAAAACGAAAATAAAAACAATAAAAGAAAAATTCCTAGTAAAACCCCTAAGCTCGGTCCTATCGAAGACTCTAAGAGTCCCCGGCAACGGCGCCAAAAACTTGATAGGTCAAGAATTAATCCATATACTAACTGCAAGTGCACAGCAATGTCAATGTAGTATATAGGGTATCGAAATCCACAGAGACTCTGGTCTCGATAGATCAGAACCGTAGAGATTAATACTAAGAATAAAGCAGGTGGTGAATGAAATAAAAGCAAGGCAATAAAGTAAATCAGTAGCAGGAATTTGTTGTGAAAGCAATAAACTAAAAGCGCTAAGTCTAGGGATTTCTCAGGAAATCAGACAAGCAGACAAGTTGATCAGTCATGATCAAATTAAACTCAGTTCTAGAACTCAAATCACGGAATTAGAATTAACCAAATCTCTTTGCAAAAATCCTCTAAGTCTAAGTGCAGTAATCCAAATCTCTTTGCAATTACTAACAGATTAAACCAGCATTAATTTCAAGTTCGATATGTTCACAATTAAACTAAGCCAAATCTCTTTGCGAATAATTTAATTGCTGAACCTAAATAGTTCAGATTCTAAACCACACTCTCGTGTCGTATTTAGCTACCTAAGATCTAGATTCTAATTGATCAGGTTAGAACTAGCATTAAGCACAATTTAGTTTGAAGAACATTCTAATCATGTGAATCCTTAACTGAATTAAACAAGTCTAGCAAGTCATAAAATCCTTAATGAGAAACCCTAAACTTAACTATGAATCTACTCAGACATGATTAATGAAACAAAAATAATAGAATGAATAAATTGCATATAAGAAATTAAATAGATAAAGGGGTTCGAAATCTTCTCCAAAATAGATGAAGTACAAGATTAGATCAGACCCAAAAACTTTAAAAATCTCTTAGCTCTAAGTATGAAAGTGTATGTAAAATAAACACCAAAATCCTATATATATAAGCATAATCTCGGCTGGGGCTTCTGTGTAAATACTGGAACTATTCTGGGCTTTTCTGCAAATCTTTATAACTTCATTAAACCGCCGAATTCGGCCCACCTCGCTAGTGTGTCGATCGACACCAAAGGTGTGTCGATCGATGCATGATCATCAAATCGAGCAGTGAGTTTAAACTCTCGGCCAAAATGCTCCAAAACTCCCAAAATACTTTAAAATCTCCACATTAGCTCCAAACCTGATTAAACCTGTAGAAGACTCGAAAATAACACCAAAGACACTAAAAACACAAATATATCATGGCATAAAACAGGTAAAAACCATGATATATCAACTCTCGACAGCTCAAATCCGGCTACGTCGAGTCGGATCACTAAGGCATCATTGTGTGATATGTCGAGTTTGAAGGTTTCGATTTCAGAGAAAATTATGTGGGTGTCTGATTGATATGAGCTTGGCTAAAAGTCTTGAGCCAAATAAGGGTTGAGCCGTTGGCTAATCTAAGGACTTCTCCAACTTAGCTCGGATAAGATGGATGGTGAAGGATGGATCGAGTAGAACCACTATAGGTGTGAAAGCCTACAGATACTTCTAGGAGCACTCAAGCAATTTGGAATACTCACAAATTGAAAGAGAAGAGAGATTTTTTGCTTGTAACACAAAAATCGATATTTTATTGATCAAAGGTGAAAAAAGAGATAACTCAAGGCATTATATAGCCAGGTTCATGAATTATTCTAAGGAAAAAAACACATAAATCCTGCAAATAAAACAAGGGAAAACGTAGCAAAATCATAGCAAAACAATCAAATCAAAGAGAGAGTATCTAGGGTGCTAAATAAGGCAAGTTTGATCTCTTGTTATTCAAACTTGATTCTTTAAGTTTTTAAGATCCTTTAGCTGCTTCAGAGTCTTCTTAGGAACCTTCTTGGACTATATAACACGTGATTAGGTGGACTTCATCTTTGGGGAAGAATAGGGCCCATTTGACTTTATCGGTTATGAGAGGGTCAATCGGATATGTCTTCACTGTTAGGCTTGTATCTGGAGTTTTATAACTGATCTCCGGGAGTTCTTTGGTGGCCTGGAAACTAGACTCACAGAGCTTCAATTTGGTGGTTGGATCATCTCCTGGATCTTCCTGAGTCGTTATGAAGACTTGATTAAAGATGGACTTCAGTTGGGAGCTCTCGGATGGAGTTATGCGGATGACTTCAAACTGATCAAGTGGAATCAGTCCTTGATGTTCCAGCTGCTCCAGGAAAATGTTGAACCTTTTTTCTATGCCTTTGCTCCTGCTTCTGGTCACTGGTCCACTTGGCATATTAGGAGCTTGAATGGTTTGGCTTGGTGGCTCGATGTCCTCATCACTCCCTCCCTCTTCATGAGGTTTTGACCCCAAAACTTCATTGACTGCATCAAAACGGGCCAAGTCAGAGACATTGAAGGTATTAGATACTTTGAACTCACCTGGAAGATCCAGCTTGTAGGAATTGTCATTGATTTTCTCCAAAATCTTGAATGGTCCATCTCCACGTGGTGAAAGTTTGGAGCTCCTTTGGTTTGGAAACCTCTCCGGTCTCATGTGCAGCCACACCCATTCTCCAACTTCAAAAGTGACTTATTTCCTTCCTTTGTTGGCTGATCTAACACGTTGCTCATTGGTCTTTTCAAGCTTCTCCTTAACTTTCAAGTGGAGCTTTTTTATTTGATCGGCCTTTTTCTCTCCATCCAAATCCAAGAAGTCTTTTTGTGGAAGTGGTGCAAGATCCAAAGGAGTGTTGGGATTGAACCCATAAACCACCTGAAAAGGAGACATTAGTGTTGCACTATGGATAGCTCTATTATAAGCAAATTCAACAAAGGGTAAAGCCTCAAGCCAAGTTTTAAGATTTCTCCCTATTGTTGCTCTTAGAAGTGTTCCAAGAGTGCGGTTGACCACTTCGGTTTGACCATCAGTTTGTGGGTGGCACGTGGTTGAGAATAGTAGTTTAGTGCCTAGTTTCTTCCATAAGGTCCTCCAAAAATGGCTTAGAAACTTGGTGTCCCTATCCGAGACAATAGTCATTGGCACTCCATGCAATCTAACAACTTCTTTAAAGAAGAGATCCGCGGTTTGAGTTGCATCATTGGTCTTGGCACAAGGTATAAAGTGAGCCATCTTGGAAAAGCGATCTGCTACCACAAATATTGAATCTTTGTGTCTGATCTTGGGTAAACCAATCACAAAATCCATGGAAATATCAACCCAAGGAGAAGTAGGAATTGGTAAAGGAAGATACAAACCGTGGGGTTGGACTCTAGACTTGGCTTTCTTGCAAGTGATACATCTTGCAATGAAAGTTTCTACTGATTTCTTGAGGTGAGGCCAAAAGAAATGTTCTTTAAGCATTGCCAAAGTCTTCTTCACTCCAAAGTGACCAATTACTCCTCCTCCGTGAGCCTCTCGAACTATAAGATCCCTTAAAGAGCATTCTGGAATGCATAACCGTTTGTCCTTGAAGAGATAGCCATTGTGGATGTAGAAAGTCACGTGGGATCCCTTCCCTGGACTCTTATAGCTCTCTGAAAAGTCAGGATCAGATTCATATAATAATATAATTAATTCAAAACCAAGAACCTTAGCATCCATTATAGAAATAAGGGCATGTCTTCTTGAAAGTGCATCGGCTACAACATTGTCTTTTCCCTTCTTGTATTTGATGACATAAGGGAATTTTTCTATGAATTCAAGCCACTTAGCATGCCTTATCTTTAGGTTAGTTTGACCCCTTAAATGTTCAAGGTTTCATGATCCGTGTGGATCACACACTCCTTAGCGAGTAGATAGTGTTGCCAAGTCTCCATTGCGCGAACTAAAGCATTCAACTCCTTGTCATATGTGGGATAGTTGAGGGTTGCACCACTGAGTTTCTCACTAAAATAAGATATTGGTTTGACTCCTTGAGTAAACACAACTCCAATACCTAAACCTGATGCATCACACTCAATCTCAAAAGTTTTAGTAAAATCGGGTAAAGCTAAAACAGGGGCATTTGATAACAGATCCTTTAGAGATTTAAAGGCCTCCTCCTGAGCTTCTCGCCACTTGAACCCCACGTCCTTTTTGATCACAACAGTGAGTGGTGCAGCAAGAGTACTGAAATCCTTCACAAATCTCATATAAAAGCTAGCCAATCCATGGAAGCTTCTAACTTGGCTAGTGTTGGTTGGAGTTGGCCATTCTTGTATGGCCTTTACTTTCTCTTGGTCCACTCTCAGTCCCTGTGAACTCACTATAAAGCCTAAAAATACAAGTTCATTAGTGCAAAAAATGCATTTCTTAAGGTTCTTGGTTTTGAACCTTAGCCTTCCTTTTGAAGTGTTTTAATGACATTTTCTAAATGAAATAAGTGCTCATCAAATGTTGGGCTATAAATGAGTATATCATCAAAGTATACCACTACAAACTTACTGATGTAAGGCCTTAGAATTTGGTTCATAAGCCTCATGAAGGTGCTTGGTGCATTGGTGAGTCCAAATGGCATGACTAGCCATTCGTAGAGACCTTGTTTGGTCTTGAAAGCCGTTTTCCACTCATCACCTTCCTTCATCCTTACTTAATGATATCCACTCCTAAGATCAATTTTGGAAAATACATTAGACCCAGATAGTTCATCAAGCATATCATCTAACCTTGGTATTGGATGTCGTTATTTGATGGTTATATTGTTGATAGCTCGACAATCCACACACATCCTCCAAGTCCCATCTTTCTTTGGCACCAAGAGGACTGGTACAACACAAGGACTAAGGCTCTCACGCACATAGCCTTTATCCAAAAGATCCTTTACCTGCTTCTCCAATTCCTTAGCTTCCTCCGGGTTTACTCGATAAGCGGCTCTATTGGGCAATGGTGCACCAAGAACCAGATCTATTTGATGCTCAATTCCTCTTATATGAGGTAGTCCAGGAGGTATTTCATCAGGGAATGTCTCAGAAAACCGGTCCAAAAGTTCCTTGACTTCTTGAGGAAGATCTTGCTCCAAAGCACTACAACCTGCACTCAAAACTTCCTTAAAGATCATTAGCAATACCGGTTCCTTACAAGTGATTTCCTTAGCTATACAGCTAGGCTTGATCAGTAGATTAGCTTTTGAAGAAGAACTCTTTTCTTTAAGCATCTTAACTTGATTTTCATGCACTTGAGTTGGTGTAAGAGGAGTTAAGTTGTATTTCTTTTTATCATGGACAAAAGAATACATGTCGCTACGTCCATGGTGCATGGTATCCTTATCAAATTGCCATGGTCTACCAAGTATAAGATTACAAGCTTGCATAGGAACCACATCACACAATACTTGATCTATATACTTTCCCACTTTGAATGGTACTTGTACTTGATCCGTGATTTTCATCTCAGCCTTGTCATTAAGCCATCTTAGTTTATATGGGTGAGGATGTTTAGTCCTTACAAGGATGAGTTTGGAAACCATATACTCACTAGAAACATTAGCACATGACCCACCATCAATTATAAGATTACATACCTTGTCTTGGATGGTGCAACGGGTATGGAAGATGTTTTCTCTTTGAGCTAACTCATCAGGATGAACCGTGAGGTTCAAGACTCTCCTTACGACCAGGGACTCTCCATATTCAGGTTCACATTCAACCTCCTCAAATTCAGCATCATCCATGATAGTATCTTCTTCATCTTGTGACTCGTATTCTCACGCATCCGTGAGAATCATCACTCTTGGGTTGGGGCAATCCTTAGCCATATGTCCCCTGCCCTTACACTTGAAACAAGTTATATCACGAGTTCTAGAAGTGTTAGGATTAGAAAACTTACCTTGGTTAGGCTCACTTGCTTTAGACTTAAACCAATTGTCGATATCTATGGTTTTGCCTTTGTTCAAAGGCTTGTTTTGAGAAGTTGATTGGACTTTTGTCTTGGCACGTCCTTGATCCCAAACTTGAGTGTTTCTAGGCCTGCCATATGTCTTCCTCTTGATATGTTGCTCTTCTTGTATGGCGTTGTGTAGAATATCTTTCAAATCATGGTAAGGAAGCCTTTCTACTTTGCGACAAATACGCTCTTGTCGCCCATCAAGGAACTGAGCCATGATTGTCTCAGCATCATCTTCAAGTTCTAATATGTTCCTTAAGTGCTCAAACTCTTCAAAATATTCTTCCACACTTCTTGTTCCTTGAGATAAATTTCGGAACTTCCTTTAAAGATCTCGATGGTAGTATGTGGGAACATATCTTTTCTTCATCAGCTGCTTCATCTCCCTCCATGTGGTCATTTGAGGAGTATAACTTCTTCTCTTATCACTAACCTCACGATCCCACCAAGATAAGGCGTGATCAGTGAGTTGAGCTACGGCTAAGGCTAGCCTCCTTTGCTCGGTGTACTTGTAATAGGAAAAAATATGCTCCATTCTCTGTTCCCACACTAGCTAAGCTTCAGGATCTACTCTTCCAGCAAAGGTAGGAGCCTTGAGCTTCATGTCCATGGACTTATACCTCGGATGGTCTTTTTCTTCTTCCTCCAAATTTTGATTCCTTGGAGCTCTCCTTCTTCTACGATCATTAGGCTGTGGTTCTTCATTACTCACATTAGTCTCTTGACCATCTACTTGCCTACGACCATGCTCTTGTCTTTGGTTGTTGTTTACTCGAGGTTGCTCCACTCGATCCAACTGTTGACCCATGGTTTGGAGTTTCTGTTGTATGGCTTGAAGCATTTGCATCATGGTTGTGTTTCCCTCACCAGTATTCTCACCCATGGTTCCTGAAATAAATCAAGATAAAGAGTATCAAAATCCTTTTAACAAGAGTTAGCAAATTTCAAGCAAGTTTCACTATGAATCATACAATAATTTCTATGCAACCAAAACCTATGAGATTCAATCCTATGCCTCTAATAAGTTTATTAAACTATTCGAAACACACACACAAAAAGAAATCAGAAAGAAGTATTATAAAAGGAAAAGAACAAATTGGCCCAAACGAATAGTGAATGGTCCGGTTGTTCCGGCGGTAAGGTCCGGTGAGCGCCTTTGGTGGCCAAGGTGAGCTATAGGTCGTCTATTTTGGATTCCTTTTGATGTTCTTTGTCCAAAATCTTCAAAATCCTGTAAGAATGTCGTGACAATTGAAGAGAATAGAGAAAGGGCAAGTTATCAAAAACTTCCTTATTTGGATGCGGTCGGTTAAGGAAAATGCACAATTCAATGAGATTCTCTTTTTTTTTGAATTCAGTTTTCTTCCAAATTTTCTTGAGAAAAACTTCAAATATATTTTCTAGTTTTAGCACAGAAAATATAGTTTGAATAAATTGATCAATGCTTGAAGCAAACGTACGGATCCTTGCCGATAAGGGCTATCCGATACAAAGACAACAAAACTATTTTTTCTCTTTTTTATAGGTATTTTCTTGAAATAAAAAAATATATGAAAAGATATAAAACTACTAGAAAACAATTGTATGAAAGTATTTTTATGGGTTTTTTTTAATGAAAAAAAACAAAAAAATTGCAAGAATAATGATATAGCAAAACTATGAAGAACAACGATATAGAAAACTATCAATAACTAAGCAAATAAAAGTAAAGAAATCAAACAACCTTGTTTGATCCAGGACTTTTAAAGCTCTGATACCAAAATGATATGAGCTTGGCTAAAAGTCTTGAGCCAAATAAGGGTTGAGCCGTTGGCTAGTCTAGGGACTTCTCCAACTTAGCTCGGATAAGATGGATGGTAAAGGATGGATCATATAGAACCACTATAGGTGTGAAAGCCTACATATACTTCTAGGAGCACTCAAGCAATTTGGAACACTCACAAATTGAAAGAGAAGAGAGAGTTTTTGTTTGTAACACAAAAATCGATATTTTATTGATCAAAGGTGAAAAAAAGAGATTACAACTCAAGGCATTATATATCCAGGTTCATGACTTATTCTAAGGAAAAAGCACATAAATCCTGCAAATAAAACAAGGAAAAACGTAGCAAAATCATAGCAAAACAATCAAATCAAAGAGAGAGTATCTAGGGTGCTAAATAAGGCAAGTTTGATCTCTTGTTATTCAAACTTGATTCTTTAAGTTCTTGAGATCCTTTAGCTGCTTCAGAGTCTTCATGGGAAACTTCTTGGACTATATAACACGTGCTTAGGTGGACTTCATCTTTGGGGAAGAATAGGGCCCATTTGACTTTATCGGTTATGAGAGGGTCCATCGGATATGTCTTCACTGTTCAGCTTGTATCTGGAGTTTTATAACTGATCTCCGGGAGTTCTTTGGTGGCCTGGAAACTAGACTCCCAGAGCTTCAATTTGGTGGGTGGATCATCTCTTGGATCGTCCTGAGTCGTTATGAAGACTTGATTAAAGATGGACTTCAGTTGGGAGCTCTCGGATGGAGTTATGCGGATGGCTTCAAACTGATCAACTGGAATCAGTCCTTGATGTTCCAGCTGCTCCAGGAATATGTTGAAACTTTTCTCTATGCCTTTGCTCCTGCTCCTGGTCACTGGTCCACTTGGCACATTAGGATCTTGAATGGTTTGGCTTGGTGGCTCGATGTCCTCATCACTGGTCCCTCGATCAGGACCATTTCTCTGATTTCGATCGTGACTCGCTTCTGGTGAGCCTTGATCGAGTTAACCGAATTTCGGCATAACTTCGAACCTCCTAATATGAAGTTTATCGTTTTTGGGAGGCTCGAACTGCACAGTCCGAGCTTAGGCAAGCATTGGCTGGCTGGTTTTTTAGGAGCTGGGGATGGCGTGATGACCGATTTCATCAATCCCCAGCAGCAAGCTAAATCAAAAATAATCAAGATACGCTTAACGCGAGAGGAAGGTGGGGAGGCTGACTCCTCCTTCTCCGACGTTCTCTCACGCTTGGCTTGCGAGCTTTTTCTGCTTTTCGACTTACCCTTTCCTTTGTTTTTATTTTCTTGATCCTTTTACTCCGGTTCTGGTGTTTCCGTTTCGTTGCTATCGTTTTTGGCTGCTAGCAGGCGGTCTTTGGACTTGCACTCCTCGGAGGAATGTCCATTCTTGTCGTGGTATTTGCAATACTTGTTTACGTCGTAAGGCTTGCGCCATTGGGGCTTGCCATCTACTGCGAGGCAGTGCTGTCTTTTGCTAGAGGATTCCTTTTTGTTGGTTTTCTTCTGGCTTGATTCTTCTTTTTCCGCAGCTAACGTTTCTTCGTACTTTGTGTAGTACGTAGCTTTGTGTAGCGCATCGTCTAAGGACGTGCAGGGTCGGACGGCAAGCTCTTTTCTGAACTCCGACGTGTACAAGAGTCCGTTTTTCAGAGCTGCGATCGCTATGGTTTCGTTTGGATCTGCTATACGCGATTTGACTTCCCTGAACCTGGTGATGTAGGCTCTGAGAGTCTCGTCGGATCCCTGTTTCAGAGCCCAGATATCGGCTTCCGAAGTTTTCTCTTCGATGAAATCGAGTATTGCCTCAGGAATATCAATACAAGTTGGGTGAAGTTATCGATCGAGTTTTCCTCTAGACTGGCGAACCATTCTAGTGCGGTACCGGTGAGGTTTTCGGCGAAAAGTCTGCAGTAACCCATTTCCTTTTCTTCATCGGTGAAATTAGGTCGGGAAACCGCGAGTCTGAAAGCTCTGACATGGGCTTTCGGGTATGTAGTTCCCGCGTTTTCTGGGATTTTGATCTTCCTGGTGATTTGGATCCTCGTGCTAGCGATTCTATCCGTGAACGGAGTTCGGAGGGTCTCCTCGATAACTTGATCGATGTTTGGAGCCGCGCTTGTTACTGAGTGTACTGCGGCCTGCAGACGTTGAAGCCTGGCGTATATGCCTTCGTCGTCCGCGTCGGTTCGGTGTTCGAACATGGGGAGCTGTGTGCTCCGCAGACGCGTGCCGCTCGGTCCCCGGATTCCGGCTTGTTCAGCTATCTTGCTCGAGGGAGGCCGAGCGGTGTTAGTTCTGGGTTCTGTTATCGGAGGACGCGAGCTGGAGGCGAAGACTGACGCTCCCAACACCCGATGCCTGTGTGGTTCGTAACTCGTAGGCATAGGTGGGGGCGTCGGCAATCGCGCTCCTTCGAGGGGTGTAATGCCCGTCGAGGTCGAGGCCACGGTGTTCGCGCTGGGATGTGTGGTTCCCGAGATCGGGCTAAACACCGGGTAACCGCTGTTTCCAGGCACGAACGTCTGTCTCGGAGCTTCGGGGGTTAGGTATTCCTCCTCGAAGTCCAGATGCATGCGAGGTAACGGACTCCTCGTGGTTCCATCTACCGCAGTTCCCGTAACGGGCCGCGGCCTATTTCCGAGATTCAGCAGACTCCTATCGTGCTAATCTATCCGAGCTAACACAGTTCGCTGGGTGACTTCTTGATCGTGCGATCTATCAATCAGGACTGCTAGAATTTTGCGGAGCTCTTCCATGCCGTCAGTGATGGATCTCGTCAAGCATGGCGAGTCAGGTCGAGTTTGCGGATTGATCCAAAGAGCTTGCACATCCCCTTGGAGGCGATCCTCAGGTCGTATCCAGGTTCGGGAATTGGTTCTCTCGGTTGTCTGTGAAGTCGAGCCTGGAGGCGCAACCCCTCATGGCTGGGAAACAGGGATGCGATCCACTGCTCCGGATCCTGCTTAAGTCACAGCCGACTCTGATCCGGTATTCCCGGTTTGGTCGAGATCATGTGATCTCGAGGATCCGATCGGAGTTGTTGCGTTGGGATCCATTTCCATGCTAATAGGCTGTTGATCAGGTTCGCGTGTAAAGGATATCTATGAATCTTCCCCACAGCCGGCGCCAAAATGTGGATCCTAAAACCCACACTCAAGTTTTAGAGTGTTTATGTGAGCTGATTTATGAAAAGGTGGGCTAGACTCTTGAATAAATCGTAATCAAACAAGCTAAGAATGGTGAAAAGTGGATTTGTATTGATTTGAATATATGAACGCTAAGAAGTCGAGCTATAGAGCGATTACAATATCTTAATGCTAAGTTAAAATTGTGTAAAAGATTGGATCCTTTCGCAAGTCGTTGGAGCCTTCTTTTTATAGCCTCGATCTTCACAACTGCTCTCCTCAATCTTCGGGGTTAGCTCCAATGGTTTGTGAGATCTCCGGGATCGTGTGCTTGACTTGATCTCCTTCCTCTTAGCTGACGGATCGCTAGTGGTTTGGGCTGTCACCCGCCGAACTATACTATGAAATCGGAGCTTCTTTTATCGATTTGGGCTTGGGTATGAATGTATGTGGGCCTGGTCGTTGGATCACAATGAGGCCTTATCCAGCTAATTTTGATGGGGGTGAAATTGGTCCCAAACACTTAACAACAATTGAAATTAAAATTTGTAATAAAATATGTGTCACTTGTTTTAATTGATTCTAATATGGTAGTGTTCTTTGTTCAAAAACGCTGCCGCGTTACGGCCGTCGCAATTTTGGTCAAGTCGGCTTAACTAATCAATTGACAATTAATCGCGACTAATCATCCACTTAATGTGATTCAGCGTTTTAAACAGGATTAGTTAACCGATTTATTTTATGTTTTTAACTATTTTTAAGCCCAAAAGAATAGTTGAGCCATGGCTAGTTTGAGCCTGTTAGACATTACATTAGAAGTAGAGAAGCTCTATTTATAAAGTCAGTTTTTGGGATTAGCTTTACCATCTTATGGATGTGAGATGTTTGAATATCTCAATTTTAAAAATTCGAAATGCCATTATGAGGGTCCCAATTTCAAAAATATTTTATTATATTCATATCCTATATTATTTCTTTAGTTATTTTAACACTACTATACATATATACATGTATATACGTAAAGAAAGGGTCCCACAGGAAAAAAACAATATTGTTGAATATTAGTGTTGTGTATACATAATTAAATTTTAATTTTATAGTTTAGAATATGATATGGTTTATGATATAGGATTTAAGAGGTTATGTTTAGGGTTTGAGTTAATGTTTGAAAATAATATTTTGAATAAATTTTTTTTTATAAGTATTAAACCTTAGTTTTAGTTATGGTATAATAATTAGAAATATTAATTAGAGTTTTGTTTATAGTTTAGAGTTTTAGGGTTTGTTTAGGGTTTAGAGTTTATGTATTAGTTTTGTTTTGTTTATACTATAGATTTTAAATATTATTTATATATATATATATATAATTAATTTTATATTTTGATTTTATAGTTTATGAAAGAGTTAGGTTTAGAGTATGATTATGGTGTAGTATATAGGGTTTAAATGGTTGTGTTTAGGGTTATAAGTTAGTGTTTAAAAATATAAGATTTGGAAAAATATTTTTCTTTTATAAGTGTTGAATATTAGTTTTGGATATGTTATAGTAATTGAAAAAGTTATTAATTAGAGCAAATATTTTTATTTGTGTTGCTTTTTATAAGTGAGTTTTTGTAAGTGAGTGTTTGAGTAACATTTTGTGTCACTTAAATAATTGTATCTGGTAATCATTGAAACAAATATTTTTATTTGTGTTGCTTTTTGTAAGTGATACCTATTTGTATTTTAAAGCATCGTTTAGTTATAAACGACATATATTTATTCTTCAAGATATCAATTACTACAATTGACGTGAATCAATAAAATTACTATCACTTATTAATAAATAACTTTAACTAATAGCAGTTACTTTTTTGATACAATAAAACCGACGTAATCGTCCATAATTCTTGTAGTGGCTAGAGTTTACCAAAGAAATCGTAGGAAGTGAGAAAACAGAATAGAGAGGAGTAGAAGAGAGAGAGAGTGAGATAAGAAATTTGTATAATTATAATTTTTGATGGGATACCCTAAAAAATGGGGCTCTCTGTAAATACAACATTCACCTAAGCATCTATACCTTTAAATGCGCCTAAGCGTCTATACTTTTAAATGTTTAAAGGAAGTAATTTTTGGAGAAATCTGATGTTTCAGCACGAGTAGAGGAGGATAATGATGACGTGGAAGTGTGACATGGCAATGCCAAAAACAACTTTAAGGGTTTGGAGCTCAACTTATTTACGGGAATGCGATCACCTCTAGTATTATTCATTTAATTAATTCATTTCCTTAAAAATGCACAATATCTTTTCGAATATCTTATTAGTTCAAGTTTGAAAAAAATATCCTATGGCATATATCAAGCTTTGAAGAGAAGTTTGTGAAATCCTATATAAGGTGAGCTTGGGGTGGTCTAGAAACATAATCGTTTGTATCTTCCATATTTTCAAGCAGCTTTCTCTGTTTTTTTCTCTTTGGCTATGGCCGTTTTTTTCCGGATCATTAAAAGTTTTACCAAACGATCCGTTGTCATTTATATTACTTTCTTCTTCTTATCGATTTTAAAAGAATTTCTATGTTTTTGTTTTTAATTATGTTTTGTTCGTTTATCACAAAGCTAAGGTCTAATGATGTTATGTGAACTAACAAACGTTTGAGATTTTATATAAAAAGGAGTATGAGATCTAAAAGTCCGATTGAATGTTGTTGCCAAGACGTATTAGTTCACATCACATGTCCCATTTGTTCCAATGAGAATATAGTCTGAATAAATGATGTATATTGCTATAGACATGTATTTGGTTGTAAACAATGGATATTGTGAATACTCTTTTGAGTACCATAAGAGGTTCAGTCCCGATAGCACGAATAAGGCCTAATTCTATGGCATATACCAATATTTCGAGAGAATTTTCTTAGTACTATATAAGTGAGCCTGGTTGACTAGATTCATAATCAGTAAAAGTTTTACCAAACGATCCGTTGTCATTTATATTACTTTCTTCTTCTTATTGATTTTAAAAGGATTTCTTTGTTTTTGGTTTTTAATTCTGTTTTGTTCGTTTGGTCCCATTAAAGAAGAAGTTCGGTTATCACAAAGCTAAGGTCTAATGATGTGATGTGAACTAACAAACGTTTGAGATTTTATATAAAAGGAGTGTGAGATCTAAAAGTCTGATCGAATGTTGTTGCCAAGACGTTGTTAGTTCATATCACATGTCATGTTTGTCCCAGTGAGCATATAGTCTGAATAAATGATGTATATTGCTATAGACATGTATTTGGTGGTAAGCAATGGATATTGTGAATACTCTTTTGAGTACCATATGAGGTTCAGTCCCGATAGTCCGAATAAGGCCTAATTCTATGGCATATACAATTATTTCGAGAGAAGTTTCTTAGAACTATATAAGTGAGCTTGGTTGCCTAGATTCATAATCATTAAAATTTTCACCAAACGATTCGTTGTCAATTCTAATTACTTTCTTATTATTATCAATTTTAAAAGGATTTCTATGTTTTTGTTTTTTTAATTCTGTTTTGTTCCTTTGGTCCCATTAAAGAAGAAGCTCGGTTATCACAAAGCTAAGGTCTAATGATGTTATGTGAACTAACAAACGTTTGAGATTTTATATAAAAGGAGTGTGAGATCTAAAAGTCTGATCGAATGTTGTTGCCAAAACGTTGTTAGTTCACATCACATGTCCCGTTTGTCCCAGTGAGCATATAGTCTGAATAAATGATGTCTATTGCTATAGACATGTATTTTGGTGGTAAACAATGGATATTGTGAATACTCTTTTGAGTACCATATGAGGTCCAGTCCTGATAGTCCGAATAAGACCTAATTATATGGCATATATCAATATTTCGAGAGAAGTTTATTAGTACTATATAAGTGAGCTTGGTTGCTTAGAAACATAAGCATTCGCATCTTCCATTTTTTACAAGAAGTTTTTTCCTTTAATTTTTCAGACCATGGTAGTATTCTTCCTGACCATTAAACGTTTAATCAAGTGATGGTTACTCATTCCTATTAATTTTATTTTATTTGATGTGTTTATGGTTTTTAGTTTTAATTTTGTTTTATTCAATTTCTCATAAAAGAAGAAGCTGTATTAATCTCCATCAATCCATTTTTAGATTTTTTTGGATCGAAAGATGGAATGGTACATTGACATGTTTCAATAAAATATTATAGCAATGCATTAATATAAAACACAATAATTAAAAAATTAAAAATTTGTCTAGGGAATACATGACTTAGAGGTAAAGAATAGTCTTCTTCTATTGAATATAATCATTCAACTATTGATGAGTTGAACAAGTTGATGGAGAGGTATGAATTTGTTTAAATTGTCATATTGAGATTAATATTAATATTAAGATTTAACAACATCTAGCATCTTTCTCCATACCATTTTGTGTAGTTACCTTCAACCTCATCCGACATGGTACTCAAACGATCACCAGACCCTCAATCTTTATTAAACTCTGTTTAGTCCTTTTCTAAACTGTTAAGAGCTTTCTAAGTTTGAAGCTCAAATTTTCAAAGACCATTGTAATGATTTATAACTTTTTGGTTTCTATTTTAATGTTTTATAAAGATAATGATTGATATTTCAATATACATATATAAACTGAATAAATTTGAACGAGTTAGCTAGGGCTGGGCATTTTACCCGAAACCCAAATCTGAACCCGAATCCGACCCAAAAAAATCCAATTCTGATCCGAACCGATTTTAAAAAATACCCGAATGGGGCTTAAGTCAAAGTATTTTGGGTATCGGGTAATACTCGAAACCGAACCGAACGGATACCCGAAGTAACCTAAAGTTTAATCTAATTTCGGTTAGTTCTGATACTTTCGAGTATTTTTGGCTAGTTTGTGTAGTTTTTATTTTTATATTTTGGGTAATATATATATTTTTGAGTAATTTTGAATATTTTTAGGTCGTTTGAGTATATGTTATTACGGAATTTTTGGGTAATTCAAATATTTTTGAATATTATGAGTAATTTTCTGATTTTTCAGAAATTTCATAGTGACTTTGGGTACCCGGACCCGACCCGAACCCGATACGTCCCGAACCGAACCCGATCCGATTTTAAAAAATATCCCAATGGGGCTTAAGTCAAAGTATTTCGGGTATCGGGTAATACCCGAACCGAATCCGAATGGATACCCGAACGCCCATGCCTAGAGTTAGCGAATATTTTACATTCCGAGTAAGTTTATTGTTAAATACAATATCCTAATCCAATCTAAAAGAATATTGTTTGTTATCTTATTAATGAGATAATAATTGTAGTTTACAGACTTAGCAATAAATTTATTCAGAAAAAATTAAATAAGGGATTATTACCATAGATTTTGGAAAACTTTAATAACTTAACAAAAATATTGATACCTATAAATCTACATAATAAAATCTAAACAGTAATGTAGAACTCCATGTTTAAACTAGGATTATTATTCACAAAAGAGAATATTTTACATTCTGAAAAAATCTCTTGGTTGTACATATCTTAACTAAATAGAACGACTGTAGTTTACAAAATATATGACACTTTCCAAATATTATTTAAAACTTTAACCTTTAATAAAACGGTTATTTCGGCCCGTGATTCTCTTAAATCTACTTCTAACATGCTATATATATACGAAAGATTTATTTAGTAGACAAGATTACTATTGAAAATTTTATACTAATTCTACAGCTAAAATGTCGATTTTCAGAAAAAGAAAAACAAAACAGGTTACCATCAAAGAAATTGTTCCCGCTTCATTAGAGAAATACAAGACTGATGTGAAGATACTTAGTTCATAAAGGATGGTGTTTTCCAATATTTTGAAAGCTATTGAGATGGTTTTAGTTGACTCTAAGGTATTATTTTGTATTACTAAAATATGATTCTAAACATCAATAGATTTTGTAACGGTTGAACGTTTAGAAATGGTAACACATGTATATTTGTATATATATGATATACTAACATTAGTTTTTAATACCTCGACAATCAGGGTACAAGAATATATGCAACTCTCGATCAGGATATGACAAGGAAATTTGGCCGAACGTTGTTTGAAGATGAGACAATTTGTATTGAAAGATATGGATGTGTAACATATTCAAATGAATGTAGACTAATCCTCCTCCTTTTAAACTGACGTTTACAAATCAGACCAAAATCACATTATGTGAGGAATTTCCTGAAGAGGTGGAAGAGAAGTATTTTGTTTGTTTTGGTGAGGTTCTTGCTGGGGATTTTGAGGAAAATGTATTGATCGTTTTGTTATTTGTAACCTTCTTATTTTTTAAAAAAATTATATTTCTCTATTGATAAATTATTTTTAACAATTGTTTGCAGACGTGATTGGTCAACTCGTTGCTTTAGGGTCGTTAGATAATGTCAAGAAACAAAATGGAATGAGTACAAAAAGATTAAACCTTGAGCTGAGAAACGATTCGTAAGTGTACACATATTATGTTTTATAATATTTTGTTTAATTTTTATTCATATAATGTATTCATCTTTACATCGTCGTATTCGATTTGGAAATCAATGAATACATTATATGAATAATCTAGTGATTACGAAGGTTGAATCCAATCAACTTTCACTTGGATCGAATACGACGATGTATGATGAGTTTTTTTGCAAAAAGAACAAGAAAATTACAATATCTGAGATTGTAGTTGATTATGAGGTAAGCATACTTTTTATAAGACGGATTATTTGAAAAATCTGATAACTTATGATTTATTGATATGTTAATGCGTTCTAATTGATGAAGCATGGAAACTGCATTACATGTTTCACCATTGAGTTAATCGATTTGAGTCAAATTTGGTATTACCATGCATGTGCTAAATGCAACAACAAGAAAGTGTACGATGCAAGTAATGATGATGATGATGATGATGATGATGATGATGATGATGATGATGATGATGATGAAAACCAGTTTAGTTTGATTGTACGACATGTGACGAAATTGTTACAAACGTTAATGCAAGGTATAACACAAACATTAAATTTTCTTAATTGGTATATATGTATAGACTTATATTGATACTAACATCAACTTTTTTCGAATCAAATTGTGTAGGTACTTTGTTCTTCTTCGAGTTAAAGACAATTCTGAAACAGAAACTAAGTTTCTGATGTTTGACGACCCGTTGAAAAACTTCTCCGTCTCACTGCAAATGTTGTGGTTAAATAATTTAATGAGGTATATGTTTACAAATTTGGTTTTGAATCTTATGTATCAGTTTGGTTTTATATTTATAAATAGTATTTTTTTAAATGATGATTATAGTCTAATGATCCATCAGCTCTATCCCAATGTCTTACCGATTTGATTGGTAAAACTGTTTTATTCAAAATTACACTTTCTGAAGACAATATAAAAAAATAAGAACCAACCATTAGTTATGACACATGCTTGGGCTGATCAAGAGAGGGTTGATCAGTTTTTGTCTAAAATTGATCAAGTATTAACTTGATTAATTGTTTATTTATATGATCTAATCGATAATTGTTATTTATGTTATCTTTTGTGATTTTATCTTACTCAGTTCATGCTTGCGAACTCAACTAAAAATTATGGATGTGTAATACACGGTCTCTCAAAATTGGTCAACGGGCGATCAGAAAGTAAACAAGGGCATTTTTATAACTTCCAAGACTTGAGGGGGATTTTGGTAATTTTACCAAAATGCGAGTCGGAAGCAAAGACGGGCCAAATGTTTCTCTTTTCAAGTAAATAAAACATTTAGAAGACTAAAAATGGTGGAAACGGACCGTAGATGAGTTTTTCGGACTATCAGGAAAGAAAACCAATAAAACCGACAAAACTTGTAAAATTCATTACAGGAGCTACGGGAGTCCGATTGAGGTGAAACGAATTGCTAAATTCTTCTAAAAGAGTCTAGTATTTTAAAAAGGATTTTTGTAGAATTTAGTCTGAAGCTTTGAAGGTTTTTGGAGAATTAAAAGCCTAAGTGGATAATTAAGCTTAAGATATGATATATTTTCAAGTGTCACCAATCATAAGCTAAATCTTGGACTCCAAGTTTTTATAATTGAAGAATAAATTATTAGGGAAGAGATGGGAGATGTGTCAAGCCTATCAAAGACGAGGAGGGTCCGTCGCATTTTTTTAGAAGAGATGCAATGCATGTAATTTTGATCACATGATCAAATGAATCTTCTATTGATTCATGAATAGTGTAGTGGCTTAAGGAGGAAGAGAGGTGTGACAATTGTCACTTCATGAGCTAATGTGGCTTTGATTCTTGGTTATTAACGTGTCATGGTAAGAGGAAGGTATGAGACAGTTGTCTCTTTTCCATGGATTCTATTTCTCTATATAATGAGACCCTAGCTCTTCATTATTCTTCATCAAAAACAAACACAAAAAAAGAATAGAGAAATAAGAGAAGAAGAGAAGGAGAGAAGAAGAGGAGGAGAAGAAGAAGAAGCGTGGAGAAGGAGAAGAAGAATAAGAATAAGAAGAAGAGGAGGAGGAGGAGGAGGAGGAGAGAGAGAAGAGAAGCGTGAAGAGGACGGAGAAAGAGAGAAGATGAAGCTTGAAGAAGAAGAAGAAGAGGGAAAGAATAAGAAGCGTGAAGGAGAGAGAGAAGATGAAGCTTGAATAAGAAGAAGATGGAGAGAAGAATAAGCGTTAAGAGGAAGAATAGAGAGAGAGAAGATGAAGCGTGAAGAGGAAGAAGAGAGAGAGAGAGAGAGAAGAGAAGATGAAGCGTAAAAAAGAAGAAGAAGAGAGAAGAAGAAGAGAGATGGAGGAGAACTGGAAAAGAAGAGAGAGAGATGGAGGAGAACAGAAGGAGAGAGAGAGAACCAGAGGAGAGAGAGAAGGAGGGAAAGAGGAGAGAAGATGAGGATGGTCCGGAGGCTCGATCAGAATCACTAAGGTCAACGTTACGGTCAAGTGCGGGTCAAGGTCGGGTCAAAACAGGTCGATGATTCGGGGAAGGTTGGGATTAGCGTCGGGTTCGTGTCAGAGTTCCATCAAATCCATCCATCCGTCGTCATAATAACACTGTGAGTCGGCTAAATTTTGTGTTGCATATAGATTAGGACATATAGACATTGGATTCATTACCGTAGATTTAGGTTGCATACCTCGATGACTGAACTGGTTAGAACAGCTAGGTTGATTAATAACTCGGTTAACTAATTAAATAGTTAGGTTAAGAGATGCATGCTAGGTAGCTTATATCCGTAAATGATTGATAGTTCGTTGATTGCTTGATTGGGTGTTGCATACATATAGAACGGCATGCTAGGAAGTATATGCATATATAAGTATTTAAGAACGTATATAAAGGAATCTATATACGGAAAATTATGAGTTGATTAAAATACGGTTAAAAGACATAACACACTTAGAATATAATAACGGGTGGGTTAATTAGTTGGGTTAATGGTAATGAATGGAAGTTAATTAATAATGAGATGTCGGGGAGTTAGTAATCTTTTTAACTCTAAACTAACAGATTGAAGACTTATTAAAAGATACTTAGGAAGGGATAAGTAAAAGAAGTGGTGTGATTGATTGGCCGTCTACGGGATTAGTAATCCACTAATCCTAAGGTAGCGAATTGAATGAGTTAAGAAAATATTAAAAGACTGTTAAACCTAAATAATTAGTTGTGTGGTGTTGTGCTTATTTTTTGTATTATTGTGTATCTACTTCGGTGTTGAGCCGAATAAACTGTACCGGTAGATAGTACGAAACCGGATAAGGTCGTGTGATGTAGAGGTTGGTTATAGGTCTTGCGGGATACATCGAGAGTTGTGACTGGATTTATTATGTTGACCTTGTCGGTCTTGTGTGATAGATTCCGAGTGATTCTTCTTGTTTACATTGTTGTTATTAGGACTCTATAGGGAGCAATAGATACCACAAGTCTCGAGATGGTGTTCCGGTACTTCTTACCCGATTGGATCCTCAGGTAGTTACCTAATCGGACACATGCCTCCGGGCAGTGATTCTGGTTATGGTGTTAACCGTCTGAGTAATGCCGGTACGTGTGTGGTCCAGACTGCATCGAAGCTTTGGTTATCTAGCGGTAGCGTGAGTTACCGCGTATCGATGGACAGAGAATAGTATCCTAGTTTAGGACTTAGTGTTTCGTCTAGGAGTCATGGGAGGCAGCTAAGTGTTCCCGTGGAAGTTACCGAGTTCTCGTTTGGGGCCCATGGTGTGGAGATTGCGTTCGAGATACGATAGATATATCGAGTTTAATCGAGAGCATGCTCCGCAGGTTCTCGATTCCCTTGGTTACTTTTGTGTTGTTGTGTTGTTATTCAATTGCTTGTGTGTTGTGAAGCTTGTCACGTCTTGGTAGCACGTGACCAGCTATTTGTACTTGATTGTTATTTGGGTTTGGGCGGGATTATTAGATTATTAGCAACCTTTAGTTGGGAGCCGTCTCAATGGGTAATCTTAGATTGCTCATTAGACTCTTTTTTGTGTGTTTTTAGGTTTAGCATAGCTCGGCGGACGCGTAAGACACTCGGAGTAGTCTCGGGTTGGCATTTGGTATAGGGTTGTTTACGCAAATTGACTTTATTTTCGGTTTCGGATTTTGTTGGGCCCGCTCAATGATTTGTATTAGACCGTGTATTGTTTATTCTTATGAACAAAAAATATAAGATTTAAGGTATAAAACAGAATAACTCCCTGATATATGGTTTAGTCCAAACCAAACTCGTGCGGTACAGGTTGAAAAGCTTTGTATCATTGACTGAAACAGGACTGTCTCTGGCTTCGTATTGTGACAAAATATTTTCATATGACTGTTCGGGTTTGATTGGTCATGTTCTTGTTTGATTGTTGGCCGTTCAGCTCGTCGATCAGCGGAAAACGGGAAGGGGGCGTTAGAAAAGGTGGTATCAGAGCATGGTTCGTCATGGGTTCGAAAATTCCGGTTTTTCAAAATTTTCAAGGTCTTAGCGAGTTGAAATGTGTCGCCGATGCAATCAATAGGAATCCAAGTCGCGTCCGTCAAATCGGGGAATGGGTATTTTATTAGGATTGTGCTAATCATTTGGTGTTTTGTTGCAGTCACGCAGCAGAGTTATCCTAGGAGGATTGGTGTGTGTGTGTGTGGTTGCAACAATAGTAGAAGCAACATCCGTATTGGCGATCTAAGCAGAAATGATGGTGGACCGTTTCCTCAAGCTAGCGGAGACTCAGAAGTTCTGGGTCACTCAGCAGCAGCCACAGCCACTGGATGTTATTCCATTATTACCGTTGTTGTTGCCCGGAAGTATCAGTGTTCGTCACCACCAGCACAACTCCTGTCGGCCGAGAAGTGCATTGCGCTCCTTTCCTTTCATGATCGAGACCGCGTCGCTCCGCCACTACCACCACACTCATCCCATTCTCTTGGCACACCTGCCGATTAGGATCCACATGAGTTGTACCGCTCATGTTGGAGATATTAGGAAATAGATTAGACCCAGGTAAGTAAGGGCTCTAACTCACTTTTTGATGTGTGTATATCGGCTTGCATTCGTCTCTGACGATTTGGTTGTGTGTAGTGGTATTTCTTTTGGGACTGATTGGTAACCGCGAGTATGTAGACTCTGACGGACCTACGTATTTAAAACTCTATGTGGTGAATAGATGTTTTGTTTACATAGTGAATGTGGAGTATTCAGTTTTGTCGTTTAAGTAACGAAATTATCTTATTGCATGCAAGTGTTGGGATAAGGAATGCAATATGGTTATAACGTGAAAGAAAATGACGGTCCGAACAAACAGTTACTAAGACCCTTTGAGACGACCATATTTACCAATTTGCTTGCTTGATTGATTGTGTGTGATTGATTGCTTTGCTAGGGTGATAGAATGTTGAATTGACTAATGCATTGATTGCTCGCTAGGTTGGTAGTTGTTGATTTTGAAACACTACATTTGATTAATCGTTAGGTTGCTAGAGCACTTGATGGTATCATTGCATTGCTCATGAATGATTTGATTTGGTTGGTAGCACTGCATTTTGTTTAATCGCTAGGTTGCTAGCATTGCATTGTTTGATTGGCTACGTTGCTAGAAAATAATTCCTGAAATTTGGTTAGCGAATCGCTTGGATTAATTGGTTAGGGTGTTTGACGTTTTAGTGAATGTTAGACCTTTAGTCCTATGTAGACGAGATGATGAGTTATCGGTTAAATTTGTGGATAGTTGGAAAGGTAGAGAACCTCGTAGATACAGCTAAGCTTGTAATTGATAAAGCGGCATTTATAAGAAGCTTATTTGAGATTGAGTGGAATTAAAAGATATTGATAATTAGCCACGTGTAACCGTTGGGTACGTGACTAAATACCAATATCTCTATAATAAAGTGATATCGGGAAGTAAGTTAGAAAGGTCTAACCGTTCCAGTATTGTTGAGGTTGTTGATGTAGGATGTGATAGACGATTTTACGAGGACATGAGACGGAACCCGAACCCGACAGACGAGATGTTATTTCAAGAAGCAGTTTGACCCCCGAGCCTACAAGAAAGTCAGTGTGGATTCAGAAAAGAGTTTGGGTATCAGTGGAAGAAGAAATCAATACGGATGAGTTTGATGAGTTAACGAAGGGAATCCAGAAGCATCAAAGTCAGTGGAGGAGTCCGTTCGAGGATATCAGTGGGAAGAACAAATTTGGAGTCAGTGAAGCGTGGAGATCAGTGATCGAGGAAGTTCGAGGCGTGCATGAGTATGGCGGTTTAGATGAAAGGAAGAAAATTGATATGTACATAATCTCGGTCGTGAGCAATAATCATTGGAAACAAGTTAAGTGACGGGAATGGAGGATGAGTTAATATTGCGTGATCGGGGAAGTCAAGACAAAGTGGGGAAGCCTGGAGTATTGGTCGGCGCAGATGAATTCATGAAGCGGAGTATAGCAATTCAGTCAGAATTGGTGGATTTAGGAATCAGAGATAGAATCAATGAAGCAATCAAATGGAGAAGTCAGGATTGATCGAGAGACAATCCATTTAGCGTGGGATATTTAAGATGTTAGTGTGATGAGAGTTGGAGGAAAACCATGTTTCAAGAATTAGTTGAGCATCAGGAGTGTAGTTGCAGTTGATTCAGAATTCAAGCAGTATCATATGACACAGATTGAAACAAGACTCAGTGTGGAGCCGTGCTGTAACACCCGTCCCTTTGGATCCAAGTCAACGACCCTTTGACTCCGCGAGTCATAGTCCACAAACGCGAACCAAGTCATAAACCGGAATCAACTTAAGTAATTGAAAAGGTTTACTTTATTGAAATGGAAAAAAAACCAAGTCTTACAGAAAACCGAACAACCTGAAATAGCTTAAACGTGAAACAATCGAAAACGCGTACGTCTTAAAGAAGGAAAAGGAAGAAAAGGAAATCCCACTCCCAAACAAAACACCACACCGTCCGTCTATCCCTGCAACGCTCCAGGGTTACCTGCAAAACAAACAACGGAGGAGGCCTGAGTAATTGGTTCAACACCAATACCCAGTGAGGGCGGTATTCTAGGAATACCGCTATCTTTACTCTAAACTAACACAACATCAAGCAAAGAGTCCAAGGTTAATAACACCTTGCACTCACGCCCGAAGGCACAATCAAACTACATCCACTCGTGCTTTCACACTCATGGACCCCTTCCTTCGACCCATAGGCCCACACAATCCTTTCTCCTTCTGGCCCGTCTGCCTTCCCTCTTGGGGGGCTCGCCAAAACCCCCTTCCGATGATACAAGGGTTACGTACCAAACTCGTTATACGCAAGCCACCACCAAACACCCTTTCGGGGGACCTACACAATTCTATCACTCATAGCCTTCACACACAATCAACATTTTCAGTTCAAATGATAACCTAAGTTTTAGGTTCCGTTTTCAGTTTAAGCGACATCCTAGAATCTAGGTTTTCATCCATCACATCAACTCAAATCATACGCTAGAACTACACTATCTAGGAAAGACACTATTAAACGAGGATTCGATACTCAATATTGTAGTAGATTAGAGGGAAGATCACGTTTGGTCCTCACCTTAGTCTAGATCTGACGAACGGGAAGTAGATCCGGGATTCCTGCATACAGATCTAGGTTTAGAAGACAGATCTAGAGAAAAGAAGAACGGATCTAGGGTTTTAGCCAATAGATCTGGACAAACGACGAAGATACGGTTCACATCGAAAACTTCTATCCATCAGAAGCATAGATTTGAAGCAGATCTGAGCGAATCAAGAAAGATACGGTCTAGATCTACAACTTCTATCCATCAGAAGCATAGATCTGAAGCAGATCTGAGCGAAACAAGAGAGATACGGTCCAGATCTACAACTTCTATCCATCAGAAGCATAGATCTGAAGCAGATCTGAGCGAGAGAGAGAGACGAAATGGAAGATACGGTTCAGATCTACAACTTCTACATATCAGATCTGATCTAGAAGCATAGATCTGAAGCAGATTTGGGGTTTAGAGGAGGAAATCGGAGTAGATCTGAGAATCCGGGAATCTCACCTTAAGACCGAGAAGATCGAAGGGCTCTACACTCAAACGAATAGACAAAACAGCGACTCGGAGTGCGGGATCAGAATCGGGCGTAATCCTGCGAACTTTCCGGCGGCTCACGGCGGCTCCGGAGATTGGCGCGGCGGCGGTCCGGCGAACGGCGGCTGCTACAGCGGTGGTCCATCCGGCGGCGGTGGTCGGTCTCCGGCGAACGGCGAGCGGCGGCTCCGGGCTGGTCGGCGGTGGCTGGCTGGCTCGGGGCTTCGGAAGAGCTTCGTTGCTTCGGGAAATGTGCAAAAATGAGAGGGGTGCTCCTCTTTTTATAGGGGATTCTGCTAGGGCTTCCAGATCTGAGGGGTTGGGCCTTTGGCTTCTGGCCCACTTCCTCTGTTTCTTTGGGCTCAAGCAAATGATTAAGGCCCTTTTCCCCTTTTTCTTTGGGCTCAAGTAACTCTTCTTGGGCCTTTCCTTTAGGCCCTAGTATGGGTATGTTACAATTCTCCCCCACCAAATAGGAATTCGTCCCCGAATTCGTCTCACTACTAGGTTCCGCAAACAACTCTGGATGGCTCAGCTTGAAGGGCTGCTCGAGTTCCGAAACATCATCATGAATTCTGTCTCTCTCCCATCGAACCAAAACCATCTTGGTTTTCTTCCCGTTGAACTCGGACTCTCGGCGATCCACCACTTGGACCGGTTTACTCGTCATTGACCAGTTACGGTTAACATCTGATGGCGGCTTATGTAGGACCAGTTCCGGTTCACAAACAACCTTTCGCAGGACAGACACATGGAACACGTTGTGAAAATCCGACAGCTCCTGAGATAACTCTAACCTATACGCCACCACACCAACTCTCTCGACAATCACAAATGGTCCCATATATCTAGGCCTCAACTTTTTCAGCTTGCGGTTGGGATCGTTGCCCCGGAACGTCCTCATATTAAGGTACACTGCATCTCCCACTGCGAACTCCAAATCCTTACGACGCTGGTCTGGATAACTATTCTGACGGCCGTGGGCTTTCTTTAACCTCTCCTTAAGTAATTCCACTTTCTCAACTGTCTCTTGAATCATTTACGGCTCTAAATCACGCCTCTCCCCCACCTCGGTCCAACATAGGGGGGGGTCATGCAAGGTAGACCATATAGAGCCTCATATGGTGACATCCCGATACTTGCATGGTAACTGTTGTTGTAGGCGAACTCGACCAAAGGCAGAAACTTAACCCAGTTTCCTTCCCAATCCAATACACATGCCTGAAGCATATCTTCCACCGTTTGGATGGTCCGTTCAGACTGTCCATCAGTCTGTGGATGGTATGCCGTACTGAGGAGTACCTTCGTACCCATTGATTTCTGGAAATCTTGCCAGAATATAGAGGTGAACTTTGGATCTCAATCCGACACAATACTGACTGGCGACCTGTGCTGCTTCACTATGCACTGCACATACTTCTGGGCGAGTGTCTCAGCCCCATCTGTCTTTTTGATTGCTAGGAAGTGTGCAGACTTGGTGAGTCGGTCCACAATCACCCAAATCGCGTCCTTCTTCTCCGTCGTACTTGGTAATCCGATAACGAAGTCCATGGTGACCATATCCAATTTCCATTCTAGTATAGGAAGCCCTTGCAGCATCCCGCTAGGGACCTTCCTTTCTGCTTTGACCTGCTGGCGATTCTGGCACTGGGAGATCCATTTTTCCACATCCCTTTTCATATCGTCCGAGTGGTAGTAACGCTTCAGAGTGTAGTACATCTTGACAATTCCCGGGTGAATCGAGAACTGGGACTGGTGCGCTTGCCTCAGGATTTCCTTCCTTAATTCCTCAACCTGAGGTACGCAGATTCGGTTCTTGAACATGACCGTTCCATTGCTCGCGGGTGGCACCCGATTACTTGCTTCTCGACCATGGCACGCAAGGTTCCATCCTCGGGCTGTTCCTTCCTGATCCTCCCTAATAAATCGGCATGTTCAAACGCTTTAAGCCGGGCGACGCCTTCTTCGACCGTGGTGGCGTATAGCCGTAGCTCTGCCAAGGCCGTTGACAAATCTTTCACTTCCTTGTTCTCAAACACGACGATCTTCCTTCTACTTAGCGTATCAGCTACCTGGTTGGCCTTCCCAGGGTGATACTCGATCTCCACATCGTAATCCGCTAATAGCTCCATCCATCGACGCTGCTTCAGATTCAACTATCCTTGGGTGAAGACGTACTTCAAACTCTTATGGTCCGTGAATATCTGCACCTTCTCTCTGTACAGATAAGCACGCCATATCTTTAAAGCGAAGACCACTGCTGCTAGTTCCAGGTCATGGGTGGGGTAGTTAACCTCGTGCTTCCTCAACTGCCTTGATGCATAGGCAATCACCTTCCCTTCTTGCATCAAGACGCACCCAAGTCCAACTCCAGATGCGTCCGTGTAGACTACATACGGTATTCCCGGCCGCGTTAGTACTAACACTGGAGTTTGAGTCAACCGTTCCTTTAGTTGCTCAAAGCTCCGGTCGCACTTGTCCGTCCACTCAAACTTGACATCCTTACCGGTCAGGATCGTCTGGCGAATCCTACCACGAACTTCGTGTAGTATCCTGCTAATCCCAAGAAACTGCGAACGTTGGTTGAATTCTCTGGCTTTGCCCACTTGGTGATCGAGGTGATCTTTTCCGGATCCACTGCTACACCGGATGCTGAGATCACGTGGCCAAGGTGTTGGGATAGTGTCTTGAAATCACACTTGTACTCACTCCTGATGATAGATGTGTGTCGAGATCAGACATTCGTATAATACTGGGCGGTTGCAATGTTTTGCTAGAAGCCTCTTGCAATCTGTAAGTTGTAGACTTACTGCCAGCATTATATGATCCTATAGGGTCACACACCTAAGCAAACTGGAAGCTTAAAATATGGGAATGATCATTATGGTAATGATCATGTTAATGTGTATTGGATACACATTAATATCGAGAAAATGGTTTTGTGTCGATCGACACAGTATGTGTGTCGGTCGACACAGTTCGGGTTTCGAAATAGGCTTTTTCGATTTATGACTTAAACAAGTTGGCCCGTTAAGAGTGATTCTAGGTCTTAATATAACTTGGAGTTTTTGACCTAGAACAGTAGCCGTCGTCTTTTTCTTGACAGAAGAAGCAGAAACACCAAAAACTCAGAGATCCCAAAGATCCGGCACTAGCATCCCGGTTTCCAGGTTTGTGTGCATGTGTATCTGGTAGAGGCGAAGCATCTGAGTCGCTAGATCTCGCTCACCAATCATTCCGCTGCCAGTTCAAGGTAAGAACGAGGTTGGTAATTTTAATATAACAAACCCTAGATCGTAGGAGATCCAACAGTGGTATCAGAGCATGTTAGGGTTTAGACTATTGAATCTGAGGCTTTTAAATCGAATACTGGTAAATTTGATTAGTTAATTGCCTGCAAAATCGTGTTTTATAGAAATTAGCTCGGATTAAGGTATCTGTTGAAAACGACGAACTACTGTTGTCGCACTGCGTCGATCGACACTAAGCTTGTGTTGGTCGACACGCCGCGAAACGTATAATAAAATTTTAGGGTTTGTCGCATCATGTCGATTGACACTAATCTTGTGTCGGTCGACACACCGCGAAAACTCGTAAAAGATTTTGAGGTTTGTCGCATAGTGTCGATCGACACTAATCTTGTGTCGGTCGACACACCGCGAAAACGCTCATTCGGTCTTGGAGATCGTTCTATGTCGGTCGATACACTGGGTGTATCGGTCGACACAGACTATGCGAATCGATAGATTGATTCAATTGGATTGAATCGACTATCTCGCTTGGTTAAGTTTGTTAACCGATTTGGTTCTGGTTAGGTAATGTCAATCGACACAGAGTTGTGTGACGATCGACATGGACCATTAAACCAGACCAGTTCAATTAGTTTGAATCGGTTTAGGAAATTTGATCCGGTTTGACCGGTTATCAAAGACCGGTTTAAAATAGGTTGTACCGACCGATGTCAATGGTTGGCGTCGATCGACACAACAATCGCAAACTTGATGGTTGGACCTCAAATTTGTAAATACCAGACCAAATTTAATCATAAAGTTCTAGATGAACCTAAACTTAATAAAACTGAATGTTTTAATTAACTTAATAACTTCTTGGATGTATATTGGATATACATCAAGATTAAATAGTTCCTTTCCTCAACTAAATATCAAGTGATCTTGATGTCTTGCCCGATCTTGTCTACTGTCAAGACTCGTTTCGTTGTTGGATAGCCTTGGAGTCCTTGGTATCCACAGCAACATGAGTAAGGCAGGTGGTTATTGATAGACTGCAGTGCGACTGTCAATGATCACAAGGCTGAAGAGATTGGTTTACTTGACAGGGCCATCAGAAGTTCTGGGCCTGGAGACATCAGAGTGGATAAGACATGGATTGTCTTATCTGCGGCCAAGAATTGTACTGGGTACAATTAGCAATGATTTGCTTACCTAGATAACTAAAGTTTGGGTGATGGCGAGTCGCCCGCTCAAATTTTGGTGATCTGAGGATCTTGGTTCATTGTATTCATCTGAGGAAACATAGTTTTTGAATACAATGGGAGTTTTCTTATTAGATAAGAATTCTCATTTCTTGAGCATCATAACTAAAACCTCTACCTCTTTTAATTACAGCTATGTCTGTCCCAACTCACATCAACACTTTCTCACTAAGATCCGTCCTTGAGAAGGACAAGCTAAATGGATCTAATTTCTTGGAATGATATCGGAACCCGAGAATAGATCTCAGGCAGGAGAACAAGGAATATGTCCTTACAAGAGTTCTCCCCGAGAAGCCACATTCCAATGCCCCGCAGACAGAAAATAATGCTTGGGATAAGCATTCAGCTGATGTCAAAGACGTTAATTGTCTAATGCTGGTGACTATGAACTCTGAGCTGCAGAAGCAATATGAGAACGTAATGTCACCGATTGAGATGATTAACAGCCTGAAAGCTTTGTTTCAGGAGCAAGCTCGCACAGAGAGATACCAGACGGTTAAATCTCTCATGGATTGCAAGCTGGCTAAGGACAGTCCAGTAAGTCCTCATGTCCTTAAAATGATGGGTTACATTGATAACCTGGACTATGCCATTAGCCAGGAGCTAGCCACTGACATGATTCTGCAGTCTTTGCCGTCGTGTTTTGATCAGTTCATCATGAACTACAACATGCAAAACATGACTAAGACATTGACTGAGTTGCACGGCATGCTAAAGACAGCAGAGTCGAATCTCAAGAAGGCAACTCCCAGTGTACGGATGGTACAAGGGGGTAAAAGGTTTAAGAAACCTAAGAAAGATAAGGGAAATGCCCAAGTTGTCCAGACTGAGAGTCAGGACAAGCCGAAGCCAAAGCCCAAATACGGGCCTTCTCATGAGGACAAATGCAACTACTGCAAGCAGTTAGGGCATTGGAAGAGAGACTGCAAGAAGTTCATGGAAGATTACAAGAAGCTGAAGAAGACGTATGTTGCGTCCGACTCAGGTATTTATGTTATCGAACTTAATTTTATGTCTTCTAGTTCTACTTCGTGGGTATTGGATACCGGCTGCGGTGCTCATATTTGTATTAATATGCAGGCACTAAGAAACAGTAGAACGCTGAAGAAAGGACAAGTGGAGCTACGGGTCGGGAATGGAGCTAAGGTTGCTGCACTGGCCGTAGGCACTTACGATTTGTCTTTAACTTCGGGTGTGGTTTTAGCTTTGAATAATTGCTACTTTGTACCTGCGATTAGCAGAAACATAATTTCAGTTTCCGTTTTGGATTTGGAAAGTTTTGATTTTGCTGTTAAGAATAAAGTTTGTTCTTTTAATTGTGATGGTACGTTTTATGGTAGCGCCCCATTAGATAATGGGTTATATGTCTTAAACCAAGAAATGCCTGTCTTTAACATAAATACAAAGCGGTTTAAGTCAAATGACGAAAACCCGACTTTCTTATGGCATTGTCGTTTGGGCCATATCAATGAGAAACGCATTCAGAGACTCCATCGTAATGGGCTTTTGGGCTCATTTGATTTTGAATCATGTGAGAAATGCGAATCTTGCTTGATGGGCAAAATGGCTAGGGCCCCTTTCAACAAACCGAATGAAAGGGCCAGTGATTTATTGGGCCTTATTCATACTGATGTATGTGGGCCAATGAGCACTGTTGCCAGAGGAAATTACAAGTACTTCATTACCTTCACTGATGATTTCAGTAGGTATGGCTATGTCTATTTGATGAGACACAAGTCAGAATCCTTTGATAGATTCAAAGAGATCAAGAATGAAGTACAGAACCAACTTGGCAAAAGTATCAAAGTTCTGCGATCGGATCGCGGAGGAGAATACTTGAGTCAAGAGTTCAGCGACTATCTAAGCGAGTGTGTAATTGTTTCACAACTCACTCCTCCTGGAACACCCCAATGGAATGGAGTGTCATAGAGGAGGAATCGAACCTTATTGGATATGGTTTGGTCTATGATGAGTCATTCAGATCTTCCATTATCCTTTTGGGGATACGCTCTAGAAACATCTGCGTTTACACTAAATCGGGTGCCATCTAAATCAGTGGAAAAGACACCACATGAATTGTGGACTGGGAATGTTCCAAGTCTTTCTTTCCTGAAGATTTGGGGTTGTGAGGCTTATGTCAAACGTTTAATCTCTGACAAGCTCGCACCCAAATCAGATAAATGCTACTTTGTTGGTTATCCTAGGGATACCAAGGCATACTACTTTTACAACCGATCCGAGAACAAAGTTTTTGTTGCTCGGGACTGTTCTTTTCTTGAGAGAGAATTTCTTTCTAGGAAAAATAGTGGGAGTAAAGTACATCTCGAAGAAATTCAAGATGCACAGGAAACTGCTCAACCTGTTGAGGAAGAGCAACAGTTGGATCCACAAAGTTCTGTGGAACCCGCACCTGTGGAGCCTGAAGTTCGCATATCCGGAAGGATCCGTCACGAACCCGAGAGATACTATGGATTTCTCGTGACCAATTGCAATGATCTGATGATCATTGAAAGTGACGAACCGGCGACCTTCGCGGATGCAATGATGGGCCCGGACTCCGAAAAGTGGCTTGGAGCCTCTAAATCCGAAATGGGATCCATGTCAGAAAACCAAGTATGGTTCTTGGTCGATTTACCTAATGGTCCAAAGGCCATTGAGTTTAAATGGATCTTCAAGAAGAAGATTGACGTGGATAGCAATGTCCAAATTTATAAAGCTAGGTTGGTGGTTAAGGGTTTCAAGCAGATTCATGGTATTGACTATGATGAAACATATTCCCCAGTCGCTATGCTTAAGTCCATTCGGATTCTTCTAGCAACTGCAGCTCATTATGACTATGAGATTTGGCAGATGGATGTCAAAACCGCTTTCCTGAATGGCATTCTGGAAGAGGATGTGTATATGAAACAGCCTGAAGGTTTTGTTGATCCTAAGAATGCTGGGAAGGTGTGCAAGCTTCATAAATCCATTTATGGGTTGAAGCAAGCATCACGGAGTTGGAATCTTCGTTTTGATGATGCAGTATAACAATTTTGTTTCATCAAGAACGAAGAGGAACCATGTGTATACAAGAAGACTAGTGGGAGCGGAATTGCGTTTCTTGTACTGTATGTCGATGACATACTCCTTCTCGGTAATGACGTTATGTTGCTTCAGTCTGTTAAGACTTGGCTCACAAGTTGTTTTTCCATGAAAGACATGGGAGAAGCCGCGTACATCCTTGGAATCATAATCTACAGAGATAGAGTGAACAGGCTGATTGAATTGTGTCAGGACACTTATATTGATAAGGTGTTGCACAGATTCAAGATGCATGATTCCAAGAAGGGCTTCATACCGATGTCTCATGGCATTAGTCTCAGCAAGAAGCAGTGTCCGGCGACACAGGCTGAGCGAGAGCGCATGGATAAGATTCCCTATGCTTCTGCAATAGGATATATCATGTATGTCATGCTCTACACTCGTCTAGATGTAGCTTACGCATTAAGCATGACGAGTAGATACCAATCTGATCCAGGTGAAGATCACTGGACAGCTGTCAAGAATATTCTCAAGTATTTGAGACATACCAAGGATAAGTTCCTGGTGTATGGAGGAAGTGAAGAGCTTGTAGTGAATGAATTCACGGATGCGAGTTTTCAGATGGATAGATACGATTTCCAATCACAGTCTGGATATGTCTTCTATCTGAATGGCGGTGTAGTGAGCTGGAAGAGCTCTAAGCAGAATACCGTAGCTGATTCCACAACGGAAGCTGAATATGTTGCTGCTTCAGAAGCGGCAAAGGAATTTGTTTGGATCAAGAAGTTCATGACTGAACTTGGTGTGGTTCCTAGTATCTTGGAGCCAGTGGCTTTGTTTTGTGACAACAACGGAGCCATTGCTCAGGCGAAAGAACCCAGGTCACACCAGAAGTCCAAACACGTAGAGAGGAGATATCACCTGATTCGTGATATCGTCAATAGAGGTGATGTGAAGATCAGCCGAGTTCCGACGGACGAGAATGTCGCTGATCCTCTGACTAAGCCACTCCCAAGGCCTAAGCATGAGAGTCATACGACTGATGTAGGCATTAGAGATATTAAGATGTAATCTTGATTCTAGTGGGAGTTTTAGTTTTATTTAAGTTATGATAAGATGCTCTTGTAAACATACTTTGGAAATGTTTAATGAAATTTGATTTCAGCATTATTTATTGTGATCTAAATAATGGTCCCAAAATAAGTTTATGTCATATTATAGGTCATCAAGTTGAGGACTTGATCATGAAACCCTATAAGTTATATATGACATAAATTATGTTTTGTCCCTAGTCGAGGTTGTCAAAATGGGACACTGACAACTGCGAGAGACTAGCTTGTGAGGTGACTGTTGACTAAGTTTCATGGAGTCAGTGATATGAGTATCACAGTCAGTCACATAGATATATGTTGGTGAACATATGATCGGACATGACCCGCTAATGAGAAGTCTCCAGGATAGTTATATATGTGTCATGAGAGGTTCTCATTACGACTATAGAGTATAGTCCTTAGACCTGAGTTCATCATGCTTTCTTGCATATGAATTGGTACACTTTGACCTTGTCAAACGTCGACCCGTAGCTGGCGGCTATAACGGTACTGCTCAGGTGTATCATGAAATGTGCGTTGAAATAGGGATGGAACGAGATGGAATTTGTCCCTCTTGTATAACGGGAGACAAATATCGCAGGGCCTATCGAAGATTTTATACTGAGAAAATGTGTGGCCGCACTCAAACGAACTGTAGTTCAGTTGTTTGTCTTGTTCAGTATAGATCAGGAGTTCAATAAACACGATATTGGCTTAATAAGGATGACACCAATCTTGCCTTATGCCAAATCGAGATATAGAGATAAAAGGATTATAGGAATTGATGATTCCAGTACAAGTGGGAGATTATTGGGATAGTGTCCTAAAATCACACTTGTACTCACTCCTGATGATAGTTGTGTGTCGAGATCAGACATTCGTATAATACTGGGCGGTTGCAATGTTTTGCTAGAAGCCTCTTGCAATCTGTAAGTTGTAGACTTACTGCCAGCATTATATGATCCTATAGGGTCACACACCTAAGCAAACTGGAAGCTTAAAATATGGGAATGATCGTTATGGTAATGATCATGTTAATGTGTATTGGATACACATTAATATCGAGAAAATGGTGTTGTGTCGATCGACACAGTTCGGGTTTCGAAATAGTCTTTTCGATTTATGACTTAAACAAGTTGGCCCGTTAAGAGTGATTCTAGGTCTTAATAAAACTTGGAGTTTTTGACCTAGAACAGTAGCCGTCGTCTTTTTCTTGACAGAAGAAGCGGAAACACCAAAAACTCAGAGATCCCAAAGATCTGGCACTAGCATCCCGGTTTCCAGGTTTGTGTGCTTGTGTATCTGGTAGAGGCGAAGCATCTGAGTCGCTAGATCTCGTTCACCAATCATTCCGCTGCCAGTTCAAGGTAAGAACGAGGTTGGTAATTTCAATATAACAAACCTTATATCCTAGGAGATCCAACACAAGGAATCCAATCTCCCTTTGCCAAAAGCTACACTTACTGAGCTTAGCGAACAACTGCTGCTTCCTGAGAGTATCTAGGATGAACATGAGGTCCCACTCGTGTTGCTCCTTACTTCTCGAGTAGACCAGAATATCGTCAATGAAGACAATAACGCACTTGTCCAAGTACTCTCGGAAGACGTTGTTCATCATCTTCATGATGGCTGCTGGCGCGTTGGTTAACCCAAACAGCATTACCACGAACTCGTAATGTCCATAACGGGTCCGGAATGCCGTCTTCTTGATGTCCTCCTCTGCTATCCGGATTTGGTGGTACCCCGAGGCAAGATCGATCTTCGAGAACCAAGAGGCTCCCTGCAGCTGGTCCAACAGCTCATTGATCCTGGGAAACGGGTACTTATTCTTGATGGTCACCTTATTGAGCCCTCGGTAGTCGATGCAGAGTCTTAAACTCCCGTCCTTTTTCTTGACAAACAACACTGGCGCTCTCCACGGTGAGCTGCTTAGTCGGACAAATCCCTTCTCCACTAGATCCTCTAGTTTCTTCTTCAACTCCGCCATCTCTGCAGGCGCTAAACGATATGGAGCCCGTGATACCGGTGCCGTCCCGGGCTCTAACATCGTGAAGGCATCGTTCCATTCCGGTGGTGGTCCCTTCAGCGGCGTGAATACGTCCTCGTATCCCGCGGCCACCGGAATGGTTTCCAAACTCGGTGCTCCTTCTTCTTTGGTCATTGTGATGGTCGCTAGGTATGCCTCATTCCCTTTACTGATTAGCTCCTCGGCTTGAATCATGGATATGACTGATATCCCCGTCAGCGTTTTCATTCCCTTGAAAACAATCTCTCTTTCTTCCTTAGGAAAGGTAATGGTTGCCTTGGCGCAATCCATTACTGCCCTGGGATGCACCAACCAATCCAGGCCTAGAATAACCTCGTAACGGCCCAACTCTATTTGTGTTAAATCCGCAGGTAGGTCAACTCCGTCCACCGTCACTGGCACTGCTTCCAAGATTTCTGAGCCTGTTACTTTCTTCGATCCTGCTGTCTCGACTTTCATGATTCCATCGATGTACTTCCCCTTAAAGGTCCACAGTTTCGTGAGCCATGGGCTCACAAAGCTATGCGTAGCTCCCGTGTCAAACAAGGTGTGGGCGGCTACTCCCCCAACCACAACCGATCCTACACGTTTACTAGGCTAACCTACAAGACCTTTAACTATCACGACTACGCAACAATTCACGCAAGAGGGTAAGGTTTACATACCCGCGATCGGTTCCGCTCCTCTGACTGCTCATGCGGCATACACCCTGGGTCCCCCGGCCTGACCTCCTGGCAGTGGCGGTGGTGGTGGCGCCAGTCCTGCTCCTCCCTGCCCTCCTTGTTGTGGTGCTGGTAGTCCCAACCTCCTTCTTGCCTTCCTGCTCTTGCCCGGTTAGCCTGATTCGGACAGTTCCTCGCTATGTGTCCCACCTGACGGCATAGGAAGCATACCAGCTGTGGATATTCCCTTTTGAAATGGTCCATCTGTCCACACTGGAAGCACCCCTCGTGTCATTTGCGGTAACGGCTGCACGGGCCGTGGTTACGCTTGCTGTGTTGGTACCGCTGGTGCCGTAGCATAGGTCGTATCCCAACTCCTCTTGACTCCTCTGTTGTGCCCATTCTTCTGCTGCTTCTGCTCTTCTCCCCAGTCCGTCTCGGTATCCGCTGCTTTCTCAATCAGGTCGTTGATGTCGTAGTAGTCCCTCTGCTTGCAACGAACCTTGAGATCGATTTTTAACCCAGTGAGAAACTGACGGATCAGCTCTCGCTCAGACAGGTACCTCCCTGCAAACCTCCTCAATCGGTTGAACTCCTCCCCGTACTGCCGCACACTCCGGTTTCCCTGACAGAGGTTACGGAATTCCCCTTCCAACCTGTCCATGGTAACTTCCGGGAAGTACTTCTGGTTGAACGCCTCGCGGAAATCCACCCATGTCAGCTGACGTCCCTGAGCGCTCTCATGCACTCCTTCCCACCAAACCATCGCATCATCCTTGAGATAGGAGGTCGCTATCTCCACACGAAACTCCATCGGGCACCTAGCTTCCTTCTCCACTTATCTGCGGCGATGGCGCTGACACCTCCAGCAAAGTGATCCATCTGTATCTCCCTCAAATGCTTCAGCATGGTCCAGTAAGTCTGTCCCGGCACCGCTCCTGGCACCTGCGGTGGCGGTGGTGGTGGGTTCACCACTGGCTGTAGCTGAACGAATCCAAACCCCATTTGAGCGGCTCCTACTCCCCCAGCGTCAAAGCCAACTCCTCCTGGGGCGTTCACAGCTCCTCCCTGGCCATTCCCAACTCCTCTTGGGGCTTCAGGCGCCTCATTAACGTTCACCGGTATCGCTCCGGGTGCTACTACTCCTACATCACCTCCTGGTGCTCTTCCTGCCTCTGCGACATTAGCGGCTTGCGCCTGCTGAAGTGCGAGCAGCTCCTGTAGAAAAGCGGCATCACAAGCTACCTGGCCGGCTACCAATGATGCTCCAACTTGGTTTCCCATAACTGGTTCCTGGGGTCTGCGCACACTGGTGGCACTATTCGTCGACAAAGCTGGCACTGGTGCATCTTGGTTACGACGAGCTGGCGGGGTTCTTCGCTTAGGCGGAATCTATTGCAAAAGAAGGACGATTTGAGTCAGTTAACGGCTGAACACTGAACTCACTTCCGGATTGTATATAAGGAGGAGATCGGATTGGTGCTTCTAGTATCTAACTTTTTAGAAATCCCCATTTAGAAAGAGAGTTGGAACCACTTTGAAAACATCTTTTGAGAACAGTTTTCGAAATCCGAATATAAATACCCTACCTAACCAGGACAGGACTGGTTAGGTTTTAACTTGGCTATGATACCAAATTGTAACACCCGTCCCTTCAGATCCAAGTCAACGACCCTTTGACTGACGAGTCATAGTCCACAAACGCGAACCAAGTCAAAAACCGGAACCAACTTAAATAATTGAAAAGGTTTACTTTATTGAAATGGAAAAAAACACATGAGTCTTATAGAAAACCGAACCAACTGAAATAGCTTAAACATGAAACAATCGAAAAACGCATAAGTCTTAAAGAACGAAAAAGAAGAAAAGGAAATGCCACTCCCAAACAAAACACCACACCGTCCGTCTACCCCTGCAACGCTCCAGGGTTACCTGCAAAACAATCAACGAAGGAGGCCTGAGTAATTGGTTCAACACCAATACTTAGTGAGGGCGGATTCTAGGAATACCGCTATCTATACTCCAAACTAACACAACATCAAGCAAAGAGTCCAAGGTTAATAACACCTTGCACCCACGCCCGAAGGCACAATCAAACTACATCCACTCGTGCTTTCACACTCATGAACCCCTTCCTTCGACATGTAAGCCCACATAATCCTTTCTCCTTCTGGCCCGTCGGCCTTCCCTCTTGGGGGGGCTCGCCAAAACCCCCTTCCGACGATACAAGGGTTGCGTACCAAACTCGTTATACGCAAGCCGCCACCAAACACCCTTTCGGGGGACCTACACAATTCTATCACTCATAGCCTTCACACACAGTCATTTTCAGTTCAAATGATAACCTAAGTTCTAGGTTCCGTTTTCAGTTTAAGCGACATCCTATAATCTAGGTTTTCATCCATCACATCAACATAAATCATCCTCTAGAACTACACTATCTAGGAAAGACACTATTAAACGAGGATTCGTTACTCAAGACTGTAGTAGATTAGAGGGAAGATCACGTTCGGTCCTCACCTTAGTCTAGATCTGACGAACGGGAAGTAGATCCGGGATTCCTGCACACAAATCTAGGTTTAGAAGACAGATCTAGAGAAAAGAAGAACGGATCTAGGGTTTTAGCCAACAGATCTGGACAAACGACGAAGATACGGTTCAGATTTACAACTTCTATCCATCAGAAGCATAGATCAGAAGCATAGATCTGAAGCAGATCTGAGCGAAACAAGAGAGATACGGTCCAGATCTACAACTTCTATCCATCAGAAGCATAGATCTGAAGCAGATCCGAGCGAAACAAGAGAGATACGGTCCAGATATACAACTTCTATCCATCAGAAGCATAGATCTGAAGCAGATCTGAGCGAGAGAGAGAGAGACGAAATGGAAGATACGGTTCAGATCTACAACTTCTATGGATCAGATCTGATCTAGAAGCATATATCTGAAGCAGATCTGGAGTTTAGAGGAGGAAATCGGAGTAGATCTGAGAATCCGGGAATCTCACCTTAAGAACGAGAAGATCGAAGGGCTGTACACTCAATCGAATCGAGAAGACGGCGACTCGGAGTGCGGGATCGGAATCGGGCGATCTCCGGAGAACTTTCCGGCGGCTCCTGCGATCAGCGCGGCGGCGTTCCCGCGAACGGCGGCTGCTCCGGCGGTGGTCCGGCCGGCGGCGGTGGTCGGTCTCCGGCGAATGGCGAGCGGCGGCTCCGGACTGGTCGGCGGTGGCTGGCTGTCCCGGGGCTTCGGCAGAGCTTCGTTGCTTCGGAAAATGTGCAGAAATGAGAGGGGTGCTCCTCTTTTTATGGGGGATTCTGCTAGGGCTTCCAGATCTGACGGGTTGGGCATTTGGCTTCTGGCCCACTTCCTCTCTTTCTTTGGGCTCAAGCAAAGGGTTAAGGCCCTTTTCCTCTTTTTCTTTGAGCTCTAGTATGGGTATGTTACACCTGGGAAGATATGAGAGACGTGGCTTAAGGAGGAAGAGAGGTGTGAAAATTGTCACTTACTGAGCTAATGTGGCTTTGATTCTTGGTTATTAACGTGTCATAGCAAGAGGAAGGTATGAGACACTTGTCTCCTTTCTATGGATTCTACTTCGCTATATAATGAGACCCTAGATCTTCATTATTCTTCATCACAAACAAACACAACAAAAGAAGAGAAGGATAGAAGAAGAGAAGAGGAGAAAAGGAAAAATCGTGGAGAAGGACAAGAAGAAGAAGAAGAACAACAAGAGGAGGAGGAGGAGGAGGAGGAGGAGGAGGAGGAGGAGGAGCGTGAAGAGGAAGGACAGAGAGAAGATGAAGCTTGAAGTAGAAGAAGAAGAAGAAGAAGAAGAAGAAGAAGAAGAAGAAGAAGAAGAAGAAGAAGAAGAAGAGGGAGAGAAGAAGAAACGTGAAGAGGAAGAAGAGAGAGAGAGAGAGAGAGAGAGGATGAAGCGTAAACAAGAAGAAGAGAGAGATAGATGGAGGAGAACCGGAAATGAAGAGAGAGAGAGAGAGAGAGAGAGAGAGAGAGAGAGAGAGAGAGAGAGAGAGAGAGAGAGAGAGAGAGAGAGAGAGAGAGAGAGAGAGAGAGAGAGAGAGAGAGAGAGAGAGAGATGGAGGAGAACCGGAGGAGAGAGAAGGAGTGAAAGAGGAGAGAAGATGAGGATGGTCCGGAGGCTCGATCAGAATCACTAAGGTTAACGTTATGGTCAAGCGCGGGTTAAGGTCGTGCCAAAGCAGGTCGACGATTCAGAGAAGGTTCGGATTAGCGTCGGGTTCGTGTCGTAGTTTCGTAAAATCCATCCATCCGTCGTCATAATAACATTGTGAGTCGGCTAAATTGTGTGTTGCATATAGATTAAGACATATAGACCTTAGATTCATTAACCGTAGATTTAGGTTGCATACCTCGATGATTGAACTGGTTAGAACGACTAGGTTTATTAATAACTCGGTTAACTTTTTAAATGGTTATGTTAAGAGATGCATGCGAGGTAGCTTATATCCGTAATTGATTTATTGTTCGGTTATTTCTTGATTGGGTGTTGCATACATATAAAATGGATTGCTAGGACGTATATGCATATATAAGTATTTAAGAACGTATTGATATACAATGGATTTTAAGACTTTTAACCATGGTATATGTCTTATTATCGAGTCTTTTAGAGTCATTTGTAGTCCTTTTATCTATGTTTTCAGGTCTAGACACGTTTGGAGCAGATTTGGATATTATGGCACATTCTGAAGTATTTTGGAGATTTAACCCGAGAGGAAGAGTTCATTATCGATTTCACAGATCTTTGTCGATCGACACAACATGTGCATCGATCGACACAAGGTCGACACAGACAATTCTCGGCGATTAATGAAGAGTTTGGAAATTGCACTTTGATATACCATGGATTTTAGGGCTTTTAAGCATGGTATATGTCTTATCTATCGAGTCTTTTATTATGTTTTGGAGTCTTTTTAGTATGTTTACAGGTCTAGGTACGTTTGGAGCGGAATTGGACATTATGGCGCTTTTTGGAGCATTTGGCCGAGAGAAGAGTTCACTGTCGAAAACAGAGTTTTGTGTCGATCGACACAACATGTGCATCGATCGACACAGACGCGAGTCAGACATATCTCGGCGGTTTAATGAAGAGTTTGGAAATTACAACTTAAGCCCAGAAGTTTTTATAATTACAAAGAAGCCCCAGCCGTGATTAGACCATTATATTAGGGGTTTTAAGCCATTGTTTAGGCTACGCACTATTTTACTTTGAGAGAGTTAGGGGCTGATCTTGTTCTATTATATGCTTTTTGGTTTTCTATTCATGATGTCTTTTGTTTCGATGATCATGTCTGAGTAGTTTACAAGTTAGGTTTAAGGATTCTCGCAAGGGATTTCATGGAATTATAGGTTAATAAATCCGTAGGGATTCATATCTGTTAGTTCTTCGTCTAGGGTTGTTCTTACTGCTTAATCTGAATTAGCTACCCAGATTTATGATGTTAGGTTGATTTCCACAACGACAGTTGGTTAATTAAATAGAAAGAACCTAGATGAGCAATTTGACTATTCGCAAAGAAATTTGGCTTAGGAGAATTGTGAACGAACGAACTCGTGAATAATGCTTGTTTAGAACTCTAGGATTCGCAACGAAAGTTGGCTTGCTAGGTTGTTAGACATAGATAATATTCGCAACGAAAGTTGGTCTGTTATAATTCTGTGATTCCAGTTCTAGAATTGTTCCTAATTAGATCCCGATTGATTGATTGCCTATGTTCCTGATTTCCTGAGAACTCCCTTGACCTGACGCATTCGCCTTCTGATTTGCAAACCGTTTACTTGCTTTTCTGTTCTGATTTACTGCTTTCTACTATTTCACCTAGCTTAATTCGACGTTCTACAATCTATCGTAAGAATCTAGAGTCTCTGTGGATTCGATTCCCCATATACTACTGTCACGTCTGTGCACTTGCAGTGTAGATCTAGGGATTAAAACCTGATCATATCACCCTTTGGCCCAGAAGTTTTTCATAATTACAAAGAAGCCCCAGCCGTGATTTGATCATTATATTAGGGTTTTTAAGCCATTGTTTAGGCTAGGCTTTATTTTACATTCAGAGAGTTTTAGGGGCTGGTCATGTACTCGAGAGATAAGAGATTTCGAACCCCTGTTTCTTATTCTGTTTTATGATATTTGGTTTTCTATTCATCATGTCTTTTGTTTCATCTGTCATGTCTGAGTAGTTTACCAGTTAGGTTTAGGGATTCTCACAAGGGATTTCATGGAATTATAGGTTGATCAATCTGTAGGGATTCATATCTTCTAGTTCTTCATCTAGGGTTGTTCTTAATGCTTGATCTGAATTGGCCACTTAGATTATTGATGTTAGGTTGATTTCTGCAACGAAAGTTGATTAATTAACTAGAAAGAACCAAGATGAGTAATTTGACTATTCGCAAAGAAATTTGGTTTAGGAGAATTGTGAACGAAAGAACTTGAGATTAATGCTTATTTAGAACTCTAGAATTCGCAACGAAAGTTGGCTTGCTAGGTTGTTAGACATAGATAATATTCGCAACGAAAGTTGGGCTGTTATAATTCTGTGATTCTAGTTCTAGAACAGTTCGTAATTAGATCATGATTGATTGATTAGCCTATGTTCCTGATTTCCTGAGAACTCCCTACACTTAGTGCTTTTAGTTAATTGCTTACAAACCACTCTTGCTACCTGATTTACTTTTCTGTTTGATTTACTGCTTTCACATCTGTTTTACCTAGCTTAATTTGACGCTCTATAATCTATTGCAAGGTCTACAGTCTATATGGATTTCGATATCCTATATACTACTAGTTCACGTCTGTGCACTTGCAGTGTAGATCTAGGGATTAAAACCTGATCGTATCAAGTTTTAGGCGCTGTTGCCGGGGACTCTTTTGAGTATTCGATAGATTTGAGTTTAAAGTTTAGACTAAGTTTTTCGTTTTTTTTTTGTTTTCGTTACTAATTTTTCAGTTTTTCGTTCTGTCTGCGTGTGTTTCAGGTCAGATATCGCTTTGCATATCGACGCATCATTTGAATCGATCGACACAAGGCGACACCCGAGTTGAATCGATCGTTGCACATCTCTGCATCGATCGACACAGTGCGACCACGGACGGTTTATGCATAAGCGTGAGACCAGAACTGATCCGAACGCGAATCTTGTGAATCTCAGACTTGAGGAACTTGCTAGACTAGAGAGAATAAACAGGAAAGGTCAAAGAGAAAGGAAGATGAATAATCCTTTGATTTTGAGACCTGATGCTCAAGGTGTTCTGATAGATCGAGAGAACAACCCGTATAATGATGCTGGGCAAAGGATCAATGATGAGGGACGTGTGATCCCTGAACCTGCGCCTAACCCGCCTAAATGACAAGGGCAGATGGCTATTGTTGAGAGGACTCTTGCTGACTACAACCGTCCGGATGATTTTTATGCTAACCGGTCAGCAATTGTACCTCCTGGCTTTGAGAGGAATGACTTTGAGATCAAGACTGTTTACTACTCTCTTCTGAGGCAGAATCCTTTACATGGTTTCCCACATGATCAACCCATGGACCATATTGATGGTTTTGAAGACTTCATCACTGGAATGAAGTACGATGGGGTAAACAATGACTACTTGTATCTCAAACTTTTCCCATATTCTCTCGCTGAAGAGGCTGCAGCTTGGCTGAAACAGCTTCCACCTAGGAAGTTTACTACAATTGGGACGCTGTGAAGAGGGAGTTTTTGAGGCACTTTTATGATGATGCTCTCTCTGAACAGTCAAGACAGGATATTCTCACCTTCACCCAAGGTCCTACAGAGCCGCTTAAGTCTGCTTGGCTGAGGTTTAAGAAGTACCAACGTGACTGTCCTCATCATGGATTCTCTGAAGTGACGCTGCTGGGCACATTTTTTAGAGGTATTGATCTCCACTACCAGTCTGCATTGGATAATGTCAGCAATGGAAATTTCAATATAAGGACTCGAGAGCAGGCTAGGACGCTTATCGACAAATTGGTGAGCAGTAATAGCACCAAGATAGCTGATAGAAGAAGGAAAGAGTCTGGTGGAAAGATCGATAATCTGGAGATTACTGATATCAGGAATAAGCTGGACACTGTTCACAGTTTGTTGACTGGAAAGAAAGTTGTCCACTTTTCTCAGGAAGTTGAAGTGTTGATGCTAGTGCTCATGAGAGCAAGATGGAAGCCATGATGGAGCGGTTGCTGGAGGGTCATACTAAGACTGCTGTAGACTTTAACAAGAAGCTAGATGCTGTGTATGAAGATCTGAATGGGAAATTTGAATATTTGAGCACACATGTGAAGAAGCTAGATGTCCAAGTTCAACAAACAGCTGGAGCAATACAAAGGCAAAATGAAGCTGGGAAAGCTGAACAGAATCGGTACGTCAATGCTGTGATCATAGGAGATGAAATTGACTTGCTAGGAGAAGAAGAGAGCATCATCTCGGATTTTCTGGATGAATTATGTATGTCTGAGACATGCATCGATCGACACACTTGTGGCATCGATGGATGCAACCCCGACACATCTGATGAATCGACCAAGAATCGCCTTGTGTCGATCGACACATATTTTGCATCGATCGACACAGATCGCAGACGAGGCCAGAATTCTGCAACAGTCTCAGAATGAGTCTTTGAGCCCAAATCACCACATTCTAAGCCACCTAAGTTTTCCAAACAGGAGCTAGACGAAGCTAAATGCATGAGAATGATGGAAAAGCAGCTGATTCAGATTTCAGAGAAGCTTCCAAGCCCATGAGTCTTTGATCTAGACTATTTTATTTCTAAGGAAAGATTCAAGCATTCTCTATGTGATTTAGGATCTGGTGTGAATCTCATGCCATACTCTGTGGCTGTGAGATTAGGACTTAAGGATTTCCAGCCTACTAGGATCTCTCTTATCCTAGCTGATCGTTCAAAAATGTATCCAAAAGGTGTTCTTGAGGACATATCTATCAGAGTTGGAAACTACTTGATTCCAACGGACTTTGTGGTGCTGAAGTATAATGTTGAGCCAGAGAACCCTATTCTGCTTGGAAGATCATTCTTAGCTACTGCTGGAGTTGTGATAGATGTGAGACGTTGTCTGATTAATCTCCAACTGGGAGATAAGCCATTGCAGTTCAAGATGGACAGGAAGCAGAGAGCCACCATTGATGGACAGAGCTTCAGTGTTGAGGTGGAACCAGAGGTTCCTATTGGAGAAGAGAAGATGGCAGTTCATTCTGAACTTGCTCTAACATCTTCAGAGCCTGCAACTGCTCTTAAGCAGAAAGCTCCAGATCTCTCTCATCCACCAAAACAAAAGGTATGGCTCTTCTAAACTTAAACCTCCTAATCCATCAGCTTTGAATGCAGGAAAACGGAGTATCCCACCCACACTTCGCTCCCGCCCTGGTACTTTTCACTCTTTCCGTGGGAGATCTCATGATCTGACTGCTTATACACCACCTTGGATAAAGAGACATTCACAGAGACACTCCAAGTCTTTGTTGAATCCCCCATAAGTCCAATCTCCTTTGCATAGTCAAGCTACTGACTTTAAACAAGCGTTGAGTGGGAGGCAACCCACTGTTAGGTTCGTTTTTATTTTCCTTTTGCATTTTTATTTGATGTTTTGATTTTTCTATTTTTGTATGTTCAAAAACGTGAAGAACAGGCAGAATTGCATTGCATCGATCGACACATCCTTTGTGTTGGTCGACGCAGTTACGATTTCTGGTTTGCCAATTGATTGCGGTCCAGACACCGGTTATTTACATAACCGCGATCATAATCACCTTGCATCGATCGACACCACTTGTGGCATCGATCGATGCATGCCGACCACAGGTAAGTGTTCTGGCCCTTTTCGGATTCTCTTAATTCCGATTTTTCTCGCAAATCCTGAGCTTGACACCACTGAGGACAGTGTGTTTCAAGTGTGGGGGAGGTAGCTACTGACGCACGCTTTTGTTTTCTTAGAGTCAGTCCAAATTTGTTTTATTGAGTCAAATTGAGTAGGAAACAAGGACTTTTTGAGGAGATTACCACACTTGCAGGAACTTAAGTGACCATTGGATGAGTTGTAGATGATCTATGACTATTAAAAAACCCAACACAGACCAGCCTACTGAGGACACCCATATCACTTCAGGTATTCAGAGAATCCATTACTTGACTTCACCTTTAACTTGACTTAATTTTCTCTCCTATGGGATTGGTATACTTCCAGTCGGATTCCTCTGTTAGTTTCGGCACAGCTTGTAAACCTGTCTGAGTATGGTTCCCTCCTCCCCTTCCCTAAAGTAAAAAAAAAAAGAGATAAAATGAGGATAAGCTAGTAGCTTCAAAGTGGTTTCGGGAGTGGTAGAGACCCATATTACCTCCTGTGCATCCATGGAAACATGTCCAAAGTACACCACCAATGCGGGAAGAGCACTGATAGAAAAAAATAAAATGATACCCAGTGGGGAAAAACTCAGTGCTAAGGAAGGGAAAAGAGAAGAAAGGAACCAGAAGCAACAGTTGAGTGGTCAGGTGCTAAAAGAGTAAGAGTCCATGTGTTCTTTGATCGATACCCCATAGGTGAGACCGCACTTAATTGATTTTAGAAGTCAGTATGGTGAATTTGAATGCTCTGAATGTGATTGTGGAGTTTACTCAGGTTAGTTGTCAAGTGTAGGGGAAGTACATGTTGGTCTTGATGTTTGCAGGCTCATTTTCATGTGGCTTACTAAGGGGAATCTGAGTGTGGTGCTCCTACGATGAAACGAGTTTCTGAAGTTTACAAACTTCTTTTCCTGATCTTGGTTTTCTGTTTGCTTGAGGGCAAGCAGAAGCTAAGTGTGGGGGGAGTTGATATACCATGGATTTTAGGACTTTTAACCATGGTATATGTCTTATTATCGAGTCTTTTAGAGTCCTTTGTAGTCCTTTTATCTATGTTTTCAGTTCTAGACACGTTTGGAGCAGATTTGGAAATTATGGCACATTCTGGAGTATTTTGGAGATTTAACCCCAGAGGAAGAGTTCATTATCGATTTCACAGATCTATGTCGATCGACACAACATGTGCATCGATCGACACAAGGTCGACACAGACAATTCTCGGCGATTAATGAAGAGTTTGGAAATTGTACTTTGGCCCAGAAGTTTCTCATAATTACAAAGAAGCTCCAGCCGTGATTAGATCATTATATTAGGGTTTTTAAGCCATTGTTTTGGCTAGGCTTTATTTTACATTCAGAGAGTTTTAGGGGCTGGTCTTGTACTCGAGAGAGAAGAGATTTCGACCCCTGTTTCTTATTATGTTTTATGATATTTGGTTTTCTATTCATCATGTCTTTTGTTTCATCTGTCATGTCTGAGTAGTTTACCAGTTAGATTTAGGGATTCTCACAAGTGATTTCATGGAATTATAGGTTGATCAATCTGTAGGGATTCATATCTTCTAGTGCTTCATCTAGGGTTGTCCTTAATGCTTGATCTAAATTGGCCACTTAGATTATTGATGTTAGGTTGAATTCTGCAACGAACGTTGATTAATTAACTAGAAAGAACATAGATGAGCAATTTGACTATTTGCAAAGAAATTTGGTTTAGGAGAATTGTGAACGAAAGAACTTGAGATTAATGCTTGTTTAGAACTCTAGGATTCGCAACGAAAGTTGGCTTGCTAGGTTGTTAGACATAGATAATATTCGCAATGAAAGTTGGTCTATTATAATTATGTGATTCTAATTCTAGAACAGTTCTTAATTAGATCTCGATTGATTGATTAGGTTATGTTCCTGATTTCTTGAGAACTCCCTAGACTTAGTGCTTTTAGTTAATTTCTTACAAACCACTCTTGCGACCTGATTTACTTTTATGTTTGATTTACTGCTTTCACATCTGTTTCCCCTAGCTTAATTTCACGCTCTATAATCTATCGCAAGGTCTAGAGTCTATGTGGATTTCGATACCCTATATACTACTAGTTCACGTATGTGCACTTGCAGTGAAGATCTAGGGATTAAAACATGATCGTATCACGTATCTAAAGGAATCTATATACGGGAAATTATAAGTTGATTAAAATATGGTTAAAAGACATAACACACTTAGAATATAATAACGTGGTGGGTTAATTAGCTGGGTTAATGGTAATGAATGGAAGTTAATGAATAATGATATGTCGGGATTTAGTAATCTTCTAAACCGACAGATCGAGAACTTATTAAACGATACTTAGGAAGGGATAAGTAAAAGAAGTGATGTATTGATTGGCCGTCTACGGGATTAGTAATTCACTGATCCCAAGGTAGCGGATTGAATGATTTAAGAAAAGACTAAAGACTGTTAAACCTTAATAATTAGTTGTGTGGTGTTGTGCTTATTGTTTGTATGATTGTGTACCTACTTCGGTGTCGGGCCAAGTACACTATACCGATAGATAATACGAAACCGGATAAGGTCTGGTGATGTAGAGATTGGTGATAGGGCTTGCGTGATAAATCGGGAGTTGTGACTGGATTTATTATGTTGACCTTGTCGGTCTTCCGTGATAGAATCCCAGTGAGTCTGCTTATTTACGTTGTTGTTATTAGGACTCTATAGGGTGTGTTAGATCCCGCAAACCTAGAAATGGCGTTCCGGTACTTCCGACCCGATTGGATCCTCGGGTAGTTACCTGATTGGACACGTGCCTTCAGACAGTGATTCTGGTTATGGTGTTAACCTACTGAGTGACATCAGTAGGTGTGTGGTCCGGAGAATACGGGGTCGCGTCCTTGGGCCGGACTGCATGGAAGTTTGGTTATCTAGAGGTAGCCCAAGTCACAGCGTATCGATGGACAGAGAACGGTGTCCTAGTCGAGGACTTAGTGTTTCATCTAGGAGTCGTGGGAGGCAGCTAAGTGTTCTAGTGGAAGTTACCGAGTTCGCGTTTGGAACCCATGGTGTGGAGATTACGTTCGAGATGCGATAGATATATTGAGTTTAATCGAGATCATGTGTCGTATTGCCTTCGATTCCCTTGGTTACTTTTGAGTTGTTGTGTTGTTATTTTAATGCTTGTGTGTTGTGGATCTCGTCATGTCTTGGTAGCACGTGACCAGCTATTTGTACTTGATTGTTATTTTGGGTTTGGGCGGGATTATTAGATTATTAGCAGTCTTTAGTTACGAGCCGTCTCACTGAGTAATCTTAGATTGATCATTACACTCTTTTTGTGTTTTTCAGGTTTAGCATAGCTCGGCGGACGCGTAGGACACTCGGAGTAGACTCGGGTTAGCATTTGGTATTGGGTTGTTTACCCAAATTGACTTTATTTTCGGTTTCGGATTTTGTTGGGTCCGCTAAATGATTTGTATTAGACTGTATATTGTTTAATGTTATGAATAAAAGTTATACGTTTTAAGTATAAAACGGAATAATTCCCTGATATACGGTTTAGTCTGAATCAAACACAACTCGTGGAAGCGGTACAGGTTGAAAAGCTTTGTATCGTGGAAATGAGGTAAACAGAGTCAAGGATGGTTTGGTTCGAGCCATTGACTCAAACCGGAATGTCTCTAGCTTCGTATTGTGACAAACTCTTCTCATATGACTGCTCGGGTTCGATCGGTCATGTTCTTGTTTGATTGTTTCCGGTCAGCTCGTCGGTCAGCGGAAAACGGGAAGGGGGCGTTACAGGATCTCGTCCCCTTATGCTCACTAATTCATCTGAGAGTTCAGAGCCTTCACTTTGTAAGTCGATTACCTAGTGTCTAAGAAAAGGAATGTTGTAATTTAAAAAAAAAAAAAGATGACTAGTGTTCTAGAACAAAAAGATCGAAAGTGATTTTTGACAAGGAGGATAGTGAATGATTATCTTACCTTTTTGTTTACATTTAATCTTTCTTCTCATTTGTTTTTTTTTTTTGGTTTTTTGGTTGTTCTTCTCCCAGAATTTATATGATGATCTCTTAGATTTCTTGAGTTTATTATTTGTTGAGTTTTTAATCTAGACCATATTCTATTATTGATATTATTTTAATATGATTTTGATTACATGATGTTTTGTTATATCTCTTACTAAATTCAAATATTTTTATTCGTCTTGATTGATTGTTTTATTTGTGTATCCATTATATGATTCGATAGAATATTTCCAAATATATTAATAGAGTATGAAATTAAACTGACAAAGAGAAGCAAGACAAAATATGAACTCATTCTTCATGGCATGATCACTCAAATCTATTGCCTCGCCCATTGGTAAATATTTCACAGCATCCTTCTAAGTTGACAACAATTGCAACATCTGAAAACCATAAAATATATAGATTATAATATTATTATAATTTATAATTATTGTTATTAATATATATTAAATTATATATATTCATACCGTTTGTCTATTCGATTTTCCAAAACCTTAGTGCACAATCGACTAGGTTTCCACCAAAAATATCTCAATCGCTATAGAGTTTTGTTGCAACGTCCACCAAAACCAAGAATTCTATCGTGTCTCTCCTAAATATTTTATTATATTAAAAAGTTCTAAAAACAATAATTACATATTACGATGAATATTAAATAGAGGTAGATCTTACTTATCATCTGTGAGATCAAATGTGAAATAAGAGTGTGGTCGTAGGTAACTCTGGTTAGGTATGTCATGTGAAGATGGCCGATGTTTGATATTGTTCCTAGAAGATCTTGATAGAGAAATATGTGGTTAAAAATGAGAAGTAATATGATTTTTAAGTAATAAATCTCAATAAAGCTTACCAACATAATATTGATCAGGGTCTCCTTTTCAAAATAGGATCGATCTCTAATAAATCAAAAAAAATATGAATCATTTTTAAAATTTGCGACTCTAATCTTTTTTGAGTTATTAAACTTCAAACAGTAAGTGTGTTTTGTTGCCTTGAATCTTTGGTCAGTTTCCGACCTCTAATTGTTGCTTGGATTTTGTTACTCTGCATATTATGAAAACAAAAACAAGACAATTGTTTACTTCAATATTTTTTTAAGAACTTCCAATATCAAATTTAGAGAGAGTTGTAAGTAAAATATGGTATTTGCAGATTGAATACCTGACTGTCACAGAGTATGAGGTGAATTCGCTGACCGTTAGCTGACTTGTCATCGGTCCATTTCTGAAGAATCTTAACACGTATTCTTCAGTCATCCCGCGATGTGTTGAGGACACTCACATTTGTGAAAGAGGCTATTGTTGAATTTGTTGTGAAAATGTGAATTTTTAGTTTTTCTTGCAAATATTACTGATAAGTGATAACAGGAATTTAGTATTCCTTCGAGGTATCAATTCCTCTTACTTATCGCATAGTAAGAGGTATCGAACCAATTGGGAGTGGATAATGACCAATGAGAATACACCAATCCTTAAAAGCCAAGCAATCCAAATTCAAATTGAGATTCTAATAATTCTAAGTGCAATTAATAATGACAAAGCAAACAAAATAAGCTAGAGATCACTAATCAAGATAAACAAAAAGATAATCAAATATAAAAGACAAGGCTTATGGGCTAAGGTCAATGATTAGAACCATCTAGAGCTAACAAGGATGTCTAAACAATCAACAAGGAAGCAAATCTCAAGCAAGGAACCTTAACAATTGACTAATCCAATTTCTTGGCACTAATCACTTTCCCTAATCACATTTCAAGATCAAATTCTCAGTTGTGAAATAAGATAAGGCAAGCATTAACAATCAAGTTCCATAAGCTAATAATCATTCTAAACATTCATTCTCATGAGCTAGAATATGAAAATTCCCTAAAAGATCATAGCTTGCATTTCATCAAACACTTGGTGTGCAACAAAAGCCAAAGGATCTAGATTAACTTGATCATGGATAACCTAGCATTAAGAACTTCTAGAAGGGTGAGATCAATCATAAATAAGCTTTAAACATCCTTGATTCACTCTAAATAACCCTAATCTACCTAACCCATAATCCTTGAAGAAGACTACTCACAAATCATGTTTAGCCCAACAAAATCCATGAGAAAGATGTTAAGCATGATAGTTTGTGAAGGATTAAAGAAAAGAGATGAAGAATCAAAGCAAAACAACTCTTAGATTAAGAAAGGATCAAACTTTTGTCTTACAAGAACTTAGAAAAAAAACAAACTTAAGATTCCAAAAATTAGGTTTTTGGCCTTAAATAGTAAAAAGGGGGCGAACCGGGTCAACCCGGAACAAACCGGGTATTGACCCGGATCCATGGGTTAAAGTCTCAAAAGTCAAGCAGCTAGCGGTTTCGGTATAACCGGTGGTCTCTTCGCGGTTACGTCTCCTCCGCTGAGTGAACCGCGGTCGGCACGGCATCTTCGCCCAAAAACTCGTCGACGGATCAGGTAGGTGTCTCGCGGTGTTGGTCGAGCCGGTGGTCTAACCGCGGTCGTCACGGCTTTGGATCGGGGTCCCTCCTCTTCGGTCTTCACCAGCTCGCGGTTAAGAACAACGCCGCTGGCTCATCCGCGGCGCACACGGCCCAGCTCCGCTTGCTCAGCTCGTCGTCGGAGGGGGGGGGGGGGGGGGCAAAGGCTTACGGGATATTCATCACGTCCTCGGCTCACGTTGCATGTCATGGGAGTTGTTAGCAGACCATTGTTGACTCATTTGACCGCATTCACATTATCCTATTGGTTGTTTTGCTCCTTTTTCGTTGTCAAACTTAGAGATAAAAGCTCATCATCATTTTCCTTTGTTGTACTCCAAGCATTCCAAAAAGCAATAATCCATACACTCCATTTGCACCTAAAGAACTCAAGACAGACTCCAAAAAGTACTCTAAAATATACACAACTCTAATCTTAAGAACTATAATTCATAAATGCATGATCTTATATCTAAATACATGAAAATGAATGTAATATACAAGAAAACATAGTAAATTATAAAGCTTAAAACCTATAAATTATGTATATATCAATTCCCCCAAACTTATCTTTTGCTTGTCCGCAAGCAAACAATCAAAATTAAGTTGGGAGAAAGGTTTGAAAGCGGGAGCTCATATCCAAAGGTTTAATCGAGATCAAAAGGTTTCAATTCAATATTGTACAACTAAGGCGCAACCGAGTTAAGCCTACTCCAAGGATGTAGCCATACTCATCAAGACAATACTCTTAGCTTAATCCTCAACCTACACAAGCATTCAAATCCACTAGCTCCTTAACATTCATTAGATTTTCAAGTGAATCATATTCAAAGCAATGTGAATAAACTCATTTGGCAAGGGACAAGGTTTTGAGATTAAAGTGATCTCAATCGAAAGAGGGGATTCTCCAAATGCATAAAGGTTCTCTCCTAAAGAAGATGAATGAGCTATAGTAAAAGGCTAAGAGTTAGAGGCAATTGGTGCATACTAGGTTGATTTCCATCTACCCATGCCCCAATAGCTTCTTCTCCGAGTCTAACCCACCTAAATGAAGTATATCCTTTGATCAAAGCCATTTTTGCCTTATCCCTCTTTCTCAATCAAATACTTTCCAATCAAACTCCCCAAGGATCATTCAAAACATTTCAAAACAATGGCAATTCTTTTCTTTTAACTTAGCTCAAATCTTTCTTTAATTTCAAATGCCTCTTTTCATAAACTTTCTTCTTTCTTTAAGTTGAGCCTTTGGCTTCTTTTCATTTCAGAGCTTGAGACACTTTTTTTTAAAAATACATAAGAGCTTTCTTTTTAAACACTTTTGCCATAAAATTCAAGATCCCATTCCAAAATCCCTTTTTATTCTTTCCTTTCTTTACTCTCTTTCTCCTTTCACAACTCTTCCCCCAAACTTTGATCCTAGCCTATTGCAAAGCCAAAGATGTTGAGCTTGCATCTACATGGAAATTTCTCCTAGTCGCCTCATACTCAACACTTTTTACCTAGCTCATTCCAAATAGGCCTACCCCTTCAAGATAGTGTTTGTGGCTTGAAAGAAAGGTGGTGAAAGGTATGGAAGTCTATTTGAGCAAGTAGAGATGGGTAGAAAGGATAAGAATGCTCAAATATTTTAGGGTATCCATGAGTTTAATACACAAGAAAGAATAGGATAATTTAGATGATTCATTTAAGGTTCTCACTAGATGGAGCTAGCTTCAAATCACAGCAAGTTTCAGCATTAAATCAAGTTTCAAAGCAAGCAATTCAAAGCAGGGTTCGTTCTAACTTTCATGCTTTACTCGGGTTACAAACCTAGTGTGATCTATCTAGCTTAAAAGCTAGCAATTTAAACAAGTTTTACCCAATTAAACCTTACGAGGAAATCAAATCGTTGCTCCCAAATGCATGAAACAAGTCCTATATGATGCAACTAGACTCGATCCTATGATGCTATTGCAACTAGATGCTTTCTTTTTGAAAATTTTTGAAATTTTTCGATTTTTTGGTTTTTTTATATGCCTTAAATGATATGTATGAGACTCAAGAAACAAAAGGAAAAATAAGAGCAAAGCAAACATAATTAGAAACTAGCCTCTCCCCCCAAACTTACTTCACACCGTCTCGGTGGGAAAGTAAACTCGAGAGAGAGACTTAATAAAAAGGAAAAGGAACTAAAATGCAAGTATTTTCAAGATAGGCGTGGAGATAGTACCTCGGAACGTCGGAGACTCGGGTGATGTTCCCCGAGATGGTGGTGGAGAGTGATTGGGGTAGCCCGCGGTTTTGTTTCTGCCGCTGGAGGAACCGCGTTTCAGTCGCCATTTTCCGAAAATTTTCGACCAAACTTGCTTCTAACCTTGCCTTTACTGACTTTGACCTATGAAGCACTTAAGAACCTGAAAGCACTCAAACAAAGCATCAAAATTGACAAGATAAAGGAATATTTACAAGGATAAACATGGGAATGTCTCCCAAGTGTGCTTTTGTTTAGAGTCGTTAAGCTCGACTTTTGCAAATCGGTTTTTAGGTGGTTGAAGGGGATGGCCTGCCCTCGAGACTGATGGTCAGGACCTGAGAGGTTAGCTTACTGAGATTGACTGAATCAACTTGAAACCTTGGACTGATTGAAGCTTTAGCACTTGCAAATGGTCTGGATTTTCCCTTAGACTTGATCTTGTACTCAATATAGTTACCCTTCAGACCCAACGGATGCAAGCTGAGATGGTTGAGAGAAGTAGGAGTGTCAACAGCTAATAGAGCTTCCATCTTATGTGTATATCCTTTTCCAGCTCTCTTAACTCCGTCTAGTCCATTGTTTGGGGTATTTCCATTATGCCCATCAAACAAAGATTGTAGACTCTCACCATCCATTATCTCCTTTTCAAACTCTTGAGTCTTTGGAGGATTGTTGACAACCTTATCGTTTCCAACCTTTGCCATTTTTGGAGCCCTCTTTGTCACCATATCCACAACCTTCTCTTTTGGTCCTTTATCCTCCTTGGTAGTCAGCTTCATTGAAGATATGGACCCAACATACTCAGTCATTATGGGTATAGGAGGAGTTCCACCAGCTCTACCCACCTCTTCCATTTGAGGACGTCCCATGTGCTCACTCAATGATCCATAAGGAATGGGTTTATGCCAAATCTGCTTCCCTACATTTGCAAAGAGCCTTGCCTCCTCTAACACATCATCCTCATTTGGAGATAGGATGACACCACATGTGTGGAGAGTTGTGCTCCTCAAAGGATAGTAAACCTTGTTGTCAACATTATTCAGCACAGCACTTTTCTTTTTGAAGTTCATAGAAGCTCCAGTGGTATGGAGGAAAGAGGTACCAAGTAAGAGAGGTAATTGGGTACTCTTCTTCATCTTCATGACAATAAAGTCAGTTGGGATTGTGCACTCACCAATCTTCAGTGGATAGTCCTTGATCATTCCCATTGGTGTTTTGAGTAAGAGTCTCCAAATGTGATAGAAGATGGGTATCTTTCCATGCTCTTAATCCCAAGGGTTTCCACCATGTCAAGAGATATCACACTCACAGTAGAGCAGGAGTCACACAATGCATCCTTAATCTCCAAGTCTTCCAAAGTACAACTAATGGTAAATTTACCCGGATTGCCAAGCTTTGGGAGTACCCGTGGTGTTGTTTGGATAGGAAGCACAGTATCTTCAGCAGGGATTTTAGTTGCACTTATCTTCTTAGCTGGTGCAATATAGGGAAGCTTAACTACAGTGGTCTTCATCTCCTTGAGAGGGACAGGTGCAGCCGGAGGGAGTTCATAACCATAGAGAAGTGCTTCAAGTTCATCAACCTCTCTTTCATGGTCTGGTTTCTCATGATCAACAATAGAGAAGATAGCATTGCAGTAATCTTTCGGGTTCTTCTCCGGGTTTCCGGGCAATGTACCAGTAGGTCTAGAAGTAGAAGCGTGCGTGTTTTCAACATTGATCAAGCGCGAAGTCAAATGCTGGAGCTCATTCTTTAAGTTCTTTACTTTCAATGCCCCACTTGCTTGCCCTTGGATGAGTTGCTGCATCATACCCTTTAACTTACTGTCCAAACCTGAGGAAGAAGGGGCTTGTGTCTGTTGTTGGCCAAATCCGGGTGGGTTGTATTGGGGTTTAGGGGCATAGTGTTGTTGTCCTTGAAACTGAGGTGTAGTACCATACCCTTGCTGAGTAGTATAAGGGACAAAAGGCTTTTGTTGCTGAGGTTGTGTGAAGCCTTGTTGCCCTTGTTGTTGAGCTTGAGCTTGTGGTTAAGTTTGGGGATAAACCTGATCTTGTGGGTTGGCAACATTGGGGTTTATGTAAGAGAAATTGGGGTGGTTCCTGTAGTTTGGGATGAAACCCCTGTTGAAACCTCCTTGGCCCGCAATGAAGTTGATCTCTTCTTGGGTCATATCTCCTTCAACACTAAATAGGACGGGTTGGGAATCATCATAGTTCTCCACAAAGCTTATTTTCTTTTGGTTTGATGAGATCATCTTGTCTATCTTGTCATTTAGAGACTTGATTTCCTTCTCGTACTTCTCATCTGTAGAAGATGATCCTCTAGTAGTCCGCTCATAGTCCTCATTGTAGTTCTCATCACTTGTAGAAAGGTTTTCAATCAATTCCATAGCCTCATCAACTCCCTTGCCTAGGAAGTGTCCATTGCTGCAAGAATCAAGCATTGCCCTCATTCTAGGAAGCACTCCACGGTCGAGGTTACTAAGTAGTGTCTCCTTGGTGAAACCGTGGTGTGGGCATTGAGTAGTGAGCTTATTGAACCTTTCCCAAGCTTCAGCGAAGCTCTCGTTGTTTCGTTGCACAAACCCGGATAACTCATTGCGAAAGCAGGCAGTCCTTGTAGGTGAGAAAAATTTTCTTCAAGAATGCCTTCTTAAGGTCTGCCCATGTAGTGATAGACCCCGGATGGATAGTGCTTTCCCAATCTTTGGCTCTATCCGCCAAGGAGAAGAAGAAGAGGCGCATCTTGAGACCCTCATCAGTCACGCCATTGAGCCTTGTAGTGGCACAGATTTTATCGAAGGTATCCAAGTGTTGCAATGGGTCTTCTGAGGCAAGTCCATGGAATTGGTTGTTCTGCACCATATTCATCACCATGGCCCGGATTTCAAAACTGTTGTTGTTCACTGGTGGTGGAATGATACCTCGCCGATTAGCATTCGTATCCGGTGTATCGCCATCTCCAATTGCCCTAAAAGGTCTCTCGGGATGAACTGGGATCATGTTTCCCTGTCCATCTCTAGCATCCTCATCCTGATGATGCTGCTGCTCTTGATGGCCATGATGGCCATGTTGGTCCTGTTGACCCTCTAGATCCATAACTGGCTGCTCTTGAGGCTCAAACTGAGGTTGAACTACTTCTTCCTGTTCCAACCCGAGTCTCTCTAAGTGAACAGCTCTTTCCAATGCTTTGCGTTCCTTTGCTAGTCTTCGCTCTTGTGCTTTGATATCCTCGACTCGTGCAACAAGGTTTGTAGGGCCTCTGCTGCGCAAGTTCATGCACCTGACATCAAATAGAAAGGAAGAAGCAAAGTTAGTAACCAAAACTTGATCTAAATAGGAAAGGAAATCGAATTGATCTATCCAAGTTCCCAAAATGGCAACGGCGCCAAATTGATAACAGGAATTTAGTATTCCTTCGAGGTATCAATTCCTCTTACTTATCGCGTAGTAAGAGGTATCGAACCAATTGGGAGTGGATAATGACCAATGAGAATACATCAATCCTTAAAAGCCAAGCAATCCAAATTCAAATTGAGATTCTAATAATTCTAAGTGCAATTAATAATGACAAAGCAAACAAAATAAACTAGAGATCACTAATCAAGATAAACAAAAAGATAATCAAATATAAAAGACAAGGCTTATGGGCTAAGGTCAATGATTAGAACCATCTAGAGCTAACAAGGATGTCTAAACAATCAACAAGGAAGCAAATCTCAAGCAAGGAATATTAACAATTGACTAATCCAATTTCTTGGCACTAATCACTTTCCCTAATCATATTTCAAGATCAAATTCTCATTTGTGAAATAAGATAAGGCAAGCATTAACAATCAAGTTCCATAAGCTAATAATCATTCTAAACATTCATTCTCATGTGCTAGAATATGAAAATTCCCTAAAAGATCATAGCTTGCATTTCATCAAACACTTGGTGTGCAACAAAAGCCAAAGGATCTAGATTAACTTGATCATGGATAACCTAGCATTAAGAACATCTAGAAGGGTGAGATCAATCATAAATAAGCTTTAAACATCATTGATTCACTCTAAATAGCCCTAATCTACCTAACCCATAATCCTTGAAGAAGACTACTCACAAATCATGTTTAGCCCAACAAAATCCATGAGAAAGATGTTAAGCATGATGATTTGTGAAGGATTAAAGAAAAGAGATGAAGAATCAAAGCAAAACAACTCTTATATTAAGAAAGGATCAAACTTTTGTCTTACAAGAACTTAGAAAAAAAAAAACAAACTTAAGATTCCAAAAATTAGGTTTTTGGCCTTAGATAGTAAAAAGGGGGTGAACCGGGTCAACCCGGAACAAACCGGGTATTGACCCGGATCCATGGGTCAAAGTCTCAAAAGTCAAGCAGCTAGCGGTTTCGGCATAACCGCTAGCCGAACCGGTGGTCTCTTCGCGGTTACGTCATCTCCGCTGAGTGAACCGCGGTCGGCACGGCATCTTCGCCCAAAAACTCGTCAATGGATCAGGTAGGTGTCTCGCGGTGTTGGTCGAGCCGGTGGTCTAACCGCGGTCGTCACGGCTTTGGCTCGGGGTCCCTCCTCTTCGGTCTTCACCAGCTTGCGGTTAAGAACAACGCCGCTGGCTCATCCGCGGCGCACACGGCCCAGCGGGGGGGGGGGGGGTGGCAAAGGCTTACGGGACATTCATCACGTCCTCGGCTCACGTTGCATGTCATGGGAGTTGTTAGCATACCATTGTTGACTCATTTGACCGCATTCACATTATCCCATTGGTTGTTTTGCTCCTTTTTCGTTGTCAAACTTAGAGATAAAAGCTCATCATCATTTTCCTTTGTTGTACTCCAAGCATTCCAAAAAGCAATAATCCATACACTCCATTTGCACCTAAAGAACTCAAGACAGACTCCAAAAAATACTTTAAAATATACACGACTCTAATCTTAAGAATTATAATTCCTAGATGCATGATCTTATATCTAAATACATGAAAATGAATGTAATATACAAGAAAACATAGTAAATTATAAAGCTTAAAACCTATAAATTATGTATATATCAATAAGATTGAATATATGTAAAAAGAAACAAATGATATTCCACAATTGTCTTTTATAATAGTTTTGATCTGAGTGTTTGGTTGTAACAAGTTATATTGCATGCAGTTATGGGATAATGTGTGACTTATTAATTTTACTTGTACGACTGTACATATATTTATTAGACATATTTATTAAAGTAATCAAAAATATTTTCATTTTAGGTTTTCTAAGATATATTTGTTTTATGTAATATTAATTAATTTTTACAAATGATTGATACTAAAATATTAAATAAAACTATTTAGACTGCATGTTGTATCAAAAATTAACGGTCAATTTTTTCACATTGATATACTTTGGATTACAATTTAGTATTTTAATTTAAAGATAGATTAAATGTAAGTGATTGACATCATCCTACATTCCTATTTTTTATACATTAGAATGACATGTATCCACCGAATTAATTGATATGAAATTGTTATCTTAGTAGTACATTTAATTCTAGAGTTTACATATTTAAACAATTAAGAATTGCATTTATTCAATAATATGGATTACACATGTCGGGCTTCTCCATTAAAATATATGTTAGACAAAATAAACTGTAGTACATACATTTTTGTTAAACGGAATAAATTGTTAATATGTGGAATAAATCGGCCAAAGTAAAAAAATGATGATATGTTAACAGATGATGTGTTAATTTAAAGAACATAATTTATTTTTATTCTTATTTACCGTAAAATAAAAAATATACCCAATCGCGACTTCCTGGAATCGTGGTAAGTATTTTTTTTAAAACCTAGGTAGATATGAAATGTTTCTGACTTTAACTTCCTTTCCGTCATCCCTTTTGTTCTCCCTTCAAAAATTTATTGAAAAAAACTATGGCCCAAAGGCAATATCAGTTACTTTCAGAGATCAACAACTATACGACCAAATGGAGTTGAGATTAAAGGTGGTTCGATCTTGGATAAGATGTCATAACCGCCAAAATGATCAAACTACTTATGGTCGATGAACATGTGTCTTTTAATATTCTGCATGTGTACATATTTCATTTTAATAATGGTTAGATAACTTTTGTTCATACGATGTATTAAGTTTTCTGTATGATTTACTTTATAACAAATAGAGTTAAAGGATAAAAGGACAACTATGAGGTGATTTTGTTGAAATTTTCGAGCGGTATTTGGAATCTGAATGCCACTAGATTCAATGTGATAACGTTCTTATCGTTGATACGCCAATATCAGGCCGCTTGACAGATAGTTTATTCTCTTTATGTCGAATTCATTCGAGTATAATATGGAGAAATTCATTCCTTAATGGCGAGTACTACTTAGACTTGAAGCCTATAAATGGCGTTTCAAACGAAACTATAACTAGCATCTATCCAATCTGTAAATTTTATGGAACATGTGATAATATTGTTCTACTATTATTTATTAGAGTAGGTTATTGATTTGTTTGGTGTTTTTTGAGGTATAGATTTGATTGGTGTTGTTCTTGGAATTGATGGATTTGAACGAAATCTAGTTTTTCATACAAATGATCGGAAAAACTTATTTTTGCAGGCGTCTTCAAGTAAAATTTCCAATAAAAGATTTCGAGTAAGTATAACTTTCATTTATTTTGATGTAGAATATTTTTAGAATATATAAAAGCTTATTTGTACTTATTATTTGCAGAAACAATGTATTGGATTTTGTGGTGAATGGCGATTTAGCTATTAGGTTGGTGACAGCATGGACCAAAAGTATGAATTGGATATTGTTCTGCTTGTTATAATACTTTAACATTGTCAAAGATAATGGTGGTATGAAGGATTTTCAAACTGTTTATAAATTTGTTTCAGTTACTGTAAAATGACAAATAATTATAAGTACTTCTCAAATAATTAAAAGTATTTTATATCATTTGAATTAAACGAAAATGTTTTAATCAGTTATATATTAAATCGATTATTTAAACTGATTCAAGTTGAATATCCCGGATCACAACTATTAGATAGGGTATTTATACATAATGAAACTGTTACAAATCTTTTGTTAAGATCATATTTAAGAAATTAAAATAAGTAATATATACATTAATATTTTGTCACTTTTCAATTTTATTAGGTAATTTCTATACGGTAATTTTTCTAAAAACCCTATTGCCCTATATAATTCTTTATATATACAACTGTAGCATACTCTAATGTGCATTTCATCAGCCCCAAAAGAATATAAACAGACAAACATATTTCTTCTCGAATTGTGAGATATCTTCTTAATGGCGAATTTCGTTCCATTAAAAGAATTATTATTTCAAAAGTTTAACCCTACGATTTGTATTACTATAATGCATAAATGGATTACATAAGTTGTTGGGAAGAAAACATATTTCTTGATTTTGGCAGATGAATTCATATGTAATTTCAACCTGATAAGAGTATTTGATAATAGTTAAAATACTCTTTTGGTACATACTATATTATAAGGATTAAGTCAAAAAAATTATAATATGTTATTGTTATTTTATGTTAACTTTCGATTAAATTTGTCTTTCTCAGTGCTGTAAGATGGAAGCTAAGATTGAATACCCAACCAAACTACAGTATGAAATGTTGTTCAACAAAAGCATTTCTGCCTTACAAAGTTTTTGCTTCAGCCACAAATGAGTATTAATCGTACAACTAACCATCCACTTAAAGTGGTTTTCAAACATGAAACTTTGATGAGCCCGACCGATAGTTTGACCAAAAGATTATTTTGTGAATTCATAAAATTTTACGACATTCAATCAAAGGATAACACATACTTGACCAGTGAGACATTCATAGCAATTTACGAATATATATTTGATACAATATGATTTACTATTAAAATTATGTTTAATATCGCATAGATTTAATTATCTTAATCCGAGGAGTAGAAGATTTGTAAGTCATTCATAAAACTAGTCTAAATCCATTTAAGATTAAATTTCAACTTATTGATGAAAGGTATTTATTAATATCCAAAATATAAGATACCTTTTTTATGAATGTATAGATTACACAAATGTTTTGATTGTTTTTTGTGCAGTGGCAATATCATTTCATGCGTTATGTTTGGTAACCATGAAAAGTAATTGTACAGGACAATCAAACCTGGCCTGATTTTATCAAGTGCTGCCTTATGCGTTTATGTAAGATTGACGGCATCCGAGGTTCTTTTACTTAATCTTTGTGATTATTATGTACCGTATGTATTAATTACTGGCAACTCACCTCTAATTATATTTATTTATACACTTTAGCAATAAGTAAAAAGTTTGTCACCTCTGTTGACGAATTCATTGAAGTGCTTATTGACAATGATATTTCGGACATTAAGAAGTGGGACTATTTTATGTAAGTTTAAAATTAAATCAACCCTACATAATATTAGTTATCTGGGTATAAATTTCTGACTAATTATTTTTTGATCAATTGCAAGTATAAATGGCATATCTAAAGAACTTAGAACCATGATTAAAATCATTATTGGAGAAAGGAATAATTTACGATGGTCATTTTGTTGATTTATATTTTATTTGATGTAACGACTATTTGATTTGATTTTTATCATTAAGTGTTTTTACTATTTTCTTTGATTATAAAATTTTTCTAACAAAACTATACAACAAAATATCGTAATGCCAACTTATTTATAATTGGGGCCATTGAAAAAATGAACTGTAAATATTACATGTTCATAATAATGTTTTGAAATTAAAACATAACTATCACTATATAGCGATATATGTATAGATATCATTCACGTATTCATTTGTTATAGTAGATATAAATATATGTAAACGAATAATGTAACATATAAATTTATGTTATTAATCAATTACTAAAAATATAAAATATATATAAAACTTCTTTACCCGCTAATATCGTGTAGAATATATGTATAGTTATGGATCTAGATATTAATTTATATATTAATATTTACTAAATTTTTAATTTCTAAAAAAATTCAAAACTTTCCTATATCAGATATTATGTTATATATTCATTTATAAACCAAAAAAATCATTTCATATAGATAAGAAAATATTCCATAATATAATAATATTCCATCTTACTAACTTAGATCTAAATCAACAGAGAATATATATATACATAATTTAAAATTTGCAAATCACAACTATGATATCATGGATTCAAAAGGGTTGGATGTTCTTAATAACAGAGAATTAACAAATATAGTGTGTTTTAGATAAATGGCGAATCAAATCTCGAATTCTTAGAAAGTGGAACAAGTTTATTTTCTCATATGTTCCAACGATCGATCTCATATTAGTAGACGAACGGGTTAGTGTTCAAAGTTCGGATACTAATCTATATCCAGTTCTTAAAAGTCAATGCATGCTATATTTGTGTAACGTCTCTTTATTCTTATAAAATTTCCTCGCAGGATTCAAAAATTCATGCAATAATTCCTAATAAATTATGCAACCATCTTGGACGAGAATTATTATTAAGGATACTACATTTATCATTCAAACATTTAAAGTTTTTTTTGTAAGAATTATCTTCGTGAAACACCTCATCCTTGGGAAATTTTATTTACTAAGGAAACATCCCTAGAGAGGGTTTCCGGTGGGGTTGATAATTTTTTTCTTTCATTTTATCTCATTCACTAAAATTTTCATGGGCGAACACAAAATTAATACAAGTCTTGATAAGTTTTTTTCAATGTTTATTTTTACAAATGTCATTCTTTTATTCATTCGTACCGAATTATTTTTTTTTGGGTTAGACGGTTTGTTTAGAATATTCTTAGCTATTGTCATTCGTTTTATTTATCAGCAAAATATTGATTTACAAGTCCGACTAAATAAATTGTATCCTAAAAATTTGATATTACAAGTCGGACTAATTAAATATTCTAAACATAAAATAATTTCTTGAAACAAGTTCGTCCAAACCGAAGCTTGACTTGTGATATTGGTTTCTTTCCGCCTGAAACCGAACCGCTTTTTCGACAGACGATTTGTAGTCTTTTTTTAAGTCAGGCGCTGATGAGATAGAAACTGTTATGAGTTCAACACAAGAACCAATGTTATCCTCAAGATTAAGGAACTTAAAGGAATCGATCTCAAACAATCATCTCGCCGCCGAGTTGCCTTTCTTTTATGATTGTTACCTTAGTTTAGGTCTAACTGAGAGACCTTCACTTAGCTAACAATCTCTTTATTTTATAATTGTTACCTTGGTTTAGGTCTAACTGAGAGCTGTGCTGGAACGTTTGTCACATTCCATGACGAGCTGTACATGCTTGGAATAGTTGGTCCACTTATGCTAAACGATGATATACGCCTCGAATTTGTCCCTGGCATGAATTACTATTCTCTTGGAAGTACGCCACGTGGTGAAATATTGGTAATTTTGTTTTTAATTTTTATTTTATAAATATTATTATTTTATTAATTCGTACCGGATTATACTTTTTAAAAACAATTTGGTTAGATATCTTCGGAATAGTTATTAATGTTGGTGCTCTGCAACGATGGTACCTTAAGACAGATTTTTTCCGAAAAATATTCATTTTGACTTGATGGATAGCAGGCTAGATACATAAGTTCTTATTTCATATGTTATAGAGTAGACAACATTTTAATAGTGTGATGCATATATTATATTCTAATGTCTATATCATGAACTTGATTGCAGATGTGATATTCTGCCGTGCAAACTGACTGATACGCATCCATATGATTTTGCTACCGAATTTTCTATCAATTGGTCTAAGTGCAACCATGATTTTCTAGTAATGTGTGTCATAAAATTTGGGCTTCTTAACTTTCATAAAGGTAATTACTTAATACATTATAAAACTTATTTCAAAATAACAAACAATAGAAACATCTATAACTCAATTTATATATGTTGACATTTTTGCATAGGCGAGTACATTTGTGAACAAGCTCATTAATCCAGAAGATTTACAGATCCTTAAGATGTTGATGTTCAAAGAATGAAGAGAGCAATTATTAACAAGAATATTTAATGTTATGAAATTTATAGTTAAAGATAGGATATTCTTTTCTATAGTTAGACTTATTGGCTAAGTAAGTTAGACAGTTTGTTTAGAATATTCTTAGCTATTGTCATTCGTTTTTTTTATCCGCAAAATATTGATATTACAAGTCAGACTAAATAAGTTTTCTTAATTATTATCCTTCGTTTAGAATATTCTTAGCTATTGTCCTTCGTTTTATTTATCCTAAAAATTTGATATTACAAGTCGGACTAATTAAATATTCAAAACATAAAATAATTTCTTGAAACAAGTTCGTCCAAACCGAAGCTTGATTTATGATATCGGTTTCTTTCCACCAGAACTGAACCGCGTTCTCGACAGACGATTTGTAGTCCTTTCCAGCACCGATGAGATAGAAAATGTTATGAGATTAACACCAGAAGAACCAATGTTCTCCTCAAGATTAAGGAACTCAAAGAATCGATTTCAAACAATCATCTCGCCGCCGAGTTGCCTTTCTTGAAAAGCAATTTCGTATGTCGTCCTCGCAAGACTCTTCCCTGATAGTCAGCTGAAGAGATGTAAACCGTGATGAAATCAACACCGGTCATAGGATTTTCATGGGGTAAAAATAATTCTGAACCAGCGTGACAACGATTCCAAAACAGCCATCTCACGACCAACCGAGCTTCGCTGAACAGCTTGCCTAAAGAGCAATATGTTCCACGTCTTCCAGGACGTGTCCACTCCTATTTACAATTGGTTGCTCTAAATAAATAAAAAAGAAATATATATCAGGGTTCTTATATTCGAAGATCCAAAAAGAAAATATAAAAGAAGGAATTAACTTACGCGGAAAGCAACCGATCTCGGAATAGCGGACCAAAACATGTTACTGAAATTAACGACGCATCATATCGACCCAAATGAATGATATGAGCGCCGCCCTTAAGTTGGGAAGGGCGACAAACTGAAGGAACCATCAGGGCAAATCTATTTAATGATGAGTGGTCCCTTAAGAAAAAGACCATAAGTTCATCGACGAACTCGATCTTTTATGACTCCGGAGGTCGACACAAATCCGAACACAAGAAAAACGATGAACATGTTTGCATGTTTAAGTTAAGAATAAAGATAAAAGCCAGAAAACAAATAGAAGTTTTGGTAGAATCAAAGGGAGAGGGAAGAAGTGATTATGATGAAGAGTGATGATAGTATATGCTATATTTAAAGCAGAAGAAATGATGGTTATCGAAGAGACCCTCACTCATGTCAATCTTGATTTAGAGCGACACAACATTTCGTGTACACAGAGCACATTCATTGTTTCAAGAAAAGGTGGTTTAAATAAGCTTTACAAAATTCTTAATATATAAATATTAAACAAAAATTATGTCTAACAAAAACCGAATGTTTATATACAGCTGTTAGTTTTTCCATAGATACAATGTTATAATGTGTTTCGTATGAGTATATACTTATTATTTTATGCATCCGAACGTAACAATTTGGATATGCATATGAAACTATTAATTAAATCTTATATAATTCCGTTATAGAAAAAACTTATATCACATTTTATCTTGACATTAATAAAGACATACACATAAATTATTGCGTGCAGATCCATCACTTAGTAAAGTATTAAACGACAATGTTCCCATGTACGTGGACAAATATTTAGACTAAAGATATGAAACTAAATCCTCTCATATACAGAGAGTGTTCTCCTGATCTTTGCCACATATATTTTCCACTTTCCTCCATTGGTCACAGTGAACCTTGAGTCTCCTAAGCTTAGCTTCTAGTTCCGTGTTAGTGACTTGTGCTGCCTGTGCCTCGTCAATAATCTTCTTCTTCTCACTCTTCATCTTCTCCATTTGGATCCTTAAACTCTCGTTCTGTGATGTTACACTCTTCAGCTTCATCTCTTTGTCCATCAGATCAGATTCTAGCTTCTCCTGAGCTTTTTGGTTCAAGAAGTTCTCCAAGTTTACTTCTTCTGCTTCTTTGATTTTCAAGTTCAGTAACTTTTTTACTTCCCTCAGATTTTCTTCTCCATACATCAGTAGTTCATGCAAAGCCTGTGTTTCAGCTTTGATGTTCTTCAGTTCTTCACCCAACTTGGCCTCCATGTTAGCATAATGCCATTCCACTACCTTGACTTGTTCACAAGCACTACTTAACTCCAACTTGCTCTCCATATACTCTTCTTTGTTTGCTTTATCTTCTTCCTCCAGTTTTCCCACACGTTGCTCTAGCAACTTTACATTGGATTTGGACAGCTCTAGCCGGGTTTCAAATGACCTATACATCTTAATCCTGGAATTGGTTGTCGCTAATTGCATTTCAAGCAATGAAGCATTGTTATGTGCCTGAGCTTCTTCTTTCTTTGCAATATATAGCTCCCATTTAAGTTCGTTGACAAGAGACAGAGTCTCGTTGAGTTTCATCCTCAAGTTCTCAACCGACTCAGATTCAGAGGCATTCATATCCATGCTTAGCTGTTCCTTTGCTTTCTTTAGCTCCTCTTGCAGCTGAGATGTCACTTCAGGTGTTCTACACATCAATGCATCCATTTACACATATTAAGCAACAAGCCAACAATACTAACGAAGATTACTTAGCATCACCAGGATTTGAGTCCTAGGTCTTGTGAAGCACAAAACTGAGACCAACAAAAGGCCCTAAAAGAACAAAACATAGAGAGCTTTAGAACAAGGGTGAGGATTATCACCTAGGTTTTGGAGTCTGCATTGCTTGGTCTTTTTGGGTATAGTCAATACCTCTTAAACCTGAAAGAAGCAAGAACACACACAAATCTGTATTATAAGATTATGATAAGCATATACAACAAACTCAAACCAAGTACAAATCTTAAGCAAGTAGGTTCTGGTTTTACCCCAATAAAGAATAACAGATCGTAAAAGAAAATTACAAATAAATTTTGAATTAAGCTTAATGGAGAACATTTTCTCAGAAAACAAAATTTTGAAAGAACAGAAAAGTTTTGGTTTTTCCTGGAAGATATTATTACAAGTTTTGGCTGAATCTTCAAGCTAACGAGCCACACATAAAAAGAAGAAGAACAGATGTCTAATTTACAGAAAAGAGTAAACATAAATCCTCAAAAGATTTACAGTTTCTGCGGCATAATAGTGCATAAAACTGATAAAAACCTAAAAACATAATATCTCGAACACATCAAAGAAAATCTTTTAAAAAATAGAAGAAAAAAAACAATTAGTCTACAACAAAATCTTTTGAAATCGTTCAATGTTCTTCACCTGAACAGAGAGAGATCGGAGATGCCAAGAGGACAGAACCAAAGAGCTTTCACCTCAAGGTATTTATACTCTAGGTCAAAAAAACTAGGGTTTGGTGCCGTTTTGCAAGGCTAGTATTTTTGTAGTTTAGGCGTTAGGTATGGGTTTAACTTTTAAGAAATTGATTTTGCATGGGCATGTATAATGTGTTCAGGGCATTTTTGTCATTATATTAGTTAAGAATAGGGCTGGGCAAATAATCCGAACCGAACCAACCGAACCAAAACCGAACCGAAAAAGAGGGTTTTGGTTGGTATCCGATTATAAGTAAATAACCGATTGGATATTGTTTTAAAAAACCATGGTTATCGATTACTAACCGAACCGAACCGAAAACCGAAAAATAGACCGAACAAAACCGAAATTATTAATAATCCTATATATAATAGGAGAAGGGGGCTCTCTCAAGCCGCCACATCAGCCCCCCTTTGATTGGCCAATTTTAATTAAACTTTTCCACATCATCATTAAACTAAAACATATATCCTATTTAATATAATATTATTTCATTTAAATGTAATTAGTTAAACAATTAAAACATAAATTCTAAATTTGAATTTAATTTATAATATCATAATTATATAAATATTATATAATATAATTACTAAAAGTAAAGATATCATTACTAAAAATAACAATAATTGAAAACTAAAAGCAAAGAACCATAAAAAATTATAAATAATAGAAATAATTATTATTAAGAATAGAAAAAATATTATAAAAATGAGACATAATGAGAATAAAAATTATACAAAATATAAGAACATAAAAAATAATAAAATAAATGATATATATATTACAGAAATCTAAAATGATAACTAAAATATTAAAATAAAATAAAAATTATTATTAAGAATAAAAAAAATGTTACAAAATAAGATAAAATGATAATAAAAAGAAATTATATAAAATATAAGAAGATAGGAAAGAAAATAAAACCAATAAAATATATATAAAATTAATAAAATTTAAAATGATAACTAAAAATATTAAAATATTATGAATAGAAATGTATAAATAACAAGTATATAGTTTATAAAAATAAAAGGATGATAAAAAGGTTGAAGAAAATAAATTTTTATATAAAGTTCATTCAATTTTGATAATTAAAAATAATTATTTATAAAACAAATTAAATTAATAATCGTATGTCAGCGCATATTCTCTCCTAAAATCATTTTATACAAATACAAATTTTTAAATTAAAAACATCTAATATACTGATACTTGAAATAAATATCAAAATATATTAAAATTTATAAATTTAAAGAAAAACCGCGCATTTGCGCGGGTTCTCTTCTAGTACTCATAATTTACCTTTATAGCAGGTTAATCTTTAAACAATACCAATATGAAGCAATGTTAAATTGTTAATCAAAACGTTTAGAGCCAAATGGTTTTACAGAATCCTTCAAATTATCATACAAACAATAATACATGATGATTATTTTTGGTTATCTCGGTTTGTTCGGTTAAATATGATTATTTTGGATAAATTCGATTGAATATAACCGAACCCAATCATAACCAAAAATAATTTGGTCAACTTTTGGTTTTTAAATTTCATAACCAAACTAACCGAAATCGAACCGAAATATAAAAATAACCAAATTGATACTAAACCTCTATAACCGAAAAAACCGAAAATAACCGACCGAAACCGAACCGATAATCCAAACGTCCAGACCTAGTTAAGAAATGTTTGATCAGAGTTTTTTAAAATACAAAGGTAAACGATATATTTCCCCCATAAATTTCGTATATAACAAAAACACACAATCTTTAAGCCTCGGTCCAGGGGCGGATGTACAGTGTAAGTAGGGGGTCACATGCCCCCGGTAACTTTATAAAATTTATGTAGTTACAAGGAGCTGTGTTGAACTTTGTAGCTTATTTGGTAGAGTTGCCCCCGGTTAAATAAGGCAACCAGCGTTCGATGCCCCCCACCCTATCCCTAACTTTTTGCTTTGCTTCTTTACAATTGATATTCTCTTTGACACTTCCTTTTTAAAATCGATCGATTTTAATCCTATTACTTGCACACGTACAGAGTTCCATACTCTCACTTTACTAATCTTAACTTTTTATTCCTTGTTAGCATACTTTTCTTTTTCTTTTGGGTCCCTTTCTTTTGTTTTTTTGTTTTTTTGTTTTTTTTGTTTTCCCCTAGTTCTTCTTATCCTATTTTCATCTTTAGATTTCAATTTATTTTTCTAATACAAATTTTAAATCCATTGTTTTTACTGTCCACATTTTTCAATTGCTACTAATAAATGAATAAAACTACTTAAAATTAAAATAATAAACATATCATATATTTTTTATTTAATACGTTAGAGTTAATTATTTATATAATGACCAGGAAAAAGTTATATATGATATTGTTGTTATATATGTATATATAAACTTAAAGACTATTTTCTTATATTTAAAAATTAATTTTTAATTATAACTTGTGCGTAATAACATTAGTAAAAAGTTTGATAGATTTTTTTAAAATATTTTATAATATATGTCATAAAGAAAATTTATATTGTTTCTTGTTTTTATCCACAATTTATAATTAATATATTTTCTGATCATTAGATTATGATATATATTATTTTATTTTGTTTGGTTAATGTAATATTATTCAAAAAATTATTAAATATATTTATTATGTGCCCCCGTTAAATAATTTTTTTGGCTCAGCCACTGCCTCGGTCTAAATCTTATTACCTTGGAATTGAATATGAGACGATTGAACTGGAGGAGAGTTGAAGTATGGCAATTGTTGTCTACTTGCCATACTTGGTTCTTGAGTTTATAGAATAAAACTATAGAAATTATAGAATAAAACATAAGACTATAGAAATTATAGAATAAAACATAAGAACCAAGACACAGAGGTTCTTGGGTTTTCACCATTTTGTTTTGTGGAAGGCAGACAGTTCATGATGTTACTGAGCCATCAAGCAATTCTGTGATTGGTGTATATTCGTCTTCTGCAGATCTAGTTCATGCACCATCTCCTGATACTAGATCATCATCTGTTGGAGCTATCAAACGTGAAGTTAGAGGTGTATGTGTGTTTTGGTGGAAGCCCTTCTGAAAGTGTTTCTAAAGATTCATCCACAGCTGGATCTTTGGTGGAGTCTGCAATTAGAAAAGATGTTCCAAAAGGCATTTAGACCATTTCCCCCAATTTCAAAGATTGATCAAGGCAGCCAGGCTAATGCACAAGAACCTTTCATGCCCATTCGTAGGTCTCTTTCGAACAGTCAGCATGGGGATAGAAGCTACCAATATGTTAGATCACAACAACAAGCTGGTGGTCATCAAGAACCTAAACACAGTCATGTTGATGATAGTTTGCCCACCCGCCTTCCGATGAGTCAACCAATGGTGCTTCTGGCACTAAGACCTTGGAAACTGGGTCACCGCCTCCTGTCTTGATGGCATCAGGGCAAAAATTGTCTGAACAGAAGGAAGCTTCTGAATCTCAGAATTTCGATGAGTATGCGCAAATTGAATTCATCAGTGAAAATAGTCCCCTTATACTACTGTTCTAGAAACCAAGTAGCAACAATATCCTTTTGAACTGCATATGCTCACCTAATTCTCAGGTAAATGATGAGTTGGAGTTGGTTTATATCATTGGACATTTGGGTTTACCGTTTTTTTTTTTTAATCAGTCTTGTTTGGTTTCCTTCTTTGACACCAGGCTGACACTTCTGAAATATGGATGCAGAATTCAAGAGATCACTCAGGTCTTCAGTCTCTCCCATATTGCTGGACAAACCCCTCATGGTGCTTACTTGCCATACTTCAACTCTACTCCAGTTCAATTCCAAGGTGTGTTCCAAGCTGGACTGGCTGGTAACACTGGGCTAGGGATTGCTCCATCTCCTTCTCCAGTTCAAGTCGGTGCCCATCAGCAGCAACCACAGCTTGGTCATCTTAACTGGCCAGCAAACTTCTGAACAAAATCTAACATGTTTATTTGTTGAATGAATCATAACTACAGTCCAAATAAATTAATTATTTTGTTATTCTTTTGAAACTATACTTATTTCTTTAGTCAATGCATAAAAGTCTCAGTTCTCACAGTTCTATATGAGTCGTTGTTTTGTCCTGTATAGATCCTCTCTTCTTCTGCAGGAAGCTTCAAAAGGTAGACAGACATGATGTCAATTCTCTTGACCATGTAATGCGTCTCGTCCCTACTCCTTATACAGTCAACAGTGCCCTAGTTTTGGCTTAAGTCAAAATCATTGTGCAAAGTAGGAAGACAATCTTATTATGTCCTGTGCTTGGTGGTTTTAGTGTTGTGCTTCTTTTGGAATACCCTGTTCTTTTATTCTCTTTTCTCCATGAAAGTGTTTTGGGGATTTGAGATGAGAGAGACTGGTGTTTTTTGAGTGATATGTTTCAAGGAAAAGATTGAGTTGTCATTGTTCATCTTTGAGTTCTGTGTCATCCTTTTGTGTGCTTTTCTTTTCTTGGGATCCCCAATTATTTCTTTCATATACTCTCCCGGATTTTCATAAAGAAACATTGGTTCCTGAGCTTGACCCAGCTCTCTTCTACACTAAGAATATGTACCAGTTTTTTAGGCTAACTAAACATTGTTTGAAAATAACTTCAAAAGCTTGATTATCTTCTTGATTACTTGGTCATCTTTTTGTATTAACATTTCACACTAAGCCATTATGACAACATCCCAAGAAGTATATAATCGATGATGTTGTTGACATTTATGGAAAATTAGGAGTTGGTTTTTATATTTTATAATTTTAAGTTCAACAAAAAAAGATAAATTTGAATTATATTTAATTTTAATAAATCGCATTTCTATAATATTCTCCTCAGTCTTTTTAAATCTTAACTATATTAGAACCAAATATGAAAAGAAAAAAAATTATCTTATTTATGTAAACAATATATATATCTAAATTTTAAAATTTATGGCATATACTAAGTTTTCGAGGGAAGTTTGTGAAATCATATATAAGGTGAGCTTGGGGTGACCTATAAACATAATCGTTTTCATTTTCCATATTTTTTTTAAGAAGCTTTCTCTCTAATTTTGTTTTTTCATTGGTCATGGCAGTTGTCTTCCGGATCATAAAAAGTTTTGTCAAATGATCTGTTGTCATTTCTATTAATTTCTTCTACTTATCGATTTTGAAAGGATTTCTATGTTTTTTGGTTTTTTTAATTTTATTTTGTTCGTATGGTCTCATCAAAGAAGAGACTAAAATTTAATGTTGTTGAGGTGAACTAACAAACGTCTCAGAATTTTTATATAAAAAAAATGTGAATTTATAGTTGAGATCTAAAAAAAATCTCTTATTTATGTAAACAATATATTTAGATTTTACAATTTATGGCATATACTAAGCTTTCGATAGAAGTTTGTGAAATCTTATATAAGGTGAGCTTGGAGTGACCTGTGAACATAATCGTTTGCATCTTCCATATTTTCAAAAAACTTTCTCTCTATTTTTGTTTTCTCATTGGCCATGGCAGTTGTCTTCCGGATCATCAAAAGTTTTGTCAAATGATTCGTTTTCATTTCTATTGATTTTTTCTTCTTGTCGATTTTGAAAGGATTTCTATGTTTTTGGGTTTTTAATTTTGTTTTGATCGTTTGGTCCCATCAAAAAACAGACTAAAATTTAATGTTGTTGAGGTGAACTAACAAACGTCTGAGAATTTCTATACAAAGGAGTATGAATTTATAGTTGAGATCTAAAAGTCCGATTGATGGTTGTTGCAAAGACGTTGTTAATTCACATCACATGTCACGGTTGTCCTAATTAACCTATAGTCCGAATAAGTGTTGTCCGTTACTATAAACATTTATTTGGTGGTAAACACTTGTTTGGTAAATACTCTTTTGAATATCATATAAGGTTTAGTCCCGATAATCTGAATAAAACTTAATACTCGAAATTTAAAAGTACAATGAAAGGTTGTTGCCAAGATCTCAACTAGTTAAAAAACATGTCCCAATTATTTTAATAAGCATTTGAGTAACTTTGATGGTAGAAACGAGATTACAAAAATAAAATAAAAAAACAGAAAACGCAGACATGTCTCATACATGTCTCATTCTATGGGTAAGAGTAAGACTACAAACATTTTCATATGTTCTAAATTTACTTCATTCTTATTCTATGGGTAATATTACAAACATTTTCAATTTCATCCGTCAAGAAAAGAAAACTTGAGAATCAAATTCATCATCAAGTTCCTTTCCAAAACAAGGATCAAGTGGATGCACTATTCAACCACCAATTTTATTTTATTTTATTTCTTTGATCATGTGATTTATCTAAATCACCTTTTTCTTTTACGAAAATAATATATATTGGTTTTAAAATCTCATAAATCTCTCATTTTTTCATGTGATTTATCTAAATCAATTTTGAATTACATTAAATTTAATAAATCACACTTTCTCTAATATTCTCTTAGGTGGTGTTATTCGATACTAGATTTAAAATTAACTTTGTAGGTTTTATAATCCTTTGTTATTCAATAAATGATTGTAAATTCTTTATTAAACTCTAGTGTTATTGGTTAATGTATTCAAAATACATATATTAAAAGATTTTGAAATCTAGTGTTATTGATTCTTGTATTTACAATCTTTTTGTTAAAAGAATTTGGAATCCATTGTTATTCAACTTAAGATTTGAATACAATAATTAAAATCTTGTGTTATTCAATGTTTCATAAACTCTTAGAATTCATTTGACTTGAAAGAATTTAAATGAACTTGAATCTAATTTCACGTGTAAACTGAAGTAATCAAAATCCAAGCTTTTGTCCTCATATTTTATAATCACTAGCGATAATAAATCAACGTGCAACATATTATTATCGATAGTCATCATCACTTTTGTGTAGAAAAATGCATTTCACATTGTTGAAAGAAAAAAGCCATCGACTATAAGGTTTCTTTCAAAGAGAAAGGTTGACCAAATAATTTTCTCGATCAAAATGAACAAGCCCAGATTCTATTGAAGCTTTATAAGAGTCTTTGTTCTTCTAAGATATTAATTCATTCTATTATTGTATCAGATGGCTAGTATATGTTAACGTAACTAGCAATTGAAGTCAACTGGGTCATTTTGTGTTTGTGGGTAATAATCATTGGTTATTGATTGCAATTCTAACGCATAAATCAATTGATATCGAGTTGACTTTATAAGTATAATGACATAGATTTTAAATATTTAAATGACTCAAACATATTAACAGCACCTTATTTCATTTTAAATCTTGTGGAATTTCAAAATTTGTACTATTTTAAATCTTGTGGAATTAACTTCAATTTCTATAACCAATAACACCTCCTTAGATCTTTTTAAATCTTAACCACATCAGATTATGGAAAATAAAAAAATTATTATTTATTGAACTTTCTCATCAATCCATTTACAAATTAATTATTTTTATTAACTAAGTTTCTCACTCTTTTAGTAACGGTTGCTATACATGTTAAAATTTCTGTTGATATTTTGATTTTATAGAATATATTAATTAGTAAAATATTTTATTATTTTACCATATCAGAATAAAATTTTAATTCTATTTTTATTCCATTTAGACATTAATACTACATTTCTAGAACCTTATAAAATGATCAAAAAAATTTTTTGATTCGTTTGTATATTTGAGTTAATTATGGGAATATTCATTTAATCTATTTACTCACATACATGTTTATATTCTCCACATATTGTTTTCAAAAAACCTTAACCATATATGAATCATGGAAAATAAAAATATACTGAGAAATATATAAAGTTAAATTTCCTGTATTTTGTATTAAATTTTAAAAGTTAAAATTTATAAACACATTTAAATATATTTAAATAGCTATGTGTTATTTCTGACGAGTTAAACGGGTGAGTCTGAACAAATCTTAAATATAAACATGTATAAGTGGGTCGGGTATGCCCGTTTTAACACTTTGTGTAAATGAGAAAAATCAAAGTCCTCGATAATTCGAAGTTTGTCCTATAGAAACCACTTTTACAAAAACATCATATACTTTTGGAATTTTAAAACATAATTGTACTTCTTTAGGATCTGTTTCCAAAACCAAGATAACAATCTCGAATAAAAATGAAAAAAAAAATATTTTATTTGCAGATGATAATTTTTCATTTCGAAGACCCAATTACATTTTTTTACTAGAGGTGTGATTTATTAAAATTAAACATAATTCGAAAAATAGAAGATTAACTTATCAGAATATTTATTTGGCATCATTCGTATGTATCTATTGTCGAATCTAGAGTTTAGATATGTTTGATTTTTTAATTAACTGACATATGTGTTAATATATGTAAAAATTCGTGTAGGTTGTATCATTAAAAGTAATTTTTCCCATAGGTAATGATTAGTAATATACGAATCTTTATATTAATTGAGAAGTGCTTTTAGCCTTATATTCACTCTCAAAATGGTTGATTACTAATTTACCATTAATAAAATTAGGTTAATTACTTTGTTAGCCTTATTTTAATGAATTATTTATTATCTCTTAATTTATACTAATAATTTTATTATGTTTTAGTTTTATTTTGGAGATATACATAATCTTGGACAAAAAATATAAAAGTAAGATGAGTTGATAAATATGAAATATTTATGAAGATTTTTTTTAATTTAATTTTGAGACATACACAAACTTCGTTGAAAAATAAAAGATTAAGATGATAAATATGAAAATATTTATGAATTTTTAAAAATATTAATAAACATGATTATAAATAATACAATTTTATATAGTAAATTCGTATTATTTATATAATTTTTTTATTTTATATATAAAAATGATAAAATATTTTAAATAAGAAAATTTTATACTTATTTTTATACATATAAATATATAATTATAATCTATTTTATTTATATTATTTTTATTTATAATAAATTATAAAATGCTTTAATAAAAGTTTAAGTATAATAATGTCTATATTTATGATTCATTATAAATAGTTTGATATAGATTTTTTATATTATTATTGTTGTTTTTAAATTAATTCGAATTTTTTTTTACAAAAAATTATATTTGATAATATTTGTGTTCGCACATGGTGCGAACGAATTATACTAGTATGTGGTATATATGTTATCATTTTTAAGTTTTTACTATTTCTATTCAATCAAAAAATATTCTAGAGCATATTACAATCTTCAAATTATCAAATGAAATCTTATAAATTTATATTGATAAAATAATCATGTTTTAAATTAAGAATATTATTTGATCAAAACTAAATGCCCTATAATTTATAAAATAAAATCGTAGAAGTAAAGGCCAAATCATTTCAAAAAATAAATCCTTCCATATTTACAAAATATTCAAAATTTAAGTGAATGTATCTAGCAATCAAAACGAAAAATTTAAATATCATACAAAAATTATAATATTCTCACGCAATATATGTAAACCAAAATAAAATTTAAAAACAGATATTTTCTAAATTTAAATAAACATGTGTTACTTATGACATGTTTAAACGGACGGGTCTAAATGAGTATTAAATAAAAACGGATCGATTTTACGTTGTAACAAATTTGTGTAACAAAAAAAAATTTAAAACAAAACCCAAAAATAAATGGTTTAATAAACAAATTTTGGAAGAAAAAAAAAAACGAAAACAGTTTGTATTTAAAAATGGGGAATACCTTATCATGAAAGAAGAAAAACAAATAGAATGTGAAAATACGAAAATTGCCATCAATGCAAAGGCTGTAATATATACTATTAACTAGGGTTTACCAACTCGAGTTTACCATAAGAGTTTACCATCTCTTGACTAGAGTTTAGATTGTAAAAAATTTATTATATTTCGCTCTAGTGTAATATTAGCTTCAATACAAGTATTTATGTTTCTATTTATTTACTTTTTCCCTCTGATTCAAAGACCAACGTGGCTGATTCAATCGGAAAAGAAGACATTGTGAAAATCTATGGAAAGTTATTACATCTGCTGAATTAAAAAACGCAACTGGAAAATCGTGATTCAGAGAAAAATGAATCTTTTTTCAAGCTTAAGAGACAAAAATTCTACAATGTCTTCTTTTATTTCTGATTTGGCACGTTCAAGCTTTCGGTCAATAGCAAAGACTCTAAAATCTTTACTTGACCAGTTTGAACATGCAAAATACGACATGGTTTAACAATGGTTGTGCTTGTGGGAAATAAAATGGTTGACCAGACTTTGCATGTTCAAGTGATAATCAAAAGAAACAATTCCACAATCAGTATTCTAAAGAAATATTTTGTCGGTAAATTATTTTTTTATATCAAAGCTTCTCTCAGTTGGATCCTATAACTATTAATTTCTCAGATGTATATGGTAAAATATAGATAATATTTTCAGAAAAATTATAAACATGAATAATGTTCTAATTCAAAAAGAAACTAACCTTGCTTGATTATGTGAAAGATGTATTTGGAGATTTTATATCAAACTCATACATAATCAATCAAATTAAAAAGAAAAAATATGAATATGCTTCAAATGAGATTTTTCACATAAGGCATAAATCCAGTGGCAGAGGAAAAGGGATCACATGACTCTTCTGAATTTGATAATTTGATTATTTCTAGTGGAGATTTGCCTAAAATTTGCATAATATTTGATCAAAATTGATTTTTGACCCCACTAATTTGTGTTCAAATTTTCATAAAACCCCGCCCACTAATCCATATTTTATAGTTTTGTTATAAAAATTATATTATTTTATTTAAGCTAATTATTAATATATTATGACCTTCAAAAAAAATTGATAGTTCTGCTAATGTGTGGTTGTTCCTATAGCTGCTCCCGAAGTCGAGTTTCTGCTTTTTATTCATGCCACAACATATTACCAAAAAAACCACTTCCTCAACCAAAATATTGGAAATGACTACTATAACAAAAAATTTGAATGATAATCAATTTACATAATTTTTTGTTTGATTTGCTGGAACCCTAAATGTAGAGTAAAGATAAAGAAGATGCATAGATCATGAGGGGAAACTAGCATTCAATAAGGTAGTTGGTTCAATCCAGTTCCAAAAAAGCTAGTGAAGTCCTATTGAGTGTCGAGAGTCCATATCCAGAAAGTATGCAATGCATCATTATTGGAGGTCCAAGAAGTCTCGAAAGAATTCGACGAGGAAATGCAGACAGTTCATGATGTTACTGAGCCATCAAGCAATTCTGTGATTGGTGTATATTCGTCTTCTGCAGATCTAGTTCATGCACCATCTCCTGATACTAGATCATCATCTGTTGGAGCTATCAAACGTGAAGTTAGAGGTGTATGTGTGTTTTGGTGGAAGCCCTTCTGAAAGTGTTTCTAAAGATTCATCCACAGCTGGATCTTTGGTGGAGTCTGCAATTAGAAAAGATGTTCCAAAAGGCATTTAGACCATTTCCCCCAATTTCAAAGATTGATCAAGGCAGCCAGGCTAATGCACAAGAACCTTTCATGCCCATTCGTAGGTCTCTTTCGAACAGTCAGCATGGGGATAGAAGCTACCAATATGTTAGATCACAACAACAAGCTGGTGGTCATCAAGAACCTAAACACAGTCATGTTGATGATAGTTTGCCCACCCGCCTTCCGATGAGTCAACCAATGGTGCTTCTGGCACTAAGACCTTGGAAACTGGGTCACCGCCTCCTGTCTTGATGGCATCAGGGCAAAAATTGTCTGAACAGAAGGAAGCTTCTGAATCTCAGAATTTCGATGAGTATGCGCAAATTGAATTCATCAGTGAAAATAGTCCCCTTATACTACTGTTCTAGAAACCAAGTAGCAACAATATCCTTTTGAACTGCATATGCTCACCTAATTCTCAGGTAACTGTATTATGTTTATATCATTGGACATTTGGGTTTACCGTTTTTTTTTTTAATCAGTCTTGTTTGGTTTCCTTCTTTGACACCAGGCTGACACTTCTGAAATATGGATGCAGAATTCAAGAGATCACTCAGGTCTTCAGTCTCTCCCATATTGCTGGACAAACCCCTCATGGTGCTTACTTGCCATACTTCAACTCTACTCCAGTTCAATTCCAAGGTGTGTTCCAAGCTGGACTGGCTGGTAACACTGGGCTAGGGATTGCTCCATCTCCTTCTCCAGTTCAAGTCGGTGCCCATCAGCAGCAACCACAGCTTGGTCATCTTAACTGGCCAGCAAACTTCTGAACAAAATCTAACATGTTTATTTGTTGAATGAATCATAACTACAGTCCAAATAAATTAATTATTTTGTTATTCTTTTGAAACTATACTTATTTCTTTAGTCATTGTGCAAAGTAGGAAGAGATTCTTACAATGGCATGTGCTTTGGTCGTTTTAGTGTTGTGCTTCTTTTGGAATACCCTGTTCTTTTATTCTCTTTTCTCCATGAGAGTGTTTTGGGGATTTGTGATGAGATAGACTGATGTTTTTTTAGTGATGTTTCAAGGAAAAGATTGAGTTGTCATTGTTCTTCTTTGAGTTCTGTGTCATCCTTTTGTATGCTTTATTTTTTTTTGGGATCCCCAAACATTTCTTTCATATACTCTCCCGGATTTTGATAAAGAAACATTGGTTCCTGAGCTTGACCCAGCTTTCTTCTACTAAGAATATGGACCAGTTTTTAAACATTGTTTGAAAATATTTTTTTATATAAATGTTAAAAAAAATTCTTAAATACAGTTGTTTATGTCAAAGATGCTAACACATTTTTTTATCTTTAAACAAGAAAAACAGAGCAAAAGAATAAGCCATCTTTAGTGACTTGGACATGACGGGAGCCAAAGTTGAAGATCGCCTTCATAACATGCTTCTCATAATAGCCGGAGTGAACTATATCGGTTCCAGACAGCTTTGTCAATAACACTTATCAAAATCTGTGAAGGCAAGGGAGGAACACCATGTCTTTGAATACTGTATAGTGTAACTCTCAGGCCAAGGCCGATTCGGGCATGGAAAAAGAGACACTAATACTAACCAGTCGGTAGAGAAGTGCGTACAAAGTAAACTTGTAGCGAGATTGGTCCATATTTCTAGAAACTAGAGACATATGAAGAAGAGGTGATCCTTTGTCTCAATTTCATGACAAAATAAGACACTCATATAAGATATTAGTTATGTGGAATGCGTATTTCGCCGTATTTCGCCTAAACCAAATTCCTTTTGCCAAGGCACAAGGCCTCAGTTGCTCTCAAGTGTACTTTGTGATAAACTTAGGCTTATGGACAATATTTTTTGAAAATAACTTCAAAAGCTTGATTATCTTCTTGATTACTTTGATTTCTGGATCTTTTGAACTTTAAAAGCTTGATTATACACGAAGTTAGTATGACAATATGCCAAGAAGAATATAATCGATGGTGTTGTTGACATTTATGGAAAATTTAAAGTTCGTTTAAGAAAACTGGTCTAGAATCTTAATTAAGTGCCTATTTGTTTCCTTTCTCACTAACCCTTTTGAGAAATGATTGCTATCTATGGAACTCTAACTACTTTGCCTTGAGTGATTTGGAGTAACTAATACTCTTTTTGTTTCATCTTTTACCAAATGTTCATTAATTGTTTTCTTGTCTTCAATGATATGTGATGGGATCGTAGGAGTCAAAGGAACCACTACTTAGACTTATTACTGTGTCACAACTCTCAAGGATTGGCTAGGGATTATCTTAGAGAATCCTAAGATTTGTCTGAGCCAATGAATTATATTTTACTCCAAAATGTTTGAGAAGCATATAGAGTATAGACTAGCTAGGGGGTTTAGAATTTGATTAGGAGACTAGGCTTTATAGGGGAAAATGATGGGCGATTAGGCTTTTCTTGACCCCATCTTCATTAGGAAATTTTAAAACTTTGTGTAATGGAAATTTAAGTCCAGTTCATTTCTATATATTTATTTAAAATGTTGTTATTTTAAGTAGAACTAGAAAGTATTATGACTGATTTTGGGATTACAGACCCTAAATCTTTAATCATGGACCCTAAATTTAACTTGTTGAAATTTTCTTATGAATTTTCTTATACAAATTATGTCTCTTCTTTTTTAGAACCACAAATTATGTCTCTTTCTATGTTGTCTCTTGAGTTTGATTAAAAATGGAATCTCCTTTTACTGCATGCACAAAACTCAGTATGATTATTGTGAGAAGCTGTCATTTTCTTATAACTGCAGTCTACACATGCGTGCAAGCTCTGCAACGCAGAATATTTTCTTTCTTTTTTCCAATATTTTTTTTTTTTAAAAGGGCTTTCATATTAAAAAAATTTTGATTTTTGATTTTTTTTTTTTACAACAGGGGGAAAAGACATAAAAAGAAAAAAAAAAAACTAAAACTAAAACTCAGACCCAATAACCCCTAATGGGCCTTGACTCCAAACAACCCCACTACACTGATTAGCCCAAAAGCTAGTCAGTGTAGACGAGAAGCCCTTACCACCGAAAGCTTGTGTGTCGGTCGACACAGTTCGGATTTTCCGAACAGGCTTTTCGGGTTATGGCTTAATTGAGTCTGGCCCGTTAAGCACGTTTAGGTCGAATAAAACGTGTTTAGTTCGACCTAAACAATAGAGCCGTCCAGTTTTCTTGACAGAAACACTAGACACACCAGAACCTTTCGATCCCCATTGATCCGGCACTAGCATCCCGTTTCCAGCGAGCGTGCGTGTGTATCTGGTAGAGGCAAAGCGTTGCGTTGCTCCACTGATCTCGTTCACCATCTTCTTCCGCTGCCAAAAGGTAAGAACGAGGTTGGTTCTAAATTTCAATATAACAAACCCTAGATCCATCGGGATCCAACAGTGGTATCAGAGCATGCTTAGGGTTTAGCTATTGAAACTGGTAATATAAAATCGAAACTTGATGTTGTTGATCTGTATATTGCTTGCTAAATCGTGTTTTCATAGAATAATTCTCGGTTTTGTTCCTGTTGAAAAGACGAAGAATTGATGAAAACGCACTGTGTCGATCGACACAAAGCGTGTGTCGGTCGACACGCCGCGGCGCAAAATGTAAAATTTTAGGGTTTGTCGCAGGGTGTCGATCGACACAAAGCGTGTGTCGGTCGACACAGAGCGAAAACTCGCGAATAAAATTTAGGGTTTATCGCACAGTATCGATCGACACAAAGCGTGTGTCGGTCGATACAAAGCGAAAATCCGTAAATAATTCTAGGGTTTCGATCTGAGATCGAGTACCCGTAATCGTGTTGCGTCGATCGATACACTGGGTGTATCGGTCGACATAGGCAATGCGATAAGATAGATCGGTTCAATTGGATTGGACCGGTTATCTAGCTCGGTTAATTTTATTAACCAAATTGATTCTGGTTTGGTCATATCGATCGACACACAATGTGTGACGATCGACATGGACCATTAAACCGAACTGGTTCAATTGAATTGAACCGGTTAAGTAAATTCGATCCGGTTTGACCGGTTATCGAAGAACGGTTTAAATAGAGTTGCGTCGATCGATACCAATGGTTGGCATCGATCGACACAACGTCCGCAGACATGTTGGTTTGACCACAAATTTGCATGAACCAGAATAATTTAATCCTAAAAGTATTAGATGAATCTAAACTTAACAAAACTAAATGTTTTAATTAAAAGTTATTATTTTTGATATATATAGTGAATATAAATCAAGATAAGATTAGTTCTTTTCCTCAACTAAATATCAAGTGATCTTGATGTCTTGCCCGATCTTGTCTACTGTCAAAAACTCCTGATGTTGTTGGGTATCCTTGGAGTCCTTGGTATCCACAGCAAAATGAGTAAGGCAGGTGGTCAGTGACAGACTTGCAGTGCAACTGTCAGTGATCACAAGACAGATAAAAGATTGGTTATACTTGACTGGGCTGTCAGAAGTTCTGGGCCCAGAGACATCAGAGTGGATTGGACATAGTTTGTCTTATTCACGACCAAGAGTTGTACTGAGTACAATTAGCAATGATTTGCTTACCTAGATAACTAAAGCTTGAGTAACGGCGAGTCGCCCACTCAAATTTTAGTAATCTGAGGATCTTGGATCATTGTATTCATATGAGGAAACATAGTTTGAATACAATGCGAGTTTTCTTATTAGATAAGAATTCTCATTCCTTGTGCTTTATAACTAAAATCTACCTTTTATTTGAATTACAGCTATGTCTGTCTCAAATCACATCAACACTTTCTCACTAAGATCCGTCCTTGAGAAGGACAAGTTAAATGGATCTAATTTCTTGGAATGGTATCGGAACCTGAGAATAGTTCTCAGGCAAGAGAACAAGGAATATGTCCTTGAAAGAGTTCTCACCGAGAGGCCACGTTCCAATGCTCCGCAGACAGAAAAGAATGCTTGGGATAAGCATTCAGCGGATGTCAAAGATGTTAATTGTCTAATGCTGGTGACTATGAACTCTGAGCTGCAGAAGCAATATGAGAACGTGTTGTCACCCATTGAGATGATTAACAGCCTGAAAGCTTTGTTTCAGGAGCAAGCTCGCACAGAGAGATACCAGACGGTTAAATCTCTCATGGATTGCAAGCTGGCTAAGGACAGTCCATTAAGTCCTCATGTCCTTAAAATGATGGGTTACATTGATAACCTGGGGAAACTGGACTGTGCCATTAGCCAGGAGCTGGCCACTAACATGATTCTGCAGTCATTGCCGTCGTGTTTTGATCAGTTCATTATGAACTACAACATGCAAAACATGACTAAGACATTGACTGAGTTGCACGGTATGCTGAAGACATCAGAACCAAATCTCAAGAAGGCTACTCCCAGTGTCTTGATGGTACAAGGGAATAAGAGGTTTAAGAAACCTAAGAAGGGTAAGGGTAAGGCCCAGGTTGTCCAGGCTGAAAGTCAGGACAAGCCCAAGCCGAAACCCAAATCCGGGCCTTCTCCTGAGGATAAGTGCAACTACTGCAAGCAGTTGGGGCATTGGAAGAAAGACTGCAAGAAGTTCATGGAAGATTACAAGAAGCTGAAAAAGACGTATGACGCGTCTGATTCAGGTATTTATGTTATCGAACTTGGTATTATATCTTCTCGTTCTACTTCGTGGGTATTGGATACCGGCTGCGGTGCTCATATTTGTACTGATGTGCAGGCACTAAGAAGCAGTAGGACGCTGAAGAAAGGACAAGTAGAGCTACGAGTCGGGAATGGAGCTAAGGTTGCTGCACTGGCCGTAGGCACCTACGAGTTGTCTTTACCTTCGGGCATGGTTTTAATTTTGAATAATTGCTACTATGTACCTGCGATTAGCAGAAACATAATTTCAGTTTCCGTTTTGGATTTGGAAGGTTTTGATTTTGCTGTTAAGAATAAAGTTTGTTCTTTTAATCGTGATGGTAATTATTATGGTAGCGCCCCATTAGATAATGGGTTATATCTGTTAAACCAAGAAATGCCTGTCTTTAACATAAATACAAAGAGGTTTAAGTCCAATGACGAAAACCCGACTTTCTTATGGCATTGTCGTTTGGGCCATATCAATGAGAAACGCATCCAGAGGCTCCATCGAAATGGGCTTCTGGGCTCATTTGATTTTGAATCATGTGAGAAATGCGAATCTTGCTTGGTGGGCAAAATGGCTAGAGCCCCTTTCAACAAACCAAATGAAAGGGCCAGTGATTTATTGGGCCTTGTTCATACTGATGTATGTGGGCCAATGAGTACTGCTGCCAGAGGAAATTTTAAATACTTCATTACCTTTACTGATGATTTCAGTAGGTATGACTATGTCTATTTGATGAGACACAAGTCAGAATCCTTTGATAGATTCAAGGAATTCAAGAATGAAGTACAGAATCAACTTGGCAAGAGTATTAAGATTCTGCGATCGGATCGCGGAGGAGAATACTTGAGCCAAGAATTCAGCGACTATCTGAGCGAGTGTGGAATCGTTTCACAACTCACTCCTCCTGGTACACCCCAATGGAATGGAGTGTCGGAGAGGAGAAATCGAACTTTATTGGATATGGTTCGGTCTATGATGAGTCATTCTAATCTTCCACTATCCTTTTGGGGATATGCTCTAGAAACGTCTGCGTTTACACTGAATAGAGTGCCATCTAAATCAGTAGAAAAGACACCACATGAACTGTGGACTGGGAACGTTCCTAGTCTGTCTTTCCTAAGGATTTGGGGTTGCGAGGCTTATGTCAAACGTTTAATCTCCGACAAGCTTGCGCCCAAATCAGATAAGTGCTATTTCGTTGGTTATCCTAGGGAAACCAAGGCATACTACTTTTACAACCAATCTGAGAACAAAGTATTTGTTGCTCGGGACTGTTCTTTTCTTGAGAGGGAGTTTCTCTCTAAGAAAAACAGTGGGAGTAAAGTACATCTCGAAGAAATTCAAGATGCACAGGAGACTGCCCAACCTATTGAGGAAGAGCAGCAGTTGGATCCACAAAGTTCTGTGGAACCGGCGCCTGTGGAGCCTGAAGTTCGCAGATCCGGAAGGATCCGTCACGAACCCGAGAGATACTATGGATTTCTCGTAACCAATTCAAATGATCTGATGGTCATTGAAGGTGACGAACCAGCGACCTTTGCGGAAGCAATGATGGGCACGGACTCCGAAAAGTGGCTTGGAGCCTCTAAATCCGAAATGACATCCATGTCAGAGAACCAAGTATGGTCCTTGGTCGATTTACCTAGTGGTGTAAAGCCATTGAGTGTAAATGGATCTTCAAGAAGAAGATTGGCGTGGATGGCAATGTACAGATTTACAAAGCGAGATTGGTGGCTAAAGGTTTCAAACAAATTCATGGTATTGACTATGATGAAACCTATTCCCCAGTAGCTATGCTTAAATCTATTCGGATTCTTCTAGCGATTGCTGCTCATTATGATTATGAGATTTGGCAGATGGATGTCAAAACCGCATTCCTGAATGGTATTCTGGAAGAGGATGTGTACATGACACAGCCTGAGGGTTTTGTCGATCCTAAAAACGCTGGGAAGGTATGCAAGCTTCATAAATCCATTTATGGGTTGAAGCAAGCATCACGGAGTTGGAATCTTCGTTTTGATGAAGCAGTAAAACAATTCGGTTTCATCAAGAACGAAGAAGAATCATGTGTATACAAGAAGACAAGTGGGAGCAAAATTGCATTTCTTGTACTGTATGTCGATGACATACTCCTCCTCGGTAATGACGTTCCGTTGCTTCAGTCTATTAAGACTTGGCTAGGAAGTTGTTTTTCCATGAAAGACATGGGAGAAGCCGCATACATTCTTGGAATCAGAATCTACAGAGATAGAACTAACAAGCTGATTGGATTGTGCCAAGACACTTATATTGATAAGGTGTTGCACAGATTCAGGATGCACGATTCCAAGAAAGGCTTCATACCAATGTCTCATGGCAAGAGTCTCTGCAAGAAGCAGTGTCCGGCGACACCTGCTGAGCGAGAACGCATGAATAGGATTCCTTATGCCTCTGCAATAGGATCTATTATGTATGCCATGCTCTGCACTCGTCCAGATGTAGCTTACGCGTTAAGCATGACGAGTAGATACCAATCTGATCCAGGTGAAGCTCACTGGACAGCTGTCAAGAATATTCTCAAGTATTTGAGACATACTAAGGATAAGTTCCTTGTGTATGGAGATAGTGATGAACTTGTGGTGAATGGATTCACCGATGCGAGTTTTCAGACGGACAGAGACGATTTCCGATCACAATCTGGATATGTCTTCTGTCTAAATGGCGGTGCGGTGAGCTGGAAGAGCTCTAAGCAGAATACCGTAGCTGACTCCACAACGGAAGTTGAATATGTTGCTGCTTCAGAAGCGGCAAAGGAAGCTGTTTGGATCAAGAAGTTCATGACTGAACTTGGTGTGGTTCCTAGTATCTTGGAGCCAGTGGCTTTGTTCTGCGATAACAATGGAGCCATTGTTCAGGCAAAAGAACCCAGGTCACACCAGAAGTCCAAACACGTTGAGAGGAAATATCATCTGATTCGTGATATTGTCAATAGAGGTGATGTGAAGATCAGCCGAGTTCCGAAAAACGAGAATGTCGCTGATCCTCTAACCAAGTCACTCCCAAGGCCTAAGCATGAGAGTCATACGACTGCTGTAGGCATTAGAGATCTTAAGATGTAATCTTGATTCTAGTGGGAGTTTTGGATTTTGTTTTAGTTATAATAAGACACTATTGTAAACATTCTTTTAGAAGTGTTTAATGAAATTTGATTTCAGCATTATTTATTGTGATCTAAATAATGGTCCCAAAATAAGTTTATGACATATTATAGGTCATCAAGTTGAGAACTTGATCATGAAACCCTATAAGTTAATAAATTATTTTGTCCCTAGTCAAGGTTGTAGAATCGGGACACTGACAACCGTTAGAGACTAGATTGTGAGGTGACTGTTGGCTAAGTTTCATGGAGCCAATGATATGATTATCGCAGTCAGTCACATAGATATATGTCAGTGGACATATGATCGGACATGACCCGCTAATGAGAAGTCTACAAGATAGTAATATCTGTGTCATAAGAGGTTCTCATTACGACTATAGAGTATAGTCCTAAGACCTGAGTTCATCATGCTTTCTTGCATATGAATTGGTACATTTTGACTTTGTCAAACGTCGATCCGTAACTGGCGGCTATAACGACACTGTTCAAGTTTATCATGAAGTGTGCGTTGAAACAGGGATGGAACAAGATGGAATTTGTCCCTCCTGTATAACGGGAGATAAATATCTCAGGGCCTATCGAAGATTGAATACTGAGAAAACGTGTGGCCGCACTCAAACGAACTGTAGTTCAGTTGTTTGTAATGTTCAGTATGAGATCAGGAGTTCGATAAACACGATATTGGCTTAATAAGGATGACACAAATCTTGCCTTATGCCAAATCGAGATATAGAGACAAAAGGATTATAGGAATTGATGATTCCAGTACAAGTGGGAGATTATTGGGATAGTGTCCTGAAATCACACATGTACTCACTCCTGTGATAGTTGTGTGTCGAGATCTGACATTCGTATAATACTGGGCGTTTGCAATGCTTTGCTAGAAGCCTCTTGCAATCTGTAGGTCGTGGACTTACTGCCAGTATTATATGATCCTATAGGGTCACACACCTAAGCGAACTGGAAGCTACGACATGGGAATGATCATTGTGGCAATGATCATGTTATGTGTATTGAAATACACATAAGAATCGATATAAAGGTGTTGTGTCGATCGACACAGCTTGTGTGTCGGTCGACACAGTTCGGATTTTCCAAACAGGCTTTTCGGGTTATGGCTTAATTGAGTCTGGCCCGTTAAGCACGTTTAGGTCGAATAAAACGTGTTTAGTTCGACCTAAACAATAGAGCCGTCCAGTTTTCTTGACAGAAACACTAGACACACCAGAACCTTTCGATCCCCATTGATCCGGCACTAGCATCCCGTTTCCAGCGAGCGTGCGTGTGTATCTGGTAGAGGCAAAGCGTTGCGTTGCTCCACTGATCTCGTTCACCATCTTCTACCGCTGCCAAAAGGTAAGAACGAGGTTGGTTCTAAATTTCAATATAACAAACCCTAGATCCATCGGGATCCAACACGAACGTCGAGGAGAACGGGACACGAAAGCGATGCCTAAACCTGAGAAAGGAGAGGAGCCCACCTCCCCACACCATCGTCGGTCCACCGCGTGAGCGATGCCTAGGTGAGCTTGGTCGGGAGGCTTCCCGGGTTATTGTCGGTCCACCGCCACCGCCGCGAAAGCCTCGCCACTCCCTACCACCGTCCTCTTAGCGAGCAGGGAAGAGTCGAGAGCAAACCCAACGGAACATGCACACCGCCACCTCAAACTGCCGCGACCCGGAGAGCTGAAACCACTCCGCGCAAGACTCCGACTCCGGAAGAGACAAGCCACCGACCCTCAGAGGGTTTTGGAGAAGAAACCGGAGACGACAAACAGAGGGGACGCCAAAACACCCTGATCCAGTCCCCATAGATCGGAAAAGCTGACGCGCCGCCGCCAAGAAACCCTCTGCCACCGAAACCACACCGCGACAAACCAGAGACCGGAGCCACGCCACCTAGACAAAAACAGTGGGGAGAAAGAGCCGCGGATGAAGAACCGGTCTGAGAAGAGAAACGAAGCCCTCCCCGGCGAGGAAGCAACCGGAGAGGCAATCAAAATTTTTTTTGAAGGAGAGCTAGAGAGAAAAGAGGGGATGAGAGAGAAGCCGCTCAGAGGCCTCGATACAAGATTTTTTTCTTAAAAATGTAGATATGAAAAAGTGTTCTTAAGTGAATAGGAAAACAAGAAAATTATTTATTTGTGTGTTTATAAGCATGTTAAATATACTTACACGTTAAGCACAGATCTTATAGTATGTTTATAACCGTTTCGTTTGATCTAAGACAAGAATACGAGAATGAAATATATGTTTTGTTCTGTATAGAAGGAAAAAGAATAGCAAAAGTGTACGAGGATGGGACCAGTTACAAAAAAAAAAAAAGAGGTTATGAGTGGGATGTTTCGTGGATTCGAAGGGACGATCATTTTATATTTGTTTTATCAATTCCTCTGATTTATTTGACTGAATTTTTCAAAATCTCTTGTTTTTAAACAAAATAATAAGAAAATACTACAAACTTATCAACTTAATTCATGTATATATATTCATTTGTGATGTGTCTAGTTTATAAGCTATCCAGTTTACCTGGCAATATCTTTTGGGTTGAATTCTCCATTTATATTTTCTAGTTTACATGAAAAATATATGATTTAATTGGCAAAAACATTATAACTTTTCTATTTTCTTATAGAACCATTTAGTTCATTTGAGTATTTACATGTTATCTACATATGCTGGAGAGTGGAAGCTCCTTTGGTTAGTTGTTTTATTAAAGATTAATTAATGTTTTTATATGAAGATATTTGGGTTTAAAGTCGATCATTTATAAAGATTAACGAAAATAAGTTTACAAGAGATCTTACTACGCAACACGCTTACATGAGATACTTTGTGTGTTAAACCTTGGGTGGAATCGTTAAATCTAAATCTTTTTAGATAGTTAGAAATTGTACGTCATAGTTGTTATAGGTGGGTTTAGCACCCCACCCACTTAGAAGCTCCAGGATCTATTCTTTATACAAATGCCGGCCCAACAGAAGCAAAACGGTCCAACAGGCGATGGAAGCCCAAACATATACACTCAAACCAAGCCCATCACCATCAGCTCGGCTCGATCCAAGCCGAACGACAGCAAGTCAGCTCGGCTACGCTAAAAGCCAAAGGAACGTATGGTTCAGCCCATCTCGTCACCAAGTACGGCCCAATCCGCACGAACTCGACAAGCGGTCAACGGCCTGTAAAAAGTACGACCGTATTTTACTATAAATAGGAGTCGTCACTGTACATTAATGTAAATTTTTGGGATTTGTGCACTTCTCACTACTTTCTCTCTCTAAAGAAAACATTCCTGAATTGTAAAAACCGAGCTCGTCTTTCGACAAGCTCGGGCTTTCATTTGAATACAATACGCTCGTTACCGAGCATATCTCTCTCTTCACTACTTGCGTGCCGAACATTCCTCTCTCGATTCATCACCGAGCCTAGTCAGTTCTCTTTTAGAAAGACTTTGACCTTCGGACCCGAGCACGTCAACTCTCCCGAGCAAGACGCACTCTCAAACCTTTGTGACAAGCTCGGTTATCACAATTGGCGTCGTCTGTGGGGATTTAAAGTTTTTCTTCACTAACGGACAGGTTCAACGATGATAGGAGCACCACCGAACAAGGATTATGTCCTCATCGAAGACATAACGAGCTCGGAAATAACTCCGACAGTAAGGGGGCAGTCCCAACATCAGCACGTTTCTCAAGTTGCGGATCCAATCATCCAGCCGGCCGGCGCCGAGCAGCAACCCCAAAACATCAAACGACCTCAGCTAGTCGCAGAAGCTCAGACGAACGAGCAGGACATGTCCGCCTTACTCAAAACTCTTATGACTCAAGTAACCGAACTCTCCCAAGGTAGCAATGCACGCTTCGATCAACTCGCAACGGCACACACGGTATGCCAAGGGCAAATCAACGATCTACGGATGGCAAGCCAACAAGGATCCGTTCCCCGAACTCGTCTCCACCGAGCGTTATTCGAAGAAACGACGCCCCCAAATCCAAGAAACCAAGCGGTATCACAGCAGAACGAGGACGAGCATCCCCCCAGCATGGGAATCCCGAGTAGCTCAGCACTTGACGCACAGAGAGATAACGAAATCAAAGACTTGAAATTAATGCTGAAAAACATGACATCCAAAGTCCATCAAGCCATTAGCTCGGCACCAGAAATCGACCGCGTAATAGAAGAAACTCAAAACACTACTTTCACTCAGCGGCTCATGAACATCCAAGTCGAGCATCCAGCCTCCAAGGTCAAGATCAAAATGATGATGTACGACGGAAAGTCCGATCCGAGACAGTTCCTAACAGCCTTCCGCATAGCAATGGGACGAACTCACTTCTGTCTCGGACAACGAGATGCAGGCTTTTGCCAACTATTCGTAGAGCACTTGACCGGATCAGCTTTGGATTGGTTCTCCCGCCTCGAACCAAACTCCATCGATGGATACGACGATTTAACGCATGCCTTCGTAAAGCACTACTCAATCTACATACAAGATGAAGTGTCCAACGCTGATCTATGGGCCGTTACGCAAGGACAAAAAGAGAGCCTCCGATCGTACATAACCAGATTCAAGAGCGTACTTGCCAAACTCGAGATCACCGACAGCGAAGGGATACCCGCTCTCCGAAACGGTCTATGGTACGAATCAAGTTTCCGAGAAGAGTTAAAGAAGAACAAACCCAGTTCGATCGAGGACGCCCTCCACCGAGCGTCAATCTTCATCGACCTCGAAGAGGAAAAAGAAACCTTGGAAAAGAAATACGGCCCAAAGAGTTCGACATCGAAAGAGAAAACCGAGAAGTTCACCGATCAGTATGAGCCACGGCAACATTACGATCAAGATTACAAGAAAATCAAAGAAGAAGAGATCGCAAGGAAAGGAAAGTCTTACTACGTCAGCGATCAGCCACTAGAACGGCAATAGGATGCGGATTTCCTCTACCAAGACCGTCGGCAAGATCACCCCAATCGCTCGCAGAACCACCAACAGGAGCGGTCAACGCAAGGTCACCAAGGACAAAACTCGAACAAGCCGTAGAACAGATCGACCCGCGGGGGCGACAAAAGCAAATCATTTTGCGAATACCATCAACGAGGAGGCCACAGCACCGACGAGTGCAGAAACCTTCAGGCTTTGCTCTACGCTGAATATCAAAAAGACGGGAAGAAACTAGTACTAGATCGCAACAAGCCTCCCCCGAAGCAAATCAATCAGGTAACACAACCAAAAAACGAAGCCGAGCGCTTCAGGCTCGTCCAAGAGGAACGACGGAAGCAGGTGGCTTTCGCCGAGGAAATCGAGCAAATCAACACAAATACGGCAGCTGCGGACAAACGAGCTCGCGACGAAGAGGATGAAGAGGGAGCGCATCCTAAGAGAAGACGTATAAACATGATTATGGGAGGACTACCAATGGTAAACGACTCAGTGCGATCAATCAAGGAATATGAGCGACGGGCCTCGGCTGCCCAGCATTACCGACGAAACGCCACTGATGAGCTCAGGATCGGCGGCGAAATAAGCTTCACCGAGCACGACGCCGAGGGAGTGGACCGACCGCACAACGACCCACTCGTCGTCGCCATGAGGATCGGCGACTGCGAAGTCGAGAAGATTCTGATCGACACCGAAAGCTCGGTAGATCTAATCTTCAGAGAGACGTTACAACGGATGGAACTCAACGATTACCGTATCAAGCCATCGACAAGACCACTAACCGGCTTCTCGGGCGACTCAATCAACACAATCGGAACAATCAAACTTCCCGTCTATGTCGGCCGAATCACCAAGCTGATCAAGTTCGTGGTCGTCTACCGACCAGCTATCTACAATGTCATCCTCGGCACCCCCTGGATCCACGAGATGAGGGCAGTCCCGTCCACCTATCATCAATGCATAAAATTGCCAACCCCATTCGGCGTATTTACACTACGAGGAGATCATAAGATATCCCGAACATGCTTCTGTATTGAGCAAAAAATGCGCCACAAATCACAGGCGTATCTAGTCGCAGAGCCTCGAATCGAGCTACCACCGCCCGATCGGCCGCAGAAAGTGTTGGAATTCCTAGCAGTTCCTAATCCGATTAGGCAACCCTAAGTCTGAATTCCAAGCCTAGGATCTCAGGGTTTAAGTAATTGAATCATGGATCTCGCGTTTACCTTGTTCTGGCAGCGGAAGATGAATCAGGTAAGACAAGATCATGAGCGATTCAGATGCCTCGCCTCTACCGTAGTCCACACGCACACAACCTGGAAAGTCGGGATGCTAGTGCCGGATCTGGGAATCGAAGAGAGAGTTTTTCTGTTTTCTCTGATCAAGAAAACTGACGGGCTACTATTCAGGTCGACCATATAAGCCTATATATATGACATGTTATGACTAAACCATTTTTCGGGTTTAACCGAAAAATCTATGTCATAAACCGAAACATCAGTTTCGGAATCGATCCCGTGTCGATCGACACACATACCGTGTCGATCGACACACCTCTCTTTTATCAATATTGATGTGTATCCAATACACATCATCTTGATCATCACCATGATGATCATTCCCACATATAATCTTCCAGATTGCTTAGGTGTGTGACCCTATAGGATCATATGATACTGGTAGTAAGTCTACAACTTACAGACTGCAAGAGGCTTCTAGCAAAACATTGCAACCGCCCAGTATCATACAACATGTCTGATCTCGACATACAACTATCTTTAGAGTAAGTACAATGTGATTTCAGGACATAATCCCAACAATCTCCCACTTGTACTGGAATCACCTATTCCTATAATCCCTTCGTCTCTATATCTCGATATGGCATAAGGCAAGAGACGGTGTCATCCTTATTATAGCCAATATCATGTTCATCGAACTCCTGATCTATACTAATAAAACAAACGACTGACAAGCACCTCGTTTGAGCACGGCCATGCATTTTCTCAGTATCAAATCTTCGATGGGCCCTGAGATATTTATCTCCCGTTATATAGGAGGGACAAATCCCATCTTGTTACATCCCTGTTTCTACATATACTTCATGATACGCTTAAGCAATGCTGTTATAGCCGCCAGTTACGGAACGACGTTTGACAAGGTCAAAGCGCACCAATTCATATGCTAGAAAGCATGATGAACTCAGGTCTAAGGACTATACTCTATAGTCGTAATGAGAAACTCTCATGACACAGATATAACTATCCTGTAGAGTTCTCATTAGCGGGTCATGTCCGATCATATGTTCACCAACATATATCTATGTGACTGACTGTGATACTCATATCATTGACACCATGAAACTTAGTCAACAGTCACCTCACAAGCTAGTCTCTCGCGGTTGTCAGTGTCCCACTTTGACAATCTCGACTAGGGATAATGTAACGCCCCTTTCCCATTCTCCGCTGACCGTCGAGCTGACCGGTCAACAATCAAACAAGAACATGACCGATCGAACCCGAGCAAGTCGAACAGGAAAAGTTCGTCACAGGACGAAACCAGTGACAGATCGGTTTGAGACAGAGGCTCGCACCAATCCAACTCTGACTCCGCTATCCTCGCTTCCATAGTACAAGTCGGCCGTCTTGCACTACTTCTGCGAGTTGTGTCGGTTCGGACAAAACACAATATCAGGAAAGCATATTCATTTCTGAGTAAATCAAACGTTCAGCACAACGTTTAATCGTCACTTTACAAATCATTTTCATCAATAAAGAATCAACACGCAAATCAATACAAAAGTGGCGTCAAGCCGAACCGAGAGAAATCCCCAAAAACGATCGAATCAAAACCCCGCCACAAGCCATCCCGAAACTACACCGAGGACCTCCCGCGTCCGTCGCTGCTTAACCTGAAAACACAAAAAGAGTCTAATGAGCGATCTAAGATCACCCAGTGAATCGGCTCCCCACTAAGGCTTCTAATCTATTTATCATCTACAGATTCCCACCCGAAACCCAAAATAATAATCAAGCACAGCAAAATAGCGGATCACGCACTACCACGTCGTGTCGAGCCCACACACAATCAATTTCCAAAAGAAAGAGAAGGCGATTAGAGGAAATCGGGAGCACTGTGGCACATGTCCCCGATTGAGACTCGATCTATCTACCGCGTAACACCAACTACACCAAAACACAACGCTGGGCCCCTATGATCTTGGTAACTTCCACGGGTTTCTACTGTTACCGATATGACAACTAACCCACGACTCCTAGCCGTCCACACAACGACTAGGACACCGTTCTCTGTCCATCGATACGCGATGACTCTGACTACCCCTAGATAGCCCGAGTTTCCATGCAGTCCGGCCCTAGGACATGATCCCGTATTCTCCGGACCACACACCTACAGACGTCACTCCATAGGTTAACACCATAACCAGAATCACCACGGTCCGGTTAGGTAACTACCTGATAGGTGTAGTTTTATCCCTATTCTACTGCAAGTGCACAGTTAATACAATCGTAGTATATAAGGTATCGAATCCCACAAGGACTCTCAGTCACACAATAGATTATTAATAGTTCAGATTAAATTAAGCGAAGCAGATGTGAAAACAGTAAACGAAATAGCAAAGCAGATCAAGTGAGTTTGTAAGCAAGAAGGCGAAGCGTTAGGTTTCAGGAGTTCTCAGGAAATCAGGAACGCAAGCAATCAATCTATCTAGATCTAATCAATAACTGTTCTAGAACTCAAACACGGATATAGAATTAACCAAATTCCTTTGCGATAATTCTCTAAGCCTAAGTGCAGCAAACCAAACTTTCGTTTGCGAGAACTAACAGATTAAACCAGCCTTAATTCCAAGTTTGATATGTTCACAATTATCCTAAACCAAACTTCCGTTTGCGAGAAGTTTAATTGCTTATCTAGGCTCTTTCTAGTTAAATTAACCAACTTTCGCTGCATTAATCAACCTAACATCATAATTCTGATTAGCTACTTCAGATTAAGCATTAAGAACAACTTAGATAAAGAACTAGCAGATATGAATCTCTACAGCTTAATTAAACTAGAATTCTCTGAAATCCCTAATGAGAATCCTTCAACCTAACAGGTAAACTACTCAGACATATTCATCGAGACAGAAGATGTCATAAGTAGAAAACCAAATATCATATAATCAAATAAGAACTGGGGTTCAAAATCAAGTCTCTTTCGAGAACAAAACCAACCCCTAAAATCTCCTAAGAGAATAAAACTTAGTTATGAAGCATGTAAAAGCGTAGCCTAACAAGTGGCTGTAAAACCTAATTATATCCCTAAAACACGTTTTGGGGCTTCTTTGTGAATATTAGGAGCTTCTGGGTGAAACTGCAATTTCATTATTCTTCATTAAACCGTCGTTTGGCCCATCTCGCATGTGCAACGATCGACGCCATAAATGTGTCGATCGTTTCAGCTCTGAAATATTGACAGTGAAGTCTATCTCTCGGCCAAATACTCTAATTAGCTCCAGAAAGTGCCATAATCACCAAATATGCTCCAAATGTGCTTGTACCTAATAAACACCTGAAAAGACTCTAAAACATAGTAAAAGACTCGATAAATGACACATATACCATGGTTAAAAACCCTAAAATCCATGGTATATCAACTCCCCCACACTTAGCTCTTCCTTGTCCTCAAGCAAAACAAAGAACTAAATGTAGTCAAGAGGTTTGAAAACTTTTCAGAAACTCTTTTTGTCATAGAAGCAACAATACTCAGATTCCCCTTAGTAAACCACTGAAAGAATCAATCACAGGATATCAAGACCAACATATACTTCCCCCACACTTAGCAACTGTCCTAAGTAAACTCCACAATCACATTCAAGCATTCAAATTCTCCCTACTGACTTCTGCAAGTATTTAAGTGCGGTCTCACCTAAGGAGTATCGATCAAAGGGCACATGGATTCTTACCTTATCAGCTCTAGACCACCATACTATCTTTCTCTAGTCCCTTTCTTCTCTTTCCCTTCCTTAACAACTGATTCCTCCCACATTGGGTATCATTTTATTTTTTTTATCAGTGTTCTTCCCGTTATGGGGTGTATTTTGGACACATTCCTTGGATCGCACAAGAGATAATAGGGGTCTATACCACTCCTGTGACCACTTCGGAGTTACTAACTCATCCTCAGTTTATTATCTTTTTTTTTTTACTTTATAGAAGGGGAGAAGGGAACTAAATAGGATAGGTTGACAGGCTGTGTCAGAACTAACAAGGGAATCCGACACAAAGTATACCAAGCCCTTAGGTGAGAAATCAAAGTCAGTATTAAGGTTTGAAGTCAGTAAAAGGATCCTCTGATACCTGAAGTGATGTAGGTGTTCCCAGTAGGTTGATCTGTGTCTGGGTTTTCTAATAGTCCGAGATAGATCCTGCAACTTCATCTCAATGGTTACTTAAGTTCCTGCAAGTCTTATAAATCTTCTCAAAAATTCATTGTTTCTTACTTAAACAATTTTGACTCAATAAAACAAAATTTTTGAAAAATGGACTGACTCTTAAGAAAACAGAAAGATATAAGTCAGTAGCACCTCCCCCACACTTAAGACACACTGTCCCCAGTAGTGTCAAGCGAAGGATCGGTAAAAATAACTAAAAATTGTTAATGGATGTTTGAGTTCTGTCGTATTTTACCTCTGTCGCTCAGGCACCGATCGTTGCACTAAGTGCATCGATCGTTGCTATGCGATTTTTGTTGGGAGTCGATCGTTGCTCATGACTGCAACGATCGCTGCTATGCGTATATCAGATCAGTCAGCAAGTTAGCAGGTTAGTCCGTTGGAATCTATCAAATTTCGAATCCTGCAAGCTGGAAACACTGAAAACAGAGTAAAATCGAAGCAAATAGCGTAGCATATCAAACATATCATCCAAAAACAAAAGCATCCTAAAAATCAAAAGGAAAAAGTGCAAAGATAAATAAGAAAAGGATAAAAAGTACAGAACCGAAAGTCTGAAAACGGAGATCAATCTCACTCGCTCTCATCATCTATCCCACCATACATCTCATCGTCATTGTCTGCCTCAACTATGCGATCAGTACCACTCGAGGAACTAGGAGTCGGGGATCGTCGTCTGCGTCGATCAGGTCCTGGAACGGGCTGGTGAACCTGTGGCTCTCTCCTGCAAGTGCAGCTGCGCAGGAAACCCCAAATGGTCTGAAACATACCCTCCTGACGCTCTCTCCAATCACCCTCAGACATCTCACGCACAGGCATAGACGGGGCTGGATACGGACCGATGTCCTGTGTAGCAGGGGCAGCAGCAGGTGCAGAGGAAGATGACGCTCTCGTAGAAGGCTCTCCCAGCGGATGAGCCATAGTAGGCACTGCGCGTCGAGCTCTGGCAGGAGGGCGGAAACTCAAAGCATCAATCGTTTCAATCTGAGTCAACCTAGCAGCAGGAAGATCAATGACATACTATGTCTCCTCAAGGTTGAAGTAAACCCACACTCGCCCCTCCTTCAGCCACCTAGCACTCTGCAAGTGGCTGAGATCTAGGAACTCTCTCTCACTAACGCACTCTGTATCCCCCATAGGTATCCTGCAGTGTCTGAAAATAGGATTAAGAAGACTCCCTACTGTCTTCTTGCGAACGCCGTCATAAGGCTTCTTCTGCAGCTCGTAAAGATGATGGGCAAATAAAGCTCCCAGGTTGACTTTCCTAGCTGGGTCTCTCACATCGGTACTCCTGAACTGCTCCCTCAGTCCTCTGAATAGAATCTCCAACTCATTCTTACGCATCTTGTTGGCTTCATGCTTGCACAATAGAATGCGTCCCAAGATACGCAAGACATACCTGAGAGCCGGATGTCTAACCTGAATCACTGGTGTAGTCCGTGAGTGATACCGTCCACCACCAATGTACTCCCAGAACTGCCGAGCCTCTGCGCGTGGCTGCTCAGTACTAAACCCATAGATCCTACAGATATCGAGAAGGGGTACTCGATACCTGGCGCCAAGGCACATGAAAGTAAAAGTGCCTCCTTGAGCATTCCGGCTGTCCGGGTTTGGGTAGACAACCCTGCATGTGGCAAGTAACTGTCTCACCAGCTCTGGGTATAGATCGTAAGGCTGCATCGGCATTGTCCCCAGACCAATGCCTCTGCACAGAGCCATAACCTGCTGGTCTATGCCGAGACTCAGACAGGTCGAGTAATCCGCAAACTTGGTTGGCGCTATCTCCATGCCACACCAACCGTTATACAGCGGTGTATCGTACTCGTCCCAGTACTCGTGTAGCGGACTCTCTGTGAAATCAGTCGTAGTGAGCAGCTTCTTAATAGCCTTGCCCCAGTCGCGATCAGTCCGAATCCGAGCCTTATCTGCTCTTGGCCATGGTGGCCCAATGGTCGCATGAACCAACTGATATGGCTCGGGAGGATCAAAATCTCTGTGTAGCCATTCCGGTGGCGGAATATACTGTCGTGATGCACTTGCGGCTGTTGCTCTGCGCTTGCGGGTTGATTTTGAGTTGCCATCTGCAAAACAGAAATTTAAGCAAATTAGTCACGGCAGACTCTCTGTGAAATCGTCGAGCAACGACCGTTTCACTAAGGCAGCGATCGTTGCAAATCGATTTCTTATAATCGAACATTTCCCCAGAATCGCAGAGCAACGACCGTTGCACAAGTGCAACGATCGGTGCAAGGCGATTCTGGCCGCAATCAACAGTCAACAAAATCGTTCCAAAATCGTGAAATCAACCGCAAAATCGACAACAATCCATCACTAAACAACCTAAAGCATAATCATTTTAACATGCATTCATCAATTTTGATCAAAATTACCAATTTCTAAAACCCTAAAAGTGAAATCCGAAAATCATCAAATAGAAGTACATTACCTTGATTCCGTGAGATATGGGTTGGAGAAATAGATTGGGGGTGAAAAAATAAGTGAAATAGTGCTTTGAAACAAAGAAATCGATGAAGAAATGATGATTTTAGGTGGAGGCTCTCGGTGTTATCGGCGGTGAGAAAATGGAGAAGAAAGAGGAGAAAAAGGGTTTAAGGTAACTTACCTTGGTCGTGGGTGCAACGATCGTTGCATGACAGCAATGATCGCTGCTGGTTGAACCAGATCGATTCCGGTTTAGCGCGACATACCTTAATTTTCGATTTAAACCAAGAGCAACGACCGTTGCACATGTGGGCAACGATCGTCACACATCTCCAGACTTTGTGTTCTGTATCTAAAAACTAGCAAAAACAAATAAAAACGTGAAATCCTAAGAAAAACACCAAAAATGAAAAGGAAAAAAAAAACCTAACAGTGGGTTGCCTCCCACTCAACGCTTGTTTTAAGTCATTAGCTTGACTTTTGGAAAGAGGTCAGACTCATGGAGGTTTCAACAGAGACTTTGAGTGCCTTTGTGAATGCCTTATCATCCATGGTGGTGTGTAAGCAGTAGCAGCATGATGTCTTCCAAGGAACGTAGGAAGCAATGTAGGGTGGGATCGACATTTGGGTGGTTTAAAGCTCTTTCCCGCATTCAAAACAGTCGAGTCAGGAGGTTTAGGATTTATGCTTTACCTTGGGTAGAGATTTGATGTTCGGGGCCTTCTGCTTATGAGTAGCCTTAGGTTCTGAAGATGTTAGAGTAGACTCCTGGGGAATCACCATCTTCTTGTCAACCATTACTGTGCACTGAACAACATTTTTAGACCTTATAGGAGCTTTTGGAAATGGTATTGGAGGTTTGTAGATCCTTTCCTTAGCAACTCCACGAGGTATAAGTGAAACGGGTCCTTTACGGGGTGCAACGATCGGTGCATGAGGTGCAAAAATCGACACGGATGTCTCAGCTCGAGTTTCCACTAAAGTCTCGGGTCCATCGGCTTCCTGGTCTAATCCATCAATCTCAAACTCAAATTTCTCCTCTTGACTTGGTCCAGTATCAGTCTGAACCATCCAAGCCAAAAGATCCATGTCAATTTATGTTGAGTCAGGTCCGTCGAAGCTTTCAAACTCAGGGAATTCAATGTCAGACTCCTCTCTGTTTTCCACAAATTCTATAGCCTTAACTGCTAGATATGGTCGATGATCCATCTTGCGGTCAATCTGAATAGGAACATTAACGACATGGGCTTTCTGAATATCCTTCCTTGTGGTAGAGCTTGAAATCTGATCCATCTGTGTATCTAGCAACTTCATATGAGTGTTCAAGGACTCAAATTTCTCATTCAGATTAGTGTACAAACTCTCAAGCTTCGAGCTAAAAGACGATGTGGTCTGTTGTTGTTCTGCAATGGATTGCTCCATCATTACCTCTAATCTGCTCCTCTGTGCAGGTACAGGAGATGCTAGACAGGGTGTATAACCAAAATCTCTTGATCCTTGAGCATGCCTAGAACCTTGTCTCTGCTGATGCCCAAATGTATGTCCATAAAAATCATCTCCAGCCATATATTTTACCTCTGCAAATCCTTCAGTTTCTGTATCTGCTCGGAACTGTCTCTCCCTCAGTAGGACGTCGTGGATGTCATCTATCTTATTTTTCATCTCAGCTACTTGCCCAACCAATACATGGTAATCTGGCAAGATGGGGTTTCCTTCCCCATCTAGTTTCTGACCTTTTGCGTTGCATATGTGACCCTCTTGGTCTCGTAAAACGCCGTTTTCACCGCGAATCAAAATCACAGGTTCCATAGAGCGGAACCTATTGAGCGTCTCAGATCTTGGCATCGCTGTTCTCGCCTTGTGTCGATCGATGCAAGGTAGGAAACGATCGATGCAGTGCGAATCCCTGCAATCCCAGAAATCGAAAACGTGAGTAAACAAGAAAATTAAAAAGAATGCTTAGTCTAAATCGTAGTACTAAATCTATTGGTGAACTCAAAGAGTCCCCGGCAACGGCGCCAAAAACTTGATAGGTGTAGTTTTATCCCTATTCTACTGCAAGTGCACAGTTAATGCAATCGTAGTATATAAGGTATCGAATCCCACAAGGACTCTCAGTCACACAATAGATTATTAGTAGTTCAGATTAAATTAAGCGAAGCAGATGTGAAAACAGTAAACGAAATAGCAAAGCAGATCAAGTGAGTTTGTAAGCAAGAAGGCGAAGCGTTAGGTTTCAGGAGTTCTCAGGAAATCAGGAACGCAAGCAATCAATCTATCTAGATCTAATCAATAAATGTTCTAGAACTCAAACACGGATATAGAATTAACCAAATTCCTTTGCGATAATTCTCTAAGCCTAAGTGCAGCAAACCAAACTTTCGTTTGCGAGAACTAACAGATTAAACCAGCCTTAATTCCAAGTTTGATATGTTCACAATTATCCTAAACCAAACTTCCGTTTGCGAGAAGTTTTATAACTTATCTAGGCTCTTTCTAGTTAAATAAACCAACTTCCGCTGCATTAATCAACCTAACATCATAATTCTGATTAGCTACTTCAGATTGAGCATTAAGAACAACTTAGATAAAGAACTAGCAGATATGAATCTCTACAGATTAATTAAACTATAATTCTCTGAAATCCCTAATGAGAATCCTTCAACCTAACAGGTAAACTACTCAGACATATTCATCGAGACAGAAGATGTCATAAGTAGAAAACCAAATATCATATAATCAAATAAGAACTGGGGTTCAAAATCAAGTCTCTTTCGAGAACAAAACCAGCCCCTAAAATCTCCTAAGAAAATAAAACTTAGTTATGAAGCATGTAAAAGCGTAGCCTAACAAGTGGCTGTAAAACCTAATTATATCCCTAAAACACGTTTTGGGGCTTCTTTGTGAATATTAGGAACTTCTGGGTAAAACTGCAATTTCATTATTCTTCATTAAACCGTCGTTTGGCCCATCTCGCATGTGCAACGATCGACGCCATGATTGTGTCGATCGTTGCAGCTCTGAAATATTGACAGTGAAGTCTATCTCTCGGCCAAATACTCTAATTAGCTCCAGAAAGTGCCATAATCACCAAATATGCTCCAAATGTGCTTGTACCTAATAAACACCTGAAAAGACTCTAAAACATAGTAAAAGACTCGATAATTGACACATATACCATGGTTAAAAACCCTAAAATCCATGGTATATCACTACCCGAGGATCCAATCGGGTCGGAAGTACCAGAACGTAATCAAACACCTAGACTTGCGGGATCTAACGCACCCTAGAGTCCTAGTGCAGAAATGTAAACACGCAGACTCGCTTGGACTCTAGCAATCAATCTCAATCTATAACAACAATCAACCCCGCATCCCGCAAGTCAACTCACACACCCCACCGCTCTGACTCAGCACCGTACCGAGCCAGCACCACCACTTAACCGGTCCCTTGACCGAGTTAAGTAACAACAAGGATCGCTCAGCCCAACACCGAGACGATCTAAAGGCCTGCATAAAAGGTCAACCACAACCACACAACAAAAACAACCACGCAATCAACACACAACAACACACGACAGGCCTATTAGGGTTGCTAACATTTTTAACCAAATTACGCCCGCTACCTTGGGTTAGCCGCTTGCTAACCCGTAGACGGTTCACCAACCACAACACTTCTCTTTACTTAACCAATTCTAATCATCTTTTAATAACTCCCCGATCCGTCGGTTTAGAGCTAGTGGCTTACTAAACTCCCCGACGTCTCATCATTCATTACTTAATTCATTTAACTCGGGAAACCCCGATACCGTTCCATACTCTATACGCGTGTTCAAGTTAAACCGTATTTTAACTCGTCTTAATTCCCGTATATAGGTTCATTTAATATCGTCCTTTACTTACATATATATGCATATACGGTCCTACTCATGCCACGAATATATGAATGCATCACGCAATATTACTATCAACCTAACGGCACTCAACAGGTTTAATCCGTTTAACACTAACATGCTTCTTTAACCCTAGCCGGTTTAATGTCAATTCAATCAATCATCCAATTCACAATTCAATTCGGTTTAACACGATCGGGTATGCATTCCTATCTCTACGGTTTCCCATTTATCGATCTATATGAATGCTACGGTGTTTGAGCCGACTCACAGTGATATGACGGAACGAACGGCACGGATGCGGATACGGATCCCCGAGACCCCGACTAAACCCGAACCTCTCCGAATACCTGAACACGAACTCCCGAAGCTTCCCGAACACCCGCACACGAACCGCACACACAAACCGGCCGGAGTCAACGCGTTGACCGGCGTTGACCGCGGCGTTGACCGGCGTTGACCGAGGCTGACTGTTGACCGTTGACCTCTGACCGTTGACCCAACTAAATCGGTTGACCACTCCTATGAACCGGTTGACCAATTGAACCGGATTCCAATTGACCGGTTTAGGTAAACCGGGTCAAAGTCAAAATGTTGACCGAGAGTTAACCGGTTAACCTAAACCGATCTAAACCCAACCAAACCAGCTCCAATCCTGATCCAATCCATCTGAACCAATCCCTTGAATAACCGGTTGAAGACACGGCGGCGAAGGAGGTTTTCCGGCGGTTGCTCCGGCGTTGACCGCGGCGGCGGTGACTTTTCCGGAGACTTCTGACGGCGAACCACCCACCAAACTGCTCTACTTGACAAGCTCTATCCACCCATGGCCTTGAATCACACAGATCTGATGAAGAGAAAGAGTTATCCCACAAACCCTAAATCGCGGCTGCCTCTTTGCTGATTTCCGGCGAGCTCCGGCGACTTCTGACGACGGCGGCTGGCTGAAACTTGAAGAGGAGAATGAGATGAAGCTACTGGTCTTGGAAGCACCGGATTTGAGTTTAAGATGAAGAAGTTATGCCCTTTCTTGTATACCAAGTCATTTAGAACACCATAGAAACCTTGAAGAAACTCTTGGAGATTCAAGAACCTGATGAACTTCTGGATTCTGAGAGATGATTTTGATGAATCTGATAGAGAGAAGAGAGAGCTCGAGAGTTGTAGAGAGAGAGAGTGGCTTTGGAGAGTGAGTTGATGTGATACAAAGTATCTCTCTTTTTGGTGCATGAACCACTTTTGCATGCACACATGCAAGTGAGAGATGTGGCGCCTCCAGGGAAGCAACACCTGTCCTTCTGTGGTGAATTTGAACCAAATAATCCAGTCAGTAAGCCCTTAATCTCCTCCTAATCCCCTTAATCACTTATGCTCGGTTTGCTCATTTTCCCGATAAATATTTTAGTAAATATTAGATGATTCCCATAAATCTCCAATCCTCCATAACCTGATTCTACTTGCTTTTAGATTAATTTAGCAATTTGAATCACCTCGTTTGGAGTTTCCTAGCTCCCGTTATGATTTTCCGAAGTTTTCCCGGTCTAGCTCGGTTTTCACCCGATACTCCGAAAAATGCATTTCCGCTCCGTTTCTTCGAATTCTGGTCTTGTAAATGTTCTTTATGGTTTAAAAAGAGAACATTTGGCCCGTCTCGTCTTCCGTCTCGAACTTTGGCAAAATTACCATTTTGCCCCTGGGTTTGGCAAATTTACAATTTTACCCCTGTTGACTTTTCTTCTGCCCGTTGACCGTATTTTTGGATACGGGGTATCACATTCTTCCCCACTTACAGGAATTCGGTCACCGAATTCTCCGTCACTACCAGACTTTGAATCGGTTCCGAATCTTGTAAGTCGGAATCTTGTAAGTCGCTCCATCACTACACTTTGACGCTTCTTTTTCGAACACCGCTGCATACTACTGACCTCTTTGAACACCGCTGAATACCACTGACCTCAACATCGATCCGAACTGATATCTTAATCTCGCATATCTTGATCTACTCCACCCTGAACTGTTTTCATCGGTTCCGATCCTCGAACTTAATCTTGGTTAACTGCTCTGCTATGATTCTCACTTCGCGCTTCCCCACTTTGTCTCGACCTCCACATTCTTTTCCGCAACTGTTTGTCTCCCTGAGACACTCTTCAAGAATCTGATCCTTGACTTCCGTCGCACCGCTTTCAATAAGAACCCTGATCTTCCTTGCCAAATCTTTTTACCAACTCCTCTTCCCAACTGCTTCGCTCTTTCCGTTGTTCTGTACTGACATATTCCCACTGACGATGTCTACCACTGCTTCGCGGTTCGGTCTCTGTACCTCGCGATGTCTTGCCTCTCCGTCTCGCTTTCGGGTTCGGGTTCGGTCTCGTATTCGTATCGCATCGTCCATTCCGTCCTACATTCAACACAACAACTTTCACTGGAGCGGTGAATTTCAAACCAATTCATTCTTCGATATCACTTCCTCATAGAAATATAGTTAGTTAATCATGTACCCAACGGTCACTCATGATTAATTAACGATATACTATAATTCCGCTTTCTCGCGAATCGATAGTTGATTCCAACCATTCTCGAGTTAGCTCAACACCTTTAAACGAAAAGGTTCTAACACTTCTATCTCTAACAATTTAACAATTGCAACCAAATTAAACTACTCACCCGGATGGCTTACCAATGCCATTTACACTCCGCACATGCTAAGCATGCCACTAGCACTTTCTCAGTGCTACACCACTAACGAAATGCAACCCTATTTTTAACCAATGCACCACTCAAGAAATTAAATAAAAACACGCAAGCAATTAACGCAAAAGCAAACAATTACCACACACAGCCAAGCAATCATCAGATCGCTCCGGATATGTCGTCAGTCTGGGTTTAGGTTATGATGAACGGTCATCAGTTCCGCTCATTATCAGACTTCACATGGTAATTCGTTTGCATCCCAAACCATCACACGCATGCAAACAATTACTACGAAAGTCATAATGATAAGTTGAACAATCTGCATCACATACATACACAAAAACAACAACATACACATGTCTCGAGGTTTATAGAAATACATAAGGAAACAGAAATACAACCACAAGATGTCCATCATCAACAACCAACCCACAAACTACACCGCCATATCCTGGAGATGTTCAAAACAACATACGAAAACCGTCGATCTGGTTACACACAAACAACAACATAGTTAGTGCCCAACTTACCTGGCCTAACTATTCTAACCCTAACAGCCCCAGCACGACCGAAATGCCATACACAACCGGCATCGCGGCTCGCGCTGGTACCCACTGGCAGGCGCGCCGGGAGGGTGTGGTGGGTGCTCAACTCTAGTCGGCGGTCCGACCTGCTGCGGCTCTGCCATCGGATACAACTGCGCTACATGACCTCCGCGACCACAAATCTGACAAATCGGAACGGGCGCTGGGCGTGGCCCACAGTAACATGCTGCTGCCTGATGATCTGTCGCTCCACACAGCTGACAAGACGAAACTGACCCTGAAGAAGGCTCCTGAAAACACTCTGCTGCTCGATGTCCCTGAGCTCCACAAATCTGACAAACAACTGGTGCTGAGCGGGACCGACGAGCACTGGACTGACGGGAACAAGCGGTTGCTCTGTGTCCCTCGTCTCCACACCTCCTACAACTCCTCGATGGCCTCGGTGGCTGCTCCAATGGTGGCTGCGCTACTGGTGACTGTGCGGCTGGCTGCTGAATAGCTGACTGTATAATAAGTCCACCGTCTCGACGACTCGGACAGGTCGATACTCCTCAGGTAACGGGGCACGATGCGGCTCTGCGTCTGACATACGAGGTCCGGGCCCTGCGATCGGGCAAATAGGTGCAAGATGGCCGTCCATCCCGCACACCTAACAATAATACGTAACCGGCACCGGCTGATACGGCTCATGGTAGCGCGGATCCACTAGTCGGGTACACCAATTTAAATGAAAGCCCTGAACTCCGCAGGCGCTACATGTCCGGTATACTGGCATTTGCAGCACTGAGTCTGGCGTGTCTGCTGGTGGAATCTTCGGTGGTGCAACCGGCTCAGTCGGCGGTGCCTCTGGTGATGTAACTGACTCAAACTGCGAGTCCGATCCTGCCGTCGACATCGGCTCAACTCCAGTGGCCGACTCCATCGCTGAGTGTGGCTCGGTGGAACCGCGTGATGGAGCTCCTGACCTCGGCGGTGATCCTGGCTGATGATGCGGCCCAACACGCTGCTCCAAAACGTCCTCTAGTATCGCCATCTGCTCGTCCAACTGCTGCGCCCACTGCGCATGCTGCTCCGGATCCAACGGCTCCATGTCCATATCGAAAGCTGAGTGTAGCGGATCCAACTGAAAGTCCCCTCCACCAAGTGGAATAAAGTCCGACTCGTGCAAACTGAAAGGTAGTGGCACCTCACGTTCCTCATGCATCGGCGGCTGCATCCCCGATGGTACTATCGGCGCCTCGAACTGTGGTGGAAATGGCGGCAACCCATAATCTACGAATCCCAAATATCCCATCACTCCTACAGTCGGGTCTGCGGTACATGCGTCGTCCTGTAGAGCTGAAGGTAACGGATCGGGTAACGGCCTCCAATCCACAGCAGCGGCTCTCGCTCCCTGATGCTCAAGGGGCACAACTGGCGGTCGAGCTGATATCCGAGAACCCTGCGTCTGACCCTGCGGTGGCATCCTCAGACCTGCCTGATGCTGGTCTACCAAAGCCTGATACTCTGCCCGTGTCATCCGCTGCGGACTCATCCTGCTCGATGCAATCTCTCACACCCAATGCACACACCCACACACACACCGTCCAGGGACACTCTGCTGTTGTCTGCAATCAAAAAACACAAAGACGGATTAGCACACACAACACAAAATTTCTATCCCATCCAAACCCCGAATTTACGGACGCGGCTCGGTTTACTAATGGATGCTTGGGTAAGACACAATTTTGACTCGATAAAACCACGGAAAACACTCAGAAATGAACAGCTTTGAAACCCATGCAGAACCATGCTCTGATACCACCTTTCTGTAACGCCCCTTTCCCATTCTCCGCTGACCGGTCAACAATCAAACAAGAACATGACCGATCGAACCCGAGCAAGTCGAACTGGAAAAGTTCGTCACAGGACGAAGCCAGTGACAGATCGGTTTGAGACAGAGGCTCGCACCAATCCAACTCTGACTCCGCTATCCTCGCTTCCATAGTACAAGTCGGCCGTCTTGCACTACTTCTGCGAGTTGTGTCGGTTCGGACAAAACACAATATCAGGAAAGCATATTCATTTCTGAGTAAATCAAACGTTCAGCACAACGTTTAATCGTCACTTTACAAATCATTTTCATCAATAAAGAATCAACACGAAAATCAATACAAAAGTGGCGTCAAGCCGAACTGAGAGAAAACCCCCAAAACCATCGAATCAAAACTCCGCCACAAGCCATCCCAAAACTACACCGAGGACCTCCCGCGTCCGTCGCTGCTTAACCTGAAAACACAAAAAGAGTCTAATGAGCGATCTAAGATCACCCAGTGAATCGGCTCCCCACTAAGGCTTCTAATCTATCTATCATCTATAGATTCTCGCCCGAAACCCAAGATAACAATCAAGCACAGCAAAATAGCCGATCACGCACTACCACGTCGTGTCGAGCCCACACACAATCAATTGCCAAAGGAAAGAGAAGGCGATTAGAGGAAATCGGGAGCACTGCGGCACATGTCCCCGATTGAGACTCGATCTATCTACCGCGCAACACCAACTACACCAAAACACAACGCTGGGCCCCTACGATCTTGGTAACTTCCACGGGTTTCTACTGTTACCGATATGACAACTAACCTACGACTCCTAGCCGTCCACACAACGACTAGGACACCGTTCTCTGTCCATCGATACGCGGTGACTCTGACTACCCCTAGATAGCCCGAGTTTCCATGCAGTCCAGCCCTAGGACATGACCCCGTATTCTCCGGACCACACACCTACAGACGTCACTCCATAGGTTAACACCATAACCAGAATCACCACGGTCCGGTTAGGTAACTACCCGAGGATCCAATCGGGTCGGAAGTACCAGAACGTAATCAAACACCTAGACTTGCGGGATCTAACGCACCCTAGAGTCCTAGTGCAGAAATGTAAACACGCAGACTCGCTTGGACTCTAGCAATCAATCTCAATCTATAACAACAATCAACCCCGCATCCTGAAGGAATTTCTAGCAGTTCCTAATCCAATTAGGTAAACCTGGTCTGAATTCTAAGCCTAGGATCTAGGGTTCATGTAATCGAATCTATGGGATCTCAGAATTACCTGGTGATTAGCAGCGGAAGATTTGCAGATAATCGAGATCACGAAGCACCTCAAACGTTGTGCCTCTACTGGTATCCACACGCACACAAACTGGACAGGAGGGATGCTAGTGCCTATAGAGATCCAATCTCTTCAGAGGTTTCTATTCAAGTTCTGGTGGCTGTCTATTAGGTCAAAAAACAGTTTAGGTCGACCATATATCTTATATATGTCGACTTAAACCATAACGAAATTAACCAGCGATTAAACCGAATTAATCTGGTAATCCGCGAGTTGCATCGATCGATGCACTCTTTGCATCGATCGACACTGCCCCAGAATATTGATATCGAATGCATACCAAATATGCATTCACTAGATCATTACATTAATGATCAACCTCGTCTTTAACGTCCAGTTTGCTTAGGTGTGTGACCCTGTAGGATCATATAACACTAGCAATGAGTTCTCAACTCATTGATCATAAGTGGCTTCTAGCAAAGCGTTATGACTACCTAGTGTTATGTGATTGTCTCATCTCGACTATACGACTTTTACTTAGAGCAAGTACAATAGATTTCAGGACATTCCCAACAATCTCCCACTTGTACTGGAATCATCTATTCCTTTAATCCCTTCGTCACTATATCTCGATTTGGCATAAGGCAAGATCTGTGTCACCCTTATTTAGCCAAGATCATATTCATCGAACTCCGATTTATACTGACAAGACAAACGACTGACAATCACCTCGTTTGAGTGTGGCCACACATTTCTCAGTATTAAATCTTCGATGGGCCCTGAGATATTTATCTCCTATTATATAGAAGGGACAAATTCCATCTTGTTTCATCCCTGTCTCTTTACACGCTTCATGATACGCCCAATCAATGCCTTTATAGTCACCAGTTACGGCTGACGTTTGACAAGGTTAAAGCGGACCAATTCACATGTAAGAAAACATGATGAACTCAGGTCTAAGGACTATACTCTATAGTCGTAATGAAAACTCTCATGACACTTATATAACTATCCCGTAGAGTTCTCATCAGTGGGTCATGTCCGATCCTGTGTTCTCCAACACATATCTATGTGATTGACTTTAATGACTCCATGAAACTTAGTCATCAGTCACCTCACATACTAGTCTCACGCGGTTGTTAATGTCCCACTTTAATAATCTCGACCAGGGACCAACATAATTTATGTCATTTATTATCTATAGGGTTTCATGATCAAGTCACATACTTGATGACCTATAAAATGTCATAAATTACTTTGGGACTATTATTTAATAACCCTTATTAAATAATACAGATGTCAGATTTCAATAACATAATCAAATTATGTTTATACGAACATCATATCATAACTAAAATTAATAACAATGACTCCCACTAAAATTAAGATCATATCTTAAGACATCTAATGCCTTTAGCAGTAGTCTGACCCTCATTTGCCCTTGCTCAGCGTGTGTCGAAAGACACTGCGTCTTGCTAAGAGTAATACCAAGAGTCATTTGCACGAAGCCCTTCTTGGAATCCTGCATTTTGGACATGTGCATGGCCTTATCACTATAAGTATCTTGACACAATCCAATTAGCTTATCCAATCTATCTCTATAGATTCTTATTCCAAGAATGTATACGGTTTCTCCCATAATTTTATCGAAAAACAACTTTCGAATCAAGTCTTAACAGACTGAAACAATGGAACTTCATTTCCAAAAAGTAGTATGTTATCAACATACAATACTAGAAATGCAACTGCGCTCCCACTAGTCTCTTGTAAACATACGGTTCCTCTTCGTTCCTGACAAAGTCAAACCTTTTGACTGCTTTATCAAAACGAAGATTCCAACTCCGAGATGCTTGCTTCAATCCATAAATGGTTTGATGAAGCTTGCATATCTTCTTAGCTTCATTAGGATCAATGAAAAACTTCAGGTTGTGTCACGTATACATCCTTTTCAGAATTCCATTAAGGAAGACTGTTTTCACATCCATCTGTCAGATCTCATAACCATTATGAGTGGCGGTTGCTAGGAGAATCCGAATGGACATAAGCACGGTGACTGGGATTAGGTTTCTTCACAGTTGATACCATGAATTTACTTGAAACCTTTTGCCATCATCCTTGCTTTGTACATCTGAATATAACCATCCATGTCAACTTTTCTTCTTGAAAATCCATTTACTCACAATGGTTTCTACACCATCGGGTAAATCAGCCCAAGTCATACTTGGTTCTGTGACATGGATCCCATTTCGGATTCAGCGGCTTTCAGCCACTTTCGGAGTCAAGGCCCATCATTGCTTCTTCAAAATTCGCAGGCCCGTCACTTTCAATGATCAGTAGATCACGGCAATTGGTTACGAGAAATCCATATTTCTCGGGTTCGTGACGGATCCTTTCGGATCTGCGAGCTTCAGCTTTCTGTAAAAGTCGCGCACACATATCTCATATGTATACTTTTACCACGACCTAATTAACCAAGATTTAAACCGTAGTTAATGAAGTCATAAACCAAAATCAACATTTGGTTCGCGATCTGTGTCGATCGATGCAACTTTTGTGTCGATCGACACTTCTTCAGAAACTCGCCATTTAAATGTATATCGAATATACATTCACCAGATCCTTTATAAACTCTAGGCACCACAGGTGCAGGTTCTACAACTCTTTGTAGATCCAACTGCTGCTCTTCCTCATCAGGTTGAGCAGTCTCCTGTGATTTTCGAATTTCTTCGAGTTGTACTTTTACTCCCACTGTTCTTCTTGGAAAGAAAGTCTTTCTCAAGAAAACATAGTTCCGAGCAACAAACAATTTGTTCTCGAACTGGTTGTAAAAGTAACATGCCTTGGTTTTGTTTGGACAACCAATGAAGTAGCACTTATCAGATTTGGGTGTGAGCTTATCAGAGATTAAACGTTTTATATAAGTCTCGCAACTCCAAATCTCCATGATGGATAAATCAGAAACATTTACATTCCACATCTCATGTGGTATCTTTGTAACTGATTTTTGATGGAACTCTATTTAAAGTAAACTCAGACATTTCTAGAGCGTATTCTTAGAAGGATAATGGAAGATCTAAGTGACTCATCATTGATCGAACCATATCTAATAAAGTCTGATACAGGAGGAGTGAATTGTGAAACACTTTCACAATCTATCAGATGATCACTAAATTCTTGATTTAAGTATTCACCTCCATGATCTCATCGTAGAGGTTTAATACCTTTGCCAAATTGATTATGTACTTCATTTTGGAACTCTTTGAACTTTTCAAAGATTCTGACTTATGCCTTATAAATAAGGCATAACCGTACCTCTTGAAAATATCAGTAAAGGTAATGAAGTACTGAAATTTTCCTCTAGCACTAGTGCTCATCGGTCCATATACATCCATATGTATAAAGCCCAATAAGCTACTGGCCCTTTCATTTTGATCGTTCGCAACCTGTATCGACCGACGCATCGTTTGTGTCGATCGATACTACCTTTGTTGAAAGGAGCCTTCGTCATTTTACCCAATAAACAAGATTCACTTTACTCATTATGATTCATAATCAAATGAGCCCAAAAGCCCATCACTATGGAGCTTCTGAATCTATTTCTCATTTATGTAGCCCAAAACGACAATGCCAGAGAGAAGTTTGACTCGTATCATTTGACTTGAATCTCTTGGTATTAATGTTATAGTTAGGCACATTCTGGTTTAGAACATAAAGTCCATTCTCTAATGGATTGCTACTATAAACTATATCACTGTAATCAAATGAATAACACTTATTCTTAACTTGAAAACTGATATCCTTCCATATCCAAACAAGGAATAGAAATAATCTTTCTGCTCATAGCAGGTACATAGTAGCAGTTCTAAGTTCAAAACATGCCATAAAAGGAAAAACAAATGAAATACTCCTACGGTTAATGCAGCAACTCTTGCTCCATTCTCTCTCATAGGTCCACTTGTCCTTTCTCCATAGTCCTACTTTTGCTCAGGCCCTGCACATTTTCACAAAATATGAGTACCACAGTTGGTATCCAATACCCAATAAGTAGGACTATAAGAAGTAACATTTACTTCTATAACATAATACCTGAAGAAGAAGTCTCGTACGTCTTCTTCAGCTTCTCATAATCTTCCAAGAATTTATTGCAGTTTCTTTTCAAATGCCCATAACCATTACAATAACGACACTTAATATCTTCAGAAGGACTGGTTTTAACCTTAGGAACATGGCCAGACTCGCTTGGATTCACAATCGAGCTCGTCTTTCCATCACCTTTTTTCTTACCAAATTTCTTAAACTTTTTACCCTTTTGTACCACAAGGACATTTGGGGTGTCCTTCTTGATGTTAGGTTCAGCAGTCTTAAGCATCCCATGCAATTCAGTCAACGTCTTCGTAAAGTTGTTCGTGTATAGTTCATAACAAATTGATCATAGCTTGACGGCAGTGACTGTAGAATGATGTCAGTAGCCAACTCTTGGCTAATGGGACAATCCAGTTTCCCCAGGTTATCAATATAACCCATCATCTTAATGACATGAGGACTAACTGGTTCGCCCTTTGGTAGCTTGCACTCAATCAGAGATCTAACCGTCTGGTATCTCTGAGTTCGTGCCTGCTCCTGAAACATACTTTTCAGGCCAGTGATTATCTGTATTGGCGACTCCACGTACTCATATTGCTTCTGCAATTCCGAGTTCATGGTAGCCAACATGAGACAACTCACATCCACCGCATCATTAGAATGCTTATCCCAAGCATCCTTATCTAACTGCCAGGCATTGGCTCGGTACTTCTTGGGGAGAACTTTCTCAAGGACATAGTCCTTTTTCTCCTGTTTGAGAACAATTCTCAAGTTCCGATACCATTCAAGAAAGTTGGATCCATTTAACTTGTCCTTCTCAAGGACGGATCGCAGGGAGAAATTGTTACGATGGTTTGTGCTAGACATAGCTGAAAAACAAGGGAGGTTTTAGTTATGATGTTCAAGAAATGAGAAGTCTTAACTATTAAGAAAACTCGCATTATATTCAAACAATGTTTCCTCAGATGAATATAATGATCCAAGACCCTTACTTCACTAAACTTGAGTGAGCCACCGGCTATCACCCAAATTTTAGCTATCTAGGTAAGCAACTCTTTGCTAGTTATATCCAATATAACTCTTGGTTGTGGATTGACATCTCATGTCCAATCCACCTGATGTCTCTGAGCCCAAAACGATTTTGATGGCCCAGTCAAGTAAACCAATCTCTTCAGTCATGTAATTGTTGATGTCTTGCACTGCAAATCCATCAACACGATTACCTCTGTCTTACTCATAAAATTGTGGACATCTTGCACTGCAAGTCTATCGCACAAATAAATGGGTCTTGACAGTTGACAAGATTGGAAAGACATCAAGTATCACTTGATATTTGATTGAGGAACAGAACCATTTAAAACGTTCAGTTTTACTATGTTTTAATTCTTCTAATTAAATGATTTGTCTTGGTTTGGTTCTGTGGTTTCAGGTTCCATAACCTAAACCATCGAATCTTGTGTCGACCGACACTACTTTAGTGTCGATCGATGCTGATTAACCAAAACCAATCTGCGATAACCGATCAATCCAATTGATCCGGTTTTGAGTACCGGTCAGTGTCGATCGATGCTACATTAGCATCGGTCGATACCAACCCAATCGCAATAAACCATTCTTAGTGTTTAACCATCTTTAACCAAGCTTGATAACCGGTCCAATCCAATTGAACCGATTCATCAATCTCGCGAGGTTTGTGTCGACCGACACAACTCTTGTGTCGATCGACACTAGGCGAAACATAAGTTTTATTCGGGTTTTCGCCATGTGTCGATCGATGCCGGATTGGCATCGATCGACACCATGCGAAAACCCTAAAACGTTTTTCGAACAAAACCCTAAACTAGGTTACTTTGATCAAAACGAGTTTTAGCATGCTTGTATCATTCATACAGAGATCCAGATTCAACCAATCTAATCAACATGCTACAGATTCACTGGAACCCTAAAGATCTGATACCACTGAAGGAATTTCTAGCAGTTCCTAATCCAATTAGGCAACCCTGGTCTGAATTCCAAGCCTAGGATCTAGGGTTCATGTAATCGAATCTATGGGATCTCAGAATTACATGGTGATTAGCAGCGGAAGATTTGCAGATAATCGAGATCACGAAGCACCTCAAACGCTGTGCCTCTACTGGTACCCACACGCACACAAACTGGACAGGAGGGATGCTAGTGCCTATAGAGATCCAATCTCTTCAGAGGTTTCTATTCAAGTTCTGGTGGCTGTCTATTAGGTCAAAAAACAGTTTAGGTCGACCATATATCTTATATATGTCGACTTAAACCATAACAGAATTAACCAGCGATTAAACTGAATTAATCTGGTAATCCGCGAGTTGCATCGATCGATGCACTCTTTGCATCGATCGACACTGCTCCAGAATATTGATATCGAATGCATATCAAATATGCATTCACTAGATCATTATATTAATGATCAACCTCGTCTTTAACGTCCAGTTTGCTTAGGTGTGTGACCCTGTAGGATCATATAACACTAGCAATGAGTTCTCAACTCATTGATCATAAGTGGCTTCTAGCAAAGCGTTATGACTACCTAGTGTTATGTGATTGTCTCATCTCGACTATACGACTTTTACTTAGAGCAAGTACAATAGATTTCAGGACATTCCCAACACATCCCGCAAGTCAACTCACACACCCCACCGCTCTGACTCAGCACCGTACCGAGCCAGCACCACCACTTAACCGGTCCCTTGACCGAGTTAAGTAACAACAAGGATCGCTCAGCCCAACACCGAGACGATCTAAAGGCCTGCATAAAAGGTCAAACACAACCACACAACAAAACAGCCACGCAATCAACACACAACAACACACGACATGCCTATTAGGGTTGCTAACATCTTTTAACCAAATTACGCCCGCTACCTTGGGTTAGCCGCTTGCTAACCCGTAGACGGTTCACCAACCACAACACTTCTCTTTACTTAACCAATTCTAATCTTCTTTTAATAACTCCTCGATCCGTCGGTTTAGAGCTAGTGGCTTACTAAACTCCCCGACGTCTCATCATTCATTACTTAATTCATTTAACTCGGGAAACCCCGATACCGTTCCATACTCTATACGCGTGTTCAAGTTAAACCGTATTTTAACTCGTCTTAATTCCCGTATATAGGTTCATTTAATATCGTCCTTTACTTACATATATATGCATATACGGTCCTACTCATGCCACGACTATATGAATGCATCACGCAATATTACTATCAACCTAACGGCACTCAACAGGTTTAATCCGTTTAACACTAACATGCTTCTTTAACCCTAGCCGGTTTAATGTCAATTCAATCAATCATTCAATTCACAATTCAATTCGGTTTAACACGATCGGGTATGCATTCCTATCTCTACGGTTTCCCATTTATCGATCTATATGAATGCTACGGTGTTTGAGCCGACTCACAGTGATATGACGGAACGAACGGCACGGATGCGGATACGGATCCCCGAGACCCCGACTAAACCCGAACCTCTCCGAATACCTGAACACGAACTCCCGAAGCTTCCCGAACACCCGCACACGAACCGCACACACAAACCGGCCGGAGTCAACGCGTTGACCGGCGTTGACCGCGGCGTTGACCGGCGTTGACCGAGGCTGACTGTTGACCGTTGACCTCTGACCGTTGACCCAACTAAATCGGTTGACCACTCCTATGAACCGGTTGACCAATTGAACCGGATTCCAATTGACCGGTTTAGGTAAACCGGGTCAAAGTCAAAATGTTGACCGAGAGTTAACCGGTTAACCTAAACCGATCTAAACCCAACCAAACCAGCTCCAATCCTGATCCAATCCATCTGAACCAATCCCTTGAATAACCGGTTGAAGACACGGCGGCGAAGGAGGTTTTCCGGTGGTTGCTCCGGCGTTGACCGCGGCGGCGGTGACTTTTCCGGCGACTTCTGACGGCGAACCACCCACCAAACTGCTCTACTTGACAAGCTCTATCCACCCATGGCCTTGAATCACACAGATCTGATGAAGAGAAAGAGTTATCCCACAAACCCTAAATCGCGGCTGCCTCTTTGCTGATTTCCGGCGAGCTCCGGCGACTTCTGACGACGGCGGCTGGCTGAAACTTGAAGAGGAGAATGAGATGAAGCTACTGGTCTTGGAATCACCGGATTTGAGTTTAAGATGAAGAAGTTATGCCCTTTCTTGTATACCAAGTCATTTAGAACACCATAGAAACCTTGAAGAAACTCTTGGAGATTCAAGAACCTGATGAACTTCTGGATTCTGAGAGATGATTTTGATGAATCTGATAGAGAGAAGAGAGAGCTCGAGAGTTGTAGAGAGAGAGAGTGGCTTTGGAGAGTGAGTTGATGTGATACAAAGTATCTCTCTTTTTGGTGCATGAACCACTTTTGCATGCACACATGCAAGTGAGAGATGTGGCGCCTCCAGGGAAGCAACACCTGTACTTCTGTGGTGAATTTGAACCAAATAATCCAGTCATTAAGCCCTTAATCTCCTCCTAATCCCCTTAATCACTTATGCTCGGTTTGCTCGTTTTCCCGATAAATATTTTAGTAAATAGTATATGATTCCCATAAATCTCCAAACCTCCATAACCTGATTCTATTTGCTTTTAGATGAATTTAGCAATTTGAATCACCTCGTTTAGAGTTTCCTAGCTCCCGTTATGATTTTCCGAAGTTTTCCCGGCCTAGCTCGGTTTTCACCCGATACTCCGAAAAATGCATTTCCGCTCCGTTTCTTCGAATTCTGGTCTTGTAAATGTTCTTTATGGTTTAAAAAGAGAACATTTGGCCCGTCTCGTCTTCCGTCTCGAACTTTGGCAAAATTACCATTTTGCCCCTGGGTTTGGCAAAATTACAATTTTACCCCTGTTGACTTTTCTTCTGCCCGTTGACCGTATTTTTGGATACGGGGTATCACAGACAATCATAATTTATGTCATCTTTTACTTATATGGTTTCATGATCAAGTCCTCAACTTGATGACCTATAAAATGAACATAAAATACTTTGGGAGCATTACTTAATTATCCAATAATTAAATAATACCGATGTCAGTTTTTGAAGGATGTTTTGGTTAATCCTGATTCAATTCTCAGATTCAGATTATCCTAAACATGCTGATCTAGGTTCTTCTTGAATAGAAACAATATCAGATCTCACCTTATACCTGTTTATGCAGCGGAAAGAGAAGGTATGTTTGAGATCAGCAAAGCCACCAAGTGATAGCTTCTCCAGAGGTTCACACACGCACACCAAGCAGGAAGAGGCTGCTAGACCAGGGTGAGGAAGTCGCAGAGAGGAGAGAGGGTGGCGCAGGGAGGCTTGGGTTAGAGAGAAAGAGATTTGGCTTTTAGTTTATAAAAGCCTTCTCTTTCCCTTTTGGGCTTTTGGGCCCAAATATCTCTCTTAGTACGACAAATGCCTGGCACTTTTACCGTACTTCTGCTAAGCCGTTCCAACACATTTTCCTGTTAGCTTAGGCGTGTGACCCATATGGGATCATATAATAAAGGCAATAAGTCCAAGACTTATAGATCATGAGCGGACTCTAGCAAGCCATCATGACCCCCAGTATTATATGACTTATGTCTGATCTTTGACATACTCTTACTTTCTAGAGACAGTACCGAGATTACTGGACACAATTCCAACAATCTCCCACTTGTACTGGAATCTCTGTATTCATAATCCTTTTGTCTCAATATCTCGATTAGTCATAAGGCAAGATTAGTGTCATCCTTATAAAGCCTAATCTTGTTCATCGGACTCTGATTTGATACTGACAATCCAAACGACTCGGGACAGTCCGTTTGAGCATGGCCATGCTTTTTCCAGTATTCAAATCTCCGATTGGCCTAGAGATATTCACTTCATTTATATTGGAGGGACAAATTCCGTCTTGTTCCATCACTGTAAACTACTCATTTCATAATGTACCCAAACAAGGTCCTTATAACTATCGCAGAACGACAGCGTTAGACAATGATCAAAGTGCATCAGTCCATGTGCAGTCACATGCATGCGAACTCAGGTCTAAGGACTATACTCTATAGTCGTAGTGAGAATCTCTTATGACACAGATATAAATATCCTGAAGAGTTCTCATAAGCGGGTCATGTCCGGTCGTATGTTCCCAACATACACCTATGTACTGACTTTGATGCCGTGCATCTATGACACCATGAAACTTGGTCATAAGTCACATACCAATCTAGTCTCACACGGTTGTTGGTGTTCCAATTTCAACAACCTTCGACTAGGGACACGATGATATAATCCATCTATCAAATATAGGGTCTCATGATCAAGCTAAATGACTTCGATGACTCAAGATCAAGTCATTTACTTCGATGACCTATAAAATGGTTCATATCATTTTGGAACGATTATTTCATCACAGTTAAAATAATCTTGAAATAATAATTTCATTAAACATAAAAATGTTTTACAAGAACATATCAAATAACTAAATAAAGCCCTCAAACTCCCACTCAAATTTAGATTACATTTCAATGTCTCTAATGCCTACAGCTTCAGTCAGGAACTCGAGCTTAGGCCTTGGGAGTGGCTTTGTCAACGGATCAGCGATGTTATCATTTGTTTGAACTCGGCTGATCTTGACTTCCTTTCTATTAATGATGTCACGTATCAAGTGAAATCTTCTAAGAACATGCTTGGATTTCTGGTGTGATCTTGGTTCCTTTGCCTGAGCAATAGCACCATTGTTATCACAAAACAGTGCCAGAGGCTCAGCCGCATCTGGTATCACACCTAGTTCAATAACGAACTTTCGTATCCAAACAGCTTCCTTCGCAGCTTCTGAGGCGGCGATATATTCAGCTTCTGTAGTGGAATCAGCAACGGTGTCTTGCTTGGAGCTTCTCCAACTGATTGCACCGCCATTCAGACAAAAGATATAACCGGACTGTGACCGGAAATCATCTTGGTCTGTCTGGAAACTTGCGTCCGTGAATCCACTGACTTTAAGCACATCACTTCCACCGTACACCAAGAACTTATCCTTAGTATGTCTTAGATACTTCAAGATATTCTTTACGGCAATCCAATGGTTTTCACCTGGATTTGACTGGTATCTACTCGTCATGCTCAATGCATAAGCAACATCAGGACGAGTACAGATCATGGCATACATGACAGATCCTATTGCAGATGCATAAGGAATATTCTTCATGCGCTCAAGCTCAGCAGCCGTCGTAGGGCTCTGCTTCTTGCTTAGCGTTGTGCCATGTACCATTGGCGTGAAGCCCTTCTTGGAATCTTTCATGCTGAATTTTTGTAGGACTTTGTCAATGTATGAATCTTGACACAAGCCTATCAGCCTTCTAGATCTATCCCGGTAGATCCTGATTCCAAGAACGTATGCGGCTTCACCCATGTCTTTCATGGAAAAACAACTTCCAAGCCAGTCCTTTACGGACTTCAGCATTGGAATGTCGTTTCCGAGAAGCAGTATGTCATCGACATACAGAATAAGAAATACTATCTTGCTCCCACTAGTTTTCTTATACACGCATTGTTCTTCTTCGTTTCTGATGAAGTCAAATTGCTTGATCGCTTCATCAAAACGAAGATTCCAGCTCCTCGATGCTTGCTTCAATCCATAAATGGATTTATGAAGCTTGCATACTTTCCCAGCATTCTTTGGATCTATGTAACCGTCAGGTTGCGTCATATACACATCCTCTTGAAGAATACCATTCAGGAAGGCGGTTTTCACGTCCATCTGCCAAATTTCATAATCATGAAAAGCTGCAGTTGCTAGTAGAATCCGAATAGATTTCATCATAGCCACTGGTGAATAGGTTTCATCGTAATCCACACCGTGAACTTGTCTGAAACCTTTTGCCACCAACCTGGCTTTATAAATCTGGACATTTCCATCCACGTCAATCTTCTTCTTGAAGATCCATTTGCACTCGATGGCTTTTACACCAGCGGGTAAGTCAACCAATGAAAACACTTGGTTGACTGACATGGAGTCCATTTCGGAATCAGTGGCCTTGCGCCACTTCGAGGAATCTGGGCCCATCATGGCTTGATTGAAGTTCGATGGTTCATCACCATCAATGATCAGAAGATCATGACAGTCAGTCACGAGGAATCCTTGATATCTCTCGGGTTCGTGACGGATCCTCCCGGATCTTCGAACTTCAGGTACTACAGGTTCAGGCTCTACAATTTCTTGTAGGTCCTCCTGCTGCTCTTCCTCATTAGGTTGAGCAGTATCCTGTTCATCTTGAATTTCTTCAAGCAGTACCTTACTCCCACTGTCTTTCTTAGAGAGAAACTCCCTCTCAAGAAAGTTACAATCCCGGGCAACAAAGATCTTGTTCTCGGAACGTAGATAGAAGTAATAAGCCTTGGTTTCCTTCGGATAACCAATGAAGTAGCATTTATCAGACTTTGGTGTAAGCTTATCTGAGATTAATCTGTTGACATAGGCTTCACAACCCCAAATTCTAAAATAAGACAACACTGGAGCCAATCCATGTCCATAATTCATATGGTGTCTTTGCTACCGCTTTCGATGGCGCTCTATTTAGAGTGAACACTGCTGTTAGCAAAGCATATCCCCAAAGGGATATCGGAAGGTCTGTGTGAATCATCATAGATCGAACCATATCCAATAAGGTCCGATTTCTCCTCTCAGACACACCATTCCATTGAGGTGTTCCGGGAGGAGTGAGTTGGGATACGATCCCACACTCTATTAGATGATCACTGAATTCTTGGCTTAAGTATTCTCCTCCTCGGTCGGACCGAAGAGCCTTAATGCTTTTGCCAAGTTGGTTCTGTACTTCATTTTGGAATTCTCTGAACTTCTCAAAAGATTCAGACTTATGTTTCATTAAATAAACATATCCATACCTACTGAAATCATCAGTGAAGGTAATGAAGTACTGATAGTTTCCTCTTGCATTTGTGGACATTGGGCCACACACATCAGTGTGTATCAGGCCCAATAAGTCACTGGCCCTCTCGTTAGGTTTATTAAAGGGGGCCCGTGTCATTTTGCCCATCATGCAGGATTCGCATTTCTCACATGACTCAAAGTCAAATGAGCCAAAAAGTCCATTCGAATGGAGCCTCTTGATGCGTTTCTCGCTGATGTGCCCTAAACGACAATGCCATAGAAACGTTCGGTTCTCCTCATTAGGTTTGAACCGTTTGGTATTAATGTTATAAATTGGTGCGGATTGATCGAGTATGTAAAGCCCATTCGTAAGAGGGGCAGAACCATAGAACAAATTGTTGCGATTGAAGGAACATAATTTATTCTTAACTGAAAAATCATAACCTTCCAAATCCAACAAAGAAATTGAAATAATATTTCTGCTTATAGCAGGTACAAAATAACAATTATTGAGTTCTAAAATCAATCCCGAAGGTAAAGACAACAAGTATGTGCCTACAGCTAGTGCTGGAACTTTCGCTCCATTCCCAACTCGTAGCTCCACTTGTCCTTGCTTCAGCCTTCTACTGTTGCTGAGTGCCTGCATATTAGTACAAATATGAGCCCCACAACCAGTATCCATAACCCATGAGGTATTATCAGAAGTAGTTGTATTAACTTCTATAACAAAAATACCTGTCGAAGAAGTCTCGAGAGTCTTCTTCTTCAATTCCTTTAGACCTTCTTGGAATTTCTTACATTCTCTCCTCCAATGCCCTGGTTCTTTACAGAACCTGCATATGTCAGTTGGCCCAGCCTTGGACTTGGGCTTGGGCTTTGGCGTGTCCTTGTCCGCGACTTGGACAGCCTTGGCCTTTCCCTTATCCTTAGCAGAGGATTTCTTAAACCCCTTGCCCTTTTGCACCATAAGCACATTGGGGTCCTTGGCGGTTTTCCTCAAGTTGGGCTCTGCAGTCTTGAGCATTCCGTGAAGCTCAGGCAATGTCTTACTCAAGCCATGCATGTTAAAGTTCAGAATGAACTGATCATAGCTTGCAGGTAATGACTGCAGAATGATGTCGCAGGCAAGTTCCTGGCTTATAGGGCAGTCGAGTATCTGAAGATGATCGAGATAACCCATCATCTTCAAGACATGAGGACTCACTGCCGCATTTGCAGCCAACTTACAGTCTAAGAGGTTCTTAACTGTTTGAAACCTCTCAGTCCTTGCTTGCTCCTGAAAAAGCGATTTCAGGCTTGCCATTATCTCAATTGGTGACAATACACTCTCGAACTGCATTTGCAGCTCAGCAGTCATTGTCGCCAACATAAGGCAATACACATCATTTTCATCTGACGAATGCTTTTCCCAAGCATTATGCAGAGTCCTGGCGGCATTGTTAGTAGGCCTCTCGGGGAGAGGATCACGAAGGACATAATCCTTCTTCTCCTGCTTGAGGACCAGCCTCAAGTTCCTTGACCACGTCAGGAAGTTCGTTCCAGTCAGCTTCTCCTTCTCGAGAACAGACCGGATTGAGAATGTGTTTTGTGTGCTTGTAGTAGTCATAGCTGAAATATATAAGATAAAAGGTTATTAGTTAATATGTTCAATATGATTAATCTTATATTATACTTAATATGATCAATCATGCATTATATTCAATAACATAAGTTACCCTCAATAGAATATAATGATTCCAAGATCCACATATAACTAAGATCAAAGTGGGCCACTGGCCATCACCCAACCTTAGCTTATATCGGTAAGCCCTATGTCGGCTAATTATATCCGTGATATAACTCTTGGTTGTGAATCTGGGCCCGAGGCCCAATTCACTCTGATGTCTCAAGGCCCGGGACTCCCGATGGCCTAGTCAAGAAAACCAGACTATACAGTCATGTAATCATTAATGTCTGGGACTCCCAATGACATTTATGAATCACAAACCGTCTTATCCACGCAAAAATAGACACCCTCACACTGTAAGGCCATGAATACAATTGAATGGGCTTCGACAGCTGACATAGCCTGGACAAGACATCCAACGCTTGATATTATTTGAGGTTCGTAGGTTTATTAAAATTTCATTCCCAAAATAGAAGATTACTATTTCGGCAAACTTTCTATTTTGGGAAACCTACTATTTTTGGAAACTTTCTAAAATTGGAAACTTTCTAAAAACGGAAACTTTCTAACTTTAGAAATTTCTTAAAAATCCAAAACCCGCAAATCTAGAAACTTCTATTTTAAGAAACTTTCTAATTTCAAAATTTCGGAAACTTTAATTTAAAATCGACTTTATAATTTTATAAAATAAATTTTAAATTAATCTGAAGAAAGACTCAAATAATTGGCCCAATTGTTTTAACTTCTTGGCCCGAGGCCCAAGAATTGGTCCATGTCCAAGACATGACCCAATTGTCCAATTAAATGACATAACCGGTCTGGTTCATTAAAATTGGTCTAACCAAATTTTAATTACTACGATGACCACAATTGTCAACCGGTTATTTACTAAACCGGATTTTCTCAATTTATTTGGTCCAACCAAATCAAATTAGAAAATCCTGGTTTAGGCACAAAATCCAATAATTCTTTCGACATTGGATTTCTTATCCCGGTTTAACCAGACTTAATAAAATTATTAAATCTGTTTATTAAACCGTGACGTTTTGATTTTAATCAAGTTTTAAACCGAACCGAACCGAATTGGTCACGAACCGATCACGGTGTGACCTAGCTTCTCGATCACTTTCGACCAGCCGCATTCGATCCACGATCCACGGACGGCCGAGCCTCACGCGATCGGGATGCAAGCTGGACGGGACGATGATCGGACGAGCTTGGGACGGGACGATGCTTGGCCGAGACTATCGCGGGACGATCACAGCTCGGTCCATCCGATCCGCTCGATCGATCCACACGATTGCTTGCTTATCCTCTCACGCAAGCGATCGGCCATCATCACGCACACGGTCGATCGGCTGATCATGCGATCGATCCATGATCGATCCATGCATCCAAGCCATCGGCCGATCACAAAACAAGTCATATAGCTTGTTTTGCGATTTCATTAGTGTGTTTAGGGTTTAATTCTTGTTTCTTAAGTGATTTATCTTATCAGTAGATTGATTCAAAACACTTTTTAAACAAGAAAAACAATCCTAAACATGAATCTAAACAAGAAAAACCAGAACCAATAGCTCTGATACCACTGAAGGATGTTTTGGTTAATCCTGATTCAATTCTCAGATTCAGATTATCCTAAACATGCTGATCTAGGTTCTTCTTGAATAGAAACAATATCAGATCTCACCTTATACCTGTTTATGCAGCGGAAAGAGAAGGTATGTTTGAGATCAGCAAAGCCACCAAGTGATAGCTTCTCCAGAGGTTCACACACGCACACCAAGCAGGAAGAGGCTGCTAGACCAGGGTGAGGAAGTCGCAGAGAGGAGAGAGGGTGGCGCAGGGAGGCTTGGGTTAGAGAGAAAGAGATTTGGCTTTTAGTTTATAAAAGCCTTCTCTTTCCCTTTTGGGCTTTTGGGCCCAAATATCAATCTGATTAAATCCCATGGATTTAATCAGACCCATTAATCTCTCTCTTAGTACGACAAATGCCTGGCACTTTTACCGTACTTCTGCTAAGCCGTTCCAACACATTTTCCTGTTAGCTTAGGCGTGTGACCCATATGGGATCATATAATAAAGGCAATAAGTCCAAGACTTATAGATCATGAGCGGACTCTAGCAAGCCATCATGACCCCCAGTATTATATGACTTATGTCTGATCTTTGACATACTCTTACTTTCTAGAGACAGTACCGAGATTACTGGACACAATTCCAACAGTTTTAACTTACACAAACATTGCCATAGCATGTTTATATAAAGATTATAACATAACTAAAATAACTCCCACTGGAATCAAGATCATCTGTTCAGATATCTTATACCTACAGCAACAGAATAAATCTCGTGCTTAGGTTGTGGGAGAGACTGCGGTGTTTTGCTTGAAACAATTCCAACAAACTACACCGCCATTCAGATAAAAGCACTATTCTACGGCCACTGCTTGGAGCCCTTCCAACAGATAGCACCGCTATTCAGACAAAGAGACATGCCAGGTAGGAACCGGGAATTGTCTTCGTCCGTCTAACTACTTTCAACTGGTTCGTCACTTCCTCAGTTCACCACAAACCTATCCTTAGTGTTCATCAAACATTTGGGATGTTTCTGGCAACTGTTCCGCGACTTTTACCGGAACATATTGGTATCTTCTCGTCATGCTTTATGCGTAAGCTGCATCTAGACGAGCGCAAAACACGGCATTCATAATGGATTCTATTGCAAAAGCATAAGGAATCACACTCATACATACTAGCTCAGCCAGTGTTCAAAACACTTCATCTTGCTAAGATTGTTACCAGCTCAGCCAGTGTCTAAGACACTTCATCTTGCTAAGATTATTGCCATAAGACCTCCGGTTTGAAGCCATTCTTGGAATACTGCATATTGGGACTGTCCAACACCTTATCTACATAAGTATTCTGACACGATCCAATTAGCCTACCCAGTCTATATCAATAGATTCTTATTCCGAGAATTCATGAGGCTACTCCCATGTCCTTTTGTTTATATTTGACTTCCGACCCAAATCTTGACAAGACTTTAGCGTCGGATCGTCGTTTATGAGATTAAGTACGTTATGTACACTCGGTGTGAGAATTGCAACTACGCTCCCACTAGTCTTCTTGTAAACGCATGGTTTCATTTCGTTTCTGATCAAGTCAAAACTTTTTACCACTTTATCAGAATGTTGATTCCAACTCCAAGATGTTTTCTTCAATCTATAAATAGATCGGTGAAGCCAACATGCATACCTAGAAAATTTTTGGAGTTGGGGCTCACCATCGCTTCTTTGAATTTCGCATGCTCGTCACCTTTTCAATGATCAACAGATCACGACAATCGGCTACGAGAAATCACTCTCGAGTTGGTGACGGATCCTTTCGGATCTGCGATCTTCAGGCTCCTCAGGTGTAGGTCCTACAGCACTTTGTAGATCTCACCGCTGCTCTCCCTCAACAGGTTGAGCAGCCTCCTGTTCTTATCGAATTTCTTCGATGTGTACTTTTACTCCCACTGTTCCTTTTGGAAAGTATGATCTTTCTTAAAGACACAGTTTCAAACAACAAAACTTTGTTCTCGGATTGGTTATAAAAGTAGTAAGCCTCGGTTTCCCTAGGACAACCAGCGAGGTAGAACTTATCAGATTTGGGTTCAAGCTTGTTAGCTTTCATCCCCAAATGATCAGAAACAACTTATTTGAAAAACTTCCAGTACACATCCAATGTGGTGTCTTTCAATTGATTCTGATTGAAACCCTTTTCTGCGCAAAAACATACATTTCTAGAGCGTGTTTCCAAAAAGATAATGGAAGATTCGTGTGACTCATCATTAATCGGAGCATATCCAACATGGTCCGATTACTTCTCTTAGAAACACCATTGAGGTTTTCATGAGAATTGAGTCGTGAAACAACTTCACACTCACTTAGATGATCACGGAATTCTTGACTTAAGTATTGAGATCCTTGATCTTCTGTCAAATCAAATCTATACTTCATTCACATCCATACTTACTGAAGTCATCAATAAAGGTAATGAAGTACAAGAGATTTCCTCTGGCAGTAACGCTTATCGGGCCGCATACATCAGTATGTGTAAGGCCCAATAATCTTCTGGCCCGTTTTCTTTCAGCTCTGCTAAAAGGCCTTAGTCATTTGGCCCAGTGAGCAGAATTCATATCTCATATGATTTAAAATCAAATGAGCCCAAAAGCCCATAACTATGGAACTTTTGAATCTGCTCCACTCTGTGTGGTTGAAACGACTATGCCAAGGAAAGACTGGTTCGAGTCATCAGACTCAAACCTTTTAGTATTTATGTTATATTCAAACTCACGTTGGTTTAAGATATAAAACCCATTCTAAACGGGGTGCTACCATATGATATTTCATTAAGATCTAAAGAACAAAACTTGTCTTTTATCAAAATGAAAAACATTCAAATTCTTACAAGAAAATGAAAGACATCTCTGCACAAGACAGATACATGATGGCAATTACTTAATTTCTAAAACCAAGTATGAAAGGCTCCTACAAGTGGAGAATCTCTACGGCTCATGCAGCAACCATTGCTTCATACCAGACACGCAGTTCCACTTGTCCTTTCTTCAACGTTCTATTGTCGCTTAGGTCCTGCATATTTCAAAATATCAGTACCACAACTAGTATCCAATACTCACGTAGAACTTGAAATAATAACACAATACCTGAAGAAGAAGTACCATACATCTTCTCCATCTCTTGTGAATCTTCCAAGAATTTAATGCAATTTCTCTTCCAATGCCCAAACTCTTTACAGTAACAGCATTTATCAACATCAGATGGGCCTGACTTGGGCTTAAAATATGACACATGCTTATTCTGATTCCAAATCCGAACGGCCTTGCCTTCACCCTTGTCTATACAAGATTTCTCAAATCTTTTACCCTTTTTGATGTTTTGCTCTGTTGTCTTGAGCATGCCATGCAGCTCAGTCAATGTCTTCGTCAAGCCTTTCTTGATATAGTTCTCAACGAACTTATCATAACTTGACGGCAGTGACTGCAAAATGATGTCAGTAGCCAACTCTAAGCTGACAGGACAATCCAGTTTCCCCAGGTTATCAATGTAACCCATCATTTTAATGACATGAGGACTTCCTGGACCATCCTCTGGTAGCTTGCACCCAGTGAGAGACTTCACCATCTGGAATCTCTCAACTCGTGCCAGATCCTGAAACTTCAGTTTCAGGCTGGTGATCATCTCTATTGGCGACTCCATGTTCTCGTATTGACTCTTCAAATCTGAGTTCATGGTAGCCAACATCAGACCACGCACATCTACCACATCAATATAATGCTTATTCCAAGCATCATATACTGCATTCGAGCGATTAGTCCCAAGCCTTTCTGGAAGAGCTTTCTCAAGGACATAGTCCTTGCTCTCCTGCTTGAGGATTAATCTCAAATTCCGATACCAATCCAGGAAATTTGATCCATTTAACTTGTCCTTCTCAATGACGGATCGCAATGAGAAAGTAGTGTCAGACATAAGCTGAAATCCAAGAAAAACAAAGATTTAGTTATGTATTCCATGAGAAGTCTTATCTAATAAGAAAACTCGCATTATATTCAAACAATTTTTCCTCTATGAATATAATGATCCAAGATCCATACTTCACCAAAATCTGAGTGGACGACTCGCCATCACCCAAAATTTAGTTATCTAGGTAAGCAAATCATTGCTAATTGCACCCAGTACAACTCTTGGTCGCAGATAAAACAATCCATGTCTCATCTACTCTGACGTCTCTGGGCCCAGAACTTCTGATGGCCCAGTCAAGTAAACCAATCTCTTTAGTCTTGTGATCATTGACAGTCGCACCGCAAGTCTATCAATGATCACCTGCCTTACTCATGTAGTAGTGGATACCAAGGACTCCAAGGCTATCCAACAAACGACACAAGTCTTGACAGTAGACAAGATTTGGGCAAAACATCAAGGTTACTTGATATTTAGTTGAGGAAACTAAACTCTGTAAGGTTAGCAAATCAATTTCTTAGGTCATGTAATTGTTGATGTCAAGCACTGCAAGTCCATCAACATAATTACCTGCCTTACTCACGTAATTGTGGACACCAAGCTCATGGCTAGACCATCACACAACGAAATGAGTCTTGACAGTTGACCATATTGAAGCTAATCTTTGATCATCGTTTAAGTCGAGTTTGGTTTCTGCAAATTCAAGGTTCAATAACCAGAATTGTGAGCACTGCGTCGATCGACGCAGACTATGTCTGTCGATCGACACCACTAACCAAAAACCGGATTTCAATAACCGGTTAATCCAATTAACTCGGTTCATTGAACCAGTCATGTCGATCGACACAACCATGTGTGACGGTCGACATAGACCTAAACCGGATACAGTTTTGATAATCGGTCCAATCCAATTGAACCGACTTATCAGATCAAACTGATCTTTACTATTTAAATCGGTTTATACTAATTGAGATAACTGGTTCAATCCAATTGAATCAATTCATCCAATTCAAACCGTTTCAACCAGTTTCAACTAATTGTGATAATCGGTCCAATTCAATTGAACCGTTTTATCCAATCAAACTGATTTTAATCAATCGGTTTATGCTAATTGAGATAATCAGTTCAATCCAATTGAACCAATTCATCCAATTTAAACCGATCTGTTCGGATTTAACCAAGCATGATAATCGGTCCAATCCAATTGAACCGATTAACCAATCGCAAGGTCTGTGTCGACCGACACTCAACCTGTGTCGATCGACACAGTAGGATTTCTGTTTTTCTTCGCGAAAAACCCTAGCCGCCGAGTCTGTCGATTTCACCATTCTGTGTCGATCGACACTCTGCAAAAACACAGAATCGTTTTCGATCTGAATCGATCTAACCTGTTCTTATTCATACTATCTTATGAACGAATTTAAATCATCAAATTCTACTAAACATGCTGATTCAATGATAAAACCCTAAGACTCTGATACCACTGTTGGAATTCCTAGCAGTTCCTAATCCGATTAGGCAACCCTAATTCTGAATTCCGAGCCTAGGATCTCAGAGTTTAAGTAATTGAATCATGGATCTCGCGTTTACCTTGTTCTGGCAGCGGAAGATGAATCAGGTAAGACAAGATCAGGAGCGATTCAGATGCCTCGCCTCTACCGTAGTCCACATGCACACAACCTGGAAAGTCGGGATGCTAGTGCTGGATCTGGGAATCGAAGAGAGAGTTTTTCTGTTTTCTCTGATCAAGAAAACTGACGGGCTACTATTCAGGTCGACCATATAAGCCTATATATATGACCTGTTATGACTAAACCATTTTTTGGGTTTAACCAAAAAATCTATGTCATAAACCGAAACATCAGTTTCGGAATCGATCCCGTGTCGATCGACACACATACCGTGTCGATCGACACACCTCTCTTTTATCAATATTGATGTGTATCCAATACACATCATCTTGATCATCACCATGATGATCATTCCCATATATAATCTTCCAGATTGCTTAGGTGTGTGACCCTATAGGATCATATGATACTGGTAGTAAGTCTACAACTTACAGACTGCAAGAGGCTTTTAGCAAAACATTGCAACCGCCCAGTATCATACAACATGTCTGATCTCGACATACAACTATCGTTAGAGTAAGTACAATGTGATTTCATGACATAATCCCAACAGAAAGATGCGGTAATACAAGTCAACATCGACATAAAGGATCCCGAGCGTTGCGTCGGGATAGGAGCCGACCTCAGAGAAGACCTGCGAGAAAAGCTCGTAGAATTTCTCAAGAGAAATGCCACAACCTTCGCCTGGACCACCAGTGATATGACCGGAGTTGACCCGACCATCGCGTGCCATGAGCTGCACGTCGATCAGATCTTCAAACCAGTCAAACAAGAAAGAAGGAAGCTCGGTCCCGAGCGCGCCAAAGCTGTCAATGATGAAGTAGAGCGACTCTCAAAGGCAGGTTCGATCACCGAGGTGAAGTACCCTGACTGGCTGGCAAATCCCGTTGTGGTAAAAAAGAAGAACGGTAAGTGGAGAGTGTGCGTAGACTTTACCGACCTCAACAAAGCGTGTCCCAAGGATAGTTTTCCGCTGCCACACATCGACCGGCTCGTAGAAGCAACCGCCGGTCACGAGCTGCTATCGTTCATGGACGCCTTTGCAGGATATAACCAGATCATGATGCACACTGATGATCGAGAAAAGACTTCTTTTATCACCGACCGCGGCACATATTGCTACAAGGTTATGCCGTTCGGGCTCAAGAACGCAGGAGCGACATATCAACGCCTCGTGAATCGCATGTTCGCCGACCAGCTCGACAACACAATGGAAGTTTACATCGACGATATGCTCGTCAAGTCCACCTCGGCGGAAGATCATATCGATCATCTCACAACATGTTTTGCGTGTTTAAACAAGTATGGAATGAAACTGAATCCGGCAAAATGCACGTTCGCGGTCACGTCAGGAGAATTTCTCGACTACATAGTCACAAGAGGAATAGAAGCAAACCCGAAGAAAATAACGGCGATCACCGAGCTTCCATCCCCGAAGAACACCAGAGAAGTCCAACGTTTAACCGGGCGCGTCGCGGCTTTGAATAGATTCATCTCAGGATCAACTGACAAATGTCTCCCGTTCTACAACCTCCTCCGAGGAAATAAGAAATTCGAATGGGACGCTAAATGCCAGGACGCGTTTCAACAGCTCAAAACCTACCTCTCCACCCCACCAATCCTGGCTAAACCCGAGGAGGGAGCGACGCTGTATTTATACATCTCTGTATCAACTTCGGCAGTGAGCAGCGTGCTCGTCCGCGACGACCGAGGCGACCAAAGACCCATCTTCTACACAAGCAAAATCTTCGACGACGCGGAAACGCGCTACAACACACTTGAGAAGCTCGCGTTAGCCGTCGTCGTCTCGGCTCGAAAGTTTCGCCCTTATTTTCAGTCTCACTCGGTGGTTGTACTAACGAATCAACAATCAGAACGATATTGCATAGCCCGAGCCAATCAGGAAGAATCGCCAAATGGGCAGTCGAGCTAAGCGAATATGATATTGAGTAAAAACCCAGAACCAGTGCCAAGTCCCAGGTTCTAGCAGATTTCCTAATCGAACTGCCACCCGAGCTCACCATAGCCGAAGGACAAGGCCCGAAGGAGAAATGGGTTCTATTCGTAGACGGTTCTTCATCAAGAAATGGGTCGGGAGTAGGAGTCAAATTGACATCCCCGACCGGCGAGTTAATCGAACAGTCCTTCCGTCTAGGATTTCCAGCCTCTAATAACGAATCCGAATACGAAGCACTGCTCGCAGGACTGCGACTAGCCGAAGTGGTAGGAGCAAAGCAGGTCGACGCATTCGCCGACTCACAGCTCGTGGTGAACCAGTTCAACGGAGAATACGAAGCAAAAAACGAGCGCATGGACGCGTACCTAAAGCTCGTCCAGGAAATTGTCGCACGAATTGGGTCGGTTACGCTAACAAAGATTCCTAGAAGCGACAATTCCTCCGCAGACGCATTGGCCGCCCTCGCTTCGACTTCAGATCCCGACCTCCGCCGAGTCATCCCAGTCGAGTTCGTAGCCCGACCGAGCATTGCACCAGACGAAGATATACTACTTATTACCGAGGAAGAAGAGGGACTGGACGATGCTCATAAAAGCAACGAGGAGGTCATTAAGGACACCGATCCTAGACATACCGACATCATCGACTGGAGAGACGAGATCAAAGATTATATACTGACCGGAAAGGTCCCTGAGGATCGTTGGGCAGCTCGCCGGTTGAAAGCCCGCTGCGCGCAATACGTAATGATGAAGAACGAGCTATTTCGGTGGAGTGCGTCCAAGGCTCTCTTGCGATGCATAGACGGGCAGGAGATCCAATGGGTCAACGAGCAAACTCACGAGGGAGCAGGCAGAAATCACACAAGTGGCCGAGCATTAGCCGCAAAGATAAAGCGATATGGTCATTTCTGGCCGACCATGATCTCCGACTGCGAAAGCTATGTGGCCCGATGCGAGAAATGTCAAAGACACGCACCAAGCATACACCAGCCAGCCGAGCTCCTCGCCACTGCGGCCACGCCCTACCCATTCATGTGGTGGCGATGGATATCGTCGGACCTCTCCCGGCCTCGCATCAAAAGAAGTTCATCCTGATAATGACCGATTACTTTACCAAGTGGGTCGAAGCCGAATCCTACTCGGAGATCAAAAACCTCGACGTTCAAAAGTTCGTTTGGAAATACATAATTTGTCGCCACGGTGTCCCTTACGAGATCGTAACCGACAACGGATCTCAGTTCATTTCCAATCTATTCGAAGGATTTTGCGCAAGGTGGAAAATTCGCTTAAGTAAATCTACCCCGAGATACCCACAAGGAAACGGGCAGGCCGAGGCAACAAACAAAACGATCATCGACGGGTTAAAGAAACGAATGGAGAGCAAAAAAGGCATCTGGGCCGACGAACTCGACGGCGTCCTCTGGTCTCATCGAACAACACCGAGAACATCAACCGGCCAGACTCCTTTCTCCCTCTCCCACGGAATGGAGGCAATGTCTCCCGCCGAAATGTGCGTCCCGACGATACGCCTTAGCATCGCGCCCGAGCACGAAGAGCTTAACAACAACATGATCATCGACAGCCTCGACCAAGCGGAAGAATTAAGAGACCGAGCACTCTTACGTCTCCAAAACTATCAACAGCAGATCACCCGACACTACAACAAGAAGGTTAGAGGTCAGCATTTCGTAGAAGGTGACCTCGTCCTCAGAAAAGTGTTCGAAAACACACGGGAATTCCGAGCAGGGAAACTCGGCGCAAATTGGGAAGGTCCGTACATCGTCTCAAAGATAGTAAAGCCTGGCGTCTACGAGCTAGTGACGATGAAGGGAGAAGCCATCCCACGATCATGGAATGCGAACAAACTCAAGAGGTACTACTACTAAGCCGAGCATCTCTCGCTCACGGAAAAACCGAGCATCGCGCTCAAAAAAAAAAAAAAAAAACCAAGCATTCCGCTCCAAACCGAGCTCGCTATACACGAGTTCGAGTAATATGTAAAGTGAACTACGATCGGCTTGATCCCCTTTTGGGGTACGTAGGCAACCTATCATGAGGCTCAGCTATATCAATAATAAAATTTTATTAAGTTAAATTTTTGTTTCAATCATCCGAACAAATCGACATTCTGGCCAAATGCTCGATACATTATAAGCCGGGCCAAGCTCCCGCGCAAGGCTGATCGACAGTAAATAAGCCAAACATAGCTTTTGCACAATGTCCCGATCAGACCTTAGGGGTAAGCCGAGCATAACGAGCAGAACCTCAAATCCCACAACCAAGCCGGGCCCAGTTCCCGCACAAGGGCGACTGACAGGAAAAATAAGCCGAACAAAGCTTCGCATAACTGTCCTGGTCGACCCTACGGGGTAAGCCGAGCATTCTACTCGCTCCCAATTACCTAGCTGACCCAACTAAATAATCGCCCAAGTACGCAGAATGGAAATATTAAGTACGAGGAAAGGCTCGAGTATGCTTTAAACGAAAAATCCAAAATCACTAAAACGTTTCAAGTACGAATCCGATTACATTAGGGTACTACAAAAAAAAACACAAACAGCGCAAAATTACAAGGAGTAAATCTAAAAAGCCTTGGGAGCCCGATCTTCAGCCGTATTCTCAAGGCCAGCAGGATCCTCATCTTCGCTACCGATCAGCCCAGCTGCCCGAAGATTGTCTACCACCGAGGAAGTCACGAGCGCATGGTTTGAGCCATGTTGATCCTGAACAAGCACCGAAGAGCCCCCATCGGTCCGACCTGGACTACTGGGCGGAGTCATAACAAAGTCCTCGTCGACCAGATCGGTGAACTGATACTCGTTGAGCTCCTGTTTGAAACGAGCAAGTCAGAATCAGCTTTGATGATCTTCTCGGGAGGAACAGCAAGCCCTTCCTCGACAAGCGCCTTCAGTATAGATGCAACCGCAGCAGCCTAATTCATCAGTATCTGCTTTTTCCTCCCAAGCTCCTTCTCCTCGTTGGCTCTCTTGATCTTGGACAACTGAGCTTGCGCCCTATCTGACACACGCTCCCTCTCCTTTTAGACCTCGCGCGTGCGGGACGCCCTGAGACGAGCACATTCTGAGCTGAGCTTACCCTCCAAGTCAGAAACCCGAATAATCAGTTCATCAGCTTCAGCCCGAGCATTCGAGCAATCGGTCAAGCACTGCATGTTCTCGGCTTCAAGGCGAGCATTCTCGACGTCAGCAACCTTCTTCTCCATAGCAACCACTTTCTCTTCCTCATGCACACATAGCGGGTCCCAACAGTCGTACTGTTCGTCGAGATCGACGAAATCTCCTCGAAAAACCGAAGAGTCATATCGACACCACATTCGGAGGCAAGGAGCATGGAGCCGACCAGGTTCTGAACCGCCGCCAGAGTCAACTGAGACAGAGCAATCCGCCTTTCTTCGCAATAGGGAATGAGCAGCTTGGGTAAGGGAAACCTAAGATGAATAAGCCTAAACCAAAAGTCATACAGGCATATCCATCCCTCTGGACAATCCCAGGGTCTCTCATTCGGCTCGGGTTTGCGAAGTTCGAGCTGACCAGCACTCCCAGGAACACAGTTGTCCTTGATCCACTCCAAATCATCGTCCGAACACTTCGTTGGCAGAACATGACGCAAGGGACGCGCCTTCCTTACCGAACCATCCGCGTGACCTCGTTTTGAGTTTCCCCGAGCCTTCTTAGACCTACTCGGCTCCAGCACCATCCTGTCGCACCGCGCCTGATCCACTATAGCCACGGCCTCCGCCTTCACTGGAAGAGAACCCAAATTCTGAACCAGCGGGGGGAACCAACGCCGAACACCGTCGTCTTCCGAGTCTATCAAATACGGCACTCGAAAGCTCGGCACACTTCCCAAAGCCGAAGGAGCCCGACCCCGACTATTGTCAGGATTATGATTGACAATCTTTGTTCGCGCCGAGCCAGACGAAGAACTCTGCACAACAGACGAACTAGATTGAACAGAGTTTCCCTCGGACAACCTCACCGAGTAAAGATCCCGACCTGAAGACGATGACGAGTTGGACTCGATCCTCATAACTTACAACACAACAACAAAACTAGAGAGAGAAAATAAATTCTAGAGAGAATGGAGAGCGAAATACCTGCAGAAGGAGAGAAATGAAATAGGAGAAGAGCGAAGCGCGATATATATAAGCTAAGTGGGAGGATTTCAAGGCAAGCGCAATGATGACCCCTACGCAACCCTTCAGCTTCCAACAGTTATAGGTATCATCATCACAACGGTGCAACTCTTCAATATCCAGCTGCTTCCCAAGAAACCTTTTGAGCTCCCCGAGAAAGAAACGACAAAGCGAGTGGACCAAAGCCGGCCGACCAGACCTATACCGAATAAATACCGGTCCAACTAAGACATCTTCAAATTCGCCGACTTCAAGCATCATGAAGATCGACGAACTGGGGGGGCTTACTGTTATAGGTGGGTTTAGCACTGTTGGGATAGTGTCCTGAAATCACACTTGTACTCACTCCTGTGATAGTTGTGTGTCAAGATCAGACATTCGTATAATACTGGGCGTTTGCAATGCTTTGCTAGAAGCCTCTTGCATTCTGTAGGTCGTGGACTTACTGCCAGTATTGTATGATCCTATAGGGTCACACACCTAAGCGAACTGGAAGCTACGACATGGGAATGATCATTGTGGAAATGATCATATTATGTGTATTGAAATACACATAAGAATCGATATAATGGTGTTGTGTCGATCGACACAGCTTGTGTGTCGGTCGACACAGTTCGGATTTTCCGAACAGGCTTTTCGGGTTATGGCTTAATTAAGTCTGGCCCGTTAAGCACGTTTAGGTCGAATAAAAGATGATTAGTTTCGACCTAAACAATAGAGCCGTCCAGTTTTCTTGAGAGAAACACTTGACACACCAGACACCATCGATCCCCATTGATCCGGCACTAGCATCCCGTTTCCAGCGAGCGTGCGTGTGTATCTGGTAGAGGCGAAGCGTTGCGTTGCTCCACTGATCTCGTTCACCATCTTCTTCCGCTGCCAAAGGTAAGAACGAGGTTGGTTCTAAATTTCAATATAACAAACCCTAGATCCATCGGGATCCAACAGTGGTATCAGAGCCAGGTTAGGGTTTAGCTATTGAAAATGGTGATATAAAATCGAAACTTGATGTTGTTGATCTGTATATTACTTGTTGAAATCGGTTTTCATTGATTAAATCTCGGTTTTTGTCTCTGTTGAAAACGATGGTATTGCTGAAATCGCACTGTGTCGATCGACACAAAGCGTGTGTCGGTCGACACGCCGCGGCGCAAAATATAAAATTTAGGGTTTGTCGCACAGTATCGATCGACACAAAGCGTGTGTCGGTCAATACAAAGCGAAAATCCACAAATAATCTTTAGGGTTTCGATCTGAGATCGAGTACCCGTAACCGTGCTGCGTCGATCGATACACTGGGTGTGTCGGTCGACACAGGCAATACAATTAGATAGATCGGTTCAATTGGATTGAACTGGTTATCTAGCTCGGTTAATTTTATTAACCAAAATTGATTCTGGTTTGGTCATATCGATTGACACACAGTGTGTGACGATCGACATGGACCATTAAACCGAACTGGTTCAATTGGATTGAATCAGTTAAGTAAATTCGATCCGGTTTGACCGGTTATCGAAGAACGGTTTAAATAGAGTTGCATCGATCGATGCCAATGGTTGGCGTCGATCGACACAGCATCCGCAGACTTGTTGGTTTGACCACAAATTTGCATGAACCAGAATAATTTAATCCTAAAAGTATTAGATGAATCTAAACTTAATAAAACTAAATGTTTTTAATTAAAATTTATTATTTTGATATATATATATAGAGAATATAAATCAAGATAAGATTAGTTCTTTTCCTCAACTAAATATCAAGTGATCTTGATGTCTTGCCCGATCTTGTCTACTGTCAAAAACTCGTGATGTTGTTGGGTATCCTTGGAGTCCTTGGTATCCACAGCAAAATGAGTAAGGCAGGTGGTCAGTGACAGACTTGCAGTGCAACTGTCAGTGATCACAAGACAGATAAAAGATTGGTTATACTTGACTGGGCTGTCAGAAGTTCTGGGCCCAGAGACATCAGAGTGGATTGGACATAGTTTGTCTTATTCACGACCAAGAGTTGTACTGAGTACAATTAGCAATGATTTGCTTACCTAGATAACTAAAGCTTGAGTAACGGCGAGTCGCCCACTCGAATTTTAGTAATCTGAGGATCTTGGATCATTGTATTCATATGAGGAAACATAGTTTGAATACAATGCGAGTTTTCTTATTAGATAAGAATTCTCATTCCTTGTGCTTTATAACTAAAATCTACCTTTTGTTTGAATTACAGCTATGTCTGTCTCAAATCACATCAACACTTTCTCACTAAGATCCGTCCTTGAGAAGGACAAGCTAGATGGATCTAATTTCTTGGAATGGTATCGGAACCTGAGAATAGTTCTCAGGCAAGAGAACAAGGTATATGTCCTTGAAAGATTTCTCACTGAGAGGCCACGTTCCAATGCTCCGCAGACAGAAAAGAATGCTTGGGATAAGCATTCAGCGGATGTCAAAGATGTTAATTGTCTAATGCTGGTGACTATGAACTCTGAGCTGCAGAAGCAATATGAGAACGTGTTGTCACCCATTGAGATGATTAACAGCCTGAAAGCTTTGTTTCAGGAGCAAGCTCGCACAGAGAGATACCAGACGGTTAAATCTCTCATGGATTGCAAGCTGGCTAAGGACAGTCCAGTAAGTCCTCATGTCCTTAAAATGATGGGTTACATTGATAACCTGGGGAAACTGGACTGTGCCATTAGCCAGGAGCTGGCCACTGACATGATTCTGCAGTCATTGCCGTCGTGTTTTGATCAGTTCATTATGAACTACAACATGCAAAACATGACTAAGACATTGACTGAGTTGCACGGTATGCTGAAGACAGCAAAACCAAATCTCAAGAAGGCTACTCCCAGTGTCCTGATGGTACAAGGGAATAAGAGGTTTAAGAAACCTAAGAAGGGTAAGGGTAAGGCCCAGGTTGTCCAGGCTGAAAGTCAGGACAAGCCCAAGCCGAAACCCAAATCCGGGCCTTCTCCTGAGGATAAGTGCAACTACTGCAAGCAGTTGGGGCATTGGAAGAAAGACTTCAAGAAGTTCATGGAAGATTACAAGAAGCTGAAGAAGACGTATGACGCGTCTGATTCAGGTATTTATGTTATCGAACTTGGTATTATATCTTCTCGTTCTACTTCGTGGGTATTGGATACCGGCTGCGGTGCTCACATTTGTACTGATGTGCAGGCACTAAGAAACAGTAGGACGCTGAAGAAAGGACAAGTAGAGCTACGAGTCGGGAATGGAGCTAAGGTTGCTGCACTGGCCGTAGGCACCTACGAGTTGTCTTTACCTTCGGGCATGGTTTTAATTTTGAATAATTGCTACTATGTACCTGCGATTAGCAGAAACATAATTTCAGTTTCCGTTTTGGATTTGGAAGGTTTTGATTTTGCTGTTAAGAATAAAGTTTGTTCTTTTAATCGTGATGGTAATTATTATGGTAGCGCCCCATTAGATAATGGGTTATATATATTAAACCAAGAAATGCCTGTCTTTAACATAAATACAAAGAGGTTTAAGTCCAATGACGAAAACCCGACTTTCTTATGGCATTGTCGTTTGGGCCATATCAATGAGAAACGCATCCAGAGGCTCCATCGAAATGGGCTTCTGGGCTCATTTGATTTTGAATCATGTGAGAAATGCGAGTCTTGTTTGGTGGGCAAAATGGCTAGAGCCCCTTTCAACAAACCAAATGAAAGGGCCAGTGATTTATTGGGCCTTGTTCATACTGATGTATGTGGGCCAATGAGTACTGCTGCCAGAGGAAACTTTAAGTACTTCATTACCTTTACTGATGATTTCAGTAGGTATGGCTATGTCTATTTGATGAGACACAAGTCAGAATCCTTTGATAGATTCAAGGAATTCAAGAATGAAGTACAGAATCAACTTGGCAAGAGTATTAAGATTCTGCGATCGGATCGCGGAGGAGAATACTTGAGCCAAGAATTCAGCGACTATCTGAGCGAGTGTGGAATCGTTTCACAACTCACTCCTCCTGGTACACCCCAATGGAATGGAGTGTCGGAGAGGAGAAATCGAACTTTATTGGATATGGTTCGGTCTATGATGAGTCATTCTAATCTTCCACTATCCTTTTGGGGATATGCTCTAGAAACGTCTGCGTTTACACTGAATAGAGTGCCATCTAAATCAGTAGAAAAGACACCACATGAACTGTGGACTGGGAACGTTCCTAGTCTGTCTTTCCTAAGGATTTGGGGTTGCGAGGCTTATGTCAAACGTTTAATCTCCGACAAGCTTGCACCCAAATCAGATAAATGCTATTTCGTTGGTTATCCTAGGGAAACCAAGGCATACTACTTTTACAACCAATCTGAGAACAAAGTATTTGTTGCTCGGGACTGTTCTTTTCTTGAGAGGGAGTTTCTCTCTAAGAAAAACAGTGGGAGTAAAGTACATCTCGAAGAAATTCAAGATGCACAGGAGACTGCCCAACCTATTGAGGAAGAGCAGCAATTGGATCCACAAAGTTCTGTGGAACCGGCGCCTGTGGAGCCTGAAGTTCGCAGATCCGGAAGGATCCGTCACGAACCCGAGAGATACTATGGATTTCTCGTAACCAATTCAAATGATCTGATGGTCATTGAAGGTGACGAACCAGCGACCTTTGCGGAAGCAATGATGGGCCCGGACTCCGAAAAGTGGCTTGGAGTCTCTAAATCCGAAATGACATCCATGTCAGAAAACCAAGTATGGTCCTTGGTCGATTTACCTAGTGGTGTAAAAGCCATTGAGTGTAAATGGATCTTCAAGAAGAAGATTGACGTGGATGGCAATGTACAGATTTACAAAGCGAGATTGGTGGCTAAAGGTTTCAAACAAATTCATGGTATTGACTATGATGAAACCTATTCCCCAGTAGCTATGCTTAAATCTATTCGGATTCTTCTAGCGATTGCTGCTCATTATGATTATGAGATTTGGCAGATGGATGTCAAAACCGCATTCCTGAATGGTATTCTGGAAGAGGATGTGTACATAACACAGCCTGAAGGTTTTGTCGATCCTAAAAACGCTGGGAAGGTATGCAAGCTTCATAAATCCATTTATGGGTTGAAGCAAGCATCACGGAGTTGGAATCTTCGTTTTGATGAAACAGTAAAACAATTCGGTTTCATCAAGAACGAAGAAGAATCATGTGTATACAAGAAGACAAGTGGGAGCAAAATTGCATTTCTTGTACTGTATGTCGATGACATACTCCTCCTCGGTAATGATGTTCCGTTGCTTCAGTCTATTAAGACTTGGCTAGGAAGTTGTTTTCCATGAAAGACATGGGAGAAGCCGCATACATTCTTGGAATCATAATCTACAGAGATAGAACTAACAAGCTGATTGGATTGTGCCAAGACACTTATATTGATAAGGTGTTGCACAGATTCAGGATGCACGATTCCAAGAAGGGCTTCATACCAATGTCTCATGGCAAGAGTCTCTGCAAGAAGCAGTGTCCGGCGACACCTGCTGAGCGAGAACGCATGAATAGAATTCATTATGCTTCTGCAATAGGATCTATTATGTATGACATGCTCTGCACTCGTCCAGATGTGGCTTACGCGTTAAGCATGACGAGTAGATACCAATCTGATCCAGGTGAAGTTCACTGGACAGCTGTCAAGAATATTCTCAAGTATTTGAGACATACTAAGGATAAGTTCCTTGTGTATGGAGAAAGTGATGAACTTGTGGTGAATGGATTCACCGATGCGAGTTTTCAGAAGGACAGAGACGATTTCCGATCACAGTCTGGATATGTCTTCTGTCTAAATGGCGGTGCGGTGAGCTGGAAGAGCTCTAAGCAGAATATCGTAGCTGACTCCACAACGGAAGCTGAATATGTTGCTGCTTCAGAAGCGGCAAAGGAAGCTGTTTGGATCAAGAAGTTCATGACTGAACTTGGTGTGGTTCCTAGTATCTTGTAGCCAGTGGCTTTGTTCTGCGATAACAATGGAGCCATTGCTCAGGCGAAAGAACCCAGGTCACACTAGAAGTCCAAACACGTTGAGAGGAAATATCATCTGATTCGTGATAATGTCAATAGAGGTGATGTGAAGATCAGCCGAGTTCCGACAAACGAGAATGTCGCTGATCATCTAACCAAGTCACTCCCAAGGCCTAAGCATGAGAGTCATACGACTGCTGTAGGCATTAGAGATCTTAAGATGTAATCTTGATTCTAGTGGGAGTTTTGGATTTTGTTTTAAGTTATAATAAGACGCCCTTGTAAACATTCTTTTAGAAGTGTTTAATGAAATTTGATTTCAGCATTATTTATTGTGATCTAAATAATGGTCCCGAAATAAGTTTATGACATATTATAGGTCATCAAGTTGAGAACTTGATCATGAAACCCTATAAGTTAATAAATTATTTTTGTCCCTAGTCGAGGTTGCAGAATCGGGACACTGACAACCGTTAGAGACTAGATTGTGAGGTGACTGTTGGCTAAGTTTCATGGAGCCAATGATATGATTATCGCAGTCAGTCACATAGATATATGTCAGTGGACATATGATCGGACATGACCCGCTAATGAGAAGTCTACAAGATAGTAATATATGTGTCATAAGAGGTTCTCATTACGACTATAGAGTATAGTCCTTAGACCTGAGTTCATCATGCTTTCTTGCATATGAATTGGTACATTTTGACTTTGTCAAACGTCGATCCGTAACAGGCGGCTATAACGACACTGTTCAAGTTTATAATGAAGTATGCGTTGAAACAGGGATGGAACAAGATGGAATTTGTCCCTCCTGTACAACGGGAGATAAATATCTCAGGGCCTATCGAAGATTGAATACTGAGAGAATGTGTGGCCGCACTCAAACGAACTGTAGTTCAGTTGTTTGTAATGTTCAGTATGAGATCAGGAGTTCGATAAACACGATGTTGGCTAAATAAGGATGACACAGATCTTGCCTTATGCCAAATCGAGATATAGAGACAAAAGGATTATAGGAATTGATGATTCCAGTACAAGTGGGAGATTGTTGGGATAGTGTCCTGAAATCACACTTGTACTCACTCCCGTGATAGTTGTGTGTCAAGATCAGACATTCGTATAATACTGGGCGTTTGCAATGCTTTGCTAGAAGCCTCTTGCATTCTGTAGGTCGTGGACTTACTGCCAGTATTGTATGATCCTATAGGGTCACACACCTAAGCGAACTGGAAGCTACGACATGGGAATGATCATTGTGGAAATGATCATATTATGTGTATTGAAATACACATAAGAATCGATATAATGGTGTTGTGTCGATCGACACAGCTTGTGTGTCGGTCGACACAGTTCGGATTTTCCGAACAGGCTTTTTGGGTTATGGCTTAATTAAGTCTGGCCCGTTAAGCATGTTTAGGTCGAATAAAAGATGATTAGTTTCGACCTAAACAATAGAGCCGTCCAGTTTTCTTGAGAGAAACACTTGACACACCAGACACCATCGATCCCCATTGATCCGGCACTAGCATCCCGTTTCCAGCGAGCGTGCGTGTGTATCTGGTAGAGGCAAAGCGTTGCGTTGCTCCACTGATCTCGTTCACCATCTTCTTCCGCTGCCAAAGGTAAGAACGAGGTTGGTTCTAAATTTCAATATAACAAACCCTAGATCCATCGGGATCCAACAAGCACCCCATCCACTTAGAAGGCCCAGGATCTATTCTTTATACAAAGGTCGGCCCAACAGAAGCAAAACGGCCCAACATGCGATGGAAGCCCAAACATGTACACTCAAACCAAGCCCATCACCATCAGCTCGGCTCGATCCAAGCCGAACGACAGCAAGTCAGCTCGGCTACGCTAAAAGCCAAAGGAACGTATGGCTCAGCCCATCTCGTCACCAAGTACGGCCCAATCCGCACGAACTCGACAAGCGGTCAACGGCCTGTAAAAAGTACGACCGTATTTTACTATAAATAGGAGTCGTCACTGTACATTAATGTAACTTTTTGGGATTTGTGCACTTCTCACTACTTTCTCTCTCTAAAGAAAACATTCATGAATTGTAAAAACCGAGCTCGTCTTTCGACAAGCTTGGGCTTTCATTTGAATACAATACGCTCGGAAAGACGAGCTCGGGCTTTCATTTGAATACAATACGCTCGTTACCGAGCATATCTCTCTCTTCACTACTTGTGTGCCGAACATTCCTCTCTCGATTCATCACCGAACCTAGTCAGTTCTCTTTTAGAAAGACTTTGACCTTCGGACCCGAACACGTCAACTCTCCCGAACAAAATGCACTCTCAAACCTTTGTGACAAGCTCGGTTATCACAATAGTGTTAAACATAGAATATATGTATGAGAAAGTCAAAAATATAGTAGTTTAGTGATAATACAAAAAACTGGTATTTTGTGTTCTGAATTCAAATTCACTTTGGTGCAGTGAGATATTATTTACATTAGAACATTTAAAAACTGAGATTATGGAAGATGATTATGTATATAAAATCCAAAATTTCGACACAATATTAAGTAGAAAAAAATAACATATGCGATAATATAAAAAGCTAAGGGAAAACAAAATTTAATCTTAGGACTTAGCCCACGAGAGTAATCATTTAGCAAATGAGCGCCATTTAACTTTTTGAACATGCTCTCATCAACCCTTAATTACTATTGTTCCATCTTTCTACTTAATTTAATATTTAGAAAAAGATGTCGCAACCACGAAAACAATGCTAAAGTACAAATTTCACGATAAAATTCATTTAATAATAAATGTATATTTTAGACGAAAGAACGAATACGCGTAACGCATGCAAGGTCTATCATCAGTGTTATTATCTAATACTTAATAATTATTAGTATTATACTAATTAGGGGTTGGTCATACTAAATTTACAAAAAGATATTGCGGCTAAAAGTTTAAAATGTATATATTTAAATAAATAAAAGTTCAGTCTGTTAACTAACTGTTTTTAAATACCATTAGGTAGAATCACATGCTAAAGGCTGACTAAATTAAATATTTCTCAACCACACCTTAATTAGTAACCGAAAACATTATCATTTACTTACTAAAACTTATATATGTACACGTTTGATTGACGTAGAACTTCCACGGCTGTCCCAAAAATGAGCCATTATAACTCTTAGCGGATATAGTCATTAGGTTACTCCATATACCAAGTACGAGTTAGTGTGGTAAATTCAATAATTATCAATTAAGATGCATGACCGAATAACCATTTATTTTGATTAGCAAATGAAAAGGGAACACGATCAACGTGAAACAAATCGGGGAACATAGAATGATTTCAAAGCATGATCAAAGTGTGGTGAAAGATAATAATTTACTTTTGGGAAAATAAAAGACTACAAATTAGAGATTTCAACAATCAAAGTTTGTAAAAATAAAACTCCACAAGTGTATCAATTGGTAGTGGGTTGCAACATGATTTCTGTTCATGAGAAGTGTCTGAGGTGTTGGTGTTAGTTAGGTCAAATTATGTGATTGATTGAGCCTCTTAGCCGCATTACTTGACTATTCATTCTCTCTAAATTAAAGTCGTTTCTTTGAACCACTGAGATTCACATCGCACCGTTTAGGCGTTTACATTTGCTTTTTTTCCTTCCAAATGATATAAAATTACAAAGCAAATCCTATATGTATATATAGTCCTAGGGTTTCTACATATCTTCTTCATTATTATTTTTTGTCCCTTTGCCCTAGCTTTCTTTTTATTTTTTAGGAAGTTTGACAAAACTGTACTTTTATTTCAAATCTATGTGTTACAATAATTGTTTGCATTATAGCCTTGCAATATGTACATTGCAGTTTTAAGTTCTGAATATCTTTTAGTAATTACATAAATTGATTTTTTTTTTGAAGAAAAATTACATAAATTGTATTTCTTATATACTTTTTTAATTTATACAGTTTTTGAACTATATATATGAACCTTTTAAATGGACGTAGATCTATTATGACCATACAGATTATTGGACTCACATTGCAGTTGTAAGTTCTGAATATCGTTTTGTAATATACATAAATTGTCTTTCTTATATACTCTTAGTTTATACACTTTTTTGAAATATATATATGGAACTTTTAAATGGTCAGAGACTATTATGATCATACAGATTATAAGCCTTCAACTACAATAAGACATCAAGAAGAAAAAATTACAACATAAAATAGTCGAGAAATGAAATATATATTTCTTCAACAAAATCCAAACTTCTCAAAGTAAAGTAAACGACAACTTCAATATTTTTAAGTCTTACAAAGAGCTACGTGTATAGTATTAACATTTTTATGTTTATATATATATATATATTTGTCTAATTACTTGATGAGTATTTGCTACTTCAAGTAAGAAAAGTTTAGTGTATAGTATCGTTGCTAAAAAAAAGTTTAGTGTATAGTATTTAATATTAGTAGTATTCAGGATTATGTAAATTTAAGAAAGAAAAAGCTGTAAATGGGACCAAGTATCAATACTGGATTTGCTGTAATGAATCAATCGATTTGTATTTCTTTTGTATTATGAAGTTACACGTAAAACAGCTTTTTTTTTGTTTAAAAAGAATATCTTGTCACTGGTTTAAGCCGTTATAAACATAAATTTTGTTATAAAGCTAGCAAATATGTAGTTTCAAAAAAAAAAAAAAAAAGCTAGCAAATATGTGATTAGTTTTTTTAAATAAGCAGGGAGCAACCAAACTTTAACTACCAGTAAAGTTATGATGTGATCAAGGGTATATAACCAATTGGTTATATATATATATATATATATATATATATATATATATATATATATATATATATATATATATATATATGTATTAGTGTTATTGGTCGTGTCACAATTTGAATTCATTTATGAAGCTGTATATGTAAATTGTAAACGATAAAATCAAAATAGAGTAACGAGGGATCTGAATGATGCAAAATTAGCAAATTAAGAGAAAACAAAAGGAATTAAAATAGTGAAAATTACGAAATAATAACTAGAAAACATCACTTAAAGTCTACATATAAAAAGCTACGAATTTTACTTTTATTTTAGTGGTTTGATATTTGCACTCTTCTTTCTTAATGGGGAAAAATGTGAAAACTAGTTGACAAAAAAAAGTGAAAACTATTTTCTCACACTTATTTTGGGAAAAAGAACAAAAAAAAAAATCCACAGAACTTACCAAGTAAATCATTTAAAAAAAGTGAAAATAATCGAAGGGACTGAGCCGTTTCTCTCTCTTCTGAGAGAAAGCGATTTCCGGTTCGCCGGAATCGTTTCCGATCACGGCGGTTCTTTCTTCTTTCTCCGCCGTTCGAGTTTTTTTTCTGATGGTTTCCTCTTCTCTCTTCCCAAATCTTTCAGAGGACGCCATCTTTTTTCTCGATGCTTCTGGGTTTCGGCTTCTGTTTCACTTCCGATCGGGTTTTGTCTTTGATTTTCTTTCCCGGATGTTGGTTTCCCGGTGGTTGGATCGGATCGTTTTGCTTTTCCTTTGTTTTGTTGTGTTTAGATTCCGATCGGGTTTACTTGGTTTTCCCGGAGGTCTTGTTCTCCGGTGGTTTCGATCAGACTAGTTCCTTTCGGGCTTTTGCCCAATAAGTCTGAATTCGATCGATGGCAGGCTAATCTTTGTCCGCTATCGGACCTTACCGGTTCGCCGGTCTCATCCCGACTTTAGTCGATGACGATCTCCCTCCTTCTCTCTGTGTTCACCGTTTTTGTCCCTGAGTTGTCTCCGTATAAGTTTCCGGTCGTTTGATTCCTGAGGATTAATATCGCCTTTGTTCACCGGCTTTAGAGGACAAGCCCTCAGTGGTCCGATGGGTTTCTTAATCCCATCCGCAAGGGCGTCTCCTCGGCTTCGACTGTTCCCGGCGGCTTTCTCGTTGACTGTTTTCTTTCTTTGCAGGTGATGATACGGTGGTTTCGGGAGGTGCTGGATCGGCAAACGTCCTTTGGTTCCTGCACCGAATTGGTCCGGCTCGGTGGTGCGGCGCTTTCCTCCGCGCATGCAATCGGTTCGCCGGCGATGTTTCCTGGCTGACGCGTGTCCATTCCGGAGTGCAGAGTTCGACGCGTGTTTCTGTCGACGTGTGTTCTCTGTTGGGCTTTATTAAAGTTTAATGGGCTTGTGTTATTTTCGATGTAGGGCTACGGCCCGTTTGTATTTCTAAAGGCCTTGGTCATAATCGAATTTATTGACAAAAAAAAAAGGTGAAAATAAATATATTGTTGCCAACAACTCTATTCCAGTCTGGCACCAATTTCCACCTAAAAACACTGATTTTTTTTGTCATAAATAAAAACAAAAAGACACGTGGCAATGAACACCATTTGTCTGATAAGACCCTCCACTGTCTTCTTCTTCCTCACTCTCAACTCTCTCAGCAAACACAAGAAGAAACAAAGCGTGCTGCTTCTCTCTTTCATTACTCTCTCTCTTCATCATTCTAGTTCGCCCTCAAAAGCTTTTTCTTCACCATTAACACCAACACTATCATTCCCTTCTTCCTCTATAAAATCATGGATCCTTGGGATAATATTTCAATAGACCACCACCAGTACCGTCGCCGTCATCCTTCTTTCTCCTCCACTCTCCTCGACCAAATCTACCGCTCCATCGACGATTCCTCAACAACCTCCGACGTCTCCATGAGGAAGAAACAGAACCGTGCCGCGTCTCTCGACGAGAATCGCGTTTGTCTCGAGAAAATCCTCGTTAACCGCCGCGTAAACGCCGACGATTTCGTTAGATCCAGGAATCCCAAAACCGTCGAACCTGTTTTCTTCAAGCATTCAAGCTCCAGCTCATCCGACTCAAGCGGATTCTCGTCTTCCGAGTCTGATTCCTTCTACAGGCGAACTCGTTCGTCCCGTTCCCCGCCGGAGATTTGTCATCCTAAGCCGATTCGAACCACCGTCGAGAGATTCGAACGGTCTCCTCACAGGACTAACAATAATAAACAGGAACATGGTAGCTTTCTCAGGACGAAATCCAAGGCGTTGAAGCTCTATAGCGATTTGAAGAAAGTTAAACAGCCGATTTCTCCCGGCGGCCGTCTCGCAACTTTCCTTAACTCGTTATTCACCGGCGCCGGTAACACAAAGAAACCGAGTAAAATTAATACATCCGCCACCGTCGCGTCATCCACCACTTGCTCCTCCGCATCCTCATTCTCCAGATCTTGCTTGAGCAAAACTCCGTCGTCTAGTGAAAAATTGAAAAGGTCTGTACGATTCTGTCCCGTTAACGTCATCCTCGACGAAGATTCCAAGCGCAGTGGTCAAAACAACGAACGTGAGTCGACTCGTCATCATCAAAGCTTCGATACTCTTGAGAGCCGAGTCATGGAGGAGAATCGTCGGGTTATTGAAGCAGCCAAGGAGCTTATCAGAACTTACCACAAGAATAAAGAAGCCGTTAAGATCTCCGGCGAAGAAGAAGAAGACGACGATGATGTTGCGAGTTGCGCGAGCTCCGATCTGTTTGAATTGGATAATCTATCGGCGATAGGAATCGAAAAGTATCGAGAAGAGCTTCCCGTCTACGAAACAACTCGTCTGAACACGAATCGTATAATATCCAGATGAAGAGTTATTGTCAAATTAAATAATTAATTGCTTAGTTCCTAATATAGTAATTACTTGGTTTGGGGGTGGATTAATTAATTTGGAGTAATACAGTTTTCTGAGTGAGCTTAATTATATATATGCAGTGTTTTTACAAAATGAGTTTAGTCGTGAGTTCTGTATTACTAATACTTAGCTTGATCAGCTCATGATCTTAATTGGATTAATTAATGGCTAATTAAACAGAAGTTCGAAATCAAGAGGCGCCTGAGATGAAGAAGATCATAGGAAAGCATCTAATCTATTAAAACAGGAAGGTTTGCTATGGTACATAAATGTTGTTCCCGAAATTTGCCCTTGATATTATTAGGATTTGTAACCTTCATTAAGGGTAAAACTGTAAAACAATTTATATTTGATTTATTATCTCCACAATCCATGTTTCCAAACAAGACAATTATTAAACATGTAGCCAAACAACCAAAATCTAATGGGTCCCACTTTCCTAATTAATTAAAACCAAAACAAATTAATTGATAAATATAATTAATAATTTATACATCAACTATTATATAATATATAAATTAAGATTCTCTAATTTATGATTTAATTCAAAATATATTTATAATATATTATAATATCTCTTTATTTTGTTTCATATATATATATATATACATATTACGATTGATGTTTTTACGATTATACTTTTTAGCAGGTTTTTCCATCAAACTGAAAAATATTTAATTAATTAAACGGGTTGAAAAATTAATTAGCAAATCTCGATTATAAATTTTCTATAAAAAAAAATCCGCATATAGTAAATAATTTCAGTTGATATATTTTAAAATTAATAAAATATTAAAATGATTTCATACTTATATTATTCAAATATTTGAAGCGTCAAATTATGCTTTATGTTTGAATGAAGTTTTTAACGGATAGTTCCATCAAATTTGCAAATTATATATACGACTACAACATGTATTTTATAAAATAATATTTTAGATAAATAAAATAACAATTAAACATATACCACATAACTTTTACAATAGTTGTTTTCACATATATATATATATATATATATATATATATATATATATATATTTTCCAAACTATGATCTTACGATACAACACAGATTAAAATATATAATGCGAAATCGTTATTTTAATCTCTTAATCCTTACGATATATCTCCTCCAAATAACACATAATTCATTTAAAAAAACTAAATTGATAACTCACTGTTATAATGTTGGTTAAACAATTATAATCAAAATTAGATTACATAATTAAAAATCTAAACTACTATTAACAAAACGAATAAAAAGTAAAATTTGTAAAGAAAATTATATCCGCACTTAGAAGTGCGGGTCAAAATCTAGTAATACAGTTAAAATAAAATTAAAACAAAATAGGAAAGACAGATTTTCCACTTTGTCATCAATTTACATAACAAAGGGAGGTTGAATTTTTTTCTTTCTGTCACCTGACGGGATCCACTCATAACAATAAAACGTATTATGGTTTATTTATGACCCTTTATTTATTTTATTTTATACGTGGTTTCTATTTTCAATATTTGGAGCAAATAACTACAACTCTATTCATATAGTTTTATTGAATTACCAACCAATCAATTACGGAGTCTTGTGAAATTTGCCCAACGCCATTTTTTCCCGCAAATTTCTAACTAGCTAGTAAAACCTTTTGAAGATTTTAAGTTTTAACTTCTAAGTTCTAATTAGTAATATAATGTATGGTAGAATAATATAATTAATTTTTCAAATTTAATTCACTTAAAATGAATTTTTTTTCTTTCTAAATTTGATTTTTCTAAATTTAGTTCTAACCAGTAAACCGCACTTCAACAATCTCCCCCAAAATGGAATTCATTTACCAATGCTTCTGTTGTTTTGCTTTCGTTTAAACTTTAAACTACTTTAAGTTTAAATTTAATTAATTAGAAAAGTAAATATTAGAGTTGATGTTACTGAATATTAATCATGATAAAATAAGATAGGGGACAAGAGTGAAAGAGACATGGTCTCAAATGTCAAGGACAAGAGTATCCAATAATTTGATTCTCTTTTACCACAATTTCTTATTTTATCTCGATTAAATTGACTTGTTTTTGTCCCAAGTGCGGCTTAAGATTATAATTGGATTATACGCATGTAATTCCATAATATTCCCAAACTAACCTACCGTGCATGTTAAATTCAACAAATGATTCTTGTACCTATGGATTTTTTAGTAATAATTCTCACCACTTAACTCGGTCTGAATTTATGCTACATGTATAGAAATAAATAAGGTATAATAATAGCAGCTTAATCATAGCCTTATGATACGATACACTAATAAAGAAATTAAAACATTCATAATTTAATAAATAAACTTTAACAAAGTATACAAATCACTTGACTTCTCTCCCATCGACCACACAATCCTTATATCTATCACATACCTAGTAGTACGGCTATACTATCCGAGAACGAAAACTTATAACCAGATGATCTAAACGTTAGACTCCTAACATAAGAGAGATGATATTTATGCCAAATACAAATTATTAGATCTTACATGGAAAGTTTAAAAGAACTAACACTAATACAAATGATAGGGATCAATTCATTTACCGTCGATTAGTTTGAGTTGAAAATTCAAGAAATTTAAAATTGTATTAGAACTTTGTTTGGTTACCTAAATAGAGTTGTCCGAATAGGATATATATGTTGTCAGTTCTACAATAAGATTTTGTTCAAGATGAAACAGAAAAACTGTCATCTGGATCAAAGGGGCATATTAGATCTCATTTGAAAATTTTAAAAAACCAACACTATTATATAAGCGATACGAATCAATTTATTTATTCATTGGCTTCAATTGATAACTTCCAACCATACATTGTTGTCGGTTTTTTTGTTACCGCTTTTATTAACATTTTTCTCTTACAGTTTTGCATTATTCAACTGATTATCATTTCCGTTAATATAATCGATTTGCTTTTGTTCACTATTCAAATCTATTGTCAATTATATTGAGTTGAATGAAAATTATTACAAATCAATAACATGATTAATATATAACTTAAATTCCCAGTTGGTTTCATTATGTTTATTTATCAAATTCATGTTTAAGCTAAGTGTGGCATACAGTAATTAAGAAACCGCTTAGGCTAATCATATCAAATAGAATATATTTGCGTTCCGTTTTGTCAAGAAAATTTAGACAGCTAACACTCCAAACAATAAAATATGTCAAAAATGTAATAAAATATAATTAAATGAAAGTTTTTCTTTGTTTCTACATTTTTGCAGGTGGACGGTTATAAGCAAGAAGTTGGCGAACATATCAATCAATAAAAGCAATCGGACAGCTACGTATCATATATATGTATATATAATAATACTACACCACGAATTTACGTATATCTAATAATAGAGGACTCAAGGGGCAAACCATGTCCCATAACAACCATGCATGCACGACTTGTCATTCTCACGCAGTTACTGTGACTTAATCCATCAGAATGCAGGCGACGATTGATCTAGTTTTGATACACATATTGTCGATTGGTCGGACTTCAAAAAACAAAACAAAAACATAGCAGATTTTAACTCTCCATATACCTTAGCAGTTTGTTTGGATGGATCAGATAAACCTTGTGAAATTTTTACATATATTAGACAATTAACAGTGGATTTGCCCATTTTTTATCAAGAAAAACAAAAATAAGGGCGAAACACAAAGCTTTTGGTTACGTTTACTTTTGTGACACGCAAAATTAGTTTTTACTGCTCAAAATTTGAAATAGCTGGGTTACTGTCACATTTTGGAGCTGCTAGTTTGCTTAGGGCATCTCCAATACACATCTATTTTTGTCTCTATACTTTATTTATTTTATTTTTTTGATGAAATTTCAAATTTATTGATCAAAAAAGTTTTACAATCTTACAAAATCTTACAAACTTACAAAAGAAACTTAACAATCCAAATATTGTATACACATAATTTCTCGAGAAGAGTTCAAAAGCTGATTTTAGTGACTATATATCTCAAACCATCGTCTCAACAATCCTTCAAACTTGTGAGGTGACACGTATCCTAGAGACATCACTACAAGAAAAATCAACATTCATAGCACACGATACAAGCTATCGTATCTAATAGATAGCGTTTTCACAAACGCTCTGACAGCGGCAGCTATAATAGACCCCCCTCTACCATAGCATTTTTTTCATGCTATGTTATTATTGCAATGTAATAGCGTTAATTCTATCTTGCTATGTTTGATGCAATCTATTATAGCGTTATATGTACGTGGTATATTTGTTATATAATAGCATAGACATAATTCTATAATCTGTATTGGTAGCGCACATCTATATGCTATAGTACTATCTATTACAGCTCGTTAATTTTGCCGTGATATAAACCTTCGGAACAATTTTTTATATGCGATAATATATACATTTTAAATTATTTTATTATTTTAAATAAACATGTTTCATCATATAATATTATTTTACATTTTGGTTATTAATTCTTATTTTAAAATCAATTAGAATTTCAGAAATATTTAAATTTATAAACTTAAATAACTAATAATAAAAAAAAACAAGAATAGCAAAAACAAAAAACAAGAATCGCAAACAAACAAAAAATACAACATATATACATCTCCGACGACCACCGTCTTCAACGGTGACCCACACGGCGGCTCCGGTGATGCTAACACGGCTGGGATGCGCTCTCTCTTCGCCTGCACTTCCGTCGTCTCGACGATCTGAAGATCTGATGTTGAAGATCTGAAGATTTGAGAACAATATGTAGACACCGGCGATGGAGGTGCGAGATCTGCGGAGGAGAACTGATTTCGTCTTCGTCTTCGCCTCTTACAGGAGCTCCGGCGACGAGATCAGAGAAGTTTCGTCTTCGTCTTCATCTTCGTCCTTCTCATTGAGGCTCCAGCGACAAGAGCGTCCGACGACGAGACCGTGGAGGTAGATCGCGTCGACTTCATCATCGTCTCTTTCAAACTCTGATTTGTCTTCGTCTCTCTCTCCCTCCATCTTCGTCTTCGTCTCTCTCTTACTCCATCTTCATCTTCTTCTATCTCTCAATCTTCATGAGTCTTCAATTCCTTGATACAAAAAAATGAAGAGGAAAAGTGAAGATGGTATGGTTGACGGCTGGTTCGTGAAAAATTGCTAAAGGGAGGAGACTAATTAATTCATTAGGTTAAAGGAATCAATGACCAGGATTTAATGGGATAGATCTAACGGTGTAAAATCAGATCCGTTCATCAGATGAAAAAAGATCTGGACCATTGATTAAAACATATCAATAGTTCTGGTTTGTGATCCATATGGTACCCAAATTAACCAATAGAATTGTTTTCAGAATATTTAATATATACTAATTAGAAAATTTATTTAAAAACAGTAAAAAATGTGAAAATACAATTTTAAAAAATCTTAAATTTAAAATTATAATAGATAAAACTTTTAAAAGTATTAAATTTTATAAATGATTTAACAATAATAAAAATGAGTATATATAATAATTAAAATGATTAAATTGGATTTTATTTTTATTTACATTATTTTTATTTTAAAAGTGTTAAAATTTTATTTATGAGTATATATAATACTTAAAATTTTGTTTAAATTATTTTAAATTTTTTATTATTAATATTAAAAGATTAGTTTGGTTTGTGATATAGGTTTCAAAGGGTTTGATGTTTGGGGTTATAAGTTAATATCAAACCAAACATCAACTTATTTTAATAAAAAGTAATATTTGGAGTCGAAATTGGAATCGACACATTAATCTTTTATGAAACATTTTCAACATTTGACAGATATACATGGATAATATCATAATTTGAAAAATCTCCCGAGTCAATTCACATTTTAGGGTTCAATGTTTGTGGTTTAGGGTATAAAGTTAAGATTTTAGAGTTTGCGATGAAGAAAATAATTATACTTATAACTTTTTATTAAGTGTTATATGTATTTTTGTGGATTAGGGTTAAGGAATTATAGTATATGTTTAGGGTTTAAGGTATTGTAATATAGGTTTAGGGTTATGTTTAGGGTATAGAATAAGTTACGTTTATGATTTTTTTTTAGTTAATAGGTTACTCTTGCAATATGTTGTAAATTAATAAAAGATAAACTATATATCCAAAACTATTTACAAATTATGTTTTTTGATGTTAGAAATTTAGTGTATGATTATTTAAAGGTTTAGATAATTAGGGTTTGTGTTTAAAGTATAGAGTCTCAACCCTAAATCTACAATGTCTTAAAATTCTAAATAAAATATTTTAAAATTGCTAAACTTTTTATTAACATATATGAGAAAGTGATGTTAAAGTGAAACAAGAAAACAAACTGTTCTAACTTGAAAAATAGACAAGAAGACAAACATGAAGGCTTGTAAAAAACTAGCAAGTCTCCCGTTCCTCTGAATCAAACTGTGGAGGCTTGACCCTCAATAGAGTAATGTTTCTAGCCATTCGTAATATGTCCTCTTCACTATGTTTAAGCTCTCTCTGCACTGCTTCTTCAGTTACCCTTTAAGAGGTAAAAAATTAATCAAAACTTTAATTACAAGCATGGTTTTTATTCCAAAGACATTTCTCAGCAACCTTAAGAAGTTGGTTCACTTGCAAGAACAAAGAAGATACATTCCTTAACCAACTAACATGCCATTCTGACAAAAGAAAAACAATTGTCCTTCAAATTGAAAAAAAACCAAGAAGAAACTAACCTCACAGTCCTAGAACCAACTTTCTCGTAGCACCAGCTACAAAGATAATGTCTTGTTCCTTGGATTCTAAATTCACTGGGTTTGCTTCTATTACGGCAGAGCTTGCTTTTATGGGACCTTTGTTTAAATAATTACAAGGTAAGAAACTTATTAAAAACCGGAGCCGCCATTGCCAAGATACCTGAACATATTAGACTAATCATCATACTCAACAAGAATCATCACAAAACTCACAAATCAGATAAGAAGATAGTCTTCAACCTTCTCATATGCGGTAGGACGACACTTTAACTGGGAAACATCAATTGAAGACATAAGAGGAGACATGCCACCAGTAAGCACATAAACCTGCAATTCAACAATGATAGTGGAAAATCAGACTTAAACAAATCACCACATCTGTCAATAGAATCATCACAAATTCGAAAAGGGATGATGAAAAAAAGTCTTGCAGTAAATCGAAAACAAGACAACAGTCTTGAAAAAACAAAGTTTGATTTTGAGCACAAAGTTTATAGTAATACATAACATTTAAGACAAAGAGAGCATGAAAACCGTATTGTGAGGTGAGGAAGACATTCACTCATTGCTCTAGCTTGATTTTGACTCCATTTTTCATGACCCCATTCTACCAATCTGTTTTCCTTTTCGCATATATAGTTATCGTCAACTCTAGCTTCTGTTGGAATTATGTCCAGTAATCTCTGTGCTGTCTCTAGAAAGTAAGAGTATGTCAATGATCAGACATAAGTCATATAATACTGGGGGTCATGATGGCTTGCTAGAGTCCGCTCATGATCTATAAGTCTTGGACTTATTGCTTTTATTATATGATCCCATATGGGTCACACGCCTAAGCTAACAGGAAAATGTGTAGGAACGGTTTAGCAGAAGTACGGTAAAAGTGCTAGGCATTTACTGTACTTAGAGAGATAGAAGGGCCTGATTAAATCCAAGGGATTTAATCAGACTAGGGAATTGGGCCCAAAAGCCCAAAAGGAATTAGGCATAAGTTTTATGATTAAAACTTAACCTAGCCACCTAATTTCCCTAAGCCTCTGCGCCACCTCTCTCTCTCTTCTGCGCCTCCCACCAGCTGGTCTAGCAGCCAATTTCCTGTGCGTGCGTGTGTGAGCCTTTGGAGGAACTATCTCTTGGTGGTTCTGCTGATCTCTGACCCGTACCTCCTCTTTCCGCTGCATAATAAGGTAACAGGTGAGATCCTTTATGATTCTGCAAGAGAACCTAGATCTGGCATGTTTAGGTGAGTTTAATCTGAAGAATTGAATCATGATTAACACTAAACAATCCTTCAGTGGTATCAGAGCCATTGGTTCTGTTAGGATTTCTTGTTTAAGAATCATGTTTAGGTTGTTTAGAAGTGTTTAGATCAATCTGTGCTTGAATTTGATTTGTAAAACACTTAAGAAACAATTGAAAACCTAAACTAAAACCGCATGAACCGATCGCTAAAGGATCGGTATGCGTCCGAGAGTCGGCCGAGCGGATCGCTTGATGCACGGACCGATCATGGATTGATCGCGTGGTCATGCCGATCGTTGATGCTCGCGGCGAGTGATGAACCGATCGGCGAGCCGATCGCATGTATCGATCACAGATCGATGGCATGGATCGATGCGATCGAGTCCAGCTCACGACGCGTCTCGACCCGAGCCATCCGTCCCGCGTCCCGTCCCGATCTCGTGGCTTGCGGCTGCCCGATTGTTGCTCGATCGCGTGAAGCCGTGATCGGTTCGTGACCTAATGGGCCGGTTCGTTTTGGTTAGGTGGTTCGGTTTAAGATATTTTAAAATCTTAATCGTCACGGTTTAATAAACAGACTTAATAAAATTTATTAAGTTCTGGTTAAACCGGGATAAGAAATCCAAAGTCGTAAAATTGGATTTAGTGCCTAAACCAGTGATTTTCTAATTTGATTTGGTTGGACCAAATAAATTGAGAAAATCCGGTTTAGTAAATAACCGGTTGACAATTGTGGTCATCGTAGTAATTAATTTTGGTTAGACCAATTTTAATGAACCAGACCGGTTATGTCATTTAATTGGGCAATTGGGTTATGTCTTGGACATGGACCAATTCTTGGGCCTCGGACCAAGAAGTTAAAACAATTGGGCCAATTATTTGAGTCTTTTCTTCAGATTTAATTTAAAATTCGTTTATATAAAATTAAAATCGATTTTAAATTAATCTGTTTTTTCAAAAACTGAAATTAGAAAGTTTCTTAAATTAGAAGTTTCTAGATTTGCATGTTTTGGATTTTAGGAAATTTCTATATTTAGAAAGTTTCCAATTTTAGGAAGTTTCCAATTTTAGAAAGTTTCCAATTTTAGGAAGTTTCCAATTTTAGAAAGTTTCCAAAATTAGTAGGTTTCCCAAAAAGGAAAGTTTCCCAAAATAGGAATCTTCTATTTTGGGATAAAATTTTAATAAACCTACAAACCTCAAACAATATCAAGCGTTGGATGTCTTGTCCAGTCTATGTCAGCTGTCGAAGTCCATTCAATTGTATTCATGGCCTTACAGTGTGAGGGTGTCTACTTTTGCGTGGGTAAGACGGTTTGTGATTCATAAATGTCATTGGGAGTCCCAGACATTAGTGATTACATGACTGTATAGTCTGGTTTTCTTGACTAGGCCATCAGGAGTCCCGGGCCTTGAGACATCAGAGTGGATTGGGCCTCGGGCCCAGATTCACAACCAAGAGTTATATCACGGATATAATTAGCCGAGATAGGGCTTACCGATATAAGCTAAGGTTGGGTGACGGCCAGTGGCCCACTTTAATCTTAGTTATATGTGGATCTTGGAATCATTATATTCTATTGAGGGTAACTGATGTTATTGAATATAATGCGAGATTAATCATATTAAGTATAATACAAGATTAATCATATTGAACATATGAACTAATAACCTTTTTATCTTATATTTCAGCTATGACTACTACAAGCACTCAAAACACATTCTCAATCCGGTCTGTTCTCGAAAAGGAGAAGCTGACTGGAACGAACTTCCTGACGTGGTCAAGGAACTTGAGGCTGGTCCTCAAGCAGGAGAAGAAGGATTATGTCCTTCGTGATCCCCTCCCCGAGAGGCCTCCTAACAATGCCGCCAGGACTCTGCATAATGCTTGGGAAAAGCATTCGTCAGATGAAAATGATGTCTATTGCCTGATGTTGGCGACCATGACTGCTGAGCTGCAAATGCAGTTCGAGAGTGTGTTGTCGCCCATCGAGATAATGGCAAGCCTGAAATCGCTTTTTCAGGAGCAGGCAAGGACTGAGAGGTTCCAGACAGTTAAGAACCTCTTAGACTGTAAGTTGGCTGAAAATGCGGCAGTGAGTCCTCATGTCTTGAAGATGATGGGTTATCTCGATCATCTTCAGAAACTCGACTGACCTATCAGCCAGGAACTTGCCTGCGACATCGTTCTGCAGTCTTTACCTGCAAGCTATGATCAGTTCATCCTGAACTTCAATATGCATGGCTTGAGTAAGACATTGCCTGAGCTTCACGGAATGCTCAAGACTGCAGAGCCCAACTTGAGGAAAGCCAAGGACCCCAATGTGCTCATGGTGCAAAAGGGCAAGGGCTTTAAGAAATCCTCTGCCAAGGACAAGGGAAAGGCTAAGGCTGTTCAAGTCTCGGACAAGGACACGCCAAAGCCCAAGCCCAAATCCAAGGCTGGGCCTACTGACATCTGCAGGTTCTGTAAAGAACCAGGGCATTGGAGGAGAGAATGTAAGAAATTCCAAGAAGGTCTAAAGGAATTGAAGAAGAAGACTCTCGAGACTTCTTCATCAGGTATTTTTGTTATAGAAGTTAATACAACTACTTCTGATAATACCTCATGGGTTATGGATACTGGTTGTGGGGCTCATATTTGTACTAATATGCAGGCACTCAGCAACAGTAGGAGGCTGAAGCAAGGACAAGTGGAGCTACGAGTTGGGAATGGAGCGAAAGTTCCTGCACTAGCTGTAGGCACATACTTGTTGTCTTTACCTTCGGGATTGGTTTTAGAACTCAATAATTGTTATTTTGTACCTGCGATAAGCAGAAATATTACTTCAATTTCTTTGTTGGATTTGGAAGGTTATGATTTTTCAGTTAAGAATAAATTATGTTCCTTCAATCGCAACAATTTGTTCTATGGTTGTGCCCCTCTTACGAATGGGCTTTACATACTTGATCAATCCGCGCCAATTTATAACATTGATACCAAACGGTTCAAACCTAATGAGGAGAACCGAACGTTTCTATGGCATTGTCGTTTAGGGCACATCAGCGAGAAACGCATCAAGAGGCTCCATTCGAATGGACTTCTTGGCTCATTTGACTTTGAGTCATGTGAGAAATGCGAATCCTGCATGATGGGCAAAATGACCCGGGCCCCCTTTAATAAACCTAACGAGAGGGCCAGTGACTTATTGGGCCTGATACACACTGATGTGTGTGGCCCAATGTCCACTAATGCAACAGGAAACTATCAGTACTTCATTACCTTCACTGATGATTTCAGTAGGTATGGATATGTTTATTTGATGAAACATAAGTCTGAATCGTTTGAGAAATTCAGAGAATTCCAAAATGAAGTACAGAACCAACTTGGCAAAAGCATTAAGGCTCTTCGGTCCGACCGAGGAGGAGAATACTTAAGCCAAGAATTCAGTGATCATCTGAGAGAGTGTGGGATCGTATCCCAACTCACTCCTCCTGGAACACCACAATGGAATGGTGTGTCTGAAAGGAGAAATCAGACCTTATTGGATATGGTTCGATCTATGATGAGTCACACATACCTTCCAATATCCCTTTGGGGATATGCTCTGCTAACAACAGTGTTCACTCTAAATAGAGCGCCATCAAAAGCAGTAGCAAAGACACCATATGAATTATGGACTGGAGTAGCTCCAGTGCTGTCTTATCTAAGAATTTGGGGTTGTGAAGCCTATGTCAAGAGATTGATCTCTGACAAGCTTACACCAAAGTCTGATAAATGCTACTTCATTGGTTATCCGAAGGAAACCAAGGCTTATTACTTCTACCTGCGTTCCGAGAACAAGATTTTTGTTGCCCGGGATTGTAACTTTCTTGAGAGGGAGTTTCTCTCTAAGAAAGACAGTGGGAGTAAGGTACTGCTTGAAGAAATTCAAGATGAACAGGATACTGCTCAACCTAATGAGGAAGAGCAGCAGGAGGACCTACAAGAAATTGTAGAGCCTGAACCTGCAGTACCTGAAGTTCGAAGATCCGGGAGGATCCGTCACGAACCCGAGAGATATCAAGGATTCCTCGTGACTAACTGTCATGATCTTCTGATCATTGATGGTGATGAACCATCGAACTTCAATCAAGCCATGATGGGCCCAGATTCCTCTAAGTGGCGTAAAGCCACTGATTCCGAAATGGACTCCATGTCGGTCAACCAAGTGTTTTCGTTGGTTGACTTACCCGCTGGTGTAAAAGCCATCGAGTGCAAATGGATCTTCAAGAAGAAGATTGACGTGGATGGAAATGTCCAGATTTATAAAGCCAGGTTGGTGGCAAAAGGTTTCAGACAAGTTCACGGTGTGGATTATGATGAAACCTATTCCCCAGTGGCAATGATGAAATCTATTCGGATTCTACTAGCAACTGCAGCTTTTCATGATTATGAAATTTGGCAGATGGACGTGAAAACCGCCTTCCTGAATGGAATTCTGGAAGAGGATGTGTATATGACACAACCTGACGGTTACATAGATCCAAAGAATGCTGGGAAAGTATGCAAGCTTCATAAATCCATTTATGGATTGAAGCAAGCATCGAGGAGCTGGAATCTTCGTTTTGATGAAGCGATCAAGCAATTTGACTTCATCAGAAACGAAGAAGAACAATGCGTGTATAAGAAAACTAGTGGGAGCAAGATAGTATTTCTTATTTTGTATGTCGATGACATACTGCTTCTCGGAAACGACGTTCCAATGCTGAAGTCGGTAAAGGACTGGCTTGGAAGTTGTTTTTCCATGAAAGACATGGGTGAAGCCGCATACGTTCTTGGAATCAGGATCTACCGGGATAGATCTAGAAGGCTGATAGGCTTGTGTCAAGATTCATACATTGACAAAGTCCTACAAAGATTCAGCATGAAAGATTCCAAGAAGGGCTTCACGCCAATGGTACATGGCACAACGCTAAGCAAGAAGCAGAGCCCTACGACGGCTGCTGAGCTTGATTGCATGAATAATATTCCTTATGCATCTGCAATAGGATCTATCATGTATGCCATGATCTGTACTCGTCCTGATGTTGCTTATGCATTGAGCATGACGAGTAGATACCAGTCAAATCCAGGTGAAAACCATTGGATTGCCGTCAAGAATATCCTGAAGTATCTAAGACATACTAAGGACAAGTTCTTTGTATACGGTGGAAGTGATGTGCTTGAAGTCAGTGGATTCACGGACGCAAGTTTCCAGACAGACCAATATGATTTCCGGTCACAGTCCGGTTATATCTTTTGTCTGAATGGCGGTGCAATCAGTTGGAGAAGCTCCAAGCAAGACACCGTTGCTGATTCCACTACAGAAGCTGAATATATCGCCGCTTCGGAAGCAGCGAAGGAAGCTGTTTGGATACGAAAGTTCATTATTGAACTAGGTGTGATACCAAATGCGGCTGAGCCTCTGGCACTGTTTTGTGATAACAATGGTGCTATTGCTCAGGCAAAGGAACCAAGATCACACCAGAAATCCAAGCATGTCCTAAGAAGATTTCACTTGATACGTGACATCATTAATAGAAAGGAAGTCAAGATCAGCCGAGTTCAGACAGATGATAACGTCGCTGATCCATTGACAAAGCCACTCCCAAGACCTAAGCTCGAGTTCCTAACTGAAGCTGTAGGCATTAGAGACATTGAAATGTAATCTAAATTTGAGTGGGAGTTTGAGGGCTTTATTTAGTTATTTGATATGTTCTTGTAAAACATTTAAGATGTTTAATGAAATTATTATTTCAAGATTATTTTAACTGTGATGAAATAATCGTTCCAAAATGATATGAACCATTTTATAGGTCATCGAAGTAAGTGACTTGATCTTGAGTCATCAAAGTCATTTAGCTTGATCATGAGACCCTATATTTGATAGATGGCTTATATCATCCTGTCCCTAGTCGAAGGTTGTTGAAATTGGAACACCAACAACCGCGTGAGACTAGATTGGTATGTGACTTATGACAAAGTCTCAGGATGTCATAGATGCACGACATCAAAGTAAATACATAGGTGTATGTTGGGGTACATACGACCGGACAAGACCCGATTATAAGAACTCTTCAGGATATTTATATCTGTGTCATAAGAGATTCTTACTACGACTATAGAGTATAGTCCTTAGACCTAAGTTCGCATGCATGTGACTGCACAAGAACTAATGCGCTTTGATCATTGTCTAATGCTGTCGTTAAGCGATAGTTATAATTACCTTGATTGGGTGTGTTATGAAATGAGTAGTTTACAGTGATGGAACAAGACGGGATTTGTCCCTCCAATATAAATGGAGTGAATATCTATAGGCCAATCGGAGATTTGAATACTGGAAAATGCATGGCCATGCTCAAACGGACTTTCCCGAGTCGTTTGGATTGTCAGTATCAAATCAGAGTCCGATGAACAAGATTAGGCTTTATAAGGATGACACTAATCTTGCCTTATGACTAATCGAGATATTGAGACAAAAGGATTATGAATACAGAGATTCCAGTTCAAGTGGGAGATTGTTGGAATTATGTCCAATAATCTCTGTGCTGTCTCTAGAAAGTAAGAGTATGTCAATGATCAGACATAAGTCATATAATACTGGGGGTCATGATGGCTTGCTAGAGTCCGCTCATGATCTATAAGTCTTGGACTTATTGCTTTTATTATATGATCCCATATGGGTCACACGCCTAAGCTAACAGGAAAATGTGTAGGAACGGTTTAGCAGAAGTACGGTAAAAGTGCTAGGCATTTACTGTACTTAGAGATAGAAGGGATTTAATCAGACTAGGGAATTGGGCCCAAAAGCCCAAAAGGAATTAGGCATAAGTTTTATGATTAAAACTTAACCTAGCCACCTAATTTCCCTAAGCCTCTGCGCCACCTCTCTCTCTCTTCTGCGCCTCCCACCAGCTGGTCTAGCAGCCAATTTCCTGTGCGTGCGTGTGTGAGCCTTTGGAGGAACTATCTCTTGGTGGTTCTGCTGATCTCTGACCCGTACCTCCTCTTTCCGCTGCATAATAAGGTAACAGGTGAGATCCTTTATGATTCTGCAAGAGAACCTAGATCTGGCATGTTTAGGTGAGTTTAATCTGAAGAATTGAATCAGGATTAACACTAAACAATCCTTCAGCTTCCTCCTTTCATGTTCCAACAAACTCGTTTTCTTTACAAATCTGAAAAAAATAAGAAACCAAATCAGCAAACTCATCAAAAATTTCAGTAAAGTAACTGGAAATGGAGTCAAAACCAAATTGCAAGTAGCTGTCTGGTTCGCTTGCCTCTTAAGAACTCAATGTGACCCATCAATTCTTTTAGCTTTCTTTGACTGATGGGATGTCCTTCGAATAAGTCCCTTATGATCAAGTTCAGTACCTGACATCAACAAAGACAACATTCTCATCATATCTCACAAACGTAGAAGCCTACATCCTGTTCCACAAAGGTTGTGCATAATGTAATAACAAAATATGTACCTTACCTCATCCTTAGCTCCAGAGATGATTTTGCAAATGCATTCACTTCAACGACCTTTTGTGCAGCAAATGCAATCCATGATTTTAGTTCTGTATCAAGTTTGATTTCATTCACCAAGTCCACATCCATATGGAGTTGAGAAATTGTAAGGAAACCAGAACATACCAGTCAAAAACCAAAGTTAAAAGCTGCAATTACAGTCAAAAACATAGACAGAGAAGAAGGTACATTGGCAGAAGAAATGAACTACCAACTGAAACATGTAAGATATACAAGTTTTCATGGTCGATATCGCTGCTCCATGAATATCCCAACGAAAATCAAACTCCCAAGATTTATGAAAAGATGAAACAATCCGTTGTGCAGCCAGAGAGATGTCAAAACACGCCAAATTTCATGAATCTCAGCCATAACATCAAAGTAAAGACCTCCCATGTGTTCGAACCTGCAAACTCACAGTAAAAAAAGATGTTTCTTTCAATTTACTCAAACCTATAGATGTAAGAAGAAGAAGCACTATGATATGTATATTAATTTCGATTGCTTCATCAAACAGGATGTAGCAACAAGAAGATCCACATGACTGAAACACTATAGAACCAAATACTTCAGTAAGATATACGAAATCCATAAACATATACAAACAGAGACAGAAAATAAAGGCAAGCGAAACTCGCGCCGAGAGAGAAAGAGAGAGAGAGAGATACTCACAACAAACAGCTTCGAAGATGGAAACTGAGGTTTTTTGAGGCCTTAGATTGTTCTTCCCTGCAAACACCAGAAACCAACATCGATCGTAAAGTCTTACAGATTTTGAAACAAAAAGAGAATCCAGAAGAATTCACATGGCTGGACAGAAATTCGGAGAAGCATTGTTTTACGTTGATTTGAGGTTGTGTGATTCAGTTTTCTGATTGAGTGCTGCCTCCAAATGTCGATCAGTAGCAGCAACCGCGATTTCAGAAGGTGGAGTATGAGAAGAATATGGATTTGAGATTTGGGAGTTTTTGGGATTTAATAGATTTTGTAGGATTAGAGGAGATGTTGAAGATTGAGAGAGAGAGAGAGAGAGTGGAAGGAATGGAAGAGAAGAGACGATGGAAGATGATGGAAACAAAAGTTAAGAGAGGAAAAAAAATTAAGAGATGGAAAAAAAGTTTCTCTCAAAACCCAAAAATTGTGTATAAAATTCTGTCAAATTTTCTAAGTGTTGACGCTTATAGCATAACATTGGGCTCTAAAGATATTTTTTGTTTCCCGCTTAATGAAAAAAACAGAATAGCATTGATATAATGCTATTATAGAATATCATACTCCAGCACACTCTCTATAACAGCACTTCGCAAAACCGTGCTATCCTCATGAGCTATCAATGTTCAACTTTCTTGTAGTGCATGATTATGTTCCTCATCATACGATCGATAGTTTTAACCAACTGGGATGTGCTATTCCAACCACAATGATGATTTTTCTGATTTCTTTCTTTCCAGCAATGGTATATAGTCATTTGGAACAATAACCGAAGTAAGATATTGTCCTTTTGGTTTCGACTATTACCTTTCAAGTAATTGGTGATGTCATACCAATCCGGAGTGGCTGATGAATCTAGTAGGTGAGCCGCCATTTCCGACCAGATAGTGTATGTGTAAGGACAAGCAAAAAACAAGTGATCTCTTGTTTCATTTGGTTCACCACAAAGAGCACAACACCGTAAAACACCCATCTGCCGCAAACGATCTCCAGTATTTAATCTGTTCTTCATGGTTAGCCACACCAAAAAAGAGAATCGTGGTACTGCTTGTGGGAACCAGACCAAGTTTCCCCAATCGACTTTTGACTTTCTTAAACGGATTTGCTCCCATGTTGTAGTTGAAGAGAACTGATTAGAAAATTCCCATGTATTTTTCTTCCATATGAACTCATCTTTGCCATCATTACAGTTTGGTATTTAATGGTTGTTGATTTTTGCCGTCAGAAGTGTTGGAAAGTTTAGACTCTTGGTTCAATTCTCAAATTAGTTGAACCTACTAAACATGCATTAGATCTAGGTGTTCTTATTTAGAAACATATGATCTCACCTTTTACCTGTTTGTTTGCAGCGGAATTGATGAACAGGTCAATGATCAGGGAGATACACCGAGAGATGGATCCTCCAAAGGCTCACACACGCAATCACCGGAAATTGGCTGCTAGACCACGAAGAACAGAGGCGCAGAGAGAGGAGAGTGGCCGCGTGGGGTATTAGGGTTGAGAAGAGAAGAGACTTGGCTTTTAGTCATTAAAAGCCTTCTCTTTCCCTTTTGGGCTTTTGGGCCCAATCTGATTAAATCCCATTTAATCAGACCCATTAATCTCTCTCTCTTAGTACGACAAATGCCTAGCACTTTTGTCGTACTTCTGCTATGCCGTTCCAACATTATTTCCTGCTAGCTTAAGCGTGTGACCCATATGGGATCATACAAAAAAGGCAATAAGTCCAAGACTTATAGATCATGAGCGGACTCTAGCAAGCCATCATGACCCCCAGCATTGTATGACTTATGTCTGATCACTGACATACTCTTACGTTATAGAGACAGTACAGAGATTGCTGGACACAATTCCAACAATCTCCCACTTGAACTGGAATCTCTGTATTCATAATCCCTTTCGTCTCAATATCTCGATTAGTCATAAGGCAAGATTAGTGTCATCCTTATAAAGCCTAATCTTGTTCATCGGACTCTGATTTGATACTGACAATACAAACGACTCGGGAAAGTCCGTTTGAGCATGGCCATGCGTTTTCCAGTATTCAAATCTCCGATTGGCCTAGAGATATTCACTCCATTTATATTGGAGGGACAAATCCCATCTTGTTCCATCACTGTAAACTACTCATTTCGTGATGTACCCAAACAAGGTCCTTATAGCTATCGCAGAACGATAGCGTTAGACAATGATCAAAGTGCATCAGTCCATATGCAGTCACATGCATGCGAACTCAGGTCTAAGGACTATACTCTATAGTCGTAGTAAGAATCTCTTATGACACAGATATAAATATCCTGAAGAGTTCTTATTAGCGGGTCTTGTCCGGTCGTATGTTCCCAACATACACCTATGTACTGACTTTGATGCCGAGCATCTATGACACACTGAGACTTTGTCATAAGTCACGTACCAATCCAATCTTGCACGGTTGTTGGTGTTCCAATTTCAACAACCTTCGACTGGGGACAGGATGATATAAAACATTTATCAAATATAGGATCTCATGATCAAGCTAAATGACTTCGATGACTCAAGATCAAATCATTTACTTCGATGACCTATAAAATGGTTCATATCATTTTGGAACGATTATTTCATCACAGTTAAAATAATCTTGAAATAATAATTTCATTAAAACATAAATAATAATGTTTTACAAGAACATATCAAATAACTAAAATAAAGCTCACAAAACTCCCACTCAAATTTAGATTACATTTCAATGTTTCTAATGCCTACAGCTTCAGTCAGGAACTCGAGCTTAGGCCTTGGGAGTGGCTTTGTCAACGGATCAGCGACATTATCATCTGTCGGAACTCGGCTGATCTTGACTTCCTTTCTATTAATGATGTCACGTATCAAGTGATATCTTCTTTGAACATGCTTGGATTTCTGGTGTGATCTTGGTTCCTTTGCCTGAGCTATAGCACCATTGTTGTCACAAAATAGTGCCAGAGGCTCAGCCGCATCTGGTATCACACCTAGTTCCATAATGAACTTTCGAATCCAAACAGCTTCCTTCGCTGCTTCTGAAGCGGCGATATATTCAGCTTCTGTAGTGGAATCAGCAACGGTGTCCTGCTTGGAGCTTCTCCAACTTACTGCACCGCCATTCAGACAAAAGACATAACCGGACTGTGACCGGAAATCATCTGTGTCTGTCTGGAAACTTGCGTCCGTGAATCCACTGACTTTAAGCACATCACTTCCACCGTACACTAAGAACTTATCCTTAGTATGTCTTAGATACTTCAAGATGTTCTTTACGGCAATCCAATGGTTTTCACCTGGATTTGACTGGTATCTACTCGTCATGCTCAATGCGTAAGCAACATCAGGACGAGTACAGATCATGGCATACATAACAGATCCTATTGCAGATGCATAGGGAATGTTCTTCATACGCTCGAGCTCAGCAGCCGACGTAGGGCTCTGCTTCTTGCTTAGCGTTGTGCCATGTACCATCGGCGTGAAGCCCTTCTTGGAATCTTTCATGCTGAATCTTTGTAGGACTTTGTCAATGTATGAGTCTTGACACAAGCCTATCAGCCTCTTAGGTCTATCCCGATAGATCCTAATTCCAAGAACGTATGCGGCTTCACCCATGTCTTTCATGGAAAAACAACTTCCAAGCCAGTCCTTTACAGACTTTAGCATTGGAACGTCGTTTCCGAGAAGCAGTATGTCATCAACATACAGAATAAGAAAAACGATTTTGCTCCCACTAGTTTTCTTATACACGCATTGTTCTTCTTCGTTTCTGATAAAGTCAAATTGCTTGATCGCTTCATCAAAACGAAGATTCCAGCTCCTCGATGCTTGCTTCAATCCATAAATGGATTTATGAAGTTTGCATACTTTCCCAGCATTCTTTGGATCTATGTAACCGTCAGGTTGCGTCATATACACATCCTCTTCCAGAATACCATTCAGGAAGGCGGTTTTCACGTCCATCTGCCAAATTTCATAATCATGAAAAGCTGCAGTTGCTAGTAGAATCCGAATAGATTTCATCATAGCCACCGGTGAATAGGTTTCATCGTAGTCCACACCGTGAACTTGTCTGAAACCTTTTGCCACCAACCTGGCTTTATAAATCTGGACATTTCCATCCACGTCAATCTTCTTCTTGAAGATCCATTTGCACTCGATGGCTTTTACACCAGCGGGTAAGTCAACCAACGAAAAGACTTGGTTGACCGACATGGAGTCCATTTCGGAATCAGTGGCCTTGCGCCACTTTGAGGAATCTGGGCCCATCATGGCTTGATTGAAGTTCGATGGTTCATCACCATCAATGATCAAAAGATCATGACAGTCAGTCACGAGGAATCCCTGATATCTCTCGGGTTCGTGACGGATCCTCCCGGATCTTCGAACTTCAGGTACCACAGGTTCAGGCTCTACAATTTCTTGTAGATCCTCCTGCTGCTCTTCCTCATTAGGTTGAGCAGTATCCTGTTCATCTTGAATTTCTTCAAGCAGTACCTTACTCCCACTGTCTTTCTTAGAGAGAAACTCTCTCTCAAGAAAGTTACAATCCCGGGCAACAAAGATCTTGTTCTCGGAACGTAGATAGAAGTAATAAGCCTTGGTTTCCCGTGGATAACCAATGAAGTAGCATTTATCAGATTTTGGTGTAAGCTTATCTGAGATTAATCTCTTAACATAGGCTTCACAACCCCAAATTCTTAGATAAGACAGCACTGGAACTTCTCCAGTCCATAATTCATATGGTGTCTTTGCTACTGCTTTTGATGGCGCTCTATTTAGAGTGAACACTGCTGTTAGCAGAGCATATCCCCAAAGGGATGTTGGAAGGTCTGTGTGACTCATCATAGATCGAACCATATCCAATAAGGTCCGATTTCTCCTCTCAGACACACCATTCCATTGAGGTGTTCCAGGAGGAGTGAGTTGGGATACAATCCCACACTCTCTCAGATGATCACTGAATTCTTGGCTTAAGTATTCTCCTCCTCGGTCGGACCGAAGAGCCTTAATGCTTTTGCCAAGTTGGTTCCGTACTTCATTTTGGAATTCTCTGAACTTCTCAAAAGATTCAGACTTATGTTTCATTAAATAAACATATCCATACCTACTGAAATCATCAGTAAAGGTAATGAAGTACTGATAGTTTCCTCTTGCATTTGTGGACATTGGGCCACACACATCAGTGTGTATCAGGCCCAATAAGTCACTGGCCCTCTCGTTAGGTTTATTAAAGGGGGCCCGTGTCATTTTGCCCATCATGCAGGATTCGCATTTCTCACATGACTCAAAGTCAAATGAGCCAAGAAGTCCATTCGAATGGAGCCTCTTGATGCGTTTCTCGCTGATGTGCCCTAAACGACAATGCCATAGAAACGTTCGGTTTTCCTCATTAGGTTTAAACCGTTTTGTATTGATGTTATAAATTGGCGCGGATTGATCGAGTATGTAAAGCCCATTCGTAAGAGGGGCCGAACCATAGAACAAATTGTTGCGATTGAAGGAACATAATTTATTCTTAACTGAAAAATCATAACCTTCCAAATCCAACAAAGAAATTGAAATAATATTTCTGCTTATAGCAGGTACAAAATAACAATTATTAAGTTCTAAAATCAATCCCGAAGGTAAAGACAACAAGTAAGTTCCTACAGCTAGTGCTGAAACTTTCGCTCCATTCCCAACTCGTAGTTCCACTTGTCCTTGCTTCAGCCTTCTACTGTTGCTGAGTGCCTGCATATTAGTACAAATATGAGCCCCACAACCAGTATCCATGACCCATGAGGTATTATCAGAAGTAGTTGTATTAACTTCTATAACAAAAATACCTGATGAAGAAGTCTCGAAAGTCTTCTTCTTTAATTCCTTTAGACCTTCCTGGAATTTCTTGCAATCTCTTCTCCAATGCCCCAGTTCTTTGCAGAACCTGCACATGTCAGTAGGCCCAGCCTTGGACTTGGGCTTGGGCTTTGGCGTGTCTGAGTCCACGACTTGGACACCCTTGGCCTTTCCCTTATCCTTAGCAGAAGACTTCTTAAACCCCTTGCCCTTTTGTACCATAAGTACATTGGGGTCCTTGGCGGTTTTCTTCAAGTTGGGCTCTGCAGTCTTGAGCATTCCGTGAAGCTCAGGCAGTGTCTTACTCAAGCCATGCATGTTAAAGTTCAGAATGAACTGATCATAGCTTGCAGGTAAAGACTGCAGAATGATGTCGCAGGCAAGTTCCTGGCTGATTGGGCAGTCGAGTTTGTGAAGATGATCGAGATAACCCATCATCTTCAACACATGAGGACTCACTGCCGCATTCGCAGCCAACTTACAGTCCAAGAGGTTCTTAACTGTCTGGAACCTCTCGGTCCTAGCCTGCTCCTGAAAAAGCGATTTCAGGCTTGCCATGATCTCGATTGGAGACAATACACTCTCGAACTGTTTTTGCAGCTCAGGAGTCATTGTCACCAACATCAGGCAATAAACATCATTTTCATCTGACGAATGCTTTTCCCAAGCATTGTGCAGAGTCCTGGCAGCATTGGCAAGAGGCCTCTCGGGGAGGGGATCTCGAAGGACGTAATCCTTCTTCTCCTGCTTGAGGACCAGCCTCAAGTTCCTTGACCATGTCAGGAAGTTCGTTCCAGTCAGCTTCTCCTTCTCGAGAACAGACCGGATCGAGAATGTGTTTTGAGTGCTTGTAGTAGTCATATCTGAAATATATAAATAAAAAGGTTATTAGTTATATGTTCAAAATGATTAATCTCGTATTAAAGTATAATATGATTAATCATGCATTATATTCAATAACATAAGTTACCCTCAATAGAATATAATGATTCCAAGATCCACATATAACTGAGATTAAAGTGGGCCACTGGCCGTCACCCAACCTTAGCTTATATCGGTAAGCCCTATGTCGGCTAATTATATCCGTGATATAACTCTTGGTTGTGAATCTGGGCCCGAGGCCCAATCCACTCTGATGTCTCAAGGCCCGGGACTCCCGATGGCCTAGTCAAGAAAACCGGACTATACAGTCATGTAATCATTAATGTCTGGGACTCCCAATGACATTTATGAATCACAAACCGTCTTACCCACGCAAAAGCAGACATCCTCACACTGTAAGGCCATGAATGCAATTGAATGGGCTTTGACAGCTGACATAGCCCGGACAAGACATCCAACGCTTGATATTATTTGAGGTTCGTAGGTTTATTAAAATCATTCCCAAAATAGAAGATTACTATTTCGGGAAACTTTCTATTTATGGAAACCTACTATTTTTGGAAACTTTCTAAAATTGGAAACTTTCTAAAAACGGAAACTTTCTAATTTTAGAAATTCCTTTAAAAATCCAAAACCCGCAAATTCAGAAACTTCTAATTTTGGAAACTTTCTAATTTCGAAATTTCGGAACTTTATAAAAATTTAAAATCGAATTTCATAATTTTATTTTATAAAATAAGTTTTAAATTTAAATCTGAAGAATGACTCAATTAATGGCCCAATTGTTTTAACTTCTTGGCCCGAGGCCCAAGAATTGGTCCATGTCCAAGACATGACCCAATTGTCCAATTAATTGACATAACCGGTCTGGTTCATTAAAACTGGTCTAACCAAGTTTCAATTACTACGATGACCACAATTGTCAACCGGTTATTTACTAAACCGGAATCTCTCAATTTATTTGGTCCAACCAAATCAAATTAGAAATTCCCGGTTTAGGCACTAAATCCAATATTTCTTTCGACATTGGATTTCTTATTCCGGTTTAACCAGATTTAATAAAATTATTAAAATCTGTTTATTAAACCAGAACTTTGATTTTTAATTAAAATCTTAAACCGAGCCTTGAACCGAACCAAATTAGTCACGAACCAAACCGAGTTGGTTGTGACCTAATTTCCAGCCGCCAACCCTAGCCAACTCGATCCGAGATCGTGATGGCCGCGAACGGGACGGGACAGGGACGGTTCACGGACGATCGGGACGCAGCGCACGGACAGCCGGGACGCTCGCCAGCCGGACGTTCGGATGATCGGGACGCAACGCACGGACGATCGGGACGCTCGGACGATCGTTCGATCTCGATCTTTCGATCCCGACCGAACCGATTCCGACCGACCTCCTGCGCGCGACCGTTCGACTCTCGGCCGTGATCTCTGACCGGCCAAGCCGGTTTATCACCCTTGGCCAATCAACAAAACCCGAGTCATATAGCTCGGTTTTGTGATTCAAGTGTTTGTTCAGGATTTTAATTCAGTTTCTTATGTGTTTTTCTTATCAGTAATGGATTCAAAACACATCTAAACAGATTAAACAACCTAAACAATGAATCTAAAACAAGAAACCTAAGAACCAATGGCTCTGATACCACTGTTGGAAAGTTTAGACTCTTGGTTCAATTCTCAAATTAGTTGAACCTACTAAACATGCATTAGATCTAGGTGTTCTTATTTAGAAACATATGATCTCACCTTTTACCTGTTTGTTTGCAGCGGAATTGATGAACAGGTCAATGATCAGGGAGATACACCGAGAGATGGATCCTCCAAAGGCTCACACACGCAATCACCGGAAATTGGCTGCTAGACCACGAAGAACAGAGGCGCAGAGAGAGGAGAGTGGCCGCGTGGGGTATTAGGGTTGAGAAGAGAAGAGACTTGGCTTTTAGTCATTAAAAGCCTTCTCTTTCCCTTTTGGGCTTTTGGGCCCAATCTGATTAAATCCCATTTAATCAGACCCATTAATCTCTCTCTCTTAGTACGACAAATGCCTAGCACTTTTGTCGTACTTCTGCTATGCCGTTCCAACATTATTTCCTGCTAGCTTAAGCGTGTGACCCATATGGGATCATACAAAAAAGGCAATAAGTCCAAGACTTATAGATCATGAGCGGACTCTAGCAAGCCATCATGACCCCCAGCATTGTATGACTTATGTCTGATCACTGACATACTCTTACGTTATAGAGACAGTACAGAGATTGCTGGACACAATTCCAACAAGAAGCTGATGTTGCCGCACTCTGTTGCAAATTTTCCAACCCGTATCATCCGCCGCTTCTGCAACTGTTGAATGGCGTGGAATACTAAGAATGATAGGCCCTGCATCTCCTGTTATATCAATTAATTTTCCCACCTTCAACCAATTGTCCGTCCAGAAAAAGTACCCTCTCCATTTCCAACACGTACACTTAGGAATTCATAAGCTTGCGGTCTGATTTTCAATAGCTTTCTCCAAAGCCACGAGCCTTTGGTACCTTTAAAATCCCAGAAAGATTGATTTTTCAGTAAGTAGCTTTTAGTCCAGGCCACCCATAAGGATCCTGCTAGTGTAAACAAGTGCCATATGAGAGCTAGTGCAAAGACCCTTGACATGTCTCTCAGCCGACGCAATCCAAGCCATCCCTCTGTTTTTGGTAGACAAATATCTGAAGGATTATGGTGTTTTTCAAGGTTTAATTCCCAATTACAACCTAACACATAATCTTAAACAGATCTAGGTTCTTGCAAAACGAATCATAAAATCAACCAAACCTGGATCATTACCTTTCAGATTGCAGCGGATAATTGATGGTAATGATAAGATCAGTCTAGAACAGATGAATCACCTGCTCCTCCTTTGGTATCCACACTCTTACAAGCAAGGGACGGCTGCTAGACCAAAGAGATGGATCAGATCAGAGAGAGAGGTTTTAGAGAGAGAGGGCGCGGCCAGAAAAGAAAAATCGCTGGAAGAATGCTTCCTTAGGGTTTTTCTTAATCTCTTATATCTCATTAATGGGCCCAAGTCATTAGACTAATGGCTCATTAATCTTTTGGGCCCAAGACACAAATTAGACAAAAGCCTACATTTTGTCTGGCCCAATTCTCTGATCCAATACAGTAAATGCCATTGCATCTTACCGTATTAATTCCATTTAACTTTCCCGTTAGCTATGGTGTGTGACCCTTCGGGATCATACAATACTGGTAATAAGTCCTAAACTTATAGATCATGAGCGGACTCTAGCAAGCCATCATGATCACCCAGTATTTATGACTTATGTCTGATCTCGACACTTATCATACTTTCTAGAGATAGTACGGTAGATTTCAGGACATTCCCAACAATCTCCCACTTGTACTGGAATCCTACAAAGGACATTCCCAACAATCTTCCGATTGTACTGGAATCCTACATTCCCTAATCCTTTTGTCTCAATATCTCGATCTGGCATAAGGCAAGATGCGTGTCATCCTTATATAGCCAGACCATGTTTATCGGACCAGATTTGATACTGACAATGCAAACGACTTGGGCAAGTCCGTTTGGGAATGGCCATTCTCTTACCAGCTATCAAATCTCCGATTGGCCTAGAGATATTACCTCCGTTATACGGCAGGGACAAATCCCATCTTGTTCCATCACTATGAACTACACATTTCATAATACACCCAACCAAGGTCCTTATAGCTCCCAGTTACGAAACAGCGTTAGACAATGATCAAAGCGCATTACTCCATGTGCAGCCACATGCATGCGAACTCAGGTCTAAGGACTATACTCTATAGTCGTATATGAGAACTTCTTATGACACAGATATTAATATCTTGCAGAGTTCTCATCAGCGGGCCATGTCCGGTCATATGCTCCCCTACATATACCTATGTGTCGACTTTGATGCCGCGCATCTATGACCCCTCGAAACTTGGTCATAAATCTCAACACAATCTAGTCTCAACAGGTTGTTGGTGTTCCAATTTCAACAACCTTCGACTATGGACACTATGATTTATGTCACTTTGTTAAATATGGGGTTTCAGGATCAAGTCTACTCATGTACTTCGATGGCCCATATATAGTGACATGAATCATTTTGGAACGATTATTTATATCACAGTTAAAATAATCCAGAAATCATTAGATTTCATAAACATAAAATATTATGTTTACATGAACCATTCAAAATAACTAAGTAAAGCCCTTTACAAACTCCCACTGAAATTAAGACTACATCTTAATTTCACTCATCCTACAGCTACAGTCCGCGACTCGTGCTTAGGCATAAGGAGTGGCTTCGTTAATAGATTAGCAACGTTCTCATTCGATGAAACTTGCTTATCTACTTAACACCTCTGTCATTTATCTCAAGGAATAGGTTATACCTATCCTCAAGGTGTTTGGACCTCTGATGTGCAGCTAGCCTCATCTATGCTGTGAATCACATCAAGTTCAGTGATGAACTCTTCTATCCAAACAACCTCTTTCGCCGCTTCTCAAGCTGCGAAATGTTCAGCTTAAGTCATGGAGTCAGCAACAGTGCCTTGCACCGCCAGTTAGACACAAGATATAGCCGGACTGTGACCAGGAATTATCTTTGTCTATTGGAAACTTGCCTTTCAGACTCTATCGACTTGTAGCACCTCACTTTCTCCGTAAATCAAGAACTTATCCTTAGTATTTCTCAAATACTTTAGGATATTCTATACGGCAATCCAGTGTTTCTTTGCTGGATTTGACTGGTCTTTACTTGTCTTGCTTAACATCAAAGCAACATCAAAACAAGTACGTGTCATGGCATACATGATAGATCTAATTGCCGTCGCATATGGAATCCTATCCATGCATTCAAGCTCAGCAGTTATCGTAGGACACTGTATCTTGCTTAACGTAATGCCATGTGACATTGGCATAAAACCCTTCTTGGATTGCTGATTACGTGTAGGACTTTGTCAATTTAAGAATCCTGACTTTGTCCTACCAGCTCTTTTGGATCTCTATCTTTAGATCCAAAATCCAATAACTACGTGGCTTTATCCATGTCATTCATTAAAACCAACTCCCAAGCCAGTCCTTTACCGACTGCAGCATTGGAACGTTATTTTCGAGAATCAGTATGTCATCGACATACACTATGAGAAATGCAATATTGCTCCCACTTATCTTTTAGTAAACGCACAGTTCCACTTCGTTCCTGTTCAAGTCAAAACCTTGACTACTTTAACAGAACGAAGATTCCAACTCCGATATGTTTGCTTCCATCCATGAATGGATCGATGAAGCTAACTTACACTTATTGTAATTTCCGGAGTCCGGGCTCACTTCCGCTTCTTTGAATTTCGCAGATTCGTCGCTTTCAATGATCATCAGATCATGCGAACTTTCAATGATCATCAGGTTCAACTAATGACGAGAAATCACTCTCGGATTAGTAACTGATTCATTCATATCTGCGAACTTCAGACTCTACAGGTGTAGATTCTACAGAAATCTGTAAATCCATCTGTTGCTCTCCCTCAACAGGTTGAGCATCCTCCTGTAATTCTCGAATTTCTTCGAGTTATACTTTTACTCCCACTGTTCTTCTTGGAAAGTAACTTCCCTTCTTAGAAAACAGAATGGACGTAAAAGTAACAAGCCTTGGTTTCCCTAGGACAACCAGCGAAGCAGCACAACTACAAATACTCAGTAAAGACGAATTTGGATCGATTCCAATCCACATTTATGTGGTGTCTTTCAACTGATATTGGTGGAACTATTTCAGCGTAAACTTAGAAATTTCTAGAGCGTTATTCTTAAAGAATATCATGGAAGATTCGTGTGACTCATCTTTAATCATATCTTATAAGATCTGATTCATTCTCACAGAAACACCTCTAGGTTTTCAGGAGAAATGAGCTGTGAAACGACTTCACACTCATTCAGATGATCACACAATCAATGACTTAAGTATTCTCACTCGTGATCTAATCCAGAGTCCTAATACTTCTGTCATTCAGATTCTATACTTCATTCTGGAACTCTTTCTACCATGTCAAAGAATTCCGACTTGTGTCTCATCAAATGAACACAGTCACACTCACTGAAGTAATCAGTAGAGACAATGAAGTACAGGAAATTTTCTCTGGCATTACTGCTCATCGGACCACATACATGAGTATGTTCAAGGTCCAATAAGCCTTTGGGCTTTTCTCTAGCTCGGCTAAGATGGGCCCTTTGTCTTTTGGTCTAGTAAGCAGAATTCAAGTCTCATAAGATATCCATTCAAATGAGCCCAAAAGTCCATAACTATGGGGTTTCTGAATCTGACTTGCTCTATGTGACCAAAACATTTATGCCAAGAAAAATCAGGTTTAATTCATCAAATTTAAAACAATTCGGTATTTATGTTACATTTAGGCACTCTTTGGTTTAAGACATAAAACCCATTCCTTGAATAGGGTGCTACAATTAATATTTCATTAAGATCAAAAGAACAAAACTTGTCTTTTATCAAAATGAAAAACATTCAAATTCTTACAAGAAAATGAAAGACAGCTCTGCTTAAAGCAGGTACATTGTAGCAATTACTTAATAAAACCAAGCCTCAAAGGCATCTACAAGTGAAAACCCTACGGCTGAGGCAGCATCCCAAGCTCCTTCCAGACACGCAGTTCCACTTGCCCTTCCTTCAACGTTCTACTGTTGCTCAGGCTCTGCATATTATAACAAATATCAATGCCACAACCAGTATGCAATACCTATAAGGTATAACTTGAAGTAATAACATGAATACCTGAGGGAGTAGTCTCATACATCAACTTCAACTCCTCATAATCTTCCATGAATTTAATGCAATCTCTCTTCCAATGCCCAGTCTCTTTACAGTAGCAGCACTTACCAACGTAAGAGGTATCTGACTCGGGCTCAGAAGACACACGCTTGCCATGATTAAAAATCTGGACAACTTTGTCTTCACCCTTGTCAGCTTTAGGTTTAGTAAACCTACCCTTCTCATTCATGAGATTGTACAGGGTACTCTTCACGTTTGGCTCAACTGTCTTGAGCATGTCATGCAGTTCAGTCAACGTCTTCGTTAAGCCTTTCTTGATATAGTCCCTTACGAACTTATCATAGCTTGACGGCAGTGACTGCAGAATGATATCAGTTGCCAATTCTTGGCTAACTGGATAATCCAGTTTCCTCAGGTTATCAACGTAACCCATCATTTTACTGATATGAGGACTTACTGGATGATCATTTGGTAGCTTGCAGCTAGTGAGAGATTTAACCAACTGATATCTCTCCACTCTTACCTGCTCCTAAAATTTCAATTTCAGGCTGCTGATCATCTCTATTGGCGACTCCATGTTCTCATATTGCTTCCGCAAATCTGAGTCCATGGTAGCCAATATCAGACCACGCACATCTACCGCATCATTATAATGCTTATTCCAAGCATTATATACTGCATGACTGGCTTTGGATCCGATCCTCTCGGGGAGAGCTTTCTCAAGGACATAGTCCTTTCTCTCATGCCTGAGAACTAGTCTCAGGTTCCGCGACCAAGTCAAGAAATTTGATCCGTTCAGTTTGTCCATCTCAAGGACATACCGGATCGAGAAAGTGTTTTGATTGTTTGTGCTTGTCATAGCTGAAATTTAGAGATAAATAGAGTTTTAGTTATTAAGTTCATAAAAGAGTAATCTTAACAACTTATAAGAAAACTCGCATCGTATTCAAAATTTCTTTGTTTAACCTCATATGAATACAATGATTCCGAGACCCATGTTTAGCTAAATCCAAAGTGGGCCACTGGCCGTCACCCAGAATTAGCTTTACTTGGTAAGCATACACACAGCTAGTTATAACCAATAACTCTCGGTTGTGAATTGGACCCGAGGCCCAAATTCACCAGATGTCTCAAGGCCCGGGACTCCCGATGGCCCAGTCAAGAAAACCAATCTCTTACAGCCAAATAATCACTAAAATCTGGGACTCCCAATGAAATTAGTGACTATATACTACTTTACTTACGCGAAAACAGACACCTCACACTGTAAGCCATATCTGTAATCAAATAAGCGTTAAGTAGTTGACAATATTGGGCAAGACATCGAAGCTTGATATTGTTTTTGAGGATTTTTAAGTTTTATTTCCAAAAATAGAAGATTACTATTTTGGGAAACTTTCTTATTTTAGAAACTTTCTAAATTTAGTAACTTACTAAAAATAGAAATTTCTAATTTAATATTTTATAAATATTTTCGGGTTGGGTCACAAATTATAGGCCCAATTCTTGGCCCAAGACCATAGAATTCCAGCTGGCCCAATAATTTGACATAACCGATCCGGTTTATTAATTCTGGTCCAAGACCAAATTAATTATCAAAACCATCGGTTATTTACTAAACCAGACCAGCTCTAAATTATTTGGTCCAACCAAATCAAACTTAGACCAGCCTTCGGTTTAGGTTAAAATTCAATTTTATGAATTTAAATCCGGTTTAACAAGAAATAAAATTATTTCCAGCAAACCGCGATTTGGGTTAACCGCTTGAACCACCAATTAAATTTGATCGGTTCAGTTAAATCCAAAACCGGGAAGAAACACCTAGTGTTTTAGCCAATTTGATTTAACTTGCGGTTTAAGGCTTTAAACACACAATTAACCGCCAATTAAATGGACCGGTTAAATCGGTGTGGTTTTGGGCAACGAACCGCGAAGCTCGGTTTAACCGATTGACTATTCGCGGGACGTAAAATTTAACGGGCCAAACCATCGGATCCATGATCCAATTCGGCCCATTAATCAAGCTAATTGACCACGTGATTAGCTAATGATCACATGCTATCGAGCGATCTCATTCGATTATTAACTTTATCGTTTATGATACAAACGCATTCAATTATTAACACGATAGCGATAGCACCAGATTTACAATGGCCAATCAAATTAGCTCAATACCTGCGATTAATAACCAATTATGATATGATCACGTGCGACTTTTCTCTCGGCCATTCTATTATTAATGACAGAATCTTCGGCCAAGATCAAAAAATTTCACGCAGCCGATTAATAACAAGATCACATACGAATTGGATTAATGATTTCTATAATCAATTTTAATTCAAAATTAATTATAAACCATTAAACATTCATATGATCCAGATTCACAAGAAACCTAAAACCTGGCTCTGATACCACTGAAGGATTATGGTGTTTTTCAAGGTTTAATTCCCAATTACAACCTAACACATAATCTTAAACAGATCTAGGTTCTTGCAAAACGAATCATAAAATCAACCAAACCTGGATCATTACCTTTCAGATTGCAGCGGATAATTGATGGTAATGATAAGATCAGTCTAGAACAGATGAATCACCTGATCCTCCTTTGGTATCCACACTCTTACAAGCAAGGGACGGCTGCTAGACCAAAGAGATGGATCAGATCAGAGAGAGAGGTTTTAGAGAGAGAGGGCGCGGCCAGAAAAGAAAAATCGCTGGAAGAATGCTTCCTTAGGGTTTTTCTTAATCTCTTATATCTCATTAATGGGCCCAAGTCATTAGACTAATGGCTCATTAATCTTTTGGGCCCAAGACACAAATTAGACAAAAGCCTACATTTTGTCTGGCCCAATTCTCTCATCCAATACAGTAAATGCCATTGCATCTTACCGTATTAATTCCATTTAACTTTCCCGTTAGCTATGGTGTGTGACCCTTCGGGATCATACAATACTGGTAATAAGTCCTAAACTTATAGATCATGAGCGGACTCTAGCAAGCCATCATGATCACCCAGTATTTATGACTTATGTCTGATCTCGACACTTATCATACTTTCTAGAGATAGTACGGTAGATTTCAGGACATTCCCAACAATATCTTCCCATGCCACTTTGGCCATATTGGAGTTATTAAGATTTCCAGACCAAAGAAAAGCACTGCAAAGACTTTCTATTGTGTTTAAACAACTCTTGGGGAGAATAAACGCCGAACTCCAGAAATTTACAATACTAGCTATCACTGATTTGATAAGAGACAGTCTTCCAGCAAAGCTCAAACTCCTGTTAGTCCAAGATAGCAATCTTTTCCTAATGCGGTCCACAAGTGGTTCGTAATCAACCTTTGTCAATGATTTTGAAAGCAGTGGAAGGCCAAGATACCTGATAGGTAGTGATTTCCGTTGTTACCCTTCAGCTGAAGCCGCCAATTGAACTCCCATTTTGTCTACTCCAGCAATAAAGATAGAAGACTTTGCCTTATTAATGTGAAGGCCTGAGAATATAGAAAAGCCACTGAAAACCTCCATGATCCCTTTAATAGAATTTGGATTGCCATCCGAAAAGACTAATATATCATCTGCAAAACTCAAGTGAGTGATCTTCATCTCTTTACACAATGGGTGGTATCCAAACTTCTTGTCTAGTGCCGCCTTGTTCAATAAACAAGCTAGGACATTGTTCATAATGACATATAAGTAAGGCGAGAGAGAGCAGCCCTGTCGAATGCCTCTTGCACTAGAGAAATAACCTTCTATCTCTCCGTTAATCACCAAAGAGAAAGTTGCTGTCGAGATGCAGATTTTAATCCAGTTAATAAATTGGTCTGGTAGAGCCATAGCCTGAAGTACTGAGACGATAAAGGACCATTTAACTGTATCAAATGCCTTAGAGATGTCAAATTTTATTTCAACACGATCAGATGAACCGGGCTTGTGAAAACCGTTGACAATTTCCGACGCTAGCTGTACATTCTCTAGAAGAAGTCTGCCCTTAATGAAAGCAGACTGGTTTGGTTCAATGGCATCAGGTAATATCATTTTCAGTCGATTGGCTAGAATTTTTGATAGTACCTTGTAGATGAAATTACAGCATGCTATTGGTCGATAATCCTTCATTGTCTTCGGATCATTGTGTTTCGGGATGAAGGAGAGCAAAGTTGCATTGAGACCTTTTGGGAGAAAGCCATATAGGAAGAAAGATTGGATCGATGTTATAAAATCCTTTCCAATGGTAGACCAAGCTGAGACGAAAACTCCTTTGTAAAACCATCTGGACCAGAGACCTTATCGCTAGGGAGGGACTTGATAGCTAATACAACTTCTTCTGCCTCTACCATTTTCACAAGACCCATTGCAGCAGCTCTATCACATCGATAAGAGAGAACTTGTTGCAGATACTCCACTGAAACATCATGTCCATCTTGTGGTTGAGTTTGCAGGAGACGCTGGAAATAAGAGACGGCTTCAGCTTTAATTTCAGGAACGCTTGATAGAACTGCACCAGCTTCAGTTGTTAGGAGTTTAATATTATTCTTTGCCGATCTTCCCTCTGCAACTTGTTGATAGAATTTTGTATTTCTGTCCCCATAAGCCATCCATTTCATGCCTGACTTTTGTCTATAGAAACGTTCCTCCACACTAGCAAGATGATTCCACCTATCTGAAGCCAAAGATGCTGATAATGTAGAAGCTGGAGATGGGTTTGATAAAGCTTCATTTTGGTGAGTACATAACTCATCATAAGCCTCCATAGTTCTTTTTGATATCTCATTGTAACTTGACTTGTTTAGCATCCTAATATCGAATTTCAGACTTTTTAATTGCCTGTGAAAACGATGTAAGGCTGTTCGAGAGTGGTATAATGGTGTGTTCTCCAGCCATTTTCTTGAGACGGTAGTTATGAAATCCGGATGGTCCGTGAGAAAGTTGAAGAATCTAAAGGGCTTTGTAGTTGTTGATGTATACTGTGAAAGCCGAATTAGACAGCGTGCATGATCCGATACTCCACCCGAATCAAAACTTGCATATGAGGCATGGTACTTTGAAAGCCAAACCCCATTTATCATAGCTCTGTCTAATTTTTTTCCTATCGGATCATCAATTCGTTTGTTCCACCAAGTGAACAGATTTCCGAGTGACTTGAGTGTTAGGATTATGTCCTGAAATCACATTGTACTTACTCTAATGATAGTTGTGTGTCGAGATTAGACATTTGTATAATATTGGGTGGTTGCAATGTTTTGCTAGAAGCCTCATGTGATCTGTATGTTGTACACTTACTGCTAGTATTATATGATCCTATAGGGTCACACACCTAAGCAAACTGGAAGCATAAATATGGGGTGATCATTATGGTTATGATCATGACGATGTGTATTAGATACATATCGATATCGAGTTTTAAGAGGTGTGTCGATCGACACAATTGGGTGTGTCGACGATGTGTATTGGATACATATCGATATCGAGTTTTAAGAGGTGTGTCGATCGACACAATTGGGTGTGTCGATCGACACAAGGCTGGTTCCGAAACTGATGTTTCGGTTTATGACTTAAACATTTTGGGTTTTGATCCAATAAACCGTTTTGTCATTCCAGGTCTATATATAGTCTTATATGCACGACCTGGAACCCTAGCCGTAGTTGTTGTTTTGCAGAAACAAAAACGGGCCAACGAAAAACTCAGTGAATCCCAGATCTCCGGCACTAGCATCCCGGCTTTCCAGCTTTGTGTGCGTGTGTATTCCTCTAGAGGCGAGGCATCTGATGTTGGGAATGTCCTGAAATCTATTGTGCTTACTCTAAGTGAAAGTCGTATTGTCGAGATGAGACAATCATATGACACTAGGTAGTCGAAATGCTTTGCTAGAAGCCACTTATGATCAATGAGTTTAGAACTCATTGCTAGTGTTATATGATCCTACATGGTCACACACCTAAGCAAACTGGACGTAGTATACGAGGTTGATCATTAATGTAATGATCTGATGAATGCATATTTGATATGCATTCGATACCAATTTTCTGGGGCAGTGTCAACTCGCGAATTTGCCAGATTAAAATCGGTTTAATCGCTGGTTAATTCGGTTGTGGTTTAAGTCGACATATATAAGATATATGGTCGACCTAAACACAAATTGAACCTAATTCACAGCCACAAGAAAAGAAACAGAAACCTCTTGAGAGATCTGATCTCTAAAGGCACTAGCATCCCTTCTGTTCAGTTTGTGTGCGTGTGGATACCAGTAGAGGCGCAGCATTTGAGGCGCTCTAGATCTCGATTATCTGCAAATCTTCCGCTGCTAATCACCAGATAATTCTGAGATCCCAATGATTCAATTACATGAACCCTAGATCCTAGGCTTGGAATTTATACCTAGGGTTGCCTAATTGGATTAGGAACTGCTAGAAATTCCTTCAGTGGTATCAGAGCCTTAGGGTTCTATTGAATCTGTAGCATGTTGATTTGATTGGTTGAATCTGGATCTCTGTATAGTTGATACAAACATGTTAAAATTCGTTTTCATGAAAAAATCTAGTTTTAGGTTTTTGGCTTGAAAAACGATTAGGGTTTATCGCCATGTGTCGATCGACACCAATCCGGTATCGGTCGACACAGAAGGATAACCCGAATAAAATTTGTTTCGCCTAGTGTCGATCGACACAAGAGTTGTGTTGGTCGACACAAAACTCGCGAGATTGATGAATCGGTTCAATTGGATTGGACCGGTTATCGAGCTTGGTTTATAATGGTTGAACACTGTGAATGTTTTAATTGCGATTGTTTTGATTAGGTTGGTATCGACCGATGCTAGTGTAGCATCGATCGACACTGACCGGTATTCAAAACCGGATTAATTGGATTGATCGGTTATCGCAGATTGTTTTGGTTATTCTGCATCGATCGATACTAAAGTAGTGTCGGTCGACATCAGATTCGATGGTTTGGGTTATGGAACCTGAAATCACAGAACCAAAGCAAGATAAATCATTTAATTAGAAGAATTAAAACATAATAAAACTGAACGTTTTAAATGGTTCCGTTCCTCAACCAAATATCAAGTGATACTTGATGTCTTTCCAATCTTGTCAACTGTCAAGGCTCATTTCATTGTGCGATAGATTTGTAGTGCAAGGTGTCCACAATTACATGAGTGAGACATGAGGTAATCGTGTTGATGGACTTGCAGTGCAAGACATCAACAATTACATGACTGAAGAGATTGGTTTACTTGACTGGGCCATCAAAATCGTTTTGGGCTCAGAGACATCGGGTGGACTGGACATAAGATGTCAATCCACAACCAAGAGTTATATTGGATATAACTAGCAAAGTTGTTGCTTACCTAGATAGCTAAAATTTGGGTGATAGCCAGTGGCTCACTCAAGTTTAGTGAAGTATGGGTCTTGGATCATTATATTCATCTGAGGAAACATTGTTTGAATATAATACGAGTTTTCTTAATTGTTAAGACTTCTCATTTCTTGAACATCATAACTAAACCTCCCTTATTTTTCCAGCTATGTCTAGCACAAACCATCGTAACAATTTCTCCTTGCGATCCGTCCTTGAGAAGGACAAGTTAAATGGATCAAACTTTCTTGAATGGTATCAGAACTTGAGAATTGTTCTCAAATAGGAGAAAAAGGACTATGTCCTTGAGAAAGTTCTCCCCAGGAAGTACCGAGCCAATGCCTGGCAGTCAGATAAGGATGCTTGGGATAAGCATTTTTATGATGCGGTGGATGTGAGTTGTCTCATGTTGGCTACCATGAACTCGGAATTGCAGAAGCAATATGAGTACGTGGAGTCGCCAATACAGATGATCACTGGCCTGAAAAGTATGTTTCAGGAGCAGGCACGAACTCTGAGATACCAGACGGTTAGGTCTCTGATTGAGTGCAAGCTACCAAAGGGCGAACCAGTTAGTCCCCATGTCATTAAGATGATGGGTTATATTGATAACCTGGGGAAACTGGATTGTCCCATTAGCCAAGAGTTGGCTACTAACATCATTCTACAGTCACTGCCGTCAAGCTATGATCAATTTGTTATGAACTATAACATGAACAACTTGACGAAGACGTTGACTGAATTGCATGGGATGCTTAAGACTGCTGAACCTAACATCAAGAAGGACACCCCAAATGTCCTCATGGTACAAAAGGGTAAAAGGTTTAAGAAACTTGGTAAGAACAAAGGTGATGGCAAGACAAGCTCGATTGTGAATCCAAGCGAGTCTGGCCATGCTCCTAAGGTTAAAACCAGTCCTTCTGAAGATGTTAAGTGCCGTTATTGTAATGGTTGTGGGCATTTGAAAAGAAACTGCAATAAATTCTTGGAAGATTATGAGAAGCTGAAGAAGACGTACGGGACTTCTTCTTCAGGTATTATGTTATAGAATTAAATGTTACTTCTTATAGTCCTACTTATTGGGTATTGGATACCAGGTGTGGTAATCATATTTTGTGAAAATGTGCAGGCCTGAGCAAAAGTAGGACTATGAAGAAAGGACAAGTGGATCTATGCGTGGGAAATGGAGCAAGAGTTGCTGCATTAGCCGTCGGAGTATTTCATTTGTTTTCTTTTATGGCATATTATGAACTTAAAACTGCTATTATGTACCTGCTATGAGCAGAAAGATTATTTCTAATCCTTGTTTGGATATGGAAAGATATCAGTTTTCAAATTAAGAATAAGTGTTATTCATTTGATTACAATGATATATTTTATAGTAGCAATCCATTAGAGAATGAACTTTATGTTCTAAACCAGAATGTGTCTAACTATAACATTAATACCAAGAGATTCAAGTCAAATGATACGAATCAAACCTTTTCTCTGGCATTGTCGTTTGGGCAACATAAATGAGAAACAGATTCAGAAGCTCCATAGTGATGGGCTTTTGGGCTCATCTGATTATGAATCATAATGAGTAAAGTGAATCTTGTTTATTGGGTAAAATGACGAAGGCTCCTTTCAACAAAGGTAGTATCGATCGACACAAACGATGCGTCGGTCGATACAGGTTGCAAACGAACAAAATGAAAGGGCCAGAGGCTTATTGGGCTTTATACATACGGATGTATATGGGCCGATGAGCACTAGTGCTAGAGGAAAATTTCAGTACTTCATTACCTTTACTGATATTTTCAGTAGGTACAGTTATGTCTTATTAATAAGACATAAATCAGAATCTTTTGAAAAGTTCAAAGAGCTCCAGAATGAAGTACAGAATCAATTTGGCAAAAGTATTAAAGCTCTACGATGAGATCATGGAGGTGAATACTTAAGTCAAGAATTTAGTGATCATCTGAGAGATTGTGAAAGAGTTTCACAATTTACTCCTCCTGCATCGGACTTTATTAGATATGGTTCGATCAATGATGAGTCACTTAGATCTTCCATTATCCTTCTAAGAATACGCTCTAGAAAAGGTCTGCGTTTACATTAAATAGGGTTCTATCAAAAATCAGTCACAGAGATACCACATGAGATGTGGAATGGAAATGTTTCTGATTTATCCATCATGGAGATTTGGAGTTGCGAGACTTATATAAAACGTTTAATCTCTGATAAGCTCACACCCAAATCCGATAAGTGCTACTTCATTGGTTGTTCTAACGAAACCAAGGCATGTTACTTTTACAACCAGTCCGAGAACAAATTGGTTGTTGCTCGGAACTATGTTTTCTTGAGAAAGACTTTCTTTCCAAGAAGAACAGTGGGAGTAAAGTACGAACTCGAATAAATTCGAAAATCACAGGAGACTGCTCAACCTGATGAGGAAGAGCAGCAGTTGGATCTACAAAGAGTTGTAGAACCTGCAACTGTGGTGCCTGAGGTTTGCAAGGATCTGGTGAATGTATTCGATATACATTCAAATGCGAGTTTCTGAAGAAGTGTCGATCGACGCAAAAGTTGTATCGATCGACACAGATCGCGAACAGAAATATTTTGGTTTATGACTTAATTAACCACGGTTTGAATCTTGGTTAATTAGGTCATGGTAAAAGTATACATATGAGATTTGTGTGCGTGACTTTTACAGAAAACTGAAGCCCGCAGATCCGAAAGGATCCGTCACGAACCCGAGAAATGTGGATTTCTCGTAACCAATTGCCGTGATCCATTGATCATTGAAAGTGACGGGCCTGCGAATTTTGAAGAAGCAATGATGGGTTTTGACTCTGAAAGTGGCTGAAAACCGCTGAATCTGAAATGGGATCCATGTCACAGAACCAAGTATGACTTGGGTTGATTTACCCGATGGTGTAGAAACCATTGTGAGTAAATGGATTTTCAAGAAGAAAAGTTGACATGGATGGTTATATTCAGATATACAAAGCTAGGTTGGTGGCAAAAGGTTTCAAGTAAATTCATGGTATTGACTATGAAGAAACCTATTCCCCAGTCAACATGCTTAAAGTCCATTCGGATTCTCCTAGCAACCGCCACTCATAATGGTTATGAGATCTGGCAGATGGATGTGAAAACAGTTTTCCTTAATGGAATTCTGGAAAAGGATGTGTACATGACACAACCTGAAGTTTTCATTGATCCTAATGAAGCTAGGAAGACATGCAAGCTTCGCCGATCCATTTATGGATTGAAGCAAGCATCTCGGAGTTGGAATCTTTGTTTTGATAAAGCAGTCAAAAGGTTTGACTTCGTCATGAATGAAGAGGAACCATGTGTTTACAAGAGGACTAGTGGGAGCGCAGTTGCATTTCTAGTATTGTATGATACTACCTCTCGGAAATGAAGTTCCATCGTTTCAGTCTATTAAGACCTGACTCGAAAGTTATTTTTCGATAAAATTATGGGAGAAACCGTATACATTCTTGGAATAAGAATCTATGGAGATAGATTGGACAAGCTAATTGGATTGTGTCAAGACACTTATGGTGATAAGGTCTTGCACATGTCCAGTATGCATGATTCCAAGAAGGGCTTCGTGCAAATGACTCTTGGTATTACTCTTAGCAAGACGCAGTGTCCTTCGACACACGCTGATCAAGAGAAAATGAGGGTCAGACAACGGCTACAGGCATTAGATGTCTTAAGATGTGATCTTAATTTTAGTGGGAGTTGTTGTTGTTGATTTTAGTTATGATATGATGTTCGTGTAAACATAATATGATTATGTTAATGAAATCTGACATCAGTATTATTTAATTATGTCATTAAATAATAGTCCCAAAGTAATTTATGACATTTTATAGGTCATCAAGTATGTGACTTGATCATGAAACCCTATAGATAATAAATGACATAAATTATGTTGGTCCCTGGTCGAGGTTGTTAAAGTGAGACATTAACAACCGCGTGAGACTAGTATGTGAGGTGACTGATGACTAAGTTTCATGGAGTCATTAATAAGAGTATTAAAGTCAATCACATAGATATGTGTTGGAGAACACAGGATCGGACATGACCCACTGATGAGAACTCTACGGGATAGTTATATAAGTGTCATGAGAGTTTTCATTACAACTATAGAGTATAGTCCTTAGACATGAGTTCATCATGTTTTCTTACATATGAATTGGTCCGCTTTAACCTTGTCAAACGTCAGCCGTAACTGGTGACTATAAAGGCATTGATTGGGCGTATCATGAAGTGTGTGAAGAAACAGGGATGGAACAAGATGGGATTTGTCCCTCCTATATAACAGGAGATAAATATCTCATGGCCCATCGAAGATTTGATACTGAGAAATGTGTGGCCACACTCAAACGAGGTGATTGTCAGTCGTTTGTCTTGTCAGTATAAATCGGAGTTCGATGAACATGATCTTGGCTAAATAAGGGTGACAAAAATCTTGCCTTATGCCAGATCGAGATATAGTGACGAAGGGATTAAAGGAATAGATGATTCCAGTACAAGTGGGAGATTATTGGGAATGTCCTGAAATCTATTGTGCTTACTCTAAGTGAAAGTCGTATTGTCGAGATGAGACAATCATATGACACTAGGTAGTCGAAATGCTTTGCTAGAAGCCACTTATGATCAATGAGTTTAGAACTCATTGCTAGTGTTATATGATCCTACAGGGTCACACACCTAAGCAAACTGGACATAGTATACGAGGTTGATCATTAATGTAATGATCTGATGAATGCATATTTGATATGCATTCGATACCAATTTTCTGGGGCAGTGTCGATCGACACATCAAGTGTGTCGGTCGACACAACTCGCGAATTGCCAGATTAAAATCGGTTTAATCGCTGGTTAATTCGGTTGTGGTTTAAGTCGACATATATAAGATATATGGTCGACCTAAACACAAATTGAACCTAATTCACAGCCACCGGAAAAGAAACAGAAACCTCTTGAGAGATCTGATCTCTAAAGGCACTAGCATCCCTTCTGTTCAGTTTGTGTGCGTGTGGATACCAGTAGAGGCGCAGCATTTGAGGCGCTCTAGATCTCGATTATCTGCAAATCTTCCGCTGCTAATCACCAGGTAATTCTGAGATCCCAATGATTCAATTACATGAACCCTAGATCCTAGGCTTGGAATTTATACCTAGGGTTGCCTAATTGGATTAGGAACTGCTAGAAATTCCTTCAGTGGTATCAGAGCCTTAGGGTTCTATTGAATCTGTAGCATGTTGATTAGAATGGTTGAATCTGGATCTCTGTATAGTTGATACAAACATGTTAAAATTCGTTTTCATGAAAAAATCTAGTTTTAGGTTTTTGGCTTGAAAAACGATTAGGGTTTATCGCCCTGTGTCGATCGACACCAATCCGGTTTCGGTCGACACAGAAGGATAACCCGAATAAAATTTGTTTCGCCTAGTGTCGATCGACACAAGAGTTGTGTCGGTCGACACAAACCTCGCGAGATTGATGAATCGGTTCAATTGGATTGGACCGGTTATCGAGCTTGGTTTATAATGGTTGAACACTGTGAATGTTTTAATTGTGATTGTTTTGATTAGGTTGGTATCGACCGATGCTAGTGTAGCATCGATCGACACTGACCGGTATTCAAAACCGGATTAATTGGATTGATCGGTTATCGCGGATTGTTTTGGTTATTCTGCATCGATCGATACTAAAGTAGTGTCGGTCGACATCAGATTCGATGGTTTGGGTTATGGAACCTGAAATCACAGAACCAAAGCAAGATAAATCATTTAATTAGAAGAATTAAAACATAATAAAACTGAACGTTTTAAATGGTTCTGTTCCTCAACCAAATATCAAGTGATACTTGATGTCTTTCCAATCTTGTCAACTGTCAAGGCTCATTTCATTGTGCGATAGATTTGCAGTGCAAGGTGTCCACAATTACATGAGTGAGACAGGAGGTAATCGTGTTGATGGACTTGCAGTGCAAGACATCAACAATTACATGGCTGAAGAGATTGGTTTACTTGACTGGGCCATCAAAATCGTTTTGGACTCAGAGACATCGGGTGGACTGGACATAAGATGTCAATCCACAACCAAGAGTTATATTGGATATAACTAGCAAAGTTGTTGCTTACCTAGATAGCTAAAATTTGGGTGATAGCCAGTGGCTCACTCAAGTTTAGTGAAGTATGGGTCTTGGATCATTATATTCATCTGAGGAAACATTGTTTGAATATAATACGAGTTTTCTTAATTGTTAAGACTTCTCATTTCTTGAACATCATAACTAAACCTCCCTTATTTTTCCAGCTATGTCTAGCACAAACCATCGTAACAATTTCTCCTTGCGATCCGTCCTTGAGAAGGACAAGTTAAATGGATCAAACTTTCTTGAATGGTATCGGAACTTGAGAATTGTTCTCAAACAGGAGAAAAAGGACTATGTCCTTGAGAAAGTTCTCCCCAGGAAGTACCGAGCCAATGCCTGGCAGTCAGATAAGGATGCTTGGGATAAGCATTCTTATGATGCGGTGGATGTGAGTTGTCTCATGTTGGCTACCATGAACTCGGAATTGCAGAAGCAATATGAGTACGTGGATTCGCCAATACAGATGATCACTGGCCTGAAAAGTATGTTTCAGGAGCAGGCACGAACTCAGAGATACCAGACGGTTAGGTCTCTGATTGAGTGCAAGCTACCAAAGGGCAAACCAGTTAGTCCCCATGTCATTAAGATGATGGGTTATATTGATAACCTGGGGAAACTGGATTGTCCCATTAGCCAAGAGTTGGCTACTAACATCATTCTACAGTCACTGCCGTCAAGCTATGATCAATTTGTTATGAACTATAACATGAACAACTTGACGAAGACGTTGACTGAATTGCATGGGATGCTTAAGACTCTGAACCTAACATCAAGAAGGACACCCCAAATGTCCTCATGGTACAAAAGGGTAAAAGGTTTAAGAAACTTGGTAAGAACAAAGGTGATGGCAAGACGAGCTCGATTGTGAATCCAAGCGAGTCTGGCCATGCTCCTAAGGTTAAAACCAGTCCTTCTGAAGATGTTAAGTGCCGTTATTGTAATGGTTGTGGGCATTTGAAAAGAAACTGCAATAAATTCTTGGAAGATTATGAGAAGCTGAAGAAGACGTACGGGACTTCTTCTTCAGGTATTATGTTATAGAATTAAATGTTACTTCTTATAGTCCTACTTATTGGGTATTGGATACCAGGTGTGGTAATCATATTTTGTGAAAATGTGCAGGGCCTGAGCAAAAGTAGGACTATGAAGAAAGGACAAGTGGATCTATGCGTGGGAAATGGAGCAAGAGTTGCTGCATTAGCCGTCGGAGTATTTCATTTGTTTTCTTTTATGGCATATTCTGAACTTAAAACTGCTATTATGTACCTGCTATGAGCAGAAAGATTATTTCTAATCCTTGTTTGGATATGGAAAGATATCAGTTTTCAAATTAAGAATAAGTGTTATTCATTTGATTACAATGGTATATTTTATAGTAGCAATCCATTAGAGAATGAACTTTATGTTCTAAACCAGAATGTGTCTAACTATAACATTAATACCAAGAGATTCAAGTCAAATGATACGAATCAAACCTTTTCTCTGGCATTGTCGTTTGGGCAACATAAATGAGAAACAGATTCAGAAGCTCCATAGTGATGGGCTTTTGGGCTCATCTGATTATGAATCATAATGAGTAAAGTGAATCTTGTTTATTGGGTAAAATGACGAAGGCTCCTTTCAACAAAGGTAGTATCGATCGACACAAACGATGCGTCGGTCGATACAGGTTGCAAACGAACAAAATGAAAGGGCCAGAGGCTTATTGGGCTTTATACATACGGATGTATATGGGCCGATGAGCACTAGTGCTAGAGGAAAATTTCAGTACTTCATTACCTTTACTGATATTTTCAGTAGGTACAGTTATGTCTTATTAATAAGACATAAATCAGAATCTTTTGAAAAGTTCAAAGAGCTCCAGAATGAAGTACATAATCAATTTGGCAAAAGTATTAAAGCTCTACGATGAGATCATGGAGGTGAATACTTAAGTCAAGAATTTAGTGATCATCTGAGAGATTGTGAAAGAGTTTCACAATTTACTTCTCCTGCATCGGACTTTATTAGATATGGTTCGATCAATGATGAGTCACTTAGATCTTCCATTATCCTTCTAAGAATACGCTCTAGAAAAGGTCTGCGTTTACATTAAATAGGGTTCTATCAAAAATCAGTCACAGAGATACCACATGAGATGTGGAATGGAAATGTTTCTGATTTATCCATCATGGAGATTTGGAGTTGCGAGACTTATATAAAACGTTTAATCTCTGATAAGCTCACACCCAAATCCGATAAGTGCTACTTCATTGGTTGTTCTAACGAAACCAAGGCATGTTACTTTTACAACCAGTCCGAGAACAAATTGGTTGTTGCTCGGAACTATGTTTTCTTGAGAAAGACTTTCTTTCCAAGAAGAACAGTGGGAGTAAAGTACGAACTCGAATAAATTCGAAAATCACAGGAGACTGCTCAACCTGATGAGGAAGAGCAGCAGTTGGATCTACAAAGAGTTGTAGAACCTGCAACTGTGGTGCCTGAGGTTTGCAAGGATCTGGTGAATGTATATTCGATATACATTCAAATGCGAGTTTCTGAAGAAGTGTCGATCGACGCAAAAGTTGTATCGATCGACACAGATCGCGAACAGAAATATTTTGGTTTATGACTTAATTAACCATGGTTTGAATCTTGGTTAATTAGGTCATGGTAAAAGTATACATATGAGATATGTGTGCGTGACTTTTACAGAAAACTGAAGCCCGCAGATCCGAAAGGATCCGTCACGAACCCGAGAAATGTGGATTTCTCGTAACCAATTGTCGTGATCCATTGATCATTGAAAGTGACGGGCCTGCGAATTTTGAAGAAGCAATGATGGGTTTTGACTCCGAAAGTGGCTGAAAACCGCTGAATCCGAAATGGGATCCATGTCACAGAACCAAGTATGACTTGGGTTGATTTACCCGATGGTGTAGAAACTATTGTGAGTAAATGGATTTTCAAGAAGAAAAGTTGACATGGATGGTTATATTCAGATATACAAAGCTAGGTTGGTGGCAAAAGGTTTCAAGTAAATTCATGGTATTGACTATGAAGAAACCTATTCCCCAGTCAACATGCTTAAAGTCCATTCGGATTCTCCTAACAACCGCCACTCATAATGGTTATGAGATCTGGCAGATGGATGTGAAAACAGTTTTCCTTAATGGAATTCTGGAAAAGGATGTGTACATGACACAACCTGAAGTTTTCATTGATCCTAATGAAGCTAGGAAGACATGCAAGCTTCGCCGATCCATTTATGGATTGAAGCAAGCATCTCGGAGTTGGAATCTTCGTTTTGATAAAGCAGTCAAAAGGTTTGACTTCGTCATGAATGAAGAGGAACCGTGTGTTTACAAGAAGACTAGTGGGAGCGCAGTTGCATTTCTAGTATTGTATGATACTACCTCTCGGAAATGAAGTTCCATCGTTTCAGTCTATTAAGACCTGACTCGAAAGTTGTTTTTCGATAAAATTACATTCTTGGAATAAGAATCTATGGAGATAGATTGGACAAGCTAATTGGATTGTGTCAAGACACTTATTGTGATAAGGTCTTGCACAGGTCCAGTATGCATGATTCCAAGAAGGGCTTCGTGCAAATGACTCTTGGTATTACTCTTAGCAAGACGCAGTGTCCTTCGACACACGCTGATCAAGAGCAAATGAGGGTCAGACAACGGCTACAGGCATTAGATGTCTTAAGATGTGATCTTAATTTTAGTGGGAGTTGTTGTTGTTGATTTTAGTTATGATATGATGTTTGTGTAAACATAATATGATTATGTTAATGAAATCTGACATCAGTATTATTTAATTATGTCATTAAATAATAGTCCCAAAGTAATTTATGACATTTTATAGGTCATCAAGTATGTGACTTGATCATGAAACCCTATAGATAATAAATGACATAAATTATGTTGGTCCCTGGTCGAGGTTGTTAAAGTGGGACATTAACAAGCGCGTGAGACTAGTATGTGAGGTGACTGATGACTAAGTTTCATGGAGTCATTAATAAGAGTATTAAAGTCAATCACATAGATATGTGTTGGAGAACACAGGATCGGACATGACCCACTGATGAGAACTCTACGGGATAGTTATATAAGTGTCATGAGAGTTTTCATTACAACTATAGAGTATAGTCCTTAGACCTGAGTTCATCATGTTTTCTTACATATGAATTGGTCCGCTTTAACCTTGTCAAACGTCAGCCGTAACTGGTGACTATAAAGGCATTGATTGGGCGTATCATGAAGTGTGTGAAGAAACAGGGATGGAACAAGATGGGATTTTCCCCTCCTATATAACAGGAGATAAATATCTCATGGCCCATCGAAGATTTGATACTGAGAAATGTGTGGCCACACTCAAACGAGGTGATTGTCAGTCGTTTGTCTTGTCAGTATAAATCGGAGTTCGATGAACATGATCTTGGCTAAATAAGGGTGACAAAGATCTTGCCTTATGCCAGATCGAGATATAGTGACGAAGGGATTAAAGGAATAGATGATTCCAGTACAAGTGGGAGATTGTTGGGAATGTCCTGAAATCTATTGTGCTTACTCTAAGTGAAAGTCGTATTGTCGAGATGAGACAATCATATGACACTAGGTAGTCAAAATGCTTTGCTAGAAGCCACTTATGATCAATGAGTTTAGAACTCATTGCTAGTGTTATATGATCCTACAGGGTCACACACCTAAGCAAACTGGACGTAGTATACGAGGTTGATCATTAATGTAATGATCTGATGAATGCATATTTGATATGCATTCGATACCAATTTTCTGGGGCAGTGTCGATCGACACATCAAGTGTGTCGGTCGACACAACTCGCGAATTGCCAGATTAAAATCGGTTTAATCGCTGGTTAATTCGGTTGTGGTTTAAGTCGACATATATAAGATATATGGTCGACCTAAACACAAATTGAACCTAATTCACAGCCACCGGAAAAGAAACAGAAACCTCTTGAGAGATCTGATCTCTAAAGGCACTAGCATCCCTTCTGTTCAGTTTGTGTGCGTGTGGATACCAGTAGAGGCGCAGCATTTGAGGCGCTCTAGATCTCGATTATCTGCAAATCTTCCGCTGCTAATCACCAGGTAATTCTGAGATCCCAATGATTCAATTACATGAACCCTAGATCCTAGGCTTGGAATTTATACCTAGGGTTGCCTAATTGGATTAGGAACTGCTAGAAAATCCTTCATCTGAATCACTACTGATCTCAATTACCTGTTCATTATTCCGCTGCAAATATCCAGGTAAACACGAGATCATCCCTAATGATTCAATTAAATAAACCCTAGAATGGCAGAAGTTCCTTCAGTGGTATCAGAGCCTTAGGGTTTCAATCATTGAATCTGAAGCATGTAATTCAAATAATGATGAATTTGGATAGGTTATTGCATGCTAGTTTTCGTTTTGATGAAATTAATCTCGGATTAGGTTTCGTATCAAAAACGATGATCGTGTGTTTTCGCATGGTGTCGATTGACACTAATCTTGTGTCGGTCGACACGCCACAAAATGCTTATAATATTTTAGGGTTCCGATCTTAGAGATCGGACTTCCTGTTGCCCTACTGTGTCGATCGACATAGGTTGAGTGTCGATCGACACAGGCCTTGTGATTGGTTGATCGGTTCAATTGGATTGAACTGGTTATCATGCTTGATTAAGTTAGATTAGATCGGTTTAAATTGGATGAATTGATTCAATTGGATTGAACTTGCTATCTCAATTAGTATAAACCGATTTGATTGGTTCGGTTCAATTGGATTGGATAAGTCGATTCAATTGGATTGGACCGGTTATCGCGATTGGTTAAAACTGGTTGAATCGGTTCAATTGGATGAAACGGCTCATGGACCGGTTTCACAATTGGTCTAAAACGGTTTATTTGGTCAATTTCCGGTTCAATTGGATTGATCGGTTATCGATCCGGTTCAATTAGATTGAACCAGTTATCGGGTTGGTTTAGGATGAATATCAAGTGTCGACCAAGTGTGTCGGTCGACACATGTTGTGTCGATGCGAACAGTATATCGATCGACACAAGTGTCGTGTCGGTCGATCGATATTCATACTGTGTCGATCGACACCAATCGTTTGGTTATTGAACCAAATGATTGAGAAACCGAACCAAATGACCTAACCCACTTCTTAGAACAATTAAAACTCAATTAAAATTAGATGTTAAACATGTTCTAAACCCATTAGGATACACATTGGATGTGTATTAGATCAAAGTTTAGTTTCAATATGGTCAACTGTCAAGACTCATTTCGTTGTTGTGATAGTCTAGCCAAGAGCTTGGTGTCCACAATTACATGAGTAAGGCAGGTAATCGTGTTGATGGACTTGCAGTGCTTGACATCAACAATTGCATGACCTAAGAGATTGATTTACTAACCTTTTAGAATTCCGTTTCCTCAACTAAATATCAAGTGACCTTGATGTCTTGCCCAATCTTGTCTACTGTCAAGACTCGTTTCTTTGTTGGATAGTCTTGGAGTCCTTGGTATCCACAATTACATGAGTAAGGTAGGTGATCATTGATAGACTTGCAGTGCGACTGTCAATGATCACAAGACTGAAGAGATTGGTTTACTTGACTGGACTATCAGAAGTTTTGGGCCCAGAGACATCAGAGTGGATGAGACATGAATTATCTTATATGCGACCAAGAGTTGTACTGGGTACAATTAGCAATGATTTTCTTACCTAGATAACTAAACTTTGGGTGATGGCGAGTCATCCACTCAGATTTTGGTGAAGTATGGGTCTTGGATCATTATATTCATAGAGGAAACATTGTTTGAATATAATGCGAGTTTTCTTATTAGATAAGATTTTTCATTTCCTGAACTTCATAACTAAACTTTTCTTTTCTTAGATTTCAGCTTATTTCTAAAACTACTTTCTCGTTGCGATCCGTCCTTGAGAATGACAAGTTAAATGGATCCAACTTCCTGGATTGGTATCGGAATTTGAGAATTGTTCTCAAGCAGGAGAGTAAGGACTATGTTCTTGAGAAACCTCTCCCCGAGAAGCTTGGGACCAACGCCTCGCATGCAGTATATGATGCTTGGAATAAGCATTATATTGATGTGGTAGATGTGTGTGGTCTGATGTTGGCTACCATGAAATCGGACTTGAAGATTCAATACGAGAACGTGGAGTCGCCAATAGAGATGATTACCAGCCTGAAACTGATGTTTCAGGAACAGGCACGAGTTGAGAGATACCAGATGGTTAAATCTCTCATTGGGTGCAAGCTACCAAAGGATACTCCAGTGAGTCCTCATGTCATTAAAATGATGGGTTACATTGATAACCTGGGGAAACTGGATTGTCCTGTTAGCCTAGAGTTGGCTACTGAGATCATTCTGCAGTCACTGCCGTTAAGTTATGATAAGTTTATCAAGAGCTATATCAAGAATGGCTTGATGAAGATGTTGACTGAGCTGCATGGCATGCTCAAGACAGCTGAGCAAAACATCATAAAGGATAAAAGGTTTGAGAAATCTTGTATAGACAAGGGTAGAGGCAAGGCCGTCCAGATTTGGACTCAGGATAAGCCTATGTCTTCTCATAAGCCCAAGTCTGGCCCTTCTGATGTTAGTAAGTGCTGCTACTGTGAAGAGTTTGGGCATTGGAAGAGAAATTGCATTAAATTCTTGGAAGATTCACAAGAGATGAAGGAGATGTACGGGACTTCTTCTTCAGGTATTGTGTTATTACTTCAAGTTCTACGTAGGTATTGGATACTAGTTGTGGTACTGATATTTTTGAAATATGCAGGGCTTAAGCAACAGTAGAACGTTGAAGAGAGGACAAGAGGAACTGCGCGTCTGGAATGGAGCAATGGTTGCTGCATTAGCCGTAGAAATTCTCCACTTGTAGGAGCTTTTCAAGCTTGGTTTTTGAATTAAGTAATTGCTGCTATGTACCTGCTTTAAGCAGAGATGTCTTTCATTTTCTTGTAAGAATTTGGATGTTTTTCATTTTGATAAAAGACAAGTTTTGCTCTTTTGATCTTGATGAAATATTATATGGTAGCACCCCTTTTTGAAAAATGGGTTTTATATCTTAAACCAATGTACGCCTGTATATAACATAAATACCAAACGGTTTAAGTCTGATGACTCGAACTCGATTTTTCCTTAGCATAGTCGTTTCAACCACATAGAGTGAAGCGGATTCAGAAGTTCCATAGTTATGGGCTTTTGGGCTCATTTGATTATAAATCATATGAGATATGAATTATTCTTACTGGGCCAAATGACTAAGGCTTCTTTAGCAGAGCTAAAGAAAAGGGCCAGAGGCTTATTGGGCCTTGCACATACTGATGTATATGGCCCGATAAGCATTAGTGCCAGAGGAAATCTTCAGTACTTCATTACCTTTATTGATGACTTTAGTAAGTATGGCTGTGTTCATTTGCTGAGACACGAGTCGGAATCTCTTGAAATGGTCAAAGGAGTTCCAGAATGAAGTATAGAACCGATATGACAGAAGTATTTAAGATCCTCGATTAGATCGCGGAGGAGAATACTTAAGTCAAGAATTCCGTGATCATCTGAGTGAGTGTGAAGTTGTTTCACGACTTAATTCTCATGAAAACCTCAATGGTGTTTCTAAGAGAAGCAATCGGACCTTATTGGATATGCTCCAATTAATGATGAGTCACACGAATCTTCCATTATCCTTTTAGGAATACACTCTAGAAATGTCTGTATTTACGCCAATTAGGTTTCTATCAGAATCAGTTGAAAGACACCACATTGGATGTGGACTGGGAGTTTTCCAAGTATGTTTTCCTGATTAATTGGGATTGCAAGGTTTATGTAAAGCAGTTGTCAACAGACAAGCTTGAACCCAAATCTGATAAGTGCTGCTTTGCTGGTTGTCCTAAGGAAACCGAGGCTTATTACTTTTGCAACCAAACCGAGAACAAAGTTTTGTTGTTCGAAACTCTGTTTTTCTAGAAAGAAAGTTTATTTCCAAGAAGAACAGTGAGAGTAGAAGTACAGCTCGAAGAAATTCGAGAAACACAGGAGCCTGTTCAACCTGTTGAGGGAGAGCAATGGTTGGATCTACAAAGTGATGTAGGACCTACACCTGTGGAGCCTGAAGTTCGCAGATCTGAATGGATCCGTCACTAACCTGAGAGTGATTTCTCGTGACCGAATGCCGTGATCTGTTGATCATTGAAAAGTGACGAGCCTGCGAAATTCAAGGAGCGATGGTGAGCCCCAACTCCGAAAATTTGCTAGGTATGCATGTTAGCTTCACCGATCTATTTCTGGATTGAAGCAAACATCTTGGAGTTGGAATCTACGTTCTATTAAAACGGCCAAAAGTTTTTGACTTGGTCAGGAACGAATAGGAACCGTGCGTTTACAAGTAGACTAGTGGGAGCGTAGTTGCATTTCTCACACTGTATGTATATAACATACTTATTCTCATAAACGACGTTCCGTCGCTTAAGTCTTATGTGACTTGGGTCGGAAGTCATTTTCAACGATAGACATGGGAGAAGCCGCGTGAGTTCTTGGAATAAGGATCTATTGAAATAGATTGGGTAGGCTAATTGGATCGTGTCAGAATCCTTATGTTGATAAGGTATTGGACAGTTACAATATGCATGATTCCAAGAATGGCTTCACACCAAAGGTCTTATGGAAATAATCTTAGCAAGATGAAGTGTCTTGGACACTGGCTGAGCTAGTATGTATGAGTGTGATTCCTTATGCTTCTGCAATAGAATCCATCATGAATGCCATATTTTGCGCTCGTCTAGATGCAGCTTACGCATAAAGCATGACGAGAAGATACCAATATGTTCCGGTAAAAGTCACTGGACAGTTGTAAGGAATATCCCCAAGTGTTTGAGGAACACTAAGGATAGGTTCTTGTTCAACTGAAAAAGTGACGAATCTCTTATGAGCAGTTAGACGGACAAAAACGATTTCCGGTTCCCACCTGGTTATGTCTCTTTGTCTGTATAGCGGTGCTATTTGTTGGAAGGGCTCCAAGCAGGGGACCGTAGTGCTTATTAATGAATAGCGGTGTGGTTTGTTGGAATGGTTCCAAGCAAGAACACTGCAGCCTCTCTCACAACTCAAGCACGAGTTTTATATTGTTGCTGTAGGTATTAGATATCTGAAGACGTGGTCTTGATTCTAGTGGGAGTTATGTTAGTTATGATGTTCACATAGACATGCTATGGTCATGTTTATGAAAAACTGACATCAGCATTATTTGATTATTGGATAATTAAATAATGGTCCCAAAGTATTTTATATTCATTTTATAGGTCATCAAGTTGAGGACTTGATCATGAAACCCTGTAAGTGAATGATGACATAAAATTATGTTTGTCCCTGGTCGTAGGTTGTTAAAGTGGGACACTAACAACCGTTAAGGCTAGTATGTGAGGTGATGTATGACTAAGTTTCATTGAGTCATTGATATGAGTATCAACGTCAATCACATAGATATATGTTGGTAAACATATGATCGGACGTGACCCGCTAATGAGAACTCTACAGGATAGTTATATCAGTGTCATGAGAGGTTCTCATTACGACTATACAGTATAGTCCTTAGACCTGAGTTCATCATGCTTCCTAGCATATGAATTGGTGCACTTTGACCTTGTCAAACGTCGATCCGTAACTGGCGGCTATAAAGGCATTGCTTGGGTGTATCATGAAGTATGTGAAGGAACAGGGATGGAACAAGATGGGATTTGTCCCTCCTATATAACGGGAGATAAATGTCTCAGGGCCCATCGAAGATTTGATACTGAGAAAAATGCATGGCCGTGCTCAAACGAGGTGATTGTCAATCGTTTTTTTTATCAGTATAGATCAGGAGTTCGATGAACATGATGTTGGCTATAATAAGGATGACACAATTTCTTGCCTTATGCCATATCGAGATATAGTGACAAAGGGATTATAGGAATAAGTGATTCCAGTACAAGTGGGAGATTGTTGGGATTATGTCCTGAAATCACATTGTACTTACTCTAATGATAGTTGTGTGTCGAGATCAGACATTTGTATAATACTGGGTGGTTGCAATGTTTTGCTAGAAGCCTCTTGTGATCTGTATGTTGTACACTTACTGCTAGTATTATATGATCCTATAGGGTCACACACCTAAGCAAACTGGAAACATAAATATGGGGTGATCATTATGGTAATGATCATGACGATGTGTATTGGATACATATCGATATCGAGTTTTAAGAGGTGTGTCGATCGACACCATTGGGTGTGTCGATCGACACAAGGCTGGTTCCGAAACTGATGTTTCGGTTTATGACTTAAACATTTTGGGTTTTGATCCAATGAACCGTTTTGTCATTCCATGTCTATATATAGTCTTATATGCACGACCTGGAACCCTAGCCGTAGTTGTTGTTTTGCAGAAACAAAAACGAGCCAACGAAAAACTCAGTGAATCCCAGATCTCCGGCACTAGCATCCCGACTTTCCAGCTTTGTGTGCATGTGTATTCCTCTAGAGGCGAGGCATCTGAACCGCTACTGATCTCAATTACCTGTTCATTATTCCGCTGCAAATCTCCAGGTAAACACGAGATCATCCCTAGTGATTCAATTAAATAAACCCTAGATCCCAGGCATAAGGAACTAGTTGGGATTCTAATGGCGCTTAGAATGGCAGAAGTTCCTTCATTGAGATCCGACAGTCCACAATCCGAAACCAAACTCTGCATCTGCCGCATACCAACCTGATTGAAGCCCGAAACGAAGCCTCGAGAGTGCTCTTGCGAAGAGAGAACCTCATTAAAATCACCTATTAATATCCAAGGAATAGATAAATGGTCATAGGCGTTATATGTTTGTCTCAAGTCCTCCCATAGTTGCCTTCTCTCCGTTTCTGAATTTGAAGCATATATTGCTGAACATATGAACATTTCTTTTTATGCCACTATTGTAACTGCACAAGTGATAACTTGAGAGCTCTTGTGTAGTACAATTACAGTAATCTCATCTGAAAAGCAGAACCAAATTCTTCCCAGATTGTTGTATTCATAGTTTGTAATAGAAGACCAACCCGGGAGCGAGGAATTTAGGACTGTCGTATGAGCAGTTTGTTGAACTCTTGTTTCGATCAAGCAACCAAATTTGGGCATCTCCTTCTGAATTCATTTTCTTATGACCTCATGTTTGCGTGGTGCGTTGAAGCCACGCATATTCCAAGCAAAAAAATGATATCATAGTTTCCTACCGGAAACTTTTTTTGTTGTCTGAAAATTGGCCATCTTCAGATCTTTCGATCTGACAAACTTCTTCCTTGCTGACTTGTTTTCTGTTTTTGTGCTATCACTTTGTCCTTATTATTCTCTTCTATGTTCTCGTCTTCTCTCTCCTCTATAAATTCACCCTCCTCAACTTCATCTTCTGCTTCCTCACTAATGTCTGCTAGAACTTGAAACCTTGAAGGGGAGCCGTTACCAGATTTTGGAGAACCCGTAACAGTGGGAGGTTCATTCATAGAAAGTGGAAATTGGCGATGGCTAGGTATCAAAGTCCAGTCCTTGTTTCATGCATCGTCCATTTCAGTCTGTTCCAAAGATTTTCGTTCGTCCTCATTTGCTCCCTCGATCAACAACATTATGTTGTTTTCCTGTTGATTAACGTGTTTCTAAAGTGTTTCTGTAGTGATTGAATTCATTGCAGACGTAGATAGATTATCCAGTTCCTTTATCAGATCCTGAACCGTCTTCACTGCTGGTACATCTGTTTCGTCAGAGATTGCAGGAACCGAAGCCAAATCTATGACAGAATCTCTTTTAAGGATTATTACGTTTTCATGACAATCTTTCATCAAATGCCCCCATTTCTTGCATATACCACAACGCGCAGAAAGCCACGGATACACAACATCGACATTCACAGGTGAACCGTTTTCATCAGGAAATGAGATTCTTTCAATGAGAGGTTCATGCAGGTTGATCTCCACAAGAATTCTAGCAATATCAAATCGAATGCATCTCTGAGTGTTTGGATGAAGCTTGACAATTTTTCCTGTGATGCTCGCTAAGAATTTGAGTCCAGCATCTGAGAAAAGATTACTAGGTACTCCTTTCAGATCAATCCATAGTGGCATTGCAGACAAATCAGGAGGGTTTTGTGCTGTTTCCGGATTCCATTCGCTTACCACAAGAGGAACCTCTGATATGTGCCAATAACGCCGCTTTACAACACGAGAACGAACCTGAGGATCATCCACTTTCACTAGAATTGTATTCTTACTTATAAACTGAACATCGAGCCTCGATTTAGTTCCCGGAGTTGACCAAAGTCTTGTTATTGTGGCATGAATCTTCCCCACATGTGGAGCATCTCCTATGAAATAACCAACCAAGTAGTTCTTCCATAGAGGTTCAACTTTTGAAAAGATTCCGACAGGGACTTCAACAGAGGCGACTCCATTAGTGACATGTAGTTTTGATCTATCAATGCATTCGTCTAAACCAGTAGCATCTTTATTTTAGAGTACAATCTTCTCCAATCCATCTCTATATTCATCTCTAAAATGCAGATTGCTATATTTTCCTCTATATTTAGAAGAATTATATTTTTTCCTCTATAATAGAGGTGAACTTTTTTATTTATAAAAAAAACCTTTTTACTTATAAAATGATTCTTCAACTTTTAACTTTTTTGTTTATGAACAAAACAAACACAAATTGTTATTAATAACTAATAGTATAAAATATTAATATATAATTATTTATTATATATTTAATATAAAATTTTAAAAATAAAAAATCAAAATTTATATGTTGAAAAATGTTTTGATCATTTGTCAACAATAATATATCAATGTTGATAGTTAAACAAAAATATATTATATTTTATATAATTAAATTTAATTTTCTTTATTTTAAAAATATTTAATTTAAATTATATTATAATTTTATAAAAGATTTTTAAAAATATAAAAAAACGGGTTAGTTTGTACATTTTATAGAGAAAATGTACTAATACGATAATAAAAATAAGAATCTTTGAAAGAATATTTCATTTTTAAAAATAAAAATAGAAGAATACATTGGAGTGAATTACACTTTTATTTTATAGGCAAATATAGAGGAATACATTGAAAATGGTCTTAGTACTCAAAATATGTGACTTTTTAATATCTTGAAAGGTACGTATTTTAGATCTATAATTTTTTACTAACATATATTCAATTTTTTAAATACTTGATTTAAAAATATCCCAGTACACAAAATTTTGTGTTTTTTTGCCCAAGCGTACTTATATATATTGGATTGATCATATTAGCTAAATGTAAATATCTTTTTTGAAAATGTAATTGGCAGGTTTGAGTTTGCATGGTGACACAACCATAACAATAGTGAGTACTAACACTTTTATATATAAAAATGATATATATATCCTGATCAGAGCCGATCTTTATGCCAAGCTAATGAAAATAACTTGAAAATTCTTATTTGAAAAATAATTATTCGTATCATGTGGTTTAAATCTGAAGCACAAAATAATCAATCATTTTCTACTATTGTTAAACTATTAAGCAAACCAACAAAATTACAAAAAAAAAAATCAAAACAACTCAAAAGCTAGCATACTGGTCTAAATGGAAGACATCAAACCCTAAACGCATAAGCTAAAAGCCAAAACTGAGGAGAAAATCGCCGCAATAAACTCGTCGGACCCATAGAAAGAGAGAGACAGAGCAAAGAAAACCCGTTTCGAGCTTCGCCTGCACTAAGAGTCGATGCGGAGTAGAAGATCTCTTATGGGTGAACAACAAGCCTCACCCGAACCAAAACAGAAAAATGGGAGAAGACGGAACCACCCACAACCGCAAACCTATAGAGGATGAGGCTCACATACTCCACACAGACGAACCAAGCGGATAGGGGGAAAAGGACTGTTGGAGTAAGAAATCCGCTGGTAAGTCTCCAAAATTCCTTGATTTGCCCTCCCTAAGCCGATTGGTGAACCTAGAGGTTTCCGGTGGTTCTTTCTCTAAGGCTCATCCTTCACCTAGCCACCACCACGAATTGGTTCGCCAAAACCTTTGCCACCAAACAGACAAGCATCCCACCACTTCATGCCAAGCCACGAAGTGAAGGAAGAGAAGTGGATAACGGAGCTAGTTCTCGAGCAACCGGACAATCCACTGCTAATCCAACAAATGCTATCGTCAAGCACCACTTTCCGTCGGCTTAGTTTTCGTCCTCTGTCAGTTGCTCACCGCAGATAAAGATCATGTAGAAAGCAAAAGAGAAAGAAGCGAAAACCTCTCACAGCGTCGGTATTATCCGATCGCTGAAAAACCCACAAAAAAAGAACAAAAAAACACTGAAATTCTACAACAGAAATAGAGGAGAGAAGACAAAAAAGTCTTTCTCTCTCCTTCACGTTTCATTTAGTTTAGTGGTAATATTTCATGCACCAACAAAATTCTGAACAACTTGAGTTAATTCATTTTTTACAGTTAATTCCTTTTTTTTTTAAGAAGAGTTAATTCCTTTCTAAGATAACAATTTTTGTTTGTTTATAATCTGTCAAATCTCAAAGCTGACTCTGATCTTAGTTGTAATATATTTTTGTGTACGAATTCGTGAAATGAGACGGACTAATTTGGAAAAAATCTTCATCATACCAATAGAGTTGAAACACTAAACAAACAGTATTAATGGTGAATAAACACGGAAAATAACTTATCTATGTAATGTGTCTGTCAGGCTATTTTCAATTTCAAAGACAAAAAATGTGCATTAAATTATATGGTTTGTGTGTAATATGATTTACGTACATAAGATATCTGATATAACGATGGTTTTTAAATGAACGAAAAAGGATATTTTTGGAGAGAAAAAAATGAAAGAGACAAATGAGGGGTGTTCAATTAAAGAGGGCCACGTGGATTAGGTTGCTACAGAGACCAAAACAAGTGGATGTATGACTTTTGCCTGCACGTGACGGGTGGCCTCTTATGTCTCCTGGTTTGTCGCGCGTGCACACGTGTGAACCTTTCTTTCGTTTTTTGTTTGTTTCTCACTCACCCGATCCCTATACATACTAATCTTCCTTCTTCACGTCACCTGTGGGCCCCAATTAGAAGCTGGGACTTTTCTTTTTGAAACTTGTTTGGGTGTATTGAAGTATTAATTTTAAGAGATTTGAAGGGTTTAAAAAAAAATCCACTACTATTATTTAACTAAGGATTGTTGTCAAAAAAAAAAAACTAAAGATTTAAAATCTTAGCAAATCTAGTGTTGTTGAACATGAAATTGATGTAAAATCATTTAAAAATTTATATTATTAAAATAATATTTTGTTAAAATTATATCAAATCCATTATTATTAAAAATGTTTTGAGTATTATGATTTTAACGACTGCATGAAATTATGAAATTTTAAAGATTTCAGAAAATCTATTAGTTAAAAATAAAAAGATCCAAATTTCATAATTTATTGTAGAAAATTTTAATACAAAATTATAACAGCTTTCTTAAAATTACCAAAACCATCAAAATTTTGTTCTCGAAAACACGATATTCTAGTTTATATACGAAAAACAAAATTTTTTTTGTGCATGTTTTCATAAAAGAATATGTTCCAACATTTAGTCGATGAAAATCTGAATAGAGTAAAAATTTCAAAGTTTTATCTTAAAACAAAACTGATTTTAATTATGACAAGAAAACTGCCCAATTTTGTGGATCCTTCATAATTTCTACAAGCTTAATTAAGAATTTGTGTTTCAGTTGAATCTTTGAAATATTTCTATCTCAAATATATGATAAAATCCATAAAACCTATCTATCTTTGCATGTAGTGTCGACAGAGTCCAGTGTGTTGTCTTGAAACTACGTAACTAAAGTCTGGAAAATTTTGAAAAGATGTGATTACAAATGTGCTCCGTTATTATCTTTCAGAGATATGAGACCAATTGACTTTTGAGAAATATCTTCATTTTAGTTTTTATTTAAGCATACTAATTTTAAAATAACATAAACTAGTATGATTTGTTCGCACCATGTGTGAACACAAACATTATTAATATACAATTTTTAAAAAAATTAAAAAAGTATCAATTTAATTTAACAACAATAATATTCTAAAAAATCTATATCAAACTATTAGTAATTAAATATAGATACAAACATTATTACACTTAATCTTTTATTAAAATATTTTATAATTTATTCTAAAATAAAATTAATATCAACAAAATAAATTAGAATTATATATTTATACAATCTATAATATGTTATTAAAAATATTTTATCACTTGCATATAAATTCAAAATTTATATAAATAATACAAATGTACTATATAAATTTTATTATCCATAAAACTATACTTATTAATATTAAAAATATTCATAAATATTTTAATATTTATCATCTTACTTTTTTACTTTTTTATTTAAAATTATATATAACTCATTAATAAATTTTAATTAAAATATAATTATATATGTATGAATATTTTAATTTTTAAATATTTTATTGTTTACATTTATCTAAATATAAAATTTATATAACTAATAATAATTTACTAAACAAATTTATTTTTATACGCAATAGTCATAGTTATCAATATTAAAAAATATTTTATATTTATCTTCTTATTTTTTTATTTATTTTATTCGGATGATGTATATCTCTAAAAAAAATAAAAAATAAATAACAAAATTATAAATATAAACTAAGGTTAACATAGTAAAAAGCCTAATTTCATTAATGGCAAATCAGTAATCAACCATTTTGAGAGCGAATATAAGGCCAAAAGCACTTTGCAATTAATATAAAAATTACTAGATAAAAAAATATCCATAGCAGTATATATGAGAGTTTTTCTTTTATTTTAGATGAAATTTTGGACAATGAAAATGAGTTTTAATCATTTATATATTAAGTATATGATAGTATTATAATATTTTAAATGATTGCTATTCTTGAGAATTGTTTTGATTCTATTATATTTTGTTTCTAATTTTATGATCTTCTAAAGAATTTATTTCGATATTAATATTTTCTGTTGTTTTTAAAATAAATGTGTGATCAAATAGTTTGGAGCTACAATGTTTTTGTTTCGTAAACCCTATATTTGAAAAAAAAAAAAAAACACTTGCTGGAATAATTGCGATAAAAAATGTTGATTGATAGTTTTTGTAAAAGAAAAAGGGGCAAATGTGAAAATGCTAAACCCGAAAAAAACAAAGTAAAAAAGAAGAATGTTTTGTTGGATGCCCAAGACGATGATAGTCACTGACTTGCAGCTTTTTGTCTGAAATACGACACCGCGTTGTATCAACGTCCCTCCGTCTCACATTCTTCTCATCTTTTTGTTCATGTAGAAGAAATATTTTGTTTTTTTGTCATGTAGAAGAAAGATTCTTAACTTGATCCCAATATTTGTTGTTTTAAAAAAACTTTCCCAAGACTAAAAGTTAAACATTTATGATATAAACTAGTGCCATAATAACGATGCCAAAAAGAAAAAAAAAACTAGTGCCATAATAATATATGTGGAATAAAACCAAACGACCAATAATTCAATTTAATGCTGCATTTAGAAGGATCCAGCCAAAACATTAGGTGGTTATATCATATGCATCAACTTTTTGGATAGATCTGGACACAAATAGTTTTTATTTTGTGTTGGTCGATCAGTCCAAATTCATCTTTTTGATAAATCAGCCCAAATTCATCTTTAACTAAAATAATTAATATTAAATTTGTCTTTTCTTATATATATGCCACAAGTAAAATGGAGACAAAGAAAATGTTGTTTTCAAGTTCACAAGATATTTTTATTAACTCTTCTTCTGAATATTAGTTATGTTCGAAGATATTTTAATCGACATCAACCCCAAAGAATAAAAGACTAGCAATAGTCGAGTTTTAGCAGTTGTAGCACTAAAATTCTTCGCGCCTTGAGTATGTTGATCTTTGTATGTTATAAAGACTATCAACAAATATTGCCCATGGTACTATGTTTTATTCTTACTTTTGTTGTTTATTATTATTGTTTCTTACAGGCTAAAATATAATTTCTATAAATTAATATTTTGATAAATTAATAGTTTTTCGTTTTAAATTAGTTTTTGATAAATTAATATTTTACTAAATTAATAAATATTATGATTTTAACTTTATTAGTTTAAAGAAATCTTATTGTATTTTTTTTTTCTTATGCAGTAAATCTCCGACATTCACTTCAATTTTTTTCTCACTTAAAACAATATTTTGTGATACATGTAACGAAAATCATTCTTCTTATAATACAAATTTAAATTTTTGAAAATTATGTTCAAAGGCCTAAGCCCATGCTTGCGGAGCTTGTCTTGTGTGAACGCTGCCTTTTTTTCATAACAATTTTTCCCTTTAGAAATAGGTACAATAGTTTTTCTTTTTTTTGCTGACTAAAAAGAACGAAAATAAATAGGTACTATATTTTTCTGAATAGAAAATAGGTACTATATTACTATAACTAAATCCAAATTTGACATTAATAATCAAGAAAAAGCTATATCCAAAATCAGAATTAAGTGACTAAAAAGCAAATTGAATGAAAATAGTTTGTTAATGATTGATGAGGATCCAGTTGATCTTGAGGTGTAATAAAATTAGTTTACGCAAATTGGGCTATAGCCGGTAAGTGAGGTGGTTTAAAATTGGTTTAGGTTCGGTAACCGAACTTCGGTTCAATGTTTGTTTATGGTTAAAATTTAAAAGTTAAAACCTTCAGTCCAGTGCAGTGCCCTCTGCATGTAAGTTTTTTAAACTTTTGCATATGGTTTAAATTTATTTAATTCGTTTGGAAGCCCAATTACATCCGGGCTTTTAAAGCCCAAGATATAATCGTCAATTGTTTTTCAAAATAGACGTAAACAAAAGAGTAGCGTCTTCAGTTATCTTTCTGTCCTTGTAATCAACAATGGCGACAGAGTCCCCGAGCTCTGTTCGGAAAGGTGAGTCTTTGATTCATCCATGGAATTCGAACAATCGAATCCATCTATGAACTGATCAATACGTATCGACTCAATTTTGTCTAAATTGAGTTTTTTTTTTTAATGATTTGTCGTAGGATTTTGATTTTGATAATTTCTAGAGTTTGTGTTTCTATTACAGTTGTTGTTCATCTAAGAGCTACTGGAGGCGCTCCTATACTCAAACAATCTAAATTCAAGGTATTAAATCGTTTCACCTTCCATTCACGCAATTTAGGGGTTTTAGGTTGTGTTCTGATTAGTTCTTTGATCTTCTCACTGATATGTTTCTTGTTATTTTTGCTTTTTAATTTAATGAATTTTGAGTGTTAATGATTGGTAAAAACTGCTTTTTTTTATTAATTTTCCACCATTCTTTTAAATACTTTTTGATATTTCTGTGTTGTGAATGTTTGTTTAACAGATTCCAGGAACTGATAAATTTGCTAAAGTGATTGACTTTCTAAGAAGACAGCTTCATTCTGAGTCATTGGTAAAACCAAAGCTTCTTCTTCTTCTTATTCTCTATGTGTATGGATCTTTCAAACCCTGATGAATCAGTCGTGACATTTTCTTTGCTTGTTGTTAAGTTTGTATATGTGAACAGTGCTTTCTCACCAAACCCTGATGAATCAGTAAACGATCTATACAATGTAAGTGTCTTCAGTTTGCACCGATTTGTGTCAAGAATCTCTGTTTCTGTTAATGACATTTGAAGCTATCTTCCTATTGCAGAACTTTGGCTTTGATGGTAAACTGGTGGTTAACTATGCCTTTTCAATGGCATGGGGCTAACTACAGTGCTCTCAGGCCGTGTAAGCACATTCTTCCCTGTTGTTACTCTCTTTCTCTTCGGCTTCAACTTTGCGTTCTGAATCTTCAATTGTAGAAGCTTAACCACCAAAATCTAATTCACATCTATACATAACCGCTGATAAGTGAAGCGTATATGAGCATTACTATTAAAGTCTTTTGAGTTTTATTGTATCAGGGTCGTGCTAGATACTCGCTTTGTTGGAAAGATGACTTTCAGATGGAAGTTAGTGTACATATTCTAGCAATGGAATTGATATTTTTTACCCTGAATATTACATGGAAGTTACATGTAAAACCAATAAAACGCAAATGACTTCATTCAAAAAAAAAATCTTTGCTACATCTGGTAGATTAATATTAATTTACAACCCAACGGTTCTTATGCCAGGGCTTTGCCCGATTGCTCCGACAACGAGGACCAAAAAATCGGACACAAACACCCAATAGCATGAGGATACAATATAACCTCGGCCCTAAACTTAAAGGCTGCACAGAAGTTCTTAACTTTCTAACAGCTAAGAAGAGGTTAAACAAACCACTATCATTCTCAAACGGCTCTTTTACTAAACACTCGATTTCACTGAACATGCTTGCTTTTTTTGCTAGAAGCGCTTGGTTAAAATATTCGATATTTCTGAACTGTAAACTTCCATTATGTTTCGATTTACTCTGGTTAACCGTTTGTATTGTGGCGACTTCATTAGTTAAAAGTACAATGCAATGAACTTTGGTGTAATCTTAGAGAGATGTGTTGAGATGATGTTATATAAATTTTCTCTCGATAGATGACCAAATTTCGTAGAATGACAAGAATTTGACTTGGTTGGCAAAGTTTGGAAATTGAAAGACATATGATCAGCACAAAATTGATTAGTTTTGTGTTTATGAATTTATGCTAGTCATTTAATTAAAGAAAACTCAATATTTATATAGAAATAAATGGAAAATATAAAAAAAATATGTAATGTTAATAGACACAAAAAATTTAACGCTATATAATTGGAAAAATAATTAGCTTGTAGATTCGAAAACTAAATAAAATTTATAATGGCTGAAAGAATAAATAATTAAAATCAATAGTATTATAAAACTAACAAAACGATTTCGAATAAAAACCGAAGAAACAAAGAAAAACAAAGAAAATAATCATCAAAATAAAAGATATATATAGACGTAAGTCATGTAACGACCGGCGAGACCGAACAAGTATATTCTTTTTTTTTGTGTTTAATGTTAAGATTTTTTTATGTTTAATGTTAAGATATATAAAAAGGGGAGGATAACAAAATCCCAGTCCTCAAAAAACTTACCCCAAAAACATGGAACAAAAGCAGTGACACAAGTTTTACGATATCATATCGGATGAGAAAAAATTAAAGTAAGATTTTAGGAGAAAGGGACCCCATCCTTAGTCTCTAAGATCTCAATTGGGCTTATCTAAAGATAAAAAGAGTTTTAGGGTTTTTTCTAAAGATTCTAAAAGTATTTAGTGCTGAACTCGGCAGATGACAATGAAGTTCGCAAGGTTTATGAGAAGAAACAACACGTCGGAAGAAGAAATCTAAAGTCGGCAGAGAACTGTTTACGATTAGGGTTTGTAAATGCTCTCTGAAGACTTCTTTTGATGTAAATTGTGTATTGAATAAAGTGTATCTACACTGGAAGGCTTTGATGCCCTATATAGATTTACAAAGTCGGCATAATAAATAGAAAATATACTTTAAGATAAACTAGAATCTTTCCTATTCAATCGGCATAAACATTTCGAGTGAATGTTCCTGCTCGGTGTGATGTCCACGCACACCGCATCTCTTATGCCACCTTTCTTCGTGAAGATGTTGTGATGACCTAATGTGTCTCTCTCTTGGGCCGCGATGAGAGACCAACATAGTCATATTAGAAAGCAGACAATCACGAGCAATGCGGTCAACCTTGCATTTTCAGAGTTGCAAGAGGCCTTGTTACCGTGTGAAGATGCGTGTGTTTCTCTCTCGCCAAAGAGAGTACACGATGATTTGAAGTAGCAGCTTCATAATGATGTTGATGTTCTGATACTGTGGAGACTGTTGGGAGACCAAGAAATTAACATAGACTTGAAGAAGTGATAGAGCATGCGCATTTACAACTCTTGACACAAATGATTTCCACATATCATTTGAGAACATACACGAGAAGAATAAGTGAGAGTGAGATTCGTCCTCTAAAGAGCAAAGCAGGAAGGTTTTTGATACATTCAAACACCATCTTATGAGCATGTCCGTATTTGGTTACATTTCAAGTAAAACCAGCCAAATGAAAGATTTCCTCAGTCTGGATTCCTTAAACCAGACAATGTCCCTCCATTCATTGGAGACACTAATCGAAGTTGTTCCCAAGTACCTTTAGAGGAGAACCGGGATGTGTAAGTTCCTGAATGACTCCGCCAAAGGTAGAGATCCTGTCCTCTTTCATGATCCGGTAGCTCTATGTTTGTCAAGTTGATTTGCACGTTTTGGATATGCTCAGAACGTTCACTCGGCAGAAACCTATTACCATCCTTAACCACATCAGCCACCTTAGAATCTATCCGCAAACGAAGACTTGCAGAACCTGATCAGCTGATGTAATCGATAAGAGAACTGAAATCTTTCCAATTTTCCGACCACAAAGAAGTCGATCTTCCATCTCTTGTTTCACACTTTAGGAATGTAGCAAGCAAAGGCTTAAGCTGCTGCATGCTTCTGATTGACTTAGAGAATCTGCTGCATTCGACAGTATCCCAAAAGGTCTTCTTAAAAATGTTTCTGTGAAGCCATGCCACCCACAAAGTATTAACACCCGAGAATAGATTCCAAGTTTGCTTCAGCGGGAACACAACTTCAAAGTCAGCTAAAATGCGGATGCGTAAACCTCCTTCACTCTTAGGTTTGCAAACATTGATCCAAGAAACTCTAGCACCAGCAGCAGACTGCGTACCATTTTTCTATAAGAAGTTCAGGATATAGAGTCAATTTTCGCATAAAATTCCTTCGGCAACGTTTAGATTTGACTCTAGAAATTTACCATTCCCTAAATCCCGAGACAATAAGTTTGATTTTACCAACAAAAGAGAAAAGCTAGGAGGTCCAAGAATGTTGTTATCTTTATAGGCTCAACTCTATATATAGACGTATATTGTTAATAAATTAGCATATTGTATACTATTACATAGAGTTGAGTGTGTTAGAATTTTAATTTGATGAAACAGTTCATTCATCTTTGACTTTCTCTCCCGGGAACATTCCCCGAGAATAGTCTTTCCCCAGTGTTCAATTCCCAAACCTGCATAAGACACCTCTTTACCCAATCCCTGCCAACTTTTCACTAACCAAAACAACCTTAAAAAAGAAACAAAAACAGAGACCAGCGGTCCGTCGGAAGGCCTCCGGCCATCAGAGCTCCTTAACGCGGCAAAGGAGTCTCCAAGGGGCCACAACCTCATTCTACGGCGGTCAGAAACACTCCCCAAGGACATACAACAAGACCAAATCAACAACGATGACAATAGCTTCCTCAACACTCCTATAGCAAGCTCAAATCTACCTTCGACAAACCACTCGCCAGTGAACTGCGGAGAGAACAACCAAGCACTGAAGCAACAAAAGTAAGCTTCGACACGAACACTCAAGATAATCTGCTTGAAAGGTGACACAATAAGACCACTTGACAACGAAAAGAAACACTGGACCTGCAACATCAGTTGAGAATGGACAAGCGCTACATCTATGCAGAAAAAGGAAAAGCAATAGCATCGTTCCAAAGCAGCGACTCAAGGATGAGAATATCAATCCCAGACATTGATACTGCTGAACTGGTGAGAGACAACACACTCACGCTTGTGGGGAGATTGACGAATCCACGAGTCCAAAGAATGGGAGACCTCATCAATACACTGATTCAACGCTGGAATGTTCAAGGAAGGGCAACCGGCTCAGATCTGGGAAACTCATGCTTCCAGGTCGGATTCCAAGAGGAGAGAGACCTTCAGAAAGTGCTATAGAACCGACCATACCAGTATGGCTTCTGGATGGTCATATTACAACAATGGGAACCCATTATTTCTGCCACTTTACCATCCCAGATCCCCTTCTGGATCCAAATCCAAGGGCTACCACTCCACTACTGGCAGGAGAAAGTAGTGAGAGACATTGGGAAAGCACTGAGAACGGTCGAATCATGCGACATCTCAAAGACTGCATCTAGAGTAAGAGTATCCATCAACGGTTTAAAACCCATTGTAAAGGAGACGATCCTAGACTTCTCCAATGGAAGAGAACTCACTCTCCATCTCAAGTACGAACGACTTGAGAAACACTGCAACTTCTGTAACAGGCTATCACACGAAAGAAGAGATAGCCCGGAGTTACTTGAGACAGAAGGAAGAAAGGAAAGAGACCCCTCGCCATCTAGAGATAAAGATGGAAACCGCAGAGAACATGCACCAGAGCCACCCAGGAATGGCAAAAGTCAAGACAATCGAACCTTCCATCTCAGACAAGATATACATGGTAGGAAATTTGGAGAAAGAATCACAAGAAATGATCAATATGGATATTCAAGAAAGGAAACCTCTGTTAACGAACTGCTCCCTCGGCGCCAGGGGAGGAACCAACCAAGTGCACATCCATCAAGAGAACCTCTTCCCCATCATGCAACTACTCACCTCAACAGGAAACAGCTTTCCAGTACCAGAAAAACAGAAGCATATCATGACATGAACCAAAGGAACATGGAGAGCTTCTTTCGAACACCTTTAGAAACAAGGTGGAGGAAAAAGGAAGTAACAGCACCAGATGAATCCACAGAAGCCACAAGCAAAGAGCTACCACTACTCCTGATTGAGAGAACCCTTGCTATCACAGACTTCCCTCATTATCCAACACCGAAAAGAGAGATAACAAGAGAAGAAAGCATGGAGGCGACCCATAGATACATGAATCACCTTGATCCACAAGAAAGTGCAGCAAGAAGGCTCATGGTCCTGCAAGATGAAATCAAAGAACACAAACAAATGCTGATAACAGAATCATCAAAAGGTGCAAATAACTCACAGGAACCTAGCTACAACCAAATCAGAGAAGCTTTCATAGAGGAGATAGATGAAATGACTGCACAATACCTGAACTGCAGCGATTTAAGAGAGAGAGAGAGAGAGGCTCGGGAGAGTTCTAGAAAGCGAACTCAAGGGGGATGTTGAAGGAATAATTTCCAGTGCACTAGCGGAGAAATCCAAACCATAACCACCAACTCCCCCATCCTGCACCCTCTAAACTACTACCCCCACTACTGCAAACAACTGAAACTGTGACCAACACAGAGGAAGAGAATCTGATTCTGGATGACACTAGAGGCTATCCAAAAAGGAGGACCAGAATAGCAAATGGATCAGTAACAGCCATGGATAATCAACGAAGGATGAAAACCAAATCACCCTTGGAAAGAGGTACTATTCCCATCCCCCTACACGTCAAAGGAATGAGCATGAAGAAGTAGCGAATACTCAACCACCAAGGGACCAACAAAAGGAGAAACACTCCGCTAAGGCTAAATAAAAGAACATGAATTCAGACTATACCAGACCAACTCCAAGTGAACGGAGAACAATATAGAGAACAACCAGAGAATGATGACCAGATTGCGAAGGACAACACTGCAAACCCAAGCAAAAAGGTGAACAATCTGGATTTTCACGAACGAAAAGATTACGTACCTTAGCCATTTTGGCTTGGAACTGCTGTGGATTGGGCAACCCAGACACGTTCCAAAGGCTAAACGATCCGAAGAAGAAGAAGAAGAAGGATCCAGACATCCTATTCCTAAGTGAAACAAGGAACCATGACACATTTGTTGCAGGAAAGCTAAGGGAGATAAACTACACTAACTTCAAAGTCCTGAACCCCCAAGAGAACGCAAGTGGCGGTCTGGCTCTAGCTTGGGCCGAAGATGTGGACCGGAACATTCTAGACCATAACAAAAACTTCATTGACGCTCAAATCAAATTCAAAAAGGACAAGTTCTATGCAACCTTTGTTTATGGAGCTCCAGAAAGAGAGAAAAGAAAACAAGTTTAGGACAACTTGATGATGCTAACTTCAGTCAGAGAAGGCCCATGGTTCCTGACAGGAGACTTCAATGAAATCTTGAATGACACAGAGAAAGAAGGAGGAAGACAACGACCTGAAAGCTCTTATTCTGACTTCATGGAAGTGCTTGTAGGGTGTGACCTATTTGACTTAAACCACTCTGGTAACTTCTTATCATGGAGAGGCAAGAGAGGCAACCAACTGGTCTACTGCATACTTGATAGAGCCTTGGCTAACATCGCATGGTCAAACTTGTTTCCAAAAGCGAGAAGTGAATACTTAAACTTCACATGATCCGATCACAGACCGATAATTACACACCCCAATGGTCAAAAGAAAGAGCTGCACGCATCTTCAGATATGACATGAACTTAAGAAACAATGCAGAAGTGGTAAAACTGGTTGAAAAGGCGTGGAAAGGGACATGCAGAGGATCAATGAAGGAGAGAACTGACCGGTGCAGAAACGCAATAGTGGCATGGCACAAGGAAACACATAAAAACAGTAAAGCACAGATTGAAAACTTGACAAGATTAATCACGAAGCCATGACTAATCCGAGCACAGACAAAGGGGTGTTGCAGAGCCTAAACATTCTACTTAAAGAAGCATATAAAGCTGAGGAAATCTATTGGAGACAGAGGAGTAAATAAATATGGTTGGCTCTTGGGGATAAAAACTCAGGTTACTTCTTTGCTACCACAAGAGGGAGAAGAGCTCGAGACCGTATATCGGTCTTAGAAGATGAACAAGGAATAGAAGTGTTTGAAGATGACCAGATTGCAAAAGTGATCACCAAATACTTTGAAGATCTGTTCACTTCAGAGGCAGAGGATCCTTATGAGCTAGTCAACAAAGTTATCAGAAGAAAAGTGACAGACGAGACAAACAAAAGATTGACTGCCATACCAACGCCTGCTGAGATTAAGACTGCACTATTCTCAATCCATAAAGACAAAACACATGGCCCTAATGGATTCTCAGCTTGTTTCTACCAATCCAATTGGAGAATCATCAAAGAAGATTTGATCCAAGAAATCCAGGGCTTCTTCAAGACAGATATTCTCCCACAGTTTATCAACCACACTCATGTAAGGCTAATCCCTAAGATAACCAATCCCAAAAACATTAAAGATTACAGGCCCCTGGCCCTTTGCAGTGTTTATTACAAAGTTTTCTCCAAAATTATTACTAGAAGATTGCAGCCAGCCCTGAACTCTCTAATATCAAAGCCAATATGCTTTCATTCCTTCGAGAATCATTACGGACAACGTGCTGATCACACACGAAATGCTACACTTCATGAAGAATTCCAAAGCAACAAAGAGAAGCACAATGGCTGTAAAGACTGATATGACAAAGGCTTATGATATATTGGAGTGGAAGTTCATAGAAGCTGTCTTATTGAAACTGGGATTCCATGAAAGACTAACCAAATGGATAATGTAGTGCATATCAACTGTTACTTACTCCTTTCTGATCAATGGAGAAGCAAGAGGACTAGTAAGACCAAGCAGAGGAATTCGACAGGGTGACCCTCTCTCACCATTCTTATTTATCATCTGCAGTGAAGTGTTGAGCGGAATGTGTAACAAAGCATATAAGGAAGGTCAGCTAGTGGGGGTCAAAATCGCTAAGAAACGTCCCAGACTAAACCACGTACTATTCGCAGATAACACAATGTTCTTCATAAAATTAGGAGAGAAGAGCTGCGAAAAGCTTATGAAGATCATTGAAGACTATGGGAAGATTTCAGGGCAAAGAATCAATAAAGAGAAGTCTTCAATAACATTCTAACAAAGGAAACAAGAGAAAGAGTAAAGGCTCAGATAGGAATCAACAAAGAGGGAGGGAAAGGGAAGTATCTAGGCCTTCCTGAGCTATTCGGAAGAAAGAAGAGAGACTTATTCTAATCCATAGTTGACAGGATCAGACAGAAAGCAGCAAACTGGTCAACATTAAGACTCTTTAGTGCTGGAAAAATGGTCCTGCTCAAATCGATTTTGTCAGCTATCCCAACTTATTCAATGACATGCTTCAAACTCCCAGTAAATTTGTGCAAACGCATTCAATCAGCCCTCACAAGATTCTGGTGGGACTCAACCAGTGAGAAGAGGAAGATTTGCTGGGTGGCATGGACTGAACTGGCCAAATCTAAGAGTGAAGGTGGGATAGACTTCTGAGAGATACTGCAATTCGATGAGTCACTGCTAGCCAAAACAAGCTGGAGGATACTTCAAAACCCATCTTCACTGATTGCAAGACTCCTGCTGGGTAAATATTCTCCAGACCAGAACTTCCTCGATGTACCAATCGCCAAAAATGTATCACATGGTTGGAGGAGTGTGATAGCAGGAAGAGAAGTCATCAAAACAAAGCTGGGAAAAGCGATAGGGAATGGGAAACAAACTGATCTATGGAGAGAAGCATGGCTCATCAACTTGAATGAGGAGCTGGTGAAAGAAACGTTTCCCCTGATATGGGAGAGAATCCTGAGCGTTGAGCCATCTAGACTAGGAGCACAAGACGAGTATATTTGGACCGGCACAAACGATGGCAGATACACAACAAAATCAGGATATCACTCTGCAATGGAGTATGCAGAACAAGCACCACATAACTGCGGTAACATCACTACAAGAAATATGTACATTGTCAGCGCGAAAATAATGCTATCATATGTCTTTCGTAGAGTTTTCATAAATGTTATCTATGCTGCAGCTATTTTAGGTGTCGGCCCTACGATAGCATTTTTTCGGGAAGTTATGATAGCGATGATCTATTATAACACGGAATTTATTAGCTGTAATAATATTAATAATAGCTCATAATTAAACATGTAGTATACGTTATTATAGCATTTTATTTTTGTTGTATTTAATTTTACAGCTTTTTATGTTTGCTATAATACACTTATTGATGTCTAGTTTGTATTGCTATGATATAATATTATAACGTTTATTTTGTTGTTGTTTTATTTGTTATCAATATGCTATCAATTTCTTTTATATAATACAATCATAATTACATAATCTTAAAATTGAAACTGATATATTGAAATTAAGTCACCAGTTGCACAAGCCTGAATACAATCCAACATCCAAAACACAAAGTTAAAGATTCATGCCACAAACATAACTCAAATCTAAAACCAAAATACATAGATAAGTCATAAGTTCATTAGCCTAGTCTTAACCAATGTAAAACTAGCTATCTTGGACCAAATTTCTTTCATTCCCTGCAACAAAAAACGTGCGTCTTACACTCACAGTTTCATCGCTTCTTCCTATCAACTTCAGGTACTCCAAGATAGCATGGTCCACTGGGAAGAAACCCATAGTGGCTCCATACTCAGGAGACATATTTGCAATCGTGGCTCTATCAGCCAGTGACAATTCACTCATCCTCTCACCTTCATATTGAGACAAAGATATCATAAGTAATCTAAACAAGGAATTATCCACAACTGAAAGTCATAGTCACACATTCATGAACCTCACCATAAATTCAACAAACTTACTGACAACGCCATGGTTCCTTAATATTTGAGTCACAGTAAGAACCAAATCAGTGGCAGTAATTCCTTTCCGCAACTTTCCATCCAACTTAAATCCGACCACACCAGGTAATACCATGCTCATGGGCTATAAATATTTTGAAGTACCAAATCAATGCGTGCAAACAAAACAAAACACGCCAATAGCGAACTGTGAATGTCCAGGTTCAGAAAAATAAAGCTCACCTGACCAAGCATTACTGCCTCTGCCTCGATTCCTCCAACACCCCAACCAACGACTCCTAGTCCATCAATCATGGTGGTGTGGGAATCGGTACCAACAACGCTATCAGGGTAGAAAAATCCATCTGAATTGAAAACAACATGTCCAAGGTATTCCAAGTTGACCTGCAGTCACGAGTAGTAACAATGTATCATCATCACAAAGATAGTAGTTTAGCAGGCTAAGTTACAGGAAAAAATGTTGATATTTGCAACAAGGAAAATGAACCATCACACGATCGACATTCCTTGTTTAGAAATATCAGTAAGCATCTTGTACCTGATGAACAATCCCAGATCCAGGAGGAACCACTAGCATGTTGTGGAAGGCTGATGAACCCCACTTAAGGAACGCAAATCTTTCTTTGTTCCTCTTGAATTCAATCTCCTCGTTTATCCACCAGGCCTTTTCTGTTCCCGTTGCATCAACTTGGAGTGAGTGATCAATGACAAGATCAACAAGAACTTGTATACAGATATGTACATGAAATTATGAGACATGTTAGCAAATGAGCTAATTGTTCTGGTTCACAATAGCATACGGGAAACAACTAGATTCAACATACATATCACATCCAAAAGCGATAAGAGAATTAACTAACCAGTGGATTAATCTTGTTAGGATCAGCTTTACTTCGTTTATCCCTTTTGGTACAAGAGTTTTGCCTAAAAGAAAACACAAAATGGAGTAAATTGATGCTTTGGAGTACCATAATTCACACAGACTTGGATTGTTTTTCTCAATCATGATGCTTATAACTTCCTTCGAAGTGGACTAAAATCATCCAAGACTAATAACTATCTACAGCTAAATCGATTTCAGAACACGATTTCGGTGGAAGGTAATGAAAACTCACGAGCGGAAAAGGTAACAGCGAAACCCTACACAAACCTTTAGGTTAATCTGAGATGACTCTCTGCTTCAAAAAATCAAGGCGACTGAATAGCTAAAAGACCGATATCGGAGCATCGTAGATTCTGAATTTGATATCTATGGAATCTTCCTCCTGCAGCATATCCGCTGACTTCTCTTAGAAACACCAAAAAAGAAGATCGAACTCCGATAATTACCAATCCCGATTCTACAAAACTAGACTTTAACACAACTATTTCAGATCTGAAATAGTTCCAATCTGCAAAAAAGGAGAATCAGAGCTCGCTTCGAACGAGATAGAGAAAAAGAGAGAATCAGGAGAAAATCAAATACAGAATAGTACCAGCTATCTTTATCGATTACGCCTTGGGATCTTTTGATGAGGTTAAGAAAAATCGGAACACAAAGGGAGTAAAAGGTTTTCTTAAATCGAATGTTGAGGGTGATGGAAGAGGAGGCTGAGGGGAAGGATGGTGTGGATGGTCGATTCAGCCGGTGATAGTAGAGGTAGATCGAAGAGGGTGATGTGTAGATTGGAGAAGAAGAGTTCTCCAGAAATGAGAGGAAATAAGATTTTTTTTTAACATAATGAAATATGTTTTTCTTAAATGATGAAGAACCTAAAAATATTTTAGGTAGAGGAAAAGTGAAAGTTGAAAGAGGAAAATATGAAACATGAAAAAAATGAAATGAGTCTAAATTTTTTGCTTAAGTGTTTGGCGGAAAAGCTAATTTTAGCTTCCCGCTTATGAAAACTCTATTATAGCATTTATCGAATGCTATCATACAGTTTGGAATTTTCAAAAACATCTACGATAGCAATTCAAGAAAACGAGCTATAGTAATATGCTATGAATGATGACTTTTTTTTTGTAGTGCATCAAAGACTTTAACTGATTGACGACGTATGGGGCAAGAAAACATCTCCAAAGCTGAAACTATTCTTATGGAAGACGGCTAGGAATGCGCTGCCAGTGGGAACAAACTTGATGAGCAAGAAGATTACTTTGGATGGGAACTGCATCAGATGCAATGAAGCAGAAACCACTGAACATATGTTATTTCGCTGTGAATTCGCTAGAAACACCTGGAACTTAGCACCAACAAGCAGGAAACTGCAGGTCCGAGATGATGACAGTTTCAAAGAAATCCTCAACAGAGCAAAGACTCTACTTAACTTACCACCAACAGGACTTGACGCCACACCGTTATTCCCTTGGATATGCTGGGAGATTTGGTGTGCAAGAAACAGAAAGATCTTTGAGAACAGAGAAAGTACACCAAGAGAAGTGATTACAATGGCAATGGCAAGAGCTAGAGAATGGACTGAAGCACAAAACACAAGCAAAGCAGAACATGACGCTTCAACTGCGATAATGACAGAACCTCTAACTCTGGAAGACGATGAAACTCTATGCAACGTTGACGCAACATGGAGCTTGGAGAGCAAGAAGGCAGGTTTCGGATGGATTTTCTCAACATCAAGGAATGGGGATTTAACCAAGGAATTGGAACAAGACAGTTTGTAGCATCACCTTAATGGCAGAAGCGAGCGCCATGCTTGAAGCAATCAAAGAAGCCAAAAGAAGAGGAACATGGAAACTAAAGATTGCATCAGACAACTCAACATTGATCAATGCCCTCAACAACAACATCAAACATATGGAATGCTATGGAATCATAAACGACATTGTTAACATGTCCAAACTCTTTCACAGGTGCATCTTTGTTCATGTACCAAGACTAGGAAATAAAAAAGCCGATGAGTTAGCTAAATCTACTCTAGGCAATTCGACTTCCATGTCCCTATCTTGTATTAAAAGTTTCGGTTTAATGGAATTTTTCAGTCTGACCAAAAAAAAAAGAGTTGAGCGTGTTGTAGTGTTCGGAAACTCGCTAGGCGCTGTACGCGCGGCTAAGCTGGGCCTAGCGAGTTACCGAAAAATCGGGGATTAAGCGGAATTTACGCGGGGCGGAATTTTTGTACTTTTATATATATATTATGTATATATATTAAATTAGTGGGACAGAAGACATATATTCCGTGTAGTCTGGTGGTATCCAGGCTTAAAATAACATCTGAGTTCTTTGGCTCGAGCCCCATCCTGTGCGTTTTGGTCATTTTAATTTTAAAACATTAATGAAGGGTATATTGGACATTTTAAAGTCGTCTTCAACCTTTTTTCTGCACGACTCTAACCTAAAAATGGCGGCTCCTTCTAATTTTTTTTCTGTTTTCCCACTTTTTTCTTTCGTTTATCTACGTATTAATAGCCATAGTTGTTAGATCCATATAATAACAGTCGGTTTTTCAATTAAAATGAACGAAAAATGATTTTTTTTCAGAATAGCGAGTTTTTGTCCGATTTGGTTGTAATCGCGGCGGCCGGAGGCCGACGAGCGATTTTCCGGCGACTTTCCGGCCTCCGGCGCCGCGTTTTAGAACAAAGGTTGTAATATAGTGAAACAAAGAAATATAGAGGAGTCCTAGAGGAAATTTCACTTATATATATATATATATGCTAAGTTAAATATATATTGAACTTCTTTTCAATATTTACATATTGAACTTCTTTTCAATTTTTAAAAATCTTGATAAATTTTTTGGTCCATACAGATATTTTATGTAAACAATTCAAAGTAATTAAGACTTTAGTTAAAACATTTTTATAAAAACAAATTTTTCTTTAAAGTTGGAAGTAAAATAACGATAACTCAAGCGTCCCAAATTAAACACAGTATTGTATCATCGATTCGGTTGATCTCTATACATTTTCCAAGAGAGGAGCGCATGCACCGTGTACATTTGATTGGACTTTACTAGTTTCAGTGTACCAAATTGACTTAAATGCATCTCCTCTATTTACAACGTCTTGGAAGTAAGAAAAGGAAGAAGTCATTTGGACCGTCGTCTTTGGGGTCCCTATATATCCAACTATTGTTTTGCCAGAACAACTTCAAGTTAAGTTATAGCTATGGCAACGCGGACCAACAAAGAGCATTTCTCTGGTGGACTTGCAAAGGTCTTACAAGAACAATGGCAAGTTGACGTACGTCTCAAGGCAGGGGTTGACAATGATGACGGTTCAGTTATCTCCGCCCACAAACTTATTCTGGTCTCTTTCTTTTTCTTTCTTGTCTCTTCTCTCTTCTAGAAATGCTAATGATTAGTGTGTGGTCCTTACATACATGTTTGGATGTCGAATAGGTATCAAGATCGGAGGTTTTCAAGAAGATGCTGGAATCGGACGAGGTTAAGACATCTTCAAACCAGGTGGAGACAATCACTTTCTCAGAGATGAAACAAGAAGAGTTAGAAGCTTTAGTTGAGTTTATGTATAGTGATGGCACTATGCTCTCTACTAAAGTTAAGCAACACGTTCGGTCACTCTATCTCGCGGCTGACAAATACGAAATACCGCATTTACGGGACCTGTGCAGAAACGAAGTTATATCTTCTCTGAATGTGTCGAATGCTCTTGACTTCCTTGAGCTAGCTCAGATCCCTTTCGACAATGACCTCAACAATGCTGCTTTCAGTTATGTCCAGAAGAATATAAGTACCATAGCTAGCTCTGAGGACTTCAAGATATTTGTGGTTAGTAACCCAAATCTTGCTGTGGAGATAATGAATGCTTCTCTTTCTCGTACAAGTCAAGATCCCTACAGACACTGTAGTAACTGTGGTTTCAATTACCGCTGTGGTAGTTTCAATTACAGTTATTGTGATTAGTAACCCAAATCTTGCTGTTTCACATTTCTGTACTCAGTATTTTTTTATCGGGTTTGATTCAATATTAATATTATCTCTTTCCTAGTTATGCATAAAACAATCAAAGCATAAAACAAAAGAGGAAGAATAAAAAAGAGATGTATATTGAGAAAATAGATTCTTTTTGACTTAAAGAGATTGTGAAACCGTGTGTGTCAGTATTTGCCCATCCTTTAGAACATTTTCTGTTAAGATTTTTTTATGAGATTCTTAACAATAAATTATTAATATTTTTAATTTCATTTAGTTAAAAATTAAAATTTAGTTTTGAATAAATAGTAAATCAATTATATAGCTACACATGTTACATGATTTTTTTAATAAGAACTAAATGTTTTTAAACAAGAATTCTAAGTTTATAGATAAGAATCTCTCATCTGTCTCTTATTTTTTTATTTTATTTTATTGATTTTAATGTTAAGAAATTCTACTATGAACTCCCAGTGGAAAATGCTTTTACCACTTTGGACTATAACGCAATTAGTGGAGTGGAATGTGTTGATTGCTATGTCAAGCGGAAAAAAGTGACTGGTATTAAAAACAGGAAGACTTTCTCAAAATGTCGAATGCACTACTCTACGTTTTTGTCTTTCAAATATTCATTTAAGTTCGATTTATCTGTTTATAATGGGTTTAATATGCCAAATCATATTCTTAATTTGTAATTAATAAGGGTAAATATCCTGTGCATAAGTTTTGTGTCTATGAGTTTTGATTTCTTTTTTTCTTTTCGAAAGAATGTAAAATTTATTCATTTCAAAAAACCTTTTTACAAGAGGATTGTATCTATTGTTTCTAACTGCTTCCGCAGAGATAGAGTACAGAATTTTGAAAAACAGGAATTTTAAGGAGGCCTTGAAGCGAACCAACGCACCATTGCACCTGCATTTCGCTTGTCACCTTGATTCCGAAGAGAGGTGATTCTGTTACGAACCCCTTTGTCAATGATCTTGATCATGACCATAATTGTCCTAGGAGGCTCGCCATGGACTCTGCGATTACGCTCATTCCAGATTAGGTAAAGTGTTTGTTGAAACACATATCTCAGGAGAAAATATCGAACTTAGGTAGAGTGGAGTTGTTGATGCGAGCTAGCTGAGTATCCCAATCTGTCGTGTACTGTTGTTGAGAGATCCCTGCTGAGATATTTCTCCAAATTTCCTCTGAAAATCTACAAGCAAAGAACAGGTGATTTCGAGTTTCCTCTTCATCACAGAAACTACATTTAGATCTCTGCCCAGCGTCCCAGTGCTTTGTCCGATCACCTGTTGCTAGTCGATTTCTGGCAGCTAACCAAGCTGTGAATGAGAACTTTGGTGTTGAGTGAGTGAGCCAGATTCCCTTGTGCCATGAAGTCTCAGGATACTCAGTTCTTATTTGCCTCCAAGCCTCTTTTGTTACAAATCCGTCCTTGTATCTACCATCTGAGCTGCGCCAGAGGTTGATATCTTCCAAGTTTTTCCGAGTCTGAGTGTATTTCTTTATCGCATCCTCGATTTTGCTGAGAAGGTCCGTACGGTGACGTCGACGTTTGTGACAATCCATGACCGAAGTTACTGTCGTGGAAGCCTGAATTCCTGTGTCGATAAAGCCTCGCCGTCCTGTTAACTCGAACAGGATTCCAGATCAGAACAGTTCTCGAACCAAAAAGATGTCGATTGTCCATCCTGAATCTCTACTTTGTGGAAAGGTTTCGCAAGCTGTCTGCACTTCAGTAACTTCTTTAGCATCCATGATCCTTTGGTGGATTTATCATTAACTGTCCAAAATGTGTCCTTTTGTATCACTGTACTGTGCAACCATTTCACCCATAACGATTTCTGCTTCGAAACGATGCGTCAGATCAGTTTCAGACAGCTTACCATGTTTGTCTCCTTTAAGCTTTGAAAGCCTAATCTGCCTTCCGATTTTGGCCTACACACCTCTTTCCAAGCCACTTTTGCTTTCCGTGAATTCATCTCTGATCCTGACCAGAGAAAGCTTGCACAGAAATGTGTTGGAATTGTGTCCAGCAATCTCTGTACTGTCTCTATAACGTAAGAGTATGTCAGTGATCAGACATAAGTCATACAATACTGGGGGTCATGATGGCTTGCTAGAGTCCGCTCATGATCTATAAGTCTTGGACTTATTGCCTTTATTGTATGATCCCATATGGGTCACACGCTTAAGCTAGCAGGAAATAATGTTGGAACGGCTTAGCAGAAGTACGACAAAAGTGCTAGGCATTTGTCGTACTAAGAGAGAAGAATTAATGGGTCTGATTAAATGGAATTTAATTAGATTGGTATTTGGGCCCATAAAGCCCAAAAGGAATTAGACAAGTTTTATGAATAAAACTTGAGTCTATTTTTCCTTCCAACCCTAACACCCAGCGCCGTTTTTCTCCTCTCCCTGCGCCTCTCTTCCTGGTGGTCTAGCAGCCAGTTTCCTGTGATTGCGTGTGTGAGCCTTTGGAGGATCCATCTCTCGGTGTATCTCCCTGATCATTGACCTGTTCTCAATTCCGCTGCAAACAAACAGGTAAAAGGTGAGATCTAATGTTTCTAAATAAGAACACCTAGATCTAATGCATGTTTAGGTTGATATCAATATGAGAATTGAATCAGGATCAACCGAAACTTCCAACAGTGGTATCAGAGCCATTGGTTCTTAGGTTTCTTGTTTTAGATTCATTGTTTAGGTTGTTAAATCTGTTTAGAATTGTTTTTGAATCAATTATTGATAAGATAAAACAGTTAAGAATCAGAATTGAACTCTAAACAAACACAGAAATCACAAACCGAGCTATATGACTCGGGTTTGTTGATTGGCCGAGAGAATGGCCGGTTGGGTCGGATCGATGGATCGATCGCGTCGCGATCGCGGGTCGTCCCGATCGTAAGACGGATCGCGTCCCGATCACGATCGTCCCGTTCCGCCTTCTCTCACGTCCCGATCATCGCCATGCTTGCTCGATCGCGTGAGGCTTCATGCTGTCCGGATCGTGGCTCGCTCGTGGATGACTCGGCCAACACCGTCCCACGATCGTCCCGCCTGTCCCGAGCTCGTCCGACCGTCCCGATCAAAACGCAAGCGTCCCGTCCGGCAATCCGAGCGTCTCGATCTTGGATCGAGCATGCGGCTTGCGGCTGGACGGCTCTTGCCTGGCCGGTTAGGGTTTTGGGTGAGATGGGCCGGTTCAATTTCGGTTAGCTGGTTCGGTTCAAAACTTGATTAAAAATCTTCGTTCTGGTTTAATAAACAGATTTAATAAGTTTATTAAATCTGGTTAAACCGGAATAAGAAATCCAATGTCGAAAGAAATATTGGATTTAGTGCCTAAACCAGGAATTTCTAATTTGATTTGGTTGGACCAAATAAATTGAGAAATTCCGGTTTAGTAAATAACCGGTTGACAATTGTGGTCATCGTAGTAATTAAAACTTGGTTAGACCAGTTTTAATGAACCAGACCGGTTATGTCAATTAATTGGACAATTGGGTCATGTCTTGGACATGGACCAATTCTTGGGCCTCGGGCCAAGAAGTTAAAACAATTGGGCCAGTTAATTGAGTCTTTCTTCAGATAAATTTAAAATTTATTTTATAATATTATAAAGTCGATTTTAAATTAAAGTTTCCGAAATTTTATAATTAGAAAGTTTCTTAAAATAGAATTTTCTGAATTTGCGGGTTTTGGATTTTAAAGAAGTTTCTAAAGTTAGAAAGTTTCCGGTTTTAGAAAGTTTCCAATTTTAGAAAGTTTCCAAAAATAGTAGGTTTCCATAAATAGAAAGTTTCCCGAAATAGTAATCTTCTATTTTGGGAATGATTTTAATAAACCTACGAACCTCAAATAATATCAAGCGTTGGATGTCTTGTCCAGGCTATGTCAGCTGTCAAAGCCCATTCAATTGCATTCATGGCCTTACAGTGTGAGGATGTCTGCTTTTGCGTGGGTAAGACGGTTTGTGATTCATAAATGTCATTGGGAGTCCCAGACATTAATGATTACATGACTGTATAGTCCGGTTTTCTTGACTAGGCCATCGGGAGTCCCGGGCCTTGAGACATCAGAGTGGATTGGGCCTCGGGCCCAGATTCACAACCAAGAGTTATATCACGGATATAATTAGCCGATATAGGGCTTACCGATATAAGCTAAGGTTGGGTGACGGCCAGTGGCCCACTTTGATCTTAGTTATATGTGGATCTTGGAATCATTATATTCTATTGAGGGTAACTTAGGTTATTGAATATAATGCATGATTAATCATATTATAACTTTAATACGAGATTAATCATTTTGAACATATAACTAATAACCTTTTTATTTATATATTTCAGATATGACTACTACAAGCACACAAAACACATTCTCGATCCGGTCTGTTCTCGAGAAGGAGAAGCTGACTGGAACGAACTTCCTGACATGGTCAAGGAACTTGAGGCTGGTCCTCAAGCAGGAGAAGAAGGATTATGTCCTTCGAGATCCCCTCCCCGAGAGGCCTCTTGCCAATGCTGCCAGGACTCTGCACAATGCTTGGGAAAAGCATTCGTCAGATGAAAATGATGTTTATTGCCTGATGTTGGTGACAATGACTCCTGAGCTGCAAAAACAGTTCGAAAGTGTATTGTCTCCAATCGAGATCATGGCAAGCCTGAAATCGCTTTTTCAGGAGCAGGCTAGGACCGAGAGGTTCCAGACAGTTAAGAACCTCTTGGACTGTAAGTTGGCTGCGAATGCGGCAGTGAGTCCTCATGTGTTGAAGATGATGGGTTATCTCGATCATCTTCACAAACTCGACTGCCCAATCAGCCAGGAACTTGCCTGCGACATCATTCTGCAGTCTTTACCTGCAAGCTATGATCAGTTCATTCTGAACTTTAACATGCATGGCTTGAGTAAGACACTGCCTGAGCTTCACGGAATGCTCAAGACTGCAGAGCCCAACTTGAAGAAAACCGCCAAGGACCCCAATGTACTTATGGTACAAAAGGGCAAGGGGTTTAAGAAGTCTTCTGCTAAGGATAAGGGAAAGGCCAAGGGTGTCCAAGTCGCGGACATGGACACGCCAAAGCCCAAGCCCAAGTCCAAGGCTGGGCCTACTGACATGTGCAGGTTCTGCAAAGAACTGGGGCATTGGAGAAGAGATTGCAAGAAATTCCAGGAAGGTCTAAAGGAATTAAAGAAGAAGACTTTCGAGACTTCTTCATCAGGTATTTTTGTTATAGAAGTTAATACAACTACTTCTGATAATACCTCATGGGTCATGGATACTGGTTGTGGGGCTCATATTTGTACTAATATGCAGGCACTCAGCAACAGTAGAAGGCTGAAGCAAAGACAAGTGGAACTACGAGTTGGGAATGGAGCGAAAGTTTCAGCACTAGCTGTAGGAACTTACTTGTTGTCTTTACCTTCGGGATTGATTTTAGAACTTAATAATTGTTATTTTGTACCTGCTATAAGCAGAAATATTATTTCAATTTCTTTGTTGGATTTGGAAGGTTATGATTTTTCAGTTAAGAATAAATTATGTTCCTTCAATCGCAACAATTTGTTCTATGGTTCTGCCCCTCTTACGAATGGGCTTTACATACTCGATCAATCCGCGCCAATTTATAACATTAATACAAAACGGTTTAAACCTAATGAGGAAAACCGAACGTTTCTATGGCATTGTCGTTTAGGGCACATCAGCGAGAAACGCATCAAGAGGCTCCATTCGAATGGACTTCTTGGCTCATTTGACTTTGAGTCATGTGAGAAATGCGAATCCTGCATGATGGGCAAAATGACACGGGCCCCCTTTAATAAACCTAACGAGAGGGCCAGTGACTTATTGGGCCTGATACACACTGATGTGTGTGGCCCAATGTCCACTAATGCAAGAGGAAACTATCAGTACTTCATTACCTTCACTGATGATTTCAGTAGGTATGGATATGTTTATTTGATGAAACATAAGTCTGAATCTTTTGAAAAGTTCAGAGAATTCCAAAATGAAGTACAGAACCAACTTGGCAAAAGCATTAAGGCTCTTCGGTCCGACCGAGGAGGAGAATACTTAAGCCAGGAATTCGGTGATCATCTGAGAGAGTGTGGGATCGTATCCCAACTCACTCCTCCTGGAACACCTCAATGGAATGGTGTGTCTGAGAGGAGAAATCGGACCTTATTGGATATGGTTCGATCTATGATGAGTCACACAGACCTTCCAATATCCCTTTGGGGATATGCTCTGCTAACAGCAGTGTTCACTCTAAATAGAGCGCCATCAAAAGCAGTAGCAAAGACACCATATGAATTATGGACTGGAGAAGCTCCAGTGCTGTCTTATCTAAGAATTTGGGGTTGTGAAGCCTATGTTAAGAGATTGATCTCAGATAAGCTTACACCAAAATATGATAAATGCTACTTCATTGGTTATCCACGGGAAACCAAGGCTTATTACTTCTATCTACGTTCCGAGAACAAGATCTTTGTTGCCCGGGATTGTAACTTTCTTGAGAGAGAGTTTCTCTCTAAGAAAGACAGTGGGAGTAAGGTACTGCTTGAAGAAATTCAAGATGAACAGGATACTGCTCAACCTAATGAGGAAGAGCAGCAGGAGGATCTACAAGAAATTGTAGAGCCTGAACCTGTAGTACCTGAAGTTCGAAGATCCGGGAGGATCCGTCACGAACCCGAGAGATATCAGGGATTCCTCGTGACTGACTGTCATGATCTTTTGATCATTGATGGTGATGAACCATCGAACTTCAATCAAGCCATGATGGGCCCAGATTCCTCTAAGTGGCGCAAGGCCACTGATTCCGAAATGGACTCCATGTCGGTCAACCAAGTATTTTCGTTGGTTGACTTACCCGTTGGTGTAAAAGCCATCGAGTGCAAATGGATCTTCAAAAAGAAGATTGACGTGGATGGAAATGTCCAGATTTATAAAGCCAGGTTGGTGGCAAAAGGTTTCAGACAAGTTCACGGTGTGGACTACGATGAAACCTATTCACCGGTGGCTATGATGAAATCTATTCGGATTCTACTAGCAACTGCAGCTTTTCATGATTATGAAATTTGGCAGATGGACGTGAAAACCGCCTTCCTGAATGGTATTCTGGAAGAGGATGTGTATATGACGCAACCTGACGGTTACATAGATCCAAAGAATGCTGGGAAAGTATGCAAGCTTCATAAATCCATTTATGGATTGAAGCAAGCATCGAGGAGCTGGAATCTTCGTTTTGATGAAGCGATCAAGCAGTTTGACTTTATCAGAAACGAAGAAGAACAATGCGTGTATAAGAAAACTAGTGGGAGCAAAATCGTTTTTCTTATTCTGTATGTTGATGACATACTGCTTCTCGGAAACGACATTCCAATGCTGAAGTCTGTAAAGGACTGGCTTGGAAGTTGTTTTTCCATGAAAGACATGGGTGAAGCCGCATACGTTCTTGGAATTAGGATCTATCGGGATAGACCTAAGAGGCTGATAGGCTTGTGTCAAGACTCATACATTGACAAAGTCCTACAAAGATTCAGCATGAAAGATTCCAAGAAGGGCTTCACGCCAATGGTACATGGCACAACGCTAAGCAAGAAGCAGAGCCCTACGTCGGCTGCTGAGCTTGAGCGCATGAAGAATATTCCTTATGCATCTGCAATAGGATCTGTCATGTATGCCATGATCTGTACTCGTCCTGATGTTGCTTATGCATTGAGCATGACGAGTAGATACCAGTCAAATCCAGGTGAAAACCATTGGATTGCCGTAAAGAACATCTTAAAGTATCTAAGACATACTAAAGATAAGTTCTTAGTGTACGGTGGAAGTGATGTGCTTAAAGTCAGTGGATTCACGGACGCAAGTTTCCAGACAGACACTGATGATTTCCGGTCACAGTCCGGTTATGTCTTTTGTCTGAATGGCGGTGCAGTAAGTTGGAGAAGCTCCAAGCAGGACACCGTTGCTGATTCCACTACGGAAGCTGAATATATCGCCGCCTCAGAAGCAGCAAAGGAAGCTGTTTGGATACGAAAGTTCATTATGGAACTAGGTGTGATACCAGATGCGGCTGAGCCTCTGGCACTGTTTTGTGACAACAATGGTGCTATAGCTCAGGCAAAGGAACCAAGATCACACCAGAAATCCAAGCATGTTCAAAGAAGATATCACTTGATACGTGACATCATTAATAGAAAGGAAGTCAAGATCAGCCGAGTTCCGACAGATGATAATGTCGCTGATCCGTTGACAAAGCCACTCCCAAGGCCTAAGCTCGAGTTTCTGACTGAAGCTGTAGGCATTAGAAACATTGAAATGTAATCTAAATTTGAGTGGGAGTTTTGTGAGCTTTATTTTAGTTATTTGATATGTTCTTGTAAAACATTATTTTATGTTTTAATGAAATTATTATTTCAAGATTATTTTAACTGTGATGAAATAATCGTTCCAAAATGATATGAACCATTTTATAGGTCATCGAAGTAAATGATTTGATCTTGAGTCATCGAAGTCATTTAGCTTGATCATGAGATCCTATATTTGATAAATGTTTTATATCATCCTGTCCCTAGTCGAAGGTTGTTGAAATTGGAACACCAACAACCGTGTAAGACTGGATTGGTACGTGACTTATGACAAAGTCTCAGTGTGTCATAGATGCTCGGCATCAAAGTCAGTACATAGGTGTATGTTGGGAACATACGACCGGACAAGACCCGCTTATAAGAACTCTTCAGGATATTTATATCTGTGTCATAAGAGATTCTTACTACGACTATAGAGTATAGTCCTTAGACATGAGTTCGCATGCATGTGACTGCATATGGACTGATGCACTTTGATCATTGTCTAACGCTATCGTTCTGCGATAGCTATAAGGACCTTGTTTGGGTACATCATGAAATGAGTAGTTTACAGTGATGGAACAAGATGGGATTTGTCCCTCCAATATAAATGGAGTGAATATCTCTAGGCCAATCGGAGATTTGAATACTGGAAAACGCATGGCCATGCTCAAACGGACTTTCCCGAGTCGTTTGGATTGTCAGTATCAAATCAGAGTCCGATGAACAAGATTAGGCTTTATAAGGATGACACTAATCTTGCCTTATGACTAATCGAGATATTGAGACGAAAGGGATTATGAATACAGAGATTCCAGTTCAAGTGGGAGATTGTTGGAATTGTGTCCAGCAATCTCTGTACTGTCTCTATAACGTAAGAGTATGTCAGTGATCAGACATAAGTCATACAATACTGGGGGTCATGATGGCTTGCTAGAGTCCGCTCATGATCTATAAGTCTTGGACTTATTGCCTTTATTGTATGATCCCATATGGGTCACACGCTTAAGCTAGCAGGAAATAATGTTGGAACGGCTTAGCAGAAGTACGACAAAAGTGCTAGGCATTTGTCGTACTAAGAGAGAAGAATTAATGGGTCTGATTAAATGGAATTTAATTAGATTGGTATTTGGGCCCATAAAGCCCAAAAGGAATTAGACAAGTTTTATGAATAAAACTTGAGTCTATTTTTCCTTCCAACCCTAACACCCAGCGCCGTTTTTCTCCTCTCCCTGCGCCTCTCTTCCTGGTGGTCTAGCAGCCAGTTTCCTGTGATTGCGTGTGTGAGCCTTTGGAGGATCCATCTCTCGGTGTATCTCCCTGATCATTGACCTGTTCTCAATTCCGCTGCAAACAAACAGGTAAAAGGTGAGATCTAATGTTTCTAAATAAGAACACCTAGATCTAATGCATGTTTAGGTTGATATCAATATGAGAATTGAATCAGGATCAACCGAAACTTCCAACAAAATGTTCTATTTCCTTTATACAACCCGATGGTAATCTGAATGCATGGAGCCAAAAATTCACAGTGCTATTTATCACTGATTTTATTAGCATCATTCTACCCGCAAAAGACAAATTCTTGTGCTTCCAAGAGCATATCCGCTGTCGAATCTTTTCCAGTAAGGGTTTATAATCTTGAGTGCTCATTTTCTTTGTTAATAATGGTAATCCGAGGTACCTCACGGGCAGTTGTCCAATCGCAAATGGGAAATTCTCAAGTATTGCATCTTTTGTCGCATCCGCAACCCCAACCATATACATTGTGGATTTCTCCAGGCTAATTTTAAGACCCGATATTCCTGCGAATTCGTCAAAAATACGGATTACTCCTTCTACCGATCTCTTGCTACCTTCAACAAATACCATTAGGTCATCCGCGAAACATAAATGGGTTAACTTGATGTTTTTGCATCTCGGATGATATCCAATCTTTCGCTCAACAGCAGCTTTATCGATAAGTGTGGATAAGATGTTCATGCAAGTAACAAAGAGGTACGGGGATAAGGAGCAACCCTGAACAGATTTCATAAATACTGATAACTCTCGGATAGAGTATTAGAACGGAAAAATCCATTAGATAATGAACTATTGGTTCTAAGCCATCTCTGGCGCTGAATCAACAATTCGAAGTTTGATTTATAGGGAGAAGAAGAGGCAAAAATTGGAACAAAAATATCATTTGATTCTTCGATCCTGTTGCAAATGCGGAAGTTACCGAACTCTTCGAAACCACAGAAAATGAATCTGCTAATGAAGGTTACAGATTCGGTCAAGAAGAAGAAACTTACAACATTGTAGCTGCTCACGGTTATTTTGGTCGATTGATCTTCTCTGTACCATTATGGCGGAGGATTCGGGTAAAATATGCACTTCCTCAGGAATGAAAAAAAAGCGATCTCTCTTTACTACAAGCAGGTCCATTAAGCCAGGGAGTGTGGTTTGATTCACACTCCATGTTCTGAGAAATATTTACAGAGTGCGCTGTCTGTCTTCTCGGCTGGCCCAAACAACGGGATTGCAACTTCCGGAGAAAAAGAGGCATTTACTTATTACAGAGATGGTGCGATTTGATTATCATTATCATTATTTTTTTATTTCTCACCGATTTGGAATAGAAAAAAAAGTATTGAAAAGCGCCCCTTGTTTCAAAGAGAGGAGGACAGGTTATTCACATTTCAGCAAGTCTATTCCTTGGTAATCGAAGCCCAACGATCTATGAACCAGCCCGCGTTTGGCTAGCCAAACGGACAAAGTGCCCTGCATCTTTTTATTTCCCCCACACCTTTTTATATAAAATTAAGTATGAGCAAATAAAACACCTTTCAACAGTATCAATACCGTCATATTTTCTGTTTCCTACTCACACGAGCCCATATTCTTGCTTTTTTATCAATCTCTAATTCGCTAAACTGTTATAAGGAATAGTAATTCTCGATGTGAAAACACAGAGACAAAGGGCGAGGTTCATTTGAATATGAAATTCAATCCTGGAAATACAGCATCCCACTTTTTTTTACTACTCAAGGTTTCGATATATTTCGAAATCGAGAAATTTCTACTGGTCAGTCTCATTTACCAAGAAGTAAGTCAGGAAAAAAGGGGGGTCCAAAGTCTCGATAGTTAGCTCTCGGTCTTCCGGTCGAAAAGCAACGTCGATGAAGACGTGTAGGTGCTCAACGGTGGCAACTAAACACGAGGGTTGCGCTCGTTGCTCATACACAGCGAGAAACGGTGGGATACAGAGTTTCTTCCCGAAGGGGGATGGAAAAATATAGCAAAACCTTTTTCACTCCTGAAAAAGCCAGCAAGTTCGCCATTAACCTGAACAGAGAAGGACGGTGTAGTGACACAAAGCCGAATCCAGTGGACAAACTGATCCGGGAATTCAAAAGCATGAAGGATGTTAAGCAGAAAATCCCATTGAACGGAGTCAAAAGCTTTCGAAATATCTATCTTCATTGCACATCTGGGTGAAAGAGAGTCCTTGTGGTAATCTTTGACCACCTCCGTTGCTAACAAAACATTTTCCATCAGTAAACGCTCCTTCACAAAAGCAGACTGATTCAAGCCTATAAACTTTGGCAGCATATGCTTGAGTCTATTAGCTAGAATCTTGGAGATAACCTTGTAAAGGACATTACAGCAAGAGATTGGTCGGTAGTCTTTCATTTCTTTTACCTCGTCCTTCTTTGGAATGAGAGCTAGAATGGTCGAACTGAGTCCTTTCGGGAGGAAACCTTTAGTGAAAAATGATTGGATACCCACTCTGAAATCCTGACCTATTATGGGCCATGCTTCTTTAAAAAACTCAGATGTGTAACCATCTGGACCAGGGGATTTTTTGCTTGGCATTGAGAAGAGAGTATCGTGGATTTCCTCTGCTGTGATTTCTCGTATGAGCGTCTCCTTATCAATTCTCGAGCACCTAAACTCGTGGAGGGCCTGCAGTGATTCAACTGAGATTCCAGTGTACTCAGATGGTTTCAAAGTTAGCAAACTCTCGAAATGCCTGACTGCTTCTGTTTTAATATCTTCGAGCTCTATCAACACCACATTCTCCTGCGACACAATTTCTCGTATTGTGTTGCGAGTTTTCCTCTCCTGTGCGTATCGATGATAGACTGCATTATTTCTATCCCCAACTGTCAGCCAATGAACCTTTGCTTTTTGTTGAAGGAAGCTCTCCTCTAACTCAGCCAAATGGTTCCATTTTGAATTAGCCCGAGACTCTTCCTCCATTGTCTGAGCTGTAGGGTTTTGTTAAGTTTTCTTCCTGTTTTTGGCAGAGCAAGTCATAAGCCTCCTTTGTTCTTTTTGTCAGATCGTGCAGTTGATCTCTGCCTATGGATCGGATCAGTGGTTTTAAGTCCTTTAGCTTTTTTGATAATCTGAATAGAGCTGAGGTTGAGTCGTATAACGGAACTGTTGCTTGCCAATAATCATCTATCATCGGCTGGAATTGGGGTATTGTTGTCAGACAGTTGATAAATTTGAAAGGCCTGCGTTTTTCTCTTCTGCTTTATCTATCCTTATCCGGCCTCTAGAGTGATCCGAGCACCCTCCGCTTTCAAACACACAATATGAATCAGGGTATCTCCTCATCCATTCGTCATTCACCAACAAACGATCCAATTTATTACAAATAACCCCATCCTCCCTCTTGTTCGTCCGAGTAAACAGTGGGCCATGATAACCAAGATCAAACATTGAGCAGTAATTTACTGCATCCTGAAATTCCCTCATTCCCAGCGGAATGATTGGATTGACTGAGGCACCCGAATGCTCCTCCACTTTGAGAATCTCATTAAAATCGCCGCAAATCATCTGATAGGTGTAAGTTTTAACCCTATACTAATTGCAAGTGCACAGTGATGTAATTGTAGTACTTAGGGTATCGAAATCCACAAGGACTCTGGGCAACGATAGATTTAGAACGGTCAAGATTTAACTAGGAGAAAGCAATGTAGTGAGAAATTAAAAGCAATGCAGGAAAGTAAACCAGTAGCGAGTTTGTAAGCAAAGAGGCAAAGGTGTCAAGTCTAGGGAGTTCTCAGAAAATCAGGAACATAAGCTAATCAATCAATCGGGATCTAATATCATAAATCTGTTCTAGAACTGGAATCACAGAAGTATAAGAAACCAACTTTCGTTGTGAATCCTATCTATGTCTAACAACCTAGCAAGCCAACTTTCGTTGTGAATTCTAGAGTTCTAAACAGGCATTAATCTCAAGTTCTTTCGTTCACAATTATACTAAACCAAATTTCTTTGCGAGTAGATGAAATTGCTCATCTAGGTTCTTTCTAGCTAATCAACCAACTGTCGTTGTGGAAATCAACCTAACATCATAAATCTGGATAGCTACTTCAGATTTAGCATTAAAAACAATCCTAGATGAAGAACTAACAAGTATGAATCCCTACAGATTTATCAACCTATAATTCCATGAAATCCCTAATGAGAATCCCTAAACCTAACAGGTAATCTACTCTGACATGTTCATCGAAACAGAAGACATCATGAATAGAAAACCAAATATTATAAAATCAAATAAAGAACTGGGGTTCGAAATCCTCTCTCTTTCGAGAGCAGGATCAGCCCCTAACTCTCTCTGAAAAATAGAATAAAGTGTAAGTAAAGCCGTAGCCTAAACAATGGCTTAAAACCCCTAATATAATGGTCTAAAGTCGGCTGGAGCTTCTTTGTAATCTTGGGAAACTTCTGGGCAAAAGTGCAATTTCCAATTCTCTTCATTAAACGCTCGCGAGAAGTCTGTGTCGACCTTGTGTCGATCGATGCACCTTCTGTGTCGATCGACACATGTCTGTGAAACGGGCAGTGAACTCTTCCTCTCATCTCCAAAATGCTCCACAATGCTCCATAATGTCCAATTCCGCTCCAAACGTGTCTAGACCTGAAAACATACTAAAAAGACTCCAAAACATAATAAAAGACTCGATAAATAAGATATATACCATGGCTAAAATCCCTAAAATCCATGGTATATCAACTCTCCCACACTTAGCTCTTGCTTGCCCTCAAGCGAGTAAAGAACCAAAACATAAGAGAAGAAGTTTGAAAACACAGAAACTCATTTCGTCCTAGGAACTTTCGCATTCACATTCACTTAGTAAGCCATTGAAAACTTCCCTATAGAACTCGAGACCACAATGTACTTCCCCCACACTTAGCAACTGTCCCAAGTAATCTCCACAATCAAGTTAGGACATTCAAGTTCACCACACTAGCATCTGTATACAATTAGGTGCAGTCTCACAGAGGGAGTATCGAATCAAAGGACACATGGACTCTACCTATTCAGTGTCTGACCACCAAACTGTCGGTTTCTGGTTTCTTTCTTTTCCCTTTTTTCCTTAGCAACTGATTTTTTCCCCATTGGGTATCATTTTTTTTTTTTTATCAGTGCTCTTCCCGTTATGGGGTGTACTTTGGACACATTCCATGAATGCACATGAGGTAATAGTGGTAGCTACTACTCACGTGACCACTTCGGAGCTACTAGCTCATCCTCAATTTATTACTCTTATTTTTTTTTTTTACTTTTAAGGGAGGGAAAAATCAGAAACCATATTTTGGAACAGGATCATAGGCTGTGCCAAACACATCAAAGGAATCCGATCCAAAGATTACCAAGCCCCTAAGTGAGAAATTAAAGTCAAGATTAAAGTGAGACTAGTAATGGATCCTCTAAATACCTGGTTAGATATGGGTGTCCTTGGTAGGTTGATCTGTTTGGGGTTTTCTAACAGTCATAGAGGCTCGGCAAGTCTGTCCAATGGTCACTTAGTTCCTGTTTAAGCGAAAATTTTCTTCGAAAATTTTTTCATACAAGTTTTGACTCAATAAAACAAATTTTGAAAAACCAAAGACTGACTCTAAGAAAACAAAAGCGTGCATCAGTAGCTACCTCCCCCACACATAAACTACACTGTCCCCAGTGTAATAAAAGCATGAGCTCGGTGAAAACAGATAATCAAATTGAAAAGAGTCTGAAAAATCCAGAGTTACGTACCTCTCGTCGCACTGTGTCGATCGATGCTCAGGACTGCATCGATCGACGCAAGGCGCATTTGCTCGATTCATTCGTGTAATCGCACTGTGTCGATCGACACACATGTTGTGCCGATCGACACACATGTTGTGTCGATCGATGCTAGGCGATTTTTGACCTGTTATCTCGGCTGAAAACATTAAAACGAAAAATTAAAATAACAAAGACTGAAAAATGAAAAACAAAAACGAAAATTGACTCTATAGTGGGTTGCCTCCCACTCAACGCTTGTTTTTAGTCATTAGCTTGACTATAGGATAGAGATTAGACTCAAGGCGGTTTCAACAGAGACTTTGAGTGTCTCTGCGAATATCTCTTCATCCAAGGTGGTGTATATGCTTTCGGATCATGAGATTTCCCAAGGAACGAAGGAGTAGAATCAGGGCGGGAGCGAAGCTTGGGTGGGATGTTGCGTTTTCCTGCATTCAAAGCAATGCGGTCATGAGGTTTAAGCTTAGGTGATTTATACCTTACCTTTGGTGGAGATCTGATGTTTAGAGCTTTCTGCTTATGAGCAGTTGCAAGCTCTGAAGATGTTAGAGTAGATTCCTGAGGAACCACCATCTTCTTTTCCCCACTATCAGATACTGAAGTTCCACCAATCTGAACTTCTTCTTTCAAATGACCATCAGTGGAGATCATCTTCTTTGCACATCTCAGTATACAAGGATGAACTCGCGAAGCTTCAGCTGGTGGAGTTTCATTCAGCTCTTTATCCATCACTTTCATTCAGTTAGCCACTTCTAGCTCTTGGTTAGACGGTTTAGGAACCTCAGGATATGGCACAAAGGGCTTATAGACTCGTTCCTGGACTGTTGCAGGCTTCTGGTCCTGTCTGCGATCTGTGTCGATCGATGCACGAGATGTGTCGATCGACACATGGTGATTATGTTCAGATTTATCAGACGTATCGGGGATGCATCGATCGACATCGAGAGTGTGTCGATCGACGCATGTCTCGGACATACAATATTCATCCAGAAAATCCGAGATTATGCTCTCTTCTTCTCCCAGCAAGTCAATCCCATCTCTTATGGTCACATCATTGATGTACATCTTCTGTTCAGCTTTCCCAGCTTCATTTTGCCTTTGTATTTCTCTAGTTGTTTGTTAAACTTGAACATCTAGCTTCTTCACATGTGTGCTCAGAGATTCAAACTCCCCATTTAGATTTTCATGCATAGCATCCAGCTTTCTGTCGAAGCATACATCAGTCTTACTCTGATCCTCTAGCAACTGCTCCATCATGTATTCCATCTTGCTCTTATAAGCATTAGCAACAAGAGGTGTCTGATAAGAAGATGATCCATAGGTTCTCTGATGAGAATTACCTTGCTGAAAAGGCTTCTGATAATCAGCATTTTGTCCATATACAGAAGAGTTCTGATTGCTTGTGAAAGCACTCCTCTGTCCACCATTAAAGAACTTGTTACCTTGCTGATTACCAAACCTATTTCCTTAGAACCCAGAGCCATTGATGTAGTTCAAATCTTCTTCCTGCTTTTCCAATAACTGCTCCATCATGCTTATCAGCTTACCAGATTGTTTATTTTGAGGAGGAAAAGGCTGATATGATGGAGATTCTTAATCTCTGGTGAATGAATAGGAACCATAACCTCTGCAGAATGAGTTATTCTGCTGATTTTCCAACATCCGTTCCATCATTCCCATCATCTTACGCGCTGTTGTCGATCGATGCAGAGTAGTGTCGATGGATGCAAGCTCGAAGAAGTGTCGATCGACACACAGGACCGTGTCGATCGATGCTAGGCGATTACAGGCGTACCTGAAACGCAAGAACATAAAAAGAAGAAAAAAATTAGTAACAAAAAATAAAAACGAAAAACCTAGTCTAAACCCTAAGTTCAAATCTATCGAAGACTCAAAAGAGTCCCCGACAACGGCCCAAAAACTTGATAGGTGTAAGTTTTAACCCTATACTAACTGCAAGTGCACAGTGATGTAATTGTAGTACTTAGGGTATCGAAATCCACAAGGACTCTGGGCAACGATAGATTTAGAACGGTCAAGATTTAACTAGGAGAAAGCAATGTAGTGAGAAATTAAAAGCAATGTAGGAAAGTAAATTAGTAGCGCGTTTGTAAGCAAAAAGGCAAAGGTGTCAAGTCTTGGGAGTTCTCAGGAAATCAGGAACATAAGCTAATTAATCAATCGGGATCTAATATCATAAATCTGTTCTAGAACTGGAATCACGGAAGTATAAGAAACCAACTTTCGTTGTGAATCCTATTTATGTCTAACAACCTAGCAAGCCAACTTTCGTTGTGAATTCTAGAGTTCTAAACAAGCATTAATCTCAAGTTCTTTCGTTCACAATTCTTCTAAACCAAATTTCTTTGCGAGTAGATCAAATTGCTCATCTAGGTTCTTTCTAGATAATCAACCAACTGTCGTTGTGGAAATCAACCTAACATCATAAATCTGGATAGCTACTTCAGATTTAGCATTAAAAACAATCCTAGATGAAGAACTAACAAGTATGAATCCCTACAGATTTATCAACCTATAATTCCATGAAATCCCTAATGGGAATCCCCAAACCTAACATGTAATCTACTCTGACATGTTCATCAAAACAGAAGACATCATGAATAGAAAACCAAATATTATAAAATCAAATAAAGAACTGGGGTTCGAAATCCTCTCTCTTTCGAGAGCCGGATCATCCCCTAACTCTCTCTGAAAAATAGAATAAAGTGTAAGTAAATCCGTAGCCTAAACAATGGCTTAAAACACCTAATATAATGGTCTAAAGTCGGTTGGAGCTTCTTTGTAATTATGGGAAACTTCTGGGCAAAAGTGCAATTTCCAATTCTCTTCATTAAACGCTCGCGAGAAGTCTGTGTCGACCTTGTGTCGATCGATGCACCTTCTGTGTCGATCGACACAGGTCTGTGAAACGGGCAGTGAACTCTTCCTCTCGGGTTTAATCTCCAAAATGCTCCACAATGCTCCATAATTTCCAATTCCGCTCCAAACGTGTCTAGACCTGAAAACATACTAAAAAGACTCCAAAACATAATAAAAGACTCGATAAATAAGATATATACCATGGCTAAAATCCCTAAAATCCATGGTATATCAACTCCCCCACACTTAGCTCTTGCTTGCCCTCATGCAAGTAAAGAACCAAAACATAAGAGAAGAAGTTTGAAAACACAGAAACTCATTTCGTCCTAGGAACTTTCGCATTCACATTCACTTAGTAAGCCATTGAAAACTTCCCTACAGAACTCGAGACCACAATGTACTTCCCCCACACTTAGCAACTGTCCCAAGTAATCTCCACAATCAAGTTAGGACATTCAAGTTCACTACACTAGCATCTATATACAATTAGGTGCAGTCTCACAGAGGGAGTATCGAATCAAAGGACACATGGACTCTACCTATTTAGTGTCTGACCACCAAACTGTCGGTTTCTGGTTTCTTTCTTTTTCCTTTTTTCCTTAGCAACTGATTTTTTCCCATTGGGTATCATTTTATTATTATTTTTTTTATCAGTGCTCTTCCCGTTATGGGGTGTACTTTGGACACATTCCATGAATGCACATGATGTAATAGTGGTAGCTACTACTCCCGTGACCACTTCAGAGCTACTAGCTCATCCTCAATTTATTACTCTTATTATTTATTTATTTTAAGGGAGGGAAAAATCAGAAACCATACTTTGGAACAGGATCATAGGCTGTGCCAAACACATCAAAGGAATCCGATCCAAAGATTACCAAGCCCCTAAGTGAGAAATTAAAGTCAAGATTAAAGTGAGACTAGTAATGGATCCTCTGAATACCTGGTTAGATATGGGTGTCCTTGGTAGGTTGATCTGTTTGGGGTTTTCTAACAGTCATAGAGGCTCGGCAAGTCTGTCCAATGGTCACTTAGTTCCTGTTTAAGCGAAAATTTTCCTCGAAAAATCTTTCATACAAGTTTTGACTCAATAAAACAAATTTTGAAAAACCAAAGACTGACTCTAAGAAAACAAAAGCGTGCGTCAGTAGCTACCTCCCCCACACTTAAACTACATTGTCCCCAGTGTAATAAAAGCATGAGCTCGGTGAAAACAGATAATCAAATTGAAAAGAGTCTGAAAAATCCAGAGTTACGTACCTCTCGTCGCACTGTGTTGATCGATGCTCAGGACTGCATCGATCGACGCAAGGCGCATTTGCTCGATTCATTTGTGTAATCGCACTGTGTCGATCGACACACATGTTGTGTCGATCGATGCTAGGCGATTTTTGACATGTTCTCTCGGCTAAAAACATTAAAACGAAAAATTAAAATAACAAAGACTGAAAAATGAAAAACAAAAACGAAAACTGACTCTATAGTGGGTTGCCTCCCACTCAGCGCTTGTTTTTAGTCATTAGCTTGACTATAGGATAGAGATTAGACTCAAGGCGGTTTCAACAGAGACTTTGAGTGTCTCTGCGAATATCTCTTCATCCAAGGTGGTGTATATGCTTTCGGATCATGAGATTTCCCAAGGAACGAAGGAGTAGAATCAGGGCGGGAGCGAAGCTTAGGTGGGATGCTGCGTTTTCCTGCATTCAAAGCAATGCGGTCATGAGGTTTAAGCTTAGGTGATTTATACCTTACCTTTGGTGGAGATCTGATGTTTAGAGCTTTCTGCTTATGAGCAGTTGCAAGCTCTGAAGATGTTAGAGTAGATTCATGAGGAACCACCATCTTCTTTTCCCCACTATCAGATACTGAAGTTCCACCAATCTTAACTTCTTCTTTCAAATGACCATCAGTGGAGATCATCTTCTTTGCACATCTCAGTATACAAGGATGAACTCGCGAAGCTTCATCTGGTGGAGTTTCATTCAGTTCCTTATCCATCACTTTCATGCAGTTAGCCACTTCTAGATCCTTGTTAGACGGTTTAGGAACCTCAGGATATGGCACAAAGGACTTATAGACTCGTTCCTGGACTGTTGCAGGCTTTTGGTCCCGTCTGCGATCTGTGTCGATCGATGCACGAGATGTGTCGATCGACACATGGCGATTATGTTCAGATCTATCAGACGTATCGGGGATGCATCGATCGACATCGAGAGTGTGTCGATCGACGCATGTCTCGGACATACAATATTCATCCAGAAAATCCGAGATTATGCTCTCTTCTTCTCCCAGCAAGTCAATCCCATCTCTTATGGTCACATCATTGATGTACAACTTCTGTTCAGCTTTCCCAGCTTCATTTTGACTTTGTATTTCTCCAGTTGTTTGTTAAACTTGAACATCTAGCTTCTTCACATGTGTGCTCAGAGATTCAAACTTCCCATTCAGATTTTCATGCATAGCATCCAGCTTCTTGTCGAAGCATACATCAGTCTTAGTCTGATCCTCTAGCAACTGCTCCATCATGTATTCCATCTTGCTCTTATAAGCATTAACAACAGGAGGTGTCTGATAAGAAGATGATCCATAGGTTCTCTGATGAGAATTACCATGCTGAAAAGGCTTCTGATAATCATAAGTTTGTCCATATACAAAAGAGTTCTGATTGCTTGTGAAAGCACTCCTCTGTCCACCATTAAAGAACTTGTTACCTTGCTGATTACCAAACCTGTTTCCTTGGAACCCAGAGCCAGTGATGTAGTTCAAATCTTCTTCCTGCTTTTCCAATAACTGCTCCATCATGCTTATCAGCTTACCAGATTGTTTATTTTGAGGAGGAAAAGGCTGATATGATGGAGATTCATAATCTCTGGTGAATGAATAGGAACCATAGCCTCTGCAGAATGAGTTATTCTGCTGATTTTCCAATATCCGTTCCATCATTCCCATCATCTTACGCGCTGTGTCGATCGATGCAGAGTAGTGTCGATGGATGCAAGCTCGAAGATGTGTCGATCGACACACAGGACCGTGTCGATCGATGCTAGGCGATTACAGGCGTACCTGAAACGCAAGAACAAAAAAAGAAGAAAAAAATTAGTAACAAAAAAATAAAAACGAAAAACCTAGTCTAAACCCTAAGTTCAAATCTATCGAAGACTCAAAAGAGTCCCCGACAAAGGCGCCAAAAACTTGATAGGTTTAAGTTTTAACCCTATACTAGCTGCAAGTGCACAGTGATGTAATTGTAGTACTTAGGGTATCGAAATCCACAAGGACTCTGGGCAACTATAGATTTAGAACGGTCAAGATTAAACTAGGAGAAAGCAATGTAGTGAGAAATTAAAAGCAATGCAGGAAAGTAAATCAGTAGCGAGTTTGTAAGCAAAGAGGCAAAGGTGTCAAGTCTAGGGAGTTCCCAGGAAATCAGGAACATAAGCTAATCAATCAATCGGGATCTAATATCATAAATCTGTTTTAGAACTGGAATCACGGAAGTATAAGAAACCAACTTTCGTTGTAAATCCTATCTATGTCTAACAACCTAGCAAGCCAACTTTCGTTGTGAATTGTAGAGTTCTAAACAAGCATTAATCTCAAGTTCTTTCGTTCACAATTTTTCTAAACCAAATTTCTTTCGAGTAGATCAAATTGCTCATCTAGGTTCTTTCTAGCTAATCAACCAACTGTCGTTGTGGAAATCAACCTAACATCATAAATATGGATAGCTACTTCAGATTTAGCATTAAAAACAATCCTAGATGAAGAACTAACAAGTATGAATCCCTACAGATTTATCAACCTATAATTCCATGAAATCCCTAATGAGAATCCCTAAACCTAACAGGTAATCTACTCTGACATGTTCATCGAAACAGAAGACATCATGAATAGAAAACCAAATATTATAAAATCAAATAAAGAACTGGGGTTCGAAATCCTCTCTCTTTCGAGAGCAGGATCAGCCCCTAACTCTCTCTGAAAAATAGAATAAAGTGTAAGTAAAGCTGTAGCCTAAACAATGGCTTAAAACCCCTAATAGAATGGTCTAAATTCGGATGGGACTTCTTTGTAATTATGGGAAACTTCTGGGCAAAAGTGCAATTTCCAATTCTCTTCATTAAACGCTCTCGAGAAGTCTGTGTTGACCTTGTGTCGATTGATGCACCTTCTGTGTCGATCGACACAGGTCTGTGAAACGAGCAGTGAACTCTTCCTCTCCGTTTAATCTCCAAAATGCTCCAGAATGCTCAATAATGTCCAATTCCGCTCCAAACGTGTCTAGACCTGAAAACATACTAAAAAGACTCCAAAACATAATAAAATACTCGATAAATAAGATATATACCATGGCTAAAATCCCTAAAATCCATGGTATATCATCATCCAAGGTTTGTTGTGGAACAGGGGAGAGTCTTGATGATGTTTAAGATCTTCCCATAGGTTCCTGCGTACCTCAAAAAAATTTGCCGCATAGACAAACGAGACGAAGAATTCACTCGTTTGACCCTCCAACAGAACTGAACAAGTCATGATCTGTTCGCTTATATACACCGGTGTAAGTCTCACTGTTGCTTTCCAAAGAATCCAAATGCACCCCAACCTGTGATGATCATAGTTAGATTGAAAAGACCAATCCCGAAACAATGACGAAACTATTCGGCTAGCTTTGTTTTCTTTAACTCGCGTCTCAACAAGCAACCAAATTGCAAATCACTATTCTGAATCCAGCTTCTTATAACGGAATGTTTTGATTTTTTTGTTTAGACCGCGAACATTCCAGAAGAAGCCCGACATAAATTATTGTTTGCGAGGTGCCCTTCTGCTCGTCTCGCCAAGATTTGTAACCTTAGCGAGCTTCACATTAGGGTCTGGTATTACTTTATGGGCCGTTTTTGATTGCCTCATAAGAGAAGCTCTCAACTCCTGAACCTCCCTGCAATCCTGAAATGTAGCTTTCGACTGTTTCTCACTCACAGACATTTCCTTCATCTCCTTTGTTTCTGAATTTTCTCCTATATCCTCTATTTCACCATCCTCTTTATCCTCCAGGGCTGAATAGCGGGATGGGGAAACTTGTATATTAGCATCATTTGTTCCTTTTTGTTCTGAATGCCTGCCAACTTTGGTAGGTGATACTGCAATCCATGGATTCTCTATCCGTGAATTACCTTATTGAGCTTCAGGTTTTCCTCCGGTTACTACTTCGATTTCCTCATCCGTTGGTAACTGAGTTCCTTCCTGAGCCTCTTCCTGAGCCTCTTCGAACTCATGCGCTAGATTGAGACCTCCATCAGTAGTACTTGTTTGGCGAGTATCCTTGCTTGTTCCCGCATCCACAGGAATTTTAATACTATCTGCCACTTTAATTTCTCCAGACTGCAGCTTCTTCTCTGCAGTAGGACATGGCCCCATTTCGAACAGTTGGTACAACGAGAAGGTAGCCACGGGTATTTGAATTCAATTAGAGCATCAACTCCTTGTTGGATCGTTTAGAGTCTCCTGATTCAATTCTCAGATTGATTCATCCTACTAAACATGTAGATCTAGGTTCTCTTGATTAGAAACATAATAGATCTCACCTGTTACCTTGTTTATGCAGCGGAATGGAAGGTACGGGTCAGAGATCAGCAGAACCACCAAGAGATGGATCCTCCAAAGGCTCACACACGCACGCACACCGGGAAATTTGGCTGCTAGACCAAGACAGAGAGGAGGCGCAAAGAGAGAGGAGGGAGGCGCATATATGCTTAGAGAATTAGAGAGCTAGGTCTGATTTTATTCATTAAAATCCCCTTCTAGTTCTCATGGGCTTTTGGGCCCAATTCTCAGTTCTGATTAAATCCCTTGGATTTAATCAGGCCCTTTAGTCTCTCCAAGTACAGTAAATGCCTAGCACTTTTACCGTACTTCTGCTAAACCGTTCCTTCGTATTTTCCCGTTAGCTTAGGCGTGTGACCCATATGGGATCATATAATAAAGGCAATAAGTCCAAAACTTATAGATCATGAGCGGACTCTAGCAAGCCATCATGACCCCCAGTATTATATGACTTATGTCTGATCATTGACATACTCTTACTTTCTAGAGACAGTACAGAGATTACTGGACATAATTCCAACAATCTCCCACTTGAACTGGAATCTCTGTATTCATAATCCTTTTGTCTCAATATCTCGATTAGTCATAAGGCAAGATTAGTGTCATCCTTATAAAGTCTAATCTTGTTCATCGGACTCTGATTTGATACTGACAATCCAAACGACTCGGGAAAGTCCGTTTGAGCATGGCCATGCATTTTCCAGTATTCAAATCTCCGATTGGCCTAGAGATATTCACTTCATTTATATTGGAGGGACAAATTCCGTCTTGTTCCATCACTGTGAACTACTCATTTCATAATACACCCAAACAAGGTCCTTATAACTATCGCTTAACGACAGCATTAGACAATGATCAAAGCGCATTAGTTCATGTGCAGTCACATGCATGCGAACTCAGGTCTAAGGACTATACTCTATAGTCGTAGTAAGAATCTCTTATGACACAGATATAAATATCCTGAAGAGTTCTTATAATCGGGTCATGTCCGGTCGTATGTACCCTACATACACCTATGTACTGACTTTGATGCCGCGCATCTATGACACACTGAGACTTTGTCATAAGTCACATACCATCTAGTCTCACACGGTTGTTGGTGTTCCAATTTCAACAACCTTCGACTAGGGACAGGATGATATAAACCATCTATCAAATATAGGGTCTCATGATCAAGCTAAATGACTTTGATGACTCAAGATCAAGTCAGTTACTTCGATGACCTATAAAATGGTCCATATCATTTTGGAACGATTATTTCATCACAGTTAAAATAATCTTGAAATAATAATTTCATTAAACATCATAAAATGTTTTACAAGAACATATCAATAACCAAATAAAGCCTTTTATTAACTCCCACTGAAATTAAGACTACATCTTAATTTCACTTATCCTACAGCAACAGTCCGCGACTCGTGCTTAGGCCTAAGGAGTGGCTTCGTTAATAGATTAGCAACGTTCTCATTTGTTGAAACTTGCTGATCTACTTAACATCACTGTCATTTATCTCACGGAATAGGTTATACCTACCCTCAAGGTGTTTGGACCTCTGATGTGCAGCTATTTTCATCTATGCTGGGAATCACATCAAGTTCAGTGACGAACTCTTCTTTCCAAACAACCTCTTTCGCCGCTTCCCAAGCTGCGAAATGTTCAGCTTAAGTCATGGAGTCAGCAACAGTGCCTTGCACCGCCAGATAGACACAAGATATAACCGGACTGTGACCGGAAATCATCTTTGTCCGTTGGAAACTTGCCTTTCAGACTCTACCGACTCGTAGCACCTCACTTTCTCCGTAAATCAAGAATTTTTTTTTCTTAGTATTCCTCAAATACTTTAGGATATTCTTTACGGCAATCCAGTGATTCTTTGCTGGATTTGACTGGTCTTTACTTGTCTTGCTTAACATTAAAACAACATCAAACAAGTACGTTTCATGGCATACATGATAGATCCAATTGCCGACGCATATGGAATCTTATCCATGCATTTAAGCTCAGCAGTTATCGTAGGACACTGTGTCTTGCTTAACGTAATGCCATGTGACATTGGCATAAAACCCTTCTTGGAATGCTGAAAACGTGTAGGACTTTGTCAATTTAAGAATCCTGACTTTGTCCTACCAGCTCTTTCGGATCTCTATCTTTAGATCCAAAATCCAAGAACTACGTGGCTTTACCCATGTCAATCATAAAACCAACTCCCAAGCCAGTCCTTTACCGACTGCAGCATTGGGACGTTATATCCGAGAATCAGTATGTCATCGACATACACTATGAGAAATGCAATATTGCTCCCACTTATCTTTTAGTAAACGCACAGTTCCATTTCGTTCCTGTTTAAGTCAAAACCTTGACTACTTCAACAGAACGAAGATTCCAACTCCGATATGTTTACTTCCATCCATGAATGGATCGATGAAGCTAACTTACACAAAATGTAATTTTTTCGGAGTCCGGGCTCACTTTCGCTTCTTCGAGTTTCGCAGATTCGTCGCTTTCAATGATCATCAGATCATGCGAACTTTCAATGATCATCAGGTTCAACTAATGACGAGAATTCACTCTCGGATTAGTGACTGATTCTTTTCATATCTGCGAACTTCAGGCTCCACAGGTGTAGATTCTACAGAAATCTGTAAATCCTTCCGCTGCTCTCCCTCAACAGGTTGAGCAGCCACCTGTATTTGTCGAATTTCTTCGAGTCATACTTTTACTCCCACTGTTCTTCTTAAAAGTAACTTCCCTTCTTGAAAACATAATGGACGTAAAAGATAACAAGCCTTGGTTTCCCTAGGACAACCAGCGAAGTTGCTCAACTACAAATACTCAGTAAAGACGAATTTGGATCGATTCCAATCCACATTTACGTGGTGTCTTTCAACTGATATTGGTGGAACTATTTCAGCGTAAACTTAGATATTTCTAGAGCGTTATTCTTAAAGAATATCATGGAAGATTCGTGTGACTCATCTTTAATCATTTCTATTAAGATCTGATTCTTTCTCACAGAAACACCTCCAGGTTTTCAGGAGAAATGAGCTGTGAAACGACTTCACACTCATTTAGATGATCACACCATCAGTGACTTAAGTATTCTCACTCGTGATCTAATCCAGAGTCTCAATACTTCAGTCACTCAGATTCTATACCTCATTCTGGAACTTTTTTGATCATTTCAAAGAATTCTGACTCGTGTCTCATCAAATGAACACAGTCATACTCACTGAAGTAATCAGTAAAGATAATGAAGTATAGGAAATTTTTCTCTGGCATTACTGCTCATCGGACCACATACATGAGTATGTTCAATCTCCAATGAGCCTTTGGGCCTTCACTAGCTCGGCTAAGATGGGCCCTTTGCCTTTTGGTCCAGTAAGCAGAATTCAAGTCTCATAAGATATCGTATCAAATGAGCCCAACAGTCCATAACTATGGGATTTCTGAATCCGACTTACTCTATGTGACCAAGACTTTTATGCCAAGAAAAATCAGGTTTAATTCATCAGATTTAAACCAATTCGGTATTTATGTTACATTTAGGCACTCTTTGGTTTAAGATATAAAACTCATTCCTTGAATAGGATGCTACAATTAATATTTCATTAAGATCAAAAGAACAAAACTTGTCTTTTATCAAAATGAAAAACATTCAAATTCTTACAAGAAAATGAAATAGAACTCTGCTTAAAGCAGGTACATTGTAGCAATTACTTAATACAAAACCAAGCCTCGAAGGCATCTATAAGTGAAAACCCTACGGCTGAGGCAGCATCCCAAGCTCCTTCCAGACACGCAGTTTCACTTGCCCTTCCTTCAAAGTTCTACTGTTGCCCAGGCTCTGCATATTATAACAAATATCAGTGCCACAACCAGTATCCAATACCTATAAGGTATAACTTGAAGTAATAACATGAATACCTGAGGAAGTAGTCTCATACATCAACTTCAACTCCTCATCATCTTCCATGAATTTAATGCAATCTCTCTTCCAATGCCCTGTCTCCTTACAGTAGCAGCACTTACCAACGTAAGAGGTATCTGACTCGGGCTCAGAAGACACACGCTTGCCATGATTCAAAATCTGGACAACTTTGCCTTCACCCTTGTCAGCATTAGGTTTAGTAAACCTACCCTTCTCATTCATGAGATTATTCAGGGTACTCTTTACGTTTGGCTCAACTGTCTTGAGCATATCATGCAGTTCAGTCAGCGTCTTCGTTAAGCCTTTCTTGATATAGTTCCTTCTGAACTTATCATAGCTTGACGGCAGTGACTGTAGAATGATCTCAGTTGCCAATTCTTGGCCAACTGGATAATCCAGTTTCCTCAGGTTATCAATGTAACCCATCATTTTACTGACATGAGGACTCACTGGATGATCATTTGGTAGCTTGCAGCTAGTGAGAGACTTAACCAACTGGTATCTCTCCACTCTTACCTGCTCCTGAAATTTCAATTTCAGGCTGCTGATCATCTCTATTGGCGACTCCATGTTCTCATATTGCTCCCGCAAGTCTGAGTCCATGGTAGCCAATATCAGACCACGCACATCTACCGCATCATTATAATGCTTATTCCAAGCATCATATACTGCATGGGAGGCATTGGACCCGATCCTCACGGGGAGAGCTCTCTCAAGAACATAGTCCTTTCTCTCTTGCCTGAGGACTAGCCTCAGGTTCCGCGACCAAGTCAAGAAATTTGATCCGTTCAGTTTGTCCATCTCAAGGACAGACCGGATCGAGAAAGTGTTTTGATTGTTTGTGCTAGTCATAACTGAAAATTAAGATAAAAGGATTTTAGTTAATATGTTCAATATGATTAATCTCGCATTATACTTAATATGATTAATCTCGCATTATATTCAATAACATCAGTTACCCTCAATAGAATATAATGATTCCAAGATCCACATATAACTAAGATCAAAGTGGGTCACTGGCCGTCACCCAACCTTAGCTTATATCGGTAAGCCCTATCTCGGCTAATTATATCCGTGATATAACTCTTGGTTGTGAATCTGGGCCCGAGGCCCAATCCACTCTGATGTCTCAAGGCCCGGGACTCCCGATGGCCTAGTCAAGAAAACCAGACTATACAGTCATGTAATCACTAATGTCTGGGACTCCCAATGACATTTATGAATCACAAACCGTCTTACCCACGCAAAAGTAGACACCCTCACACTGTAAGGCCATGAATACAATTGAATGGACTTCGACAGCTGACATAGACTGGACAAGACATCCAACGCTTGATATTGTTTGAGGTTTGTAGGTTTATTAAAATTTCATCCCAAAATAGAAGATTACTATTTTGGGAAACTTTCCTTTTTGGGAAACCTACTAATTTTGGAAACTTTCTAAAATTGGAAACTTTCTAAAATTGGAAACTTTCTAAAATTGGAAACTTCCTAAAATTGGAAACTTTCTAAATATAGAAATTTCCTAAAATCCAAAACATGCAAATCTAGAAACTTCTGTTTAAGAAACTTTCTAATTTCAGAATTTTGGAAACTTATTAATTTAAAATCGATTTTATAATTTTATAAAAAAAATAAATTTTAAATTAATTCTGAAGAAAAACTCAAATAATTGGCCCAATTGTTTTAACTTCTTGGCCCGAGGCCCAAGAATTGGTTCATGTCCAAGACATAACCCAATTGCCCAATTAAATGACATAACCGGTCTGGTTCATTAAAATTGGTCTTAACCAAAATTAATTACTACGATGACCACAATTGTCAACCGGTTATTTACTAAACCGGATTCTCTCAATTTATTTGGTCCAACCAAATCAAATTAGAAAATCACTGGTTTAGGCACAAAATCCAATTTTTCGACTTTGGATTTCTTATCCTGGTTTAACCAGAACTTAATAAATTTATTAAGTCTGTTTATTAAACCGTGACGATTAATTTTTAATAAAATTAAACCGAACCATCACTCAGCCAAACCGAACCGACCATTAGGTCACGGTGAACCGAACCGAGATGCAGGCTTCACGCGATCGGGAATGATCGGGACAGCCGCATGCCGCGATCGGGACGAGTTCGGTTGCGTGATCGGGACGGGAGCGTGATCGTCGAGCTCGGGTCGGTGGCTTCACGCGATCGCCGAGCGATCGGGACAGCCCGGGTCGAGAGCGGGACGATGCTGGCTTGGCCGAGACGCGAGAGAGGCACGGCGTGATCGCATCGATCCAAGCCATCGATCCGCGATCGATGCAAGCGATCGGATCGGCCACGCATCTCGCTGCCCATCTCGCCGTGATCGACTCGACCACGCGACTCGATCCATCGATCGGTCCGTGCGTCTATTCGATCCGGACGTGCGGTTCGACCACACTCCGACGCAACCAATTCATATAGATTGGATCATGCGATTTCTTGTTTGTTTAGGTTTTAATTCTTTGTTTCTTAAGTGTTTTTCTCTTATCAGTAGATTGATTCAAAAACACCTCTTTAAACAATCCTAAACAAGATTCTAAACAAGAAAAACCACATAACCAATGGCTCTGATACCACTGTTGGATCGTTTAGAGTCTCCTGATTCAATTCTCAGATTGATTCATCCTACTAAACATGCAGATCTAGGTTCTCTTGATTAGAAACATAATAGATCTCACCTGTTACCTTGTTTATGCAGCGGAATGGAAGGTACGGGTCAGAGATCAGCAGAACCACCAAGAGATGGATCCTCCAAAGGCTCACACACGCACGCACACCGGGAAATTTGGCTGCTAGACCAAGACAGAGAGGAGGCGCAGAGAGAGAGGAGGGAGGCGCAGATATGCTTAGAGAATTAGAGAGCTATGTCTGATTTTATTCATTAAAATCCCCTTCTAGTTCTCATGGGCTTTTGGGCCCAATTCTCAGTTCTGATTAAATCCCTTGGATTTAATCAGGCCCTTTAGTCTCTCCAAGTACAGTAAATGCCTAGCACTTTTACCGTACTTCTGCTAAACCGTTCCTTCGTATTTTCCCGTTAGCTTAGGCGTGTGACCCATATGGGATCATATAATAAAGGCAATAAGTCCAAAACTTATAGATCATGAGCGGACTCTAGCAAGCCATCATGACCCCCAGTATTATATGACTTATGTCTGATCATTGACATACTCTTACTTTCTAGAGACAGTACAAAGATTACTGGACATAATTCCAACACTCCTCTTCTTGACTTGAAGCGGAAAGACTTCGGTAGTTCTTTACTCAAATCTGCCTCGACAAAGACTTTTGCCTCATCAAACTTTTTGCATTGTTCTGTATCAGGGTGCAATCGCTTGGGGGATCCCACTGCACTTGATAAGAAACTTATTCCTTTCCAGCTAAACATCATCGGTGGAACATTTTTGATCACGACCCACATTGGCACTGATTTTACCTCCTTCCGATCATCCTCCAGAGCCGGACCATACTTAGAAACAATCATTGGAATGTCTGCTATATTCCACATTCCTCTCCTGAGGACTCGAGATCTTGTTTTGTCATCACTGATTCTGAACTTTATGGTCGAGTCATTCACAGCATAAGCGTCGATTCGGTTGTTCTTATCACCCAACGACCAAATCTTACTGACTATCATATGGACTTTTGCTATATGAGGAGCATTAGTCAAAAACTTTCCAATGACAAAATCCTCCCAGAGAGGTGTAGCGTCATCAAATACACTGTCTGGAATTTCAACTATTGGGGATCCATCCTCAACAGTGACTTGAACTTCCTGCTTTGATAGTGAAGGTTGATTGTTAACTATGGAGCTGTAGAGAGGTTTCTGAGGTTGAACATTGGTTGGCTGAGATTCATGGATTGTTGTTTGAGATTCAGATGGAGATGCCGGCAAGGTCTCGGCTTCACCGTTCCCTGTCATGACGGCGGTGCCGCCAAAATTTGTCTTTTACCTAGTTCTCCTTTCTGGTCGTCAAGTCTCTCGTGCCACGTCAGCAGATCCTTTTTTCTTCAGGTGAATCCGATTAGTAGTTACCATCAAACAAAGAAAATGTCTATGAGTTTTGATTTCTCCTAATCCTATTATGGACAAGTTAAGTTTGATTTTAATTAGTTTTAACATCATAAAGGATTATTGTTCAAAAAAAACATCGTAAAGGAGTTTTAAACGTCCATTATTGACTATGTCCTATTATCCTATTATGGATGTTTGTTACAAATAATTATGTAGATGTTTTGACTTAAATATAAGAGAAAATAGACATGAGAATTTTTTAAAACACTTTTAAAAATGCTAGGATTTCAAAACTACTAAATTTTGATTGGTAAAAATAAGACTTTAAAGATTGGTACAAAAAAACAAAAAACCATCATCTTCTCTCTTCTCTCAAAGCGATCGAATATGCGACTCTCGAAACCGTTTTTATTTATTTGCTTTGGGCCACCGGCGAGAGCCGGTGACTCTATATAGATTTTACTTTTCTATTTCAACTTTCTATTCTACAATAGTGTCTCGACATGATTTATTATCGCACCGTCTCTATTTTTCTTCATGAGAGTCTCATTCCGACCATAATCCGACATGATTCTTAGAACAAGGGCGGCGTTTTTCAGCTACAGATTTACCTAAGCGGCTTATGTTGGTTCAATGTTGTAACCATTTTCTCTCATTATCATCGAGTTTTTAACTACTATGTCAATTTCTCCAATGTGAAAGAAGATTTTTAAATTTATATATGGATTCCTGGTTATTCTTATTTCCATTTTGAAGATGATGGGATAAAAATATATGTATATTTCATCAAAATCAGCTGTGTGATGGAAAGTCAGAAATGAAAAGATAACCATAAGAAGGCTCCAACAAAAAGCCAAGTCAACAAAATCTGCAATGGCAATATTTTTCATTATCGGGACATTGGTGCAGCGAGTCTAAGGAGACATGATTCAGAAACAACTCAAACAACAATATACTTAAATCCTTCAATCAAAGTAATACTTAAGTATTTTGGAGTTTCATCATCAAGATGATAGTGAACAAAAAAATTTATGAAAAAGGACAGAACAGCTATTTTAAGACTTTTGAAAAAAAATATGGTTTTTTTTTTTGTCGACTAAAGCTTGATTGATGAGGCCCAATGGGCATTTTACAAACAGAGCAGGTAAACAAATACAAGGTATTGAAACGTAACAGGCTTGGTGGCCCAAACAGAGCAAATCAACTCGAGTGTACTCCGCGACAGCCACATGGAAGGAGTCTCGAACACGCGTTGCTTCCACTTTGATGTCGGCATGCAACAGCGGCGCCGGAGAAACGCGGATCGCCGGCGTCATTGGAAACCTTGACGATGTCTATCTTACTCTGCCACTTCTAAGGATGAGATTTGCCGGTGAAGAACCAAAACGAAGGTTTTCCAGTTACGAACTACCAGAGCTACTGAGACCAACAAACGCTTGAAAGGTCTAATTGATTGACCTAAAGATGTGTCCCGAACAAATCGGACTTGTCCAGCCACGCCGCGAATCATGGGACAAAGACTCGGCTTCAAGAACTTATGCTCAGGCAGAGGAAAGTACGATGAGCAGGAAATGGCCTTAATGACGGTAAAACCACCGCTAGAAGGAGATTGTTAAGTTGAGTCTACCTTGATAGATCTGAACAAAGCAGGAGGAAAACCCAGAAGCCGAGTAGAAAATCGATAGTATGGATACAGACAAAACACCTCGATATACAACCGGAAGCCGTGAGTCGACGATCCTCCCTCGAAAAGACATGGAAAATTGGAGAGAGCGACCATCAAAGATTATTGGCGGAAACAAAACCGTAGCTGCCCAAAAATATATACAGCCGGTTCACCGGTGTGGCCATAGAAGCCAACAACCAGTGATCGGAAAGTTGCAGGGATTGAGTCGGAGAAAAACTCAAAAAAAAAAAAAAATGGTTATAATCTATTTTCAATTTTATTTATTTATATTAATAGTTGTGTGACAATGTTTTTGTATCATTATTGATTTGCCGGAAAAAAAAAACATTTCTTCTTAAGCGTGCACTATTTCTTTCGAGATTAGATATATGGCCCTGTTGTATTTTGGCCCATTAACATTGCCTAAGGGAAGCCTCCTTATGCGACGTCGTTTTGCGACACTCTTCTTCTCGTGTCCGCCAAGCCGGGGAAGTGAGGAAAAGCTTAAGAAGAGAAGAACCCAGGAACAAGCAAAGATACAGAAACTGAAAGAAATTAGAATAGATATGGAGGGCTCGTCTTCGTCGTCATCTTCTTCACTGATGTCCAAATCGGACGGCGAGTTGGAGGAAATGCTCGATCGGATGCTGACTAGGCTCGCTCTCTGCGACGACTCCAAGCTCGAAGCCCTAGTCTCGAAGCTCCTTCCCCTTACCATATCATCTCTTTCCTCCCAATCTCCCGCTGTTCGCAACAAGGCAATTTACTCTTCGACTGAATTTAGTATTTGATGATTTCAAATCGAATTAATCCCACTTTGAATGATGTAGAAATTGAAGTGGCAAATTTATAGGATTCGTGAAACCCAGTGTCAATGTTTGTCAATTTACCTTTTTTATTGGATTTGGTAGGTTCTTGAGATATTGAGTCATGTTAACAAGAGAGTGAAACACCATCATGAAATTGGTTTGCCGTTGTTGGACTTATGGAAATTGTACACCGACCCTGCTGCTTCTCCTATGGTTAGGAATTTTGCTATCGTGTATGTTGAGATGGCTTTTGAACGAGCTCCTGCAAAGGTTTGGTTATCTTGTTCTTCGATCATCACGTTGTTAGAATTTGCATTTGCTTGTTGATATGGAAATATTTGCTTACCAAATGAGAGGGCTTGTTCATGTTTCGTTTTATAGGAAAGGGAGGATATTGCACCTAAGACACTAGAGAATGTTTCAAAGCTTCCTCAGCAGCACCAAGAGATTATTTTGAGGATTGCCATTAAGGTGCTCTTTCGATCCTTCCTTCCTTAACTGTAAAATTGAGAATGTTTTGTTTTTACCAGTTGAAATTGATATGCATTACTTAGATGACAAAGACAATTTGTTTGCTTTATTTTGTCTTCGTGTTGTTTATACTGGCAAATTCCTTTTGCATTTTGTTTCTCTGTTTGATGGCTTATCTTTATCATTTATAGTTGCTAAGGCTGCATATAGTGGTAGTCCTTGAGGTTTTATGTGGGGAACAACAATATCAGGGGATTCCTAGAGTGTTATAATAATTGAAACGCAGGAGAAGAATATGGCAGCTTGAGAGTTGATCATTTAAAAAAGTCTATTTTCACTACACACAATAATTGGCCTTTCAATGTCCTCATATCTAACTGGTTTGTTTCAGGTTATTGGAGAGTGTCATGCAAGCCAGATCAGTGATGATGTCTCTGCAAAATATATGTCTCTGATTGCATCTCAGGATAAAGAGATATTTCTGGATTTTTGCCTTCATATGCTGTTGTATCAACCACCTCCTCAAGGGTATGAAATCCAATTCAAGTGTTTTTCCGACAATATTTTTATACCAGTTATATCTGCATCTAATAAGAGTTGCTTGACCTTCTGATTCAGAGGAGGATCTCCTCCTGGGCTTTCAGTTTTTCAAGTCAATCGTATAATGGGAAAGCAAGCATTGAAAGGGGACATGCTTACGAAAAGAAAGGTCTGTTGAATAACTTAAACTTATCTCTTTCTTTTGCTGCCAAGCTATACATTGGTCACTAAGAACTTCTCTTTTTAATAAATGAATTGATCATTTTCTTAAGCAGCTTGGGATCTTGAATGTCATTGGAACCATGGACTTTCCTGGTGAATCCGTATATCCATTGTACATTGCTGCATCAGTGGATAGGTATGCTTTGTGTTTTTCTTCCCCCCGCATTACATGCTTTGTCTATGTTACACGACATGAAATATTATTTTATCGCTGCTCTTCTTGTACTTCATTTATACTCTTCTTGTCTCTGAGAGTTTGTATGAATTTGTTGGTGAAAATTCATTCAAGTCAAGAACCTGTAGCTAAGAGAGGGGAGGAGCTTCTAAAAAAAGCCGCTTCTGGAACAAATTTGGATGATCCCAAGTTGATAAAGAGACTGTTCTTACTATTCAATGGTACGTGGTCCTTTCGTCCAGCATTTTGATTAGATTTTTGGACACTCAAATCATATTTATTCTAAAAAAGGCTCGTCTAGGTTGTCTATGTCTACTGCAAGGTTAAATGGTTGAAATTTTGTTTTCTTCTGCTACTTGTGGATGACATGATAATTAGGGCTCATCCTTGAGCATGCAAATTTTATTGCAAATCTGGCATGTCTGATGTAAAACAGATCGTATAAGTTCGTATAAGTTCTGGGAGATCTGGAGCGTTGAGGGTTTCTTCTTGTGTTTGGAGTTTTTTTTCCCGTGTCCATGCTAAATTGGTAGTCATCAATTCAAAATGTATGCAGGCACTACTGCCACTGAACATGTTGCTCCAGAACATAGTGTGGCTCCAGGAAACATAGCCTTGAAAATGAAGCTCATGTCTGGTTTCTGTCGTTCTATCGCAGCTGCAAACAGTTTTCCTGCCACATTGCAGTGCATATTTGGTTGCATGTATGGTATGTTGGTTTATATATATGTCATACTATTAGAAGTGGACTGTATAGTGGCAATTTTTTCTGTGACCATGTTTGTATGCATTTCTGTTTAAATAGATACCGAATAAATATTGTTTATTCATAATAGTTTTATATAGTCAGTCCAGTTCAAACAGAGGTTGAACTACAGACACGACGAGCCTCTTAAAAATGATCTGTGTTTTTGCTATTGTAAGAAGAGTTACTTGGCTTGTTCCTGACGCTGGATTCTCGTTTTAGAGCATTCAATTACTATTGATCAGGGTATTGTTTAGTCTCTTGATGCAGTTCATAGAGTTAAACGACCTGTTCTCTATGGATTGGGTTCTGCATTTGTTTTTTCATGTTGATTATCGAGTATATTCGCTATCTAACATGCTTTCACGGGACAGGAAATGGAACGACTTTAAGGCTAAAGCAAATGGGAATGGAGTTCACTGTGTGGGTTTTTAAGCATGTAAAGTCTTTCTTTTCAATACTTCAGCTTGCGATTATGTTTGTTTTGTGTAATAGCAGATAGTATGAATGCAAATATCTATTCATTATTTTAGTGAAGAAACAACTCATATCTTTTGCTCAACTCAATGTTAGATGTTATTATGGAAAATCGATGAAGTACCATACTCTTTTTCAATTTGGAGTTTCGAGTCTGACTTTCTGAATTTGCTATACTTATGTCATTGCACTTGTTTAAAATGCAGGGAAAGATAGAGCAATTGAAACTTATGGGTCCTGTTATACTGAATGCTATTCTGAAAATGCTTGATGGTTTCACAGGCTCAGAAGCAGGTCAGCTTTTTAGAAAGAAAAAAACGAAAGGCGTGAGTTTCCTTATATAACTGTTCAAAAGGGATTGAAGTAGATATGTTACATGCTTTCCTTCAGATGCTCTATCAAGGGAGACCAAAACATTTTCTTTTCAAGCTATTGGTTTGATTGCACAACGTTTGCCTCAGCTTTTTAGGTAAGAACTTCTCTCTACTGCCCTACGCTTGTTTTGCTGTCATTTAACAGAAATTTTGTTGGTTGTGAACTTTAATTTCAGAGAAAAGACTGAAATGGCTGTTCGTCTTTTTGACGCGCTGAAGTTAGAAACCCAATCTCTTCGTTCAACTATCCAGGAGGCAATCATATCTCTTGCTGCTGCGTACAAGGTTTGCTAACTTAACGCTACATCAAAAATTAATCACTTCCTTTTCAATTTTGGTCCTCGTACTCCAAAAGGTTATGCTATGATATCATTTTCTAATTTGCATTCTTTTGGAGGCTGAACATGTCAGTTTTGGTATTCGTCTCTTTAGGACTCCCCGGAGAACATTCTTAAGGATTTGGAAGCGCTTTTGTTAGCCAATTCTTTGGCGGTATGTATACTTTTCAGATATAATGTTTTTCGCTTATTTGCGTATTTTTTTAACTTCTGTTGTATACTATTTCAAGATGATGTTGTTACCAAATTTTCTCGAGTTTATAAAATCTAGTATCTTTATGGCTTATATTTCCCAGGAACAAAATGAAGCACGCTTTTGTGCTTTGCGATGGGCAACTTCTTTGTATAATTCACAACATTGTCCAAGTCTGTATATATGCATGCTCAGCGCAGCAGATGCAAAGCTAGATGTAAGGTACTGGGGTTTATCTTATCTCACTTCTTATAGTCGTGACTGGGGCATGTTGAATTGTGGAAAATGAATTTATGAAATGTTTGATGTTTCCGGAGAATGCTCTCCAGTTCATTTTTGCCTCCCGAAAGATTACGGGTACACATATTTTATAATAAATCAAAGCTGAAATATAAATTAGCACATTTAGAAGGCCTAGCAACCCTCACATGAATGGAGCGTAAAAGCGTTTGAACTTTTTCCAGTGGAGTACAATCTTCGAGTCTGATCTTTTCTCTCTAGTGTTGTAGTATATCTGTGACTTCGATATACCTTAAAATCATGCATTTGATTTGATGGACTACCTGAATTTCTATGATAAGAAAAATGACTTCCACACTTCTCAAATCCTCTTCCGTAGATCATCATGCCATAATCTTCAATGTTTCAGTCGATTCTGGTTACTGATATTTTTTGAAGTGATGTGTATTATTCCATTTTTCTATTTTCAGGGAACTAGCACTTGAAGGACTCTTTCTGAAAGAAGAAGGTCGCAGTATCGTCTCTAATCATGACCATAAATACCCAAAATTCGTTGAGATGCTGGAGTACATTCTCAAGCAACAGCCAAAACTGTTGGATTCATCAGAAATGAGAAGCCAGAAGCTTCTCTTTCCGTCGCAAGTATATGTGGTCATGATCAAGTTTTTAGTGAAGTGCTTTGAGTTACAGATGGAGGAGATCAATACCCACGCAGTAGGGGCTGAATTTTTGTATTCGGCGCAAAGGATGTGCCTGTTATTGGAACATTCCATGGCATTCGAAGGCTCGGCTGAATTGCATGCTTGTGCTTCCAAAGCATTGGTTTCAGTTGGATCTTACCTTCCGGAGGTTTGCTTTCTGATTATTTCTTTATTCTTTCAGTGTCCTCCTTTTCCGCAGTTCAAATCTATTCTAACCCAACCCTCCATCTTCCTTTTTTCTCATCGCATGAAGATGGTTGAAGTTTACTGTTCTCAAAAAGTTGTGTGGCTAAGGCGTCTGCTTAGTCATACAGACTTAAGTACTCGTGAATCCGTATCACGTTTGCTCGGAATGGCATCTTGTGCTCTTTCTGATGCCGAATCATGTTCCTTGCTTTCTGAATTGATAGCTTCTGTTTCCCAACCGCTGCAGAAGTTAAGGTGTTGTGATTATCTTTTAGAATTTAGAATCTCTATTGCAACAAAGCTTGTGGCTGCAGGAAGTAGAAACTTCATCATTTCTTAAAGCTAACATTTTGCTTCTTAGGTTCGAGGCACACCATGGGGGATTATGCGCTATAGGATATGTCTCAGCACACTGCTTAAATAGAATGCCCGCTGTAAGTTATTGCGATTTTTTTGTACCCGCATATATCATTGTTGGAGCATAAGTATGGTGATATCCTTAGTACTACTACTATGGATCTCAATTCTATGTCTCTCTTGTATTGCATCTTAATTAGCTTGTATGACACCAGATACAGTCGCTGTTTATCCTTGACTATTTAGTTGCTTGGACATGCTAAGTCAGATATTTAACAGTAACGTTGAAACTCTCTTGGGTTGAAACCTTTTCCATTTACGAGGTGACTTGCTTCACATGGCAATAAGCCATTGACAAAGAAATTTATTTGCAATTCGGAAAAGTAAAGTAAATAATACATTGACATGGCTTGGTGATTCTGATGAATATATTACTCCTGCTGGCATTTCTTGCCATTGAATTACTAAAACAGTTAAGAAGGTGCTGTTCCTTTTTTTCTTTCTCATTTGTTCTCTTCATGTCCATTCTTCAAAGTTTTGCTTCAGATGAATAAAATACCTAACGCAGAAGTCTGATTTGTCATCCTTCAGATCGCTTGGTTCATCTTGGTTTTCTTTTTAGTAAATGTCTGTCCGATGTAGTAATTTATGATCCTGCACTAGCCTGTCTACAATTAGTGACACCAATCACGGGCTAAATCTTGGGCGTTAATGAGAAATCACATTTGCTAGCTTAACACGTCTTAACATCTGTTTTTGAAGTGGCTACGTATTTTCAAGATTTTATAGTATTATGATTAGGATTTTTTTCCCCGGTAAACAGGTTTCTGAAGCGGTTACTCAAAACGCGGTTAAATGTTTGGTGGATGTTGTTAACTTGGAGACTGCACCACTGGCTTCTGTTGCTATGGAAGCTCTGGGTCATATTGGAATCTGTGGTGCATTACCTCTTCTTGTTAATGATTCTAGTCCAGGTCAGTTTATGCCAATAGCCTGCCTGTATTTTGTATGTACGAGTTTTCAGTTGATTGACTTGCTCTATCAGGGACTCAAGTACTGGAAGTTTTGAAAGAAAAATTGAGCAAGCTACTCTCTGGTGATGATATAAAATCAATTCAGAAAATTGCCCTTTCTCTTGGACATATCTGTTCAAATGAAATGTCATCTTTGCACTTGAAAGTAGCGCTTGATCTTTTATTTAGCCTTTCACGGTCTAAGGTGGGTTTGTTAGCCACTGCCATCTGTCCTTCTTATTTGATCCGGCATAGAACTGAACAAACCTCTATATATTGTCATTTGGTGTTGGCCAGGCTGAAGAAATTTTGTTTGCTGCGGGTGAGGCGCTATCTTTCCTCTGGGGTGGTGTACCAGTAACTGCTGATATGATTCTGAAAACGAATTATACATCTCTTTCGACGGACTCAAATTTTCTGATGCGAGAAGTTAAATCTTTGTCAAAAAATCTTTCTGATGCCAAAACTGGTGTTGATGAAGATAGCCGTGTCATGACCAGAGAAACAATTTCTGGAAAACTCTTTGATACTCTTCTGTACAGTAGCAGGAAGGATGAACGATGTGCTGGAACCGTATGGATCCTGTCTTTGATCATGTACTGTGGCCAACATCCATCAATCCAACTGATGCTTCCTAAAATTCAGGTTAGCAAGCGGCACCGGAAGTTTCTTTGTAATGGCAACCTTATTCTTTTATTACTGTCATGGGCATGCGTCACCTGCCCCTGTACCATCGCAACTAAAAAGAAAATTAAGAGCCTTGTCGTTCCAGTTTATTTAGATGCATTACCCATTTGGAACCTGGAACCGTTATCTCCATTACTGTTTTAACGTTGAAACCCGTGACCATCTTTTGCTTTATCTTTGTTTTTGGTGCCAGTTCAGTGCTGTTAACACCACTCTGGGTAGAAGCTTGTACAAACTGCTGTTTAACATAATTTTTTTTGCAGGAGGCTTTCTCACATTTGTTAGGTGACCAGAATGAACTTACACAGGAGCTTGCATCCCAGGGCATGAGCATCGTCTATGAACTTGGAGATGCATCAATGAAGAAAAGCCTGGTAGATGCTCTGGTTAATACTCTAACTGGCACAAGCAAAAGAAAACGAGCTATAAAGGTATAATCAGTTCATCTTGGCCCTTCCTTGTTGTACTCCAGGTTTTGTATTTGGTCCTCAAGTATTTTGTTATCCAGCTTGATGAAGAGACTGAAGTGTTTCAAGAGGGAACTATCGGTGAGAGTCCCAGTGGAGGGAAGATTGGCACGTATAAGGAGTTATGTAATCTTGCAAATGAAATGGGGCAACCAGATTTGATTTATAAATTTATGGACTTAGCCAATCACCAAGCATCTCTTAATTCGAAAAGAGGAGCTGCTTTTGGGTTCTCCAAGATAGCCAAACAAGCAGGAGATGCTCTTCGACCACATTTGCGATTGTTGATTCCGAGGTTGATTCGATACCAATATGATCCTGACAAAAACGTACAGGTTAGATTACTACGTTTCCAAAATATTTTAATTTATTCAATGAGGGGCCCTATTCATCCTGAAATGCTCATAATATTATTTTTCAGTCCATGCTGTTATGTTATTTTGCATACTGATAATATTTACCCAAGCTTCTATTCATCATTTGGTCTAACGACTAGAAATTGGCTTGTTTTAATTGAACGGATTGAGACCATTTATAGCATTAAAGCATATTTGCTTTGCTATATTTAATTAATAGGTTGTTCAATTTTTACACGAGAAACTTTTTTAGCTGTTACTGTTCTACAAGCTGCAAGAATCACTTTCGTCCTATATACATTCTTTTTGTTTGGTTGAATTAAGTCTTTCTGTTTTATATACGAAAATAAATAGTAGTTATTTTACTACTAAAAATATAGCTGTAAGTGATATCACTTACTCCTGCCTGGTGGTTCATCTCGCCATAGAAGGTGGGCACAAGGGTATGTTTATTTCTTTCTTTTATAACATAATTTTATGTAATCTTGGCAGGACGCGATGGCACACATCTGGAAAGCACTGATCCAAGACCCTAAGAAAGCTGTTGATGAACATTTGAACCACATCTTTGATGATCTGCTAGTACAATGTGGTTCACGGCTTTGGCGTTCCCGTGAGGCATCCTGTCTTGCCCTTGCTGATATCATTCAAGGTCGGAAATTTGACCAGGTGAGATCTTTTTCTAATAGACAGTTAAAATTAAACTTCTCGTTTCTTCGGCTCCGCCTACTCCGTTGGTAGTGACTGTATGAAGTTAAACTCCATATCTTGAGAACTGTTTCTCATTTTATAGACAGTATATGCTATTAATCCTTTTTTCGCATATCATTTTACCTACCTTTCAATATATATATGGCATCTCCATAACCAGTTTGTATTGGAGTATAGGATACATATTCACCCAGCTTCGTGGTTGTTTCTTTTTTGTATGTTAGCATTGCTGTTCCATTAGATTTTCTTAGTGGTATTTTTTTCTCACTCATTTTATTAAGGTTGGGGAGCATTTGAAAAGAATATGGATAGCTGCTTTCCGTGCTATGGATGACATCAAAGAGACTGTGAGAAATGCTGGTGATAAGTTATGTCGTGGCGTGACATCCTTAACGATAAGGATTTGTGATATCACGCTCACCGAACTGTCAGATGCAAGACAAGCAATGGATATCGTTCTTCCTCTTTTGCTTTCAGAAGGAATAATGAGTAAAGTCGACAGTGTACGTAAGGCTTCAATTGGAGTTGTTATGAAGCTTGCAAAGGTTTGCCCTTACTTCGGTAGATTGTTGATCTAAAAGAGCTTCTCAGAGATATTCATGTGACATTAATAGTAGTAAATTTTTTTTTATATCAATTTCATGTGTGTTCTTTCAGTGAGACTCCAGACATGAAGTAGTTAATCAAATTGACTTGTATATCATTGCTTGTTCTGTACTTCACAAATGATTTGTGCTGTTTGTTTTTGTTTGCAGGGTGCAGGAGTTGCCCTCCGTCCACATTTATCAGACTTAGTTTGCTGTATGTTGGAAAGTTTGTCTAGTCTTGAAGACCAAGGACTTAACTATGTTGAGGTATCTTTTAATGTCGGCAACCCCAGTTTGAATTTTCTCTTTGTCCTGACATCTTATTTAATTTAACCTTTTCATGTTTCAGTTGCATGCTGCTAATATTGGCATAGAAACCGAGAAACTTGAAAATCTACGAATTTCAATCTCGAAAGGCTCTCCAATGTGGGAAACTCTTGATCTGTGTATTAATATAGTGGATACTGAATCACTTGATCAGTTGATCCCTCGTCTAACTCAACTTGTTCGGGGTGGTGTTGGCCTCAATACGAGGTCAGTTATATAAAACCTTAAATTGGGCTACCTTGCTTTTTTGGGTTTTGGCCGTTACTTTTGTCAAATTTACTACTGAATTAGAGGTAAGAGAACACCCGATTGTCGTAAAAAGAATCCCTCGGCAAATTTAATGCATCTAAGAAAGGAAGTTTTCATTAGTAGTGGCCAAAACCCATTACTATGGGTGGTGGTGCTGAGGTTGGTAGTTCATTTAAGTATTTCTTTCTCAAAGATCATTATAGTGGAAGTGGTTGCTAGATATTACATGTTTTATTGGTTTGCAGTCATATTCTTCTCTTTGGCTCATCATTTAACTTATACTTTGATCAAATAAAATGACCTTTAGTGTTTCAAAAAAATTTGTATACCCTTTTCTATCTTTCCTTCCTATTCCGGTATTTTTATTAGTGCAGCCTTTTGAATTTGCTACTTTGGATATCTTTATTGAGCATTTAGTCTGAAGTTCCGTGGAATTTTCATTTTTTCTTCAACAGGGTTGGTGTTGCCAGCTTTATCTCATTACTGGTTCAAAAAATTGGTACCGAGATAAAGCCGTTCACAGGAATGCTGCTAAAACTTTTGTTTCCTGTTGCCAAGGAGGAGAAAAGTTCTGCTGCAAAACGTGCATTTTCGAGTGCCTGTGGCGTTGTATTGAAGTATTCTAGTCCCTCTCAAGCTCAAAGCTTAATCGAAGAAACTGCAGCTCTGCACTCTGGTGATAGAAGCTCGCAGATTGCATGTGCGAGTCTTTTCAAAAGCTTCTCGTCAACAGCTTCTGATATTATGAGCGGTCATCAGTCGGCTATTGTTCCAGCGATATTTATCTCCAGGTAAACCACAGGAATTGCTTATTCTATATTTATTTCCAGGTTAAACCATAGGGACTGCATATTGCTTAGTCTGATGGATGTGAGGATCTTGTAACCTGATTATAACTGATACCAGTTTTGAAATACGATCAAGAACTGTAAATTCGGATTTCCTGTGTCAAAATACCATCCCCAAGCAAGATCCACGTAGTACTTGGCAATTTGGGCCACATTGTATATTTTCAGATTTTCTAGTCTCCGCAACCTTAAGATGCAGAAACTTCATTATAGAGTAAAAGTTATTTTCTTCTATTTGCCAATATCACAGAAGCTTACAATCATTACAAATTTCAGATTTGAGGATGACAAACAGATTTCTGGCCTCTTTGAGGAGGTGTGGGAAGACATCACAAGTGGTGAAAGGGTTACGTTGCAGCTATTTCTGCCAGAAATTGTGACTCATATTTGCGAGAGCATTACATCATCCTCGTGGGCAAGCAAAAAGAAGGCAATTTATGATCTTTCTCGTGCCAATTATCTCTCTTTTTTTTTTTTTTGACTAATTGATATTCCCGCTGGCACCGTTATACTCATACAAGATTTAAACTTGCTTTCAGTCTGGTAGGGCAATTAGCAAACTAGCTGAAGTCTTGGGTGAATCATTATCGCCGCAACACAACAGATTGCTACAATGTCTTATCAATGAAATCCCTGGACGTTTATGGGAGGTAAGACAAGTTCTTCCATTCTAATTATTTTTTTTCCTTCTCGTTTTCCTTGGTGGCTCATAAAGAGGTCAACTGAGAAGAAATATATATATGATTAAATTTGAAAGAATAAATATCTGTTTTGTTTCGTTAGTAAAAGCTACAGCTCTGCTCTACTTGTCCTTATGGAAGCACCTTTTATGTACTAGTTTTTCAAAACAATACTTGTGTTCACAGGGAAAGGATGCTCTTTTGGATGCCCTTGGTGCTATTTCAGTCTCTTGCCACGAGGCAATAACTAAAGAGGATCCAAAAACTCCCACTACCATCTTGAGTCTTATCTGTTCTGCATGTAGAAAGAAAGTCAAGAAATATCGCGAGTCAGCCTTTTCTTGTCTGGAGAAGGTAAGTAAAGAGTTGTGGCTTATTATGCTAAAATGAAGAGATGACGCATGATATTATAACCTAGTGGATCTTTGAATATTTTGATTTTATGTTATCAGGTCATAATAGCCTTTGGCGATCCGGAGTTTTTCAATACCGTTTTCCCAATGTTATATGAGATATGTAATACTGCCTCCGTCAAAACGAATGCCCCAGTTCAGTCAGCAAGTGATGCTATCAAAACAGGTTGTTACATGGCCAATGAACAACCCCATTAGTCCTTTACTTCGATTGATAACACACACACTTGCATCATTTGCGTGGTCACATTGGATAGTATGTTGAGTCGTAATCGTTAAAACTTGTGCTTTTGTCTCATATAGCTGGGTGATTACATACTTAGATTAGGAAACGTGTGGTAGAAATAGTCAGTTGCACGTCAAGTGTTACATCCTGAAATTTGGAGGAAATGAAACATCTCGTACCTCATTGAGTATGTCATAGATGAATTGGCACTATGCCATCAGAAATTTGTCATGGTAATCTGAATAGTCTGTCCACCCTTTGTTTTCAGAATCAGAAAATGGAGAAGACGGACATGTCCCACTTGAAAAAATTATGGAATGCGTCAAGTCATGCATCCAAGTCGCAACCATAGATGACATTCTCAGCCGTAAAGCAGATGTGATTCATGTTCTTTTAATTTCCTTATCACCTGGTTTTCTATGGAATGGTACTGGTTTCTTCTCTCAATTTATTTTATAGATAACGGTTTATTACCTTCACCAATCTGACTTTCCTTGGGCAGTAAAAATGTCTGGAATTTCTTGTGTGGGAAAGCTTTGCTCAAGGTTTCAGAGTCTATGGAATGACTCTATGGATGGCCTTTTACCTAGTGATGCGACAAAATTCACTCATGAGGTAACCAATCACATCTACACGTTTATAATTTTTACTGCATTTTAAGTGTCCTGCTTGCTTGTTCCAGTTATTTCACTCACTGGTTCCTAAACTAGTGGAATGCATAAGCACAGTGAAGATAGCGCAGGTATGTTCTTCTCTGATTTGTATTAATTTTTTCCCCTAACAAATTGCACCAAATGAAAACGAGACAACTTTCATGACTTTGGTGGTGGTTCTTTCACGGACAAGAATTCCTATCCTTATTAGGTTTTAGTGGGGGCAGCTGGATGAATTGTTTCATTAATTATTTCTAGTTTACTTGCATTTAGACTTTAGTTTATCATGCGCTTTATGAGGTTTTGTTTTTGCCCGACAAGATTCCACTCTACCAGTGGTTTGCCCATGGACATCGTTTTCACGATCTTCATATTATCATTTGCATGGCCTGAATATGATGGAAATGTTGAGAAAATCGAAATGATTGATTGTAGCATAAACCCCTAATTAAATGTTTTTTGACGTAAAAAAATCATCCTCAGGTTCATGTGGCCGCTTCGCAATGCCTGCTTGAGCTCATCGAACTGTATAGCATGGTATCGTCATTGCATCCTGTGGAAGTAGATTTCAAGGATGAGATTATCTCTTTGATTGAACTCGAGAAGAGTGAAGAAGCCAAGTCGTTGTTGAGAAAATCCAGGGATGCGCTTGCAAACCTCCCGTCGTTAAACTAAGCAAAGCACTGAGAAGAGTTAAATTTATCTTCTTATATCGAGGCATGTAATGATGTTGTATTAACAAGAGATGTAGACAACAAGTTCGTTTTTCTTTCTTTTCTCAATATTTTTTTATATCTTTTGGTTTTTATGGAAATTGTTGTTGTATTTCAATGTTGTTCAACTATGTAACAAAGTCAGTGCATCTTTCAAACTCTTTCAAAAGCGTATAATCCTCAATCCCACTCTGTAAATTTAGCAACCACAAAGTCTCATCAGTGAGTTCAGATAACAAACAAGATTGTTGCAAGGTTCTCATCACCAAATCAAGATATACATCACAATTTCGATTTCCTTTAGAAAGTTGACATTTATGTACAAAATAAACAAACCAAAATTTGGATCTAAAAGGACTAGCACAACAAGTCCCTTCTCTTCTTAACCGGTTCATCAACAACAATAGAAAACTTTTACTTGTTGTGGTTCCAGACTTGATAAGTTGTTTCTTTTGAAACTAGCGACCCGAGAAAACAAGTACAAGAACGGTGATCACAAGTGCAACAGAAAATATCAAAGCCTGCGAGAAAAGGAAAGACTAGTTGGTAAATTCTCTTCTACAGCTGATAATAAAAGAAACTTGAGAGAGATACTGACAGCTATAGCAGAGGCAGCAAGACCAGATCTTTCCCTTGGATCTTTACGGTAATAGTTTGTGAGATACAGAAATGTTGCAAAGTACCACGCAAATGGGAAGACGAATCCAAGAAGAAACCTAACATGAAGAGTTCAAATGCTTTCAGCAAGACAATATAAACAAACAAACAAAAGAAGAAGAGTGAGTGAGTGAGTAGAAGAAAGACTGACGATAACCATCCGATTCCAAAACCGAAGCAAGGAAGTGGCTTATAGAAAAGTCCTCCCAAGTCAGTGTCCTCATCACGGATTAGAATATACTTTCCTTTCTTTTGCTGTTCCTCTAAATCTCCTTCACAACAAACAACATATATTTCCCAGTGGACTGGTTAGTCAACAGTTGACAATCATACAGATGAGAAACTGAAATAAGAATCACCGAGCATACTTACTCTCATTCATGGCGAAAGAATTGTATATAGTTCTTCTCGCCGATTAAACTCCCTCCCTGTCACCACCAACATCAAACAGAGAATAAAGCTAAACTCTTTTTTGAAAACAAAAAAATTAGCACAACTTTTCTCATGTAAGGAAGACAAAGCTGAGTCCTTCAATTATACAAAGCACCCAGCAGATGAGGAAAGAATTAAGGACAAAATTCTGGAGAAATTCTTAGGAAACCCAGAAACTATGATGATCCAATACGAAAAGGTGAAAACATAACATAAACCCTAGAAAGAAAGCAATCAAGAAAAAACAAACAAATTTTTCAGAGATAAATGACGAGTTTTTGTGTGTGTTTTCGAGTATAATTGAAAGAAAAAAAAAAATCGAGAGAGAGGGAGAGGGAAATTACTGGAAATTGCAAAACCTCTTCAACAAAGGATCGAGAGAGAGAGATTGGCTGAGAGATTCGGTACCGTGACCTACGGGAAGAGAGATTCTTGCTTTCGTTGCCCAATTTTTTTTTTTTCCCGATTTTGTTACAATTCGTTTATCCACGTAGTAGCTCAAGATTTTATGCCACAGAAATAAACGGCAGTAAAAATATATGTATGTTTTTATGCCTGTTGTAATGTACATATTTCAAGCGTTTAACAAAATTTACTTCGTCTTCCGGGTGGCCTGCTGGATCAAGACATGAATACCGCCACCATCACCGACAACAAAAAGAAGTCAAAATGATCTGAGGTCTCTTGGAGATTTTATCACATTGAATAATGAATAGAGACCACATATATCACCTATACACATTGTATGTTTTTTTATTTAATCATAAATGTAAAGTATACAAATAACTCATATACTGTTACGGTTAACAAAATAAATTATGGGTTTATTTTACCGACTCCCCACATTTATTCTGAGAAACAAAATCTGTTTTAACCCCAAAAAAATAAGAAGAGATTTCAACGTACAAAATTCAAAAGAAATCAAATTGGTACAGGAGTGTTAAACCAGAGAAATGCGAGATCAGAGACTCTTCTGAGCTTTGATGTGTTTTGTTTTTTTTGTCATTGTGTTGGTTCATTCTCTTTTTAGAGTAACATAGATTCAGGGTTCTCGATGTACCCCTTGAATGCTTTCAACCATTCAGCTCCAATGGCACCTGCAGAAAGCATAATATTTAGATTTTATTCAGTTTTAACTTATATTTCATGATGATAGTAATTTATGATGATAGAAAACCGGATTACCGTCTACTACGCGATGGTCACAGCTCAGTGTTACAGGCATGTATGATGCAAAGTCGAATTGATCTGGACCGTTACCAGGGACAACTCTCTTTTCAGCTATTTAAAGACACGACTCGGTTATTGGATCTTTGGGAAGATAAGTAACATACTCTATTACTTCTGTAATGAGAGAAGCTTACCAGATCCAACTGCTAGAATGGCGGCTTGAGGCGGATTAACGACTGCACAGAACTGCTTGATTCCAAATGGTCCTCCCAAGTTAGAAACTGTAAATGTTCCTCCCTGATAAAAAAGAAAGAGAGATCATTATTAGCTGATTTTGACGAAAGTTAGATATGATCAGTGAGTAAGTGAGTGAATTCTCTCACCTCATAATCTTCTGGCTTCAAGCTGTTCTCTTTTGCTTTTTGAGCCAATAACCGAACTTCTTCTCCAATTGTGGACAGACCTTTCTTGTCTGCGTCCTGGAATCAAGAAATTGATATTATTCAGCAATATGTAGTTTGTGCAGCAGTTAAGGGTTAACCAAATTTATTGAGTTCTGTTTTGCACACACCTTCACCACAGGAACGTAGAGCCCATTTTCTGTCTGCACTGCGACGTTGATGTTTACGCTTTTAAACCTATAGAGAAAGGTTAAGATGTTTGCTAAGGCAGAGATATTCAAAAGTTTGTCATCGATGTACTTACTGGCGTATGTAATCATCAGTCCATGAACTATTGCACTGAGGAACTTTTCTGAGAGCTAATGCAGCAGCCTGAAACACGCGCAGATGGCAAGTTATTTCAGAAGATCTGTTGGCTTGTTTGCAACTATGCGCAAGTAAGATGTACCTTAACAACAAGATCATTGATAGATATCCGTTTTCCACCAGAAGCCTCTTGGAATGAATTGAGCTGACTCCTCAGACTGCATATATAAAAAAACTCTTTGTCTAGCTTACCCAGTGACAACGACTCAAAATACATCATCAGAAACTTGATACTTACCCCATAAGTTTGTCAACACATGCATCGACGGTTAAGTAATAGTGAGGGATAGTTTGCTTTGAGAATGCCAAACGTGAGGCTGTGATCTGTCACAATCATATACAGTCAAAGAGGTTTCAGAATCCTTGATCCTCTTGAAACTTGGTAAAAAGGTTACATAAGGCTTTACCTTTCGTATCTGGGAATGAGGGATGTCAACATAGTCCAAAGATGGAACCTTAGAATCAGTGACTTTAGATTGCTTCGCAGTAGCTTCTTTACCACTTGAAGCTGCACCATTGGAAGATGTATTAGAACAAAAGGATCGGTGAAATACTGTAAACAGAGGCAAGAAAGGTCCGAAAGTAAAAAGCAAGGGAAAGGAAGAACATAGAAGTTACTAATACCTAAGTAATCCTCGATATCTGCCTTCAATATCCGTCCTTCAGGACCTGTGCCTTTGATGCTTGAAAGAGGCACCTGATGTTTTTTAAAGGAAATGAGATGATAAATTAGCATGAAGATTAAGAACAAAATAATATATTAGAACATTGTGTCTACTAACATTATTGTCTTCAGCCAACTTTCTTGCAAGAGGGCTAGCAAAAACACGATCTCCTGTGGCAGGTGGGCTGGGCTTGGAAGTCTTCGGTTCAGGAGGCGATGATGGCTGTTCGGCCTTCTCTTCCTTTGGTGGGGGAGGAGCTGGTTCTGCTTTAGGAGGAGTGTCATCAGCAGTAGATGATGGAGTGTAATCTTTGAACTTTCCAATGTCCTCTTCATCTTCAACTGTAATAGCAATCACCTACTTGAAGGCAAAAGACATTTGACATGATTTACACAATTCCAGTTCACATTTCCACAAATGGACTGCGGATCCTATAGTCAATATCCCAAGAACCGAGTCCCAAAGAAACAATGATAATTAGATAACTCTTCATAAACCAGAAAATTTCCATACCTCCCCGACTTGAATTTCTTTTGATCCCTCTGCCTTTACAATTTTGGCGAGATAGCCCTCTTCCATGCATTCCATTTCAACCGTTGCTTTGTCCTAAAGAGGATAACTTAGTTAGAGTAATTTTCCCAGCATGAATGGAAATATAAAGATGAGAGCCAATCCAAATAGACATTACAGTTTCAACTTCACAGAGTACTTCACCAGGAGCAACTTTATCACCTTCTTTTTTCAGCCACCTGGCAATGTTACCCTGGGAATTGGAAAGACAGCATATTAGACCATAAACGGACATAAGTTTTGATCAAGAAGTAAATGGAGGTCCATGCCTCAGTCATTGTTGGCGAGAGAGAAGGCATCCCGATTTCTTGGTGAGGAGGCAGATCTGAAACACAATTTCAGAAACTCTAGGTAAAATGAACCAATCTAAACACATACCATTAAGGATCCTTAAGTTAGGCAAAAAATTTAAAGCACTATGTATGTGTCTTAGGATGGAGATTGCACTTTGCAGTGAAGTCCTTAAATTGTTATCAATTTACATAATTAGCATATCAAAGGAATGACTTTTTCCTAGGAAAATCATGGAGTTTGATTTCGCTTAAGTAGAATCAGATGAATGACAATGCAAAACAGATAAACCTTAGCTAAATTCCAGTTGGCGAAGATGTATATCAGAGCACGGTGGAAACTACAAGAGTTAAGTGTGAACAAATGTGAAAAAGAAAAAAGTAAAGCTCTGGATGAATCAAAGAGTACCTGAACCCGATGAGAATCCTCTAACTGATTGCATCGAACTGGTATGCAGAAAAAACAAAAATAAGCTTATAGTTAGGACAGAAAGGGACCAATACAAGCAGGCAGCAAAAGCTAATGGACATGGGCAACATAAGAGTAAGAGTAAGAGATTGAACCATGAAAACTCTTTCCCAATTCTTTGCCTTCCCATTGTACTGCTTAGTGTTGTTCTCGTAAGTGAAAAACTCATAGACACTGGCACCTATATAACAATATTAACAACATCAAGACCACATAAAACTCTTAAGGTTTATGCTTAGTTAAAACGGTTCCATGAGAAGGGAAAAACACAACAGAAACAGAGAAGAGCAAGGACTTACAATGTCTGTGCTACAACTGGAGATCCTCTCCACTGGTGAAAAACCAAGACGGGCACTGAAAGCATCTGAAGAGCATAAAGAAAAAACATGCTGAAGCGACGACAAGCAGAGAGTCTTACAGATACTAACCATAGAACCACACAAAGTAGAATGGGGCTAATTTCGACTTGAGGAGGATATCATTAGTTCATTACCTTGTCTGTTTAGAGGAGCCCGATTAATGCTCGAAAAGTAGCGGATTGTTGCAGCATGCTCACGCCGCAATAAAGTAGAAACATCCTTCAACTGTCCAAAAAAAAAAACAACAAGCGGCAAGCTAACTCATAAATCACAAATGATATTCCATTTAGCCAACGCTATTCCATTTCGCCGTAAGTAATTAATACAAAATTATAACAAAATCAGACGCACGACAATTCAATTGAATCTGGAAAGCAGAAACCAAATTCAGAAAAATCATCAATGACACCGAACAATCGCTGAAGAAGAAAAAAATGGAATCGAGAAAAAGTCACCTTCTTGGAATGACTGATGATACGTGACGCGTAAGCCATTGATGAGTAATCGGAACTGCTTAAGCCGATCCGATTTTCGTTTCTGTGTCTCTGTGTTTTGGCTCTAACCAAGGAAGGAAGATGAAACTTTTAGGGTTTTTATTTTCGTTTTATTTTTACCTTTATTGTGTTTCCCTCAGCTTTCTGATTTACAAAGAAGCATCTGTGATCCGAGCCAGTGACTGGTGAGAGAGACCGTGACGGCGGCTATAATAAAATGTGTCTGATTCTTTTTTATCCCACGAAATCAAAATATGTTTTCTGGGGTCAAATTAAAACAAACCAAAATGTTAAGAGGTGAAAACTGAAAAAGAGGAAAGTAGGGGTACAATTGGAAAATACAAAAAGTGAAAAGAACAATTCTTAAGAGAAAGCAAAGCCCTAATTTTCTGCTCTCCCATCACTTCGAGTTTGAGAGATTTCAAGCTCTCCAAAGAAAGTTCTTCTCTTCTGCAATCAAGCTTTCACCATCTCCTTGACTTAACCTCCAGGTTAGTTCCTATAGTTCTTGTTTGCTGGTCGAATTGAGGTTTTACCAAGTAATTAAGAGCACTTAGTGTTCCAGATGGCTAGCAATATCATCTTGTTCGAGGATATCTTCGTGGTTGATAAGCTAGACCCTGATGGCAAAAAGTTCGATAAAGGTTTACACTTTTTTTAACCTCAGTCACGATTTATACTACTTCTTATGGCTTAAAGTTCTTCCGTTTATTCTTTTTCATTTGTTCTGAGTGAGTGGATTGTGGGTTTATTGAAAAATCTCAACTTTTCTTGAGCCTCGGCAAGTTTTGTTGGGCTTTCTCTTAACGTACAATGACTTGTGTGTGTGGTTACAGTTACGCGTATCGAAGCAAGGAGCCACAACTTGGAAATGTTTATGCATTTAGATGTTAACACTGAGGTTTATCCCATGGCTGTTGGTGATAAGTTCACACTGGCGATGGCTCCCACGCTCAATCTTGATGGAACACCTGATACCGGATATTTTACTCCGGTAATACAAAAGCCCTACTGATTTTTCACACACTTGTTTGCTTTGCCAAATTTCATGAGTGCTAACTGTGGAATCTGTAATATAGGATTTGGTTTGGGCACCTTGGGATATAACCTTTAATGCTAAATGTTTGATATAACAATACCGGAATCTTATATATCAGAAGGCTGCTTATATAGAAATAATAGTAAACCAATGGATTAAACTAGCTTTGGTGTCCGGAATCTTAAATATCTGAGTTTGAAAACCAAGAATGTCTGTACATAAATCTTATTTAGCTTTTCATTGTATCTCGCAGGGAGCAAAGAAAACGCTTGCAGATAAGTATGAATACATCATGCACGGGAAGCTATACAAGATCACTGAGCGTGACGGCAAAACTCCTAAAGCGTAAGAATATCCCATATTGATCCACAAAATCAAGATTAATCCAATGTTTACTCAAAGTAGATTCAGTTTAACTTTTTTTTTTTTGGTATTTATGTGTTTGCAGAGAGCTATATGTTTCGTTTGGTGGCCTCCTGATGTTGCTTCAGGGAGATCCAGCTCACATTTCTCACTTTGAACTTGACCAGAGGCTCTTCTTACTAATGAGGAAGCTCTGAGATGCCCATTGACCGATCATTATCTGGCATCTTTCCTATATAAACCTGATTAACAGAGAGCTTTATTATCTTGTGTTGAACGTTTGATATTTTCATGAAGCAACTCTTGTATGGACAAGAAAAAGTTTAATATAGATGATCATGTTCTGGTTAGTAAGGCATCTACTGTTGTGTTTCTTTGGAACTGAGAGACCATGAGAGAGATGCGATGGGGTGGCTTAGTTAGTAGTTAATCCTGATGAGAATTGTTTTGATTTGGTTTTTTGTAATAGGCCTTATTGTAGGCCCATGAAAAGCTTGTAATTAGGCCTTATAAATTACGATTGGCATTTTGGTTTATTTGGAGCCTTGTTCGAAAACGCGGGCAAGGCGGCCGATTTTACGCCGGAAAAGCGTTAGCCGGCATAGAGCCGCCGCGATTATGCTTAATCCGGTGAAAAAATCGGATTTTCAAAAAAACATCAAATTTCGTTCAGTTTAAGATAGAAATCGCCACAGATTTGATAGATCTATTCTCTTTTGGCAATAAAAAAGAGATAAAACAAAGAAAATGACGAAAATCTGGGTTCAAATGAGAGGGCCGTCGGGTATGGGATTCTGCGATTTAGGTTTGTAGAGGTTGAAGGCAAGGGCAATTTTGTCTTTAACTATTCATTAAAAGAAAAAAGAGAAAATACAGCAATATGGTTATACAACCCATCGAACTTGGCAACTAAACGCAACATCGGATGCTCTCGCCCACTGTAACATGTTATAATTCAATACATAATCCACACAAATAATTTATATAGTTACCATACCCACGAAAATATATATATATCCACAATTTTTAAAAATTTATCATTAAAAATTCTGCCCCGCGTACTTCCCGAATATATCCCGATTTTCTGATAACTCGCTAGGCCCGGACTTACTGCGCAGATAACGCCTAGCGCATTTCCGAACAGAGATTTGGAAAGTACAACAAAGTAGAAAAGCGGGAAATACTACTGAAATTAGGGGACTCGAAAGGTATATTCTTCTCAGATAGAGGCAGTCAAAGAAGCAGCAGTCAGCACCGTGAATGCAACAGTTGGCAGTATAAAGCCAATTGTGCTCAGATATCTATGAACAATCACATCAATTCATCATTATCATGGTCATCATTCGATGCAGGTGCTCTTAGCAAAAAGGTTCTCTTTATCTTTCTGACGTCAAAAAAAAAAATATATATATATATATATATTACGGTATTAAAGAGTTTATACTAGTGTTTAGATTATAGTAAACTAGCTTAGTAAACTAGTTTTACTTTCTGTTTGTTTCCTTTGAAAAGTAAATGTGTGTTGTATATGGGTTTAGCACCCATCCAAAGCCCATTGAAAATCTTGTCTAAATAATTTATATTCGATGTCGATCTAAGAAAATAAGCCCGCGAAGGAATCAACGGCCCAAAGAGAGTAATAACCAACTTCACTGGAAACACAACCACAATCGTCGAAACCATCAAGTTACCGGTGCGTGTCGGACGGACGACAGTAATAACCAAATTCGTGATTGTCGATCGACCGACAAACTATAACGCCATCCTGGGCACATCGTGGATACATGCCATGAAAACTGTACCGTCAACCTACTACAAATGCGTTAAATTTCCCACCCCAAGTGGAACATTTACACTCTGTGGAAGCCAAGAAGTCTCCAGCACCTGCTTCCTCGTCAAACACAAACTACGCAAGAAGTTCCGAGCCTGCTTACTCGCTGAACCCAAAGTAGTACTACCACCTCCGAAAGGACCAAACCGCGACGCCATCGAGCAAGTCAACTTCGATATCAGGGACCCAAGACGATGCGTGGGCATAGGCGCAGACCTAAGAAAAGACTTGAAAGACCGGCTCATCGAATTTCTCTGCCGAAACGCCTCAACCTTCACTTGGTCGACCAACGACATGAAGGGAATCAATCCCACTGTGACATGCCACGAACTTCGCGTCGATCCAGTGTTCAAGCCTGTCAAACATAAGAGAAGAAAGTTGGGACCAGAACATTCTCAAGCCGTAAATGAAGAAGTAGAAAGGTTATCCAAAGCAGGATCAATAACCGAGGTAAAATACCCGGACTGGCTCGCAAACTCAGTGGTCGTCAAGAAAAAGAAAGGAAAGTGGTGAGTATGCGTCGACATCACAGATCTAAACAAAGCCTGTCCGAAAGACAGCTTCGCGCTCCCGCATATCGACAAACTCGTCGAAGCAGCCGCAGGCAACAAGCTCTTGTCATTCATGGACGCCTTCGCCGGATACAACCAAATAATGATGCATCCCGATGACCGAGAGAAAACATCATTCATCATCGACCGAGGAACATACTGCTACAAGGTCATGCCATTCGGCTTAAAGAACGTCGGAGCGACATACCAGAGGCTGGTCAACAAAATGTTTGCCGACCAAATCAGACAAACAATGGAGGTGTATATCGACGACATGCTGGTAAAATCCGCCTCAGCTGAAGACCATATTGCTCACCTGACAACCTGCTTTAACAGCCTAAACAAATACGGGATGAAATTAAACCCGACAAAATGCACATTCGGAGTCACTTCGGGGAATTCCTTGGATACATATTCACCCAACGAGGGATAGAGACGAACCCACAAAAGATTGCGACGCTCACAGAGTTCCCATCACCAAGTAACACGTGCGAGGTACAAAAACTCACCAGACGAATCGCCGCGCTGAGCCGATTCATCTCGAAATCAACGGACAAGTGCTTGCCATTCAACCAACTCCTCTGAGGAAACAAGCAGTTCGAATGGGACGATAAATGCGAAGACGCCTTTCAGCAATTAAAGAAATACCTATCCACACCTCCCGTTTTATCCAAACCGGAAGAAGGAGAAACCTTGTACCTTTACATATCAGTGTCGAGTTACGCAGTAAGCGGCGTCTTAGTCAGAGAAGATAGGGGGATCAAAAGCCGATCTTTTACATCAGCAAAAGCCTCGACGATTCCGAAACCCGATACTCCACCCTGAAAAATCTCACCCTCGCAATCGTTACCTCGGCAAGGAAACTCTGACCATACTTTCAGTCTCACTCAGTGACCTGTCCTCACCAACCAACCCCTGCGAACTATACTCCACAGCCCAAATCAATCGGGACGAATGGCGAAATGGGCAGTAGAACTAAGCGAATGCGAAATCAATTACAAACCGCAAACGAGCGCAAAATCACAAGTCCTGGCGGATTTCTTGATCGAGCTGCCACCAGAGTTAACCCGCGATGAGAGTCAAGTCGCGATCGAAAAATGGACCCTTCATGTCGACGGATCATCTTCCTGCAATGGATCAAGGATCATCATCAGAATGACCTCTCCAACCGGAGAAATATTGGAGTAGTCATTTCAACTAGCCTTTCCCGCATCCAACAACGAAGCGGAATATAAAGCCCTAATAGCAGGATTGCGGTTGGCAAAAGCAATTGCAGCAAGGCATATCAACGCATTCTGCGATTCGCAGCTCACCGCCAGCCAATACAACGGCGAGTACGAAGCAAAGAACGACCGAATGGGAGCATACTTGCAGGTAGTTCAGAAGCTAGCTGGGGAATTCAGCGTCTTCTCGCTCACCAAAATCCCCCGAAGCGATAACTCCTCAGCTGACGCACTAGCAGCCCTCGCCTCTACGTCCGACCCCGACTTACGACGGGTCATACCAGTCGAACGCATCGAGAAACCAAGCATAGGTCAAGCCAAAAACCTGTTCGCGATTTCCGAGCCCGAGGATAGGATGGATGACTCTGACGAGGCAGACGGTTCCACCACAAAGGAAGCCTCATCACAAGCAAGTGATTGGAGAGACGAGATTACAGCATACATCCTGGAAGGAACCACCTCGGAGAATAGATGGGCGGCCCGACGTCTTAAAGCAAGATGCGCTCACTACGTAGTAAACGATGGAAATATGTACCGCGTGAGCACATCAAAGGCCCTGCTAAGCTGCATCAGCGGAGAAGAAATCAAATGGGTACTGGAGGAAACGCACGAAGGAGCCGGCGAAAATCATTCCAGCGGATGGACACTCGCAACAAAAATCAAAAGACAAGGATACTTCTGGCCGACGATGGTAGCTGACTGCGAAAAATACGTCGCCCGTTGCGAAAAATGCCAACGGCATGCGCCAGATATACACCAGCCCGCCGAACTCCTAACCACCTCAGCCGCCCCCTATCCGTTCATACGATGGGCATTGGATATAGTGGGTCCCATACCGGCTTCCAGGCAAAATAAATTCATCATCATAATGACGGATTATTTCACCAAGTGGGTAGAGGCTGAATCATACACCAGCATACGAGACCTCGACATACAAAAATTCGTATGGAAATATATCGTCTGCCGCCACGGCCTGCCATACGAGATCGTGACGGACAACGGGTCGCAATTCATATCAAGTGTCTTTGAGGGTTTCTGCGCAAGATGGAAGATTCGCCTGAGCAAATCAACACCTCGCTATCCTCAGGGAAACAGACATGCCAAAGTCACGAACAAAACAATCATCGACGGGCTAAAAAAATGCCACGGAAGCAAAAAGGGAGTCTGGGCCGATGAGCTAGACGGAGTGCTATGGTCGCACATAACGACTCCACGATGAGCATCGGGTCAAACCCTTTCTCATTGTCACATGGGATGGAAGTGATGACACCAAGCGAAGCCAGCATACCCACAATCAGACTCAAACAAGCACTGGAACATGAAGATCTCAATAACCACATGATCATAGACCACCTCGATCACGCCGAAGAAAAACGCGACGGGCGCTCCTAAGAATCCAAAACTACTAGCAGCAAGCCACGCACTACTATAACAATAAGGTTAAAGGAAGACCTTTCAACGACGGAGACCTTGTCTTACGAAAGGTGTTCGATAACACCAGAGAGTATCGAGTAGGTGAACTCGGCGCAAACTGGGAAGGCCCATACATCATCTTAAAAGTCGTGAAGCCAAAAGTATACGAGCTCGTTACCATGCAGGACGAAGCAATACCCAGATCGTCGAACGCAAACACACTTAAACGATATTATTTTTGAAAAAAAGTGAAGAAAAGGAAGGGGAAGCAGATATATATATATATATATCCATATAAAACGAACTATGATTGGCTTTATCCCTCCTTGGAGGGTACGTAGGCAGCTTCATTAAAGAGGTCCAGCTACTTCAATAACAAAATCTCTAAACATTTCTCTACAAAAGTGCCTGCATTGCCTTATGCTCACCGGAAATCTGGGCAAACGATCGGTGAGAACAATGCATTGCACACAAAAAGCGACCACCGCGCGTCGCGGACCAAGCCGGGCCCAGACCCGCAAAAAGTCAAAATCTAAGCAAACCATGTAAGCTAAACACCTGATCGCACATACTGTCAAACAAGACTTCCACAGGATAAGCCGAGCACGTACTCGCACCTAAAAATATAAATACATGGGCTAAGCCGAGCCCGAGCTTGCCCTAAAAAAAAGGAATCACAAGATAAGCCGGCATCAGATCCTTTTGTGCCTTTGTGCTTTTGTTCTTTAGCCTTATATACGCTGATAATGTTTATGTTGGTAGGATTCTGAAACTCATCGATCTGGTGAAAAAGAAGAAGATAAGAACCAGAAGGATGAGCAAAGCCCAAATTTGAATGCTAACAAGAGAAACAATGGGAAACAATCCTTTGATGCGTTAAGGGATGGATATATTCACATGAGGGCACCAAGAGGGCAGGCCACAAGTAGCCACAGTCTTGCAATAAGAGTAGGAACTATACTTTTAGAAGTTGAATAGAAGAAAGTATCTTCTGTTCTAGTTTAGGTGTGGTATTGATTTGGTTAAACTTGTGCTTACAGGTACAAAAAGAAAAAATTTATCAAAATAATGAAGTTGTTGCAAGATCTTGTACCGAGTTGTGACAAGGTCAGACCTTTTTCTCTTTTTAGTTGTTGATGTCTGCATATTGAAGAAAGAAAGCTAAACCTATTCGATTTTCATATAATGGTAAATTCATAATTGGATTTGGCTGTGTAGATAACTGGGAAGGCAGTTATGCTTGGCGAGATCATTAACTATGTGCAATCACTTCAGTTTATTCCACTGATGAAGATGGTTCATGCATATGACTTGGATATTCTTAATAAGGTGAATCTTCTGATTGTTTATAATTCTCAAGAGTCATATCTTCTTGAGCTTATTGATCATCATGTCGGTTTGTGCTTTTTTTGTTTGATTGTATCAAATTGTACACAGTATTGTGTTGTTCCCTAAAGTTCCCGAGGCGTTGAAGGTTTCACAATTCTTTTCTCTTTGCATACATATGTTCTTGAGTTGTATATTGAACTCTTTTTTATGGCTTCCCTTTTATAGAATCCAACGGGGGATGAGGCATACAATAACAATGGTCTGGTGCCTCGAACAATTCTTCTTATTAAAGACAAATACCCTGATCTTGTAAGATCCTTAATTTAAATCTGTTATATATATATATCTGTAGATGAAAAATGAGGTAGTAAATGTTCTTTTCTTCCTCTAGATTATCTACTCTGATGTTGCTCTGGATCCCTACTCATCTGATGGTCATGATGGTATAGTTAGAGACAAGTCGTTGTTACTATTGTTTCTTGGAAGGGAGTTGGAGGCTTACTCTTTGTTACCGGAAACATCGTTGGTGCTTATCTTCTGGTTCGACTTCTTCTCTTTTAATTACATGTCCACAAATGTGGGTTAAAGCTTTAGATGTTTGTTTCAGAATCTCATCTTTCTTTGATAATTGTTTCTTAGATATGGAGTACTCTTCTTGAAGCACATTGCTGACAGGAACACTGAGCACAAAGAGCGATGTGTACAGTTTCAGCGTTGTTTTGCTGGAACTCCTTACGGGTCGTAAACCAGTCGATCATACCTTAGATCGTGGACAACAAAGTCTAGTGACATAGGTAATATGTTTAGTCAGCCTTTTCTGCTTCTGATTCTGGGATGCTTGCATTAATAAGAGAATAAAAGTCTTTTTTTGAGTTACTCAAATATTATGGATTTTTTGTATCAGACAATCCCTAAAAAGAGCGAAGACAAGGTGAAGCAATGCGTTGACCATTTCATTCAACTTTTTATGGCCAGAGAAAGAGGTAACCATTTCATTCAACTTGGGTATTGTTAAGTTAATTTAGTGCTGATTCATCTGTCTTTGTTCTCAAACCACATATCATTAGTGAGTACAGTGAACTAAATTACACTTTAGCCTTACTTATAGTATACATTTTCAATATATTCAAGACCTACTCCGCTGATTTTTGCATCTTTCAGGTCTGTCTTGATCTCGAATTAGATCGTAGTCTACTGTGAAGGATGCAATGCTGCTCTTCGCGAGAGTTAGGCTAAGGTCGAAAAGTATATGGGAGCTAAACGTTTTGATTTAGTTTCAATGTTTCTATAGTCTTGTTCTTTGATTTAGTTCTTAATTTGTAATGATGCTTGTGTAAGATTTTATGGAAATATTGTAGACATATTTGTGGTAATGATATAAGTACATTTTGGTTTATTAATGAAACCACATGAATCATATATTGAATATTAATTATTATATAAATCCAATTTGCAAGAAAACAGGTTTGAAGTCGAATATAAAAAAACTGTTACGAAACTATATATATATTATAGCATGAATGATGAGCTGTGACATAAAATACTACAACATATAGATTTGCTACAACAAAACAAATTAAAGCATTTAACCAATGTTATTATATGACAAACAATAGCAAGCTAAAAATAACGCTATTACATTGCAATCATAAGATAGCACAAAAGCAAAGCTATGGTAAGAGGGGGTCTATTATAGCTGCCGCTGTCAGAGCGTTTGTGGAAACACTATCTATTACATACGATAGCTTGTATCGTGTGCTATGAATGTTGATTTTTCTTGTAGTGAAAGGACCAAGCGAGTTCAGCTTCCTCAAATCGAAAGGAAAATCCGTCGGATAAGAAGCGCTGAACGAACGGCGATCTAAAAAAAAAGGGAAGAAATACTCAAGAAGGAACAATAGAAGAAGTAAAAAAAAGAGGGGAGATAGAGACTATACCATGAGCATGATTCCACGATGACCGGAACAACATGCTACTATCAGGGACCGAAGCTCATTAACCTTCACAAAAAAATACATATCCTGCCAGTCAAATATCTTGCTCACCGCACCAAAAACAAGCTTAGGCCCATACCGACTCCTTGCTGAGACATAACGCGTACCGGTGATCGTCTTGTTTGTAGAAATCCTCATCACTTTCTCGAAAAATTGAAGGGTCACATCGACCCTTCCCTCAACAACAAGCAACAAGGCGGCCACCATGTTACGAACTGCGGCCGGGCAAAGCTGGGAGAGAGCGATTTGACGCTGTTCACAATAACCTATCAGAAGTTTAAGGAGAGGGAACCAAAGGTGGCATTTCAAAAAACAACAATCATAAAGACAAATCCACCTGTCAGGAACTGACCATGGTCGCTCATCCATGGCCGGTAGACGAAGCACGAGACCGGGAATACGCGAATGGAACTTCACGATCTCGTCCAAAGTCGCTTGCTTACATAAAGACTTCTGAATCTCGCGAGTCACCAAAACCTTTCTCGCCTTAGGCACCTCACGAATGGTGTCCAAATTAGAGCTCTTGACCTAAAACTCTGGGATATCAAAACGCAGACGGCGACGTACGGAAGACGAGCTCCTCCCACGATCCTGCGACTCCTCGTCTTCAGCAGACACCTTCAGGAAAAGGGAATCCGTCCCCAGGGAAACAAACGAAAATTCATCATCATTATCACTACTAAAAGAAGATGAATCAGACGAAGAACTCATCAAAGAAAAAACGAAAGACAGGACGAAAGCAGAAAAGAGCAAAGAGAAACCCTCCTTCGAAAAATACTTATACTAGTGACCGTTAGCCGGCACCCTGGGAATATCATCATTACCTTTACACATATCCCAAGGCTCAACAGTTGCTCATATGACGTTGCAGGTGATACGCAACAACCTCTCCTCCGTACGACTGTTAGCACTTTCTTGAAAGTCCCCCCAGTGACATCACAATACGTGCGCTAAAATACAGAATGCCGAAAGGACATGAAAATCCAATGTAAACGACCCCAACAAGATTTTCGTCTGACTTAAAAATTCTCGAGGAAATTTGCCGACCTCAGCATCACGGCTCGACGAACTGATCGGATCCTTCGCTCTTCATTTGGGACACATTGTAACTTGCGAGAGGCCGAGCTACTTCTATAAAGCTCCGACCTCAATCATTGCCTAGTGAGCACGTCATTCGACGTACTCACACCTCGTACCATCCTGTTCATAGCTCGGCTCCGTCCTTAAGATCAATAAAGAATCATTTCGACCTCACTTTACATTTGTATTTCACTTCGTAGTTCGGACATTTCAGATCGTAGCATTGACTAGGTCGAATATCCGTAACAACATTGTGGTTGAGACGGATTAGTCCGTGAGCAGTCAAATCATTTTTAGACCATTTATCATTTTTGATCTACAACAGTATATGCATAGATAAAAAAAAAAATTGTGGATCAAATACAAACTAATTTTGTAAAAAAAATAAATTTGATCCACAACGAACCATAATATCCTACAAATATAATGATGAGAAAAAACATGAAATAATGAGCCTACAGTTGGTTTAAGGATTATTGTCTCCAGAGACCCTCCGTACTCAAATAAAATCTCGTTTACCCCTCTATTTATTAGAATATTATTTACAATTATTTATAAATAGAAAACATAGTAAATTACCGAAAGCCCTTAAAATTTTCTGATAATTACATGGAAAACCAGACGGTTAACTCGAGAAAACCAAAATCTTAAAGTTGTCCCATACCAAACCCAATTGAACCCGATTTTGTGAATATTCGCAGGCCGACCTGGGTCAAAACGGGTCAGTCTCGAGTAGTAATTCAAAATCAAATACAAATCCCTAATTGGGAATTGACTTCCACTTCCCACTTCAAAATCAAAATCTTCTCCTTTCGAGTTCCCTTCCTTCACTAAAAGATGCCACCCAAGACTCGTCTAGCAACCAAGAAAATCGATGGGGTATCCAAAATCGATGTCGTGAAGGATAATCCTCCTCCGGCGAACCCTATCAAGCGTAAGAATGCTCCTCCTCCTCTGGCGATGGCGAGTTGTGTAGCAAGCCCTACTAAGGTTAAGAATGCTCCTCCTCCGGCTACGGCGAGCGGTGTAGCAAGCATTACCGCTACGACGAATGGTATCCCGAATAATCCTGTTGGTTCGATCGCGTATCCGGTCGATAATGCTCCTCCGGGGAACCCTCCTCCGGTTGTTAATGCTCTTGCGATGGTAGCTTACGAAGAACGAGAAGTTTATCTCGAGAAACAGAGCGAAGGAGATGAGAGTGAAGTAGAAGATGATGACGAGGGTAAATCCGATGACGATGAGTCAGAGAAGGGTCCGTCAGAGAGTTCAGAAGGGACCTCAGAAGACTGTGACGAGGTCGAGTCACAGCAACAGAAACAACAACCGCAACAGCAACAAACCCAGTCGAGATTAGAACCGCCGAGAGTCGAGGAGACAAACGTACCAAACACCAAGGATGTATCTTCGGAATCTTTGGAAGAAGAAGGATTCAGCGACAGCTCTGATTCCCAATCTGTAAGTCCGTTATACGGGGATTGTTTAGATGATGAAGTAAAACTTAGTAAAACTGAATATAACTACTAAGTAAAACTAGTAAAGCTTAGTAAAACTGTTGGAGTAATACTCGTAAAACCGAGTATAACTAATAAGTAAAACCAAGTAAAACTAATAGAGTAGAACTGGTAAAATTAAGTAAAAATCTGTAAATATCTTCCGGTATAACTGGTAAAACTGGTAGAACCAAGTATAACTGGTAAAACTATGTAAAACTAAACATTTCATTCGTGGAATAAATTGGTAAATATCTTTTTTGCAGGATTCCGGTGTTGGAATTGTGTCCAGCAATCTCTGTACTGTCTCTATAACGTAAGAGTATGTCAGTGATCAGACATAAGTCATACAATGCTGGGGGTCATGATGGCTTGCTAGAGTCCGCTCATGATCTATAAGTCTTGGACTTATTGCCTTTATTGTATGATCCCATATGGGTCACACGCTTAAGCTAGCAGGAAATAATGTTGGAACGGCTTAGCAGAAGTACGACAAAAGTGCTAGGCATTTGTCGTACTAAGAGAGAAGAATTAATGGGTCTGATTAAATGGAATTTAATCAGATTGGTATTTGGGCCCATAAAGCCCAAAAGGAATTAGACAAGTTTTAATGAATAAAACTTGAGTCTGTTTTTCCTTCGAACCCTAACCCAGCCGCGATTCTCCTCCTCTCTCTGCGCCTCTCTCCTTTGTGGTCTAGCAACCAGTTTCCTGTGATTGCGTGTGTGAGCCTCTGGAGGATCCATCTCTCGGTGTATCTCCCTGATCATTGACCTGTTCATCAATTCCGCTGCAAACAAACAGGTAAAAGGTGAGATCATATGTTTCTAAATAAGAACACCTAGATCTAATGCATGTTTAGGTTGATATCAATATGAGAATTGAATCAGGATCAACCGAAACTTCCAACAGTGGTATCAGAGCCATTGGTTCTTAGGTTTCTTGTTTTAGATTCATTGTTTAGGTTGTTAAATCTGATTAGAATTGTTTTTGAATCAATTACTGATAAGATAAAACGATTAAGAATCAGAATTGAACTCTAAACACACAAGAAAAATCGCAAAACATGAGCTATATGACTCGGTTTTGGATGATCGGCCGATCGAGTATGGACGGTCGGGATGGACGGATTGATCGCGGGCGGACGGTCGGACGGTCGGATTGGATCCGATCGGACGGTCGGACGGTCGGACGGTCGCGTTGCGTCCGATCGCGTCATCTCGATCGCGTCAAACCGGCAGTGCAACGCGTCCCGATCGCTCGGCGATCGTGGAGCGTCCGTCCGTGTGCGTCGCGTCCTGATCGCTCGGCGATCGTGGATGCGTCGTCCCGGCTGCACCGTCCGTCCCGTCCCGGCTGTTGCGTCCGGCCGTAGCTGAAGCGCCTCGATCTCGGATCGGTTGGCTCGCGGCTGAGCGGCTGGACGATGGCTCCTTGGCTGGAAATTAGGTCACGACCAACTCGGTTTGGTTCGTGACTAATTCGGTACGGTTCAATGCTCGGTTCAAAACTTGATTAAAATCAACGTTCTGGTTTAATAAACAGATTAATAAGTTTATTAAATCTGGTTAAACCGGAATAAGAAATCCAAAGTCGAAAATTGGATTTAGTGCCTAAACCAGGAATTTCTAATTTGATTTGGTTGGACCAAATAAATTGAGAAATTCCGGTTTAGTAAATAACCGGTTGACAATTGTGGTCATCGTAGTAATTAAAACTTGGTTAGACCAGTTTTAATGAACCAGACCGGTTATGTCAATTAATTGGACAATTGGGTCATGTCTTGGACATGGACCAATTCTTGGGCCTCGGGCCAAGAAGTTAAAACAATTGGGCCAGCTAATTGAGTCTTTCTTCAGATTAATTTAAAATCTATTTTATAAAATTATAAAGTCGTTTTTAAATTAAAGTTTCCGAAATTTTGTAATTAGAAAGTTTCTTAAAATAGAATTTTCTGGATTTGCGGATTTTGGATTTTAAAAGAAGTTTCTAAAATTAGAAAGTTTCCGGTTTTAGAAAGTTTCCATTTTTAGAAAGTTTCTAAAAATAGTAGGTTTCCATAAATAGAAAGTTTCCCGAAATAGTAATCTTCTATTTTGGGAATGATTTTAATAAACCTACGAACCTCAAACAATATCAAGCGTTGGATGTCTTGTCCAGGCTATGTCAGCTGTCAAAGCCCATTCAATTGCATTCATGGCCTTACAGTGTGAGGATGTCTGTTTTTGCGTGGGTAAGACGGTTTGTGATTCATAAATGTCATTGGGAGTCCCAGACATTAATGATTACATGACTGTATAGTCCGGTTTTCTTGACTAGGCCATCGGGAGTCCCGGGCCTTGAGACATCAGAGTGAATTGGGCCTCGGGCCCAGATTCACAACCAAGAGTTATATCACGGATATAATTAGCCGATATAGGGCTTACCGATATAAGCTAAGGTTGGGTGACGGCCAGTGGCCCACTTTGATCTTAGTTATATGTGGATCTTGGAATCATTATATTCTATTGAGGGTAACTTATGTTATTGAATATAATGCATGATTAATCATATTATACTTTAATACGAGATTAATCATTTAGAACATATAACTAATAACCTTTTTATTTATATATTTCAGATATGACTACTACAAGCACACAAAACACATTCTCGATCCGGTCTGTTCTCGAGAAGGAGAAGCTGACTGGAACGAACTTCCTGACATGGTCAAGGAACTTGAGGCTGGTCCTCAAGCAGGAGAAGAAGGATTACGTCCTTCGAGATCCCCTCCCCGAGAGGCCTCTTGCCAATGCTGCCAGGACTCTGCACAATGCTTGGGAAAAGCATTCGTCAGATGAAAATGATGTTTATTGCCTGATGTTGGTGACAATGACTCCAGAGCTGCAAAAACAGTTCGAAAGTGTATTGTCTCCAATCGAGATCATGGCAAGCCTGAAATCGCTTTTTCAGGAGCAGGCTAGGACTGAGAGGTTCCAGACAGTTAAGAACCTCTTGGACTGCAAGTTGGCTGCGAATGCGGCAGTGAGTCCTCATGTGTTGAAGATGATGGGTTATCTCGATCATCTTCACAAACTCGACTGCCCAATCAGCCAGGAACTTGCCTGCGACATCATTCTGCAGTCTTTACCTGCAAGCTATGATCAGTTCATTCTGAACTTTAACATGCATGGCTTGAGTAAGACACTGCCTGAGCTTCACGGAATGCTCAAGACTGCAGAGCCCAACTTGAAGAAAACCGCCAAGGACCCCAATGTACTTATGGTACAAAAGGGCAAGGGGTTTAAGAAGTCTTCTGCTAAGGATAAGGGAAAGGCCAAGGGTGTCCAAGTCGTGGACTCAGACACGCCAAAGCCCAAGCCCAAGTCCAAGGCTGGGCCTACTGACATGTGCAGGTTCTGCAAAGAACTGGGGCATTGGAGAAGAGATTGCAAGAAATTCCAGGAAGGTCTAAAGGAATTAAAGAAGAAGACTTTCGAGACTTCTTCATCAGGTATTTTTGTTATAGAAGTTAATACAACTACTTCTGATAATACCTCATGGGTCATGGATACTGGTTGTGGGGCTCATATTTGTACTAATATGCAGGCACTCAGCAACAGTAGAAGGCTGAAGCAAGGACAAGTGGAACTACGAGTTGGGAATGGAGCGAAAGTTTCAGCACTAGCTGTAGGAACTTACTTGTTGTCTTTACCTTCGGGATTGATTTTAGAACTTAACAATTGTTATTTTGTACCTGCTATAAGCAGAAATATTATTTCAATTTCTTTGTTGGATTTGGAAGGTTATGATTTTTCAGTTAAGAATAAATTATGTTCCTTCAATCGCAACAATTTGTTCTATGGTTCTGCCCCTCTTACGAATGGGCTTTACATACTCGATCAATCTGCGCCAATTTATAACATTAATACAAAACGGTTTAAACCTAATGAGGAAAACCGAACGTTTCTATGGCATTGTCGTTTAGGGCACATCAGCGAGAAACGCATCAAGAGGCTCCATTCGAATGGACTTCTTGGCTCATTTGACTTTGAGTCATGTGAGAAATGCGAATCATGCATGATGGGCAAAATGACACGGGCCCCCTTTAATAAACCTAACGAGAGGGCCAGTGACTTATTGGGCCTGATACACACTGATGTGTGTGGCCCAATGTCCACAAATGCAAGAGGAAACTATCAGTACTTCATTACCTTCACTGATGATTTCAGTAGGTATGGATATGTTTATTTGATGAAACATAAGTCTGAATCTTTTGAGAAGTTCAGAGAATTCCAAAATGAAGTACAGAACCAACTTGGCAAAAGCATTAAGGCTCTTCGGTCCGACCGAGGAGGAGAATACTTAAGCCAGGAATTCAGTGATCATCTGAGAGAGTGTGGGATCGTATCCCAACTCACTCCTCCTGGAACACCTCAATGGAATGGTGTTTCTGAGAGGAGAAATCGGACCTTATTGGATATGGTTCGATCTATGATGAGTCACACAGACCTTCCAATATCCCTTTGGGGATATGCTCTGCTAACAGCAGTGTTCACACTAAACAGAGCGCCATCAAAAGCAGTAGCAAAGACACCATATGAATTATGGACTGGAGAAGCTCCAGTGCTGTCTTATCTAAGAATTTGGGGTTGTGAAGCCTATGTTAAGAGATTAATCTCAGATAAGCTTACACCAAAATCTGATAAATGCTACTTCATTGGTTATCCACGGGAAACCAAGGCTTATTACTTCTATCTACGTTCCGAGAACAAGATCTTTGTTGCCCGGGATTGTAACTTTCTTGAGAGAGAGTTTCTCTCTAAGAAAGACAGTGGGAGTAAGGTACTGCTTGAAGAAATTCAAGATGAACAGGATACTGCTCAACCTAATGAGGAAGAGCAGCAGGAGGATCTACAAGAAATTGTAGAGCCTGAACCTGTAGTATCTGAAGTTCGAAGATCCGGGAGGATCCGTCACGAACCCGAGAGATATCAGGGATTCCTCGTGACTGACTGTCATGATCTTTTGATCATTGATGGTGATGAACCATCGAACTTCAATCAAGCCATGATGGGCCCAGATTCCTCTAAATGGCGCAAGGCCACTGATTCCGAAATGGACTCCATGTCGGTCAACCAAGTATTTTCGTTGGTTGACTTACCCGTTGGTGTAAAAGCCATCGAGTGCAAATGGATCTTCAAGAAGAAGATTGACGTGGATGGAAATGTCCAGATTTATAAAGCCAGGTTGGTGGCAAAAGGTTTCAGACAAGTTCACGGTGTGGACTACGATGAAACCTATTCACCGGTGGCTATGATGAAATCTATTCGGATTCTACTAGCAACTGCAGCTTTTCATGATTATGAAATTTGGCAGATGGACGTGAAAACCGCCTTCCTGAATGGTATTCGGGAAGAGGATGTGTATATGACACAACCTGACGGTTACATAGATCCAAAGAATGCTGGGAAAGTATGCAAGCTTCATAAATCCATTTATGGATTGAAGCAAGCATCGAGGAGCTGGAATCTTCGTTTTGATGAAGCGATCAAGCAATTTGACTTTATCAGAAACGAAGAAGAACAATGCGTGTATAAGAAAACTAGTGGGAGCAAAATCGTTTTTCTTATTCTGTATGTTGATGACATACTGCTTCTCGGAAACGACATTCCAATGCTGAAGTCTGTAAAAGACTGGCTTGGAAGTTGTTTTTCCATGAAAGACATGGGTGAAGCCGCATACGTTCTTGGAATTAGGATCTATCGGGATAGACCTAAGAGGCTGATAGGCTTGTGTCAAGACTCATACATTGACAAAGTCCTACAAAGATTCAGCATGAAAGATTCCAAGAAGGGCTTCACGCCAATGGTACATGGCACGACGCTAAGCAAGAAGCAGAGCCCTACGTCGGCTGCTGAGCTTGAGCGCATGAAGAATATTCCTTATGCATCTGCAATAGGATCTGTCATGTATGCCATGATCTGTACTCGTCCTGATGTTGCTTACGCATTGAGCATGACGAGTAGATACCAGTCAAATCCAGGTGAAAACCATTGGATTGCCGTAAAGAACATCTTGAAGTATCTAAGACATACTAAGGATAAGTTCTTAGTGTACGGTGGAAGTGATGTGCTTAAAGTCAGTGGATTCACGGACGCAAGTTTCCAGACAGACACAGATGATTTCCGGTCACAGTCCGGTTATGTCTTTTGTCTGAATGGCGGTGCAGTAAGTTGGAGAAGCTCCAAGCAGGACACCGTTGCTGATTCCACTACAGAAGCTGAATATATCGCCGCCTCAGAAGCAGCGAAGGAAGCTGTTTGGATTCGAAAGTTCATTATGGAACTAGGTGTGATACCAGATGCGGCTGAGCCTCTGGCACTATTTTGTGACAACAATGGTGCTATAGCTCAGGCAAAGGAACCAAGATCACACCAGAAATCCAAGCATGTTCAAAGAAGATATCACTTGATACGTGACATCATTAATAGAAAGGAAGTCAAGATCAGCCGAGTTCCGACAGATGATAACGTCGCTGATCCGTTGACAAAGCCACTCCCAAGGCCTAAGCTCGAGTTCCTGACTGAAGCTGTAGGCATTAGAAACATTGAAATGTAATCTAAATTTGAGTGGGAGTTTTGTGAGCTTTATTTTAGTTATTTGATACGTTCTTGTAAAACATTATTATTTATGTTTTAATGAAATTATTATTTCAAGATTATTTTAACTGTGATGAAATAATCGTTCCAAAATGATATGAACCATTTTATAGGTCATCGAAGTAAATGATTTGATCTTGAGTCATCGAAGTCATTTAGCTTGATCATGAGATCCTATATTTGATAAATGTTTTATATCATCATGTCCCTAGTCGAAGGTTGTTGAAACTGGAACACCAACAACCGTGTGAGACTGGATTGGTACGTGACTTATGACAAAGTCTCAGTGTGTCATAGATGCTCGGCATCAAAGTCAGTACATAGGTGTATGTTGGGAACATACGACCGGACAAGACCCGCTAATAAGAACTCTTCAGGATATTTATATCTGTGTCATAAGAGATTCTTACTACGACTATAGAGTATAGTCCTTAGACCTGAGTTCGCATGCATGTGACTACATATGGACTGATGCACTTTGATCATTGTCTAACGCTATCGTTCTGCGATAGCTATAAGGACCTTGTTTGGGTACATCATGAAATGAGTAGTTTACAGTGATGGAACAAGATGGGATTTGTCCCTCCAATATAAATGGAGTGAATATCTCTAGGCCAATCGGAGATTTGAATACTGGAAAACGCATGGCCATGCTCAAACGGACTTTCCCGAGTCGTTTGTATTGTCAGTATCAAATCAGAGTCCGATGAACAAGATTAGGCTTTATAAGGATGACACTAATCTTGCCTTATGACTAATCGAGATATTGAGACGAAAGGGATTATGAATACAGAGATTCCAGTTCAAGTGGGAGATTGTTGGAATTGTGTCCAGCAATCTCTGTACTGTCTCTATAACGTAAGAGTATGTCAGTGATCAGACATAAGTCATACAATGCTGGGGGTCATGATGGCTTGCTAGAGTCCGCTCATGATCTATAAGTCTTGGACTTATTGCCTTTATTGTATGATCCCATATGGGTCACACGCTTAAGCTAGCAGGAAATAATGTTGGAACGGCTTAGCAGAAGTACGACAAAAGTGCTAGGCATTTGTCGTACTAAGAGAGAAGAATTAATGGGTCTGATTAAATGGAATTTAATCAGATTGGTATTTGGGCCCATAAAGCCCAAAAGGAATTAGACAAGTTTTAATGAATAAAACTTGAGTCTGTTTTTCCTTCGAACCCTAACCCAGCCGCGATTCTCCTCCTCTCTCTGCGCCTCTCTCCTTTGTGGTCTAGCAACCAGTTTCCTGTGATTGCGTGTGTGAGCCTCTGGAGGATCCATCTCTCGGTGTATCTCCCTGATCATTGACCTGTTCATCAATTCCGCTGCAAACAAACAGGTAAAAGGTGAGATCATATGTTTCTAAATAAGAACACCTAGATCTAATGCATGTTTAGGTTGATATCAATATGAGAATTGAATCAGGATCAACCGAAACTTCCAACATCCGGTGTTGACTCGACAGCCATGCAACCTCTGAGAATGTACTTCCCCCCAACGGAGTACAAGAAGAAAATAAAGATATCAACACGTTGCTTCTATATTGATTTTCTGGCCACTCTAGATTCTTTGAAGCCTAAGCTAACGAATGCTGAGACGAAGTGGTTTGTAGAGCACCCGCAGTTCCAGCATATCTTCCACCTGCAGAAACAAGGAAACCACAAGGTGATGGGCTTGTGGATGCTACTTCTGCGTACCACTTTCATTGAGAAGAGGATGGAAGTCTGGTTCGTGGTCTACGGCATTCCGATACTTTATGGACTGAGGGAGCATGCACTCATGTCAGGATTAAACTACCGCAACTACCCAATTGGCTACAAGCGGTTGGGTGGCCACAAGTTTGTGAGGAAACATTTTGGGAGGTCGATTGTTAGACTTTGAGATGTGAAAAAGAAGCTCGAGGGTATGGGAGCTGATCAAGATAGACTGCAGATGATCGTTCTTTACTTCCATTGCAGCGTCCTCATCGGCCAGACGAAGACTGGAAACGATGCCACACCGGTGTTAAATTTTTTCCTCAGAGCTGTCGATGATCTTGATTTGTGCCAAAATTTTCCTTGGGGAAGATTATGCTATGACCATATGGTCGGTGAGATCTCTCACACAATGAACCATTTTAAAGGGGTTGTTAAGGAGAACAAATCGTGGCCCATTCCTGGTTTCTGTATCCCTTTGGAGGTATGTACTTTTAAATCTTGGTTAGAGTTATTGTTACTTTGGTAATCTCTACCATATGTGCGTTGTTGTGTAGATGTTAGCCTTTGAGGCAATTCCAGAGCTAGGGAGTACTTTCCGCGAGCCAGTTGCTGGGGCAGACCGTAATTGTCCAAGGATGTGCAAGGCGCAATTCAAGAGTAACTCAATGAGAGGGTTCCCTCTCTCACGGATCAATGAAGAACTTGCTAATATTAAGTGTCCGCAGGGCATTGACAACATCCTGCCAACTCGAGATGGACATGAAGAAGCTCTCCTTGAGGGTATCTATGAAGAAAGCGATATCAATGATCTCGACGATCCTGTTGTTGAGAGTTGGATGAAGGTTATTTCGGCTGGGAAGAAGGTATATTTTCAGGAGATGTATAACGAAGCGAAGGCTTTCCGACAGGCAGAGGAGGAGGAAGAGCTAAAAACACCTGAGCTAAAAAAAACTGAGGAAAAGAGACCTGCTACCATTGATGGAACTTCGATTCCTAATCAGAGTGAACTTGTTGAGGTCATGAAAGGGATGCAGTCAACGATGCAAGATGGATTTAAGATGTTGCTTGGGGAGTTTGTCGAGATGGATAAGAGAATCAAGCCCATTGAAGTGTACATGGATCATATGAAAGACCTAGAAGCACAAATGGTAAAAATAGTTCCATATATTTATGAAAATACTTGGAGAACCGTGTATTCTAATTGTATTATACGATTGCAGGTCCGAGAAGCGATAGAGAAGACTAAGGCAGAGAAGAAAGCGGCAGAGAAGAAAGCGGCAGCGAAGGCCCTTGGGAAACGAAAGGTGGGGGACACATCTACTGCAGCTGAGAAGCGCAACACAAGGTCGAGGATGGATTAGGACTTGGTTGTTTTGAAGTTGTTTGGTTTGTGGTTGTTTTATAGTACTATTTTGGTTTGAAGATGCTTTTTTGAACCTTTTTTGGATGTAACTACACTGTTGTTAAACTGGATGTTTTGGTTTTAGGATTTATGTTTGGAAATGTTTCTGAGTTAAACTAGTATAACTAGTCTGGGAAATGTTTCTGAGTTAAACTAGTATAACTACGTATAACTAAGTATAACTACGTATAACTAGGTATACTACGTATAACTGGTAAATATGTATAACTAAGTAAAACTAAGTAAAACTAAGTAAAAATAAGTAAAACCAAGTAAAACTAGATTGAGCATTTAAGCAATAGGTGGCATTACACCGAAAGGAAACCAACATACATACGGATCCCAACCGACAGGAGGGAGGACAACATTTTAAAAACATTAAACATTTGTAGCCTATTTTCCCAGCAATTCCTTAAGCTTTTCAATCTCATCACCTCTTTTCTTAAGCGCCAATCCCAACTGCTCAATTCGATATTCGTGGCTTTCAATCTTCACGGCCTGGGAGTCCACAATATTCCTTAAGCTAGTGGCTTCTTCCTCGACGCCGCTAACCCAAAGTTTCCGAATGTGTAGCCCATTATCCTGCACATAAAAAACTCTCCTTAAACATCGAACCAACGAATCACCAAATCAACATATCTTACCCTAAAAGCATTACAAACAAAGTGTCTCTTTCCCACGTCAGGTTCAGGCTCCACAATGATTCGACCACCGCACGGGCATCTTGTTGGTATGCCATTGTCACCATCTGCGATGAAACACATCCTGTCGTACTCCCTCTGCTTATGCTTCATGTCACTGTAGTAAGTACCGGCTTCGAATTTGTCCATGTCCAAGAGAAGAGGGAAGAAGTTGAATTGAAAGAGTAGAAAATGAAATGAGAGAGGAAAGGAGTTCTCGAAAGGAGAGAGAGGATAGAGAGGACCCGGATAGAGACGACCCTAAGGAGAGAGAGGGAGAAGTGGGATAAAGTGAGTAGAGAAAGGAGGAAAAGTATATTTTTGGGGTTTGGGCGCCAAAAATATTCGTCAATTCTGAATTTTCCCGCTCGACAAATACACATAGTTTTACAAGAGTTTGTAGTTGTACAAAGTTTCTTAATAGTTTTACTTTGCCTGTTTTCAATATATTCAGTTTTACTGGAACTTTAAATTTGATTTTATAGTTTTACAAACTATTATACACAAGTGATATACAAATATAGTATTTATGTGTATAAATATGTAACATTCCTCAACTTATGAAAACGTATCCTCCTAACATGTCCATTGTTCGAAAATGTTCTTCAAAGTATATGAGTATTAATGGTGATTTCCAATCTGTGTAAAACTATGTTGATTGATTTTCTGAAGGACGTAATTTCCGAAAGGCGTGATCCTACAAGTTAAAATCTCTTATAGTTATATGTTAATTATTTTTATTTTTGCTAATGATATTCATTATAAGTACGATAATCACTTAGTATTCCAGTTTTACGCAGTTGTACACAGTTTCACCAGAGAATTGACATACAAAATTCAATGCAGGGGCTCACCAAATCGAAAACACAAAGTTTTACAGAGTGAAACAAGAGTACATAACCAAATCTTACACACAAAATCACTCACAATCAGAGTTTGAGTCATCTCCAAATAACAGCCTTGATAGTCTACCCCATTTATTATGTGTCCTTCTCCGTCTCCCTCCTTCTCCAGCTGATGGATATCTATGTACTCTCTTCCGACCCCTAGTTTTCGTGTAAACCGGAGGTAGGATTTGCATATCTTTGATGTAATCCGGGACGTTCCATGAAGAAATATCAGGGACAGCATAGATGGACCTATAATAAGCCAATGCTCACATCTCTGTCAAATAGTATTTCGAAATCAAATCAACGAGTCTTATTCTGTTAGCACTTGCACGAGCTCTATCGCTCTTTTTGTATGTTATGTATGCTGCTAGGGCATGGAGACAAGTATACTTCTGAATATTGAAGAAACCACAAGAGCAAGTTTTCGATTCCAAGTTCACCAAATAAACCTTTCCATCAATATCATCGACTTCGTACTCGAGCTCGAAAGTGTTTACCTCCCTCACAGCTAATGTCTTAGCAATTGGCCAATTTGTATGTACGAAGATCTGGACCAAAGGCACGAGATTGTCTTTAGCATCTCCAGCTACGGCCTCTTTCCTATGCTTGTTAAACCAATCCGAAAATTTGCAAATGATAGTATCAAGCAGTGGCATTAAGGAGTACCTCCTCGCATCAAGAAAAGTCTTGTTCAAACATTCTGCAGAGTTACTCGTGTCCAAGTTGTATCGTTTACCTGGAAAAAAAACATCTAACCCATTTTCCTTGAAGGTAGTTTCCTCTACATACTTCGCGGCTCCATGATATCTCCTCTTAAATGTCTCGTAACGACTGTAGAACTCAGCCGCTGTGTGAGACCAACCTATCTCATGAAACCTATCATCGACTACTTTTTTGTTTGCATTCCCAGCATGTGATTTCACGTTTTGGGACAAATGCCATAAACAGTACCCATGATGAGCTTGTGGAAACACGTTTGCTATTGCATTGATGAGGCTTTGATTTCTATCACTCACAAATACCAATTCGGACGAGTCGCCGCCTATAACGCTTTTCAACTTCTCGAAAAACCATGTCCAACTAGGTATATTCTCACCATCAAGAACACCGAACGCTATGGGATAAATGTGACGATTAGGATCCTGACAAATGGCGAAAACTAGTACACCACCATATCCGGTCTTGAGAAAAGTTGCATCAACAATTATCACTTTCCTCATGCATGCAAACCATTCAATGCTAACTCCCAAAGCTATGAATAGATATTTGAATTTGTTTCCCTAATCCACTTCCACAGCAGTTACCGTTCCAGGATTAACCTATTCTAACACGTACAGATAACGATACAACATCTTGTAGCTATCTTCCGGGCTACCACGCAAATCACAAACTGCTTGAATTTTCCCTCTTAACGCCGTAGAGTAAGATATGTCTACGCCATATTTTCGCCTGACTAGATCAATGATGGTTCTAGGCTTTGGAGTTTCGAAGTTCCCAGGATATTCATCACTCAAATACGATGCAACTAGCTGTGATGAGCCTTTCATACAATCAGCGCTTCCAGTTTGATCAACACGGTTGCATGTGTGTATCTTCGTCTACGTTCTAATAGAGAACATATCTGAGTTCGGGATCCTTGCTGCTCGTAGACCCCATTTACATCTCTCAATAGAACATTTAACTACCCACCGCATTGTATCAGAATGTTGCGTAACATACTCAAAAGAGTTTTTAAATGCCAAACTCTCTACAAACTCTATAACCGCCTTCTTATCTCGGAATTCTTGATGCACAATCAATCCTAAACCGTCTTCCCATGGCGCGACAAACTGACTACTTTTAACAACATGTGGTACCTCACGATATTCATCACGCCTACCAGACGTATCATCCTCTTTCACCTGCTCTTCCTCTCTCACCTGCTCTTCCTCTCTCACTTGCTCTTCCTCTCTCACCTGCTCTTCCTCTCTCACTTGTTCTTCTTGACTTGCTTGACCGTTTTCAACAAACAACGGCACAACATTATCTCATATTTCTCCGTTTTCAACAAAAAATGTCAAGGCATTAGGTTCTACTTCTCCGATTTCATCATGGTCATAGTTTAATCCAGCAGAGCTTTTCCCCGCTCTCGACTGTTGCGTGGGCAGCTCCAGTCCAGTCACGACCTCCACACACAAAAGACTTCTACAGTTCTCTTTATCAACGGTCATTAGATAACCACAAAGATCTTCGTCATCAGAAATACTCATATGTTCCTCACAACCAACCACCAACGGAATGTAACACAATTCCAATCTAACATTATTCTCATCTAACCCATGCTTCTTGTAAAGCCTATGGATTACCATCTCCAAAGTTATCTCCTCTTTAAACACTAGGCTACACATGCGCCCCTGATATTTGTAATGGATGCACACACTCTCACTCATTTTATCCTGCCAAAACAAAAGCAAAAAACTCAGTACTTATAGTTGTACAAAGTTTGTTATCAGTTTTACAGAAGTTGTCCTCAGTTATACCAGTTTTACTAGTTATACCAGTTATACTAGTTATCAGTTAAACATACATCGGTTATACTAGTTGTCCCCAGTTCTACCACAACATGAACACAAATTTGAATCGATTTCAAGATCATCCAATTGCAACAACAATATACTCAATTCGTAGTCCAAATCAACCAAGAATCAATGGCTAAACAACAATGTAGCAACTCATCAGCTGAATCTACCAAGAAACAATCCAAATCATCCCAAACGGATCCCAAACCCATTCAAATGAAGCTGAATGCAGATCGAGGGGGAGCCACAAACCTCGGTGGGTTGACGGAGCACGACGGAGGCGGCGATAGGCGATCGGAGACGCGACGCGACGACGCCGACAAGCAAAACCAGTTCAGATAAATGGACGACGGAGCTGGGGGGTGGGAGGGATTCAGATTCTATTTTTTTTTTTCCCGAAACCAAATCCCGATCCAATTCTCTTAAACCCAATTCCAACCCAATCCAATCATAACCAATTTCTCCATTCCAATTTCTGATTTCTAAACAACCAATTTCATAGTAAACCAAGAGCAAAAACGTCAAACCACATTTCATTAAAGTGGAAAGGGTATGGAAAATTAGTTGGGGATAGTGTAGATTTTTTTAGAACCATAAAACTACACGAGAAGTTGTCCCTTGGTTTAATCCGTTGCGACCGCAATAACCATTTAAACTTTTAGTATTTATAGATCTGTTCTTTGATAAAAGAGTAGTCAGGACATACTAACCATGTTTGGGTTTCTCGTTTTAGTTGGGAAACTTTTTTCTCCATAAAACAAACTTCTTAATAATACTCAAAACTAAAACTTAATGTTCACTATTTTGTTGATAAAAAAAGTGTTTCTCAATTGTGTGTGTTTTTCTTCATTTTCCTAAAAAAAACTAGTGATGTGTCTTTTGACATTTGAGAATCATTTGCTACGTCATAAAGCATCAAAAGGTGCTGGAAAGTTTAAGCTTTACAAAGGAAATTTTGCTTTTTTTTTTTGACAAAAAAATTTCTTTTGATTATACAAAAGTTTGATTCATACATTTACCCGGTATATATATATATATATTTTTTGAAATTTTGCTTTTTTCCATAATTTCATACATTTACCCGGTATACATTTACCCGGTATTTGATTCATACATTTACCCGGTATACATTTACCCGGTATATATATATATATATTCTTTTGAAATTTTGCTTTTTTCCATAATTTCTTTTGATTATACAAAAGTTTGATTCATATATTTACCCGGTATATATATATATATATTTTTTTTTTTTGAAAAATACCCGGTATATTTTTTGGCATGTCAGCAATTTGTTAACGATGTATTTTTCTTTTTGTTCACTAGAAAAAATTCAATTCATTACCAGAGTCTGAATAAATTATTTATACAAACATAATGGTTATTAAATACAACATTACAACAAACCAAAAAAATCATACAAAACACTCTAATGAAAAGAAAATTTTGAAAGGTATTAAAAGCTATAAACGCATCTAGAACCATAATTTAAAAAAATTCAACTATTAAACCGAAAAACTGAAAGATTTAATTGTCATTGATCTAATGACATTTTTAACATAATCTCTAACATATTTTATTTTATTAAATATAAATTAAATTATTAAAAATTTTAAAACTATTTTTTTTTTACAAAATATCAAAAGTTTAAGAAACATTTTAAAAAGTAATATCTTAAAATATTTATTTTTTCGTTAGAAAAAAACTCCAAAAATTTCTAAAAATCTAAAAAATTCAAAATGCTAAAATTAGATTAATGATTAAAATAATTTGAACGAACATACATCAAAAATTCCGAAAATTTAAACACATATATATATATATATATATATATATATATATAGATGTATATTTGTTCAAAATATTTTAATCATTCATTTTATTTTTATCTTTTTAAAATATTTTTAGATGTTCATGAATTTTTGTAGTCTTTTTATTTTAAGTAATTTTATTTTGTTCAAAAATTTTCATGAATTTTTGATATTTTGTAAAAAAATTAAATATTTTCTAAAAATATTTTAGAGACTTTTTGGATATTCAATCAATACTTAGTAAAAAATATAGTGGACATTCGGTTGAAAATGTTACTAGTTCAATGATAAAATCTTTGTTGTTTGATTTTAAACTCGTAACTTTAAATCTAGAGATGTATATGTTTTTGAAATAAAAACATGTAAAACAACTTTATTTTGTTTTACCAGCATTTTAAATATTACTAGTATGATTTGCTCGCATAATGTCGAGCACAACCAATAATAAATAAATTTTAAAAATCATCAATTCAATATTAATTATAATTTTATCTAATATAAACATTATTATATTTAATTTTTTTATTTAAAACTTTTATAGTATATATATTTAAAATTAATAGCAACAAAATAAGTTATTATCTAAATTATATATATATATATATATATGTATATCTAAATATATTATGTTTATATTAATTATAATAAATTAAAATTATATATATGTATAAAAATTAATATACATATTAATTTTCATTTATATTTATCCTAATTCGTAACTTATATAAATAATATGATTTTGTTATATAAATATTATTATTTACAACAATCATATTTATCAATAATTAATTCTATAATTTAAAAAATATTTTTGTATTTATCATCTTATTTTTATTAGATTATACTTATCTCTAAAATAAAATAAAATAAAATAAAATTATCATTATTAGATAAAGCTAACATAGTAATTTACTTAATTTTATTAAAGATAAATTAGTAATTAATCATGTTGAGAGTGAATATAAGATTAAAATCACTTTCGAATTAATAAAAAATTTAGATGAGATAACAATGAATTAATTTTGGTTGAGTCAACAACAAGTTTAATGTTTAAACGAAGTTAATAAAAATCTAGATATTTTTTGGTCGATTTGGTAGTTAAGATATTATTTGGTCAAATTTATAAAGTTTTTAATAATCGTTTGGCAATTTTACCAACTCATTATATTCCTTTTTTTATATCTTGAAATTCTTGAAATTATAAGAAAACTTAAAAAAAGAAAAGGAAATAGGGGTAGAATTGGAAATTCCTAAATTGAATAGAAGAACAATTCCTAAGAGAAAACCCTAATAAAGACCACAGAAATAAAAAGGGCTAACACGTTTGATTCTCTCTCTACCTCTGTTGTTTTTGCTCTCGCTCTACACATCGCTCTTTTTTTGCTCTCTTCCATTCGGTTCAGATCCGAGTTCGGAAAATTTCAAGCACTCTAACAAAGTCTTTCACTTTCGCTCCTAAGCTTTCATCTCTCTTTCAACTCAACCTCAAGGTTCGGACACATCTGTTTTTTTTTTAATTAGTTTCTCTGTGGTTCGTTCCTGTTCTAGATGATAGTTTGGATTTTATCTGGTTTACTGTCTTTACGATTGATTTAGCTCGGATTTCTTCTGGATCGGTTTAACAGTGTTCCAGTTTTAATCTGTAAATCTGTACATGAATTAATTAGTTGCTCTTTAGATACCTAATTTTCGATTTCAATATGTCACCCCTGACTTAAATTATCCTTGGGTTATGCTTTCATGGAGAGAGATATATTTTGGATGGCATCTATGATATTGGATGAACCATAGGCCTGTTTCTCTCCTGACATTAATATATTCAGATATTAATGCTTGTTTTCCTCTCTTTATGGAATTTCAAGTTTGGCTATTCTGTTACATTGTTGTCCAGGGAGATTTGATAGTGTTTTATTCGTTCTCTTTAACCTATTTTAGTGTCTTTTATATCTAAATTTGTTTTTTTGTTTGTTATAGTCATGGCAGGATCAGGACCAGAAGGTACACAGTTTGATACGCGTCACTTTGACCAGAAGCTCAATGAAGTGTAAGTCTATATTTTTTGTCTCCTCTCGTTTGATTTTTCTGTATTTGGCTAATCATATTATTGGTGTGCAGCCTTGAGGGACAGGATGAGTTCTTCACCTCGTATGATGAGGTTCATGATAGCTTTGATGCCATGGGTTTGCAAGAGAACCTTCTTAGGGGTATCTATGCTTATGGTAAGTCAAGAAGAATCATACTAACATCTTTTTTGTTGTTGTTGTTGGGATTATTGTTCTCATGTTGATTGGTTTTTGTAGGTTTTGAAAAGCCTTCTGCTATTCAACAAAGAGGAATCGTACCCTTTTGCAAGGGTCTTGATGTGATCCAGCAGGCACAATCTGGTACTGGAAAGACCGCTACTTTCTGCTCTGGTGTCTTGCAACAGCTTGACTTCACCCTTGTCCAGTGCCAGGCTCTTGTCTTGGCTCCAACCAGGGAGCTTGCTCAGCAGATTGAGAAAGTCATGCGTGCTCTCGGAGATTACATTGGCGTCAAGGTACATGCCTGTGTTGGTGGAACCAGTGTTCGTGAGGATCAGCGTATTCTCCAAGCTGGGGTTCATGTTGTGGTTGGAACTCCTGGTCGTGTGTTTGACATGCTCAGAAGACAATCTCTTCGCTCTGACTCCATCAAGATGTTTGTTCTTGATGAAGCTGATGAAATGCTTTCCCGTGGTTTCAAGGATCAGATCTATGATATATTCCAGCTTCTCCCACCAAAGATTCAGGTTGGAGTGTTCTCAGCTACAATGCCACCAGAAGCTCTTGAGATCACAAGGAAATTCATGAGCAAACCAGTGAGAATCTTGGTGAAACGTGATGAGCTAACGCTTGAAGGTATCAAGCAGTTCTACGTGAACGTTGAGAAAGAAGAATGGAAGCTCGAAACACTCTGTGACCTCTACGAGACATTAGCCATCACTCAGAGTGTCATCTTCGTCAACACACGTCGCAAGGTTGACTGGCTCACAGAAAAAATGAGAAGCCGTGACCATACAGTCTCAGCTACTCATGGAGACATGGACCAAAACACAAGAGACATTATCATGAGAGAGTTCAGGTCTGGTTCTTCCCGTGTTCTCATCACAACCGATCTCTTAGCTCGTGGTATCGATGTGCAGCAAGTCTCTTTGGTTATCAACTTTGACCTCCCAACTCAGCCGGAGAATTACCTTCACCGTATCGGAAGAAGTGGAAGGTTTGGGAGAAAAGGTGTGGCGATTAACTTCATGACTCGTGATGATGAGAGAATGCTTTCAGATATTCAGAAATTTTACAATGTGGTTGTTGAGGAGCTTCCGTCAAACGTGGCCGACCTGCTTTGAAGAAGAAGAAGAAAGCCACCGTTGTTGTTAGCCGGAGAAGAAGAAAAGGTTACTTGTTTTGCAAGTTTCTTATTTGATTTTTGACCCATCTCTTTTTTTAATTTTCTAGTATTTCACCAACTCTTTCGAACATATGTCTCATCTGACCATTTTTCTTTTTAATCTCATTCAGTATTTATTTATTTTCTTGTATGATCTTTCTTTAATACGCTTGGTTTTAAGATTTTGTGGGATATTTAACATGATATACAGACATTAATCTAATTTATATAATGAATAATTAAAATATCAACTAAATACAATGACATTCTTTGATGCTAACAACCCAAAACGAGCAGAACGGAACAGAACCGGTTTTTGGTTTATGCATCAGACCCTAAAACCTCCTGCTAACGTCCGGTTCAGCACTCGGTTTAGCTTTCTATTGCTAGTCAATGTAAAGATACCATTCAATTCACAAAGTTTTATTGATAATCTCACACTACAAACGCAAAGGAAAAGTTGTCATACATTCGCTCATAAGCAAACCATTAAATTCTTCCGACACAAAGCATTAATAATACAGAAGTGATTGTTTGTACTGCCGGCTGATTGATTCCGCAAATTCAAGTTGTTGCGCAATGATGAACAAGTATCTAGAATTTGTTCAAAAACCATGGATCTTGATGTTATCCTTCTTCACAAGACCAGCCTGGTTGGTTCAACATTCTTAAGATCAGCACACACGAGATCTTCTGATATAAACCAACTTCAAATGGTGCTACGGTAATTACCTGAACAAGGAACGTAGAGACGTTCTTCCTCTGATCACCTTGCAGCTGAATAACCTACACGATTCTCAAGTTATAAAGGAACTGATAAAGTATATCTAAACGGTTCAACTTTCAAATCTAAACTACAATCAATCTAAAATGTTGCTCTGTTACTAAGATCGCAAGAAATATTCAGGACTACTGTAATAAAAGGTTTAAAGAGAGTTCGAAACACACACAGACACACGCACCTGTCCTAATTCAGAGTCTTGGACAACAGTGCCATTGCAGCAGAATTCTTTCTTAAGGTCTTTGAGTATCTTACTATAGCTGTACTCTTTCTTAAGCCCCTGGACAGTCGTCAAGCTTTTTCTACCATTACGCTGCTGTACACGTATGTGCACGTATTCCTTTGTTCCAGCACCAGAGTCCTCAGCATTTGCATCAGCAAACGGATCTTTTAATATCACCCCAAAAAAAATCCAAACAGGATAAAATAAAGGGCAAATCACAAAAATGACACAAAAACATGGCTTCTCACAAATATAGCAATAAGGAAGAAAAATAAAAAAATAGCACAAAAACATGTTTTGTCACTAAATTAGCCCTAACCCTAAACCCTTAAATACTAAACTCTAAACCCTAAATACTAAACCCTAAACCTTAAATAATAAATCTTAAACCCTAAACCCTAAATAATAAACCCTAAACCTTAAATTATATAATACTATAAAAGTCTTTGTAATTAAAATAATGCTAAAAATGTGAATTATTTCTCTTGGTGCTATATTTATGATAAGGTATGTTTTTTGTGCTATTTTATGCCTTTTCTCTAAAATAAAGTAGCTTTCAATCAATCTAATAAAAACAATAATAAACAAATTTTATTCACAACAATTTCAACTTCAAAGGTGTTAAATCAGTTGAAATTTTACCAAAGGCAGATGGGACTTGCACTTCAAGATCAGACATGGACCTTAGTTGAAACAAGGGAGAGAACGACACGGATGCTGAAGCCTGGACAAGCCCATGATAACTCGAATTAAGAACCAAAAAAGACAAGTGATTTCATTACATAACATTTTATCATAGAATTCTAAATCGAATCTATACAACAAAATATTCCTTGGATCTAAATCAATATCATTTTTGGAGTCAACTTTTTCTGGAGAAGGAAAAAAAAACAAAAATCAAGGGCGATCATATTTAAGACCTTATCCAGAAAAGAGAATAAAATCATCTACGAAACTCTAATCATGAGATTGAGTGTTGGAAAAGAAGAATCAATAATTCAGCTAAGAGAAAGAGAGAGATGATTCACCTGATCTATATATTAGGGTATTTTCGATGATTTGAGTTTACGACAAGGGAAAGAAATGAAAACCCTAAATTCGGATGAAATCAGCTTCTTGTCTGGGCGAAGAAGAGGAAAATACGAGAGGAAGAGCTACAAAATAGATTTCTGTTTCATATAATTTTAATAAAATAGATTGTTTGTTGTTTAATATAATTTTAATAAAAATATAATTTTAAGCAGAAATGATAAAGTAGACATATTAAATTGGTTTTAAATTGGAAGCCCATAATTAACCCACGAGCCTTATTTAATCCAAGTAGAGTGATTCAAAAAGGGTTTATTACCGGTTCTAAAGTGGGATTCGGTTCGAGATGGGCCGATAAGAACCATCATCTCGAGGGAGCGTGTTAGGATCCCACATCGGAAGTATGAAAGGACCAACATTAATATATAAAGGGTTAGGGCCAATCCACTCATTACCAATTGATTTTGAGTTGGAAACCCATAATTAAGCCCAAATTAACAAGACACGGCATCCATTCCCTCCCACTCATCTAGTTTGGTCTTAATCTTTCCTAAATTTTTAAAAGCTTTTTTAAGACCTTACCCAGAAAAGAGAATAAAATCATCTAATCATGAGATTGAGTATTGGAAAAGAAGAAACATAATAGAAAGAGGAAACCAATAATTTAGCTAAGAGAAAGAGAGAGATGATTCACCTGATCTAGATATTAGGGTACTTTCGATGATTTGATTTGATTGTACGACAAGGGAAAGAAATGAAAACCCTAAATTCGCAGTTTCTTGTCTGGAGAAGAAGAGGAAAATACGAGAGGAAGAGCTACAAAATAGATTTTTGTTTAATAATTTTTTTGTCAACTAATATAATTTTAATAATTAAATAAAGTAAGATTGCTGTTTAATAAATTAAACAAAAATTAAATTCGCTCTCACCTCTCTCTACTTTCATCGAACATCAATTTCGTTTCCGGCCACCAGAGAAGGTTTCGACCGATCCGATGGTCTGGGTTACTTTTGGAGTGTTTTTATCTGCGGTTTTGGCCGCCAATAACGCTTCTGTGAGTCCTTGTCTGTTTCCCTGTTTATAGAGATGAGGATTTCGCCGACTTTTGCTTCCGGTTAGGGTTAGTCGCCGGACTTAGGATCTTCGTTCCGGACCTTTCGTCCGTTATCTCGATCTTTCCGTTGGCGATTTCGATTTCGCAGGGTTAGGCGCCTCTTCGTTCTTCGATCCTTTCGTTAGCCTGGGTACAAGTTCTGGCATGGATTTGCCTCACCACGATGACGCGATGTGAATCGACGGCACCACTTCGCCAGTAACACATCTTATAGGTCAATAAATTGGGCCTCAAGCGCGGTATTGTTTCCCTGAAGCTACGTCGGCTCGTGATATGAAGATTTCTCTCCATCTCGCTCTTTCCTCCGGCGAATCTCTCCACAGTTAAAGATCGTTAGAGTCTCTAACATTTACAAGGCTTTTCCTCATCGCCGGCGACTCGCGTTCTCTTCGGCGCCGACGTCCATGGCGGAGCTTCTGTGTTAACGACGCGTGTCCCTGAGTTGTTGACACGTGGTCATCGCTCAGTCTCCTCGAGTTGACTAGACTGTAGTTTGGGTCACATTAATCCGCTGGTTTTATCAGCCCATGTACTTGTTATTTACTCTGTAAATTTTGTAAAGCCTTTGGACCTGATCAATATATGTGGTTGTCGACTAAGAAAAACAAAAATTAATTTGAAGCAGAAATGATAAGTAGAACAAGTATTCATTCCCTTCCACTCATCTAGTTAGCTTAACTAATTTTTTTTTTAAAAATTATTTATTGGGCCCTAATAAAAGCCCAACTTGTTTTTGGACTAACAAAGCCCAACTTATTGAAGTATTGCTCAAGCATTACGATCAAAATCTCTGGAATAAACCGTTTTCATTCGTCGAGTAGAGTCATAACATAGCTAGAGTTTTAACTCTGCCGCAATGAGGGAACGTAAGCAGCAAGTCACAGAGGAAAAATTAACCATATCTCAAGCTAGGGAGGAGGATACTTTGATCCGATCCTTGTTGATCTCGTCGTTAATAATATATTCTTGAGATTGTCGGGTAAGTCTATCGGTCTATGGGAAATTGTCGCTGCGTATCAAAGCTCTGGTCGTCGATTCTGTTGACATAAGCTTGTAAGGTTGCTTAAGAAAGAAGTTATCTTAATCGAGATATGATTAAAGATAAGGATAAAAGTTATTTTAGGAGTTATCTAAAATAAAAGTATTTTCTTTATGTTTAGGATATACATGAGAAGTCTCTATATAAGAAGATGTCAATATTGTGGCATCGCTTAAGAGAGAATTCTAAGAGTTTGTGAGAGCTTAACTTTTGAGAGAGTTTCTTGAGCTAATAAGAAATAGCGATTTTCTTAATCTTTGAATTCTTGTGTTCTTATATCATCTTGAGAAACTAGAATTGGTATCAGAGCGTTAAAGATCGTGAGAGAACTATCATACAAACAACCTGTGTCGCAAATACAAACGAGAAAAGATTCATAAAAGATGAGTGCTCTAACGATCACAACGGGGAGGCCAAAGGAAAGTGGATCATCGATCAAATGTCCGATGTTAAACGCCACAAACTATACCGCCTGGGCTATAAGAATGAAAATTGTCCTGAAAGTACACAAAGTTTGGGAAGCAATTGAGGCTGAAACAGAGGAAGCAGAGAAGAACGATATGGCTATCGCTTTACTGTTTGAATCAATACCAGAGTCGCTCATTCTACAAGTAGGAGAGTTAAACACGGCAAAGAAAGTATGGGAAGCTATCATAGCAAGACATGTGGGTACTGAACGAGTTAAAGAAGCAAGGCTACAAACCCTAATGGCCGACTTTGATAGACTCAAGATGAAAGAGACAGAGACAATCGATGAGTCTGTCGGAAAGATATCGAAGATATCATCAAAAACCGCATCTTTGGGAGAAACAATTGAGGAATCAAAACTTGTTAAGAAGTTCCTTAAAAGTCTTCCCCGAAAGAAATTCATACATATAGTCGCCTCCCTTGAACAAGTGCTTGATCTTAAAACCACAAGTTTTGAAGACATCGTTGGACGCTTGAAAGCCTATGAAGAAAGAGTTGCGGAGGAAGAAGAAACTCAGGAGGATCAAAGCAAACTGATGTATGCAAATATGGAGACATATTCTAACCAGTCAAACCGCGAGTATAGTGATTATAGAGGTAGAGGACGTGGTGGTCGTTTCTATAACAGAGGAAGAGGGCGTGGTGGACGTAATGGAGGTAGAGATACTTCTAAAATAACATGCTATAGATGCGACAAAATAGGACACTATGCTTCAAGTTGTCCAGACAAGCTTCTAAAGTTGCAAGAAGCACATGAAACTGATAACGGTGATACACAAAACGCAGATGAGTTAATGTTGCACGAAGTAGTTTTCTTGAATGAGGAGAAGGTGGTACCAAGTAAGTATGAAACAAATACCAAAGAGGAGAATGTATGGTATCTTGACAATGGAGCCAGCAACCACATGACTGGAGATCAACGTTATTTTTCATCCATTGACAAGTCTATTACTGGAAAAGTAAGGTTTGGAGATGATTCTCGCATCGATATCAAAGGAAAAGGGTCAATTGAGTTCAAAGACAAGAATGGAGAATTAAGAACACTGGCCGAGGTGTACTACATCCCAGATTTGAAAAGCAATATAATCAGTCTAGGACAAGCAACTGAGTCCGGATGTGAAGTGAGAATGAAGGAAGAGTACTCAACCATGCATGACAAAGATGGAAGATTGCTAGCAAAAGCAATACGATCAAGGAACCGGCTGTATAAAGTATGCATGGGACTAAAGAAAATCATGTGTTTACACTCAGCAACAATAAGCGACTCAAGCAAATGGCACGCATGGTTGGGGCATATCAATATTGATACAATGAAACACATGATACAAAGGGAGCTTGTTACTGGAATACCGAACGTAAATGTTGAGAAAAGGATATGCAGTTCCTGCTTGCTAGGAAAACAAATCAGACATGTTTTCCCACAAGCCACGACATATAGAGCCACCGAGATTCTAGAGCTGATACATGGGGATCTGTGTGGGCCTATAACACCGAGCACAGCCGCAAGTAATAAGTATGTGTTTGTCCTTATCGATGATCATTCAAGGTACATGTGGATAGTCTTGCTAAAAGAGAAGAATGAGGCGTTTAGCAAATTCAAAAGGTTCAAGACTATGGTAGAACAAGAGTCAGGAAAACATATACAAACTTTCAGAAAAGATAGAGGAGGAGAGTTCGTATCAGAAGAATTCAATTCATTCTGTGAAAACTCGGGTATAAAACGACACTTAACCGCTCCTTATACCCCTCAACAGAATGGTGTTGTTGAAAGACGAAATAGGACAATGATGGAGATGACTAGAAGCATTCTTAAACATATGTCTATGCCTAACTATCCTGTGGGGAGAAGCTGTAAGACACTCCACATATCTCTTAAACAGGATAGCCACCAGATCATTAAAGGATCAAACTCCTTACGAAGCATTCCAGACAAAGAAACCAAACATTCAACACCTCCGAGTGTTTGGTTGTGTAGGGTACGCAAAGGTACCAAATCCACATCCTAAAAAGGTAGATGATCGATCACGCGTGTTGGTCCATCTCGGAACAGAACCAAGTTCTAAGGCATACCGCCTGCTTGATCCACAAACACGAAAGATAGTGGTAAGTCGAGATTTTGTCTTTGACGAAACCAAGGGGTGGAACTGGAAACAGAACCATACAGAGCAAGAAGAGTATAAAAGTTTCAAAATTCAACTTGGAGAATTCGGAAACCGTGGTATTCAAGAAATAGAAATAGGATATGGAGTAACAGAACAAGATGATGGAAACCTGTACGATGAGAGTTCCGATGGAAGAGTGATCTCAGAAGGAAGTGGTGATGATAATGACGAAGACACTGACTTAGGAGAGAATGAGATACGGAATGAGAATCTTGAACAACCCGTACTACGACGAACTCAGAGACAGAGCACAAAACCTAAGTATTTCGAGGATTACGTTATGTTTGCTGAGGAAGAAAGTGAACGTTTACTTTTGAGTATAAACGATGAGCCGAGAGATTTCTTAGATGCGAAATACTCAAAAGAATGGATTCAAGCGTGTGAAGATGAAATTCACTCGATTACTAAGAATCAAACGTGGAATCTGGTTGAACTTCCACAAGGAGCAAAAGCTATCGGCCTAAAATGGGTGTTCAAACTCAAACGCAATTCAGATGGGAGTATAAACAAACACAAAGCACGGTTGGTTGCTAAAGGATACGTACAGAGATATGGGGTAGATTTTGACGAGATTTTTGCCCCAGTAGCTCGAATCGAAACGATCAGATTGCTCATTAGTATGGATGCATCCAACGGCTGGGAAATCCATCATCTTAACGTAAAAAACGGCGTTCTTGCACGGAGAGTTAAAAGAAACCGTTTACGTCACGCAACCGGAAGGCTTTATCGTGAAGAACATGGAATATAAAGTCTATAAATTGAATAAAGCTATGTACGGATTAAGACAGGCACCAAGAGCCTGGAACGATAAACTAAATCAAATACTCAAAGAGTTTTAGTTCAAAAGATGTTCAATGGAGCCGTCAGTCTATCGGAAATCAGTAAGTAACAATCTACTTCTTGTTGCAGTTTACGTTGACGATCTATTTGTCACTGGAACATATATTAAGATCATTGACACATTCAAGAGAGAGATGTCCTCAAAATTCGAGATGAGTGATCTCGGAAGGTTGACTTATTACATGGGAATCTAGGTGTGTCAATATGAAAACGGAATAACCTTAAACCAAAATAAGGTAAGATTGTCTTGATTTTCAATTACCTCATAAAGCTCTTGTAGACTTTTAAAACGTGGAGTCTTTCGCTTGAGCTTTCATCTCCTTGAGAACTAGGTGTTGGTGAAGTTGGTGGGGGTAAATGGCTCCTCTCTTGGTTCCTCCAAGTCATCTACTTTGACATGCGGAAAGAAGTTGTAGTCTTCATTATTTGATTTCCAATCCCATTCTCCTTCTTCATCAAAGATGACATTCCGGCTGATGATTGTCTTCTTTGTTTCAGGATTGTAGAGCTTGTAACCTTTAGAGTTAGCATCATACCCAATGAAGATGTACTTATCGCTTTTATCATCTAGCTTGATTCGCTTCTGATCTGGTACATGTGCATGAGCAAGGCTTCCAAAAATTCTTAGATGTGAAACACCGGGTTTTCTTCCACTCTAAGCTTTTTGTGGTGTCTTTCCTGAAACACTTCTTGTTGGAGACCGGTTTGATAGATAAACTGCACATGCAGCTGCTTCCGCCCATAACTCCTTTAGCAATCTGTTACTCTTGAGCAGACTTCTCGCCATTTCAAGGATAGTCCTATTCTTCTTTTACACTACTCCATTTTGTTGTGGGGATCTAGGCACCGTCAACTGTCTTCGAATGCCATTATCTTCACAATACTCCAGAAATTCCTTGGACGTGAACTCTCCTCCACGATCAGATCTCATGGCTTTGATCACAAGGCCACTTTACTTCTCAACATGGGCTTTGAACTTTTTTGAAATTTTCAAATACCTCTGATTTTTTTTTCAAAAAATAAATCTATGTCTTTCTTGAGAAATCTTCAATAAAGAGAATGAAGTAGTTACTCTTACCGAGTGAACTTGGGTTGATCAGACCACATACATCTGCATGTATGAGTTCTAATGGCTTCCTTGCTCTTGTCTCTGACTCATTTGGAAAGCTCATTTTGAATTGTTTCCCGAGTAGACATCCTTCACACACTTGATTTGGATGATTGATGCAAGGAAATTCTCTCACCACTTCTTTCTTGGAAAGTAGCTCTAAGCCTCCAAAATTGAGATTCCCGAACCGAAGATTCCAAAGCCAAGACTCCTCCTTGTAACACATCTTGAGACATTGCAAAATGTCATTTTGAATGTTTAGGACAAACATTCTATTCCTCATCATCGGCACCTTGGTGATGAGATTGTTTTCATGATCTCTTATAGAAAGTTTATTATTCTTTAACTGAATATCATAACCTTTATCTAAGAGTTGTCCTAGGCTCAAGATGTTGGTCTTCATGCTTGGAATATAGTAAACATTGGAAATGAATTAATGATCTCCATTCTTCAGTCGGATGAGAATGTTACCTTTGCCTTTCACTTCCATCTTCGATTCATCTCCTAAAGCCACATCTCCTTTTACCGATTCATCAAGCTCCACAAACAAGATTCTTTTCCCGCACATGTGATTACTTGCACCGCTATCGAGGTACCATTTGTGAACCTCATCTGCTTCATCCTTATTGTAGGCCATCAATAGCATATCCTATTCTTTGCTCCTTTCTTCAGCATAGTTGGACTTCTCTTCAACTCTTGTTGTTTGGAGCCTTACACTCGGAAGCATAATGTACAAATTTCCACAATTGTAGCACTTAACATTTGACTTATCATACCTTGATTTTGGACTTCCTCTCCCATGGCATCTTGATGAGGTTTCTCCTCTTTGGTTGGTATGGTCTTCATATGATCTCCATCCACATCCATGTACATATCCACGACCTCTTCCTCGGAATTGGCCACCACCTCTTCTTGGATGACTTCGACCGCTTTCTTCTTTGGTATAATTAATCCGCATTTTGAGTACTTAATCTGTGATTTCTTCATAAGCTTGTAGTGATCCAAGGAGTTGCTCCATTGTCATAGTCTCCAAGTCTTTTGTCTCTTCAATAACAGTGACAATATGCTCGAATTTTGAATCCAATAATCTAAGAACTTTCTCCATGATTCTCACCTCGTCTAACTTCTCACCATTTCTTTTTAGGTTATTAGTAACCATTAAAACTCTTGAGAAGTAATCAGAGATGAGTTCACCTTTCTTCATTTGCAATGCTTCAAATTCTCCTCTTAGAGTTTGAAGACGTACCTTCTTAACTTGCTCCGCTCCCTTGTAAGAAATTCGAAGCTTCTCCCATGCTTCTTTGGTCGACTTTGCTCCTACGACCTTCTCGAATGTGTCTTCATCTAATCCTTGATAGATTAGACACAAAGCCTTCTTGTCTCTCTTCCTTGAATATCTCAAACCATCCTTTTGAGTTTGAGATAGACCAACATCATTCTCCGGTTCGATGAAGCCTTTCTCGACGATCTCCCACACATCATGTGCTCCTAGGATAGCCATCAACCTTAGACTCCAATTGTCATAGTTGCTCTTTGTGAGCATCGGGACTTGGAAGGGAACACCATTACTTGCCATCTTTAGAAGAATCTTCTAGCCCTGATACCACTTTGTTGGAATGAAAATTTATAAGTGTGGAGAAAGTGTTTAAGAGCTTAAGGGAAAAGAGAAATTTTGGAAGAAGAAAGTTTTTATTTATGCTTAGAGAACAACTTAGAGACTTGGTTACAAATGAGAGAGGATGGAGGTATTTATAGCTTTCATATTACAAAATATCTCTAATATTTTAATCATAATTCTAGATAATTCTTAGATAATTTTCTATGAAAAAATCTAAATTTTTATTCTTAAGGAGGTGGATGAGATTTCTAAAAGTTTTAAGGAGGTGGAGATTCAAAGATATTTATCTAGAGAGTTTCTAGAAGTTGGATCAAGGTTTTGAGTTTGTATTGGATCATTAGGCCAATCATTATACTTGATCCAAATCAAGTTTAGTTCTCAACACAAAGATGCTTGACCTGCAAGCATTATATACATTGGTTAATATATTAAAAAATCAATACTAAGATGTGATCGATATTTATAAAACAAAATTATAAACGGTTATTATATGAGAAATAGTTACCTTGTGTCAGCAACAAATTCAGTGGACTCAACGTAGACATCGATTTATGCCAAAATATCCTTCATTTTGACTTCAGACTCATCCCTGAAAAATCAAAGTAATCATTTACGCATTTCATTCAAGTAATAAAGGTAGTTTCAAGTAATAAATGTCGTACTTCATAGCCTTTTTGACGTCTTCGTACGTTGCCGGTTTCTCAAGTATAATTGTGAGATCAACAAATGAGAAACCAAAGTTGTTTGGATAATTGAATGACATTCAACCTAATTTTCCATCAAGGACTTTTCCAGCATCCTAATATTAATAACATTCAGTAAATTCAGCATAACTTCTAATGCCAAATTAAAGAAGCAAAAATACCTTTAATAGAATAGATTTTATCTTAGCGGCAATTCTTATTAGAAGTCAGTTTCAGGGAAAATAGACAACAAGGATGTGTTTAGCGCGAATGACAATTACGAATCCTTCAACAATTTTCAAAATCTGTCGTTGATAACCTACAATACATGAACATATTGTAAATTTTCCTAGTAAGAAACCTAGACCTTGACAAGTGGAGTAGAGCTGTTGATGGTGATATTACCGCTGAAAAAAACGTATAGATCATATGTGTATTCATGGCCATTGACACCAACAACAAACATGGGAACATCTTCACTTGAGTCGACAATGATAAATTTCTTGGCATCATCCTAAACGAACATGCAAATATGCTTACGCAGTGAAACACACATATTTATAACGTATTTCTTCACAAACTCGAATCATACCTTTTATTGAGCAAGAACATTTCCTTGTTGGTGAAATGACCAAAACATTCCACAACAAACTCAACTCCAACCTCACCCAATGGTATATCCTCATATTTTCTTAAGAAGTAAAAAAATCCACAATTACCAAACAACATCAGAGATACATTTATACATATTTAAAATATTCATCAACATAGATCATATATACCTTTTGGCGTATAAACAAACCTTATTGTTACAAAAGCCAATAATGCTCGTGTACTTGACTAGATTGTTCTCAAGCTGCAACAAAGAATCATACATATATTACGCTCCATTTATAACCATCATATCAAAACATGTAAATTATTGAAAATCGATTTCATTCTTTGACCAATATCCACCCGATAATAAAATCCGAAGACATCTCTTTCGAGCCCTAACATCATATATCAATCCAGATCGAACCACCCATATTTAATAAGATTGTAATACTATTCTCATATTGCTAATTTTAGTGCACATTGATTAATAAAATGATAAGATAATTTTTTTTTTGGAATCCGTGTGTTATATGATTCCAATAATAACATAAGTTAACAAATACAAATATTGTACATACATAACTCATACATTTTGGTAAAATATAATTTTAGCGTTGTTTGTTTTTTAAACAATTGAAATCTAGTTAAAGTTCTTTTATAGCAATAATTTTTAAAATCAACATTTGAAAATGCTTTTATAGCAATATACAAAGAATGAGCTATTTAAGCGCCAGTTCGGTGGCCGAAGGAAATCATTATCGGTTACCAAGCGACCGTTTGCATCATACCAGTACAAACCGAATCCCATTCTCACGTTGAATTTAATTGGTCCTCCAGTCAAAGTCGAACTTGTGCTAGTGATTGCCCACTGATTTTGGTCGGTGTTGTACCTCAAATCAACTCGATACAAGCCTTCCTCCTCTGGCGCAATCATGTTGGTGTTGGACGCTGAGTAAAAGAGGCTCCGGTTTTCAAAAAGAGTTATCATCTCTGAAGCATACATCCACCGATGAAGTGAATACTCAACCACTGTATCGACCTCTTCAACATTGTAGAGGTGATGCTGAAGATTCACAGCCGGATCCAGATCCATATATATAATTATCGAAACTAATCACATGGATATTCATGAAATCAATCGAGATTCGGCAATCGCATATTTTTCTCAGAGAAAACCAATCGCGCCGAAGAAATATCGCTAATTCCCTAATTTCTTATTCATAAACCCTATGAAAATTCAAATTTCCGGCGGAAAATGATTCGGAAGATGATGTTATGGATGGTAAATCGAAATTGTACCTTGATTCGAACACTTGGGATTTTTCTCTTTCGCTCTGAAAATCGCTCTGCTTTCTCGCTGAACCAAGAACAATAAGCGGGTTTCTTAGTTTCTGAAATCAAAACAGGGTTTATCTGAATCCAAACGACGCCGTAACAACATTTGTCAAATTGGACCGTAACCCGCGGGCCCGGCCCAAAGAGGATCGAAACGGGGCTGGTTGATCCGATTTCCAGGACTCAGTTATCAACTGTTTGATCCGACATGGTTATAATTCTGTAGTAATAAACTTGGTTTTCATTTTATATGATGATCTGCGTATCTGGGGATTCATTGGCAAGGTTGACAAAGAGAACAAATCTGATCCGAATGATTACAACTATTTCATGTACAAGCACATCCAGTTTGAGATTCTATACAAATATTTCTTGTCGATCTTACTGATGCAGAGTTAGGGGTACACTGAGAAGTGGAAGGAAACTGAGACTCCATTTAAGAAAAATGTTAAATACTCTATGTCTTCTTCTCTTCCACATCATTTGAAATCCATTGGTTCTCCGTTATTAACTCGTGCGTCACTGTCCTTCTTTCGAATGGGATTCATGAAGTAAGTCCTCAAAAATGATTTCATGAAGTAAGTCTCAAATTACTCGTTACACCTCATGGTTGCTCTAAAAATGCTATAAAAATGCTCTCTTTGGTGCTGTTGTGATTATATAAGTGATAGTAGTTGCTGCTGCTTAGAAGAGAAAGCAGTCTAATATCATCTTTTACAATTTGATCTCTTTATTACAGTATATGTTTAGTGGATGGAAGACTTTGTTTTAGTTGTCAAATGGTCACCGGTTTCTTTTCGAACAAGGAGCTGATTTTATGAGAATGGTAGAATTATGATTCCACTTTTATCAGCTTTTTGCTCTTAATTTTGCAGTCTAATTTTCTCGTTATGAGACATTAACGATCTTAGTCCCAAGAAATCCTTCGTCTCTCCTCCACCATCGTCGGCGACATCGTTCTTCTCATCTCTGGCGATAAAACCACCGTTGAAAGCTTCTCCAACGCCGTGACGATGAGGATGATGATTCATCATATAGTAGTCTTGAAATCCGAATCCAGGCTCTGATGATGGCGTCATCATCTCCTCGGCCATTGTAATCGTGATCAGGTTATTATAGGCGCTTAACCTTGACGACGACCTCTCTTCTTCATCTGGAGTAGTTGTTGAATTTTGGGACCCATTTGAGCTGCTTTCTGGAGCAAAACTGTGGCTGACATAGCCGGAGATGGGTGGTGGAAGTTGGAAGAAGAAGAAGAAGCAAGTGGGAAGATATTACCATTAGGGTTAGGGTTTGATGAGGCAAGCTAATGAGGGATGTTTTGGAAGTGATGATGTGGTTCTTCTTGCATTTCATGACCATGGAGATTATTGTTAAGTAGGAGGAGAAGAAGAGGACTGTACGAGAATAGGGTTTGGTGTGGGTCTTGCACTCTCTTCTGCTAATGCATCACAAAATGCTCTTTGAGTTATGAAACTATCCCTCCTGCAAAATATATCACAATTAAAACCACAAAATTATATCACTTTAAAAATTAACCAACAAAACAGTAAGTGTTAAAATAATATATAATATAAATATCTCTTAACTGACTTTAGAATGTCGGCTAAAATGTTAGTATAAATAGCATGCTCCCTTTTGTGTTATGAATATACTTTGACACAACAAAAGCATATACACATAAGTTATAAATCATCTCAACTATCTTCTCTCTCTCGCTCTCTATCTCTCTTAGTCCATTTTTCTTTTTATTTTACAACACGTTATCAGCACGACCGTCTCTCGATCTGGTCAAATACTAAAAATGTGAAATTTAATTATGACCAATTTTTTTTACGAAGAAAAAATTATGTCTTTATATTTCTGTTTATATATTATTTCGGAAAGATAGGCACTGCCTTCTCCAAACCGATCGTTATGGTAGGCTATGCCTTCACGATCATGATCAATGGTAGACTATGTCACCTGAGATCACATTTATGGAGTGGTAGGTTAAGCCTCCTCCTCATAATTATGGTAGGCTATGCCTCCCCGAATTGATCATATGGTACACTATGTCACCTCAGATCATATTTATGGAGTGAGAGATTATGCCTCTTCCTTGAATTTATGGTAGGCGCTGCCTCCTCGATTACTAATCTAACTTTTCAATTTATGCATTTAAATTCCGCATTTATATTTATGCGCTTCAATTTATGCATTTAAATTCCGTATTTATATTTACGCGTTTAAATTTATGCATTTAAATTTATGCATTTAAATTTATGCATTTAAATTTATCATACTTCTTGAAAAAAAAAATCACATGGATGTTGTCGTCATGAGATGATTTTTTTGAATTATATTTATGTTGAATTATTGTCGGAGTTGAAGGTTTTGCCTCCTCCTGAATCGAGTCGTAGGCTATGCCTCCTCCAAAACGACATCAAATGAAAAGATATTTTTACGTCACCACTTACATGATAGTTTGAAAGATAATGAACCATCATGCTCGTCTAACTGGATTGGCTCCGTTCTCAAAAGTTTTATTATCAAAAGTGAATGTCGTAGCAACCAGTAATTGTAATAATTTTCAATAACGAGAATGCAGACACGGTAGAATCCGTAGTCGCGCTTATGAATAAGGTGGTAGACATGGGCATGGAAAGAGATTCCAGTCTCATAAATTAAATGAAAAATTGTGTAATGAAAACACAAACGAGAATGTTTGTTACATGTTTGGCATAAAATGAAATTGGATATGTACATGTCGTATGCCAAAATATTAGCCAATTTGTATGCAAAATTACATAAGACCAGAGAAACGATATTAAACCGATTTCATCTCGATTGAATTTTTTTTTGATGTCACCAGTTTCTTGTTGATGGGATCAACATAGAACTTAGGTCGACATGACATGATATCATGAATTGGGATTCATGATGAAGATATCGGTCTGGCGAACAATGTTACAATGCGCGTTGTAGACGATATTTCTCTTGTGTCAAAAATTAAAGGACTTCGCCGAAAGCGTGAATATCCTATTGGTAATGCAAAGATTATGAAAGGCATGGATGAGCCAATTTTCAATGCTGAGGGGAACCAAATGTTATATTCTCCTAAAATCTCGCGGACTTTTGTTAAGTTCCAGAGATATATCGAAAGAGAGATAAAATGACATTGAAAATATTTGCATTACATCGGAGAGGAAACATACATTGCAAATGATGTCCTCTAAATTATAAATATGATTGAATCATATGGTTTATGGCCAAAACACTATATTTGGTTAAAATATCTCATTGAGTATGCTGGTTTGATGAAAGTGAATTCCCCGCGTTAGGGGGAGGATTGAGAGAATCACCAAATGATAACACCTAGTGTATACACTCTTTGGCTTATCTTGATCCTCCTATTAATCACGTGAAGTGGAACTTCAAAAAGGATCCAAGTAAGTAATTCATGACCAATGTTTTTTTTTTTTTTTATTCATGACCAATGTTGTTGATCCTAGAATGGGATTCATTCGAGATGGATATATTGTACGAGTTATTATCTCGAGGGGGAGAATTAACGAATCCCACATCGACAGTAAGTTGATAATGTTGGTAAAATGAAATCCTAGATTTGATCACTCTGGTGAGTTCATGTTATGCAACTTGTCACTTATTGTCGATGAGATAAATTTATGCATACAGATGATTATGTTCACACTCAAAATGAGCTTATTTATAAGCAAATCCAAGGGATTGCAATGACCAATTGTGGTGAAATTTAATCTCCATGTTTTAGCATGGGTGTAAGATATATGCTTTCCACACCGCATATAAGTAACATCCACAGAGGATGAGATGTAAGAGCTGGAGACGAATCTCGCTCTAATAATGTTGAGCTATGACTCGGTGATGTGCTCGTTGTAAGATTTGCATATTATCATTGTGGTGAGAATTTACCTCCATCATTATAAAGAGAATCGTGAATAATTGGAATCCTTGAACAAATGAATGTGAACTTGAAGTTCAAAGGATCATTATTCAGATATACTGCAAATCTAATGTGAAAGCTGATGAATGAGATTTCATTATGATCCTTGCACAAATGAATAATGAACTTGAAGTTCAAAGAAATCTCATATTCCAGCTTAGAATGCTCCTATAATTATAATGTGTCTATGGAACGTGATAGACCCCTTTGGTTCCAAAGCTAAAGTAAATCCCCATAAGAAAAAGGAGCAAATGATTATTGAAAAGAGGATTAAACTCCTGAAGAGGAGGAGTAATAAGACCGTTGCCATGGTTACTAATAAGATCAGGTACCTGAATGAAATCAATGATATTGATAAAGAGATCTCGATTAACCATGCATTACGGGGAAAATATGGACCAAAGGTAGATATGATTGTCGACAAAATGAATGATATAGCGCACATGAATCTCCGCTTTGCAGTTAAGCGTAGAGAGAAAATGAGGATCACGAGTCTCCACTCTGAAGAGAGAAAATGAATATTATGAATCTCCGCTCCGAAGATGAGTGTAGAGATAAAAATATTGGCCAAATGATATATGTTTCCGAAAACTCTATCAGAGCGAAACTTATGAAAAGTTATCGCAAGTTAATAAAGATAATTATGGGGAGAAAAGGCTGAAGAGACAAGATTGTCCTCAAGCATCTGAAGTTATAAACCTCGTGAAAGGTAAGTTATTTTAAATATAGTATCCCAAGTTATAAACCTCGTAAAAGGGGACTTATTTTAAATAAAAAGAATTCATTTTGAAGACAAATATAATGCAGAAAAGTATGAGAATTCCATTAACTTCGCCCAACGTGAAAAATTATGGGATAGAAATGAAATAAAAGATAATGATGGAATGTTCTCCTTTTTGTGTATCCAACGATCTTGAAAAATAAAAATGATCCAGAACCAAGGTCCATATCGGAGTGCCAGAAAAGGCCCGATTGGGAGAAATGGCGAATATCCATCAATAAAGAATTACTCTCCCTCAATAAAAGAAATGTGTTTGGACCTGTGGTTAATACACCTAAAGATGTAATGCTTCTCGGGTGTAAATGGGTGTTTGTGCGAAAAAGAAATGAGAAAAACGAAGTCACAAGATATAAAGTACGACTTGTGGCGCAAGGATTTTTCTCAAAGACCGAAATTGATTATGATGAGAGATGCAATCACATTCAGGTACTTAATGAGCCTAAGGGTATTGAAAAATCTTGAAATGTTCCTTGTGAATGTTGAGATTGCATACATATATGGATCATTTGATAATGACATATATATGAAAATCCATGAAGGATTAAAATCCCAGAAGGGTCAAAGATTCTAAAAGAATCTGAGAAAATTTGTTTGGTCAAATTACAACGATCACTTTACAGATTGATACAATCCAGACGCATGTGGTATAATCGCTTAAGCAATTTTTTGTTGACGAAAGGATTTATCAACAATGTGATATGTCCCTGCGTATTTATAAGAAAATCCACATCTGGATTTGTGATCATTGATGTTTATGTTGATGACCTGAACATCATTGGAACTCAAAAGGAAGTTGATGATGCAAGAACTCATATGAAAGAAGAGTTTGAGATGAAAGATCTTGGAAATTTTTTATTTTTTTGTCTTGGGCTCCAAAAAGAGCATTTCCAAGATGGTATATTTGTGCATCAATCAAATTACACCACAAGGGTGTTAAAACGTTTTAATATGGATAAAGAAAATCCTTTGAGTAATCCAATGGTCAATAGATCGCTTAATGTTGATAAGGATCCATTTCGACCTTGTGAAAATAACGAGGAGATATTGGGTCCGGAAATACCATATATGAGCGCTATAGGTGCACTCATGTATCTTGCAAACTGTACCAGACCAGATATAGCATTCGCTACTAATCTGCTTGCAAGATACAGTTCATATCCTACACAGAGACATTGGACCGGGATAAAATATATCCTTCGATATCTTCGAGGTACAATTGACTTGGGACTATATTATCCTTGAAATTCTGCGCTTGGTCTAGTTGGTTTTGCAGATGCAGGATATCAATCTGATCCGCATAAAGCTCGATCGCAAACTGGATATGTTTTTACAAATGGGAGGAACTGCGATCTCGTAGCGTTCTCAAAAGCAAACTCCAGTCACCACATCTTCAAATTATGTGGAGACAATTGCGCTTCATGAAGCATGTCGAGAATGTATATGGTTGAGATCTATGACTCATCATATACAAGAAGCTAGCGGAATATTTACAAACAAAAAGCCAACGATAGTATTTGAAGACAATTTTGCATGTGTCGCTCAAATCAAGGAAGGTTATATCAAGAGCGATAGAACAAAGCATATTCCCCAAGGTTTTTCTCCTACATTCAAGAGCTCGAGAAAAATCAAGAAGTGGACATCCAATATATCCGCTCAAACGATAATGCAGCATATCTCTTTACAAAGGCGTTTCCCACTACAACATTCAAGAAGCATATTCAAAGTATTGGAATGCGCCATTTGCGAGATTTATGAAGAAAAGATCATATTATCTATCAGGGGGAGTTTACGTTACTGTACTCTTTTCTTTGTCATGATTTTTATCCCACTGGGTTTTTCCATGATAAAGTTTTTAATGAGGCAGTACGTAATAGATATTTAAGGGGGAATGTTAAAATAATATATAATATAAATATCTCTTAACCGACTTTAGAATGTCGGCTAAAATGTTAGTATAAATAGCATGCTCCCTTTTGTGTTATAAATATACTTTGACACAACAAAAACATATAGACATAAGTTATAAATCATCTCAACTCTCTTCTCTCTCTCACTCTCTATCTCTCTTAGTCCATTTTCTTTTTATTTTACAACAGTAAGACATTTTTGAGGGTTTTTTTGTCAACAAGGGTTTGATTTTATTATTAAATCCCAATGGGCCAACATTAAGGAAAAAAACATTATAGGGTTATGGAAATAATTGGGTTGAGAAGTGGGCCGTTCCACCAATTCAGTCAGCTCGATTGGAAAGAGAGCTAGCCACAAGTGAGGAGAAAGGACACGCGTCATTCTCACTGTGTGACCTCCATGCAACGCCAGCGCCAGAGAGTTCGCGAATCGCCACCACCGTCGGATGAACCCATGAATGACTTTTCGCTTTGCCGAATGATAACTACGATTTTGCAATCCTTTGAGGTACCAATTCCTCAAGCTTATCGATGTAGCTTTGAGGTATCGAACCTATTCTGGGATGGATAAGACCAATAGACAAGCACTAAACCTTCAGAGTCAAATCAAACAATTTGGTTTTAGTTTCTAACAATCCTAATGAAAGCAAATCAAACGAAGTAAACAAAAGTAAATAAACAAACGATTCAATCAATGACAAGAATAAGGCCCAAGGGTTAAGGTCAACGGATAGGTGACTCGGGATGATCAAGGAATCCTAATTTAAACTTCTAAAAGCTAATATCCTAGCAAGAAACACACCAAGTAAATCAGTTTAATCTCTTAATACCAATTCTTCACTTAATCTTAACTCAAGAACAAATCATCATTTGTGAATTAAAATCAAACGAGCATTCAAACAGGTTCCAATTAGGAAACAATCACTCTAGACATACATTTTCATGTGCTAGAATGTGAGAGTCCTAACAAAGGTAGATACTGGAATTTCATCGAACATGTTGTGAACAAGAAATTCTAAACATCCTAATCAATGTGATCAAGATTAATTAGGCATTAAGCACACTTTGCTAGGTGAGATTTTAAACAATCAATCATTAGAAATCCTTTGATCACCCCTAATCAACCTAATCCTACCTAACCCATAAGCCTATGAAGAACTACTCACTAATCATAACTAGATCAACAAAACTCATGGGAATAGAGTTGATCATGTAGATTGGTGAGGGATTGAGAGATTTTGTTGAAGGAATAACAAGAGAAATACTAGATTAATCCAAAGAATAAAATTTGTTCTTACAAAAGACTTTAGAACATCAAAAACAGCTTAATAAATAAATATAAATATGTTTTTGGCTTAAATAGTCAATAGGGTGCGAGCCGGGTCAACCCGGAACAAACCGGGTGTTGACCCGGATCCAAGTGAAAATCTGGGGACGGTATCGGTTGGCTGGACCGATATCCAGGCCGATATGGACTCTCGGTTTTTCTGGCCTGGAAGCGTATCAGTCCACCTGACCGATATGTAACCCGATATGGAATCCCGAAAATTAATCCGAGAGTCCATATCGGTTGGATGGACCGATACTCAAGCCGATATGGTTCTCTGGGACTTTGACGAAGAGTCGTATCGGCCCGCCTGGCCGATACTCAGGCCGATATGAGTTTCTGCTGGCTCTTCCTTGGTCCTCTGAGCTCAAGACTCCACTTCCAAGCTCACCAATGCTCCTAGACACCTCCATTCACCTGCAAAACACAAGAAGCACTCCAAATGCAAGCCTAGAATGCCTACTCCTAGTCCTAAACAACTCTAGACTCTAGATGCGACAATGACTAGACAAAATGGTATGAATGATGGAGAAAAGAAGTCAAAATAAGAACTATATACAAGCCTAATTGCATGAAAATGTATGAATATCAATTCCCCCAAACTTGAATCTTGCTTGTCCGCAAGCAAGCATAAGTCAATCACAACAAGTTGGGGAAAAGGTTTGAAAGCGGGAACTCATAACCAAAGAAAAAACTGAGATCAACAAGTTCCAATTCGAGTCAACGTCACCAAGATGCAACCAAGTTAGGCTTACTCCAAAAATTTAGCCATGCTCATCAAGACAAAACTCTTAGCTCAATTCTCAACCTAGACAAACATTCCTATCAACTAGCTCTTTAACATTCATTAGGTTTTCAAGTGGATCTTACTCAATACAAGGTGACCAAACTCATTTGGCAAAGGGACAAGGTTTTTGAGATTAAAGTGATCTCAATCAAAAGAGGGGTTTATTCCAAAAGCATGAAGGTTCTCTCATAAAGATGTGAATGAGCTATAGTAAAATGCTAAGAGTTAGAGGCAATTGGTGCATATTAGGTTGATTTCCATCTACCCATGCCCCAATTACTTCTTCTCCTAATCTAGCCCACCTAAATGGATACTACCCTTGATCAAGGCTATTGTTGCCTCATCCCCTTTTCTCAATCAGACACTTTTTATAGAAACTCCCCAAGGATCAATAAAGACTTTTCAAAACAGTGGCAAATCTTTTTCTTTTTAACTAAGCTCAAATCTTTCTTTAGCAATGGTCTCTTTTCTTTCTTTAAGGTGAGCCTTTGGCTTCTTTTCATTTCAAAATATGAGACACTTTTCTTTTCTTTAAACACATGAGAGCTTTTCTTCTTTTAAAACACTTTTCCAACAAAGATAAGATCCCAACCAAAATCCCTTTCATTCTTCCTTTCCTTTACTCTCTCTCTCTCTCCTTTCCCAACTCTTCCCCCAAACTTTGATCCTAACCTATTGCAAAGCCAAATATGTTGAGCTTGCATCTATATGGAAATTTCTCCTAGTCGCCTCATACTCAACACTTTTTACCTAGCTCATTACAAATAGGCCTACCACTCAAGATAGTGTTTGTGGCTTGAAAGAAGGGTGGTGAAAGGTATGGTAATCTATTTGAGCAAGTTGAGAGGGGTGGAAAGGATAAGAATGCTCAAATATTTTCAGAGTATCCATAAGTTTAGTACACAAAGCAAGAGTAAGATAATTAGATGTCATCATTAAAGTTCTCACTTAGGTAGAGCTAGCGTCAATTCAAAGCCTATTTCAGTTTCAAACCAAGTTTCGAAGCAAGCAATCCGAGCATGGTTCGTCTTAACTTTCTAGCCCTTCTTGAATTACAATCTTGTGACAATCAACTAGCTCAAACAACTATCATAAAGAACAAGTCATCACTCAATCAATCTTACAAGGTTAATTCAATTATTGCTCCCTATGCATGCGTCCTATATGATGCAACTAGACTCAATCCTATTATGCTATTGCAACTACATGCTTTTCTTTTTGAAATTTTTTGAAAATTTTCAAAAATTTTTGGATTTTCTATGCCTTAGATGAATGCATGAGACTCAAGTGATAAAATCGAAAATAAGAAACAAAACAAACCAAATTAGCAACTGGTCTCCCCCCAAACTTAAATCACACGGTCCCTTGTGTGATCTAGGCAAGGAAGAAAGACCGAAAACACACAAAAAGCAAACGAAAGAAAGAAGAAAAACTATGTACAAAGGTGGAGTGTAACCTGGCTAGAAGTGGAGGTATGGAGGTTATGAGTCTCCCATGAAGTAAGTCTGGTTTGAGGAAGAGCAGGACGGTGTCCTCATGGCTCTCCTCTTTCTCCTTCTGTCCTCGCGAGTGGAGTGGCGGTGAGGATCCTCATAATAGGAGTCGTGAGCCATGCGCGCAGATCCTCCGGTCTCGTGTCCAGCAACCGAGTACCTTCCCTGCTCAAATTCAGTCTGCTCAACTAGAACATCGGCTTCAGCTATCACCTCCTCTGTCGCTGCCCAAATTTCCTCATCTACACCAGCCTGAGCCTCTCGGGATGTGGAGGTCTGCCCCGTAGCGCTACTCTTGTCTTTCTTCCCCACAATCATCTTAAGAACCTTGGTCACTTTCTTCAAGCAGGTAGCCATCTTCTTGATGTTCCTCCCGTGCCATTTGCTCTGCCTCTGGAGGTCCCGGTTCTGGTCCCTCAGTGCTCTGACTGTCTTGTTCGCGATAGGATCATCTAGAGGCCCGATAAGGTATCTGTGCAGCCCATACACCCCAGCAGGTGCGTCAGAAGGATCAGGCTCTGCTGCAATCGCTCTCTGCGACCCGTGAGGTCCAAACATATGCTCCTCCCCCGGTAAAAATATGATATGAACTTTGTTGGCAAAGCTTGTGATGTCGGGGTTTGGGAGGAGATACCCTTCTTCGTGGGAAGTACCCGAGCACATCCGGTAGAGATGGCGCTCTGGAGGCGAGGTAGTGAGTTCGGATAAGTTGCGGAACATCCAACCATGCTACTGGTGTGGGCGCCCCAAATATCTTCTCATCCAGACTTCCTTCCAGTTTTACCTTCTTTTTCACAAGCAACGGCGTGATCAAACCACCCATGCTGAACTTCGGACTAGAGTCCCTCACTGACATTGCCCAATCTCGGTGGACAGCAAACTGCTCTATCAAAATGGAAGTGTAGCTTGGGAGGCGCTCAACTGGTGGTATTGGCTGACCGTTGGGATATGTGAGCAGGAGAGGCTGTAACCCAATGTAGAGAAGCTTCATCTCCATCTCTGTGACCTGCCCCGTCTCCTTCCTAGCAAACAGAGTATGTGCTAATGCTTTGTGCACATAGCGAATGGCTGGGTATCTGATCCTTGCATTCTTCATAGCCCCCAGCTTAAAGGGCCCATCAGCTATCATCTGCCAAACACCCTCGAGGTCGTCCTTATCAATGAGGATAAAAGTTCCCAGCTGAGCACCATTCTCTGGAAAATCAAAAACTGCAGCTATGTCTTCATACGTCATGCTGAACTTCTTCCTACCCATTTGGAAATCAATCTTCCCTCGACTCACTTCCCCTGCCAAAGCGGCTCTCCTCATGTTGACTGTTGCTTTCATGGATGAGAGGAATTGGCATGCTGAGCTCTGGTAGGAGTCACTCACAAGGTTGAAGAACTCCTTAAGGCCCATGTTCTCTACAATCTCGTTGTAGTCATCCAGTAGCCCAAGTGCAGTAAGTGTCGGGGTGTGAGGGTATCGGGTTGGCCAAAATGGTATCCCCTCCAGCTTGTTGATAGGTCAAGAATTAATCCCTATACTAAACTGCAAGTGAACAGCAATGTCAAAGTAGTATATAGGGTTATCGAATCCACAGGGACACTTGGTCTCAATAGATCAGAACAGTAGAGACTAATACTAGAAGTAAGCAATGTGATTGAATTAAAAGCGGTGCGAGAAAGTAAATCAGTAGCAGAGATTAACGGTTGTGAAAGCAAGTAATTAAAAGCGTCAAGCCTAGGGTATTCTCAGGAAATCAGACAAGCAGACAGTTCATTCAGCAAGGATCTAATTAAGCACAGTTCTAGAACTCAAAACACAGATATAGAATTAACCAAATTCCTTTGCGATAATTCTCTAAGTCTAAGTGCAGCAAACCAAACTTTCGTTTGCGAGAACTAACAGATTAAACTAGCATTAATCCCAAGTTTGATATGTTCACAATTATCCTAAACCAAACTTCCGTTTGCGCAAAGTTTAATTGCCCAATTTAATTAGTTCAGACTCCTAAACCCCACTTCCGTGACGTATTTAGCAACCTAAGATCTAGATTCTAATTGATCAGGTTAGAACTAGCTTTAAGCACAATTAAATTGAAGAACAGATATAGTTTGAATCCTTAACTGAATTTGAACAAGTCTAGCAAGTCATGAAATCCTATGTGAGAAACCCTAAACCTAACTAGGAATCTACTCAGACATAGATAATGAAAACATGATCATATGATGAATAAATTGCATAAAAGAATAAGAGTAAAAGGGGTTCGAAATCTTCTCCAAATACAGATGAAGTAATAGGTTCAGATCAGCCCCAAAAGCTCTAAAAATCCTCTGCTCTTAATTATGAAAGTGTAAGTAAAATAAACACCAAAATCCTCTATATATAGGCCTAATCTCGGCTGGGGCTTCTGTGTAAATACTGGAACTATCTTGGGCTTCTTTGCAAATCTTCATAACTTCATTAAACCGACGCGTACGGCCCATCTCGCTAGTGTGTCGACCGATGCACAAGGTGTGTCGGTCGATGCATGATCAATAAATCGGACAGTGAGTTAAGCTCTCGGCCAAAACGTCCCAAAAGTCCCAAAATGCTCCAAATATCTCCAATTAGCTCCAAACCTTATTAAACCTGTAAAAGACTCTAAACAAAGACAAAAGACACTAAAAACACATCTATATCATGGTCTAAAATGGGTAAAAACCATGATATATCACTTGTCATATATCTCAGAGGTGGAGTACTTATGTGGCACCTGGATCACCTTTACTGGGGCCTCTGGTACCTCTTCCACAACTGCTATCCCTTTCCCTCTTGATGAAGTTCCCTCATCTTGTACCGGCTCTTGTGCCTTTGATTGTGGTTTCGGGTTGGCGCGTTTTCTACCCATTGTCCTTGGTTTGTGATGAAGGGTGGCGATGGAGAGTGAAAGCAAGTGATAGAGCCAACAAAATCGAGTGCTTAGAGCTTTGAATCACTGAAAACCGAGTTGAATTGAGAGAGGAAGAGAGTTTGGAAAATTTTGGGAATTTTTGTTGAGAAAATCGCCAAAGTGGAGAGGAAGAAGGTGAAATCGCGATTTGGAGGAGAAAACAAGGGGGAAATCGGTTCAAACCGGTTCATTAAATCAATTTTGGGTCAAAATCCGGGTTGAAAACGGTTTAGGTTCGAGAAAACTTACCCGGGCGAAGGTGCATATCGGTTGGCTAACCGATACGCCAGCCGATATCGGCTCTCGGATTTAATTCCTGCATCCCGTATCGGCCTGGCCAACCGATACAGAGACCGTTATTGGCTCTCGGATTAATTTGTTGCGTCCCGTATCGGCCTGGCCAACCGATACGGAGGCCGATATCGATCTTTCTGGGAAATCCGTATCGGCCTGGCCAACCGATACGGAGGCCGATATTGAGCCTCGGATTATTTTTACCAGAACCGTATCGGCCTGGCCAGCCGATACGGAACCCGATATTGGCTCCTGCAACATTTTTCTTCATTCCCGCGGCCTTTGCTCAACACAAACTGGTCTACAACCTCATCCTTAAACCAAACCCTGATAAAACTCAAAGCAAATCAAAAATAACAAGCAAAAGACGTATGTACAAGGATAAACATGGGAATGTCTCCCAAGTGCGCTTTTGTTTAGAGTCGTTAAGCTCGACTTTGCAAACCGTGATCTCAAGCTGAGGGAGGGCTAGAGAGTGGAATCGAAGTCACTTCCTCTATAGCTTCTGAGACGGAGTAATGCTTGAGTCTTTGGCCATTGACCGTGAACTCTTCATCAGATTTTCCCAAAAGTACCACCGCTCCATATGGTCTCACCTTCTTCACTCTAAACGGTCCCGACCATCTAGACTTGAGCTTCCCGGGAAAGAGTTTCAACCGGGAGTTAAAAAGCAACACAAGATCTCCTTCTCTGAACTCCTTCTTCTGAATAAGCTTATCATGAAAAAGCTTGGTCCTCTCCTTATAGATCTTTGAGCTCTCAAAAGCCTCAAGCCGTATCTCGTCAAGTTCGTTCAACTGAATCAATCTCCTCTCAGTCGCGGTTTTTATGTCAAAGTTCAGCAACTTGACAGCCCACATGGCCTTGTATTCCACCTCCACTGGTAAGTGACATGACTTACCATACAGCATGGTGAATGGTGTAGTGCCCAATGGAGTCTTGAAAGCAGTCCTATACGCCCACAGTGCGTCATCAAGTTTCTTAGCCCAATCTTTCCTTGAGGCTCCAACAGTCTTCTCTAGGATAGCCTTGATTTGCCTATTGGACACTTCAACTTTCCCGCTAGTCTGAGGATGATATGGTGTTGCAACCTTATGCTTCACTCCATACTTCTTCAAGAGACTCTCAAATAGCTTGTTGATGAAGTGTGAGCCTCCATCACTAATCACAATCCTCGGGATTCCAAATCTTGGGAAGATGATGCTCTTGAATAGCTTTATCACAACCTTGGCGTCATTCGTTGGACTCGCCACTGCTTCTACCCATTTGGAAACATAATCCACAACTACTAAGATGTAGCTATTCCCGTAAGAGGATGGGAAGGGTCCCATGAAATCAATGCCCCACACATCAAATACTTCAACTTCAAGGATGGGGTTTTGAGGCATCTCATTCCTTCTACTGATGTTCCCCTTTCTTTGACAAAGATCAAACTTAGTAATGAACTCTTGGGCATCTTTGAACAGTGTAGGCCACCAAAACCCAGCTTGTAGAGCCTTTTGAACCGTCTTGAAGGTAGCAAAGTGGCCACCATAATCTGACCCATGGCAATGTAGGAGAATGCCTCCCACTTCTTCATCAGCTATGCACCTTCTATAGAGTTGATCCTTGCACAAAGTATAGAGGTAAAGCTCATCCCAATAGTACCTGTTGACATCTCTAAAGAACTTTTTTCTTTGGTAGCTATCGAGGCTTGGTGGTTCTTTCCCAACAGCTAGGAAATTGACTATATCAGCATACCACGGTTCCTTATCTTCAATAGAATTGACCTCCTCAATCCTCATTCTTGTATCGTGAGCATCTTTGACAACCTTGTGATATATCATGGTTTTTACCCATTTTATGCCATGATATAGTTGTGTTTTTAGTGTCTTTTGTGTTCTTTTTAGTATGTTTACAGGTTTAGACACATTTGGAGCAGAAGTGGAGATTTTGGAGCTGTTTGGTGTATTTTGGAGATTTGGTCCGAGAGACAGAGTTCACTGTCCAGTTTTGAAGACTGCGTCGATCGTTGCACACCTGCATCGATCGTTGCATATGCGAATGGGCCAGACTCGCCGATTTAATGCTGATTTTGCAGAAAAGCCCAGATATTTACACAGAAGCCCAAAACGTGTTTTAGCTATTATATAAGGGTTTTTAAGCCATTGTTTAGGCTACGCTTTACTTTTAAGTCTTATTTTATTCTCAGAGAGCCTTAGGGGCTGATCTTGCTCTCGAAAGAGAGAGGATTTCGAACCCCTGTTGATTATTCTGTTTTATGATATTTGGTTTTCTACTTAAGATGTTTTCTGTTTCGATGAACATGTCTGAGTAGTTTACCTGTTAGGTTGAAGGATTCTCATTATGGATTTCAGAGAATTATAGTTTAATTAATCTGTAGAGACCCATATCTGCTAGTTCTTTATCTAAGTTGTTCTTAATGCTAAATCTGAAGTAGCTAATCAGAGTTATGATGTTAGGTTGATTAATTCAGCGGAAGTTGATTAATTTAACTAGAAAGAACTTAGATAAGCAATTAAACTATTCGCAAACGAAAGTTTGGTTTAGGATAATTGTGAACATATCAAACTTGGAATTAATGCTAGTTTAATCTGTTAGTTCTCGCAAACGAAAGTTTGGTTTGCTGCACTTAGACTTAGAGAATTATCGCAAAGGAATTTGGTTAATTCTATATCAGTGTTTGAGTTCTAAAATAGTTATTGATTGGATCTAGATAGATTGATTGCTTGCGTTCCTGATTTCCTGAGAACTCCTGAAACCTAACGCTTCGCTTCCTTGCTCACAAACTCGCTGCTATTTACTTTTCTGCTTTGCTTTTAGTTTAATCACCTTTGCTTTCTCCTAGTTTAATCTTAATAGTTCTAAATCTATCGTTGACCAGAGTCCCTGTGGATTCGATACCCTAAGTACTACAACTACATCACTGTGCACTTGCAGTTTAGTATAGGGAAAAACTTTGAACCTATCAAGTTTTTGGCGCCGTTGCCGGGGACTCTTTTGAGTTCTCGATAGATTTGAACTTAGGGTTTAGACTAGGATTTTCGTTTTTTAATTTTTGCTACTAATTTTTTTTCTTTTTCTGTTCTTGCGTTTCAGGTACGCCTGTAATCGCCCTGCAACGATCGACACGGTCTTGTGTGTCGATCGTCACATCATCGCGCTTGCATCGATCAACGCTTCTCCTGCATCGATCGACACATATCGTAAGGAAGATGTATGATTTCTTCAATCCAGGGATTGACAACTCGTAGATAACTTGGTTAAAGAGCAAAGTAGAGTCTCTGCATAGTCTTGTACTTGAAAAGTATGGGCAAGAAGCTATCAACTACGTTGGAGGGAATGAATTCTACAGTCAGGAATCTGCTTTTCAGGGACCTTTCCAGCAACAGGGCAATGCCTTCTCAAGGAGTTGTAGCGTTTCTTCTTACCAAGTACCGCCTGCACCTACAGCTCATGAGAGCAGAATGGAAATCATGATAGAGCAGTACCTTGAGAGACAACAACAGATTGATAGGTCCTTCAACTCAAAGATGGATGCTTTGTATGAAGATTTGAATGAGAAGCTTGAATCTTTGAGCACACATATGGAGGAGCTGGATGCAGCGATAGAGAGGCAAAATGAAGCTAAGAGAGCTGAACGGAAGCTGCACATCAATGCTGTGAACATAAGGGATGAGATTGAGTTGCTAGGTGAAGAAGAGAGCATAATCTCGGATTTTCTGGATGAATATTGTCTGCCTGATACATGCACCGATCGACACCCCCTTAGTGACGATCGACACGCCATTCTGACGGTAATTTCGAGTTCTTTCGAGAAACAGAATCGCCGTGCATCGATCGACACACATTATGCAACGATCGACACAAAACGCACACATGTCCAGAAACCTGCAACAGTACCAGAACAAGCTTACAAGCCCCCAGTGCCATATCCTAAGGTTCCTAAACCTTCCAGACAAGAGCTAGAAGTGGTTAACTGCATAAAAGTGATGGATAAGAAGGTGAATAAAACACCACCAGTTGAAACTTTGCGAGTTCATGCAAAGAAGATGATCTCCACTGAAGGTGATCTGAAAGAAGAAGTTCAGATTGGTGGAACTACAGTATCTGATAGTGGAAAGAAGAAGATGGCAGTTCCTCTTGAACCTGCTCTAACATCTTCAGTACCTGCAACTGCTCATAAGCAGAAAGCCCCAAACATCAGATCTGCACCAAAGGTAAGATATAAATCACATAAGCTTAAACCTCCTGACCGCATTGTTTTGAATGCAGGAAAACGCAGTAGACCGCCCAAGCTTCGCTTCCGCCCTGATTCTGATTTCTCTTTCCTTGGGAAGCCTCATGATCATAATGCCTATACACCTCCTTGGATGAAGAGATACTCACAGAGACATTCAAAGTCTCTGTTGAAACCGCCATGAATCAAATCTCTTCCAATAGTCAAGCTAATGACTTTAAAACAAGCGCTGAGTGGGAGGCAACCCACTGTTAGGTTTGATTTTGTTTTCATTTTTCGTTTTGGTTTGGCTATTTGATTTTTCTGTTTAAGTGTGTTCAGAGCCGAGAGATACAGGAAAAATCGCATTGCATCGATCGACACACATCGTGCATCGGTCGATGCAGTTGCGATTCACGGTTAGCCAAAATGATTGCGGTTTAGACATCGGTTATCTACATAACCGCGAGCATATTCGCCTTGCATCGATCGACACCCTTGTGGCATCGATCGACACAGGGCGACGACAGGTAAGTAACCTGCAATTTTTTCGGTTTGTTTCAATTTGATTATTATTCTCACCAAGCTCATGCCTTGATTACACTGGGGACAGTGTAGTTTAAGTGTGGGGGAGGAAGCTACTGACGCACGCTTTTGTTTTCTTAGTTTTTCAAAATTTGTTTTATTGAGTCAAAATTTGTATGAAACTATGATTTTTCGAGGAAAATTTTCACTTGAACAGGAACTAAGTGACCATTGGACAGACTTGCAGAGCCTCTATGACTGTTAGAAAACCCAGACACGGATCAACCTACTGGGAACACCCACATCACTTCAGGTATCAGAGGATCCTTATACTGACTTCACCTTAATACTGACTTAGATTTCTCACTTAAGGGCTTGGTATACTTTGTGTCGGATTCCCTTGTTAGTTCTGACACAGCCTGTAAACCTATCCTATTTGGTTCCCTTCTCCCCTTCCAAAAAATATAAAAAAAAGATAATAAACTGAGGATGAGTTAGTAACTCCGAAGTGGTCATGGGAATGGTAGCAAACACTATTTTCTCTCATGTGATCCATGGAATGTGTCCAAAGTACACCCCATAACGGGAAGAACACTGATAAAAAAATAAAATGATACCCAGTGGGGAAAAATCAGTTGTTAAAGAAGGGAAAGAGAAGAAAGGGACTAGAGAAAGATAGTATGGTGGTCTAGAGCTGATAAGATAAGAATCCATGTGCCCTTTGATCGATACTCCTTAGGTGAGACCGCACTTAAATACTTGCAGAAGTCAGTAGGGAGAATTTGAATGCTTGAATGTGATTGTGGAGTTTACTTAGGACAATTGCTAAGTGTGGGGGAAGTATATTGTGGTCTTGAGTTCTGTAGGGAAGTTTTCAGTGGCTTACTAAGTGAATGTGATTGTGAAAGTTCCTAGGACGAAATGAGTTTCTGTTTTTTCAAACCTCTTCGCTTATACTTTGGTTCTTTACTTGCTTGAGGGCAAGCAAGAGCTAAGTGTGGGGGAGTTGATATATCATGGTTTTTACCCATTTTATGCCATGATATAGTTGTGTTTTTAGTGTCTTTTGTGTTCTTTTTAGTATGTTTACAGGTTTAGACACATTTGGAGCAGAAGTGGAGATTTTGGAGCTGTTTGGTGTATTTTGGAGATTTGGTCCGAGAGACAGAGTTCACTGTCCAGTTTTGAAGACTGCGTCGATCGTTGCACACCTGCATTGATCGTTGCATATGCGAATGGGCCAGACTCGCCGATTTAATGCTGATTTTGCAGAAAAGCCCAGATATTTACACAGAAGCCCAAAACGTGTTTTAGCTATTATATAAGGGTTTTTAAGCCATTGTTTAGGCTACGCTTTACTTTTAAGTCTTATTTTATTCTCAGAGAGCCTTAGGGGCTGATCTTGCTCTCGAAAGAGAGAGGATTTCGAACCCCTGTTGATTATTCTGTTTTATGATATTTGGTTTTCTACTTAAGATGTTTTCTGTTTCGATGAACATGTCTGAGTAGTTTACCTGTTAGGTTGAAGGATTCTCATTATGGATTTCAGAGAATTATAGTTTAATTAATCTGTAGAGACCCATATCTGCTAGTTCTTTATCTAAGTTGTTCTTAATGCTAAATCTGAAGTAGCTAATCAGAGTTATGATGTTAGGTTGATTAATTCAGCGGAAGTTGATTAATTTAACTAGAAAGAACTTAGATAAGCAATTAAACTATTCGCAAACGAAAGTTTGGTTTAGGATAATTGTGAACATATCAAACTTGGAATTAATGCTAGTTTAATCTGTTAGTTCTCGCAAACGAAAGTTTGGTTTGCTGCACTTAGACTTAGAGAATTATCGCAAAGGAATTTGGTTAATTCTATATCAGTGTTTGAGTTCTAGAATAGTTATTGATTGGATCTAGATAGATTGATTGCTTGCGTTCCTGATTTCCTGAGAACTCCTGAAACCTAACGCTTCGCTTCCTTGCTCACAAACTCGCTGCTATTTACTTTTCTGCTTTGCTTTTAGTTTAATCACCTTTGCTTTCTCCTAGTTTAATCTTAATAGTTCTAAATCTATCGTTGACCAGAGTCCCTGTGGATTCGATACCCTAAGTACTACAACTACATCACTGTGAACTTGCAGTTTAGTATAGGGAAAAACTTTGAACCTATCACCTTGCAAGCCATTAGCTGTTCCTCAGGGAGAGAGTCATCTAGAGGAATACCATCCTCAATTCTCAGTCTTGACAAGTGATCTGCTACTCCATTCTCAATGTCTTTCTTATCCTTGATCTCCAAATCAAATTTTGTAGCAGCAGTATCCACCTCAGAAGCCTTGGCTTGGCATCTTTCTTGGCAAGTAGATACCTCAACGCAGCATGATCCGTGTACACCACAACTTTAGATCCAACCAAGTATGATCTGAACTTCTCAAAGGCAAACACCACAGCTAGAAGCTCTTTCTCAGTTGTTGCATACCTCACTTGAGCATCGTCCAATGTCCTACTAGCATAGTATATGACATGGAGTTTCTTGTCTTTCCTCTGTCCAAGGACTGCTCCTACTGCGTAGTCACTTGCATCACACATGATCTCAAAAGGCAACTCCCAGTCGGGAGCTTGGACTATCGGGGCACTAATCAAGGCCTCCTTAATAATGTGGAACGCTGCCAAACACTCATCGTCAAACACAAAATCTGTCTCCTTACACAGCAGACGTGTAAGTGGTCTAGCGATCTTGGAGAAGTCCTTAATAAACCGTCTGTAAAACCCTGCATGACCCAAAAAGCTTCGGATTCCTTTCACTGAGGTTGGTGGCTGAAGACTTGTCATCACCTCTATCTTAGCCTTATCCACTTCAATACCATTCTCTGAGATCTTGTGACCCAACACAATCCCCTCTGTTACCATGAAGTGGCATTTTTCCCAATTGAGCACGAGGTTCGTTTCTTCACATCTCCTTAAGACCCTGCACAAGTTCATCAAACAGGAGGAGAAAGAAGAACCATATACAGAGAAATCATCCATAAAAACTTCTACAATGTCCTCAATAAGATCTGAGAAAATAGACATCATGCACTGCTGAAAGGTAGCCGGTGCATTGCACAAGCCAAATGACATCCTTCGATAAGCAAAGGTACCATAAGGGCAGGTGAATGTCGTTTTCTCCTGATCATTAGGATGTATCGGGATCTGAAAGAATCCACTGTATCCATCAAGAAAGCAATAAAAAGGATGATTAGCAAGGCGTTCTAGCATTTGATCAATAAACGGTAATGGAAAATGATCCTTCCTACATGCGGCATTTAGTTTTCTATAATCAATACACATCCTATGCCCAGTGATAGTTCTAGTAGGAATCAATTCATTACTGTCATTTTTAACCACAGTAATCCCCCCTTTCTTCAGAACACAGTGCACGGGAGAGACCCAAGTGCTATCCGAGATAGGGTAGATTATCCCTGCATCAAGCAATTTAAGAATCTCTTTCTTGACTACCTCCTTAAGATTAGGATTCAATCTTCTTTGATGCTCAATAGAAGACATGGATTCATTTTCAAGGTGGATCCTATGAGTACACAAGCTAGGTGACAATCCTTTTATATCATCGAGTGAGTATCCTATTGCTTTTCTAAACTTTTTCAACTCCGTGGTCAAAGCAATCAATTCATCATCATTCAGAAACTCATTCACAATGACAGGATAGGTAGAGTTAGGGCCAAGAAATGCATACCGAAGCCCCTGCGGAAGGGGCTTTAACTCGATCTTTGGAGCCTTAAGCTCGTTCCAGTCATCAGCTACAAGCTGCTCCTTGCACGGCTCTACTCCCTTGGCGCCATCGGCACTCATGTCCACAACAAACACCTCCAGCTCCTTACCCAAAGAATCTGATCCCAGCTCAATGAATTCAACCTCTCCTAACACAGGCTTGTGCGAATCAAGCGCTCTTATGTAAGCCCAGCTCTCCTCTTGAAGATACTCATACTCCCCACATTCCTTGGTCAAGGTAACCTATAACGGATCATCCATGTTCAACTCCTCAAGGAGTTCATCAGCTAGCTCATCCATGGTCTCAATATAAAACATTTGACCTTGTATGGTTGGCTTCTTCATCACCTTGTTGATGTCAAATTTGAGCACTATGTCCTTACCAAGGTTGAGGTCTATCTTCCCTTTTCTGACATCTATGATCGCACCAGCTGTGGCAAGGAAAGGTCTCCCAAGGATTAGAGGATCCTTTGGCTCTTCATCCATCTCCAGTACAATAAAATCTGTTGGCACTTCAAATCCCCCTACTTTCACTGGAAGATCTTCTAGGAGACCAATTGGGTATCTCACTGACCTATCTGCAAGAACCAGGGAGATCCTACATGCCTTGTAGGTAGAGAAACCTAGCCTCTTGGCTACAGAGAAGGGCATCAAACTTGCGCTTGCTCCAAGATCACATAAACAACCCTCAAACCGGTATGGGCCGATAGCACATGGAAGAGTGAAACTGCCTGGATCTTCAAGTTTCCTTGGAACAATATCCCTTTGGATGATCGCACTACACTCATGAGACAACACAACCATTCCTTGCACTTCCTTGGTTCTCTCCTTGATTGCATCCTTGAGAAACTTGCTATACTGAGGAACTAGCAAGAAAGCATCAATCAAAGGCATGGTCAACTCAACATTCTTCATCTGTTTCTCAAAAAGAGCTTTATACTTCTCTAGGAGTTGCTTATTGAATCTGCCCGGAAAGGGTAGCTTAGGCTCATAAGGTGGTGGCACAAACACACCATCCTTCTTCTTGAGTGCATCATTCACTACTTCTTCAACCACAGTCTTTCCTTTCTTCTTGGCCATGTCGCTATCACTCTCTTTGTTGAGAATTGGCTTTGGTGTGGGCACTTGAATTTGTTGCAGCTCTTTACCACTTCTCAAGGTTATGGTGCTGATTTATTCCTTTGGATTTTGCTCAGATTTTCCGGGTAGAGTACCTTGAGTGCGGGATGTAGAAGCATTCTTGTTTTCCATGTTTGTGACCCTTGAAGTCAAACTCTGAAGCTCATTCTTTAGGTTCCGTACTTCCATAGCTCCTGAGGCTTGCCCTTGAAGGAGTTGCTGCATCATACTTTTTAGCTCATTATCAGCTCCCGAGGTAGAAGAAGTTTGTTGGTGTTGTTGACCAAAACCGGGTGGGTAGTGTTGCTTTGGTGCATAGCCTTGTTGACCTTGAAACTGAGGCTTATTTCCAAACCCTTGTTGGTTGGTGTAAGGGACAAATGGCTTTTGCTGTTGAGGTTGTTGAAAGCCTTGTTGCCCTTGTTGTTGAGCTTGTCCTTGAGATGGAGCTTGAGGATAGACTTGGTCTTGAGGTTTGGCTACATTGGGGTTGCGGTATGAGAAGCTTGGGTGGTTTCTATAGTTTTGGTTGAAGCCTTTGTTGAAACCACCTTGTCCAGCAATGAAGTTAATCTCCTCTTGTGTCAAATCTTCATCATCATCATAAAGTTGTGGCTTAGAATCCTCATAGTGTCCCACAAAGTTGATGTTCTTTTGGCCAATGGAGATCATCTTGTCTAACTTATCATTCAAAGCTTTTATTTCTTTCTCATACTTCTCATCTGAATATGATGATCCTCTATTAGTCCTCTCATAATCCTCATTGTAGTTACCATCACTCGTTGCCAGATTTTCAATCAGCTCCATAGCTGCATCTACTCCCTTGCCTAGGAAGTGTCTATTGCTGCATGAATCTAGCATTGCCCTCATTCTAGGAAGCACTCCGCGGTAGAGATTGCTCAGTAGTGTTTCCTTGGTGAAACCATGGTGGGGGCACTGAGTGGTGAGCTTATTGAACCTCTCCCAAGCTTCAGCGAAGCTCTCATTGTTGCGCTGCACAAACCCGGATAGCTCACAGCGAAAACGGGCAGTCCTAGTAGTTGAGAAGAACTTCTTCAAGAAAGCTTTTTTCAGGTCTCCCCAAGTAGTGATGGATCCTGGAGGGATAGTGCTTTCCCAATCCTTGGCTCTGTCTGCCAAAGAGAAGACGAAGAGACGCATTTTCAAACCGTCGTCAGTCACACCATTCAGCCTCGTGGTAGCACAAATCTTGTCAAAAGTGTCCAAGTGCTGCAACGGGTCCTCAGATGCTAACCCATGGAACTGATTGTTCTGCACCATGTTCATCACCATAGCTCGGATCTCAAAGTTATTATTGTTTACCGCTGGTGGAATGATTCCATGCCGGTTAGCATTTGTGTCCGGTGTATCTCCATCACCAATGGCCCTAGCCGGCCTTTGTTGCTGCTGCTGTTGCTGCTGCTGTTGCTGCTGTTGTTGATCCTCGTGGTTATCCATATCAGTTTGCTCAACACTCTCAAAGGTTTGTATATCCTCAACAGTTGGTTCCAACCCAAGTCTCTCAACGTTAACAACTCGTTCTTGTGCTCGTCGTTCCCTTGCTAATCTCCTCTCGTGTCCTTTGATGTCGTAAAATCTTGCAACTAAGTTTGTAGTCCCTTTGCTGCGCAAGTTCATACACCTAGCATCAAAAAGAGAGAAAGTAGCAAATTAGTAACAATAACTTGAACTAAAAAGGAATAGAAAACGAAATGATATATCCAGAATCCCAAAATGGCAACGGCGCCAAATTGATAACTAGGATTTTGCAATCCTTTGAGGTACCAATTCCTCAAGCTTATCGATGTAGCTTTGAGGTATCGAACCTATTCTGGGATGGATAAGACCAATAGGCAAGCACTAAACCTTCAGAGTCAAATCAAACAATTTGGTTTTAGTTTCTAACAATCCTAATGAAAGCAAATCAAACGAAGTAAACAAAAGTAAATAAACAAACGATTCAATCAATGACAAGAATAAGGCCCAAGGGTTAAGGTCAACGGATATGTGACTCGGGATGATCAAGGAATCCTAATTTAAACTTCTAAAAGCTAATCTCCTAGCAAGGAACACACCAAGTAAATCAGTTTAATCTCTTAATACCAATTCTTCACTTAATCTTAACTCAAGAACAAATCATCATTTGTGAATTAAAATCAAACGAGCATTCAAACAGGTTCCAATTAGCAAACAATCACTCTAGACATACATTTTCATGTGCTAGAATGTGAGAGTCCTAACAAAGGTAGATACTGGAATTTCATCGAACATGTTGTGAACAAGAAATTCTAAACATCCTAATCAATGTGATCAAGATTAATTAGGCATTAAGCACACTTTGCTAGGTGAGATTTTAAACAATCAATCACTAGAAATCCTTTGATCACCCCTAATCAACCTAATCCTACCTAACCCATAAGCCTATGAAGAACTACTCACTAATCATAACTAGATCAACAAAACTCATGGGAATAGAGTTGATCATTGATAGGTCTAGTTTTATCCCTATTCTAACTGCAAGTGCACAGTGATGTAGTTGTAGTACTTAGGGTATCGAATCCACAGGGACTCCGGTCAACGATAGATTATAAAACAGAAGAGATTAAACTAGGAGGAAGCAATATGGGAAAGCAGTAAATCAGCAAGCAGAAAGTAAATAGCAGCGAGTTGTGAGCAAGGAAGCGAAGCGTTAGGTTTCAGGAGTTCTCAGGAAATCAGGAACACAAGCAATCAATCAATCAGGATCTAATCAATAACTGTTCTAGAACTCAAACACGGATATAGAATTCACCAACTCTCGTTGCGAGAATTCTCTAAGTCTAAGTGCAGCAATCCAAATCTCTTTGCAATTACTAACAGATTAAACTAGCATTAATGATCAGGTTTGATATGTTCACAATTCCCCTAAACCAAATCTCTTTGCGAGTAGATCAAATTGCTCATCTATGTTCTTTCTAGCTAATTAACCAACTCTCGTTGTATCAATCAACCTAAAATCATAATTCTGATTAGCTACTTCAGATTAAGCATTAAGAACAACCTAAACAAAGAACTAGCAGATATGAATCCCTACAGATTGATTTAAACTATACATGAAATCCCTAATGAGAATCCTTCAACCTAACAGGTAAACTACTCAGACATGTTCATCGAAACAGAAAACATCTTGAATAGAAAACCAAATATCATAAAATAAAACAAAGAACTGGGGTTCAAAATCCTCTCTCTCTCGAGAGCAGGATCAGCACCTAACTCTCTCTGAAATAAAATAAGACTTAATGAAAGCGTAGCCTAAACAATGGCTTAAAAACCCTTATATAATAGCTAAAACACGTTTTGGGCTTCTGTGTAAATATCTGGGCTTTCTGGGCTTTAGTGCATTAATCCTCATTCTTCATTAACGCTCGCGAGAATGCTTGGTCACGCTATGCAACGATCGATGCCAATGGTGTGTCGATCGTTGCAAGTGTCAAATATGGGCAGTGAACTCTATCTCTCGGGTAAAATCTCCAAAATGCTCCAGAATGCTCCAATAACTCCAATTATGCTCCAAACGTGTCTAAACCTGTAAACATACTAAAAAGACGCCAAAACATAACATAAGACTCGATAAATAAGGCATATACCATGGTTAAAACCGGTAAAGTCCATGGTATATCAACTCCCCCACACTTAGCTCTTGCTTGTCCTCAAGCAAGTAAAGAACCAAAGTATAAGAGAAGAAGTTTGAAAACTCAGAAACTCATTTCGTCCTAGGAACTTTCACAATCACATTCACTTAGTAAGCCACTGAAAACTTTTCTACAGAACTCAAGACCATAATATACTTCCCCCACACTTAGCAACTGTCCTAAGTAAACTCCACAATCACATTCAAGCATTCAAATTCTCCCTACTGACTTCTGCAAGTATTTAAGTGCGGTCTCACCTAAGGAGTATCGATCAAAGGGCACATGGATTCTTACCTTATCAGCTCTAGACCACCATACTATCTTTCTCTAGTCCCTTTCTTCTCTTTTCCTTCCTTAACAACTGATTTTTCCCACATTGGGTATCATTTTAATTTTTTTTATCAGTGTTCTTCCCGTTATGGGGTGTACTTTGGATACATTCCATGGATCGCACAGGAGATAATAGGGGTCTCTACCACTCCTGTGACCACTTCGGAGTTACTAACTCATCCTCAGTTTATTATCTTTCTTTTTTTTACTTTATGGAAGGGGAGAAGGGAACTAAATAGGACAGGTTTACAGGCTGTGTCAGAACTAACAAGGGAATCCGACACAAAGTATACCAAGCCCTTAGGTGAGAAATCTAAGTCAGTATTAAGGTTGAAGTCAGTAAAAGATCCTCTGATACCTGAAGTGATGTGGATGTTCCCAGTAGGTTGATCTGTGTCTGGGTTTTCTAATAGTCATAGAGGCTCTGCAAGTCTGTCCAATGGTCACTTAGTTCCTGTTCAAGCGAAAATTTTCCTCGAAAAATCATAGTTTCATACAAATTTTGACTCAATAAAACAATTTTTTTTTTGAAAAACTAAGAAAACAAAAGCGTGCGTCAGTAGCTCCTCCCCCACACTTAAACTACACTGTCCCCAGTGTAATCAAAGCATTAGCTCGGTGAAAGAATAATCAAATTGAAGAACAAACCGAAAAGTTGCATATTACTTACCTGTCGTCGCCCTGCGTCGATCGATGCCCAAGGGTGTCGATCGATGCAAGGCGAATATGCTCGCGGTTACTGAGATAACCGGTGTCTGAACCGCAATCAATTTGGCTAACCGTGAATCGCACTGTGTCGACCGATGCACTATGTGTGTCGATCGCTGCAGTGCGCTTCTGTCTGTTTCTCTCGGCTTTGAACACACAAAACAGAAAAATTAAAAATACCAAATCAAAACGAAAAAAATGAAAACAAAAACGAACCTAACAGTGGGTTGCCTCCCACTCAGCGCTTGTTTTTAGTCATTAGCTTGACTATTGGAAGAGATTTGATTCAAGGCGGTTTCAACAGAGATTTTGAATGTCTCTGTGAGTATCTCTTCATCCAAGGTGGCGTATATGCATTCAGATCATGAGGCTTCCCAAGGAATGAATAAACAGCATCAGGGCGGGAGTGAAGCTTGGGTGGTATACTGCGTTTTCCTGCATTCAAAGCAATGCGGTCAGGAGATTTAACCTTAGGTGATTTATACTTTACCTTTGGTGCATGTCTGATATCTGGAGCTTTCTGCTTATGAGCAGTTGCAGGCTCTGAAGATGTTAGAGCAGGTTCAAGAGGAACCGCCATCTTCTTCTTTCCACTATCAGATACTGTAGTTCCACCAATCTGAACTTCTTCTTTCAGATGACCATCAGTGGAGATCATCTTCTTTGTATGAACTCGCGAAGTTTCAACTGGTGGGGTTTTATTCACCTTCTTATCTATCACTTTCATGCAGTTAGCCACTTCTAGCTCTTGTTTGGAAGGTTTAGGGACCTTAGGATATGGCACAGGGGGCTTATAGACTCGTTCTGGTACTGTTGCAGGTTTCTGGTCACATCTGCGTTTTGTGTCGATCGTTGCATGATGTGTGTCGATCGATGCAAGGCGATTCTGTTTCTCGAAAGAACTCGAAATTGCCGGGGGTGTCGATCGATGCATGTATCAGGCAGACAATATTCATCCAGAAAATCCGAGATTATGCTCTCTTCTTCACCTAGCAACTCAATCTCATCTCTTAAGGTCACACCTTTGATGGATTTATACTGTTCAGCTTCCCTAGCTTCATTATGCCTTTGTATTGCTCCAGCTGTTTGCTGAACTTTGACATCTAGCTTTTTCACATGTGTGCTCAAGTATTCAAACTTCCCACTCAGATTTTCATGTATAGCATCCAGCTTCCTGTCGAAGTCCATAGCAGCCTTAGTCTGATCCTCTAGCAGCTGCTCCATCATGGATTCCATCTTGCTCTCATAAGCATTAGCAGCAGGAGGTGCCTGATAGGAGGGTGATCCATACTTGTTTCCCTGAAACCCAGAACCATTTATGTAGTTCCTCTCCTCTTCTTGTCTTTCCAGTAACTGCTCCAGCATGGTTTCCAATCTGCTCTTATATGCAGGTGCAGGTGGTGCTTGGTAAGAAGAAACACCATAGTTCCTTGAGAAGACATTACCCTGTTGCTGGAAAGGTCCCTGAAAAGCAGATTTCTGACTGTAGAATTCATTCCCTCCAACGCAGTTGATAGCTTCTTGCGCATACTTTTCAAGTATAAGACTATGCAGATAGTCGACTTTACTCTTCAACTCAGCTATCTGTGAACTGTCAATCCCTGGATTGAAGAAATCATACATCTTCCTTTCGATATGTGTCGATCGATGCAGGAGAAGCGCGATCGATGCAAGCGCGATGATGTGACGATCGACACACAGGACCGTGTCGATCGTTGCAGGGTGATTACAAGCGTACCTGAAACGCAAGAAACAGAAGAAAAAAAAATTAGTGAAAAAAACAAAAAACGAGAAACCTAGTCTAAACCCTAAGTTCAAATCTATCGGAGACTCAAAAGAGTCCCCGGCAACGGCGCCAAAAACTTGATAGGTCTAGTTTTATCCCTATTCTAACTGCAAGTGCACAGTGATGTAGTTGTAGTACTTAGGGTATCGAATCCACAGGGACTCCGGTCAACGATAGATTATAAAACAGAAGAGATTAAACTAGGAGGAAGCAATATGGGAAAGCAGTAAATCAGCAAGCAGAAAGTAAATAGCAGCGAGTTGTGAGCAAGGAAGCGAAGCGTTAGGTTTCAGGAGTTCTCAGGAAATCAGGAACACAAGCAATCAATCAATCAGGATCTAATCAATAACTGTTCTAGAACTCAAACACGGATATAGAATTCACCAACTCTCGTTGCGAGAATTCTCTAAGTCTAAGTGCAGCAATCCAAATCTCTTTGCAATTACTAACAAATTAAACTAGCATTAATGATCAGGTTTGATATGTTCACAATTCCCCTAAACCAAATCTCTTTGCGAGTAGATCAAATTGCTCATCTAGGTTCTTTCTAGCTAATTAACCAACTCTCGTTGTATCAATCAACCTAAAATCATAATTCTGATTAGCTACTTCAGATTAAGCATTAAGAACAACCTAAACAAAGAACTAGCAGATATGAATCCCTACAGATTGATTTAAAATATAGTTTCATGAAATCCCTAATGAGAATCCTTCAACCTAACAGGTAAACTACTCAGACATGTTCATCGAAACATAAAACATCTTGAATAGAAAACTAAATATCATAAAATAAAACAAAGAACTGGGGTTCAAAATCCTCTCTCTCTCGAGAGCAGGATCAGCACCTAACTCTCTCTGAAATAAAATAAGACTTAATGAAAGTGTAGCCTAAACAATGGCTTAAAAACCCTTATATAATAGCTAAAACACGTTTTGGGCTTCTGTGTAAATATCTGGGCTTTCTGGGCTTTAGTGCATTAATCCTCATTCTTCATTAACGCTCGCGAGAATGCTTGGTCACGCTATGCAACGATCGATGCCAATGGTGTGTCGATCGTTGCAAGTGTCAAATATGGGCAGTGAACTCTATCTCTCGGGTAAAATCTCCAAAATGCTCCAGAATGCTCCAATAACTCCAATCATGCTCCAAACGTGTCTAAACCTGTAAATATACTAAAAAGACTCCAAAACATAACATAAGACTCGATAAATAAGGCATATACCATGGTTAAAACCGGTAAAGTCCATGGTATATCAATCATGTAGATTGGTGAGGGATTGAGAGATTTTGTTGAAGGAATAACAAGAGAAATACTAGATTAATCCAAAGAATAAAATTTATTCTTACAAAAGACTTTAAAACATCAAAAACAGCTTAAGAAACAAATAGAAATAGGTTTTTGGCTTAAATAGTCAATAGGGTGCGAGCCGGGTCAACCCGGAACAAACCGAGTGTTGACCCGGATCCAAGTGAAAATCTGGGGACGGTATCGGTTGGCTGGACCGATATCCAGACCGATATGGACTCTCGGTTTTTCTGGCCTGGAAGCGTATCAGTCCACCTGACCGATATGTAACCCGATATGGAATCCCGAAAATTAATCCGAGAGTCCATATCGGTTGGATGGACCGATACTCAAGCCGATATGGTTCTCTGGGACTTTGACGAAGAGTCGTATCGGCCCGCCTGGCCGATACTCAGGCCGATATGAGTTTCTGCTGGCTCTTCCTTGGTCCTCTGAGCTCAAGACTCCACTTCCAAGCTCACCAATGCTCCTAGACACCTCCATTCACCTGCAAAACACAAGAAGCACTCCAAATGCAAGCCTAGAATGCCTACTCCTAGTCCTAAACAACTCTAGACTCTAGATGCGACAATGACTCGACAAAATGGTATGAATGATGGAGAAAAGAAGTCAAAACATGAACTATATACAAGCCTAATTGCATGAAAATGTATGAATATCACCGAACATCATCCAACCAAAAGATTTACCAGAGAACACCAGATAAGAGAAAAAAGTAGCTAAGGAGCATCGTCATGTATTCAGAGACCGTCGGAGATCTGTACCCGGTCGTATCCATTAACAGAACCGCCTATTACACATCTGCCTCGCCGCGATTCGAAACAAGGCTTTGGGCATACAAATATTGAATCCTTCGGAGCAAAAAGACTGAACGAGAGTCCAAAGAAAGCGGTATAGCTGACAGAAGAAACCCTTGGATGCAATCGCGTCCGAACCAACTCGTACAACACAAAATCCGGCAACAACATCGAAAAAGCAAAATTCGGAATAGATCCGGAGTATGAACCGGATAGTAGATCCAGAATTTATTCAAAGAACCAAAAAAACAGTCCAATCCTCACGATATGAGACAAAGAGAGGATCAGAGAACAAAAGTAACAAGACAACCGGCAAAACGCCAGTGGCCAAAGTGTGATCGATCTTAGAAAACTGTTCGAGAGAAAAGTGAAGAGAGAAGAGAGAGGTTACTTTTACTGTGAAAGGGTTGTTTACATTTTTGAGGGTTTTGTAGGTCAATTTAAAGGATGTTGTATTATTCGTGGGGTGTGTCACGTGTGAATAATAAGATCAATATGCAATATATAGACAGAAGTAGTTGTTTTAATGGAGATTCCTTGAGCTTTTTTTTTCATCTGAAAGATATTATATTAAACAAGGGTCGGATACAAGGGTCGGATACAAGGGTCGGATAACAAAGCCCGAGAGGATTACGGGAACCATTGCCCGAAAGATTTACGGGAGACTAAGCCGGCCAAGAAAAACTTGCCGGACTTAAAGAAACAAATAAAACAAGCTAAACGTAAACTAGGCAAGATCGAAACTGATGATAGATGGACCCGAGACTGAAGAACCCAAGCTGCATCGCCTTCCGAAGCCTCACAAGAAGCCACTCAAAGAACCAATAAACGCAAAACCTGGACTGAAGAACAAGAGCACCGGGACTCCGAACTGCTACTATGCTAAGAGAGAGCCAAACCGAACTCCACCAGCATAGATTCCGACAGAGACGACCAAAGGCGCGACGAGGAAGGAAGCAGCGACTCAACCACCACAACCAGAACAAAGAACCCAGACGAAGAAGGACATTCAGGCACAAGATACAACATCATGAACTCTGTGAAGAAAAAACGCCAAACAAGACTTCCAGCTCTTACAGGCGGACACTCGCTCACCAATCCCAGCCATCTACCGACTAAAGAGAGGTCACCTCCTCGCAAGAGAAGAGGTGAAAACCGAAACCACTGCGACGCTTAGCACCCAACCTAAAACCCAAAGGCTTCAAAGCAGAGTGAGTAGATGCTCCCGCAACAAAAACTCAACCATCGGACGAACTCTTCAGCAAAACCTGAACCAACGCCCCACCTGAAACCTCTAACCGGCGGGAAAGCAAAGCCGAGCCACCGAAAGGGGTAAACCCAAAAAGCACAGCAAGCAACAAAAGAAAAGCCGGGAAGCTAGGCCCTGCCTAGTAATAAACCGTTGCTTAAACTAATACAGAACTTGAAACAAGAATAAGCCATCAACCACCAAAATCTCTTACCCCTTAGATCCGCAAAAAACGAATCCAGAAGGATACAGGCCAAACCCAAACTAAACAGACCACAACTCAACTAAAACAAACCACAAACAAGGCAGACACAGACAAGCGGGGATAGGTGGCGGCTACCGGAGATTTTCTGGTCGGAGAGGAACCGCGCACCATCAAGAAAGCAGAGCCACCTGACCTGAGAACCAGAAAACAGCCTCCACCAGCCACCAGAGAAGATAATCGGAGGCGTGGCCGAGAGACTCCACACCACACCGTAGAACCGCCACCATAGCTCACGAACCGGACACAATATACAAAAACTCCGACGAACCTGAACGAAATCGAATAGGACAACCGGAGGAAAGACCAGAGGGATAAGAGAAGGGGACTCCACCGGCGGCGTTAAGGAAGCGAGCCACCGGCGAAGCTGCGAAACTTTGGTGCGGCACTTCTCGGGTAATGAGCCTGGGAGAGTTTAATTTATGGCGAACCTTGCCTCTCCCAACATTGTTGTAGTAGGTTTAGATTCCTTGAGCTACTTAATCAATTATCAATTTTGTCTTATTCATATATTAAATGAAATTGCTCATTATTCCAACAGATGGTACCATATTCTATGTGTCACTCACTATCACACTACACCACATATCTAAACTTTCATCACCATCATGACTCTTGTCTTCTACCATATACTATGTGTCGCTCATTATCACATTATTACACCACACATCTAAACTTTCATCACCATCATGACTCTTGTCTTCCTCCTTGTAAAAACCTTAGACTAAATGAATGCACAAGTTTCATCAAATGCAGTTTTATATAAATAATAAATTATAATATATTCATATGACATTAAATGTTGTGTAGGGTTAATTTACCTAGAAAAGAGAGTTCCACAGTCACATTTGTATTCTTTAGTGCCACAAGTCTTAGCATGAGCCTCCAATCTGACTGCACCGCTGTTTTCTTAAGAAATGCTTCTTGATTCCGGTTAAGTCTCCGAGAGCTCTAGATGGATGATGATGGACACACGTTGGCTCAGGAGTCAGGACAGACATAAACTTTCTTCCTTATTACATCTTTGTTTAAGCTTCCACGGTAGATTGTGTCCTCTCTTATGAAGCTGCAAGTTGAGCTCTCTTTGAAAACCTGTTACATATCTCGCATATGAGTGTTTGTCGCAATTAACGTTTTTGGTGATAAAGTCATCACCTCTGCTTCTGGGTCTGATAAAAAGGTCAAGAATTAAAATACACCAACGAAGTCCCAAAAAAAAGGTTTTGATATAAACTTGCTTAATATATACTATATAGTAACAGTTGGTACTTTTTTGGTTTTGCTGTTTTCCATTAAACAACAATAAAATCATTTAACGAAACCCATTTCAGAAAATAAGATCTGACGCCTTTCTGTATTACTTGATTTTGATTTTATAATAAAGTTTTGATTTTTATACGGTTTTGCCCATTTCAATAATAGAGACGAGAAAGAGGATAAATTTCAAAATGATAAAAAAAAAAAATTCGAAAACTATAAACTATATAGTTAGAAATTTAGAATGAAACAAATGAAGAAAGAGTTGTTCAAGAAAGAAAAAATGAAGAAAGAGGTCTGCTCATTGTTATTTGTGCGTTGAGAGGACCGTTTTCTGTTTTGAAAACGTTTCAGAAACATAAATGTGGTGGAAACGACTTAAAACGCGATAAAAACACGAATTTTAAATATAATGATTTGCAAACGCGACAGAAATGGCGTATTAACTTTTGGAAACGTCAGTTCATTTTTTGGATACTTTGTTTTTAATTTTGAAATATAATCGAAATAGTTTATAAATATAATAATATTAATTGATAATTTGTAAATTGTTTAAGAACGAAATGTAACTACTATAAACAGTATGAATTATAGTTGTACTCTAAAAAATTAATAAAAAGCAAAGAAGCAGACGACTTTACGAGATATTTTTTCTATTTAGAGTTGATTAGTTTAGAATTAAGTTAAAAAGATTCACATCTATAAATTTTATTCTAACTAATATTTGATGACAATTCAAAATCGATTTGTTCTTCTACGGGTTATCATACTAAGAAATAGTTTTTTTTACAATATTTTGTTATTGATAATACTCAATTGTTTTCTTGTCATACAATTGAAACTTCATTAGTGAATTAATGTTTTTAATATGTTACTTTGATTTTTTTAGCTCGGTCTTTCATCATATATTTTTATTATTTTTATAAAGATATATATGTTTTCAAAGTGTATCTATTTTCTAATTTTTATATAAAAGATTGTTTTCGTGTTTTGAGACGTTTTGCTTCTGTATACTCGTTTTCGTTTCCGTAGTATGTGAATGCATTTGGTTATTTTTTTTTTTATAATTGTGATAATTTGGTTTAACAGACATCAAACCAAATGACGCGAACATGAGCTCCTACTAATCATGAGGCCTGAAAAAACCATGAATACCCTTTTTTATTACATAATGTCGTTTTGAGAGAGATTTGAACACGTATAAACCACTGTTAACGTATTCCCAAATCTGGCGTACCACTCGCCTACCATTTTGTTACTTCTTACATTATTTTTAGTGTTATATTTGAATCTCTGAAACGACGTCATGAAATTTGAATTTATAAGACTGAATTGATTCGACAATAACGCCGGTTTGATATCAGATCTTTTTTTATATAACATTTTTAAGAAAAAGCGTTAATATCATACCGAATCAATTAATTGATTTTCCATGAAAACTGACCATATATACAAATATTTTCTTCCGAAATGGAAGATTTTATCACCTTTTCAAAGATATGGCCCAACTTATTTAGCATAAATCTCAATATGATCTCAACACATTAAACAATATCGATATTAGACATGATTCACTCTCTCCCTAGTATTTATAGTCACGTTCTTGCTCTTTACTTCTTTCACATCACGAACAAAGAAAGAAAAATAGAGTACTGAAATTTTACTATCATACCAACAAAATGGCATTATCAAAGCTTCAGTTTGTAGTAATCTTCATCATGTGTTCTCTCCTAGTTACTTCCCAATCCAAAGGTAGTATGTTTTATAGAAATCAAGAATTATATATATATATATTTGATTTTATCTTTATGTTTTTTTTCTGAAATTATTGTTTTAATATTGGTGGATTTATAGATGTAAGAGAGAATGCTGATGGATCAGAGTGTGTCTACAAAGGTCCGTGTGTCACCAACGGAGACTGTAAGAGTCAATGTGGACCGCCTGAGTTTCCACCGTTCACCATTGGCTTATGCCAACCAAGTCCTAGGGGTCATGGCAACCTCTGTTGTTGTGCTAAAGATTAATATTTTCCGATCAACTAAAAACAAGAGTGTAATTTTTTATCTACTTAATTCGAAGTAACTAAATGTTCAAGAACTTTACTATGTTTTCGGATTAAATTAAAAAGAATCATCTATAAAATTGGATGTTGTTCTTATTCACTAGTATATTATATAATTGTGTTCTTTTCTTTCCAACTATATCAACACATTTACTTAACACACGTGGCATCTATACTATTAAAATAAGAAGGTTTTTTAAAATTAACATTTGTCCACCGTGTTATTTACAGGGTATACCATTGAAAATCATGTGTAAATATTTCGATTCATTAAGGGTATAACTGAAATTGGCTCCCGGATAGGTGTGGACATTCATAAATTGTGTGAAATCGACGAGATGAGCATTTCTCATTGTCTTTTAGCTGTTGAAATGTCGTTGCACTTAGCTTATCTTTTAAGTTTCTTATATAGTGAGTGGTCTCAGGTTCATGACATTGACGTTGATTGAACTTGAAATATCACTATATATGAGGCCTTTGTGAATGACACTAGTTCGTACAAATATTTTTAGTTGATTTGTATTCTCATTGTGCAACTGGTTTTTAATTAAGAGAAGTAGCAGATTGACCCCCCCAAAAAATTTAAGGGTAGTAGCAGCATGTAATTGAAAATGTATGTGAATGCATTGTTCTATGAGCCAGACTTTTGGACGTGGTTCGATTTAGGATTGATAATGCCGAAGATATTATTGGGATCAGTGTTTTGCCGCGATGCTCTGGTGGCGGCCGTTTATATTAAGGTACATTCAAAGAACTTTGGAGGATTGAAATTGTCATTTAGTAAGTCTTATTTACTTTTCTTGTGAGTAAACATCTTGATCGTTCATTTTTAAGCCAAGTGTAGATGGATGTGCTTGCATTGTTGTAAACAGGGATGTGTAGCTCAAAGCTCAAGTTTTCATTGAAGGATGTTCTGAATCTATCTTGAGAGAGAGAACTCATTGTGATTTTATTGCAGAGTTACTCGCTAGAGAACAACAGATTTGATCTGAGGCAGTTTCTGTACAACAACAAGTGGCCATATCAGTTCAAAAAGATTGACGGCTTAAATGGTGACTCAGTTGCTTTCTCGGAAGAAGAAGCCAGTTCCGTCAGCAGAAAATTTCCCTTACTTAACCTCTCTGTTTAAACCCAAAGTGGAATTTTTGAAGAGTAAAGAAACAAATAACATCTTTGGAATCACTGAAATATATAAAGTTAGTGCTGAAGAGAAAACAACAGAACGACTTCCAATAAGTTTACTTTTTGAGTCATTGATCACTTGGTCTTGTTAAAAGATTATTATTATGCAATAATAAAATTATGTTTATCCAGTTCTGTTTATTTCATAAAACCATAGTGTAAGAAAGGGTTTTTTTTTAATTTGTTTTTAGTTTGAGAGCATGTTTCTCAATATATTTAGTAAAATTGATTCAAGAGCTAGATCAGTGTTATCTGTGAATACATTTGGTTACTTCTTACATTATTAATGTGCAGATTATCGCTTCAATCGATATGAGTTTGAGTTCGATTGAAAAAAGAAGAAAAGCACACAATACATGACGATTGTTACACGATGATCACTTCATTATTCAATGCGAGTGGCAGCTATATTTACTGGAGCTGATTCAAATCAGCAATCCACTAGAACAACTCTAACATAAGCTCTTGATGAAACAATGGAGGAATCTCCTTTCTCTTGATCTCAGTGATTTCTGATTCTATTCGGATTATCCGAAGAATAAGGAAGAAGACCAGCGTTATCCTAAGTCAAACCCTTTTTCCTTTGGAATCTTTTACTTCACGTGAGAGTGAGAGCTCACCTAATAGATTAGAGTATGGGACAGAAACCTTCTATAATTTCATAATGTTATATTTGAATTTCTCAAACGTCATGTTTAGTTTGAATTTACAAGACTGAATTGATTCGACAATAATACCGGTTTGATATCTATACTATTAAAACAGGAAGGTTTGCCATGGTACATAAATGTTGTTCCCGAAATTTGCCCTTGATATTATTAGGATTTGTAACCTTCATTAAGGGTAAAACTGTAAAACAATTTATATTTGATTTATTATCTCTACAATCCATGTTTCCAAACAAGACAATTATTAAACATGTAGCCAAACAACCAAAATCTAATGGATCCCACTTTCTTAATTAATTAAAATCAAAACAAATTAATTGATAAATATAATTAATAATTTATACATCAACTATTATATATAAATTAAGATTCTCTAATTTATGATTTAATTCAAAATATATTTATAATATATTTTAATATCTCTTTATTTTGTTTCAAATATATATATATACACATATTACGATTGATGTTTTTACAATTGTACTTTTTAGCAGGTTTTTCCATCAAACTGAAAAATATTTAATTAATTAAACGGGTTGAAAAATTAATTAGCCAATCTCGATTATAAATTTTCTAAAAAAAAATTCGCATATAGTAAATAATTTCAGTTGATATATTTTAAAATTAATAAAATATTAAAATGATTTCATACTTATATTATTCAAATATTTGAAGCGTCAAATTATGCTTTATGTTTGAATGAAGTTTTTAACGGATAGTTCCATCAAATTTGCAAATTATATATACGACTACAACATGTATTTTATAAAATAATATTTTAGATAAATAAAATAACAATTAAACATATACCACATAACTTTTACAATAGTTGTTTTCACATATATATATTTTTCCAAACTATGATCTTACGATACAACACAGATTAAAATATATAATGCGAAATCGTTATTTTAATCTCTTAATCCTTACGATATATCTCCTCCAAATAACACATAATTCATTTAAAAAAACTAAATTGATAACTCACTGTTTATAATGTTGGTTAAACAATTATAATCAAAATTAGATTACATAATTAAAAATCTAAACTACTATTAACAAAATGAATAAAAAGTAAAATTTGTAAAGAAAATTATACCCGCACTTCTTAGAAGTGCGGGTCAAAATCTAGTCAGATCTTATTTTTAAAGAAATACATTAACTGAATCATACCAAATCAATTAATTGATTTTCCATGATAATAGACCATATATACAAATATTTTTTTCTTTTGAAATGGAAGATTTTATTACCTTTTAAAAGATTTGACCCACTTATTTAGACATAAATCTCAATATGATCTCAACACATTAAACAATATCGATATTAGACATGATTCACCCTCTCCCTTGTATTTATAGGCATGTTCTTGCTCTTTACTTCCTTCACACCACAAACAAAGAAAGAAAAACAGATTACTGAAATTTTACAATCATACCATCAAAATGGCATTATCAAAGCTTCAGTTTGTAGTAATCTTCATCATGTGTTCTCTCCTAGTTACTTCCCAATCGAAAGGTAGTATGTTTTATAGAAATCAAGAATTATATATATTTGAATTTATCTTTATATTTTTTCTGAAATTATTGTTTTAATGTTGGTGGATTTATAGATGTAAGAGAGAATGCTGGTGGATCAGAGTGTGTCTACAAAGGTCCGTGTGTCACCAACCAAGACTGTAAGAGTCAGTGTGGACCGCCTGAGTTTCCACCGTTCACCATTGGCTTATGCCAACCTAGTCCCCGGGGTCATGGCAACCTTTGTTGTTGTGCTAAAGATTAATATTCTCCCATCAACTAAAAAACAACAGTGTATTTTTTTATCTGCTTAATTCGAAGTAACTAAATGTTAAAGAACTTTACTACGTTTTTGGATTAAATTAAAAGAAGAGAAATTTGGCTAATAAGGCTAAAAAAGAATCGTCTATAAAATTGGATGTTGTTCTTATTCACTAGTCTATTATATAATGGTGTTTTTTCTTTTCAGCCACATCAACAAATTTACTTAACTAAAACTAGATTTTGCATCCGATTTTCTTCATTTTGTTTAGTTTTGTTGGCCCAACCACTCATCTCTATAATACCATATACAATTATTAATCCCAAAGTCCCCTCCACCGAATATATTGAACTATGGATTTTAAAAGATTTTGAGGTTGTCTTAAAATTTTCTGTTATTCAATTAATGATTTTATTATCGAGATAACAATCTGTTAAAATCATATCAAATCTACTGTTATTAAAAAAATTTAAAATATTAAAATTTTAATATATGCAAAGGATTCCAGAAGATTTTAAAAGACTTTATTAATTAAAAATAATAAAAATCCAAATCTTATGATTTTAAGTGGGATTGTAAGGAATTTTAATATAAAATCATAACAATTTTTTAAAAATCACCCAAAACCATTAAAATCATCTAAATTCTTATTAAAACTCAGATCACTCTAAATGCCCGGGCACAATTTTTAAACCATAGCTTCACACATATATAAATATATTTAAAGCTTGTATAGTAAAACGAATAATTAAGCATACAGTTGACAAAAAAAAAACTTAGAAACCCGATCACCCACATCTCTGTATTTTATTGCTCCTAAACTTTAAATAAATGCATTTTCATATTACATGTATTTGTAATCTAAAAACATACATTGATGCTATGAAATTTGTGTATGAAGAACAAAATTGGAAAATATAAAATGTTAGAAATTGGGAAAAGAAAATTGAAAATGCATCAGGAAAATACACAGAAAGGGAATTGGAGGGATTCAAATTTACAAAATAAAAATATATATTTATAAAGGAAAAAAGGCAATATCAAAGCTTCAATTTGTAGTAATCTTCATCATGTGTTCTCTCCTAGTTACTTCCCAATCGAAAGGTAATATGTTTTATAGAAATCAAGAATTATATATATATATATATATATATATTTGAAATTATCTTGCTATTTTTCTGAAATTATTGTTTTAATGTTGGTGGATTTATAGATGTAAGAGAGAATGCTGGTGGATCAGAGTGTGTCTACAAAGGTCCGTGTGTCACCAACCAAGACTGTAAGAATCAGTGTGGACCGCCTGAGTTTCCACCGTTCACCATTGGCTTATGCCAACCTAGTCCCCGGGGTCATGGCAACCTTTGTTGTTGTGCTAAAGATTAATATTCTCCCATCAACTAAAAAACAACAGTGTATTTTTTTATCTGCTTAATTCGAAGTAACTAAATGTTAAAGAACTTTACTACGTTTTTGGATTAAATTAAAAAGAAGAGAAATTTGGCTAATAAGGCTAAAAAAGAATCGTCTATAAAATTGGATGTTGTTCTTATTCACTAGTCTATTATATAATGGTGTTTTTTCTTTTCAGCCACATCAACAGATTTACTTAACTAAAACTAGATTTTGCATCCGATTTTCTTCATTTTGTTTAGTTTTGTTGGCCCAACCACTCATCTCTATAATATCATATACAATTATTAATCCCAAAGTCCCCTCCACCGAATATATTGAACTATGGATTTTAAAAGATTTTGAGGTTGTCTTAAAATTTTCTGTTATTCAATTAATGATTTTATTATCCAGATAACAATCTGTTAAAATCATATCAAATCCACTGTTATTAAAAAAATTTAAAATATTAAAATTTTAATATATGCAAAGGATTCCAGAAGATTTTAAAAGACTTTATTAATTAAAAATAATAAAAATCCAAATCTTATGATTTTAAGTGGGATTGGAAGGAATTTTAATATAAAATCATAACAATTTTTTAAAAATCACCCAAAACCATTAAAATCATCTAAATTCTTGTTAAAACTCAGATCACTCTAAATGCCCGGGCACAATTTTCAAACCATAGCTTCACACATATATAAATATATTTAAAGCTTGTATAGTAAAACGAATAATTAAGCATACAGTTGACAAAAAAAACTTAGAAACCCGATCACCCACATCTCTGTATTTTATTGCTCCTAAACTTTAAATAAATGCATTTTCATATTACATGTATTTGTAATCTAAAAACATACATTGATGCTATGAAATTTGTGCATGAAGAACAAAATTGGAAAATATAAAATGTTAGAAATTGGGAAAAGAAAATTGAAAATGCATCAGGAAAATACACAGAAAGGGAATTGGAGGGATTCAAATTTACAAAATAAAAATATATATTTATAAAGGAAAAAAGGCAATATCAAAGCTTCAATTTGTAGTAATCTTCATCATGTGTTCTCTCCTAGTTACTTCCCAATCGAAAGGTAATATGTTTTTATAGAAATCAAGAATTATATATATATATATATATATATATATATATTAAATTATCTTTCTATTTTTCTGAAATTATTGTTTTAATGTTGGTGGATTTATAGATGTAAGAGAGAATGCTGGTGGATCAGAGTGTGTCTACAAAGGTCCGTGTGTCACCAACCAAGACTGTAAGAGTCAGTGTGGACCGCCTGAGTTTCCACCGTTCACCATTGGCTTATGCCAACCTAGTCCTCGGGGTCATGGCAACCTTTGTTGTTGTGCTAAAGATTAATATTCTCCGATCAATTAAAAACAACAGTGTAACTTTTTTTCTACTTAATTCGAATTTAAATGTTAAAGAACTTTACTACGTTTTTGGATTAAATTAGAAAGAATCACCTATAAAATTGAATTTTGTTCTTATTCACTAGTCTATTATATAATGGTGTTCTTTTCTTTTCAGCCACATCAACACATTTACTTAACACATGTGGCACATATTTTAAAACTAGATTTTGCATCCCATTTTCTTCATTTTGTTTAATTTTATTGGCACATACACTTATCTCTATAATACCATACACAATTACACTAAAAGAAATCTGCGTAGCCACGGACTAGCCGCGAAACGTTCGTGGCTACGTTTTTTAAGCCGCGGATAGCTACGAATTCCGCCGTGGTTATGTCCGTAGATATTTAGCAGCTATTCGTAGCTACGTAGCCACGGCAAACGAACGTAGCCATTCGTAGCTACGTAGCGACGACCTGTCGCGAAAGTTTCGTAGCTAAACTCATCCGTGAAAAGTCGCGAAATACGTCGTAGCTATATAGTTACGACTGACGATAGCCGCTAGTCGTGGAAACATAGCCGTGGATCGCTACAAATATGTCGTGGAAATATATAGCTTCAGCTAGCTGCGAATAATGTCGCGGCTTAGTTTGCTGCGGCTCATGTCGCGGCTATCCGCGTCCCGCTCCTTTTTAGCACGACGTATTTCGCGGCTATCCGTAGCAGTGTCGATAAATTATTGAGTTCACGAGATGTCATTGTGTATGGTCATTCGGATGTTATATCAATCAATTCCCAGCTTTTTGCAGAGAATATATTCGATATAGCTACGGCCAAAATCGCGGCTAGTCGTAGCTATATCAAAAAACACGTTTCCAACTATTGCAACCACTTTCAGATTGTAAAAAATCTCATTAGCTACGGCCTAAGTCGCGGCTATCCGTAGCTTATGTTTGCATTATATAATGCACGAGCACTTAGCCTCTTTGACACACATTCTAGTTATTCAATAAATGAAAGAGAGGTTGTGAGGAAAAAAAAAGTAGAGAGAATTCGTTAAAAAAATTGAGTAATTCCTTCGTTTAATTTCTTTTATCACTATGAGTGATTTCTATTTGTCGAGAGATTGGATGTATAAACGTATAAAACGTGGTACTCAATCTGTGTCTAAAAAGTTTGAGGAGGGAGTAGACTTTTTTATTTCATTTGCGTGTAATCAAGCTTATTATCTTGAACACCAATTCTTGTTTTGTCCGTGTAGAAGGTGCAAAAATCAAAAGCAACATGATGCCTATACTGTGGCGGCTCATATAAGGTCAAAAGGCTTTACGGAAAACTATTATATGTGGACGCACCACGGAGAACAAGGTAACTATGGCGGTGAATCCTCTACAAGTCATTTTCACGGTGAAGCTTCCACAAGTCATAACCTGGTCGGAGGTGAAATAGGAACTGCATATCCTATGCAAGTTCCGATAGAAGAGTTTCGTGATCCTAATGAAGATTTCAACATGGTACCTGACGGTGTCGGAAATATCCAAGATCCAATCTACCATGATGCCGTTTACCAAGCTTTAGAAGCCGCAAATCAACCTTTATATGATGGGTGTGCTGATGGACGAACTCAATTGTACTTGACGTCGAAGGTGATGAATTGGAAGACCAATTTCAATATCCCGGAGGAATGCTTGGACGATATCACTCAAACTTTTAATTATGTTCTTCCATCGCCTAATAAAGCCCCGGCATCATATTACGAGACAAAGAAGTTGACGCGGTCTCTGGGGTTGCCATGTCATAAGATTGATGTCTGCGAGGATAATTTCATGTTATTTTGGAAGGGAGAAGATCGTGAATTGTCACATTGTCGTTTTTGTGGAAAAGATCGCTATGAATCAAAGGTGGGTCGGTCAGGCAAGAAGATACCGAAGCAAAGGATGTTTTATCTGCCCCTTGGTGATCGGCTGAAGCGACTATATCAATCAAAGACCACCGCATCGCAGATGAGATGGCATGCTGAACATGTGCCTCCCGAAGGAGAAATGCATAATCCCTCGGACGGAAGAGCGTGGAAACATTTTAAAAATGTATATCTTACATTTGCTTCAGAGAGTCGCAATGTTTATCTGGGTTTATCAACTGATGGATTTAACCCAATTGGTATGAACGGCCAATCACACTCTGTTTGGCCTGTCATAGTAACGCCATATAATTTGCCTCATGGGATGTGCATGAAGAGGGAATATTTATTTCTCTCTATATTAGTGCCGGGGCCAAACCATCCGAAGAAAAGCTTGGATATTTATCTACAACCGTTGATTGAAGAGTTAAAGCATTTATGGAGCAAGGGTGTGGAGACTTATGAAATTTCACGGAATGAAATGTTCACGATGCGAGCTGCTTTGATGTGGACAATCAGCGATTTTCCCACGTACGGTATGCTATCGGGATGGATGACACATGGGAGGTTGGCTTGTCGGTATTGTATGGACGATACAAAATATTTTTGGCTGCCACACGGAAGGAAGCACAGTTGGTTCGATTGTCACATAATGTTTTTGCCTGGAGGACATCCGTATAGGCGAAACGTTAGAGCTTTCTTGAAGAACAAAACTGTCCAAGACGATCCTCCGCCATGGCTAAACGGGGAAGAAATTTTACATGAGAGGATAAATAATATCTGTGGGCTGTTTAAAACAGTTGATTGTGGAGGAAATGGACATGATAAGCCTGCTCGAACAATTGAAGCGTACTGGTGTCGACCATAATTGGTTGAAAAAGAGTATCTTTTGGGAGTTGCCATACTGGGAGAACCTTCTTCTCCGACACAATCTTGATTTTATGCATATCGAGAAAATTTTCTTCGATAATCTCATTAACACGGTGCTAAATGTTCCAGGAAAGACAAAAGATAGCATAAAATTGAGATTGGATCTCCCTTCATTTTGCAGAAGACCCGATTTGGAAGTTACCGCAGATGGAAGAGTGCTTATTCCAATCTTTCGCTTGTCGAAGGAAGGTAAAGATAAATTTTTGACATGGTTAAAGACGGAGATTAAGTTTCCAGATGGGTATGTGTCAAAGTTTTCACGTTGTGTTAACATGGAGTCGGGAAAGATCTTGGGCCTGAAAAGTCACGATTGTCATGTCATCATGCAACGGCTTCTCCCAATTGCTTTTTCAGAACTTCTTCCGAATGCAGTTCATACAGAAATTTCAGGTAATGATTAATTAATCTAATCTTAATATTTTATTTACTAATATAAGTGGGGTTCTTTAATGTTTTCAATTAATATTTACGTAGATATTGCACTATTCTTCCGAGATATATCTACCAAAATATTGCGGACAGAAGATGTTGCTACACTTAAGGAAAACATTGCTATGAAACTTTGCAATTTAGAAAAGATCTTCCCACCGGCTTTTTTCGATGTGATGGAACATCTCCCAGTGCATCTTCCAGACGAAGCTGCTTTAGGCGGTCCGGTCCAATACAGATGGATGTATCCATTCGAACGGTACATGTATCACCTGAAGAAGAAAGTTAAAAACAAGGCTCGAATCGGAGGATCAATAGTAGCTCAATATGTAAACGAAGAAATTTCCATCGTGTCAGCCAACTTCATTACTCCTTCACAAGAGTTAGACTCTGTAGAAAATGTGAGGGAAATTCATTTCATCTACAACTATCCTGATGTCCCGCGTATCTTCCACCAAGTAGGAAGAGTTAGTGGCCAATCATCAAGCTCGTGGTTAAATGATGAGGACTACAATGTGCTTCAAACATTTTTATTGCTCAACTGTGAAGGTTTTGAATCGTACGAAAGGTATGATTTTACATTTTTATTTCTAAATATATTGGTTAAATGATATAACATTGTAAATATTTGTACAGGATGTTTGAGGAAGAAATGACGCAAGATTACCCGAATATTACTGCAGACGCATTGACGAGACTAAAAGATCAAAGATTTGCAACTTGGTGTAAAAAATATGTAAGTTCTTTTTTTAACTATATATAACTTATATCTTGTATATAGTTCATCTTGTTTTTTAACTATACATGTGCAGATCAACGACGCAAGTGCATCATTTGAATTTCCATTGTGGATGCTAGAATTCGTACAAGGTCCGAAGCATCAAATCACCTCATGGCATATGTATTATTCGAGGGGATATCATTACCATACCGAAAACCATGGACAGAACAAGAAAACGATGAATTATGGCGTTTGTGTTCCGGGATCCGCTGAGACGGATTATTTTGGATTGATTGAAGAAATATTCATGATAGAGTACGGTGGTGCAGTGGAGCTAAAATCAATGATATTCAAACGTCATTGGTTCAACACTGGTCGAGGAATACGAACACATCCATCTGGTATTGTTGATATTTTCCCAACGATGAATTATGACAAGTATGATCCTTTCATATTACCAGAGCAGTGTGATCAAGTATGTTATATTCCTTATCCGAGACTGCGACCAACCAGAGAAGAATGGTGGGCAACAACAAAGGTTATGCCGAGAGGATTTTCTGAGACTCAAGAAATTTCTCAGAATGCAGTTCAAAACGACATAATTGATCGTGTGATACCACCTACCGGAGTAGCACTACAAAAAAAGTTCTTATTCATAGCAGATTACTATAGCTCGGTTTACTAAACTGCTATCGTAAATGTTTGAGAAATTTCTAAACTCTATAATAGCATTCGATAAATGCTATAATAGAGTTTTCATAAGCGGGAAGCTAAATTTAGTTGAACCGCCAAACACTTACTGAAATTTAGAGTCGTGAATTACCCCAACTCATTTTCCCTCTTCTATTTTATTTTCCCTCTCCACTTTCCTTTTCCCTCTTGAGGAGAAATCATCTTAGACCAAAATTAAATCCTTATTCACGTCTCATTTCCCCTCTTCACCTTTCATTTTTCCTCTTCACCTCTCAATTTCCCTCTTTACCCTAACACAAAAGCTCGGACAAAATCAGTTCTAAACCCTAACACAAAAGAAGATGTCGTGTCTTCAACCCTAGCGATTTTAGGAAGAATCAACCTAAGCGGTGTTAAAAATTATCCAGCATTGACTCGGCGTCGGTTCTCCTCGATCGGAGCTTTGTCCCTAATTCACGGGGATTCCCATTCTTACTTTTCGTCTATATGTCGTATGTAAGTCTGGATTTGGGTTTAAGTGTCTGCTTAGAGTAATTGATTTTGTATCTGATTGTGCTCTTAATTTCGTGAACTTCCGAAGATCTTTCTAAATCTGAAGCTGAATCATCTCTGGAATATCATACAGTTTGTCAAGTTCAGGGTGTAAGTTTCATGTCTTCTTCTTCTTCTTCAAAGTATTTGTGTTGAAATTGAATCGATTTCATGTGTTAATGACTTTTGATTCATGGTGTAAGTTTCAAATCTTCTTCTTCTTCTTCAAAGTATTACATCTTCTTCTGATTCTTTGTCTCTTTCGTCACCAGATTCAGAACCAGGCTTCTCCACCGGCGAAGTCCTTATTCCTAACTCAGATTCAAATCCCAGATCAGTCGTTTCTCTACCGGCAAATTCCTTATTTCGGATTCAAAACCCAGATGAGTTTTTCTTCAACTTTCATCTTCAATACTCGAGTTCTAGTCTTTGGTTTGAAATCAAAGATGATTTGTCAAATTCATCTAATGTGTTGTTTTTGACTTTTGATTCATGCTTGATAGATTGACTTCTCTCACAAAGATGTAACAATTAGTGGTCTTTCACTGTAATCATTGGTTGACAAGAAGAGACTAAACCCTAGCAGAGACGCAACTTTTCAGTTCACGACGATAAGAGGAATCTCAGTCACAGCATTGTCGCAAAGAAGATGGTATATTCATGAATAGTAATGCCATGTGTGGTGCTTATGATTTCTTATTCATGCATTGCATTTTCTTATTGTTTATGTCTTATCATGTACTTCTTAAACATGAGTTCCCTCATCGTTTTTCTTACCTGTTTCAGAGTCCTCGGAAGCCAAGGTTCAAGAGGATTTATCAGTGAACAAATTAGTCTGCTGACAGATTTGAATAGCCTGTAAGTATCAACTATTGACTTGGTTTATCTATTTCAGAGTTCATAGGTCATTAATGTGCAGCTAGATCCACGGTGATTCATGTGATGGCATAGTGAGTTCGCTTCAGAGATATGAATTATATCATATTTGTTGGGCGAATGCATTTATGGATTTTCCTTTTGTTCTGATTGCAGGAACTTGAGTCCACTACCTTTAGGTCTTGGTCATGTATCCCTTGTGAGCATGTAAGTGAACAAGCCTTGAACTTCAAATTGTAGATAGTTTCAGATAAATGTATGCACTTAAGATGACAGCAAAACAATGATATTGGAGTGTAAGGATGGTTTATAGAGCGCTTAAGAAACAGTTTTGACTCGGTAAATTTGTGCTCATTGTTTGCCTATTTGGGTTGCAGTGACTTATCAAACAATCAGTTCACCGGACCTATACCTTAAAGTCTGACCACTTCAAACTTAAAGCTCGTGTAAGAAGCTGCTTTCATATTAATAATAACTACTCTTTTATGTGTCAATGTTTTTATATGTTCCATATGAACAACATAGTACTGTTTATTACAGTAGACATGAGTAAAGATCACAAAGCGTGTTATGTCATCAACTGGTGTAAAAGAGTGCAAAAAATGAAGCACATGTAGAACATACATGTTGCAGTTTTACTCTAGGGCTTGCGGTAACCAATATTTTTTGCTACATATAAAGGTTTGGAGGGTTCAGATGCAAGAGTTGCATCAGTTTTAGAGTCTCTTGAGTTCTGCTTGTGGCTCCGTGGCTCCGAGGCATTTGTTCCCAGACTTTACAAAGATTTTACCAAGGTACACTTGTATATAAAACTGTAATCTTCTCCATAATAACGATCCACTATGTGATTATATGCTTCTGTCAATTCTCACTCTTTAGTTGGTTTTGTTTCTTCTTGGAACATCGAATCAGATTTTTGGGATATCAGTCACAAAGAGAAGAGGAAATCTCCATTGGCTTCAAGATCTTAATTAGTATTAGATTTTATGTTTTTGTAGGACTTGTTGTTTTAGTATTATATTTTTTTTTCTTTTGATGTTTGTGTAATACATGTTTTGAATGATTAATAAAATGATATTTGAACCAAATTTCAAATATATTTTCTTATATATCTAATACAGCAAAAAAAACTATAAATTAAAATAATTTAACAATGATATTAGTAAATCAATTAGAACATTGAAGCTAAGCTACAACATATATTTTAATGGCAAATAAAACTAAAGCTATGATAAGGTAATCCTAATAATAGCATGAAAGAATAATGCTATAAAATGTGGAAGTTATTATAGCACGAACGAAAACGCTATTGTATATGGCCTACCTATTATAACTGGGCCAGAAATAGCATTTTCAAAAACGCTATCATATACATACGATGGCGTTTTTCGTGTGCTAAGAATAGAGATTTTTCTTGTAGTGTAGTGCGAGTCGAGACACATGCGGTCCAAGATGTTGCGGATTATGAACCGACGCCTATGGCTAATCCAGATGACGAATATATTTCCGAAAATGATTTAGAAGATAACTACAGCGAATATTCGGAATCAAATTCAGATGAATAATTTGTGTTGTATCGTCTTAATGTTTAATTAAGTAAATATGTAATATTATGATATTTTCAATTTATAATATGTTTAAATTAAAAATCAACTCTTAAATTTATATCATATACCAAACACTTATAATTTGGATTAATCTATTAATTGTTTTTGAATAATTAGTGTATGACATTTATGGTTTAGGGTATGAAATTTAGGGTTTAGGGTATGAAATTTAGGGTTTAGATTTAAGGCTATATTATTGTTGGATTAATGTAGAAATCATATATTTTTGGGTTTAGGGTTTGACATTTAGGGTTTGGGGTATGAAATATAGTGTTTAGGGTATAGGGTACTCGTCTTAGGGTTAGTATTAAAACGATATAGCTACGGCTTGCTACGATATTTGCCGTAGCTATACCAAAAAAAAAACCGCGAAATTAATTTTGGTTTTCGCGGTAAACCGACAAACGAAATCGATTTCGCGCTTAACCGCGAAATAATATTCGATTTCGTGTTTAACCCGCGAAAAATTTTAAATTGGTTTGTTGGTCTAGCTATTGATTTGGCCGGTTACCTAGAAATTGAGGTTGGTTTACTCTGAACCAATTAAACCGACTAACCCTAATTCCCCAGACTATATATTCGACACTTAGAAAAAAAAATTCATTTTACTCTCTCGAAAACTTTAGAACTCTCCCGAAACTCTCTCGTCTTCCACCTCTCTTCGATCTATCCTTCATCTCTCTCTGCGCCCTAACCATGCTCGTAAGTGATTTACTCTCTCTCTCTCTCTCTCACTCACTCTCATTCAAGGTCGATTGTATCCGATTCTGTGTTAGGGTTTTGATTAATCAGATTCGGTGTTAGGGTTTTGTTTAATCGGTTCTTATTTCGTCTCTATTTGACATGCATGTTTAGTTAATGTTTAATCGGTTCTTGGATTCGTTGTTAGGGTTCGATTTTGTTTATTCGGATCTAGGGTTTTGCTTTTGTCTGTTCGATTTTGTTTAATCGGTTCTTATTTCGTCTCTAATTGATATTGTCTGTTCGATTTTGTTTATTCGGTTCTAGGGTTTTGCTTTCCGTCGATTTGTCGGTTTAAGGATGTTGATATCTGGTTTTTGAGTTTGTCTCTTCTTATTTGTTTAATCGGTTCTAGGGTTTTGCTTCTGTGGATTTCATTTTATCTGTCGATTGTATCTGATTCGGTTCTAGGGTTTTGCTTACTGTGGATTTCATTTGTCTGTTTATTTCATGGGTTTATTGAATCTGGATATAATCTCTGGTTTTTGATTGCGATTGTTGACTGTCTGATTAAACCATGAAATTTGTGCTTTTTGTCTGTCTGTTCTTGTATTGGTTTCAATTTTTCTTGTATGTGGTTCCAATTTGTTCTTGTATGTGGTTTCATTCTGTTCTTGTATGTGGTTTCAATTTTGTTCTTCTATCTGCTTCATTTTGTTATTCTATGACTTCTTGTTCTTCTTTGTTTGCAGACAAATATGGTAAGGACTCCTTCATCAAGAACTTCAGGCAGGAGGCCTTTAGTTCAGTCGCGGATTCCTCCTGGATCAGTGAGACAAACCACTTCAAGTGCTTCTCAACATCCTCTCCCGAGCTTAGCTGCTGTGATGGCTTCACCAGACTGGGTTCACATGCCGCATCTGCATCCAGAGAAGCTCAATGGAGGTTTATGGTGAGTTTAGACGAATATGGTATACTTATTTGTTTGTGTAGTAGTTAGATATGTTCTGAATTTCATTTATCTGAGAGCTTGTATACTTGTTTGCTTGTTCCTTATAGTTAAACCGAGCTTGTAATCTTGTTTAGGCTTGTATACTTGTTTGGTTGTTCCTAATAGTTAATGTTTGGTTTGTAGCTATAGTAACTGTTCTCCCTTTTTTGCAGGTTTGGCATCGATGACTGTGTACGGAAGGACATTGTAGCTGGTTATCAATCTAACTTCTGGGGACCTTGGTGGAACTACACAATGGTCCCACAGAGTAAGAAGGATGAATGGTGGATCAGTTTCGTGGTAAGCATTCTTTTTGTGTTTAGTACTTAACTTATATATGAAATTTTAATTGAGACTAATCTTAGTTTCATTTTTTATTTGTAGCAAAAATATTATTGGGAAGATATGTATCACAACGCTGTAGTTGAGCGTTACAGGACTATTCTCAGAAAATCAATCTCTGACACTGTGAGCAAGAGGAAGAGGTCAGGGAAGAAGCCTGATTTCATAGGCTTGGCCGATTGGGGTGTGATGCTAGAGACATGGGAAGAGGCTGAACACCAGAAGCGTTGCAAGACGAATTCAGAGAATGCAGCTTCTAATCCAGATGGCTTAGGGTCGCACCGTCATACCTCAGGAAGAAAAGGCCACCTTCGAGTTGCTTATGACATGGTAAGGTCTTGTATCTTATATTTTGATAATGAATATGTTTAATATATGATATAGTAATATTTAATGTTCTCTTGTTAGGAGAAAGAGACTGGACAGAAACCGGCTGCTACAGCAGTTGTGCTTAAGACGCACACTCGCAAGGATGGGACCTGCATTGACAAAAGAGCACTGTCTCTTGTCGCTGCTGCTGAGGCTCTGGCCCTTGAGCGATCATCGCAGTGCTCCTCTCTCACTGAAGGAACAGTCTCCACACCCTCCAACCACGACCTCACTGCCGCTTATATAGAGGTAGATGGTCTGCTTAGTTCCTTATCATAGCTTGTGTTGATGCCTGCTTAGTTATTTAGTATGCATGGATAGTTGTATATGTGATTGTGTTGTTGTTGATGTTTGCTTAGTCCTAATATGCATGTTCTATTTTGCAGACCGCAACTAACAACAAGGGCCGGATTTATGGCCTTGGATCAATCCAGTCTCTCTCGATCCATCCAGATGAGAGTGCAGCAGCCGCAATTCTTAGGAACTCCACCGACGCTGAGGAAAAGGAGCAGATGAACAGCTGTGTCAAGGAGTTGAAGACTGGCATGGCGATGTTGCTGAAGCTTAATGGATATGATCCCGTCACGTACCAGCCAGTTGCTCGTGAGAGTGCAGCCTTTGCTCCAAGTCCACATTCTGAAGCAAGTCAGCAGCCTAACATGATCTCAGACACACTCCCACCCGACCAGAACCAAAATGAAGTAGCTCAGTGAGAGAGCTTAGCTAGGATGTTGTGTATTAAATGTATAAATTAGTTTTTGGTGATGAAAAAACATGTTAAATGTCTTTCTAATGATGCACAAACTATTGTGTATGTATTTTAACTCTTTAGGAATGTAAAATATTAAGTATGCTTTCTTTCAAATGATCAAGATTTTAGTTCTAATTAGCAATAACAAAACAGGTTCTAATCATATTAACAACCAATATTCGTATTGGTTTAGTAGCTAATTTTTTTTTGTCATTAAACTATATAGCTACGGCATGCTACGCATGTGTCCGTGGCTATGTATCCATGAAATCATTCCCTGCTATTCGTGGATAGTTAACTACGACATATCGCGTGGCTAGCCGTAGCAATAGCCACGACACAATCTGTAGATAGTCGTAGCTATGTCTATGATCTGGATTGTGGCAAGTCGCGACTACGTTAGCTACGACGAGCAACGACTGATTCGTGGAAAGTATAGCCACGCAATACATCGTGGCTATCCGTAGATAAATAGATACGACTTTAGTCGTGTCTACTCGTAGCTAATGCCACGACCACATTTCACGTCTAGTCGTGGCTACGGTTGCTACGAAACAGGTCATCGTTATTCGTAGCTACTAGCCACGAATCTCGGCGTGGCTACGTCGTGGCAATACGGCAGCGGATAGCAGCGAAAAGTTCGTATCCACGAGCCCATAGACGCGGATTTTTTTCGTGGTTATCCGTGGCTACACCCGACTTAGCTACGGAATTTTGCCTGTAACCACGAAAAATGCCGCGGCTATATGGCCAGTTTCTTGTAGTGTTATTGATTTAATTACTTAGTCCCAACACACCACACCTAACAATGTATAACTTTTTTTTTTTTTATCCCAAAGATCTTCTCCAAGCATGTTTGGTAAAACGAACAAACATACATCGGTTGGCAAAAAAAACATAAAACAAAACTTAAAAACCCAATCACCCAAATCTCTTTATTTTATTGGTAAAAGAAAACTGGAAATACATCAGGAAAATACACGAAAAGAGAATTGGAGGAGACTCAAATTTACAAAAGAAAATATATATTTATGGAAAAAAGCAGATAAATCGATGAGAAAGAAGATAAACGAAAATACAGTTAAACTGGAAATATTAAGAAAAATATATTAGACCAATAAAAAAAAGATCCAACAAAACCCACAAAATTAAAATGATCCAAATCTTTATATTAATTAAGAAGTGTTTTTGGCCTTATATTCATTCTCAAAATAGCTGATTACGAATTTGCCATTAATAAAATTAGGCATTTTACTATTTTAACTTTAATTATATTAATATTTTTTTTTAATTTTATTTTAGAGATAATTACAATTTCATAAAAAATAAAATAAAAAGTAAGAGGATAGATATGAAAATATTTTAGTTTATATTGACAAATTTATTTTATTTTATAGATAAGTACAAATTCATATAAAGAAAAATAATATGATAAATATGAAAATATTTTTAAAATATGAGATTTAAATATTGATAAATATGATTGATGTAGATAAAAATATTTTACATAATAAATTCGTATATTTATATCAATTGAATTTAGATAAATATAAATAATAATTAATAAAATGTATATACATATGTTTAATTATATTTAATATGATAATTTTTTTATAAATAATATCATTGATACTAAACTAAATATATAATATTTTAAATTTTTTTTAATTAATTAATGTTTGTGTTCGCACAAGGTGCGAACAAATTATACTAGTAAAAATAAAAGAAGAGAAACTAAAAGGAAGAAAATATGAGGGAAAACAACCTAAATCATATTTCAACACTAAATGAAATAATGTGGACCACGGAGAAAAAACATAAACAATATTAGTAAAATGAAGAAAATTAAATAGGAATATAAATTTGGAAGAAAAAGGTAAACAATATTACTTGTTTTGAAAATAGGTAAACAATACTACTAAAAAGGAAGAAAATTAAATGAGAATCGAAATTTAGAAGAAAAGAAAGAAAAAGAAACTGATATAGTTTTTGTTAATCCAGAGGTAGATCCCACACAAAACAGTCCAAACTAATTTTCCGGGCCCAGTCAGGTCGCAGGCTAGCTTCATCTGGGAGGGTTTTTCTGGGCCTTTGGCCCAGCGTTAGGTGTCCAGAGGAGGCATGTTAGTTTCCGCATGGGGGGAGGGGAATCGAACCCGGATGGTGGTAGCCACCACATGCACGTCCTTCCACTTGGACTACCTCGTCCGGACAAGAAACTGATATAGTTGCTCACCATCGTGTGATGTTCGCCGTAGAGCTTTTGCTCCCATGCACGTTATCCAAGATGGCCGCCGTCCCTGCTCCGATGAGTCTCCTCCACCGCTGCTCTACCTTTATCGTCCCATCTTTCTAAAGCAGCTCGTCTCATCCTCCTATGCCTTGCGATGGTGTTTTCTCCTTTTCCGTCGAGCCTCAGACCTCCGCCACATCCACCTCCGGATTCAGATATGCTTGAGTCTCTTGATATACTCGTGTTTCAATGCATTTAGACTATTGTTTAGATCATGTTTTGCTTCTTTTTAGTTTCCTTTAGCTTTAGTTCTTTGCTCATTGGTGTGTTTAGAGTATAGGATCATCTAGAGCTAGGTTTAGGCATTCTAGGCTTGCATTTGGAGTGTTTCTTGTGTTTTTGTAGGTGATTGGAAGTGCAAGGAGTATTGGTGAGCTTGGAAGCGGAGTTTGGAGCTCAAAGGACTAAGAAGGACCCAACATGAAGGCATATCGGCCACCATATCGGTTGGGGTGTCCGATACATGGTCTCGGATTAAAAGCATGAAACTCATATCGGTCACCATATCGGCCAGCCTGGCCGATACGCTTCTTCGACCAAAAATCCGAGAGCTATCGGTTGCCATATCGACCAGCCTGGCCGATACGTTTCCCAGAAACTGTTTTGGATCCGGGTCAACACCCGGTTTGTTACCGGTTGACCCGGTTTGTTCTGGGTTGACCCGGTTCGCCCCATACTCACTACTTAAGCCAAAAACCTATTTTTTATTGTTTCTTAAGCTTATTTTGATTGAAAAACCCTTTTGTAAGAACAAGTTTTATTTTTGGTTAATCTAAGTACTTTTTTGGTGATTTCTTCTCTAAATTTTTCTCTCTATCTCTAATCTTCAATGATCAACACTATCTCTATGGGTTTTGTTAGTCATATGATGATTAGTGAGTAGTTTCTCATAGGGTTTATGGGTTAGGTAGGATTAGGTTGATTAGGGATGATTAATGGATGTCTAATGTTTGTTTGTTTTAAATCTCTTCTATCAAAGTGTGCTTAGTGCCTGATTAGCCTTGATCACGTCTATTAGGATGTCTAGGGTTTCTTTCTCACCATGTGTTCGATGAAATGCCAGTTTTAGCTTTGATAGGATTTTGACATTCTAGCACATGAAAATGGATGTTTAGAGTGATTGTTGGCTGTTTGGAACTTGTTTGAATGCTTGCTTGATCTTAATTCACAAATGAGAATTTGTTCTTGGATTAGGATTAAGGAAAGAGATTGGTATTAAGAGATTAGACTAATCAACTTGTTGTGTTCCTTGCTAGGAGGTTAGCTTCTTTGAAGTTTGAATTAAGATCCTTAATCATCCCGAGTCACCAATCCGTTGACCTTAACCCTTAGACCTTATCTTTATCATTGATTGTTAAGAATTCACCTTATTTACTTGCTTTTGTTATTTGCTTCTATTTGAATTATCTTCATTAGGATTTTTAGAACCAAATTTGATTAAGTGATTTGACTCTAGAGGTTTGGTGTATTCTTATTGGCTCTATTCGTCCCAAAAAGGTTCGATACCTCAAAGCTACACGATAAGCTTGAGGAATTGATACCTCAAAAGGATTGTAAAATCCTTGTTATCATCTCTCTCTCTCCCCAAACACCACCTAAATCACCAGACCCTCCAGACTCTTCCTTGGCCTCTATCTACCTCCACAGCCTTCCGTCTTCCTTCACAGCTTTCTCAACTCCCGAAGCCGCCGCGTGCCTCCCCTCCCCATCCAAAAGACCTCGAAGCTCCTGTTCTTCTAACCCTTGTGAAGACTGGATCTGTCGCAGTTCTTCTTCTGCCGGATTTAACGACCTTGTTGTGGTCTCTTGTCTTGTCGCCGGTGAGATTTTCTCTCCTCCCCCCAAAGCAGGTGCTTACCGTAAGTTACTACTCGCCTGAAGGTCTCTCTCCTGAAACCGGGTGTGATGAGAGCTTTGAAACTCACCTTTGTTCTACCTTTACCAAGACCGGCGCTGCCGTTAGCTTCCATTCGCCTATGTGTCTCATATTCCCTCATGTATGCACTTTCTTCTCGCCGTCCAATTCTCCTATAATGGAATGTGTTTGGATGTTCGATGAGTGGGAGTGTCTGTGTTTGTGGAATCGAGTGTGTTTCCCTCTGTTATGAGGGTCTCGGTTTGCTTTGGTTCTACACTTGTGCCATCTAGTGGCATCTATTTCACCTTGGTGCGAATCTTTACTGTATGCAGGTTCTCTTCCGGTTTCACCTTGACGATTCTTGCAATGGTGTTGTTGTCTCTTCTGTGACAGTTTGGACAGAAAACTCTCTATATTTGTATCATATATTTTAAAATTAAAATTACAACAAAACAAACACAAAAAATTAAAAATCAAATGATAATTAATTAAAGATTGTGTAAAGCCGTCTAAAGCCGCCTAAACCCGCCTAAGACCGTTTAGAACTCTTCGAATATGCTTAATAACATAAACGCCTAAAAAAATCGCCACGATGAAAAACTGCCTAGTTCCTGGGCCCGTTTAGGTAGCCGACCGCTTTTTAGAACATTGCACATATAACAATGAACAGAACTAGCCGTGGAATATAAACCTATTGGAACCAAACCAAAATATTTAGTTTGTGGTTTATATCCGGTTATGAATTCGGTTCAGATTGATATATTAAAAAGATGGTTTTTAGTTCTTTAGGCGGCTAGCTCAGTTTTTTTAACAAAAAACAAACAAATTAAAAAAGCCAAACCAAACCAAAACAAACCGGATAATATCCAAAAATTTGAGTCAAACTAACTAAAATAACTGAAATAACAAACTTTAACTAAAATTATCTGATTTTTTATCCAAATTAATCAAAATCTACCAAAAACTTTGATTCAATTTGATAGAATTTTTAAAAATTTAACTATCTAAATACCAAACTGAATATAACTTTTGTTCAATTCAGTTAAGCACAAATTTGTTTAAACCGAATAACTCAAAATCCGAACTAACTGAAACGAATTAATCGAAGTTGCATGCCTAAACAGAGCTCTTGAATCTATTCTACTAAATATTTTAATTAAGAAAAATTGCTCACAAATATAATTAAGCTTAAACTTTTACAATTGAATTTCCTACATTTATCACTTAAAAAGTTATCAAATTTTAATTAAAATATTGACTATATGGTTAAAGAATCATATATTTTCAATTCAAAACTCATCAATAATTAATACATTAATTTATATCCCTTATATATTAATATAAGTTCCATCAACTTTGATATGAGCTTTCTAACGATCACTTTAAGTTTCAAATAGTAGCATCAGTCGAAGTAGATTAATCAATAAATGATCAAGATCACTTTATTTATAATTCATAATATTTAATCTGCTTCGGTATTGGCAGAAAAATATTCCGCCATAGATTAAGTGCATATCCTTTGTGTGAATAAATAAATTTATTCTGTGTCGGATTATTGTCCACCTCAAAAAAATATAGCGACTTAGTCTACAAATAATTTAATCTATTATAAAGGTTGATATCATTTAAATCATTCTACTATTTTATAAAACTAGGAATTAAACACCGCGCATGCGCGGGTTTATTCGTATCTTATATGTTTTCATTTTTAGTTTCCAATTTTGTTTTGCTTTTTGTTTTGTTTTGTTTTTACTTATTGTGTAATTATCTTGAAGTGATGACATAAATGGTATGAAGTGTTTCTTCTTCTATTATATGGAATAGTATTTGAGATATAATAAGTTAACAAATTTATCTATAGCTTATAAAGAATTTTGTTGAGAAATTTTTTTTTATCAAACAACAACTTTTATTAAAATTAAGTCTCAAACTCCATTAAAGGAGGATGAATTACACCCTTACACAAAGGAAATACTACAAAACAAAGCTACAAATGCACACCAAAGCAAGGTTAAGAGAAGATATAAAATAGATAGCTCATCAAAGAACACCATAAGAGACCAGCATACCCGAACTTAGAGACTTATTGATACAACATATCTAAAGTAACTCAAAAGGTTACAGGTTCTGCAACAAACGCATAAGAGACAAGCATGCAAGAGACCAGCCGGGAAGAAGGTCCTTGCAATACCGACACATTTTCAACATCCACTCCACTCCATATAAAAGGGAAAATTGAAAACACTAACTACTCCACAAAGGAGATCAAAGGATACCAAGTATCCAAAAGAGCCACATTCACCATATGAAGCATAAAGTTTAGGTTCTTCTCAAACTGCCACCAAAAGAGAGAGAGACCAAACTCCTAGCACCAAACAATGGACTAAACGTAGTCAAAGATCCGAATACTGCAGTAAGAGACCCACATACTGCAGTAAAAGATCGTAATAACACGACATAAATGCGACAGATGCACACAAGAGAAGAAACGGAGGGAGCAAAAACACTGAATATAGGATCAACCGAACTCTGACACAACAAATCCATTGACGACCTAATCCCAACTAACCAACCACTCTTCCGACTCACGGTGAGAGAAAGAGGATGAAGGCGAGGAGGACCGACGAGTTTCTGTGTGCCGTGGGGGAGCAACGAGAGGAGATGGGAGCATGCATAAAGATGACGAAACGAGGAGTTGGACACAACATCACCGAACTTGCTCAATTTTTACTTCATAAATTAATGGTTATCATTATATAAAAATATCATGTGATATAAATTTAACAGATTTTGATAACAAATATTGTGTGGTGATAAAGTTAACTGGCTTTTTGTTATTTCGATGTAATTTGAGTTATAAATATATTTTTAAGATTATGAATATTTGAATTCTATGATCTATTTGACTGTTTTCTTTTATAAATGCCTAGACCGTCTAAAATCGTTTAGACCATAACTATGCTTGTTTTCTCATTCACACTTGTTTACAGAACCTTGGACTGCATAATAAAAGGGTCCTCAAGTTGAGAAACAAGTCTCTATCGGATTCTGCTGTCAAGACATGACAATATGTGTGGATGGGGAGTATGATTCTTATACGCTGTGGTAGTAAGGATTAGTTTAGGAATAGAATGGAAAATTAAAAGAAAAACTAAATCATCCCCATATTAATAATGAGCACACATACATGCTAATGATTTAACTCATTGTTTTTAAAAGAAGCCTGCACACTTTAAAAGAACCATTAGTTTAGTTTATTATCTCACCAGCTAAACGGAGCCGCGATGTCACTTTTTAGAATTCTGGGTTGTTTCTCCATGACCGGGAGGCAAAGAAAGCAGTTCACCATCATAAATCTTACCCATGAGACTCAAGGGTCCTCTTCTACACTCATCGATGACTCTTCTAACCATAGCTTTGCGTTCAACATGCTCATCAATCTCAACAAACTCTCTCAAGCCCTTAAAAATTATGTAGACATTTGCACTTTGGGCATTGAGTCTCTCATTCAGGGGCTCAACATTTTCAACACTAGTTTTTATCACCACTTTCAGAATCTCCAACGTGGACAAGAAGTCTCTCTGCAGCAGGCAGCAATTTTGGTGTTAATTATTGTATTATTATATGATTAACTAGAGAGCTGCTCAATCACGGTATAAAATGACTTACATTTCTTGTGTACTTATTATTTTCACAAACTAAAAACTCCAAATATAAAGAAATCCAACCAATGGCTTGCCACTATGATTCCTTCATCTGCAAAAGGACCATTGCTAGCTTATTTGATATATGAGCAAAACAAAAGTTATGTGTGTGTCTTAGTAAAAAAGCTTACCAGGTAAAATCGTTTTCCATCATTCAAAGCATCACCTGATGGCCAGTCAGGTAATTTACCTTTGAAGAAATCATCCCCGGCTGGGTTCTTAGGGATCACTTGCAACCTTTATAAATCAGAGCAGGTGAGGTGAGAATTTTAAACTTGACTCGACTTGTATAAAATAAAATAGTTCACAATAAGTAGTTACCTGCATCATCATTATCTTTATCTTTAATCGGTTCTTTATATTTAGTTATAGCAATGGAGACCACCAAATTCAATGTGTTCTTTGAAAGTTTTTGTAATGCGCCAGGAGCTGGATCGTGTGCAAGCAAAGTCAGATAGAAAGATGCCACACAACTCCCCCCACATGTTTAATTTCAGTAAGGAATCAAGTTCGAAGTATGTCCCCTGACAACAGATTGAAGGAGAAGAGAAGAAACTAGTTTAAGTTATTAGACTTCAACATGTTGTAACGATGAAAACGATGAATACCCAGCTTAGCATAAAGCTTGACCAAGATTGGATAAGATAATCTACGTTGCACCGACACGGATACATGTTACAGAAATGGGATAGCGGAGACAAAGACGGCAAAACTAAAAATTTATAGATATGGATACAACATAGATACGTCTATATATATATATATTTAATATATACAAAATTATACCTTAAAAAAATGTAGTTAAAAATTGAAAAATAAAAATGTAAAGAAATATAACGATAAAATATACTTTATTCAAGTGTAATGAAAAATCTAAAAGCTCATTAGAGTAGAATAAATTACTTATTAACAAAAACTCAATTTTTTATATTTTGGAAATCTTATAATATAATCTCTATATCCCATAATAGCTAGTGTTTTCAATTTATTTTTGATTTATTGGAAACGTAAGAGAAACGTCCACATACTGTCACCTCGAAGTACCCATCCCCGAAACGTTATGGATACGGGTACAGACAGCAAAATGCCATCCCCATGCTACATAGAGTATAATTCCTATTATGTTGACCACTGCACTGAATCATTCCAATATACAAAGGTGTTTTTGATGAAATATCGAAACAATACAAGAACCCATCAGAAAAATAATCAATCGATAAACAAACCTATCTAGAACCGATTCGATTTCTTCTAGTTGTTTAGAAGCTATTAAGAAAGAGGATCAACAAATCACCACACACACACATATATATATTTTTTTAATAAAATTAATACCAACAATTAAAATATAACGAAACAGTATTTTACTTGAATCTTAAAAAGAATTCCAAATAATTTTTTTTTTTTGGTCAACGAATTCCAAATAATTTATATCTCAAAAATAAAATTAATACTGCCAATCAAAATATGATAAATAATCATTTTAATTAAATCTAAAAAAATTTCTTGGATTCTAAAATATCTATCTCTCAAAATAACATGCAATTAATATCAAAAGAGGTAACGAATAAAGAAAAACCATCTAAAAGGAAACTATATTGATATCTAAGCTATCTTTTTGGAAATTAAACATTAAAAAACTAATTATCCAATAGGAAAAAATAGATATCTAAAAAATATTAAAACTTATAGAGCAGAAGAAGAAGAAGAGGAGGAGGAAGGCAAAGGAGAAGAAGAAGAAGAAGAAGATGAAGAAGAAGAAGCAGAAATAAATGGCTAGATAATTATAATGCTTGCACGATATAATGATGGAGTTCTGGAATTACGATGATCTACAAAAAAACATAAAAACTCTAAAAAGTCAATCAATGGGTCTAAATCTCATGAATCTAAAATATTTCATAATGAAAATAAATTTACAATTAAAATAACATTAATACCAACAATTAACATCATAATGAAAATAACATCATAATGAAAATAAACTCTCAAAATAACATGCAATTAGATAATTAATAAAATCAATACCAATAATGAAAATAACATCATAATGAAAATAAATTGTCAAAATAACATGCAATTAGATAATTAATAAAATCAATACCAACAATTAAAATATGACGAATCGGCATTCTTCTTAAATCTTAAAAAGACTTTCAAATAATTTATATCTCAAAAATAAAATTAATACTGCCAATCAAAATATGATAAATAATCATTTTAATTAAATCTAAAAACATTTCATGAATTCTAAAATATCTATCTCTCAAAATAACATGCAGTTAATATCAAAAGAGGTAACTAATAAAGAAAAACCATCTAAAAGGAAACTATATTGATATCTAAGCTATCCTTTTGGAAATTAAACATTAAAAATAAATTTCTAGATAATTATAATGCTTGCACGATATAATGATGGAGTTTTGGAATTACGATGGTCTACAAAAAAAAACATAAAAAACTCTAAAAAGTCAATCAATGGGTATAAATCTCATGAATCTAAAATATTTCATAATAAAAATAAATTTCCAATTTTTTTTACTCTAACCTGTGCGGACACCCCACCTAGTCTGTCAAAACAAAATAAGAGAAATTTGGTTAAAAAGACAAAATATAATCTATTGTCCTAATACTATTTTCTAAACGTAATATGGTCCCATTAGTATTTAAATTAATAAAAATCCGATTTTAACCTTCAATAATTTTTTGTTAATTTTAAACATAATATTTAACGTAATTAAAACTCACTACAAAATAAAAATATTTAGAATTGATTTTTAGTATTGTGATCTCATCTTACATTATGTTTTTCTTTTAAATCTAATAAAATAGTTTTATTTATTGGTTTGATTAAAAAAATGCACATTTTAATCTTGAATAGGGTCTCCCATAGGTATGGATCGGCGCTGTGTCAGTAGCAAATTCAGTGGACCCAACGTAGACATCAGTGTATGTCAAAATAACCTTTATTTTGCCTTCAGACTCGTCCCTGAAAATCAAAGAAATCATTTACGCTTTTCATTTGATTCAAGTAATGACCATTCAAGTAATAAAGGTCGTACTTAGCCTTTTTGATGTCTTCGTATGTTGCCCGTTTCTCAAGTATAATTGTGAGATCAACAAATAAGAAACCAAAGATTGTTTGGATAATTGATTGACATTCCGGCTAATTTTCCATCAAAGACTTTCCCAGCATCCTAATCATAATAACATTCGGTAAAGTCAGCATAATTTCTAACACCAAAATTAAGAGAAGCAAAACTACTTTTATGAGAATAGATTTTACCTTGGCGGCACTAAAACTGGCAGCCGTGACATCCAAGTGATGACTGGATTTTATTGAAACAAGCAAGCAATTAATTCTTATCAGAAGTCAGTTTCAGTGAAAATAGACACAAGAATGTGTTTAGCGTGACAATTACAAATCCCCCAGCAATTCAAAATTTTTGATAACCTACAATACACAAACATATTGCAAATTTTACAAGAAACTTAAACCTTGGCAAGTGGAGCGAGGTTGTTGATGGTACTATTACCGCTACAAAAAAACTTCCAGATCAGATGTCTATTCATGGTCATTGACACCAACAACAAAAATGGGAGCATCTTCGCTTGAGTAGGCAATGATAACTTTCTTGGCACCACTCTAAATGAACATGCAAATGCTTATGCTGTGAAACACACACACACACATATATATATATATAACGTCTTTCTTAAAAAATTGAATTATACCCTTAAGTGAGCAGCAACATTTCCTTTGCCGATGAAGTGACTAGAACATTCCACAACAAAGCTCAGCTCCAACCTCACCCCATGGTATATCCTCAAGTTTTCTTATGAAGTAAAAAAAAATCCACAAGTACCAAAATGAAATCTGAGATACATATATACATATTTAAATTAATCATCAACATAGATCATATATACATTTTGGTGTATAAGCAGACTTTATTTTTACGAAAGCCATGAATGCTCATGTATTTGGCTAGATTGTTCTCAGATTGCAACAAACAATCATACATATATTATGCTTATACAGTTATAATCAGCATATCAAAACCGTTACAAAACATGTAAACTATTGAAAACTGATTTCATTCTTTGGCTAATTTCTGCACAATAACAAAATCCAGAAACATCCATATCGATCCACATCGTCATATATCAATCAGATCGAACCACCATAGAAGGAAATAATAACGAACCTTGGTACCTAACGGATTGTTAATGGTGACTAGCTCCAGATCGTTGTTTGAAACGGGGGCACTAGGGATAAAATCACCGAGTGAATTGATTCTACTGAAACCTTAAGCATATACAAAAAAATTCAGATCCAACATAAATCAAAGCAAACCAAAGAAAAAGAGATTGAAAAGTCTACACACCATTGAATCTGACCTTAATCTTCTTCTTCTTCTCCTCCGTTACACAACACATAACAGAAATATTAGAAACACAAAGAGAGTCTGTTCGATACAAAGATTCGATCAAAAACACAAATGCAAATGTACTCACCCATTTCTGAATCGATTCGATAGAGAGTTCGAAAAGTAGAAACAAGCAAGAGTTGAGAGAGCAAAACTAAATTGGATTATGTTGTTATGTAGGTGATGGATACTTATGTTGAAGAAGCTACCTCATATTCGGAAAATGCAACCGAGACAATGTAAGGAAACAATTTTGACTACTTTTCTTTTGAACCGTGAAAAGATAGTGTTTTGTTTATTTTCATATTTGAGTTCTTTTTTTCGTTATTTTACGTAAATTAGACCAGAAAAATGTCCAAGTGAGTTCTTCTCAAGAGATATTGTAGTTCTTACCGAAAGTTTCTTCTTTTTTGGTCATATTTTGTTATTCTTTCTTGCCACTCTGATTCTTAAATCTAACATATAAAACAACAGTCATAAGCAAATAATTAACTGTCCAAATTCCAATAATAATCATATTTTTCACATTCCAATTCCAATAGTAACTCTATTGTATTTTTAAATACAAAGAAAACTATGATATTCATCAACTATATAGTTCTTTGTTTATTGCTGTAAAGGATTTTCAAATGTAGACTTTGAAAATTATGATATTCGTCAACTATATAGTTTTTTGAATATATAATTTATATGGATAACCTGTTTTTGTACTTCAGCACATATATATATATATATATATATATATATATATATATATATATATATATATATATATATATTCTTTTATAGTTAACATTTAGTTTTGAATTTTCACATTTTAGATACCAATATTTTTTTTATCATATAGATACAACAACGACCAAAAGATTAGATTCACTTCATTTTAATTGTTTTATTATCTCTCTCTTTATATCATAAAATTTGGTTATATTTTTGTGTGTTTAAATACTTGATTTTAATGTTATTGGATATTTAATCTCAATTTTAATGTTTAATTAGTAAGTTTATTGTCTTTATATGTTTTGTTTGATAATCAACAATATATTTTACAACAGTAGTCTGAACAGATTAAAACTATATAATATATTATACAACAATATATTTTACAATTAAGAATTAAACATTATATTGGAATCAATTAATTTACCAAACTATACTATAAATTTTTTTTTTTATTGCAGAATTAATCTTTCTATTTGACTATTATGTGGGATTGTATCAAGTAGTCTATTTTATTTGAAAATAAATAATAAAACTAAACACAAATATTTTTATATTTTAATTTTTTGAAATAAAAATTTCACTATTTTTATCAAATTTATATATTATAAAAATTTTCTTAGTTGATTTGGTTTTAGTTTTAATTTTAAATATTATGGTTTATATTTTTACTTTGGATTTTATTATTTTTTGCTTAAAATATTTTTGAAATATTCCAAATTTAAGTTTAAATCAATTGAATTTCATGTACTACTTTAAAATTACTATTTTAAACTTTATATTTGTATCTTAATTATTTTATAAATTATAATATAGAATTTTATTTGTTTATTTATTTTATAATTAATTTTATTAAATATAAATTTTTGTGTGTTTAGTTTTGTTAACTAATATGTATTTCTAATTTGAAACTTTAGGATATGAAACAGTTTTATTTTTGTATAATATATTATATAGTTTTAATCTGTTTGGACAACAATAGCATTTGATGTTTATTCTCATAAGAATTATATATATCATGTTTTCTATTTTTGGTAGATTGAATTTGAATTGCCAATAAGAATTTATAGCTAATATAAAAGAATAATTGTTTGCATCATAATAAATAAACACGAAAATTACAAACTTATATTATCATAAAAAGTTAGTGATATTATGATTCTATAACTTTGTGAATGAAATATATTTTGATTTGTAAATACTATTTGTATTAAGAAAAATTTACGTCTGTGTGAAAACTAACCACCTAGTATATTTATATCGTTTTTCATTTTTTAACAAACCTTGCAATTCAATTAGATTTCCTTTAGCAACCTAACATCCTCTACATTTCAAGAACCCACATGAATATGACGTGTCATCATAGTAATCATATTTTTCATATTCCAATTTATTATGAATGATGCATATCCAAATGTAGGTAAAGAGACTACTATATAAAGTGATAGTAGTTTTGTTATTCTCACTTAACCTATATCAACCCTAGGAACTCTCTTCTCTCTCTCTATAATCAAAATCATCATACCACCAATATCATCATGTCCTCCTCAAACAAAAATTAGCCTAGCATGTTCAAATCCAAACCCTAGAACAGTCATCATCATCATCGTGACAGAGATACTCCATCTTACATGCACTATTCTAATTGCAACATATCTTCTCCCTTTTCCTCAAATATTTATTCACAAATTCACATAACAATATTTTGTTGTTTTCATATGTATTACACACCACGTACAAGACTATAGAAACATGCTACATGATATAAATATCTTAAGACATGGATGATGATTTGTGTGCATTAGATCGTGTACCTGATCCTAAACCAAGATGGAATCCTAAACCGGGGCAAATTCGGATACTCAAATCAATTTTCAATTTGGGTATGGTTAATCCACCTAGAGATGAGATTCAGAGAATCCGGATCCAACTTCAAAAATACGATCAAATCGAAGACGCAAACATTTTACTACTTTTAGAACCGAAAATCACGGGCAAAACACAAGCTTCGTGTTCTTAAGAAAAACTCAAAAAAATTTGACAGTAACCCTAACAAGACCAAGAAAGACAGAATCATTACTCGTAGTTTCAATAGTAACTCTGTTATGTTTTGAAATACAAAGAAAACACTCAATTTTTCTCTAGTAACTCATCTTGTTTTTGGTAAAGCGATTTTCATAAGATGATTTTTTTTTTCATAATCGCTCAAAAAGCGCTCTGTCTTTTTCCGGTAACTCATCTTTTTCTTGGTCGAGCAATTTTTATAAGATAATTTTTTTTTCTTCATAGTCGCTTAAAAAGCGCTCAATTTTTTTCTAGAAACTTCATTGTGGTCATATTATAATGTGAAATTTGTGGATATACTGGTACGATTCACATGGGCACCTAGTGGTTGATGCAAACTTCTTAGGACCATCTAATTGGCGACTAAACCGAAGGGTATACCAATTAAGTCAATTAATTCAATGGCATGATGTTGCTTTTCTTCATTATTGATATGAACATGATTAACAATGGTAAAAATTAATTCACAATTCCTAAAAACTTAGGTACAACTAATTATTCGTAGGGTTTCTTCATCGATAAGCGATTTTCTTGAGAAAACTTTATAAGAAATTAAGTAAGTGTAGTGTGTAACGAAGACCGAGGTCTGTCACTAAGATCAAGCTGTGTAGTGGAATTTGTGTGTTTCTTTATGATATAAAGAGATAAAGAGAACAAAACAACTAAAATGAATCGAATCTATTTTTTGTCGTTATTGTATCAATATGATAAAAAAATATTGATATCTAAAATGTGAAATCTAAAACTAAATGTTAACTATAAAAGAATATATATGCTAAAGTACAAAAACATGTTATCCACATAAATTACCTATTCAAAAAACTATATAGTTGATGAGTATCAAATTTTCAAAGTCAATATTTGAAAATCCTTTTACAGCAATAAACAAAGAATGAGCTGATACAAAAAAAAAATGTTTGTAGTTAGTAAAAGTGAATGATATATTTATACAAAAGACTATTTGATACATTCCAACTTAATCCCGAATAGAAGGTTTAATTATAAAATAAACAAACAAAATTTTATATTATATTTGGTAAACTAATTTTGATGCGTACAAATATATATGGAATTGTGGAAGCCCTAGTTAGGTTTGCTCCCAGACGCTGTTCTCGAGGTTGCCGCCTCCAGCCATCCATCTCCTCCGATGAGTTTGAGAAGTTACTGGAAAGAAGTTGAGAGTGAGGAGTCCAATGGTCACAACTCAAGGAGTGACTTGGATATATATGTTATGAGTCATCCTCTCTTAAAGGAACAGCTCTTTAGCATCATTGAATTTCGCTCCAAGCTGGGCTTATGTGGCTTGTGAAGTGAAGGTAACCTTATTGACTTATTTATCCTTTTTGAGGAATCAAAATATAAGTTTGTGCTTATTTTATTTTACAAACCTTTTTTTTTAGGTTCTTGTCTGGAGAATCCTTAAAGAATGGAAGGGAGGCTGAAATTGGGGAGTGGTCTTTGCATGTTTGGGCAAATAGAAGTTCCAGCAGATGTTAGAGCTATAATGGTGTTTTCTCATATGTATATGATGCTGGAAAGAGTTCCCTTTTATGTAGCATGTTCCAACATATTAGCATGCAATGAAGTGCACGGATTTTTGAGTATAAATTTGTCGAGGCTCAAGTTTTTGATAGAGCAACAGATGAGGGTTTGATTGGGAGAGCATAAGGAAGAACATTATGCTTTTTATTAACCAATCATTTTTTATTTAAAAAGTATGTAGAAGAGCATTTAGAAGATGCAAATGCTTTCAAATGCTTATGCTCTCTATGCTCTCATATGGAGCATTTTCACAGCATTAACCTCTAAAATATTTAATATTTTTTTAAAAAAATCATATAATTAATTAATTTTGTTAATTAACATAAAATATATGCATATATTTAAAATTATTATTTTTAATATTTTATTTCATCTATTGTTTTTTTAAAATATATATGAAAATATAATATATACATATAATAATTTAATAAATATAATTTAAATATATGAAAAATAAAACACTCATTTTCTAAATATAATATATACATGTAATAATTTAATAATATAATTTAAATATATAAAAAATAAATAACTTATGTTTTAAATATAATATATACCTATAATAATTTGATAAATAATTTAAATACATGAAAAAAAAAACAAAAAATTATGTTCTAAATATAATATATACATATATAACACTTTAGAATAATTATAGTTAAATATAATTAAATATTTTATAATTTTATATTTAATCACTAACAGCTCTACCAATCATTAAAAATGTATATTAATTAGAGCATACAGCTTCAGCAGCATACTGCTTATGCTACTCACTGCTAATGCTCTGCTGCGAGCCTTTCCAATCAGGCCCTGAGTCTACTAGTTGCAATTCTATGATTATGTCCACATCTTTATCAGAATAATATTTATACTTTAAAAAATGATCTAATTTTCAAAGTCAATTTGTTTTATATCTCACCTTGATCATTGAAAATATGATCTGGCAGATTCACGGCTGGAAGTTGTAGCTTTTCTACTTTCTAATGATATTCTATATGTAATTGTGATCGGCATTTAAAAAAAAGAATGAATAATTAACAAAAAACCAAATTTAGAATTGATTAGAATTATTTAGGTTCACTTATTTTTACAATTTTTTCACTGACTTATTTTTTCATAAAGAAACACACAAACTCCACTATGCACATCGATCTTTGTGACTACACTTTTTATTTTTTTCTCAAGTTTTCTCGAGAAAATCGCTCGCTGACGAATAACCCCATGAAAATCGAAATAGAAAATAGACACAATGTTCAATGTAGAAAAATCGTTGGCACTAGATTTATTTAGATTCACTAATTTTTGCATTTGTTTCACGATTTTTTTCATAAAGAAACACACAAATTCAACTACGAACCTTGATCTTCGTGACAGACCTCGGTCTTCATGACATTTCTCAAGATTTCTCAAGAAAATCGCTAGCCGGCGAAGAAACCCTACAAAAATCGAAGTAGAAAATGTACACAATATTCGATGTAGAAAATCGCTGGCAGAAGATGATTTTCTCGGTAATGAATATGGTAAATCAAATCCATTTCTCAGTTTGAACACTTGATTTTTTCACTAAAAATCGCTAGTTTTTCTCTAAAAATACCTCGACCAAATTGAACGCTTTCTTTCTAAGCATTTAAAAATATAGGGTTATTATTGGAATTTGAAAAGGAAGAAGGATTCCAAAAGACGCCGTAATTCGATCTCACTAATTAAGGTTGGAAAAATTAATTAGAACTGAAAAACCAAATCGTACCGAATCGAAATTATCTGATTCGGTTAGAACTCAATAATACAATCCACCTATCTTGTATGCCGCTTGCTGTTTTGAAACTTTTGTACTTATTTTTAGGGATTGCGTACCAAATACATGAAATTTGTTCTGGATAGGTGTGGCATTCATCTTTCGATTTGTGATTCATTGGGTTATTCTGAATTTTGTTAGAATTACATTGTTGGCATGAAATCGACAAGATGGGAATTTCTCATTGTCTCTTAGCTGTTGAAATGTCATTGGGCTTAGCTTATCTTAAAGTTTCTTATATAGTGAGTAGTCTCAGGTTCATGACATTGGCGCTGATTGAACTTGAAATATCACTATGAGGCCTTTGTGAATGATACTAGTTCGTACAAATCTTTTTAGTTGATTTGTATTCTCATTGTACACTTGGTTTTGGATTAAGGGAACATGTAATTTAACCGCTGGTTCTGGAAGTGGATGACAGACTCATACATTGTACTGTATGTAGAGTACACTACTTGAGCGACGAAGATGAGGCTGTCGAAGGTCGTGACGTGTAACTTGAATCAATGGGCTATGGAATTCAAATGCAACATGAAGAACATCAAGGCTTCGATAGCCAAGGAAAAGGCTGTTGGTGCTGTCATCAGGCTTGGACCGAGCTCGAGGTCACTGGTTATGGCTGAGAGGATCACTTCTTGGAGATCGACACATTCACTCACGCATATGCTTCTCTTTTTAGTTCCAATTTAGATGATGGAAACAGTTCTGATGAATATAGTTCTCAGAACCTTTTTTATATTTTCTCAATGTTATTGTGAATATGCTCTTTCAGGTGGGAGTGTTTGAAGGAATTTCTGCTTGGTGATTGGACATATTGGATATTGTGTAGCATAGGAATGCCTGTGATTAAAGGAGCAAAGTGGTATAATTGTCAGGTTCTCTGTAGGATAGAAGAATCATCATGATTCGACCAAAAATGTGGCTTGCAAACGATGGAAACTGAAGACTCAAGGTTAGCAGCAGAGATTGTGTAACATAGAAGATGATTTGGATAACATATAGAACATGACGTGGAAGACAAGTCAGCAACCTATTTTATGGAAACAGAAGATATGGAAGGATATTCGAGATATGGAAGTTGCAGATTGTTGTAATTGAATATACTCAAGAATATAAGAGTATATAAAGATTAGACCTTGCGGTATTAGGGTTAGCCGCTTTTGGGTAGTATTGTCGAAAATGTGTAACACAGAAGAAAAAGTATGCATCGGTGTTATCTTGGTGAGTCAACAAAGAGAAATAAGCAACTACTGTTGAGTGGTAAGGTTCTGGGTAGATTTAGGAATTGGTCAGTCTTGATTCACTGGTGTGAAGTCAAGTAAAACTGATTAAACAAGATTTATTGTAATTTGTTCAAGAGTTTCTAAATAAGAATTGTTTTTGAGAACTTCCTTAGTTGGTGTCTATCTGTGTGTTCTCTGTCTTTTCAGAAACTATAGGGAGTTCGAGGAATTCCAGCTCCCTAGTGAAGTTTCAGAGTCCTTGTCACAGAAATCAGTTCCGTTTGGTTATGGTTACATCCTGTTTATCGACATGTAAGAACGTATATAATACTTACTTAACGGTGTCAATGATTTTTTATGAGATTCTAAACTGTATTATTAGGATTTTGTTGCAGAGTTACTCTCCAGAGGACAAGATATTTGATCTGAGGTAGTTTATGTACAACAACAAGTGGCCATATCAATTCAAAAAGATTGACGAGATTGTTGACAGCTTGAATGGCGACTCAGTTGTAAATACATATATATTTTTTACTAAGAGAATTAATTTACTAAAATAAAAATACAATACTCTTAGTTTTAGCATTTTAAAATATTTACTTATATTCTTTATGATTTTTTAAAAAAAATTTAACTTTAGTTATCTTAATTGTATTAAAATTAAAAGTAAACATTTTAATTATTTTTCTTTCTTAATTATAAACTTATTTTATTTTATGTCATAATCATTATCCAACGATATATCAAAAAGTAATAATAAGAAATAAATTTTATTTTTTTATTAGAAAAATTAAGAAAGAGAAAAATAATTATAAACTACATAAAACATATGGAAGAAAACAAAATATATTACTATGTACGATTAGAAGAATATTCTAGAAAATCAACATTAAATTATGTTAGATAATATGTTTAAACTTTATTTTCATTGACATCTCAAGCAATGTGGCTTGCCTGCCAAGCCGATAGGCGAAACCGTTGAGTTTGGATCTCTGAACAGACTGCGAGAAAAGTAATAAAAAAAAGAAAGAAGATGAGTTCGGTTAATTATGGTGAAAATGTAATATACTATCTCAAAAAATATTTATTAATGTAAAATTAGTTAATAGGTAATAAATAACTAAGTACATTAATTTTTAGAAATTAAAATAAAATTAAAATTAAAATTAAAATTTTGGGTGACACATGACAATTTTTCATGACTTGTGTTTAGAAGAACCTTATTTTATTATATAAGATATTTTTCTTTTGAAATGGAAGATTTTTTTATCACCTTTTAAAATATTTGAGTCACAAAAAAACATTACTGATATTAGATATGATTTTATTAAAAAAATCTAAATATGATCTTATCTAAATATTACTGACCCACTTATTTAGACATTATTAATATTAGATATGATTTTATTTAAAAACATTGTTGATAAGTAGGTCACAAAGTTACCGTATGATTTTATTAAAGATCATTTGACCCACTTATTTAGACCAGTGTTTTTAAAACCGGACCGACCCGGCGGTCGGACCGGGTTGAACCGCGAACCGGAAACATACCCGGGTTGGGTTGATTATAAAAGCCAATAGTAATTGAACCGGTTAAAAAACCGGATTGGACCGCCAGAAAAACCGAAAACCGGTGACCCATTGAACCGTATCAAACCGGGTTTTATAAAAAAATATTGTTTTATATTTGGTTAACTGCTTTTTCTTTCCTAAACAACCATATATAACTATATTAATTTTAATTATTTATTAAAAAATAAGATTAAATGTGTTTTTATATCTTATCTCTTTTTGTAATAGATGAATAACATAGAAAGTAAAAACTATGTATCTAAGAAGCATGATGTATATGTTGGTGAACAATATGTCTTGACGATAAATTATCCATTCAAAGTGTTTCAGAATGTATTTTAAATAAGTCCAAACGTTATTATTTAACATTAAAACTTTTGAAGTTTTTTTTAATAATTATTACACAAGTTTTCAAAAAATATGATAATTGAAGTGTCTTATTTGATAGTTTGAAATTAATAACATATATATATATATATATTTTTTTTTTTAATTATCACAAATCTGATCAAACCCGGTTGAACCCGATCGGACCATATTAACCCATGACCCAAAAGTTTTACCGGTTCAATCGCCGGTCCGGTTTTAAAAACATTGATTTAGACATAAATCTCAATATGATCTCAACACAATAAACATTATTGATATTAGATATGATTCACTCTCTCCCTTGTATTTATAGGCATGTTCTTGCTCTTTACATCCTTCACAATCATACCATCAAACAAAATGGCATCATCAAAGCTTCAATTTGTAGTAATCTTCATCATGTGTTCTCTCCTAGTTACTTCCCAATCGAAAGGTAATACGTATATATAATCTCATCTAGAAATCAATAATTATATATATATATATATATATATATATATATTTTATTTATTTTCTATTTTTCTGAAATTGTTGTTTTAATGTTGGTGAATTAATAGATGTAAGAGAGAATGCTGATCATCCTGCAAATTGTGTCTACAAAGGTCTGTGTGTCACCCACCGAGACTGTAAGAGTCAGTGTGGACCGCCTGAGTTTCCACCATTGACCATTGGCTTATGCCAAGCTAGTCCTCGGGGTCATGGCAACATTTGTTGTTGTGCTAAAGATTAATATTCTCCCATCAACTAAAAAACAACAGTGTATTTTTTTTTATCTACTTAAATCGAAGTAACTAAATATTAAAGAACTTTTCTATGGGATCTCATATTAAATATAGGACAAACCATTATGTAAAATTGAATGTTGGCTAATCTATTAAAATGGGACCATTATAGGACAAACCTTACTATTACGTGTTATTTACAATATATAAAATTAGTCAATAAATTTTCATTAATGATAAAATATCAAAGCTATTTATAATTAATTTATTCATCATATATTTTCCTTTCTTTTTCTATGATAATAAATCTTACATAATTTATTTTTTTTCAAAATTTTCCAAAAAAATAAAAACAAATTCGTAATTAATATTAATATATTATTATAAATTAAAATTAACTAATTTTGAATTACAAAAAAAATAAATCATATGATATTTATATATAAGCATAATTTTGTTATTAAATCAATTGGTAAATATAATTATATAATTTAATACATAAATTATTTGTACAAACTATAAAATTAACTAAAAGTATTCATACACAACATTGTTTTTTATAAATTCAAAATTGAATATTATAAAACTAAGTACTTAAATTAAGATTAACTGATTTTTAGTTTATAACACGAAGAATTTTAAAGTTAGAATATAGATCTATAACTAAGTTTTGAGGGCACTTCCTTCAAATTTGACAAATATTTTTGTTCGATATGAAAAACAAATTGGCGGGTTATTATATTATTTTTTTCATAAATATTTAATTAAATTTATTTAAATTAAATTATTTTATATAAAAATCAAATATTTCATAAAATGAAATACTAAAATAGTATATTTAAGAAAATAAAATTTTGATATTCAAAATATAGTTTTATGGAAAATATTAAATAAAATGATATATAACTAAATAAATTAATATATAAGTTATTTTATATATAAAAACAATATTGGTAAATATACACATAAATTAATATATTTTGAATATATTTCAACTAAAAAATAATAAAACTGAAAAATCAAATGTAAGATTAACAAGTTTCTTATATATAAGAAGTAAATTTTAAATTTTTACAAAATTTAAAATATTAAAATTAAATTGATATATTTTCAACTTGATGAAACTAAAATATTAAATAAGTCAATATATATTATTTAATCATATAGTGAGATAGATTGATGTTTTTAAAATTGCAATTTTTACGGTTTATTTCATCCAAATATATAACATATTCAACCAATTAGGTTTTACACTTTATTTCATCCTAAACTCGAAATATTTCAAAAATACTCAGAAAAAAATGAAAAAAAAAATTATAATATTTTTTAAAAAATAAAGAGAAATTGCAGTGCATATACAATAAATAAATCATAATTTGCAAATTAGACATTTACGGTTTTTGTCACTATTACAATTTTAATATATATCTATTATACCCTTCATCCCACGTGATGAGATTCCCACTTCTTTTTATTTTTTTTTGTTTCATCTCTTCTACTTTTCGAGACTCTCTCTCTCCATTAACTTATGGTCGATTAATTTCTCTCTCTCTCTCTCTCTCTGAATCTCACTTACGATTATTTATAGCTTCATGGATGAGCATGGGTATCACAGGTGAAATCGAACTCGACATCTTTTTCTTTGAGGCATAACGATGTGGTTCCGGCGAGACAACCTCTTGCGGAGGCTCTTTGGCCTTCCTGAGTCAATGTTGGTGTCTACTCCTCGGTGGATGGTCTACGCCAGAGGACGGTGGAGCAGCAGCCGGGATAGATCTTGCGGAAGAGTTCTCAAGGCTTGGAGTAGCATTTGCTTGTTGCCGGTTTGGTGGGTTTGTGTCTGTATCGAGGGCGGACCTGGTGGTCCGAGGCTGTAGTCGCCATGAGATGGCAGTTCGTTTTAGTGGTGTTGTCAGCTTTCCGGCATCGGTCTTTGCCTTCTTTCGGATCGAATTTTTTTTGTTCGAGAGGTAAGTTGAAACTGTGTGTTGGTGACAGTTGGAAGGTTTCACAGAGGTGGAAAGCTATGTCGCCGACTACCCTTGGTAGTTTTCGTTTTTAGCCGCGGGTGATGCGGTGTTCGGATGCCCTTTCAGATCTGAAAGAAGGAAACTTGGATCAGTTTGCGTAAAGGATAATTAGCCGGATTTGGACATTTCATCGATTCTACCCTTACAGCGGCAGAAACAAACTCCGGCATCTAACAAATAGAATAATCATAGATAACTAAAATGTTAAACAATTAATATTTGTAATTGCATATAATAATATTTTTTATATTTTGATGGTTGATGTTAAATGGAGAAATTGCACCTAGAAGGAACCAATAATTGAAAAATTAGTTTTGGAAAAATGGCACTAATTGGCCAAGACAAAATAAAACAAAATGACTTATTAACCCCTATATGGGTCCTACACTTCTTCTTCCCCACCCTTCTCTCTCCCTTTCTCTTCCACCTGGCGCTTCTTCTCCCTCTCTCTTTCACCTCTGCACTTTCCCTTCCTCCATTAAAAGCTTGGTTTTTCTTCTTCACCCACAAATTAAATTTCTGATTTTTCTTCTTCACCCACAGTTTTTGATTTTTCTTCTCTCTTCCACCTCTCTCTCCGTCTCTCTTCTTCCACCCTCTCTCTCTATCTCTCTCTCCCTCCCTCCCTCCCTCTCCCTCCCTCCCTCTCCCTCTCTCTCCCGCCCTCTCTCTCTCCATCCCTCTCTCTCCCTCCCTCTCCCACGCTTCTCTCTCTCTCTCCCTCTCTCTCCCTCTCTCTCCCTCTCTCTCTCTCTCTCCTTATATGGGTAGGGACAATATAAAAAATATTTTATAATGTCCAACTTTGAAAACTAATTTTCAAACTAACATTACTTCCTTATTCATTTCTATATTTATAAACCCCCCACACCTACCTAACCCATGTTAAATATGTTTTATTGTGCATACAAACAAATTATATAATAATCTTTGTATATAAATAATATTAATAATGATCAATCAATTAAGTATATACATGTTATATAACATAAAAATCAACTTGTTAATAAATAAGTTAGTATGCAAAACAAAATTTTGAAACAAATATATATATATATAGTTTATAAAAAGACTATATATATATAGTTGTTTAGTAAATAATTTAGCATGTTACACGATATGTTAGCACTTTCATAATAGTAACATGTTATCAATCACTAGCATGTTAACATGTTATTAATCTATGGCAGAATATTTTCTCTGACAATACTGATGCATATTAAATATTATCAATTATAACTAAAAGAGATTTTAATCATTCACTGATTAATCTACTTCGACCGTTGCTATTACTGAAAAACTAAAGTGATCTTTAGAAATCTCATATCAAATTTGATCGACCTTAAAAAATATATAAGAGATATAAATTAATTTACTAATTGTTGATGGGTTTTGAATTGTAAATATATGATTCTTTAACCGTAGTAAAATGTTAAATAATATTTGATCTTTTTAAGTGATAAATGTAGGAATTCAATTGAAAAAGTTTAATTACTTATACATTTTTCAGCAACCTTAATTATATTTGTTTTGTGAATACAAAGATTTCCAGATTATATTCAAACATAATATAATATAACGAAGAATTTTTGTTGAGATTTACTATTGCATTTAGGTTATATGATTGTTTGATTTCGGTTTTGTATGCAGGAAATAAAGGATACAATAATTGATGACCATGTGTTCACTAAATCGGCTATGTCATTGAAATGAGAGCCGTAGAAAATGTTGTTAGCTCATTCCCAAATCTGGCCTGCCATTCGCGTACCATTTGGTTACTTCTGACATTATTAATTTCAGTTCGCCCTAAAGTTGTTTCTCTCAGGCACAACACTCAAGGAGCCGCGCTTCATCACTTTCAACCAGCTATGGCCTCACGTCCACGAACTCTCGCCGCCGGAGCCTCCGCATGAGTTCCATGCTTCTCACTCTCGGGTCCTCGCCGAAGATCAACCGAAGAACCGTCTCACCCGTGGGTGAAGATCGCTTACATCTCTCAACTAGCTCCGCCCCGCCGTATGGAGGTCTGACGCTGGCGATTCCTATCTCGCCAAAGGTCATGGCGCATGTTCACAGCTTGGCGACGGAGCTTCCATCCTCGACCTCTCCTCGCCCGGAGCCACCAGATCTGCCTCCTCCGGAGCCGTGGAAGTCAGCACAACCACCAAAGCCACCGGATCCGCCGGACCCTCCGGATATGCCGCTCTCCTTGCAGTGTCCCACCACTAAAGCGCTTTGCTTCGTTTCACCCCAATGTCCGGTTTATCTTGTTCATTCACGGGTCCGTCAAGTTCTCTCATGGCGTCTTCCGAGCTGTTCTATTTCGGCGAGTCAACCTGAAAGATTTCTCTTTCATGTTGATGTGTCAAGGCGAACAACTCACGACATCACTCTTTTCGACGACCATCCGACTAGACCTCTATTGGCTATACCCATCGTTTCGGTCCGTTTGTTACCGGCGTTAGGGATCTCCGCCATCCACAGTTTCTTCAGATTTGTATATTTGAGCTTGGTCCAGATTAATACTTTATTGGGGCTTGCTTGGTCTGGTTCAATAGAAATTGTCAAGTCTCATTCTTCTAACTGGCCAACATACGATGGGATTTGCTTCCTTTGCCTATTACTGAAGATTATCAACTTAGAAGTTGTGACCGTGAAGCCACAACCATCCAAGTTCTACCATCTGCTCACTTCCATTCAACGTACAAAATGGGGTCTGATCATAGGTCCCCACAAAATGGGTATGGTCCCCATCTTAAGCCCACGTCTTTATGTGTACAACAATTCGATTCAAACCAAGGGTTCAACACACACAATTCTATACCATCAGGCATATTCAATTTCCTCCTTTGTCTGGGAGAGATCACTTCCATCCTCCTCCCTTTTTTGGGAGAGAATTTTTCAATCTATGTTCCTTTACAGGAAAAGATTGTTTGTATCATCCTCTTGTTATGGGGAGAAATATTTCAATTCCTTTACTTTTTTGCTATCTTGTCTGCAAGATGCAGCCGGTTTCGTCTTAGTAACGCTTCCCGGAAGTAAGGATTGGTTTTCAAAATCACTACATAATGTGATTATTTCTATTGAGTCCGGTTCTACCGTGAGTCTCATCTCGACGCAGTCAAGCATTGTCTTCTCTTCGCTGTCACTCCTTTGGGAGAATTTATCCTTGTTAAGTTCATTTATCTTTAAATCTTATGTTTGTAATCAAAGAGGATGTAGCATTCCCTCTGTTCGTTGTAATTTTGAAGTTTAAGTATGATTGAAAGTTTGTGACAAAAAAAAAAAGGAACGACGTCATGTAATTTGGATTTGCGACTGAATTGATTCGACAATAATACCGGTTTGATATCAGATCTTATTTTGACAACATTAAAAAAACGTTACTATCATACCGAATCAATTAATTGATTTTCCATGAAAACTGACCATATAGACAAATATTTTTCTTCCGAGATGGAAGATTTTTATCACCTTTTAAAAGATTCGACCCAACTTATTTAGCATAAATCTCAATATGATCTCAACACAATAAACAATATGGATATTTGACTTGATTCACTATCTCTCTCCCCCTCGTTCTCTGGCTCTTTACAATCGTACCATCAAGATGGCAATATCAAAGCTTCAATTTGCAGTAATCTTCATCATGTGTTCTCTCCTAGTTACTTCCCAATCGAAAGGTAATATGTTTTATAGAAATCAAGAATTATATATATTTGAATTTATCATTCTATTTTTTTCTGGAATTATTGTTTTAATGTTGGTGGATTTATAGATATAAGAGAGAATGCTGGTGGATCAGAGTATGTCTACAAAGGTCCGTGTGTCACCAACCAAGACTGTAAGAGTCAGTGTGGACCGCCTGAGTTTCCACCGTTCACCATTGGCTTATGCCAACCTAGTCCCCGGGGTCATGGCAACATTTGTTGTTGCGCTAAAGATTAATATTCTCCGATTAACTAAAAACAAGAGTGTAATTTTTTATCTGCTTAATTCGAAGTAACTAAATGTTAAAGAACTACTATGTTTTCGGGTTAAATTAAAAAGAAGAGAAATTTGGCTAATAAAGCTGAAAAAGAATCGTCTATAAAATTGGATGTTGTTCTTATTCACTAGTCTATTATATAATGGTGTTCTTTTCTTTTGAGCCACATCAACGGATTTACTTAAATAAAAGGGAAATATGATTCCATAGCAACCAATAATGCCTAAATTAGTTTTTAGGATTTGACACTATTTCACTTGTACTGTGGCGTGGTTAATCTCTAGAAAACCCCTATGGAGAAAGAAAGGTAGTATGAGAGAGGATTAGAGTTCATAGGTGCTTGGATAACGTGTAAGGAATAGTAATAGGAGACAACAATATCGATGGAGAATCTTTCCCAACAACAATTTCTTTTAAATATATTTTTTTTGTTTTTAAATTCAGATTTATTGTGTGAACATGCCAATGAATTGTATCTTAAATTAACTTATACAGTAATGATAATTGTGTTAACTGAGTTAACATTAAGTTACCATGTTAACAAAGTAATGATAATTATGTTAATTTGGGGTTTATGTTTTAAGGTTTATGATTTATGGTTTAAGGTTAAGTATATGGGTTTAGGGTTAATAATTTAGGGATTAGAATTTATAATTTAGGAATAGGGTTTAGTTTTTAGGTTTTAGATTTAAGGTTTAATTTTTGGGTTTAGGGTTTAAGGTTTAAGGATTAGGGTTTAGTTTTTGAGGTTTGGATTTAGGGTTAAGAATTTAGGGATTAGGGTTTATAGTTTAGGAATTAGGGTTTAGTTTTTGGGTTTAGGGGTTTAGGGTTTAGTTTAGGGTTTAGGGTTTAGGAGAGAGAGGTGGAGAGGAGAGAGAAGTAAGGAGCAGAGATAAGAAACAAAGGACGAAGGTAATGATGTTAACAATTTAACCGCGTTAACACAAAGTTAACAAGGTAACTTTAAGTAACCATGTTAACAAGATAATGATGTTAGCAATATAACCACGTTAACACAAAGTTAACAAGTTAACATTAAGTTACCATGTTAACAAGATAATGATGTTAACAATTTAACCGCGTTAACACAAAGTTAACTTGTTAACTTTGTGTCCCTATGTTAACAAGTAACCGATAATAGTGTTAACTAAGTTAACGTTAAGTTATCATGTTAACAAGTGAATGATATTTGTGTTAATTTGGGGTTTAGGGTTTAGGGATTAGGGTTTGATTTTTCGGTTTTGGGTTTAGGGTTTAGGGTTTGGGGTTAGGGTTTAGAGTTTAGGGTTTAGGGTTTAGTGTTTAGGTGCTTAGGGTTGTAGGGGTTAGGGTTTAGACCCTAAACCCTAAACCCTAACCCCAAACCTTAAACCCTAAACCCTAACCCCTAAAGCATAAACCCAAACCCCTAAACACAAAACCTAACCCCTAAACTCTAAACCCTAACCCCAAACTCTAAACCCTAAACCCTATATTCTCCCCCAAAACTCTTAACCCCAAACCCATAAACTATATATACTTTTTTATTTCAAGTAAGTGATTGTATGATAAATCACATAACTTAGTTAACAAGTTAACATTGTTAATTAACAAAGTAATGATAATTATGTTTTATAGTTATTTAATAATTACTATAGAGTTAACAATTAACAATAAACCAAATATTGTAAATTTAGACTATATTTTTTTGCCTCATATGATATAGACATATAAAAATATTATATTAGGTTTATAGATTATATGTAGGGGACAAGAACATTTAATGAATTGGTAGGGGCATATGGGGTGATGTCATCAACCACCTCTCTCTTCTAGGGACAAAATAGGCTACAATGAAAATTGATAGTTGGTCAAATCTAATTTTTTGGTCATGGTTCCACCACACCTAATTTTTGCATTATCCATTGTCTACCACCTCTTTCACCCTACTATATACAATTATTAATCCCAAAGTCCCCTTCACCGAATGTATTGAAGTATGGATTTTAAAAGATTTTGAGGTTGTCTTAAAAAATTTTGTTATTCAACTAATGATTTTATTATTCAGATAACAATCTATGTTATTGATTTTTTTTTTAAATATTGAAATTTTAATATATGCAGAGGATTCCAGAAGATTTTAAAAGACTTTTTTAATTAAAAATAATAAAAATCCAAATTGTATGATTTTAAGTGGGATTGTAAGGAATTTTAATATAAAATCATAACAATTTTTTAAAAATCACCTAAAATCATTAAAATCATCTAAATTCTTATTAAAACTCAAATCACTTTAAATGGGCACAATTTTCAAACCATAGCTTCACACATATATAAATATATTTAAAGCTTGTATAGTAAAACGAATAATTAAGCATACAGTTGACAAAAAAAAACTTAGAAACCCGATCACCCACATCTCTGTATTTTATTGCTCCTAAACTTTGAATAAATGCATTTTCATATTACATGTATTTGTAATCTAAAAACATACATTGATGCTATGAAATTTGTGCATGAAGAACAAAATTGGAAAATATAAAATGTTAGAAATTGGGAAAAGAAAATTGAAAATGCATCATGAAAATACACAGAAAGGAAATTGGAGGGATTCAAATTTACAAAATAAAAATATATATATTTATAAAGGAAAAAACAGGCAAATCAATTAAAAAGAAAATGGACAAAATACAGCCACATCAACACATTTACCTAACACATGTGGCACATATTTAAAAACTAGATTTTGCATCCGATTATCTTCATTTTGTTTAATTTTATTGGCACATACACATATCTATAATACCATACATAATTGTTAATTAATCACTTAGGCCCAACACACCACACCTAACAATGTAAATACCAAATTGTTATTAGTATTAAACATCAGTGAAGACAATCACCCATCTCTTTCTATTTTACTGCTCCTAAACTTTAAATAAATGCATTTTCATATTACATGTATTTTTAATTTATAAACATATGCATTGATGCTATCATGAATGGGTGCAGGAATAACAAAATTAGAAAATGTTAGAAATTGGGGGAAAACATTGAAAATACATCAGGAAAATACACAGAAAGAGAATTGGAGGAAATTCAAATTTACAAAAAAAAATTATATATATATATTTATGAATGAAAAAACAGGTAAATTGATGAGAAAAAAAATGGAAAAAATAGAGTTTAACTGAGTAACATAAAGAAAATTTATTAGAACAATAAACAAAAAAAGACCCAACAAAACCCACAAATTAAAATGACCCAAATAGAAATAAAATAAGAGAAACTAAAACAGAGAAAAAATATGAGGTAAAACAACCTAAATCATATTTCAACACTAAATGAAATAAATGTGGACCAGTGAAGAAAAAACAGAAACAATATTAGTAAAAAGAAGAAAATTAAATAGGAATATAATTTTGAAAGAAAAGGGTAAACAATATTACTTTTTTGAAAATAAGCAAACAATATTACTTAAAAGGAAGAAAATTAAATAAAAATAGAAACTTAGAAGAATCTTTATTTAGTTCGGATATAGTTCCTCATCAAAATTCTTTATAAGCTTTAGATAAATCTGTTAACTTATTATATCTTAATTATTATTTCACATAGTAGAAGAAGAAACACTTCATACTATTTATGTCATCACTATTCAAGAGAATTACACAATAAGTAAAAACTAAATAAAAACTAAAAATGGAAAAACTGAAAATAGATAAAATACAAACAAATCCGCGCAAAAGCGGTGTTTAATACCTATAATTAAGATTTTGAATTTTATACTTTAATAAAAAAATCTTACTAAAATATAACATAAATTTTGTTTTTATTATAGAATTAATACTAATCTATTTGGGTTAATATTGATTGGGATTCATATACATAAAATATAAAGTCTATACTATTTGGGTAGATTGTGGATGTTTTTCTTTATATTTAAAATTTTATAATTTTGAAATAAAATTTTACGATTTTATCACTTTTATAGTACTAGAAATTAATTATATTTGGTTTATTTTTAATTTTACAGATTTAAATACTATAGTTTAGATACTTGGTTTGTTTTTTTATTGTTTTTAATTTATTTTTCATTGTTTTGAGTATTTTTGAAATAATTCGAGTTTATATTTTAGTCAATTTGATTTTATCTATGATTTTGTAATTAATATTTTAAACTTTATATTGAATCAAAATTATTTTACCAAACAATACTACAGAACTTTTTATTTATTGTAAAATTAATCTTTATATTTGAGTTACAATGTGAGATTGTGTCAAGTAGTCTATTTTACTTAAAAATAAATAATAAAACTAAGCACAACTATTTTTATTTAAATTTTATATCTTTGAAATATATTTTATAATTTTATCAATTTATTATATTAAAATTCATTATCTTTGATTTGGTTTTTATTTTAAATTTAATACTCATGTTTAGACATTTTATTTATTTTTTATTTTGGATTTCAGAGTTTTTCTTGTTTTGAATCTTTTTGAAATATTTCAAATTTTAGTTTTAGTCTATTTAGTTTCATATACTATTTTAAAACTAAGATTACAAACTTTATATTTGAATCATAATTATTTTACTAAACTATAATATAGAATTGCGTTTATTTTTGTATAACTAATTTCTAAGGACGAAATTGTTTGTGTTTATTTTTTTCATCTGAATTTAAAATATATTTATTTATGTTAATTTATGTGTATATTTATCATTTTTATTAGTTATAAAAATAATTGATGTATTAAATTATTTAATTATATATATCACTTGATTTAATATCTAGTATAAAAATATATTTGTGTATGTCAATTAAAAGTCTTAAATATATTATATATTGTAATATTTGGTGTGAGAGTCGAAACTCACACGGTCAAAACTTGTAGAGCAAAATTTTTAGGGAACATAAATTTCAAGGAATAACCACTAAACTAGCAAACCCGGAGGACGTTTTATTGATAAGAAATCGAAAAGAGTACAAATATCGGAAAAGAGAGTAAAAGAATCGGAAAAGAAAGTACAAAAGAACTCAAAACGGCTAAGATAAACTGCTAAGTTCTTAAGTCTAAATGCTAGGGTTTTTTTCGTTCTGCCTTTCTCGTATGGCTTCAATCTCTTTATATAACCGCGGAAAGTCGGCTTCGAGAATATTTCTGCAAGATTTGCGGAAATCTTCCTGTTGTCACCTCTTTCCTTTTTCCGTTAAGATTTACATTTCTATCTTGGATTTCCTTTTCAGCTCCTCGATATCTCTTCCTTTACTTCTTTATCTTTATCTTCTTTCGTCTTTCTGAGGCATAACTTGTTTGCCGGATGGGCCGAGAACGGATGATCCGAGCCCGTTAGTGTACAGACTTACTTTGTTCAAAGTCGTCGTATGTTTGGGCCTAAGTCTCATTTCTCTCAATCTTGATCCATCAGCCCAAGTCATCGGTCCAAGAAGGTATAGGCCGATGTTTCCGAAGGTGAGTTGCGACAAGTTATGCATATCGGCAGATGTTTGGTTATCCGTTCGGAAAATTCAGCTCGGAAAACCTGAACCGGTTCAGCTCAGAGGTTTACGAGAGATTCACTCAAATCGGAATTTCCGAAAAGATAACTCATGATCAAGAATGATAAGGGATGGGTTCGGATGGCTTAACTCGGAAATCCGAGCTAGTTCATCTCGGATTTCTGAGTTGGTTCAGCACGGTTTTCCGAGCTGCTTCAGCTTGGTTTTCCGAGCTGTCTCAGCCCAGTTTTCCGAGCTGGTTCAGCTCGTCCTTTGCCTGTTTTGGATGTTACGTCGGTCCGTAGTTCTTGTCGGAAGATGTGTTTGTCCGATTACGATGTCGTCTATTTTGTATGAAATACATTTATCGAAACCATTTTTCCAATAAATTGTTTAGGTGACATTGTTGGTACTTTGTATAACTTTGTTATTCATACGAGACTTTGAACGTCTTATGCGGACATTCGTTTGTATCCGACTGCTTGACCTTGTCTTCAGCAATTTTTTTCGTCGAGGATATTTTTGACCCCAACAGTTAGCCCCCCCCCCCCCCCCCCCCAGCTCGTCAGACTCGAGTGCGATGATGGCGAGGTTATTTTGTATTCGAGGCGAAAGCAATTGTCCGAAAGACTTGGTTCAGTCCTTTCTGTTTTGTTGCTCTTCCGTTTGCGACGCAGGGTTGTCCGAATTGTTTGTCGACTTTTGGCCTTCGTCTTGTACGTCAAGTTAGACAGATTTTTTGGAACGGCATTTTCGAGTTGGATTTGTTCTGACCCTTTGAGTAGTCGAATCACATCCGTTGGCGTGTTCTTGGTGAGCCTTTTGGATCTTTCGGCCGTATTGATTTTTTTTTTGTGCAAAGTCTTCCAAGCAATTCCGTATGTTATTGAAATTTTCTTCGGAACCATTGATCGTTCCGGTGTATGACCTTGATGCTTCTTTACTTCAAGCGAAGAATTTTTGTTTACAGCTGAACCTTATGAAAGGCTGCCTACGTACCCTTAAGAAAGGGATCAAGCCATCCGTAGTTCTAAGTCTTGTAGTTGGATGTTTGGAAATCCATTGTTGGTCTTTCGCCGACGCTTCTGTATTCGAACAAGAAAAGCGGTGGAGAAGGTGCGTTGAATTGTGAACCGATCTTGTTTATGAATGTGATGAGTCCGAGAGAGAAATCACGTTGGGCTTCTGAATTTTCCAAGTACGTCTGCTTGGATTACCTGTGCAAACAGGCTCGGATTTTCTAAGCAAATATGCTCGGATTTTTCGGGTAGGTATGCTCAGATTTTCTAAGTAAGGCTGCTCAGTTTTTTGAGTAGGATTTAGTTTCAGGTTAGTTTGTCGAGCCTGCTAGGACGATTTGTACGTCCGAGAAGCTGAATTGTCGTGTTGACGTTAGGTTGATTAATGTAGAAAAGTCGAGCAAATTTTATCGAGAGAAAATCTCCTTCATCGGCTCCGTATAGACTGTACGAGTTGGTTTCGTATAGCTTGAAGGCCTTTCCGGACAGCTTCATATAATTCTCGGAGGAAAGTGTGATTTAATGTTTGACCCTTGGTGCTTTAGGAGCATTGCACTCAGATGCGTATTCCGAGTCTTGAGTTAATGGGATAGCGATTAAATCTAACACGCGTAGAAGCGTTCCGCCGTATTTAGAATCGAGTTTTGAGTTTGAAGGTCAGCAAGATATACTCGCCTTATCGATTTGTGATGACGAACACCAGCGTGCTCAAAGGCGCCTAACTGGGTTTCGAGTTAAGTTCAAAGGTTAGCGAGATATACTCAACTTACGAACCTGAGATGATTGAGACCAGTGTGCTCGGAAGCATCTTACTGGGTTTTCGAAATTGAGTCCGAGGAATAGTAAGACGTATTCCTCTTGCGGACATATGATGATTAGACCAGTGTGCTCGGAAGCGTCTTACTGGGTTTCGAAATTGAGTTCGAGGAGTAACAAAACGTACTTCTCTTGCGGACCTATAATGATTTAGACGAGTGTGCTCGGAAGCGTCTTACTGGGTTTCGAAATTGTGTCCGAGAAAAGCATCCTTCTCTTGCGGATTATAACGATTAGACCAGTGTGCTCGGAAGCGTTTTACTGGGTTTCGAGTCCGAGAAATAACAAAAGTTTTTCTCTTGTGGACTTTTAATGATCAGACCAGTGTGCTCGGAGGCGTTTTACTGGGTTTCGAGTCCGAGAAATAACAAATCGTTTTTCTCTTATGGACTTACAATGATTAGACCAGCGTGCTCGGAAGCGTCTTGCTTGGTTTCGAGGAGTTTTATGGTTGACTTAGTACTAGTGCGGGGGTCTGTCATCTTACATTCCCAAGTCGGTCGTGTACTCAATAATGACGTTGTCAAGACCAGTGTGTTGCATTTTACTGGGTTTGGATTTTCGATCCCGATTTTCCGCTCTCGCCTCGCATCTTTCGTTCACTGAAAATAAGCTGGTATCCGCAGGACCACCTTTCAAAGATACCGAACCATGATATACTTGGTTAAAACATCATTTTACCAGTGTGCTGAGTAGCGTCATACTGGATTTTTTTGGGTCTATTATCGTCTCCAATACTGGTGCGGCGAATTTGAAGACATGTCAACAACCCGTATTCGGGATCTTACGTCAACCTCTCGACTTATGTTCCCTTCGCCGATAATAAACATACCATGGCGGTATTTAAAATTTATATAGAGCGCTTTTATCCGTTTGTTGGATGTATAGAGCCTCAATCCATATAGGGCGTGTTGGCTAATACCTATAAAGGATGTATGAGTTTGTCCGTTGCGGCCGTCAGCGGACAATATAAGCTATTCCTAACAACTATGCGTACGACGTAATAGTAATAGGCGAGTTTTGAAATACAAAGTTTATATCCTAATTTTGATCTATGAGAAATAATCTAAATGAGAAAAAGGAGTTTGTTTTCGTTACCTGATGATTCCAAGTGTATGGTTGGGGAGTTGAACTTTTGCGGACGCGTCGTGCTTCTAGTTATGATCCATTATCCGGAGTTGTTTGAGTGAATTGGTTGTATGAGCTGAGTGCCTTGAGAGTAGTCCGAATATGCCTCAAAATTAGTTGGAAAAGTTTTGTCTTTGATTGAGAGGAGCGTCTTGCTCGGATTTTTCCGGGAAGAGTGGTCAGCTCGGAATTTTCGAGAAGATTGACCAGCTCGGAATTTCCTAGCTGGCCAGTTCGGAATTTCCGAGAAGAGTGGTTAGCCCAAAATTTCCTAGCTGGTTAGTTCGGAATTTCCGAGAAGAGTGGTTAACTCGGAATTTCCGAGAAGATTGGCTAGCTCAGAATTTCCGAAGAGATTGGCTAGCTCGGAATTTCTGAGAAGATCGGTTAACTTCAAATTCCTGAGAAGACTGGTTAGCTCCGAATTTCCTACCTAGTTAGTTCAGAATATCCCAGCTGGTTAGTTCGGAATTTCCAAGAAGATTTGTTAACTCGGAATTTCTGAGAAGATTGGTTAACTCGAAATTCATGAGAAGATTGGTTACTCGAAATTTCCTAGCTGGTTAGTTCAGAATCTCCCAGCCGGTTAGTTCGGAATTTCCGAGAAGAGTGGTTAACTCGGAATTTCCTAGAAGATTGGCTAGTTCGGAATTTCCAAGGAGATTGGCTAGCTCGGAATTTCTGAGAAGACTGGTTAACTCGTAATTCCTGAGAAGATTGGTTAGCTCGGAATTTCTGACAAAAGTGGCCAATTCGGATTTTCCGAGAAGAGAGGTCAGCTCGGAATTACTGAGAAGAGAGGTTAGTTCGGAATTTTTGAGAAGAGAAGTCAGTTCGGAATTTCAGAGAAAAGAGGTCAGCTCGGAATTTCTTAGTTGCTTAGTTTGGAATTTGCTCAGAAGTGCCGAGCTGACTTGTTTGATTAGATCGGACTTTCCTAGCTGATTTGCATGGAAGTGTCGAGCTGATTTTCTTGGAAGTTCCTAGCTGACTTGCTCGGAAGTTCCTAGCTGACTTGCTCGGAAGTTCGTAGCTGATTTTTTTGTACAGATCGGACTTCCCTAGCTGACTTGTTTGGAATTTCCTAGCTGACTTGTTCGAACAGCTCGAACTTTCCTAGCTGACTTTCTTGGAAGTTCCTAGCTGATTTGTTGGAATGTTCCGAGCAACTTTGTCCGAAAAGCTTTCAAGTTCGAAAATATTTTTAAAATTTCGGTATTCTGATGCGGAAGTATAGATATATACGGACCCACTCCCTCTTTTTTTTTTTAAAAAGGAAGCACAACTGAACCGATCAAGATATCGGCTGCCTACGTCCCCTTTTCGGGTATCATTCGGAGCTTACGAGTCCGTTGAGCGTGAAGTTAGTTCATCTTTGTTGGAGCTTTGGTTTGTTTCTTCGAGCAACCGAGATGGTAGGATCTATGTTGTAAGCTGAACTCTATTGCTTTCTTTGATTTGATACGACGAGCTGGAGCCTAATCGGCTCAGGTAGAGTTGAGGGATCCTGCTTGCAAGTTGGGATAGACTGATCTCCTATTAGTTGAGGCGTCGCAGACGTGTGTCTGCTTGGAAAAATTGGTGCTTAAAGGGATTTAGTCTTCACTCGGCCGCACTTTTTCTCGACAAAGATTCAGCTCGGATGTGGGTGGGTGTTGAGCAGAGTATGCTTTGGTCGTCGGCACATATTTCTTGTGGGGCTGTTCAGTGGTTCGTGCTCGTAGATTGGCTTGCTTTGCTCGGATTATTGACGAGCTGAAAGTTTGAGATATTTCGAGTAGTATGACTACGTAAATGCCGAGCAGCATAATCGCGAAAGTACCGAGTAAGACGTTTCATGATAGGTTAATTCGTCGCCGGAGATATTCTCCAAGATGATACGTTCGGGCATGCTTGATCAAGCATTGTCGAATTTATGTGAGACATGACAGTTTCCGTCCTCCGCAAATATTGTATCGTGTTCGGAAACTTGCTTGGAAAAATTCTTTTTTAAAAAAAAATATACGTATGTATATATGTAACACCCATGATGATCAGCTCGGAGTGCCGAGCTGCTTTTCCTTTTTTTTTCTTTTTTCTTTCCACCTCGCTTTGTCCGAGCTGATTTCCACCTTTTTCCCTTTCCACCTCGGGTTGTCCGAGCTGATTTTCAGCTCTTTTTTCTTTTCTTTCCACCTCGGGTTGTCCGAGCTGATTTTCAGCTTTTTTCTTTCTTTCTTTCCATCTCGGGTTGTCCGAGCTGATTTTCAGCTTTTGTTTTTAGCTCGGGTTTATCTGAGATGATTTTTTTTTCTGAGCATTTAGGTTCGACCTGAATTGCTCACAAATCAGTCCGAGCATATTGTGCGAGTGGCCGAGCACTGCGAGTTGCCGAGCAAGTTTAGCGAGTTTCCGAGCATGCTTTGCGAGTTGCCGAGCACGCTTTGCGAGTTGCCTAGCACGCTTGCGAGTTGCCGAGCACGATTGCGAGTTGCCGAGCATGCTTTGCGATTTTCTGAGCACGATTGCGAGTTGCCGAGCATGCTTTGCGAGTTGCCGAGCATGCTTTGTGAGTTGCCGAGCACGTTTGCGAGTTGTCGAGGACGCTTGCATGTTGTCGAGCATGCTTTGGGAGTTGCTGAGCATGCTTTGCGAGTTGCCGAGCACGCTTACGAGTTGCCGAGCACGCTTGCGAGTTGCCGAGCATGCTTTACGAGTTGCCGAGCATGCTTTGAGAGTTGCCGAGCATGCTTGTGAGTTGCCGAGCATGCTTTGCGAGTTGCCGAGCCTGCTTTGCGATTTGCCGAGCATGCTTTGCGAGTTGCCGAGCATGCTTTGCGAGTTGCCTAGCATGCTTTGCAAGTTGGTGAGCATGCTTTGCGTGCTGGCGAGCATGTTGCAAGCGTTTGCGTGCTCTGGTTTGCTCGGAATTTTTGAGCTGGTTTAGCTCGGAACTTCTGAGCTGGTTCAGCTCGGGTTTGAGCTGGTTCGGCTCGAAAAACCCGAGCTGGTTCAGCTCGGAATTTCCGAGCTAGTTTGCTCGGAATTTCCGAGCAGTCTTATGTACTCGGATATATGCGGCCAAAGGAGCGAGATGGCTTGAAACTCCTGATGGTGTGACGACGGGGCATCGATGACGATTGGTTAGAGATAGTTCGGCTCGGCTGTGGTGTGAAGTGTTGGGATTATGTCCTGAAATCATATTGTACTTACTCTATGTGATAGTTGTATTGTCGAGATCGGACAATTCATGTGATACTGGGTAGTCATAATGTTTTGCTAGAAACCGCTTATGACAAATGAGTTGTACTCATTTCTAGTATCGTATGAACCTACAGAGTCACACACCTAAGCAAGTTGGATACGCTTTGTATGGGATTGATCATTGGCATATGATCCGATCAATGTGTATTGGATACACATTGAATTCGTGTTTTAAGAGAGGTGTCGATCGATGCCATTGGTGCGTCGATCGATACAAGGGGTGTGTCGATCGACACCATTGGGTGCATCGATCGACACAAGGTCGATACCGAAACTGAAGTTACGGTTTGTAAACCATGGGCCTATTTATAGGGTCCAGGATACACGACCTAAACACAGAGCCGTCGCAGACAGTTTTTCTTGACAGAAAAACAGATCCTCTTTCTCGAAAAACACAGAAATCCCAAGAGATCCGATTCCCGGCACTAGCATCCCGGCGGATTCCAGCTTGTGTGTGTGGACTACAATAGAGGCGCAGCGATTGAGGCGCTATAGATCTCGTTTACCTGCTCCAATTTCCGCGGCCAATCTCCAGGTAAACACGAGGTCAATTCTTAGATTCAATAACCTAGACCCTGGATCCTAGGGAATCCAACATGAAGGTGCAGCAACAGATTTTTCAAGCCGTTCGATTCTGGTACGATCGTCGGTTGTTTGGCTTCTTGCATCGCTGATAGATCTGCAAACGAAGCAAAGTCGGAGACTCGCTCGATGATAAAAATTGGTTAGGCTCTGATCATGACACATAATCGCAAAGTCTGAAACAAAGGTGCTCATTATGTAAAATGAAATCAAAGAGCATTAGATTGTACGTTGAACATACGAAAATGTTTGACGATATATTTACGATTTCGATCAAGAGTTTATAATGTTAATTTCTATGTAAGTTAAAGACATTAGTATTTCCCATAATCGTAAAGTATTGAAAGTGGAAAACTTAGAACAAGGCTAAAAATTGATAAGTCATAAAGAAGTTGAATATATCGGCATAATTTGTAAATCAACTGATGATGATACGAATACGAATTTAGGTACTTATCTTGACGATCGGATGGATCGTAAAATGAGTTACGATGAAGACGATCTTCGAACACCACAATTCGATTTTGACGAATTCGGATCCGATCCTAGTATCCTTTGTTAAGTTTCTTTTGTTTGAGGTTACGTTCATGAAGTCTTCTCCGTCGACGTCGATAGTCGTTGTGATCCGTCTTAGTTGGATTAGAGATGGTAGATCTGTTGTGTTAGATCTGCCCGCAGGAGGCATTCGCTTGTTTGGGAGTTGTGGATGATGTATCATAAGGTTTCTCGTTGAGCCGTAAGGCGTTGAGAAATCGAGTCGCCTATGCTCGGTCGGTCCGAAGTTCACTGCCAAAGTGATCCTTTGTCTTCTGTCTCGATCTTTTTCTTTGCATCTGTTGCGGCTGCGTCTTTTGCAGCATTTTCTGTCATGGTGTCGTGTCTTGTTTCGGCGTTGCGGTGTTGTCTCTAGTTTTGCCGATCTCCGATTGATGATTTGTTCAGTCTCGGTCTATGTCTCCGTCGGTGGCCATATCTACGGATCTGCTATTCGGTGTTCTTAAGTGTAAGAAACTTCTATGTCCCCACAGAAGGCGCCAAACTGTGAGAGTCGAAACTCACACGGACAAAACTTGTAGAGCAAAAATTTTAGGGAACAAAAACTTCCAGGAATAACCACTAAATTAGCAAACCCGGAGGATGTTTTATTGATAAGAAATCGAAAAGAGTACAAAGATCGGAAAAGAGAGTCAAGGAATCGGAAAAGAAAGTACAAAAGAACTCAAAACGGCTAAGATAAACTGCTAAGTTCTTAATTCTAGATGCTAGGGTTTTTCGCTCTGCCTTTCTCGTATGGCTTCAATCTCTTTATATAACCGCGGAAAGTCGGCTTCGAGAATATTTCCGCAAGATTTGCGGAAATCTTCCTATTGTCATCTCTTTTCTTTTTCCGTTAAGATTTACATTTCTATCTCGGATTTCCTTTTCAGCTCCTCGATATCTCTTCCTTTACTTCTTTATCTTTATCTTCTTTCGTCTTTCTGAGGCATGACTTGTTTTCTGGATGGGCCGAGAACGGATGATCCGAGCCCGTTAGTGTACAGACTTACTTGGTTCAAAGTCGTCGTATGTTTTGGCCTAAGTCCTCATTTCTCTCAATCTTGAACCATCAGCCCAAGTCATCGGTCCAAGAAGGTATAGGACGATGTTTTCGAAGGTGAGTTGCGACAAGTTATGCATATCGGCAGATGTTTGATTTGTCGGAATTCGTTTAGTTGATCCTGATGTAATTCACAGATTCAGATCATCCTAAACATACAGATCTAGGTTCTCTTGAATAGAAACATTAGATGATCTCACCTTTTACCTGTTTGTTGCAGCGGAAGGAATAGAACAGGTCAGAGATCAGATAGATGCACCGAGGGATGAATCCTCCAAAGGTTCACACACGCGATCACAGGAATGGCTGCTAGACCACGAGGAGAGAGGCGCAGAGGGAGAGAGGATTCGCGGCTAGGGTATTAGAGTTAGGGAGAAAAGACTTGGCTTTTAGTTTATAAAAGCCTTCTCTTTCCCTTTTGGGCTTTTGGGCCCAAAATGCCAATCTGATCAAATCCCATGGATTTAATCAGACCCATTAACCTCTCTCTTAGTACGACAAATGCCTGGCACTTTTACCGTACTTCTGCTAAGCCGTTCCAACATTATTTCCTGTTAGCTTAGGCGTGTGACCCATATGGGATCATATAATAAAGGCAATAAGTCCAAGACTTATAGATCATGAGCGGACTCTAGCAAGCCATCATGATCCCCAGTATTATATGACTTATGTCTGATCTTTGACATACTCTTACTTTCTAGAGACAGTACCGAGATTACTGGACATAATTCCAACAATCTCCCACTTGTACTGGAATCTCTCTGTATTCATAATCCTTTTGTCTCAATATCTCGATTAGTCATAAGGCAAGATTGGTGTCATCCTTATAAAGCCTAATCTTGTTCATCGGACTCTGATTTGATACTGACAATCCAAACGACTCGGGAAAGTCCGTTTGAGCATGGCCATGCGTTTTCCAGTATTCAAATCTCCGATTGGCCTAGAGATATTCACTCCATTTATATTGGAGGGACAAATCCCATCTTGTTCCATCACTGTAAACTATTCATTTCATGATGTACCCAAACAAGGTCCTTATAACTATCGCAGAACGATAGCGTTAGACAATGATCAAAGTGCATCAGTCCATGTGCAGTTACATGCATGCGAACTCAGGTCTAAGGACTATACTCTATAGTCGTAGTAAGAATCTCTTATGACACAGATATAAATATCCTGAAGAGTTCTTATAAGCGGGTCTTGTCCGGTCGTATGTTCCCAAACATACACCTATGTACTGACTTTGATGCCGCGCATCTATGACACACTGAGACTTTGTCATAAGTCACGTACCAATCCAGTCTCACACGGTTGTTGGTGTTCCAATTTCAACAACCTTCGACTAGGGACAGGATGATATAAAACATTTATCAAATATAGGGTCTCATGATCAAGCTAAATGACTTCGATGACTCAAGATCAAGTCATTTACTTCGATGACCTATAAAATGGTTTATATCACTTTGGAACGATTATTTCATCACAGTTAAAATAATCTTGAAATAATAATTTCATTAAACATCTTAAATTTTATTTCAAGAACATATCCAATAACTAAATAAAGCCCTTTAATAACTCCCACTGAAATTGAGACTATATCTTAATTTCACTTATCCTACAGCAACAGTCCGCGACTCGTGCTTAGGCCTAAGGAGTGGCTTCGTTAATAGATCAGCAACGTTCTCAATCGTGGAAACTTGCTGATCTACTTAACATCTCTGTCATTTATCTCACGGAATAGGTTATACCTATCCTCAAGGTGTTTGGACCTCTGATGTGCAGCTAGTCTCATCTATGCTGGGAATCACATCAAGTTCAGTGACGAACTCTTCTTTCCAAACAACCTCTTTCGCCACTTCCCAAGCTGCGAAATGTTCAGCTTAAGTCATTGAGTCAGCAACAGTGCCTTGCACCGCCAGATAGACACAAGATATAACCGGACTGTGATCGGAAATCATCTTTGTCTATTGAAACTTGCCTTTCAAACTCTATCGACTTATAGCACCTCACTTTCTCCGTAAATCAAGAACTTATCCTTAGCATTCCTCAAATACTTTAGGACATACTTTAGGAAACTTGATTCTTTGCTGGATTTGACTGGTCTTTATTTGTCTTGCTTAACATTAAAGCAACATCAAACAAGTATGTTTCATGGCATACATGATAGATCCAATTGCCGACGCATATGGAATCTCATCCATGCATTTAAGCTCAGCAGTTATCTTAGGATACTGTATCTTGCTTAACTTAATGCCATGTGACATTGGCATAAAACCCTTCTTGGATTGCTCAAAACGTGTAGGACTTTGTCAATTTAAGAATTCTGACTTTGTCCTACCAGCTCTTTTGGATCTCTATCTTTAGATCCAAAATCCAAGAACTACGTGGCTTTACCCATGTCAATCATAAAACCAACTCCCAAGCTAGTCCTTTACCGACTACAGCGTTGGGACGTTATATCCGAGAGTCAGTATGTCATTGACATACATTATGAGAAATGCAATATCGCTCCCATTTATCTATTAGTAAACACACAGTTCCGCTTCGTTCCTGTTCAAGTCAAAACCTTGACTACTTCAACAGAACGAAGGTTCCAACTCCGATATGTTTGCTTCCATCCATGAATGGATCGATGAAGCTAATTTACATAAAATGTAATTTTTCGGAGTCCGGGCTCACTTACGCTTCTTTGAATTTCGCAGATTCATCGCTTTCAATGATCATCAGATCATGCGAACTTTCAATGATTATCAGGTTCAACTAATGACGAGAAATCACTCTCGGATTAGTAACTGATTCATATCTGCGAACTTCAGGCTCCACAGGTGTAGATTCTACAGAAATCTGTAAATCCTTCCGCTGCTCTCCCTCAATAGGTTAAGCAGCCTCCTGTATTTCTCGAATTTCTTCGAGTTGTACTTTTACTCCCACTGTTCTTCTTTGGAAAGTAACTTCCTTCTTAGAAAACAGAATGGTCGTAAAAATACTTTTTACTCCCACTGTTCTTCTTGGAAAGTAATTTCCTTCTTAGAAAACAGAATGGTCGTAAAAGTACCGAGCCTTGGTTTCCCTAAGAAAACTTCGAGTTATGCTTTTACTCCCACTGTTCTTCTTTGAAAATAACTTCCCTTCTTAGAAAACAGATTGGACGTAAAAGTAACAAGCCTTAGTTTCTCTAGGACAACCAGCGAAGTAGCACAAGTACAAATACTCAGTAAAGACAAATTTGGATCGATTCCAATCCACATTAACGTGGTGTCTTTCAACCGATATTTGTGGAACTATTTCAGCGTAAACTTAGATATTTTAGAGCGTTATTCTTAAATAATATCATGGAAGATTCGTGTGACTCATCTTTAATCATTTCTAATAAGATCTGATTCTTTCTCACAGAAACACCTTCAGGTTTTCAGGAGAAAATGAGCTGTGAAACGATTTCACACTCATTAAGATGATCACACAATCAATGACTTAAGTATTCTCACTCGTGATTTAATCCAGAGTCTTAATACTTTTGTCATTCAGATCCTATACTTCATTCTGTAACTCTTTTGACCATGTCAAAGAATGCCGACTTGTGTCTCATCAAATGAACACAGTCACACTCACTGAAGTAATCAGTAGAGACAATGAAGTACAGGAGATTTTCTCTGGCATTACTGCTCATTGGGCCATATACATCAGTATGTTCCAGGTCCAATAGGCCTTTGGGCTTTTCTCTAGCTCGGCTAAGATAGGCCCTTTATCTTTTGGTCTAGTAAACAGAATTCAAGTCTCATAAGATATTTTATCAAATGAGCCCAAACGTCCATGACTATGGGATTTCTGAATCCGACTTACTCTATGTGACCAAGACTTTTATGCCAAGAAAAATCTGGTTTAATTCATCAGATTTAAACCAATTCGGTATTTATGTTACATTTAGGCACTCTTTGGTTTAAGATATAAAACCCATTCCATGAACAGGGTGCTACAATTAATATTTCATTAAGATCAAAAGAACAAAACCTTGTCTTTTATCAAAATGAAAAACATTCAAATTCTTACAAGAAAATGAAAGACAACTCTGCTTAAAGCAGGTACATTGTAGCAATTACTTAATACAAAACCAAGCCTCAAAGGGATCTATAAGTGAAAAACCCTACGACTGAGGCAGCATCCCAAGCTCCTTCCAGACATGTAGTTTCACTTGCCCTTCCTTCAACGTTCTACTGTTGCTTAGGCTCTGCATATTATCACAAATATCAGTGCCACAACCAGTATCCAATACCTTTAAGGTAGAACTTGAAGTAATAACATGAATACCTGAGGAAGTAGTCGCATACATCGACTTTAACTCCTCATCATCTTCCATGAATTTAATGCAATCTCTCTTCCAATGCCCTGTCTCCTTACAGTAGCAGCACTTACCAACGTAAGAGGTATCTGACTCGGGCTCAGAAGACACACGCTTGCCATGATTCAAAATCTGGACAACTTTGTCTTCACCCTTGTCAGCATTAGGTTTAGTAAACCTACCCTTCTCATTCATGAGATTGTATAGGGTACTCTTCACGTTTGGCTCAACTGTCTTGAGCATATCATGCAGTTCAGTCAGCGTCTTCGTTAAGCCTTTCTTGATATAGTTCTTTCTGAACTTATCATAGCTTGACGGCAGTGACTGCAGAATGATTTCAGTTGCCATCTCTTGGCTAACTGGATAATCCAGTTTCCTCAGGTTATCAATGTAACCCATCATTTTACTGACATGAGGACTTACTGGATGATCATTTGGTAGCTTGCAGCTAGTGAGAGATTTAACCAACTGGTATCTCTCCACTCTTATCTGCTCCTGAAATTTTAATTTCAGGCTGCTGATCATCTCTATTGGCGACTCCATGTTCTCATATTGCTTCCGCAAGTCTGAGTCCATGGTAGCCAATATCAGACCACGCACATCTACCGCATCATTATAATGCTTATTCCAAGCATCATATACTGCATGAGAAGCATTGGACCTGATTCTCACGGGGAGAGCTCTCTCAAGAACATAGTCCTTTCTCTCCTGTCTGAGGACTAGCCTCAGGTTCCGCGACCAAGTCAAGAAATTTGATCCGTTCAGCTTGTCCATCTTAAGGACAGACCGGATCGAGAAAGTGTTTTGATTGTTTGTGCTAGTCATAACTGAAATATAAGATAAAAGGATTTTAGTTAATATGTTCAATATGATTAATCTCGTATTAAAATTAATATGATTAATCACGCATTATATTCAATAACATAAGTTACCCTCAATAGAATATAATGATTCCAAGATCCACATATAACTAAGATTAAAGTGGGCCACTGGCCGTCACCCAACCTTAGCTTATATCGGTAAGCCCTGTTTCGGCTAATTATATCCGTGATATAACTCTTGGTTGTGAATCTGGGCCCGAGGCCCAATCCACTCTGATGTCTCAAGGCCCGGGACTCCCGATGGCCTAGTCAAGAAAACCAGACTATACAGTCATGTAATCATTAATGTCTGGGACTCCCAATGACATTTATGAATCACAAACCGTCTTACCCACGCAAAAGCAGACATCCTCACACTGTAAGGCCATGAATACAATTGAATGGGCTTTGACAGCTGACATAGAATGGACAAGACATCCAACGCTTGATATTATATGAGGTTCGTAGGTTTATTAAAAAATTTCATTCCCAAAATAGAAGATTACTATTTCGGAAAACTTTCTATTTATGGAAACCTACTATTTTTGGAAACTTTCTAAAATTGGAAACTTTCTAAAACCGGAAACTTTCTAACTTTAGAAATTTCTTTAAAATCCAAAACCCGCAAATTCAGAAACTTCTTTTTAAGAAACTTTCTAATTTCAAAATTTTTCGGAAACTTTAATTTAAAATCGACTTTATAATATTATAAAATAAATTTTAAATTAATCTGAAGAAAGACTCAAATAATTGGCCCAATTGTTTTAACTTCTTGGCCCGAGGCCCAAGAATTTGTCCATATCCAAGACATGACCCAATTGTCCAATTAATTGACATAACCGGTCTGGTTCATTAAAACTGGTCTAACCAAGTTTTAATTACTACGATGACCACAATTGTCAACCGGTTATTTACTAAACCGGATTTTCTCAATTTATTTGGTCCAACCAAATCAAATTAGAAATTCCTGGTTTAGGCACTAAATCCAATATTTCTTTCGACATTGGATTTCTTATCCCGGTTTAACCAGATTTAATAAAATTATTAAAATCTGTTTATTAAACCAGAACGAGGATTTTAATTAAGTTTTGAACCGAACCACCTAACCGAAATCGAACCGGCCCATTAGGGTTTAGAAACGATCGCGGCTACACCCGGGCAGCCGCATCGGACGATCGCAACGGAACGGGACGCGGGACGGTCGGGACAAGCTCGGGTCAGGCGGGACGATCGTGGGACGATGCAGGCGGGACGAGAGGCGATCCATGCGATCGGCCATTGCTCGATCCATGCGATCCTCGGCCCTTCTCCACGCGATCATCCGGGACGATGCCGAGACCATCATGGGACGATCGTAGCTCGGTCCAACCGACGCGTTCGATCAATCCACATGATCGCTTGCTTATCCTCTCACGCAAGCGATCGGCCATCGTTGCGCTCACGGTCGATCGGCTGATCATGCGATCGATCCATGATCGATCCATGCATTCAAGCCATCGGCCGATCACAACAACAAGTCATATAGCTTGTTTGTGATCCGATTAATGTGTTTAGATTTCAATTCTGATTCTTAAGTGTTTTTCTTATCAGTAATGGATTCAAAACACTTCTAAACAGATTAAACATCCTAAACATGAATCTAAAACAAGAAATCCTAAGAACCAATGGCTCTGATACCACTGTCGGAATTCGTTTAGTTGATCCTGATGTAATTCACAGATTCAGATCATCCTAAACATACAGATCTAGGTTCTCTTGAATAGAAACATTAGATGATCTCACCTTTTACCTGTTTGTTGCAGCGGAAGGAATAGAACAGGTCAGAGATCAGATAGATGCACCGAGGGATGAATCCTCCAAAGGTTCACACACGCGATCACAGGAATGGCTGCTAGACCACGAGGAGAGAGGCGCAGAGGGAGAGAGGATTCGCGGCTAGGGTATTAGAGTTAGGGAGAAAAGACTTGGCTTTTAGTTTATAAAAGCCTTCTCTTTCCCTTTTGGGCTTTTGGGCCCAAAATGCCAATCTGATCAAATCCCATGGATTTAATCAGACCCATTAACCTCTCTCTTAGTACGACAAATGCCTGGCACTTTTACCGTACTTCTGCTAAGCCGTTCCAACATTATTTCCTGTTAGCTTAGGCGTGTGACCCATATGGGATCATATAATAAAGGCAATAAGTCCAAGACTTATAGATCATGAGCGGACTCTAGCAAGCCATCATGATCCCCAGTATTATATGACTTATGTCTGATCTTTGACATACTCTTACTTTCTAGAGACAGTACCGAGATTACTGGACATAATTCCAACATGATTATCCGTTCGGAAAGTTCAGCTCGGAAAACCTGAACCGGTTCAGCATGGATTTCCGAACTGGTTCAGCTCAGAGGTTTACGAGAGATTCATTCAACTCGGAATTTCCGGAAAGATAACTCATGATCAAGAATGAGAAGGGACGGGTTCGGATCCGAGCTGGTTCAGCTCGGTTTTCCGAGCAGTCTCAGCCCAGTTTTTCGAGCTGGTTCAGCTCATCCTTTGCCTGTTTTGGATGTTCCATCGGTCCGTAGTTCCTATCGGAAGGTGTGTTTGTCCGATTACGATGTCGTCTGTTTCGTATGAAATGCATTTTTCGAAACCATTTTTCCAATAAATTGTTTAGGTGACATTGTCGGTACTTTGTATAACTTTGTTATTCATACGAGACTTTGAACGTCTAATGCGGACATTCGTTTGTATCCGACTGCTTTATCTTGTCTTCGGCTATTGTTTTTCGTCTAAGAGATTTTTGACCCCAACATTTGGTTTTATATAGTATTTTATATTATATAATTAAATATTCATAAAGATAATAATAAAGTAATCACTTAATTTTTGTTTCATATCGAATAAAAATATTTTATCAAATTTGAAAGAACAACTCTAAAAAAACTTAGTTATAAATCTTTTTTAAAATTATAACTTAAAAATTATTCATTTATTAATTAAAATAATTAATGTTAATTTAAGTATTTATTTTATAGTATTCACTTTTGAAAAATATCGAAAACATGAACTTATTTTGTTTTGTGTATGAATAATTTAATTTAATTTTGTATTTTGCAAAATAACATATGTATTAAATTATATATTATATTTATCAATTTATTTAATAACTTAATTTTTAGAGCCTTTTTGCTATTTAAATGAAAACAAAAAGATCAACCTAGCTCAAGCAGTATTTTGGACAAATGTACAATCACGCAGATAAACCAAAATAATAAAGCCCAATAGTAAGCTCACAATAGAAGATTTTATGCTGAACCAGAAATGATAGAGTAGTGATACGGTAAAGAGATCAGAGAGATTAAGCGTTTCGACATCAAACAACATGATCAAAAATCCATGAACAGTAGATGTGAGTAGAGCACCAATTCTATCATCAGTGAAGCCAGAGAATCGAAAGAGAAAGATGAGGCGGCACATGCAACTGGAATATGCAAAGGATGGAGAAAAAAATCTCAGATGAAGTCCTTGGATTTGTCTCCCTGAAGCTAGCAATACAGTTTCTCACTATCGAGTCAATTTGCCGGATTAAAGCATCAAATGGTCTGAAGGGTATTTCTGTGGATTTGGTGATTTCTTTCGGTCCATGTTGTGTAAAAACCCAATCACCCACATCTCTCTATTTTATTGCTCCTAAACTTTAAATAAATGCATTTTCATATTACATGTATTTGTAATCTATAAACATACATTGATGCTATGAAATGTGTGCATGAATAACAAAAATTGGAAAATATAAAATGCTAAAAATTGGGAAAATAACTTTAAAAATACATCAGAAAAATACAGTGAAAGGGAATTGGAGGGGATTCAAATTTGCAAAATAACATATATATTTATGAAGGAAAAAACAGGCAAATCAATGAGAAAGAAAATGGGCAAAATACAGTTAAACTGAGGAACATAAAGAAAAAATACATTACACCAATAAAAAAAACAAAAGAAAATAAGACCCATCAAAATCCACGAAATTAAAATGGTCCAAATAGAAATAAATTAATAATAAACAAAAACTAAGAAAAACATGAGGGTGTACATATTAAATCATATTTCAACACTAAAGAAAATAAATGTGGACCACAAAGAAAAAACAGAAACAATATTAGTTGAAAAGAAACAATATTAGTAAAAAAAAAAAAATAAACAGAAATATAAATTTGGGAGAAAAAGGTAAACGGAGATAGGTAATTTGGTAGTTGACATTCGACATTGGTCTATAAAGTTACCATATTGCTCTGTGGCACACGTTCACAGAGAAAGAAATGAAGCTGCACATCATTTTGCACAATTTGCGAAAGAACCAGAAAATGAAGTAAAATATATTATCAAAATAAATAAAAACTTAAAGAATCTTTAATATCTTTCAATAAATCTAAAATAATTGAAAAACAAAAATCAAATAATTTATATAAAACTTAGATATTTTATATTATCTAGTAAAATAAAAATATTTCAATTTAGTTAGATAAAAGTCTGATTCAAAATTTATAAATCTTTATTACCAAAATGTTCAACACAATCCAATTAAAAATTAAAATATAAATAAAGATTATTAACTTTGATCATTAAGAATATAACACATTTTCATATTTTAAATTTTCAGTAAATCTCTAGTTTGATAAAAAATATTAACCTATGGATTTTTTGGACTGGCCTAAACCCGATCAAGTTAAGTCCACAAAACCCATACTAAAATGGACTTAAGCCGAAAAGCCTGATTTTTTTTTTGCTTATATATTTAAACCCAAACCGGTATTTTTTAGAACTGAATCGAGTCTCGTCGGCCTTTCGAGTTTTGGCCCTAATTAACATCCCTAACTGATGCAGATTAAATATTATGAATTATAGATAACAGTGATCTTGATCACTCACCGGTTAATCTACTTCAATCGTTGCTACTATTGAAAGTACAGTGATCACTAGAAATCTCATATAAAAGTTGATTGAACTTAGAAAAATATATAATAGATATAAATTAATTTACTAGTTATTGATGGCTTTTGAATTGAAAATATATGATCATTTAACAGTAGTCAAAATATTAAATAAAACTTGATAACTTTTTAAGTGACAAATGTAGGAAATTCAATTGAAAAAGCTTAGTTATATATACATTTTTCAGCAAGCTTAATTATATTTGTTTTTATGAATACATAGATTTCGAGATTATATTCAAACATAACATAATATAACGAAGAATTTTTTTTTTCTGAACTATAAGAAATTTTGAGTCGGTATAATCATTTGTGTGGTTATTACTATTAGCGATACATTTCCTACACTTGCCTCTTTTGCATAATTAATTGGACGAAGTATATCTTTTTAAAATTTTTAAAAGATTAATAGCAAAGTTATATTTTTGGAAAAAATTTTGTATTTGTGTTTTTTTTTGTGTTTTAGTGGTGGTTAATGACCATTTAGCTTTAGTTTTTGTCTTTTAGTTATAGATAGTTAATTCAACGACCTATCCACAATTCACTTTTTATCCATTTTATTTTTTCTTTTTTTTTAATTATTTTTTTTCTCTTATACTCTCTTTTTTACTTTATGAATTATTTTTACCCCTCATTTTTTTGGACGGTGGATAGTATATGGAAGGTGATGATTCCGATAATATAGACCGTCGGAATGGAGATAAAATAGGCCGATGTACCGGAATTCAAAAAAAAAAAAAAAAATTCGGACATAGTACGGAATTTGCGAATGGATAGTTTACAGTAGATGTCCACAACATCCATCCACGTGGATACTTATGATGGACAATATACTTAACAAGATGGTTTAACACATGATGTTGGACGATCACATGAATAATGAATCCAAAAGCACGGGGTAAACGTTTATGATGGACAATCGGTGGTCAAGAGTTAACATTATTTCGATCCGTGGACACAAAGCACAGGGTCAAATGGACAAAAGTTGGTTAAGAGTCCACATGATTGTGAATTTGTGGACATAGAGTAGGTGTAGACCACTATCAATTCAAAAACAACATTTTCATTGGCTATTTATTACCCATTGTAAGCATCTTGCATGTGATATGATCATTGCAATATCCACATGGATGAATATTCATTCGAATTTCCGTAGTATCCACATGGATGGAGCCTTAACTATCCATTCACAATTCCGGTATTAAGTCCGTTTTTTTAATTCCGGTTGATCGACCGGTTCTAACTCCATTCCGACGGTCTATATGACCGGAAACCTCACATATTGCATGATATCCATCGTTCACAAAATTTGGGGTGAAATAAATGTAAAAGTGAGAAAGAGAAGGAAAAGGAAAAGAAAAGAAAAAACAAAAATAATAAAAAAGAAGAGGTTTTCGGTGAATGAGAGGAATGTGAGGGATAAAATGGTCTTTTTGATGGTGGACCCTACAAAAAGATACAAAATTGCAAAAACTTTTGAAAAGATACAAGATTGCAAGGAAAAAGATGAAAAAATACACCCAGTGCAATACACCCTCTTTTGCAGGTGCGGATTTTACATTGAAATGCTTAACTATTAAATATTTTGACTTCACTTTGACCATTATTGATTAATTAAAACGACTTTGTTTTGCGATTTTTTGTTTTTGTTTTTTTAATAAAACAATATCATTTTATGTTAACTATTTTTTTATTTAGAATTTTAAACGGATCTAAACGGATATCCCTTTAAGTCCATAGACTTTAAGTAAACAGACTCAAACGGTACCATATTTTAAACGGACCTAAACGGACAGAGTCTAAATAGACAGAGCTTAAACAGACAGAACCTAAGCGGCCCGGATAGCCTATTTTAACATCACTAACCAATTCATTATCATAAATACGTAAAGCCCTTTTATGTTTTGCATGTGTAAGGGAAAACGTAAAATCAAAAACAGGCTTTTTAACAGATGAAACAAAATCATTTGTAAATAATTTTGATTTTTTGGGTATAAACTTGTAAAATAAAAGACTTTTCGAGAACACTGTTGTTACGGAAATTCGACCTAGTCAATATTACGAGCTACGATCTTATATGTCCGAACTACGAGGTGAAATGCAAATATAAAGTGAGGTCGAAATAATTTTTTATTGATCTTAAGGCCGGAGCCAAGCTGTGAACAGGATGGTACGAGGTGTGAGTCCGTCGAATGACGTGCTCACTAAACAATGTTTGAGGTCGGAGCTTTATATAAGTAGCACGGCCTCTCGCAAGTTACAATCCATCCCAAAATGAAGAGTGAAGGGTCCTATTTATAGTGCTTGAGCGCTGAATTCTTCTTGGGCCGTTGACTTCTTCTTGGGCCAAAATGGTGTTGTTAATTTAATGAAATTTCCAATGGGCTTATGAATGGGTGCTAAATCCATATCCAACAATTAGTCCCACCCCCAGTTCGTCGAGCTGCGAGGCTGAGTTCGGCGAATTTTCTTCGGATATTAAGTCAGGCGAAAATCTTATTAGGTCAGTTTTGCTTCGATCTTTCTTATTCGCGTCATTGGATTTTTTTTTGCTTTTAGGAAAGCGAAAAGGCTTAGCTTTGGAAGGCGCGATTCCTTGTGCGAAAGGAAAACCTTTTCTTTCAGATTCTGCTCTTTCAACTTCCGTCTCTTCTTGTCGATTGTGTTTTTGGCTTTGCATTTGTTTTTCCGAGTTGTCTTCTTTCTTGGATTATCTTCTTCTTACTCGGAGAGTGTATTTTTCTCGAGGTCTTGTTTGGGATTTCTCTTTACCCCGTCATTTTCTTCCTTTTGCTTGGAGCCTAGTTCAGAGATGAGTTGGAGGGATGCCTCGTTGCCGGATTATATTCAGAGAGTTCTTGCTTCCGTTGTGGACACCCCTCTGGCCCGAGAGCTGATTGAAGATAATCGTAGCATGCAGCCGGTTGCTCAAACGGAAGAGAGGTCGTTGGTTTCTCCGATCCGGCCTGAGGAAGGAGAGATGACTCATACTGAGGGTAAGATTGCTAGTATCACCGCACTTGATGGCCAGGTCGATGAGACTCGCGGTAACGACGGTGGTGATGGCGTCGAAAGAAGCGGTGCTGTCGTTGAGAAAGAATCATCCCTTGTTGGAGGAGGTAACACGGATACCGAGGGAGGGCTGTCTCTCGATATAGGGGGTGACGTTGATATTATGAGGGGGTTATCTCTTGATGACAGGGATTCCGTTGAGATTGAGGAGGAGTCGGCCTTTTCTGATGGGAATGATATTGGTGTTGATGAGCGGTTGGCTTTTGTTGATACCGGTTTTTTCGAGGAGGAGAGTAACGACCTTGGTTCTGATAGGGATGATGCCAGTCCGAGCGGGAAAGGCGTAGATCGGAAACCAAAGAGGTGCCTGCTGCGGAATTGGACCGTTTGGGAAACTACGTTGATCCGGTTGTTCGGATGGCTCCTGCCCATGCCGGGAAACGCAGGGCACAGGGATCGTCAGCCGGGGATTGTCCGTTGGTGATTGATAGCTCGAAGGTGTCGGAGGGCTTGAAAGCCTTAGATGGTTCGTTTGACTTTCGTCACAATGGCCCTGATTTGATCGTTTGTTACAAAATTTCTTGTATGAATCTCTTTCGTCACTTGTCGTTGAAACCCCGTCCTAGCTCAATTCATGTCGACGGGTTGTTCGACACCAAGACCCAGCAGGATATGAACTTTCATTTTGCGATGGTAAGCATATTCTTCTGGTCTTTTCGTTCTTTGACACACGAGGGTGTTTCTGCTTATGTTACTGTGTTTCTCTGTTTTCGGCGGTCCGCGTAGTGTTCTTTTGTTTGGGATTTATGATGGTCCCGTGTAATTTTACGAAGTGTTATCTCGGTTTTTTTTTTTTTTTTTTTGGAGCTCGACTCTTATGGTTGCGGCCGTTCCTTTGCGTTTGTGTCCATCGGCGCGGGCAGGGATTGCTTTGTGGTTATTCTTTTGCACTCACCTTCGTGGATGCGGGCGAGTCTGAGCTTGTCATTGGCTCGGCATCGTTTTGTTTTTTTACTTAGTTTTTCACCCTTAGGTGTGATCGTTCTTGTTCGAATTTTTTCGAGCATTAGCGAGGGCAAGTTCAGTCTTTGACCTGTCCTCTTCATGGTTTTTAAGTACGAACTGTCTTCGCCTTACATACAAATGTTTTATAGGTGCTGGCTTGGGCCTAGCTTACCCTGTCATTTGTTATGTTTTAGGTGCGAGTACGTGCCCGACTTATCCTGTGAAGTCTCAGAATTGGATTGCACAAAGGAGGTTCGGCTTAGTCAATCTATCCTGAGGACTTGTGCGGGTCTGGCCCCGGCTTGGGTGTTGTCGAAACCGACAACGTGGCACGATGCCACTGCGCCTTGGGACACATTCTAGTTATATCGATCATTTGGCCATCATGTCGATGTCAATATTTCGGGTAATCCGAGTACGTTTTCGATAGAGAACGTGCTTTTAATTTTGGAGTAAAGAGCTGATTGGGCCTTATAAAGGCTGCCTACTTACCCTCGAATGAGAGATCAATTCGAGCGTAGTTCTTTCGTTGTTACAAAGGATTTTGCGGAATTCATATATATATATATATATATGTGTGTGTGTGTGTGAAAAGACGATGCAGGATCTTATCTATGAGCTTGGACCCTGAGTTGCTGCTTTCTCTGAGTTCGTTTCCCTGTCTGGCTGCATCGGGGTTTGCGTGTTGCATTGTGTTGTTAGCGTGTTGCTCCTGCCCGTGAGATCAGCTCTTGGTTTCTTCTGTTCTCTCCAGATTGTGTGGGTTCCTTCTGAGGTCGGGAATTTTATGCACCGGTGATAGGTTGAGACAACCGCTTTCATTGCGTGGATCCACGGGGCTCCAAGTATATATTGCGTCATATGTTGATGGCCGGTCTATGACGAGGAAGGTGGTGGTATGAGTGATTTGTCCTGCACGTACTGGCAATAGGATCGTTCCAATCACCGTTGTCGTTTCGCTGCTGAAGCTAGTGGGCGTTCTTTTTGGTCTCCTTACCATGTGCTTTTCGAGCTTCATTTCCTGGAAAATTTATTTGAAAATGAGGTTAATCGATCTTCCGGTGTCGATCAGGGCTCTAACGATTCTTTGTTTGTTTATTTGGAGTTTGATAACGAGTTGGTCGCAGCTCAGTTTGCCCGTTTCTTCCCCGTTCTTGACGGTGAAGGAAATCTTGTCTTTTCCTTTGGCCTTGCTGACGTGATTCCTTTCCAGTTCCGTGCTTTCCTTCTGATTTAAAGTCCTTGCGAGGTTTGCCGAGTCGTCGTGACTGGTGAGTCCTTCCAGTATCATATTGATGCGCCTTCTTGACGAAGGTTTTCCCGTTTCGTTGCTGCCTTGAGATCGCTTGTGCGACTCTGCGTCGGCATTATCCTGTTCGGCTCGCTATGTGCCTCCGGATCTTTTGTTCTTTCCTCTGATGAGCCGGACTCGTTCGTTGTCGTTCGTCGCTTGTTTTTCGGCTGGTATCACTTGTGCATTCCGGTTTATTATGTTCGTATCTCCCCTTTGGTATTCTCCGAGGAGGAGATTCTGTAGGTGACGATACTCGTCGGTGTCGTGTCCCGATCTTTGGTGGTATGTGCTGAAAGGTATGTCCTTATCTCCCGCGTTTGAGCCTTTGCTTTTGGTGTGACTCCTCGGGTTGATCTGCAGGTCGTGGTCATCAGCGAGGTAGGCCGCCGCTTTCTTTCCTTCCTTCTTCGAGTTCTTGTACTCTTGATTGTAGTGTTGTTGCGGTTCGACGTATCCTTGTGTCGACTCCTTTTCCTTCGTTGGTTTTGCTATCCCAAAATTTTTGGCTAGTAGTTCTCTTTCCTCTTCTATCTCAATGAAGATGGCGGCCCGATGTAGGGCGTCTTTGAGACTTTGTCGTTTATTGAGGGCCAGCTCGCTGCAAAACGGCGATTCATACCAGAGTCCGCTCTGTAACGCGGGTAGTCCTTCACTGTCGGTGACTGAGATTTTCGAAACGATGGTCTTGAACCTATCGATGTATGACCTTAAGGATTCGTGTTTTTCTTGGTTGATCGACCAGAGGTCGGCACTGGAAGCTCCTTCTTGTATGAATTTTGAGTAGTGCTTGGGGAAAGTAGTCGTTAGTTGCTGGTAGCAGTCGATGGATTGTGCTTCCAGCCGTGAAAACCAATTGAGGGCAGCGCCGCAGAGGTTCTCGACAAAGAGATGGCAGAAGCCGGCGTCGCGTTCCTCGGGAGGGAATTGAGTTTGTCCCATCGCGATGCTGAAAGCTGTCAGGTATTCCCGCGGGTCCGAGCTGCCATCGTAGGTGGGAAATTTGATTTTTCCTTGATGTCGAACTGGCGTTCCCGTTATTTGTTTTGTGAACGGAGTGCTTTGCCCTTATTCGCGGGGTTCGTCGGGGCAGCTGTTGCCGTTTCTGATCAGTTCGTCGATCGTCTCTTCTTGGACCTCGGCAAAAAGAGAGGGACTTCGCCCTATGGATTTGAAGGTCTCGTTTTATTTCTCTTAATTGTGAGGGGTGTAGGCTGCCATGGTGCCACTGCCGCGAGAATCATTGGGTAGGGCCGACGGCGGTACCTCGTCTAACGAGTTTAGTGAGTTCGCGTTTTGGATGAGCAGGTTTTGAGAAGGAGGGCTCGGAGCTTGCTCATATTGGTTCGAGAAAGGTCCTGTCATCCTGGCTTCGTCTTAGTATGTAAAGAAATTTTTCGATCCCCACAAACGGCGCCAATTGTTGTTACGAAAATTCGACCTAGTCAATATTACGAGCTACGATCTGAAATGTCTGAACTACGAGGTGAAATGCAAATATAAAGTGGGTTGAAATAATTCTTTATTGATCTTAAGGCGGTACGAGGTGTGAGTCCGTCGAATGACGTGCTCACTAAGCAATGCTTGAGGTCGGAGCTTTATAGAAGTAGCTCGGCCTCTCGCAATCCGTCCCAAAATGAAGAGTGAAGGGTCCTATTTATAGTGCTTGAGCGCTGACTTCTTCTTGGGCTTAGCAGACTTATCTTCTTAGGCCGAAATTGTATTGTTGATTTAATAAGATTTCCAATGGGCTTATGAATGGGTGTTAAACCCATATCCAATAAACACTTTTAACATATACAAATATATACATTAAACATTATATAAAAATTCTCTATACATATGCTAGTTAGTACCTAATCCTGATAGCTATATTATCTCAATCATAAAATTGTTCCAACATAACTTGGCTGCACTATCATTTCATTGAACATATAGTGATTCTTTTCGAGAACACTTAACATATATATGTGTGTTTTTTAAAACATTATATAAAATTCTCTATACATGTGCTAGCTAGTACCTAATCCTGATGGCTATATTGTTGTTGTTGCTCTGAAGCAGAAGTGTTGATACAGTCGCCAAGATTGTTAGCGAAACTTACAATCTCGCTATGAGACATTAACGATCTTAGCCCCAAGAAATCCCTCGTCTCTCCTCCACCATCTTCGGCGACATCGTTCTTCTCGTCTCCGGCGATAAAACCACCGTTGAAAGCTTCTCCAACGCCGTGATGATGAGGATGATGATTCATCATATAGTAGTCTTTAAATCCGAATCCAGGCTCTGCTGATGGCGTCATCATCTCCCCGGCCATTCTAGTCGTGATCAGGTTATTATAGGCGCTTGACCTTGACGACGACCTCTCTTCTTCCTCTGGAGTAGTTGTTGATTTTTGGGACCCATTTGAGCTGCTTTCTGGAGCAAAGTTGTGACTGACATAGCCGGAGATGGGTGGTGGAAGTTGGATCTTTCGGTGGTTGCACAAGAAGAAGATGCAAGAGAGAAGAAATTAACATTATTGCCATTAGAGTTAGGGTTTGATGAGGCAAGCAAAGGAGGGATGTTTTGGAAGTGATGGTGTGGTTCTTCTTACATTTCATGACCATGGAGATTATTGTTGCTGATGATGTTTTGCTGAGTAGGAGGAGAAGATGAGGATTGGACGAGAATAGGGTTTAGTGTGGCTCTTGCACTCTCTTCTGCTAATGCATCACAAAATGCTCTATGAGTTATGAAACTATCCCTCTTGCAAAATATATCGCAATTAAAACCATCAAATTATATTACTTTATAAATTAATTAACAAAATAATACTACATTTTTGAGAGTTTTGTAGGTCCATTTAAAGCATGTTGTATTGTTTGTGGGGTGTGTCACGTGTGAATAATAAGATCAATATGCAATAAATGTAACCGTATCTATATATATATATATATTATTTTATATATATATATTATTATTATTTTTTGAATTAATTATCATTTTTGTCTTATTCATATATTAAATGAAATTGCTCATTATTCCAACAGATGGTCATATACTATATGTGTCACTCATTATCACCCTACACCACACATCTAAACTTCCATCACAATCATGACTCTTGTCTTCTTCCTTGTAAATATATAAACCATACATGTGAATGCACAAGTTTCATCAAATGCAGGTTTATATAAATAACAATAATAATATTCATATGAAATTTACCTAGAAAAGAGAGTTCCACAGTCGCATTTGTATTCTTTAGTGCCACAAGTCTTAGCATGAGCCTTCCAATCTGACTGCACCGCATATTTCTTCGAACAGTTCTCACTTTTCCATTTTTTCTCGCCATGTTTTCTGAAGAAATGTTTCTTGATTCCTGTTAAGTCTCCGAGAGCTCTTGATGGATGATGATGGACACAGCTTGGCTCAGGACATACAGAAACTTTCTTCCTTATCTCATCTTTGTTTGATCTTTGTTTAAGCTTCCATGGTAGATTGTGTCCTCTCTTGTGAAGTTGCAAGTTTTGGTCTCTTTGAAAACCTTTGTTACAGATCTAGCATACGAATCTCTTTGTCGCAATCAACGTATTTGGTGATAGAGCCATCACTTCTGCTTCTGGGTCTGATAAAAGTCAAGAAAACACATCAACACAGTCCAAAAATGAATTAGGTTTTGATTGAAGTTTTGCTTAATATATATAGTAACAGTTAATAGTCAATATTTTTCTGGGTTTACTGTTTTCCATTAAACAAAAAAAAACATTTAACGAAACCCATTTCAGAAAATAAAAGATTTGGAAGAACAAAAATTTAAAAGGGTAAATAATAATTTTTTTCTTTCGGAGACCCATTATTTTTAAATACTATAGAAAACAAATAATTAGAATGAAAACGTCCAAAATTGAAGAAATATTTGTTTTTTTCATATATTGAGTTTCTATATCAAATCTAAAATTACGTACCTGGATTACCCGGTTGGTTTCTCTTCTTCTTTTGAGATGATTGCAGAACTAAACACTGTTCTTGTTGCTGATTATTAGGATTAGTGTTGTAGTGAAAGTTGGAGCCACTAGTTTCAGTTATGTTCCCTGAAGACATACTTGCTTGATCTCCTGAAGGTGATGTTAGATTCGACATATATTCCTCCACTTGTTGTTGTTGATGATGAAATAACATGATATCTTTGTTCATCATCATCCATATAGTAAAACCTTAAAGAAGAGCAAAAAAAAAAATTTCTTAGATCTATGTGTGTATCAGACAAAGAGTAGTGGGGGAAACTAGCAAAGAGAAGGTTTAAGCAGAAATTAGCCTTTCTTGTTTGGCTTCAACCCAAGGGACAAACTCTTTTACTTATGGCCTGGGAAATATCAACAATAGTAATAAGAGCATGTACATCAAGGGTTTTTGATAAGAGTTTCTTTTTGGTTCGGTTTCTTAGGTAAAAAAATTAAAAAATATTATTTTTAAGAATTTCTTTAGGAACCGATCTTTATTTAAGAACCGATCTTACATTGTTCATGCTGACGTGTCAAATTTTCATTGGTTCTTTTTTTTATATTTTATTTTTTTATCTATCAAAAAATTAATAATAAAAAAATATTTAAGAACCCCAAAAGGGGTTCATGGATGTAAGGGCATATACATCAATGAATCACCTATGGGGTTTTTAAAAAAAAAAAAAAAAAATTGGGAAAGTGTAAAAAAGAAAAAAATCGAAAAAAATAGACGAATGACAAGCTGTCACGTGTCATGAACAGTGTAAGAACCGGTTCTTAAATATAGATTTTTAGAACCCCCACCCTTATGAACCTTCAATGTGGGTGGCCTAAGAGCTTGTACATCGCTAGGTTCTTAGCCAAGGCTCTTAAAAAAAATTAATAATTTATTGTGGGTCCCACGTGGACCCCACGTGAACAGACAACATACCGAGTCTTAAAATCCTTATATAAGGATCGACTCTTCATTGTTCACGCCACGTGACATGTAGCCATTGATTCTATTTTTTTTTTTTTTTTGGCATCTGAGAAAAAAAAATATTATTAATTTTTTTTTAAGAACCCCTAGTGGGTTTTACCAATGTACCTGCTCTAAATGCTCTAAAACCAAAAGTCCATGTCAAGAGAGAGAGAGAGAAAGAGTATGTTTGAAAGCTGAACATAAAGAACACCAGACTTTTTTGTTCTTGTTCGTTTCAAACATGAACAAGAAGAGCTTTAAAACACTCCAAAAGAACATAAAAGTCCAAAAGAAGAGCTTGGTTTTTACTTACAACACTCCAAAAGAACATAAAATCCAACAAGAACTACACATGACAATGGAAAACAAGATGATCAAGAAAATTAATCACAAAGAAAGAAGGAAGAAAATCCAAAATACATATAAGAAGAAAGGTGAGGGAGAGCAGAGAAGAAAATTATATTTCTCTCTGTGTGATATTTGAAGCTTATAAATTCAAAACTTACTGTTTTTCATTTTCTGATTTTTTTCATATATGGTTAAATATTGGGAAACTGTTTATATAATCTTTTAGTTTTGTTTTTTTTGCATAAAGAAAGGTGGACGAAATATTAATATAGTAGAAAATCTATAGATTAATATCTTATAAATTAATAACTTGATTAATCAAAAAAAAAATTATTTGGTCTTAAATTAATTTTTTTAACTCAACTAATGTCTTTATAAATTAATAAAATAATAGTGTTATAATTTTATTAATATAGAAATTTTACTGTCTATTTTACCACACTTCTGTGGAAAGCTTGCTGAAAGAAGGGATTGTGAGTTTATAATTTTGTAAATCCCTCAGCAACTCAAAATTTGTCGTTGCTAACCTACAATACATGAACATATATATTTCATATTTTACGAGTCCTAAACCTTGGCAAGTGGAGCGAGGTTGTTGATAGTACTATTACCGCTACAAACAAAGTCCATATCAGATGTCGATTCATGGTCATTGACACCAACAAAAAACATGGGAGCATCTTCACTTGAGTCGGCAATGGTAACTTTCTTGGCACCACCCCGAACGAACATGCAAATATGCTTATACTGTGAAACACATATTTATAACGTCTGTCTTCAAAAATTGAATCATACCCTTAAGTGAGCAGCAATATTTCTTTTGCCGATTAAGTGACTAGAACATTCCACAACAAACTTAGCTCCAACCTCACCCCATGGTATATCCTCAAGTTTTCTTATGAAGTAAAAAAAAAAATCCACAAGTACCAAATGACATATGAAATACATATATACATATTTAAATTAATCATCAACATAGATCATATATGCATTTTGGCGTATAAGCGGACCTTGTTTTTACGAAATCCATGAATGCTCATGTACTTGGGCTAGATTGCTTTCAGACTGCAATAAACAATCATACATATATTATGCTTATCCAGTTATAATCAGCATATCAAAACCGTTACAAAACATGTAAACTACTGAAAATTGATTTCATTTTTGACTAATTTCCGCACAATAACAAAATCCAGAGACATCCATATTGAGCCACATCATCATATATCAATCCAGATCGAACCACCATAGAAGGAAATAAAATGAACCTTGGTACCTAACGTATTGTTAATGGCGACGAGCTCCAGATTGTTGTTTGAAACGTTGGCACTAGCGATAAAATCACCGAGTGAATTGATTCTACTGAAACCTTAAGCATATACTAAAAAAGTCAGACGATCCAATATAAATCAAATTAAACCAAAGAAAAAGAGATTGAAAAGTGTATACACCATTGACTCTGACCTTAATCTTCTTCTTCTCCTCCCTTACACAACACATAACAGAAAGATCAAAAACACAAAGAGATTCTGTTCGATAGAGGGATTCGATCAAAAAGACAAATGCAATTGTACGCACTCATTTCTGAATTGATTCGATAGAGAATTCGAAAAGTAGAAACAAACAAGAATTGAGAGAGCGAAAACAAATTGGATTATGTTGTTATGTAGGTGATGGATATTTATGTTGAAGAAGCTACCTCATATTCAGAAAATGCAACCAAAACCATGTAAGGTAACTGTAACATTCCAGTTTGTGCTATATGCGGAGAGGCTTAAATGAACTAATTTGGCTACCTATGTCACCAAGTGCACTTACCTTTTCCGGTCACTTGCCTGAAAGAACTCCAGAGTTAAGCGTGCTTGGGCTGGAGTAGTCCCAGGATGGGTGACCTTCCGGGAAGTGATTCGTGGTAGCATGTGTGTGAGGACAAAACACATGGAAAAAGGTCATGGGGTGATTGTAGGGTCAGTAAATTACTCGGTCAGGCCTACGTAAAATAACGCACTGCCGTCGGACAGGGGTGGGGCCCACGAGCCCGGAAGAGGGATGGGTGACTCACCGGTAGGGGCGAACGGGGCGTTACAAAGTGGTATCAGAGCCGACTCCGAGGATGCGTGTGGAGTCAGTGAGAGCCCCCCCCCCCCCCCCCGGTAGGGACGGACGGGGCGTTACAGTAACAATTTTGACTACTTTTCTTTTGAACCATGAAAAGATTGTGTTTTTGTTTATTTTCATATTTGAGTTCTTTTTTTTGTTAGTTTGCGTAAATAAGACCAGAAAAATATCCAAATGAGTTCTTCTTAAGTAATATTGTAGTTCTACCGAAAGTATCTTCTTCTTTTTTTGCCATATCTTGTTATTCTTTCTTGCCCATCAAATGCTTATACCTAACATATAAGACAACAGTCATAAGCAAATAATTAATTAATTTTCCAAATTCCAATAATAATCATATTTTCGTATTCTAATTCCAGTAGTAACTCTATTGTATTTTGAAATACAAAGAAAACTATGATATTCATCTAACTATATAGTTCTTTGTTTATTGTTGTAAAAGGATTTTCAAATGTTGACTTTGAAAATTATGATATTCATCAACTATATAGTTTTTTGAGTAGGTAATTTATATGGATAACATGTTTTGTATTTTAGCACATATATATATATATATATATATATATTTTATAGTTAACATTTAGTTTTCAATTTTCATATGTTAGACACCAATATTTTTTTATCATATAGATACAACAATGACCAAAAGATTAGATTCACTTCATTTAATTGTTTTTGTTCTCTATATCTCTTTATATCATAAAATTTGGTTATTTTGCGTGTGTTTAAATACTTGATTTTAATGTTATTGTATATTTAATATCTTTTGATGTTTAATTAGTAAGTTTATTGTCTTTATATGTTCTGTTTGATAACCAACAATATATTTTAAACAATAGTGTTTGATGTTTATTCTCATAAGAAATATATATATCATGTTTTCTATTTTTGGTAGATTGAATTTGAAATACCAATTAGAAATAGCTAATATAAAATAATAATTGTTTTCATTATGATAAATAAACACGAAAATTTCTAAATTTATATTATGATAAAAAAAGTTAGTGATATTATCATTTTATAACTTTGTGAATGAAATATATTTTGATTTGTAAATAATATTTGTATTAAGAAAACTTTACATCCATGTGAAAACTAACCACCTAGTATATGTATATGGTTTTTGATTCTTTAACAAACCTTGCAATTCAATCAGATTTCCTTTAGCAACCAAATATCTTCTACATTTCTAGAACCCACACGAATCTGATATGACATCATAACATGTAAAATCCAAATTCCAGTAATAATCATATTTTCAGATTCCAATTTATTATGAATGATGCACATCCAAAGGTAGGTAAATAGACTAATGTATAACTTTGTGACATGTATCAACAATGAGATCTATCTTTCAAGCTAGTGAGATCCAAACATGGTGCATCCTTAACTTCAAATTCACTCAGATGCATTTACAACTCCTAAAGAGGGCATTAATTCAAGCTCATGAGTTGACATTCAAATGAAAGTTTCATCAAAATACTTCATGCAAAATGAAATGAAATCCTAAGATATATTAGAATCAATCCTAAAGATGCTAATGTATGCTTTTTTGTGAAAATTTTCAAAAAAATTCAAATTTTATGGTTTTCTTTTCCTTAGATGCATGAATGAGACTCAAGATACAAGAAAAGAAGATAAGAACACAAAACACATCATTAGCAACTAGTCTTCTCCCCCAAATTTAAATCACACAGTCCCTTGTGTGAAAGTAGTAAGGGAAAGAGAAAAAAGAGAAAGGTAAAAATGCAAAATTAAACAAGGATATGAAAAAAAAAATTGGAGTTGTTTACTTGGAGATGGATTGAGAGTGTAGTGGGATGGAAGAATGGGTAGTGGAGGCTAGATACAGTTTTTGAAACTATGTTTGTACAAATATTGCTCGTCAATCAAAAGTTTACCTTAAGATTTTTGTCCTAGTTATGAAGGACAAATGAAATTGATTGAACGATAATGTTAAAAGGCCATTTTCCAATGACTTTCTTTTCTACAGCATACTCCGACAAACTATCCGCAACTTGTGACCATACTCATTACTCACTTCGTGCCAAGGCTTTCGTGTAAGTGCTAGTATACTGTTACGAAGTTTCTCTTTGGAGACCAAAGCCACTTCCGGAAAATAACCAAACAGTAATTGCACTTCAAGGCTATCTACACTCTTTTCCAAAAGCAAATCAGGTTCTATCTATTGGCGGAAGATGGTTCGAGTGAATTTCTGTCTCTTAAGCTCAAAACAGATTCTATTTTCTCGGAAACACGATTTATCAGTTGCGTTTTTAATTCAGCATATGTAAATAACTTTCCATAAATTTCCACAATATCTTCTTTTCCAATTGAATCATCCATGTTGGTCTGTGAATCAGAGGGAAAAAGGTAAATAAAAAGAAACATAAATACTATAGATTATCCGAAAGAAGATGAAAGCTAGAGAGATGTGAAGATGAGAACTTGTGAGCAATTTAAAAAAGTTTTGATCTTCAGAAAACCCTAAACGCTTAAACAACTTTTTCCCTTTTATTATATTGAAAAATCGAACAAAGTTATGGAACAAGAACTTACCTTAACACTCAGAATCTGTCCGTGGAATAACATATATGAAATAAGTATGAATTGCCAGGAATGATCGAAACAACCGGTGAAATGACACTCTTTCTTGCAGGAGGGGCATGAGCATGTGAAGTAATTTTTCGAGTGCGTTCTAAGACATGTTTAGAGCCGGCGAGTTCTCTCGGTAGAAGAAACAATTATTAGCGAAGACAAGAACTTGAAACCTTTTAGAATCAGGGCTGTAATCACAGTAGAATGACATGTAGACATGTTTGTCCGTCAAATAACCGAACTCAAGAGTTGACATTTCCTAGAATATTTTTGCAGTAACTTTGATCACAAATTATTTAGTCTTTATCAGAAATCAGCTTACTTGAAATATCATTTTGAAATGTACTTACTTTTATTACTGAATTTTGGACTCAACTGACTTGAAGTATCATTCTGAGTCTTAATTTTACGGAATGCAACCAAAGTTGTATGACCAACATGTGACAACTCTCCAAGTATGTCACTGAACGTTTACATAACGTTTTCTAAATATTTTAGAATTTTAAAAGTTTTAAAAATTTAATAAAATGTTTAAAAAAATGTTTTAATTAGAATCAATAACTAAATAAACCTAAATCATTCCTTTTTTTTAACACTGATATATATTATATGAGAATTATTTACACGGACAATTTTACAGATAATATCTAAATCATTCCCTAATTCACCATAAATCAACCTAAATCAAAATTAGATTTATAATTAAAAGTGAAGTCTCACACTTACTTAATCTGTCTGGATTATTTAGTAGAACATATTTCACATTTTACTGGAGGAAAACAAAATTAAATCTTTCTATCAAATTTTTAGCCCTGTATTCAAATTTTGGAATTTTGTGTGTCTTGTGTATGTTATTCTTAGGATTACACAATTTGGTCCAGACTTTTCGATTTGGACTGCTAAGGTTTTTAGGAGCTTTTGTTAACATAGAAAAAAGATTATACAATATTTTCACTGAAGTTTTTCTTTTCATCGGCTAAAGATATTATATATTAAAACTACTTTTACTACAAAAAAACTATTCTTCTCCGAATGAATAGGAAAAATTATAACATGTAAGAAATTATAAATTTTTGAAGCATTAATAACAGGGTATAACTTTTTTTTCTTCAACATTGGATATATATTTTTATTATTAAAGCTGATAGATTTTTCTTTTGAATACATGGTAGAATACTGATTTATTCCTTCTTCTGTAAGAATTTTGTGAATTTTATTTCACATTAACAGATAGATTAACAAATAAATGGGTCAAAATCTCATGTAGTTTTATGGGTGTAAAAAAAAATCTGATTTATCCCTGTGTAATCTCTCGTACCTTTCTCCATTTAATGAAATATAATTTGATCCTTTTGCTTTCGGTTTACGGATCCAGGTTAAATTGGTTGGGATTTAAGAAGGATAATTGGATGGATTTGGTTTATGAAAAAAAAAAGAATCCCCAGCCTCGCCTTCGAGCTTCGCCTCGCCTCCGAGCCTCGCCTCGCCTTCGAGCCTTGCCTCCTTCTCTCGCCTCAACCGGGTTTTGCTCGTTGGCGCCGTCGCCTCGCGTCTCCGACCACCATTCGCCGGCTTTGTCGTGCTTCGTAACCATTGATACTACTAATTGAGTAGAAATATACTCCAGAGGTAATATTGGCCGCGGAAATCGATTCAAATTGGAATTTGTGTTGCAGGAGAACTGGGGACAACCAGTGCAACTAGTATAACTAGTAAAACTAAGAATCGTTCTTTATAACTAATATCTTTGGTATAACTGGTATAACTGGCAGAACAAGTAAAACTAGTATAACTTGTACAACTAGTATTACTGGTACAACTAGTATAACTGGTAAAACTAAGAATCGTTTTGTATAACTTGTACAATTGGTACAACTGGTATAACTGGTATGACTGGTACAACCTGTAAAACTGGTATAATTGGCATAACAAGTAAAACTAGTCATAAATAGTCATAAATCGATATGACGTTTACACTTCTCTAAATATTGTCAAATCAAGTTAATGGAGCCGTTTAATGCCCCATTTCATGCATGCAGGGGATAAAGAAGAACGTCAAACCGTCGCCTCGGGTAACCCAACAAATCCTTTATGGGTGAGTTTCTTCGAAGCCGGCGAACAGTCACATCTCATCATTGCAAATCCTTTATGGACGCTACCCAGCAAATAATACCTCATCGAAAGGTATTCCACTCTATAAATACAGAGAAGATATCAGAGAAGTTATGCGTCTCTCTCTCATATCCATCACACAAGAGTAATTCGTTAAAACAAAGAGAAGTTAAAAAAACAGAGAGAAGTTAGAAAAAACAGAGACTCACCCATGGCCAATAGGAGATCGATTTTCTCTCTTCAACAATTTCCGATTTCGATCCTCACCAAGATTGTTCAAAAAACCGGCAAAGCTTCCTCTGCCGATTACTGCAACCTTAGAGAAACCTGCAAAATTATGAGACAAGCCTCAGAGAAACCTAAAGTCCTCCAATCTCTATGTCTCTCTCTGCTGGTGAAGAAGCCTCTCCGTGCAATGCTGCACCAAAGGATTCTCCGTAAATGCTTATATCAGAAGAACACCGCCGCATTCTTTGTTGAAGGTATTATCACTTACTTTGTAGAAAATAATGATGCACACGGATTGGCGTGTTTACGCAATGCAGAGCTTGGGGAGGGCGACAATGAGATTCTGAAAGCTTGTTATCTGTAAGGTGTTCTGCGCTTCCTCCACGGAGATCCTCTGACCTCTCCCTATGACGAAATGCCCTTCATGTATTGGCGGGAAGATGAGGAGGATTTGGTGGCCCGAGTTTGGAAGAACCTGAGGAAGATGCTGCATGGAATCCCTGTCGATAAGACGGCGGTTTATACGCAATCGTTGCGGAGCAGAAGGCCTTGCCATGTTCTCGATATGGAAATCGACTATTCTGAGTGCTTCATGTTCAAACGGGGCATGAAGTTCTTCTACATGACTCAATATGTTCCTTATCTCTATTAATTTCTTTTCTCGTACTCTGTATTTGGTTTTTAATTTCTCGGGTATGTAGTACTCTTTTTGGAATGTTATGTCTATATCATTTTTAATTTCTCTTCACTGTGTAAAACCGTGTAAAACTGTGTAAAACTAAGTGAATTTAATACCTTGATCACTAAACATACGTTTCACGTTTTAAACATACGTTACACACAAAGACAACGAAAACATACAAAGACAACGACAATAACCAATAATACAACCACGAACTACATAGAATCAAGCTCGGTTTTATGCTTCTTTGCCTTAACAACCATTGTCATCAAAATGGCAATGATAGTAACACAAATGAACCCAACACAACAACATTTGATCATCACTCTCCCCTTGTTAAGGTCTCTTTTTGTCACTAATGCGTCTTCCTCCAAGTCATGGATCCTACACTTTAAGGCTTCAATTTCGATACCAATCTTGGATTTGGCTTTCTCAATCTCAATTTCTATACTCGAAATTTTGGGCAATGCATCATTGACTTCCTCATACATGCTATCCTCCACCCATTTGAACACATGTTTCTGAGTTTAAAAACAAAAGCAATATGTAGTGAATCATAAACAAAAAACAGAGCATAAACCATTATACACAAAGTAATTCGACAATATGCTTACATCTTTCATGGTTGAACATCTGAAGAATGATCTTCCTGGGTTGTCTTTCGTCTTAGACGTGAGAATGACGACGCTTTTAGCGCAGTGACACTTCGCCGGAAACCCTCGGTCTCCATCTTCAACAGTCAACGAAGATGTATTGCAGCTCATGGGGGATGAAGAATATGGAGAAATCGAGGTACCTATGGATAGAATGAACGAGAGGTGAGATGTAATCGTTGTTTAGATGAAGAAATCGAAATCAATTGAGAGGAATTGGGATTATTTCGATTTCTAGGGTTTGAATTCAAGAGATTGGGTATTTTTTTTTAATTCAAAGGGTCATGTAGGACCCGGGTCATGTATCTGTTGGGTCCGAAAGTTCATGGTTTAAATAACATTTTTCCTCATAATGAATATCATTGGATAAAATATTAACATATAACTATATGAAATTTGAACTTGTAAGATCACTTTTATCCTAACTATGGTCAATGGGTGATATTACATCAAATTAGATTGAGAAAATCACTCGACTAAGTAATTCCACCAACAATGTTCATATACTTGCAAGATCATTTTTTGAAATAACGGACAAGATAGGAGGATAAATTTACAAAGATTGAAGGTTGTAACATATTAAAATACAGAAACATTAGATTCATAGATTAATTGAGTAATATCAACTGTAAAACTATAAAATCGAATTTAAAATTCCAGTAAAACGGATTACATTGAAAACAACCAAAGTACAACTATTAAGAAATTTTGTACAACTACAAACTCCTGTAAAACTATGTGTTAAGTTTTGGCGCCAAAATTTCACCCTCTCTTACATCTGTTTTCTCTGTATTCATAAATTGATATGACGTTTACACTTCTCGAAATGACCCATTTATGTCTTTAATAACCTATTTCATGTAGCTGTTTAATGCCTTTAATGACCCATTTCATGTAGTGGACAAAGAAGAAAATTAAGTCGTCGCCTCTGTTAACCCTCCCCAACAAACCGGCGAACAGTCACATATTGGGAAATTGTTGGTCCGATATTGCTTGGGAAAAACTTGTGTAAAACAAGTATAAATGGTACAATTAAGATAACCAGTAAAACTGTGTGAGTCTCTGTTTTTCGAAGAGACTTGTAATGATGAGCATCATCTTTCTTGGGTTTGTAGAGCGACGGCTTGTCTTCCTTCTTTGTCCCCTGCATTAAGCAGAGCATTTACTACAAACCCAAGAAAGATGAACATCATTATGTCTCTTCGAAAAATAGAGACTCACATCGATTGGGTCTCCTAAGCCGGCGAACCGTCACATCTCTGCGTCTTATGGACGCTACCCAAACAAATTATGGGTCTATAAATTCAGAGAAGTTCTGCGTCTCTCTCATAACCATTTCCCACACAAAAGAAGCTCTAAAAGCAGAGAGAAATTCATTTTGAAAAACAGAGAGAAGTTTGAAAAACAGAGACTCACCATGGCCAACAGGAGATCGATCGTCTCTCTTCAACAATTTCCGATCGAAATCCTCACCAAGATCTCACAGAAAGCCGGCAATAATTCATGCGCCGATTACTTCAACCTCAGAAAAACATGCAGAATCATGAACGAAGCCGACAAGAGTCCTGAATTCCTCTATTCTCTCTCTCTTTCTTACCCCTGGTGAAGAATCCTCTCAATGCGTATGAGCACATGCCGTTTCTGAACCAATGCCTAGACAATGATAACTGCGCGGCTAACTTCTTGCAAGGTATCCTCAATAGTTTTACTTTACTAGTTTTAATCAGTTTTACTAGTCTTACATCAATAGTTTTACTCGGTTTTACATTAATAGTTTTACTCGGTTTTACCGGTTTTACATCAGGTATCCTCTCATACTTCCAAGAGGGTGATCCGCAAGGCGGAATGTTATATTTGTACAATGCCTCCATTGGAGAGGGCAAGGAGCAGATTCCAGAAGCTGCTTATCTATTTGGTGTTCTGCGCTTCCTCCACGACGATCCTCTAAGTCCATATGATAATGTTGCTTTCTGTGACTGGCAGGAAGATGAGGAGGATTTGGTGGCCCGCGTTTGGAAGAATTTGAGGAAGATACTGCATAGAATCAATGTTGTGAAGAAACCGGTTTATATGCAAAAGTTGCGGAACAGAAGGCCCCTGCATCTTGCCATCTTCTGGATATGGAAATCGACTGTCCGGATTGCTTCATGTACAAACGGTGCTTGAAGTTCTTCTACTTGAATCAATATGTTCCTTATCTCAATTAATTTCTTTTCTCGTACTCTTTTTTTGTTTGGTTTTAATTTCTCGGCTATGTCTCCATCATTTTCCAAGAAAAATCGAAAGTTGTTACATAATAATATGCAAAAGCATTAGATTCATAGATTAATTGAGTATAATCAACTGTACAACTATAAAATCAAATTTAAAGTTCCAGTAAAATTGATTATATTGAAAAAGAGCCAAAGTTTTACCGGTTTTACATCAATAGTTTTACTCAGTTTTACCGGTTTTACGTCAATAGTTTTACTCAGTTTTACCAGTTTTACATCAAAATTTTTACTCAGTTTTACCAGTTTTACATCAACAGTTTTACTCAGTTTTACCAGTTTTTCATAGTTTTACTCAGATATTAATATATCGCGTTATTTTTAAAATTTTAAATATAAACGGAAAGTTTAAAAACATAAAAATTACTGTTTTGATTTTTTTACACGAAAAATAGATTTTTTTTTTGGGATACCCTTTTGTTTTGAATTGATCACTTTTTCCCAAATTAATTTATATGTAATATAGCTTGAGGAGATTAACAATATAACACAATAGTTCAGTGGCTGTGGTGTTTTTATTTTATATAGCCACCCGAGTTCGAATCCCATCGGTGTCACTTTACTCTTTGTGTTCAGTAAGGTTAAAACCGTAATTTCTAATATCTTTGAGTTGGGCGGGTTATCCGATTTGTGGGTTATACGATCCGGGTAAACCACAGATTTTTTGGTTCCCTTGGTTTATTTACGGTTCAAAATCAGATTGCAGTTTGGTCGAGAAAACCGGCTGGTTTGTCATGTAATTAAACGAAATCATAAGGTGTTTTGGTAAATTCACAAGTTTTCGATTAAAAAAAATGTTAATAAAAAGTCGAAAAATCGAGAGGGATACGAGATTTGTTTCGTGTACGGAGGGTCTCTGGAGGGGTCAAAATCTCATGTAGCTTGATGGTTGTAAAAAAAATCTGACTTACCCCTCTGTAATCTCTCATAACCTTCTCCATTTAATGAAATATGATTTGACCCTTTTGTCCTCGTTTTACGGATCCTGGTTAAATTGGTTGGGATTTAAGAAGGATAATTGGATGGATTTGGTTTATGGAAAAAAAAAGAATCCCTCGCCTCGCCTTCGAGCCTCGCCTCGCCTCACCTCAGAGCCTCGCCTCGCCTTCCAGCCTTGCCTCCTTATCTCGCCTCAACCGGGTTTTGCTCGTCGGCGTCGTCGCCTCGCGTCTCCGACCACCATTCGCCGGCTCCGTCGTGCTTCGTCACCATTGGGACTACCAATTGAGTAGAAATGTACACCAGATGTAATATTGGCCGCGGAAATCGATTCAAATTGAAATTTGTGTTGCAGGAGAACTGGGGACAACCAGTGCAACTAGTATAACTAGTAAAACTAAGAATCGTTATGTATAACTAATATATTTGGAATAACTGGTATAACTAACATAACAAGTAAAACTAGTATAACTAGTACAACTAGTATTACTGGTACAACTAATATAACTGGTAAAACTAAAAATCGTTTTGTATAACTGGTACAACAGGTATAACTCGTATAACCTGTAAAACTGGTATAATTGGCACAACAAGTAAAACTAGTCATAAATAGTCATAAATCGATATGACGTTTACACTTCTCTAAATATTGTCAAATCAAGTTAATGAAGCCGTTTAATGCCCCATTTCATGCATGCATGGGACAAAGAAGAACGTCAAACCGTCGCCTCGGGCAACCCATTAAATCCTTTATGGGTGAGTCTCTTCGAAGCCGGCGAACAGTCACATCTCATCATTATAAATCCTTTATGGACGCTACCCATCAAATAATACCTCATCGAAAGGGATTCCACTCTATAAATATAGAGAAGTTATCAGATTAGTTATGCGTCTCTCTCTCATATCCATCACGCAAGAGTAATTCGTTAAAACAGAGAGAAGTTAAAAAAACCAGAGAGAAGTTAGAAAAAACAGATACTCACCCATGGCCAATAGGAGATCGATTATCTCTCTTCAACAATTTCCGATTTCGATCCTCACCAAGATTGTTCAAAAAACCGGCAAAGCTTCCTCCGCCGATTACTGCAACCTTAGAGCAACCTGCAAAATTATAAGGCAAGCCTCAGAGAAACCTGAAGTCCTCCAATCTCTCTGTCTCTCTCCGCTGGTGAAGAAGCCGCTCCGTGCGATGCTGCACCAAAGGATTCTCCGTAAATGCTTATATCATAAGAACATCGCCGCATTCTTCGTTGAAGGTATTATCACTTACTTTGTAGAAAATAATGCTGCACACGGATTGGCGTGTTTACGTGATAGGTCTAGTTCTACTCCCTATTCTACTGCAAGTGCACAATATGCATTGTAGTACTTAGGGTATCGAATCCACAAGGACTCAAAGTCACACGATAGATTATAAGTATTCAAGTTAAGCTAAATCAAATTCCAAAGAAAGCAGTAAACAATTGCAATAAACTAGAAAGGGTTTTCAATAGGAAGAAAGACGCTAGACTTAGGAACTTCTCGGGAATTATGCTATGCAAGATATTTAACTAATAGGATTCAGATTAAGTGCATTTCAAAAACTAGAAACACAATACTAAACTATCCAACTCTCGCTGAGATTGTTTCTATATCTAGCAACCTAGCGATCCAAATCTCTTTGTGATCCTAGAGTTCTAAACAAGCATTAAGAACATGTTCTATCGGTTCACAATTCTCCTAAACCAAATCTCTTTGTATCTAGTCAAATTTCTCACACTAAGTAGTTCAGATTATAACTCACACTCTTGTGATATTGTCATTTATCTCAGATCTGATTATAACTCACACTCTCGTGCTATTGTCAGAATTCAGTGTTAAGCACAACTTAGGCGATGAACGATAAGATGGTGAATCCTAATCAATCAGTTATCAAGCAAGCATAAAACCATTGTGAGAATCCCTAAATCTAACTAGAAACTACTCAGACATGGCAATCATATCAGATAACATGGTCAAAATAGATATCATAAATAAATCAGAAAGAGTAAGAACAAGGGTTCGAATCTTGTCTCTCTCGAGCACAAGCCCAGCCCCAAATCTCCTAACTAAAATCAAACTTAGAATAAAACTTAGCCTAAACAGCGGCTGTAAAACCTAATTAAAAGCTAAAACGTGTTTTGGGCCTTTCTGTAAATATAGAAAACTTCTGGGTAAATCTTGCAATTCTCCAAAAGATGTATTTTTGACGCGCATGAATTTCGTCTTTTAGTGGCGTCGGGCGACACTAACTTCAGCGTCGGACGACACTCAGTGCAGACGCACCCAGTGAACTCTGTGAAATCCATGTATGCTGCCAAGTCACTCCAAAAGCTCCAAGAATCTCCAAATAAGCTCCAAACGTACCTAAACCTGCAAAGGACTCTAAAGACTCAAAATACAAGGTTAAAGACTCAATATATACACATATATCATGGTTGAAAACCTATAAAAACCATGATATATCAATACCCCCACACTTAGCTATTGCTTGCCCTCAAGCAAGTAAAGAACGAAAGCATAAGAAAGAGGTTTGAAAACTCAGAAACTCATTTCGTCCTAGGAACTTTTGCATTCACATTCACTTAGTAAACCACTGAAAACTTTCTTAAAGAACTCAAGACCACAATGTACTTCCCTCACACTTAGCAATTGTCCCAAGTAAACTCCACAATCAAGTTAGGACATTCAAGTTCACCACACTAGCCTCTGTATACAATTAGGTGCAGTCTCACAGAGGGAGTATCGAATCAAAGGACACATGGACTCAACCTATTCAGTATCTGACCACCAAACTGTTGGAATGTTTAGATAAATCCTGATTCAATTCTGATTCAATTCCAGATTCAGATTATCCTAAACATGCTGATCTAGGTTCTTCTTGAATAGAAACATTAGATTGATCTCACCTTATACCTGTTATTGCAGCGGAAGAGATGGTATTGGTCAGAGATCAGAGAGCCACCGAGAGATAACTCCTCCAGAGGTTCACACACGCACACCAAAATAGGAAGCAGGCTGCTAGGCCACTGGGAGAAACCGGCGCAGGGGAGAGAGAGAGTTGACGGCTCGGATTAGGGTTATTTTGGTTCTGAACTCGAGTTTTATTTATAAAACTTGTTCGGTTCCGTTTGGGCCATTTGGCCCAAATGCCAATTAACTCGAAAGCGTTTTTGCACTGCATCGATCGTTGCACCTTATGCATCGATCGATGCACAGCGGCTAAACCTTTTATTCTCTCTAAGTACAGTAAATGCCTAGCACTTTTACCGTACTTCTGCTAAACCGTTCCTACACATTTTCCTGTTAGCTTAGGCGTGTGACCCATATGGGATCATATAATAAAGGCAATAAGTCCAAGACTTATAGATCATGAGCGGACTCTAGCAAGCCATCATGACCCCCAGTATTATATGACTTATGTCTGATCATTGACATACTCTTACTTTCTAGAGACAGTACCGAGATTACTGGACACAATTCCAACAATCTCCCACTTGTACTGGAATCTCTGTATTCATAATCCTTTTGTCTCAATATCTCGATTAGTCATAAGGCAAGATTAGTGTCATCCTTATAAAGTCTAATCTTGTTCATCGGACTCTGATTTGATACTGACAATCCAAACGACTCGGGAAAGTCCGTTTGAGCATGGCCATGCATTTTCCAGTATTCAAATCTCCGATTGGCCTAGAGATATTCACTCCATTTATATTGGAGGGACAAATCCCGTCTTGTTCCATCACTGTAAACTACTCATTTCTTAATGTACCCAAACAAGGTCCTTATAACTATCGCAGAACGATAGCGTTAGACAATGATCAAAGTGCATCAGTTCATGTGCAGTCACATGCATGCGAACTCAGGTCTAAGGACTATACTCTATAGTCGTAGTAAGAATCTCTTATGACACAGATATAAATATCCTGAAGAGTTCTTATAATCGGGTCTTGTCCGGTCGAATGTTCCCAACATACACCTATGTACTGACTTTGATGCCGCGCATCTATGACACATGAAACTTGGTCATAAGTCACATACCAATCTAGTCTCACACGGTTGTTGGTGTTCCAATTTCAACAACCTTCGACTAGGGACAGGATGATATAAAACATTTATCAAATATAGGGTCTCATGATCAAGCTAAATGACTTCGATGACTCAAGATCAAGTCATTTACTTCGATGACCTATAAAATGGTTCATATCATTTTGGAACGATTATTTCATCACAGTTAAAATAATCTTGAAATAATAATTTCATTAAAACATAAAATAATGTTTTACAAGAACATATCAAATAACTAAAATAAAGCTCACAAAACTCCCACTCAAATTTAGATTACATTTCAATGTTTCTAATGCCTACAGCTTCAGTCAGGAACTCGAGCTTAGGCCTTGGGAGTGGCTTTGTCAACGGATCAGCGACATTATCATCTGTCGGGACTCGGCTGATCTTGACTTCCTTTCTATTAACGATGTCACGTATCAAGTGAAATCTTCTTTGAACATGCTTGGATTTCTGGTGTGATCTTGGTTCCTTTGCCTGAGCTATAGCACCATTGTTGTCACAAAACAGTGCCAGAGGCTCAGCCGCATTTGGTATCACACCTAGTTCCATAATGAACTTTCGTATCCAAACAGCTTCCTTCGCTGCTTCTGAGGCGGCGATATATTCAGCTTCTGTAGTGGAATCAGCAACGGTGTCCTGCTTGGAGCTTCTCCAACTTACTGCACCGCCATTCAGACAAAAGACATAACCGGACTGTGACCGGAAATCATCTGTGTCTGTCTGGAAACTTGCGTCCGTGAATCCACTAACTTTAAGCACATCACTTCCACCGTACACCAAGAACTTATCCTTAGTATGTCTTAGATACTTCAAGATATTCTTTACGGCAATCCAATGGTTTTCACCTGGATTTGACTGGTATCTACTCGTCATGCTCAATGCATAAGCAACATCAGGACGAGTACAGATCATGGCATACATAACAGATCCTATTGCAGATGCATAGGGAATGTTCTTCATACGCTCGAGCTCAGCAGCCGTCGTAGGGCTCTGCTTCTTGCTTAGCGTTGTGCCATGTACCATTGGCGTGAAGCCCTTCTTGGAATCTTTCATGCTGAATCTTTGTAGGACTTTGTCAATGTATGAATCTTGACACAAGCCTATCAGCTTCTTAGGTCTATCCCGATAGATCCTAATTCCAAGAACGTATGCGGCTTCACCCATGTCTTTCATGGAAAAACAACTTCCAAGCCAGTCCTTTACCGACTTTAGCATTGGAACGTCGTTTCCGAGAAGCAGTATGTCATCGACATACAGAATAAGAAATACAATCTTGCTCCCACTAGATTTCTTATACACGCATTGTTCTTCTTCGTTTCTGATGAAGTCAAATTGCTTGATCGCTTCATCAAAACGAAGATTCCAGCTCCTCGATGCTTGCTTCAATCCATAAATGGATTTGTGAAGTTTGCATACTTTCCCAGCATTCTTTGGATCTATGTAACCGTCAGGTTGTGTCATATACACATCCTCTTCCAGAATTCCATTCAGGAAGGCGGTTTTCACGTCCATCTGCCAAATTTCATAATCATGAAAAGCTGCAGTTGCTAGTAGAATCCGAATAGATTTCATCATAGCCACTGGTGAATAGGTTTCATCGTAATCCACACCGTGAACTTGTCTGAAACCTTTTGCCACCAACCTGGCTTTATAAATCTGGACATTTCCATCCACGTCAATCTTCTTCTTGAAGATCCATTTGCACTCGATGGCTTTTACACCAGCAGGCAAATCAACCAACGAAAAGACTTGGTTGACCGACATGGAGTCCATTTCGGAATCAGTGGCCTTGCGCCACTTCGAGGAATCTGGGCCCATCATGGCTTGATTGAAGTTCGATGGTTCATCACCATCAATGATCAGAAGATCATGACAGTCAGTCACGAGGAACCCTTGATATCTTTCGGGTTCGTGACGAATCCTCCCGGATCTTCGAACTTCAGGTACCACAGGTTCAGGCTCCACAATTTCTTGTAGGGCCTCCTCCTGCTCTTCCTCATTAGGTTGAGCAGTATCCTGTTCATCTTGAATTTCTTCAAGCAGTACCTTACTCCCACTGTCTTTCTTAGAGAGAAACTCCCTCTCAAGAAAGTTACAATCCCGGGCAACAAAAATCTTGTTCTCGGAACGTAGATAGAAGTAATAAGCCTTGGTTTCCCGTGGATAACCAATGAAGTAGCATTTGTCAGATTTTGGTGTAAGCTTGTCTGAGATCAATCTCTTGACATAGGCTTCACAACCCCAAATTCTGAGATAAGACAGCACTGGAGCTTCTCCAGTCCATAATTCATATGGTGTCTTTGCTACTGCTTTTGATGGCGCTCTATTTAGAGTGAACACTGCTGTTAGCAGAGCATATCCCCAAAGGGATATTGGAAGGTCTGTGTGACTCATCATAGACCGAACCATATCCAATAAGGTTCGATTTCTCCTCTCAGACACACCATTCCATTGTGGTGTTCCAGGAGGAGTGAGTTGGGATACGATCCCACATTCTCTCAGATGATCACTGAATTCTTGGCTTAAGTATTCTCCTCCTCGGTCGGACCGAAGAGCCTTAATGCTTTTGCCAAGTTGGTTCTGTACTTCATTTTGGAATTCTCTGAACTTCTCAAAAGATTCAGACTTATGTTTCATCAAATAAACATATCCATACCTATTGAAATCATCAGTGAAGGTAATGAAGTACTGATAGTTTCCTCTTGCATTTGTGGACATTGGGCCACACACATCAGTGTGTATCAGGCCCAATAAGTCACTGGCCCTCTCGTTAGGTTTATTAAAGGGGGCCCGTGTCATTTTGCCCATCATGCAGGATTCGCATTTCTCACATGACTCAAAGTCAAATGAGTCAAGAAGTCCATTCGAATGGAGCCTCTTGATGCGTTTCTCGCTGATGTGCCCTAAACGACAATGCCATAGAAACGTTTGGTTCTCCTCATTAGGTTTGAACCGTTTTGTATTAATGTTATAAATTGGCGCGGATTGATCGAGTATGTAAAGCCCATTCGAAAGAGGGGCAGAACCATAGAACAAATTGTTGCGATTGAAGGAACATAATTTATTCTTAACTGAAAAATCATAACCTTCCAAATCCAACAAAGAAATTGAAATAATGTTTCTGCTTATAGCAGGTACAAAATAACAATTATTGAGTTCTAAAATCAATCCCGAAGGTAAAGACAACAAGTATGTGCCTACAGCTAGTGCTGGAACTTTCGCTCCATTCCCAACTCGTAGCTCCACTTGTCCTTGCTTCAGCCTTCTACTGTTGCTGAGTGCCTGCATATTAGTACAAATATGAGCCCCACAACCAGTATCCATAACCCATGAGGTATTATCAGAAGTAGTTGTATTAACTTCTATAACAAAAATACCTGATGAAGAAGTCTCGAGAGTCTTCTTCTTCAATTCCTTTAGACCTTCCTGGAATTTCTTACAATCTCTTCTCCAATGCCCCAGTTCTTTGCAGAACCTGCACATGTCAGTTGGCCCAGCTTTGGACTTGGGCTTGGGCTTTGGCGTGTCCTTGTCCGCGACTTGGACGGCCTTGGCCTTTCCCTTATCCTTAGCAGAGGATTTCTTAAACCCCTTGCCCTTTTGCACCATAAGCACATTGGGGTCCTTGGCGGTTTTCCTCAAATTGGGCTCTGCAGTCTTGAGCATTCCGTGAAGCTCAGGTAGTGTCTTACTCAAGCCATGCATGTTAAAGTTCAGAATGAACTGATCATAGCTTGCAGGTAAAGACTGCAGAATGATGTCGCAGGCAAGTTCCTGGCTGATTGGGCAGTCGAGTTTCTGAAGATGATCGAGGTAACCCATCATCTTCAAGACATGTGGACTCACTGCCGCATTCGCAGCCAACTTACAGTCCAAGAGGTTCTTAACTGTCTGGAACCTCTCAGTCCTAGCCTGCTCCTGAAAAAGCGATTTCAGGCTTGCCATTAGCTCGATGGGAGACAATACACTTTCGAACTGTTTTTGCAGCTCAGGAGTCATTGTCACCAACATCAGGCAATAGACATCATTTTCATCTGACGAATGCTTTTCCCAAGCATTGTGCAGAGTCCTGGCAGCATTGGCAAGAGGCCTCTCGGGGAGGGGATCACGAAGGACATAATCCTTCTTCTCCTGCTTGAGGACCAGCCTCAAGTTCCTTGACCATGTCAGGAAGTTCGTTCCAGTCAGCTTCTCCTTCTCGAGAACAGACCGGATCGAGAATGTGTTTTGTGTGCTTGTAGTAGTCATATCTGAAATATATAAATAAAAAGGTTATTAGTTATTATGTTCAAAATGACTAATCTTGTATTTTAAAAAAAAATTTAATATGATTAATCACGCATTATATTCAATAACATCAGTTACCCTCAATAGAATATAATGATTCCAAGATCCACATATAACTAAGATTAAAGTGGGCCACTGGCCGTCACCCAACCTTAGCTTATATCGGTAAGCCCTATATCGGCTAATTATATCCGTGATATAACTCTTGGTTGTGAATCTGGGCCCGAGGCCCAATCCACTCTGATGTCTCAAGGCTCGGGACTCCCGATGGCCTAGTCAAGAAAACCAGACTATACAGTCATGTAATCATTAATGTCTGGGACTCCCAATGACATTTATGAATCACAAACCGTCTTATCCACGCAAAAGTAGACACCCTCACACTGTAAGGCCATGAATACAATTGAATGGGCTTCGACAGCTGACATAGCCTGGACAAGACATCCAACGCTTGATATTATTTGAGGTTCGTAGGTTTATTAAAATTTCATTCCCAAAATAGAAGATTACTATTTCAGGAAACTTTCTATTTTTGGAAACCTACTATTTTTGGAAACTTTCTAAAATTGGAAACTTTCTAAAAACGGAAACTTTCTAACTTTAGAAATTTCTTAAAATCCAAAACCCGCAAATCCAGAAACTTCTATTTAAAGAAACTTTCTAATTTAAAAATTTCGGAAACTTTAATTTAAAATCGACTTTATAATTTTATAAAATAAATTTTAAATTAATCTGAAGAAAGACTCAAATAATTGGCCCAATTGTTTTAACTTCTTGGCCCGAGGCCCAAGAATTTGTCCATGTCCAAGACATGACCCAATTGTCCAATTAAATGACATAACCGGTCTGGTTCATTAAAATTGGTCTAACCAAAATTAATTACTACGACGACCACAATTGTCAACCGGTTATTAACTAAACCGGATTTTCTCAATTTATTTGGTCCAACCAAATCAAATTAAAAAATCCTGGTTTAGGCACTAAATCCAATAATTCTTTCGACATTGGATTTCTTATCCCGGTTTAACCAGACTTAATAAATTTATTAAATCTGTTTATTAAACCGAGACGATTAATTTTAATTAAATTAAACCGAGCCAAAACCCTAACCGCATCGATCGATGCTCACAGCATCGATCCTGCAACGATCGTTCATCGATCCTGCATCGATCGATGCTCTCACGCGTGCACGAACGGTTATCAGGTTTGGCCGAGAGATTCTCGCGAGATCCATGCGATCGTTTGAACGATCCATGCGATCGCGGTCAATCTCTCGCGACTGCAACGATCGATCCTTGCATTGCATCGATCGATGCAATGCGATCTCAGTCGATGCAAAATCAGTTTAGATCACATGCCAAATCAATATAGTTTGGTCATGCGATTTTTAAACAGTTTGTTTAGGATTCAATTCTTGTTTCTTAAGTGATTTATCTTATCAGTAGTTGATTCAAAACACTTTTAAACAAGAAAACAGTCCTAAACCTGAATCTAAACAAGAAAAACACAGAACCTAGGCTCTGATACCACTGTTGGAATGTTTAGATAAATCCTGATTCAATTCTGATTCAATTCCAGATTCAGATTATCCTAAACATGCTGATCTAGGTTCTTCTTGAATAGAAACATTAGATTGATCTCACCTTATACCTGTTATTGCAGCGGAAGAGATGGTATTGGTCAGAGATCAGAGAGCCACCGAGAGATAACTCCTCCAGAGGTTCACACACGCACACCAAAATAGGAAGCAGGCTGCTAGGCCACTGGGAGAAACCGGCGCAGGGGAGAGAGAGAGTTGACGGCTCGGATTAGGGTTATTTTGGTTCTGAACTCGAGTTTTATTTATAAAACTTGTTCGGTTCCGTTTGGGCCATTTGGCCCAAATGCCAATTAACTCGAAAGCGTTTTTGCACTGCATCGATCGTTGCACCTTATGCATCGATCGATGCACAGCGGCTAAACCTTTTATTCTCTCTAAGTACAGTAAATGCCTAGCACTTTTACCGTACTTCTGCTAAACCGTTCCTACACATTTTCCTGTTAGCTTAGGCGTGTGACCCATATGGGATCATATAATAAAGGCAATAAGTCCAAGACTTATAGATCATGAGCGGACTCTAGCAAGCCATCATGACCCCCAGTATTATATGACTTATGTCTGATCATTGACATACTCTTACTTTCTAGAGACAGTACCGAGATTACTGGACACAATTCCAACACAAACTGTCAGTTTCTGGTTTCTTTCTTTTCCCTTTCCCCCTTAGCACTAGTTTTTCCCCACTGGGTATCATTTTATTTTTTCTATCAGTGCTCTTCCCTTTTTATTGGGGTTTATCTTTGGACCTTTCCATGGACACACATGAGGTAATAAGGGTCTCTACCACTCCCGTGGCCACTTTGAAGCTACTAGCTTATCCTCGGTTTTTATCTTTTTTTTTTTTTTTTACTTTCAAGGGAGGGGAAAATCAGAAACCATACTTTGGAACAGGATTATAGGCTGTGCCAAACACATTACAGAATTCCAACCCAAAGATTACCAAGCCCCTAAGTGAGAAATGAAAGTCAAGATTAGGATGAGAGTAGTGATGGATCCTCTGAATACCTGGTTAGATATGGGTGTCCTTGGCAAGTTGATCCGTTTGGGGTTTTCTAATAGTCATAGAGGCTCTGCAAGTCTGTCCAATGATCATTTAGTTCATGTTCCAGCGAAAAATTTCCTCGAAAAATCATAGTTTCATACTGATTTTGACTCAGTTAAACAATTTGAAAACCAAAGAAAACAGAAGGACTGACACTAAGAAAACAAAGCAAACGGTGGTCAATAACTACCTCCCCCACACTTAAACAACACTGTCCTCAGTGATATCGCAGCTTTGGTTCGGGAGAACAAGATATAACCAACGAAAATTCGGAAATTCAGAAACCTTACCTGCTAGCGTGGTTGGTGTCGACCGACACACATCCAGTGTCGAACGACACGAGGCTTAGGTCGACACTAATCTGATCCAAATCGAGCGTCCTCGATTATGGTCCGTGTTTTCGAGTTTGGTGTCGACCGACACTAGTTCAGTGTCGATCAACACTGTTGTCTGCAACCTGGTCATCTCGTACTAAAACACCAAAAACCAGAAAAATTAAAGAAACAAAACCAAAAACCAAAAAGAAAAGAAAAATTGACCCAACAGTGGGTTGCCTCTCACTCAGCGCTTGTTTTTAGTCATTAGCTTGACTATGGGTAGGAGATCAGACTCATGGTGGTTTCAACAGAGACTTTGAGTGTCTATGTGAATGTCTCCTCATCCATGGAGGTGTATATGCGTTGTGCGTATGAGACTGACCGAGAAACTTGGGAATCGCAGCAAGGTCAGGTGGAACATTTCGCTTCCTGACTCTATTCCTTGCAAAATTAACATCAGAGTTAGCATGCTTAAGGCCAGAAGATGCATACGTGGATTTATCGGAAGTGACTTAGGTGAGATGTTCTGAGCTTTCTGCTTGAGTCCTCGGCAACGGCGCCAAAAACTTGATAGGTCTAGTTCTACTCCCTATTCTACTGCAAGTGCACAATATGCATTGTAGTACTTAGGGTATCGAATCCACAAGGACTCAAAGTCACACGATAGATTGTAAGTATTCAAGTTAAGCTAAATCAAATTCCAAAGAAAGCAGTAAACAATTGCAATAAACTAGAAAGGGTTTTCAATAGGAAGAAAGACGCTAGACTTAGGAACTTCTCGGGAATTATGCTATGCAAGATATTTAACTGATAGGATTCAGATTAAGTGCATTTCAAAAACTAGAAACACAATACTAAACTATCCAACTCTCGCTGAGATTGTTTCTATATCTAGCAACCTAGCGATCCAAATCTCTTTGTGATCCTAGAGTTCTAAACAAGCATTAAGAACATGTTCTATCGGTTCACAATTCTCCTAAACCAAATCTCTTTGTATCTAGTCAAATTTCTCACACTAAGTAGTTCAGATTATAACTCACACTCTCGTGATATTGTCAATTATCTCAGATCTGATTATAACTCACACTCTCGTGCTATTGTCAGAATTCAGTGTTAAGCACAACTTATGTGATGAACGATAAGATGGTGAATCATAATCAATCAGTTATCAAGCAAGCATTAAACCTTTGTGAGAATCCCTAAATCTAACTAGAAATCTACTCAGACATGGCAATCATATCAGATAACATGGTCAAAATAGATATCATAAATAAATCAGAAAGAGTAAGAACAAGGGTTCGAATCTTGTCTTTCTCGAGCACAAGACCAGCCCCAAATCTCCTAATCTCTCCCACAAAACTAAAATCAAACTTAGAATAAAACTTAGCCTAAACAGCGGCTGTGAAACCTAATTAAAAGCTAAAACACGTTTTGGGCATTTCTGTAAATATAGAAAACTTCTGGGTAAATCTTGCTATTCTCCAAAAGCTGTATTTTTGACGCGCAGGAATTTTGTCTTTTAGTGGCGTCAGGCGACACTAACTTCAGCGTCGGACGACACTCAGTGCAGACGCACCTAGTGAACTCTGTGAAATCCATGTATGCTGCCAAATCACTCCAAAAGCTCCAAGAATCTCCAAATAAGCTCCAAACGTACCTAAACCTGCAAAGGACTCTAAAGACTCCAAATACAAGGTTAAAGACTCAATATATACACATATATCATGGTTGAAAACCTATAAAAACCATGATATATCATTACGCAATGCAGCGCTTGGGGAGGGCGACGATGAGATTCTGGAAGCTTGTTATCTGTATGGTGTTCTGCGCTTCCTCCACGACGATGCTCTGACCTCTCCCTATGACGAAATGCCTTTCATGTACTGGCGGGAATATGAGGAGGATTTGGTGGCCCTAGTTTGGAAGAACCTGAGGAAGATGCTGCATGGAATCCTTGTCGATAAGAAGGCGGGTTATACGCAATCGTTGCGGAGCAGAAGGCCTGGTAGATCTTGCCATGTTCTCGATATGGAAATCGACTGTTCCGAGTGCTTCATGTACAAACGGGAAATGAAGTTCTTCTACATGACTCAATATGTTCCTTATCTTCAATAATTTCTTTTCTCATACTCTGTATTTGGTTTTTAATTTCTCGGCTATGTAGTACTCTTTTTGGAATGTTATGTCTATATCATTTTAAATTTCTCTTCACTGTGTAAAACCGTGTAAAACTGTGTAAAACTAAGTGAATTTGATACCTTGATCATTAAACATACGTTTCACGTTTTAAAATACGTTACACACAAAGACAACGAAAACATACAAAGACAACGACAATAAACAACAATACAACCACGAACTACATAGAACCAAGCTCAATTTTATGCTTCTTTGCCTTAACAACCATTGTCATCACAATGGCAATGATAGTAACACAAATGAACCCAACACAACAACATTTGATCATCACTCTCCCCTTGTTAAGGTCTCTTTTTGTCACTAATGCGTCTTCCTCCAAGTCATGGATCCTACACTTTAAGGCTTCAATTTCGATACCAATCTCGGCTTTGGATTTCTCAATCTCAATTTCAATACTCGAAATTTTGGGCAATGCATCATTGACTTCCTCATACATGCTATCCTCCACCAATTTGAACAAATGTTTCTGAGTTTAAAAACAAAAGCAATATGTAGTGAATCATAAACAAAAAACAGAGCATAAACCATTATCCACAAAGTAATTCGACAATATGCTTACATCTTTCATGGTTGAACATCTGAAGAATGGTCTTCATGGGTTGTCTTTCGTCTTAGACTTGAGAATGACGACGCCTTTACCGCAGTGACACTTCGCCGAAAACCCTCGGTCTCCATCTTCAACAGTCAACGAAGATGTATTGCAGCTCATGGAGGATGGAGAATATGGAGAAACCGAGGTACCTATGGCTAGAATGAACGAGATGTGAGATGAAATCGTTGTTTAGATGAAGAAATCGAAATCAATTGAGAGGAATTGAGATTATTTCGATTTCTAGGGTTTGAATTCAAGAGATTGGAGATTTTTTAATTCAAAGGGTCATGTAGGACACGAGTCATGTATCCGTGGGGTCCGAAAGTTCATGGTTTAAATAACATTTTTCCCCATAATGAATATCATTGGATAAAATATTTAACATATAACCCTATGAAATATGAACTTGTAAGATCACTTTTATCCTAACTATGGTCAATGGGTGATATTACATCAAATTAGATTGGGAAAATCACTCGACTAAGTAATTCCACCAACAATGTGCATATACTTGCAAGATCATTTTTGGAATAACAGACAAGATATGAGGATAAATTTACAAAGATTGAAGGTTGTAACATATTAAAATACAGAAACATTAGATTCACAGATTAATTGAGTAAAATCAATTGTAAAACTATAAAATCGAATTTAAAGTTCCAATAAAATGGATTATATTGAAAACAACCAAAATACAAATATTAAGAAATTTTGTACAACTACAAACTCCTGTAAAATATGTGTTAAGTTTTGGCGCCAAAATTTCACCCTCTCTTACATCTGTTTTCTCTGTATTCATAAATCGATATGACGTTTACACTTCTCGAAATGAATCATTTATGCCTTTAATGACCTATTTCATGTAGCCGTTTAATACCTTTAATGACCCATTTCATGTAGTGGACAAAGAAGAAAATTAAGCCGTCGCCTCGGTTAACCCTCCACAATAAACCGGCGAACATTCACATATTGGGAAATTGTTGGTCCGATATTGGTTGGAAAAAACTTGTGTAAAAATGGTATAAATGGTACAATTAAGATAACCAGTAAAACTGTGTGAGTCTCTGTTTTTCGAAGAGACTTGTAATGATGAACATCATCTTTCTTGGGTTTGTAGAGCGATGGCTTGTCTTCCTTCTTTGTCCCCTGCATTAAGCGGAGCATTCACTACAAACCCAAGAAAGATGAACATCATTATGTCTCTTCGAAAAATTGAGACTCACATCGATTGGGTCTCCGAAGCCGGCGAACCGTCACATCTCTGCGTCTTATGGACGCTACCCAAACAAATTATGGGTCTATAAATACAGAGAAGTTCTGCGTCTCTCTCATAACCATTTCCCACACAAAAGAAGCTCTAAAAGCAGAGAGAAATTCATTTTGAAAAACAGAGAGAAGTTTGAAAAACAGAGACTCACCATGGCCAACAGGAGATCGATCGTCTCTCTTCAACAATTTCCGATCGAAATCCTCACCAAGATCTCACAGAAAGCCGGCAATAATTCATGCGCCGATTACTTCAACCTCAGAAAACATGCAGAATCATGAACGAACCGGCAAGAGTCCTGAAGTCCTCTGTTCTCTCCCTCTCTTACCCCTGGTGAAGAATCCTCTCAATGCGTATGAGCACATGGCGCTTCTGAACAATGCTTAGACAATGATAAATGCGCGGCTAACTTCGTGCAAGGTATCCTCAATTTTTTTACTTTACTAGTTTTAATCTGTTTTACCGGTTTTACATCAATAGTTTTACATTAATAGTTTTACTCGGTTTTACCGGTTTTACATCAGGTATCCTCTCATACTTCCAAGAGGGTGATCCGCAAGGCGGAATGTTATATTTGTACAATGCCTCCATTGGAGAGGGCAAGGAGCAGATTCCAGAAGCTGCTTATCTATTGGGTGTTCTGCGCTTCCTCTACGACGATCCTCTAAGTCCATATGATAATGTTGCTTTCCGTGACTGGCGGGAAGATGAGGAGGATTTGGTGGCCCGCGTTTGGAAGAATTTGAGGAGGATACTACATAGAATCAATGTTGTGAAGAAACCGGTTTATATGCAAACATTGCAGAACAGAAGGCCCCCTGCATCTTGCCATCTTCTGGATATAGAAATCGACTGTCCGAATTGCTTCATGTACAAACGGTGCTTGAAGTTCTTCTACATGAATCAATATGTTCCTTATCACAATTAATTTCTTTTCTCGTACTCTGTTTTTTTTTTTAAATTTCTCGGCTATGTAATACTCTTTTTTTGTTTGGTTTTAATTTCTCGGCTATGTCTCCATCATTTTTCAAGAAAAATCGAAAGTTGTTACATAATAATATGCAGAAGCATTAGATTCATAGATTAACTGAGTATAATCAACTGTACAACTATAAAATCAAATTTAAAGTTCCAGTAAAACTGATTATATTGAAAAGAGCCAATGTTTTACCGGTTTTACGTCAATAGTTTTACTCAGTGTTACCGATTTTACATCAAAATTTTTATTTAGTCTTACCAGTTTTACATCAATAAGTTTAGTCAGTTTTACCAGTTTTTCATAGTTTTACTCAGATATTAATATATCGCGTTATTTTTAAAAATTTAAATATAAACGGATAGTTTAAAAACATAAAAAATTACTGTTTTTGATTTTTTACACGAAAAAATAGATTTTATTTTGGGATACCATTTTGTTTTCAATTAATCACTTCTCCCCAAATCACTTTACATGTAATATAGCTTGAGTAGATTAACAATATAACACGATAGTTCACTGGCTGTGGTGTTTTTATTTCATATAGCCACTCGAGTTCGAATCCCATCGGTGTCACTTTACTCGTTGTGTTCAGTAAGGTTAAAATCGTAATTTCTAATATCTTTGAGTTGGGCGGGTTATCCGATCCGGGTAAATCGGGTAAACTACCAATTTTTTGGTTTCCTTGGTTCATTTACGGTTCAAAATCGGATTGCGCTTTGGTCGAGAAAACCGGCTGGTTTGTCATGTAATTAAACGAAAATCATAAGTTTTTTTGGGTAAATTCACAAGTTTTCGATTAAAAAAAATGTTAATAAAAAATCTAAAAAATCGAGGGGTATACGAGATTTGTTTCTCTAGAGACAATAATCCGTCTCTGGAGACAATAATCCCAAATAAATAGAAAATTGTGCGACATCGTTTCACGGACCTGTTGAATTAAAAAACGCTTTATTCTTGCATTGGCTATCGTTCCCGTTGCTCTCGGCTACTTCGTCTATCTAAGCGAATCCTCTAAGAGATTTGCAGAAGAAAGCAACGAAGAAGACAAAGATGACGAGCACGATTCGAATATACGTCACTCTCTTACTCTCTTTCTTCTTTTCCTCCACTCTTCGCGCCTTCTATCTTCCCGGAGTCGCTCCTCGTGATTTCCAGAAGGTAGTCTTTTGCTTATTCCGTTCCCACGCTTGATGACGATGTCGATCTAGGGTTTCCGATGTTAATTGAGATTGTTTTGGCTTGTAATTTGATCCAGATCTGTTGGAATTCTCTTGCTTCTAGTATTGTGTCGAATGATCTTTGAGCGTTTTTCAGTGTAGGAGTATTGCGATTAAGGAATGTAGGGATCTGTGAAATTGAATTGTATTCAAATGTGTTAATTAATTAGCTCATATTGATTCGAGTTAAAGTTTTTTGAGCTCATGATTTGCTAACCTTGCCTGTGATAATATACTCGGAACAGGGTGATCCTCTTTATGTTAAAGTGAACAAATTATCTTCTACGAAGACTCAACTTCCATATGATTACTACTACCTTAAGTACTGTAAGCCTCCCAAGATCTTGAACACCGGTGAAAATTTGGGGGAGGTTCTCAGAGGAGACCGTATTGAGAACTCGGTTTATACTGTAAGCAAAATTTATGCATTTCATCTTCTTTCCTTCAGATATTTGTAGATGAATATCTTAACGTCTGATGTTTGAGACTACTTTCGATCCTTTGTCAGTTTGAAATGTTGGAGGATCAGCCCTGCAGAGTAGGTTGCCGCGTTAAAGTCAATGCTGAGTCTGCAAAAAATTTCAGGGAAAAGATTGATGATGAATACCGTGCTAATATGTGAGTTTACATATATCTTCATTGATTCGTATGAGGTAATTTTGATGAATCCGTTCGATTTAATTATGAAATGACTGCAGGATTCTTGATAATCTTCCGGTAGCTGTTCTTAGACAACGAAGAGATGGAAGTCAGTCGACTACTTATGAACATGGTTTCCGTGTTGGCTTCAAAGGGAGTTATGAAGGGGTATATACATCTCTAAAACCTCCATGGCTATTGTCTACACGCTTACCCTTTTTGTTCATTCTTGTACCAATCAGGAGTAGTTTGCTTTGCTTTTGTAGAGTAAAGAGGAGAAATACTTTATCCATAACCACTTGAGCTTCAGAGTCATGTACCACAGAGACGAAGAGTCTGATTCTTCTCGAATTGTTGGTTTTGAGGTTACACCTAACAGGTATCGTCTACTGCTTATCATTGAAGTCTGATTCGTCTCGGTTCTTATAAGCTAACTTTTTCTTTCTCCGTTTGGATAGTATATTGCATGAATATAAAGAGTGGGATGAAAACAATCCTCAGCTAACAACATGCAATAAAGACACAAAGAATCTGATCCAAAGCAACACTGTTCCACAAGAAGTTCAGGAAGGAAAAGAAATTGTGTTTACATATGACGTCACGTTTAAGGTAATTTACTTACTTACTTACTTACTTACCAGAGCTCGCTATTTGCGCTCTGAAAACACGTTATGATGCTTGAAATATGCAGGAGAGTGAAATCAAATGGGCTTCACGGTGGGACACGTATTTACTCATGAACGATGATCAAATCCACTGGTTTTCAATCATAAACTCGCTTATGATTGTCCTTTTCCTCTCTGGAATGGTAGCAATGATCATGATGAGAACTTTATACAAGGATATTTCAAACTACAATCAACTCGAGACCCAAGAAGAGGCTCAGGAAGAAACCGGATGGAAACTCGTACATGGAGATATCTTTAGGACGCCCGTGAACTCTGGATTACTGTGTGTTTACGTCGGTACAGGTGTTCAGATTTTCGGTATGACCCTAGTGACAATGATGTTTGCATTGCTGGGTTTCTTATCTCCATCCAACAGAGGAGGGCTCATGACTGCTATGGTTCTCTTATGGGTATTCATGGGAATCTTTGCTGGTTACTCCTCTTCTCGTCTTCACAAGATGTTCAAAGGGAACGAGTGGAAAAGAATCACCTTGAAGACTGCATTCATGTTTCCTGGTATTCTCTTTGCAATCTTCTTTGTTCTCAACACACTCATATGGGGAGAACAATCATCTGGAGCCATTCCCTTTGGTACAATGTTTGCTCTGGTCTGTCTCTGGTTCGGAATCTCTGTCCCGCTAGTCTTCATTGGTAGCTATCTCGGTCACAAAAAACCAGCAATTGAAGACCCGGTCAAAACAAACAAGATCCCAAGACAAGTACCAGAGCAACCATGGTACATGAAACCCGGTTTTTCCATACTAATAGGAGGAATCCTTCCGTTCGGAGCAGTCTTCATCGAGCTATTCTTCATCCTAACATCGATATGGCTCAACCAGTTCTACTACATCTTCGGATTCCTCTTCATAGTGTTCTTGATCTTGATCGTGACCTGCGCAGAGATCACAATCGTCCTCTGCTACTTCCAGCTATGCAGCGAAGATTACAACTGGTGGTGGAGAGCTTACCTAACATCAGGCTCATCCTCAGTCTACCTCTTTCTCTACTCCATATTCTACTTCTTCACAAAGCTTGAGATCACAAAGCTAGTTTCAGGGATGCTCTACTTCGGGTACATGATCATCATCTCTTATTCGTTTTTTGTGCTAACCGGGTCAATCGGTTTCTATGCATGTTTCTGGTTTGTTAGAAAGATCTACTCCTCAGTTAAGATTGACTGATTAGATGTAATAACTTTTGATGCCTCTTGAAGGTGTTGTCGGATGGTTTAGTCTTAGTTAAAACAAAAAAATTACCAAACATTTGTAATGAAACAGATTCTATAATCAAAACGTTTTCAATGATTCAGCTATATAATTTAGCAAAGTTTATTATTTTAAAGCTGATAGTTTATGCTTGGCCTCCTTGATCATATTCTCGGTTGAAGAACCACTTGAAAACCCCAGCTTCTGCATTATTTCTTCCAATCTCTTTCCATTTGCTAGATACAAATAGCCAATCTGAGAGATCAAAGAAGTAAAAAACAGGTGTTCATGAGCTTAGAAGCACAAATTTGTATTATTACAATTATTGAGTTTCATGTTATGAACAACAACTTACAAGTGTTTCCAATGATGAGGCTTTGTTATAAATGGCAACACCAGCACGCCTAGTTGACCGTGTTTTAACCGAGCCTACGTTTTTTCCCCACCGAAGTATATCTCTGGACCAATAAAATTACATCAGATCGATTTATTATATTGCTTTCACAACAACAATAAAAACGTTTCGAACTTAAGAGTAGCATGTGATGTAAACAATCATAATATATCCATTCATCTTTCATATAATGGAAAGATGGCAGATAGAGCTCTCACAAAAAACTTATAGTGACAATGAGATGCTAAATTAATGTATGTACTCGTTAAATAGTAGGTTTTTTTTGTAACTGACCTTTCATCTTTCGTCAAGAAATCATCATCAACGAGTTTCTGCAGCAAAGCATACTGAAGAGGAAGACACACAAAAAATTAAACAAGTAACAATACCAATGCTGAGAGAAGTAGGGTGATTTACATTTTATGCTCAAAGTAGATGGAAGAGAGACACTTAACAACAACTTTGCAAATATGTTAAACAAACAGAGACAGGTATGTGGAGAATGAATATGCTAAACAATATAGCGTAAAAAAAACGGCTAGAAGATAAGATAACATACTTGTGCTTCGCATCGCACCACTGCTCTAACACGGTCGTTGTATTCTTCAATACTAAGTGGAGGGAAAAGAAAATGCCGACGAGCATATATCTGCAAAAGTCAAGAGATATGATTGAAGTTCAAATGAGTAGGAGCATCAACAGAGTGACGGTATTGATTTTATACAGGCTATATCATTTTGACGTTCTTGCATCCTAAAACAACAAGGAACATGAAAAAAAAACAGTCTAAAATCACAAAGAACAAGCTCATAGTGACTATCTTAATGCTATAAACACTAACATGATCATCATTCGACATAATTCTGGCATCCTAAACAAGGGTAAACACTAAAACGATCATCATTTTGACATTCATGCATCCTAAACAACAAGGATTAAGTAGAAAAAAAACTTGTGTCAAACCACCTAAGAACAAGCTCATAGGGGAACTATAGACTAACCTCATAGATTGAATCGCCTATATAAGCTAATGAGGCAGCATTGAAGACAGATCTAGGCTTCTCCACTTTTGGTGGACTTGGAAACCATTTCTCATATCCAATACAAGTATCATCACCAATTTCTTCATAACAGCAGAAATTTAGTAAGAATATATCTATCAGAACCATGATAAAGACAATTCTTCATCGAATTCCGGAGAAGAAAATCCAAATTCGTTACCTTTGCTTGCGGGACGTTTGAGCAAATTAGAAACGGAGACGGCAGTTCCGGTTGTTAAGTTAGTCTCCGGAGAAGATGATGAAGGGGACGACGGTGGCACGAAAGAGCTAGGGTTAGGGTTCTTCTTGACTTTTCGCGGCGCATTGGGATTGTATCGAAGTTTCGGCTGCGTATCTAAAGCAGCTCTCACGAGAGTAGAGCTTGCAGATAGAATCGCCATTTTCAATTTTAATTTCTCTCTCAGAATTTTTGTTTGCTTTCCTTTCTTTTGACGGTAACGATATTGAGGCGGTTACATTCATTTATCCACGTGGCGTATTATTATTTGTCTGTTTAGTTAGTTAAATCCTAGCCGTCCGTAACTTTAGCAATACGAGCATCGTCTCTTCTGACGACAGTCTCTCCCGATTTGTAAAACCCTAACGACTAAATTCCGATTGTATTTCTTAACCGGAGGAATTAACTCGACGAACATCATCATGAGTCGCTACGATAGCCGGACCGGCGATTCCACCTCTTACCGTGACCGTCGGAGGTAAGTATGTTTGCTTTTCGTATGAGAAACGATGAAATGAAGTAAGATAATTATGCTCCGACTCGATTTGAACTGAGTATGAATAAAATCTGATTAATTTTGATCAAGTTCGTGTACAGAGAAAAAACTACTCGATTCTCTATGGTGTGGTGTATTGGGGAAGAAGAGTTTGCTTCATTTTTCAGATTTTGCTTTGTCTTAGTGACTCAGGGTTTGGTGGAGCTTCAGCATATGGAAGCTCAGCTAGCAAAAGGGATAGTGTTGGCGATGAGTCTCCACGGAAGCCAGATTTGGATGGTTTGATTCCCTTTGAGAAGAACTTCTATGTCGAGTCACCTGCTGTGGCAGCTATGACAGAGGCAGAAGTTGAGGAATATCGAAGGCTGAGGGAAATCACTGTTGAAGGTCGAGATATTCCTAAACCAGTCAAAAGTTTTCGTGATGTTGGGTTTCCTGGTAAGTCCTTGACAGACTAGCTTCACTTTTGTTTCACCCCTGAAGAGTTTTGGTTGTGTCTACTGTCTGCTGATAATAGTTTGCTCATTGGCGCAGATTATGTTTTGGAAGAGGTTAAGAAGGCTGGTTTTACTGAACCTACACCTATACAATCTCAGGGGTGGCCAATGGCATTGAAGGGACGTGATCTCATCGGCATTGCTGAAACTGGCTCTGGGAAGACTCTTTCTTACTTACTACCTGCTATTGTCCATGTGAATGCTCAACCAATTTTAGGTATCGTCTGATTTCAGCTATTGGAGTTTTTGTTTTGTTCTTGTTTGATGTAAAGTTATAAATATGCTATTCTGATTTTTTACCAGCTCCTGGGGACGGCCCAATCGTCTTGGTTCTTGCTCCTACACGTGAACTGGCTGTGCAGATACAGCAAGAAGCGTCTAAATTTGGTTCATCTTCGAAAATTAAGAGCACTTGCATTTACGGTGGGGTTCCAAAAGGGCCTCAAGTGCGTGATCTCCAGAAAGGTGACATGCTTTGATTCTATACTTTTTCGTTTCATTTCTCAAACTATTTAGCTTTTTTATTCGTTGTAGATCATTCTGATGTTGGTCTATGAATTTAGGTGTGGAAATTGTTATAGCTACACCTGGGAGGTTAATAGACATGATGGAGTCGCACAACACAAACTTGCGAAGGGTGACTTATCTTGTTTTGGATGAGGCTGATCGAATGCTTGATATGGGGTTTGACCCTCAGATCCGGAAAATTGTTTCACATGTTCGTTTTCTTACCTCACCTATATGTTTATTCTAGTTGCTTTGTCTTTACAAACGTTTGAAACCTGTACAGATTCGGCCAGACCGTCAAACTTTGTACTGGAGTGCTACTTGGCCTAAGGAGGTGGAACAACTCTCTAAGAAGTTTCTTTATAACCCATACAAAGTAAGAGACACCTCTCTTTGTCTTTTCATATGGGTTTAGCTGTCAACAAAAACACTTAGAAGGCTTCTTTGGTCTTAAGTGCAGGTGATAATTGGATCTTCTGATTTAAAAGCTAACCGTGCAATCCGTCAAATTGTTGATGTCATTTCCGAAAGCCAAAAGTATAACAAGTATGTCCCCTGTACCTATGCTCTCTCTCATTTCATGGAAATTCTAGTAAAAGTAAACTGTATTTCTCAGGTTGGTGAAGTTGCTTGAAGACATAATGGATGGAAGCAGAATTCTAGTCTTCCTTGATACGAAAAAGGGGTGTGACCAAGTAACTCGTCAGCTTCGCATGGATGGTTGGCCTGCTTTGTCAATACATGGTGATAAAAGTCAAGCCGAAAGAGATTGGGTTCTGTCGGAGTTTAGGTCAGGCAAGAGCCCTATAATGACTGCTACAGATGTTGCAGCCCGTGGATTAGGTACTAAAATCCTCGTCTCCCTCTTTAGCATGAGGCAAGCTAACAACATCTTGTTTTTGAACAGACGTAAAAGATGTGAAGTATGTGATAAACTATGACTTCCCTGGATCACTGGAGGATTATGTACACAGGATTGGACGAACTGGTAGAGCCGGGGCCAAAGGAACAGCTTACAGTTTCTTCACAGTTGCAAATGCGAGATTTGCCAAAGAGCTTATCAACATACTAGAAGAAGCTGGACAGAAAGTGAGCCACGAATTAGCATCAATGGGTCGCAGCACCGCTCCTCCCCCTCCTCCAGGTCAGTTCAAGCAAAGATGTTTCATTTAACTGATTGCTGTGTTATGGTTCTCACAAAGTTTCTAAATTTTATAAATGTGGTGTGGAAGCAGGGCTTGGAGGATTTAGAGACCGTGGAAGTAGAAGAGGGTGGAGCTGATCACTGTTTATGTTAGCTTTTAGGGCTAAGCTTTTGTTCCTGAAACATTTGACATTGACACTAAGACATTAAACATGTAAGATAACATTTGATCCGACCATCGAATTAGGTTATGATTTGTGAATTTTGTTGATAGATATGAATATGATTTGGGTAATCCATAGAGATGCGAGTAAAAAAGGTGGACATTTTGAAACTAATCAAGAATATATATTTTATTTGTGGGTGTAAAAGAAAAATTAAAATTAATATAATCAATCTTTTCAAAAGTTTCTCTCTTTTGGTGCTTTTCTCCTCTCTCTAGCCAAAGTCAATCTTTTTTTTTTTTTTTTAAATAATAATATATTAATTATACTTAACCGATCTTTAAACCGGAGATCGAAACCGCGTACAAACCGACTAAACCGGAGCAAAATAAAGAGCCCTAAATAACCAAAAAGGAATCTTCAGAACAACTAGGTCAAGACCCAAACGAAATCGAGCACCGTCACACTTCAAGGACATCGCCGGTATCTCAACACGTCACCGGCGGATACGAGACGTCGAGGCTCGCTGTGTCAAAACGGGCTTTCTACTTGGACAGGAGATCCGACTCCCGCCTCGTTTCCGGACCCGCCGACCCTATACTCCTCTCGCCGCCTCCCGACACCGTGTCTTCCTCCGGGATCCTCCGGACTCACCCGGTAGAGCCGCTCCCAGCAAGCTCCGATGACGGCTCCTCCTCCGCTTCCCGACCCAGACAGTAGTCTCGCGTTTCCGCTCGTTGGGCGGCGTTTTACCGTTCTTATGGCTGGGTTACTTTTGTCGACGGTGTCTCTTTTTTTTTTTGATTTTCCTTGTTTCTCCGGGCCAGTTGTCTGTTTCTATATCCCGATTAATTTTAGGTGTATTATACCGGACGGGTTCTGGTTCTAGTGAATCTCTAATCTGGCTTCTGCTGTCTTCTTCCTCTAAAATCGTTTTGTTTTTTTCTTCACTTTCTCTGTAATTCCGTCCTTGTCGCTTGGACTCATATCTTTTTTTGCTCACCGCACCAGAGAATGAGCATATGGTGTCAATAGGTAGGATCAATAAATTTGGGTTTTGCCGGCGAGGGAGCTTTTTTGGACTGGGTGGAATTCGAGAGAGTTTGGAACCAGTTCAAGTTTTATGCAACAAATTTCTGAGTCATCTTCTCCAGAAGCTGGATCAGCAAACAAGCGTTTGAGGAGTAGCAGAATTTCGGTCCGGCACTGCTTGACGGCGGCTCCTCTCCGATCGTCGGTGGCTGCATGGCGGTTCTCTTTGATGGGCGACACCTTGCGTTTTGCATGGTCCGATCGTAGCTCTCGCTTCCACGTGTGTGTGGATCTAGCTTACGTTATATTCAACCCAAATTGTTTGGACCGTTATCAATTTTGTACTCCTAAAACTTGTTTGTCACTCTGGACCTGTTTGGCCTTTTAATAATATTCCTAGTTGACATAAAAAATTAATATAATCAAGTAAAATAACTAATAGGTATGAAAAAGAGTGTGATTGGTTGCCTATTATACAGAAAACATAATAGAGAAAGAGAATGAATGGTTTTTTTTCCAGTTGAATCACACCTAAAAATACTTTTGTTTGGAAACTTTTTAGGCGTTTCACGCGCGGTTTATCCAGACCTAGCGAATTATTCAAAAATTGGGGATTAATCGGAATTAGGCGGAGTGTAATTTTTAATATTGTTATGTTTTATAAATATATATAGTTTGTATAAACACAATACATAAATTAGAGCGTGGGTAACACCCCTTCCAATGCCTTATTCAACCAGAGTTTGAGACTGAGGAGTTGCTTTTTGGCGATTTATTTTGGGTTTTACTTTAATAAAATCACGAAAGTACATTTTTGCCCTCATTTTCAACTCTGTCCTGCGATTTTGATACCTAATTTCCGCCAAATGATTTGATTTTTTTTTCTTTCAAAACTAACACCTTTTAACTTGTGTTTCTTATGCTTTTAACAGAAAATGATAGATCTGTAAACTAATGCATGATTTCTAACTTGAATAAAAAAAACATGGATACTTGAAAACTTCTGATTTCCACCACCGGTTTACATAGAATCACGGCGGTAAACAGCCGTCCGACAGTTCTCTGATAGCTAACTGGATATGGAGAGCGAGTTTTAGAATAGAGAAAAATACTAATTAAGTTGACAACAAAATAATTGAAAAGTGAATAATAGACGTAATCATAATGTCGAGTGGACATTATCTGTAAAATTGTCTTTGTAATAGTTCTCATAATCTGTATCAGCGTTAAAAAAAAAAAATGTCGAGTGGACAATTTGTTCGACCAATAAAAGACAGAGTAAACTTATCACACTAGATAGTGGAAAGATTTTTATTATTATTATTTAAACTAAAATAAAAATTACTATAATTAATCACTTAACTATTCTCATATTTTTCATCCTCAAACACGACTTTTTTTTTTTTTTTTTAGCTTCCAACTTTGGAAACAAATCTCCAAATTCATATAACCTTCTTTTTTGACGAATAAATTCTCTTCTCAGAAATTATAAATAAATGTAAGTATTTTACTTTTGATATAATGTATAGAATTAACACACACACACATATATATATATATATTTATTACTATATATATAATTAATAGTAACTACGTATATCAATTTTAAAAATCATATTATTTATGAAATTTTGTTGAATTAATTATAGTTTCTTAGCATTAATTAAAGATGTATTATTAGTTTGAAAATTCACTGAGTTTTAAAAGAGAGTTTTTCTTTAAATTATCTCAACAAATTGTGTAGATTTGCATAGATTCTTTAACTACAAAATAAATTTGGAGATATATTGTACAAAAGTATTATATCACAAAACTACACTTTTATTTAATTTGTTTGAAATAACACTTTTTGTCAGTTAATTAACTAAATGATCAATAATTTTAATATTTATATGAAACAATTCATTAAAAATAATTTATGTTTGTTTAATGGAATATTTAGTTATTCAAAGTTGTAATTTGTTTCTAAAATTAGGATGAAATTGTTTTATTATTTATAAGAAAATATAGTTTTTGAAAACGGTGGATTTTGAATTAAATTCACAAAATGTTTTTTTTTAATTATCTTTTAACTATAAAAAATCAGAAATTTTAATAGAACTTGAAATAATGGAATAATTTTGAAAACTTGAGCATAAAATATGAATCATAACCTATTTCATCATGATGTTGCAGGACGAAAATGGATGTGAGAATTTTTCAGAAGGTTCAGAAGATCACACTGTAGCTGAGTACTTCAAATATCTCTTTATGAGTACTAATACCCATGACCTAGAATCTCTTTTTGAAGGTTTTGAAAGTAGAGTGACGACTGAAATGAATTCTGTCTATTTCAGAGGAAGAAGTTAAACATGCAGTTTTGGGGTCAAAGGGAGCAGTGCACCGGGAGAAGACGGCTTCACGGGAATTTTCTATCAAAAGTTCTGGCATGTTGTTGGCCCATCTCTGATCAACGAAATACATAACTTCTTCAGGAGCTCTGTTTTACCAGAGGGATGGAACCACACTGAGTTATTGATGCAGCGGGTTTAGGATTTACATTTTGGTGTTATCTTTTAGTTTCTTATTTTAATAATTATAAGATATTCACAAATCTGTTGTGATAATCTTAAGGTGTTCACGATACTTATCTTAAGAGATAAGGCATCGTTAGGGTTTTCGTTTTCCTTTATATTAAGTTGATCCTTGGTTTTGTGAGAAGAACACTTTTTATTCATTAATCAAAGAAGCTTTCAGCTCTTAAACTCTTGCTTTCGGCTAGAACAACTTGTTCTCAACGAATTCGAGACGCAGAATTGTTTGGGTATTCTTAGACTAAACGATCAATTCCGCACCCCTATATCTTGTACTACATCAGTTGGTATCAGAGTTCAGGCGTTTTAATTTCTTAATTAAAACAGGATCCGATTTTCTTTTCTCGTTGTTTCAATGGCACCGAGAAAACCTACACAAGACGAACAACAGGAAGACCTTCGACGGACACTCGAGTCTTTCACAGCCGGGCTTCATGATGCTTTGCTTCATGCGGTGGAGACGGCGATGACTAATGTGCTGCACGCACAAGCTGAACGAAATCATCAGCAACCAATTCAACGACCACCACAACAGCTGATTGATTCTGATGATGAGGAACTCGCCGAAAACCTGTTTCGGGTCCACGAGAATCCTTTTTATAACGCAGGCGATGCAAATATCAATCCCCGACAGGCTCCTCGTCCTCAACAAGACGTAGTCCGTGCGGATCCTCCTCCACGATGGGATTCGGGATTTCGTCTCGATATTCCTGAATTTTCAGGTACGTTGAACGCCGAAGAATTCTTGGATTGGCTTTGTACTGTCGAGGAAATTATGGAGTTCAAGAAAGTACCCGATGATATGCGTGTTCCTCTAGTCGCCACCAAGTTCCGTAACAGGGCCATGGCGTGGTGGCAGCAGCTAAAAGAGTCCCGTCGACGTGAGGGTAAACCGCGTATTGACACTTGGGAACGAATGACGAAGCATATGCGTCGTAGTTTTCTTCCGTACAACTACGAGCGTACACTTTACAACAAACTACAGACACTGCGACAAGGCAATCGTTCCGTCGATGAATACGCCGGAGATTTCTTCTCTATGGTCGCACGGACAACACTTCTCGAGACCGAAATCCAATTGGTCGCTCGTTTTCTTGGAGGACTGCGACCGCAATTGCAGAATGCTCTGCAACAGTTTAATCCGACTTCGGTTTCAGAAGCTCACCAGCGAGCCTTAGCAATGGAGGTTCAATTTCGATCACCTTGGTCTGGCGCCGGCCAACGCAACAGATTTCAATCATCTTCCCAAGGCGATTCAGGTGGAGTTGGTACTTCAGATTCTCAGCGTAACACAACAGTTAAAGCTCCCACTGTTCCTGAGTCGATCGCAAATTCACGGATTCCCCGTCCTAACGCACTCCGTTGTTTCTCCTGCGGCGAATCGGGACATCGCCAGACGGCTTGTCCACAGCAAGTCAAGCGTGGACTGCTGACTCAAGAACATGACGTCCATGATAATCCTCGGTATGATGATTACGAGGATGATGATCAAGGTGCTGATGATACGGACTTTATACAAGGTGACACGGGTCTTTCCCTGGTATTACGTCGGAATTGCTTGGCTCCGCGAGTGGTCGAAGAACCTTGGCTGCGGACGACGCTATTTCGCACAACATGTACGATCAATGGTAAGGTTTGCAAGTTGATTATTGACTCCGGTAGTTGCTCGAATGTGATTTCACAGGAGGCAGTCCGTAAGCTCAACCTTCCGCTCGACGACAACCCGACACCTTACAAGCTTGCTTGGTTGAATAGCACGTCTGAGATGGATGTCAGTAAACAGGCGTCCGTATCCTTTTCTATTGGACAATATAAGGACACCGTGCGTTGTGATGTCCTACCCATGGATGCCTGCCATATTCTTTTGGGTCGCCCCTGGGAATATGATCGCGACATAACACACAAAGGTCGCAGCAACACCTATAGTTTCTTGTTTGGCGGACGACATATCACCCTTCTACCGAGCCAGGAAACACCGGCACCACTCGTCCGTTCCGACGTGAAGCCTCCTGTCCCACTCCAGACTTCTCGACAAACAACCTTGCTGGTGGTTCCCAAGTCTGAGTTTGAGGAGCATATTCACGATGCCGATGTCATTCTGGCCGTGGTCGCGGCTACTGGAAAGGATCTACGGGTCTCGCAGCCTCCATCAGCTTTCTCCGCCATCTTAACCGAGTTTGAGGATGTTTTTCCGTTGGAACTTCCGGCTGTTTTACCTCCTTTACGAGATATCCAGCATCATATTGATTTGGTGCCCAACGCATCGCTACCTAATCGACCACATTACCGTATGAGTCCACAGGAGCATGATGAATTACGTCGTCAAGTGGAAGAGCTCCTCTCCAAGGGACATGTCCGTGAAAGTCTCAGTCCGACCGCAGTCCCGGCCCTATTGATTCCGAAGAAAGATGGAACTTGGCGTATGTGCGTCGACAGTCGTGCCATCAACAAGATTACGGTACGATATCGTTTTCCTATCCCTCGCTTGGATGATTTATTAGATCAGATTGGACGAGCATCTATCTTCTCGAAACTGGATCTGAAAAGTGGATATCATCAAATTCGTATTCGTCCGGGTGATGAATGGAAGACCGCGTTCAAAACGAGAGAAGGACTCTTTGAGTGGTTGGTCATGCCGTTTGGCCTTTCCAATGCACCCAGTACATTTATGCGGGTGATGAATCAGGCGTTACGCCCTTTCATTGGCAAGTTTGTCGTCGTCTACTTCGACGATATTCTCGTCTTTAGCTCCGACTTATCCAGCCACCTCCGACATCTACATGACGTCCTCTCAGTCTTGCGACGTGAACAGCTTTTTGCAGCACGACAGAAATGTGTTTTTGGCGTCGATCAGGTCCTGTTTCTAGGCTATATCGTCTCCTCTAAGGGTCTCGAGGTTGATCCAAACAAGGTGGAAGCCATTAGGTCGTGGCCGGTTCCCAAAACTGTTACGGATGTGCGCAGCTTCCATGGTCTTGCTTCCTTTTATCGTCGTTTTGTGCATCACTTCAGTAACATCACAGCCCCATTGACTGATTGTATGCGCGGCTCAGTCTTCAAGTGGACGGCAGAGGCACAACAGGCTTTTGATGCGATAAAACGCAAGCTCACATCGGCGCAAATATTAGCTCTACCAGACTTTGAGGTGGTTTTTGAGCTCCATTGCGACGCTTGCAAGTTGGGTATTGGCGCCGTTCTGAGTCAACGCGGACGTCCCATTGCCTTCTTTAGCGAAAAGATTGCGGGTTCACGTGCTCGTTACAGCACCTACGACGTCGAGTTTTATGCTATCATTCAGGCTATTCGTCATTGGAGACATTACCTGTTTCATGCGGAGTTTATTTTATATACTGATCATGACGCGTTGAAACATTTGAACAGCCAAGATAAAATCTCCGCAAGACACGCATCTTGGATTGCTTTCTTACAACAATTCACGTTCGTCATAAAACATCAATCCGGTCATACCAACAAAGTGGCAGATGCATTGAGCCGACGACATTCGCTGCTCGCAACGCTTCAGGTCTCGGTCCCTGGGTTTGCTAGCTTATCGGAGCTTTACCCTACTGACGCTTTCTTTGGGACTATTTGGTCTGATCTCCATCAAGGACTTACATCCAGCTACGTGCTTCATGAGGGCTTTATCTTTCGAGATAATCGCCTTTGTATTCCCGACAGCAGCCTCCGCCTGCAACTTATTTCTGAGCTACATGGAGAAGGTCATGTGGGACGTGATAGGACGTTACACTTGTTGACGGAACGCTTCTTTTGGCCAACATTACGGCGAGACGTTGCTCGCTTTGTGGAACGTTGCGTCACCTGTCAACGTTCGAAAGGTCATGCATCTAATGGAGGGTTATACATTCCTTTACCCATTCCGACTCAGCCATGGACGGACATTAGCATGGACTTCGTGCTCGGACTTCCCCGTACCCAGCGTGGGTTTGATTCCATTTTCGTGGTGGTGGATCGCTTTTCGAAAATGGTGCACTTCATTCCATGTAAGAAGACTACGGATGCGGTACAAGTAGCGCAATTGTTCTTTCGCGAAATCTACAGATTGCACGGACTTCCATTGTCTATTGTTTCCGATCGCGACTCTCGCTTCCTTAGCCATTTTTGGCGATCTTTATGGCGATTGTTACGTACAAGTCTTGATATGAGTTCAGCCTACCATCCACAGTCCGATGGTCAAACGGAAGTGACAAATCGCTCGTTGGGAAACATGCTCCGCAGCTTAGTTGGAGACAACATCAAAACGTGGGATGCTGTTTTATGCAAAGCCGAGTTCGCCCACAATCATGGCGTGAACCGAAGTACATCCTTCAGTCCATTCCGTGTGATATACGGTATTGTTCCTCGCGGGCCGGTGGATCTTGGTACGGCTCCTGATCAGACTCGTGAGCATGGTCAAGCCGTTGATCTTGTGGCCGAGTTATCCCTGATACATAGTCAGGTGCATGACAATTTACAAGTTGCTTCTGCTAAGTATAAAGCAACCGCTGATCGCCATCGTCGGGATGTCCAGTTCAGCGTGGGTGATCTCGTCTGGGCAGTCTTGACCAAGGACAGGTTCGCTGCTCATGAGTATAACAAGCTCAAGGCACGTAAAATTGGTCCTGTCCGTATTCTAGAGAAGATCAATGCGAATGCATATCGTCTTGAACTCCCTCCTCACGTCCGTACGTCTGATGTGTTTAATGTCAAACATCTCGTTCGAGCTGTGGTTGAAGATGACATGGTCGATTCGAGGTCGAATCTTTTTCTACCCCGGGTGACCTGATGCAGCGGGTTTAGGATTTACATTTTGGTGTTATCTTTTAGTTTCTTATTTTAATAATTATAAGATATTCACAAATCTGTTGTGATAATCTTAAGGTGTTCACGATACTTATCTTAAGAGATAAGGCATCGTTAGGGTTTTCGTTTTCCTTTATATTAAGTTGATCCTTGGTTTTGTGAGAAGAACACTTTTTATTCATTAATCAAAGAAGCTTTCAGCTCTTAAACTCTTGCTTTCGGCTAGAACAACTTGTTCTCAACGAATTCGAGACGCAGAATTGTTTGGGTATTCTTAGACTAAACGATCAATTCCGCACCCCTATATCTTGTACTACATCAGTTATGCTTAATACCGAAGGTGCCTCAGGCTTCGGAGATGAAGAACATGAGACCGATCAGTCTTTGTACGGTTCAATACAAAATCATATCAAGGATATTGTGTAACCGTCTGAAGCAGTTCTTACCTAGTATCGTCTCAGACACTCAAGGTGCTTTTGTCTCTGGAAGAATGATCTCAGATAATAGCATCATCGTCCATGAGATGGTACATGCTTTACGAACAAATGGTTTGTTGACAACACATATATGGCTATTAAAGCATACATGTCGAAGGCCTACGATCGGGTTGAATGGAATTTTTTGGAAACATTGCTGGAAAAAATGGGGTTCGACAGAGTAGGGATACGTTGGGTTATGTCATGCGTAAGCACAATGTCGTACACGGTATTACTAAATGGTCAAACACATGGGTATATCAGACCTGAAAGGGGCATACATCAAGGGGACCCTCTCTCTCCTTTTTTATTCATACTGTGTGCGGAAGTGTTGGTTAATGTTCTTAATAGCTCAGAGGCTCAGGGTAGACTGCATGGAATTAAATTGGCAACCAGTGGACCGGCTGTGCACCACCTACTCTTCGCTGACGATAGCTTATTAATGTACCAAGCCTCGGTGGAAGAGAGTGAGGAAATATTGGACTGCCTGAGTCGGTACGGAGATGCTTCGGGTCAACGGATCAACCATCTAAAGTCTTCGGTTATCTTTGGAGCTAAAGTCAGTAACAGTAGAAAAGAGACCATCAAGCAAGTACTGGGAATAGAAAAGGAAGGAGGTGAAGGAACTTATCTTGGACTTCCTGAGGTTTTTCAAGGATCGAAAAAGAGCTTTTAAACTTCATCCGAGAGAAACTCCAGGGACGTTTGCAAGGATGGTTCTCGAAGGCCATATCGCAAGGGGAAAATAAATCTTACTTAAGTCCATATGTCTAGCCCTTCCAGTCTATGCGATGTCTTGTTTTAAACTTCCTAAAGACCTTTGTGCAAAGCTAATAAGTGCTATGACTGAATTTTGGTGGAGTAATGAAAGCAATAGAAGAAAGATAGCTTGGGTTTCTTGGCAACGGCTGTGCAAAAGCAAGGAGGATGGAGGGATGGGCTTTCATGATATATCGAGTTTCAACCAAGCCCTTCTGGGCAAGCAGGCTTGGCGAATATGGAATGATCCAACCTCCCTCCTGGCTAGAGTGTTACAAAGCCGGTATTTCAAGAACATATCCTTCATGGAGTGTGCCATAGGAACTCGCCCATCGTATGCGTGGAGAAGCATTCTTCATGGTCGGGACCTCTTTAAACAAGGTCTGTTGCAGAAAGTAGGTGATGGCACGATCACGCTGGTGTGGACTGAGAACTGGTTATTGGACACACTCCCCAGGCCGCCAATGTACAAGCCGGATACGGTTGTTGATTTAACACTGAAGGTCTCAGACCTGATGGTCGAAGGTGATGCACTATGGGATGCTCCGAAGGTACGAGCAGTATGTGCAGAGGGGGACACTGACATGATTCTTAGGATCCGACCAAACAGAAGTAGACCAGATTATATGATTTGGGGCTATACAAGAGATGGTAGGTACTCGGTTCAGAGTGCTTATGGACTTCTGGAAACAGTTAAAACAGCCCAAGACCCGAATCACAGAGACTTGCCACCTTTAGAAAAGAAACTATGGAAGAAATTATGGAAGATCAAGACTCTCCCAAAAATCAGACATTTCATATGGAGAGCCTTAGCAGGAGCCTTGGCAGTCAAAGAACGGTTACACTCGAGGAGAATGAACTTAGATGTAACATGTACGACCTGTGGGGAAGCAGAAGAAAGTATCTGCCATATGCTTTTCACATGTGAAAAAGCTAAGGAAGTATGGGAGATGTCTGACTATCCAACACCACCTGCAGGTTTCTCTGGAACATCTGGAAAGCTAGGAATGCACTCATCTTCAAAGATACACAGGTGAGCCCAGCGGAAATAATCTCTAAAGCCAAAGAAGAAGCAGACATTTGGTTCTGTGTTAACTGTCCGGAGGATGAGAGCGAAGTGGCGATGCTCAACACACGATGGACTAAACCTGAACCACTCTTTACCAAATGTAACATTGGTTCAGAATGGACTAGTCCTTACCGTCACAGTGGCGCTTCTTGGTTAGCTCGGAATGATTCAGGCCAACCCATGGCTCATGGCCGAAGATCCTTCTCATACATGTCATCTGTAATGGAAGCTGAGTTGAATGCTACACTTTGGGCCATTGAGAGTCTGAAGAACCTGAGGCACCGTAAAGTGATTTTTGAATCCTCGCTCACATGAGCAAGGGAAGCATTACTTAACCCGTCTCTTTATCTGCAGTATATGAACCTGACGGAGCTATAATGGAAGCTGTGCATGCCTTTGACGACTGGAGTTTCTGTTACGTAGTTGAAGAAAGGAACAGAGCTGCGATGGCAATTGCCTCAAGTGTTATCCGTCTTCACAAATACCAGTCTTACGTAGCAAGAGGAGGCCCTCTCTGGCTTAGGCACCAGCTTCAATCTGAAGCAGGTCTCCCTTGACTACCTCAATAATTCTTACCTCACAATCTTGTTTCTTGAGGCTCACGTTTTTGATGATGGTACCTATTGGTACATGTTTTCCTGTATTCCCTTGGTTTGGGTTCAGTTTGTAACCGAATTTCTTTTGATTGATGAAGCATAATGAATGTTAAAAAAAAACCTATTTCAGTTAATAATTCAAAAATTTATACTCTCAGACATAATTAATATTTATGCATATTTATAATTAGAATTTAAATATAACTAATATTATAAATTTTATTTGTTATACAAATGTCAAATAGACATGCAAATTCTCATAGAACAAATAGTAGAGGTCGTGGTAGAAATGCTGGAGAAGTATCGTCCCATTCTACTGAAGGAATGACTGGTGATCTACCAACACCTAAGGTAAATTTATTTTAACATCAATCAATTTTAATATTACATATATATGCTTAATTGGTTTAAAATTATTATTTCTTAAAATATTTATTGTGCATTGCCGAAATTTAAAAGGTCGCTTAGAACCACTCAATTTTTTCCAGAACTTTTTATCGGTGAATTAGAATCGGAAGACTATACAATTAAACTAACATTAGCTTCTGGTAAGCGAATTATACAAGGAATTTTTTTTTTTGAAATAGTTAGAGAGAGGGTAAAATGGGAACCTATTATTTGAGAAGATTGTGGCACTATAATAACTTATTAAGTAAACATATTGGTGTTCACGTTGATCACAAGACTGGAAAAATATATATGTTTCTGACATGATGGGAAGATCGATGCGCAATAAGCTTGTTCAGTTATTTAATTTGTAATTCTTTATTTTTTATGTTTAGAATATTAGTACCCTTTTTAGAATGATAATAAATATTTATTTTAATTATTGATATTGTATCATATTCTTTTATAGGAATTCAAGAGCAATCAGAAATATATAACTATATTAGAACATAAACCTCTTCCTTTTAAAGATTTGCTTGATCAAATATATGGCGAACACGATGTCGAGCAAGATGATCATTATTCACCATACATGCTTGGTGTTCATCTCCAACATGAAGATAACACAACAAGGAATGATGATAATGATGATGATGTGGTTGCAGATGAAACCGAAGAACATGTTCGGTCCTCACTTCCTCCTGATAACTCTAATCGAAGAATGTCTAAGGAAGATTTACCAAGACTATCTTAGTAACCAATTCGTTCTAATAGAGAAGCCAGTCGACATTCTCCATATACAACTAACAGATCATCACGTGTTCAAAGTACAACTACACGTCGTACTCATAAACGAGGAGTTAATTTTGAGGCACAAATTGAAGGAAGATTTCAACGGATGGAAGAATATCGTGGATAGTTACTAGATGTGGTGCGTTCGCGTCAAACTCGAAGGCAACTTATAGCGATGCATTAGCTGTATTGGAATCTTACCAATCGAGCCAATGAATACATTTTGGTGGGAGGCAAAAACATTCTTTAATGAATGAAGAAAATATTCGTGAAGCTTTCTTGAAGTTACGTAGTGAAAAAAAGAAAATTCGTTATTTGGGGAGGTTGGCCGGTGTTGATAGATATATAAATCCTTGTGATCTCATCAACCTACGAGTGACAACTAGCACTAGTGGAAGTGGTCATGTAAGATCTGATGGTTCTGGCTATGACTGTGGTGGATCTTTTTGTGGCGAACCAGTTGGTGGCTGGTTTGCTAGTAGCGGGTCTGCTAGTGGCGGGTCTACTAGTGGTGGGTCTATTGGTGGAGGTTTTGTCGGTGGCGGGTCAGTTGGTTGCAGTTCTGTCGGTGGCGGTTCCATTGGTGGAAGTTCTGTTGGTGCAGGATCAACTGGTGATCAAAGTTGCGGGTTAGGCACGGGATATTTCACTAATTATGAGCCTTCCCCTTATTCGGCATGATTTAGTTCACATACTTCACTGATTTTTTCTCCTAATTCTGGACCATTCGATTCGGGATCACTTGTGACTAATTTTTCTTCTTTCTTTGGTATTGAATCTCCTAGATCTACATGATCTGCTTGGGGTAGTGCTCTAGAAATGATTGCCTTTTTAAAGACTCGGATTTCGATAACATTAATATCAAAAATAATTGTGCACAACCACAACTAGATGGGAATGATGAGCATGAAAACAACAATGGTGCCAGAGTTGAAGAAGAATCGGAGGCTCGTGATCAGATTGCTGAATAAGTATGGTTAGAAAATCAACGTAGACTTTAGAATCATCGATAAATTTAACATTTTCTAAATATTTTAATTTTTGTTTGAGATTCCAAAATTAAATTTAAGGTGTGATTTAAGAAAAATATTGATTTATGTTTTATTACTTCTCTTTTAGTTGTACTTTTTTAAAATTTTATTGGTTGAAATATAATAAAATATGTTTTTGTCCCTCTTAATTACTCTCAATTACTTTTACTAACTACCAATCACATTAAATCTTTTTCTTGTTTTTTTTCTTCTTCTCTTTAAATCCCTTTATTTTCTTCCCTCTCTATCCCTTCTTTTCCAATTCTTCTCAATTTCTCTAATTTCATCCAATCACACCAGTGTGATTGGTTGCCTATTATACAGAGAAGAGAATGAGTAGATTTTTTTCTCACTGAATCACACCAAAAAAATAGCAAAAGTTAATAACAAAATAATTGGAAAGTGAGTAATTGGTGTAATCATGATGTCCAATGGAAAATTTGTTCATCCAATAAAAAGCAGAGTAACCTTATATCATTAGATAGTGAAAAGATTTTTTATTATTTAATTTAATAAAAACTACTATAAATAATCAATTAGTTTTCCACATATAACCTCTCTCATATTTGTTTTTCTTTTCTTCTTCCAGCTTTGAAAAGAAAATATCTTCAAATTTATATAACCTTTTTTTTGACGAATAGGTTCTCTTTCTCAGAAATTATTTTACTTTTAATATAATGTATAGTTATATACATATAGTAATATATATATATATATATATATATATATATATATTGAATAACAATAACTATATGTAAATATGTATATTAATTTTAAAAATCATTTTATTTATTAATTTTTGTTCTATTAATTGTAGTTTCTTAGCATTACTTAAGGAGATATTATTGGTTTATGTAAAACAATTCACTGGATTTTAAAATAGTTTCAGTTTTTGTTTAAATTATCTCAACCAATTTTGTAGAATTGCATAGATTCTTTAACAATAAAATAAATTTGGAGAAATATTGTACACAAGTATTATATCATAAAACTACACCTTTATTTAATTTGTTTAAAACAATACTTTTTGTAAGTTATTAACTAAATGATCCATAATTTTTAATACTTAAATGATATAATTAATTAAAAAACGGTTTGTTTAATGGAATTGTTAGTTATTAAAAGATGTAATTTGTTGCTAAAATTAGGATGAAAGTGTTTTATTATTATTTATAAGAAAATATAGTTTAAAAACGGTGGATATTAAATTTAAAATCACAAAACAGTTTTTAATTATCTCTTAACTATAAAAAAAAACAGAAACTTTTATAGAATTTCAAATCATGGAATAATTTTGAAAACTTGAGTATAAATTACGAATCATAATCTATTTCATTTAATAATTCAAAAAAATTATTCTCTCATATATAACTAATATTTTAGCATATTTATAACTAAATTTTAAAATAACTAATATTATAAATTTGATTTATTATATAAATGTCAAATAGACCAACAAATTCTCGTAGAACAAATAGTAAAGGTCATGGTAGAAATGCTGGAGAATGAACGTCTCATTCTCGTGGAGGAATGACCGGTGATGTACCAACACACATAGTAAATTTATTTTAACATCCATCAATTTTGATATTACATATATATGCTTTAATAGCTTTAAAATGATAATTTCCTAAAATATTTTTTTGTGCATAGCCGAAATTTAAATCGTCCCCTAGAAACACTTGAATTTTTCTAGAAATTGTAATCGGCAAATTGGAAGCGGAAGACTATACAATTAAACTACCATTAGCTTATTGTAAGCGAAGAATAAAAGAATTTTTTTTTTTCTGAAAATAGTTGGAGAAAGGGTTAATTGGGAACCTAAGATGAAAAACAAACATTATTATTTGAGAAGATTATGACACTCAAATAACGTATTAAGTAAACGTACTAGTGTTCATGTTGATCACACGACTTGACAAATCAATATGTTGCCGACATGGTGTGAAGATCGATGCGCGGTAATTTTACATCTTTAAAGCTTGTTCAATTATTTCATTTATAATTTTTGTTATTTATGTTTCAAATATTAGCAACTTTTTAGTATGATAATAAATATTTATTTTAATTATTGATAATGTATCATATTCTTTTACATGAATTGATGAGAAATCAGAAATATATAACCATATTGCAACATAAAAATCTTCCATTTAAAGATTTGCTTTATCAAATATATGGCGAACACGATGTCGAGCAAGATGATCATCACCATACATGCTTGGTGTTCATCTCCAACATGAAGAAAATGCAACAAGGAATGAGGATGATGATGATGATGATGCTGATGATGTGGTTGCAGATGAAACCTAAGAACATGTTCGGTCCTCACTTCCTCCCAATAACTCTAATCGAAGAATGTATAATGAAGATTTACCAAGACTACCTCGGTCCCCTATTAATTCTACTAGAGAAGCCAGTCGACATTCTCCATATACAACTAACATATCATCACATGTTCAAAGTACAACTACACGTCATACTCATAAAAGAAGAGTTAATTTGAGGCACAAATTGCAGGAAGATTTCAACGTATGGAAGAATCTCGTCGACAGTTACTAGATGTGGTGCGTTCGCGTCAAAACCCGAAGGAAACTTATGGCGATGCACTAGCCGTCTTGGAATCTTTACCAATCAAGCCAATGAATACATTTTGGAGGGAGGTAAACAAGTTGTTAATGAACGATGAAGATATTCGTGAAGGTTTCATGATGTTACATAGTAAAGAAAATTAAATTCGTTATTTGGAGAGGTTGGCCGATGTTGATAGACTTGGAAATTCTTGTGATCTCATCAACCTACGAGTGACACCAAGCACTAGTGGAAGTGGTCATGTAAGATCTGATGGTTCTGGCTACGACTGTGTGGATCTTTTGGTGGCAAATTAGTTGGTGGCATGTCTGCTGGTGGTAGGTCTGTTGGTGGATGTTCTGTCGGTGGTGGTTCCATTTGTGGAGGTTATGTTGGTGCAGAATCAATTGGTGATCAAAGTTGCGGGTTAGGCACGAGAGATTTCAGTAATTATGAGCCTTCCCCTTATTCGGCATGATTTAGCTCACATACTTCACTGAATTTTTCTCCTAATTTTGGGCCATTCGATTCGGGATCACTTGTGACTAATTTTTCTTCTTTCTTTGGTATTGAATATCCTAGATCTACATGATCTGCTTCGGGTTGTTCTCTAGAATTGATTTTTTTTTAGTAGATCCAGGGGTGATGATTGAAAAAATCAGTGATGGTTATGTATTACAACTTAGATTTTAATATAATCTGTGTTTGTTTATATATATTTAATGTGTCAAGTTATGTTTAAGAAATTCTAATGCAACTATATTTATTTTATATCAAGAACTTCTTATTGCTGAATTACGTTCACAAGGAATCAAAAGTCTAGTTGACGAAGAGATTGCAGAGTTGATGTTACTAGAAGAGGAAGAGACTATGGATGAATGCATATCTCCTATGTTGCAACATTATACGAGGTATTTTACGAAGAGACCTATAAGTTCAAATTGGGGGAAAAATGGCTTATCATACGAGATCAAATTTATGGTAATGAGATTCATGTCAAACATTTATTCAGATGAGTCTGGAGGCATTCATCAACTTATGCAAAATGCTGCAAGAAAGATATGGCTTAGAAAACTCGACAAACATAAGTATATATGAGAGCGTCACAATATTCCTCATCATTTGTGCCCAAAATGATACGCAACAGGATATTTCGCTCAGATTCGGCCATTCACAAGAGACTGTTAACCGAAAGTTCCATGATGTTCTTAATGCAATGGTACGATTGGCGGTAGAGTATATTCGCCCACGAATAGTCGAATAATTGATAGCTATTTTAATATATTTATCGGTGCTCTTGATGAAAACCATGTGCCAGTAATGGTGACACCAGGTCTAGAAGGTCTCCAATTTATAAACAAAAAAAGTAATTGCAAGCCTTAATGTTTTGGCTTTATGCAATTTTTACATGCTTTTTACATATAGTTTTGTTTGGATGGATGGATCCGCCCATGATGTACGAGTGTTGGCGACTGCGATACGAGATGATCCAATGTTTCATGTACATTCAGAAGGAAAATATTATCTTGTAGATTCTGGATATACTGACAGGTGATGAAATTTAGCTCCATATCGAGAAGAACATGGGGATGGGACAAAATATCATCTTCAAGAGTTTGTCAACCGTGAACCTCCTAAGAACAGGAAAGATATGTTTAATAGATTGCATGTGTCTTTACGTTCTATTATTGAACGGACATTTGGAATATGGAAGAAGAAGTTAAGGGTCCTTAATGAATTGATATCCCTACACATAGAAATGTTGTGTTTGCTACGATGAGTTTGCCCAATTTAATTCGGTAACATAATTTTAAAGACACGGATTTTGAAAACGTTAATATCAAAGATATTTGTGCACAACCACAAGTAGATGAGAATGATGAGCATGAAGACAACAATGGTGCCATATTTGAATAAAAATCGAAGAAGAATATATATATGAGCTAATACTGCACATGTTCGATACATTTATGATAGATATTAGTTAACAAATATAAATGTATGGATAAGAGTAAAAAACAAGTATATGTTGAATGTAAAAAACTTTTGAAATACAAAATACAATAATGTATATCAAAATCAAAATACATATACAACAAAAGCAGATAATAGAATACCTAATGTTGTATTGGTCTAATGCAATAGCTGGCAAAAATAACATCATATATAGCTCCAAATCACCTTCAACTATGGTCGAATTAGCATTACTATTTAAAGAGGAGCAACTTCAACTCTATGATCATTGGGCTTCCGAGTGTGGAAGACATCGTACACAAAATAGTCTTTCTGTATCAAACGGAACAAGCACATCTTCCTTAATGGAGTTTTCTCTTCAAAGCCTACTCGGATCATAAGAATCAATTGGAAAAGAAGAACATAGTCCCACAACACAAAGGTCTAAAAGCACAAAAACTAATTTCTTTGATGAACTTAAAAAAATACAGCCCAAATGGGAAGACGATGAATCAAGATCGAAGGAGAAAATAACAAAAATATAGAATCATACGAGAGAGAAGTGGAAGTATCCGGAGTCAAAGTTGCTTGGCGAGACATTTGTCTACCAAAGGAGGAAGGAGGTCTTGTTTGCTTCAAGTGGCTCTCTTTGGGTTGCTTGGACCAAAGACTTCTACTGCTCTGGCAAGAGCTTCTGGGATATTGAAGAAAAGCCTTATGATAGCTGGATTTGGAAGCAGCTGCTTCGCCTTCGTCCAACTGCTCGTCCTTTTATTGATGTAAAGTTGGGATCAGGCTCTCATACCCACTTTTGGTTTGACAAATGGTGTTCCTTAGGCCCTATAATAGACCTATTTGGTGAAAGTGGTCCTCGGCAATTGGGTATACCTCGCCAAGCTTTGGTGGCTCATGTTGTTTCTTCTTCTGGTTGGTCTTTGCGTCCTGCAAGATCTTCTCAAGCTCAGGATCTTCTCATTACTCTCACCCAGCTTCCTTTACCATCCTCTCAGCTTGGCTCTGATTACTTCCGTTGGTGTATTCCCGGAGTGGACACACCTTCTGGTGCATTTTCATCCTCTCAAACCTGGCATTACCTTCGTCCTCGAGCTATGCGCACCTCCTGGTTTCCCGCAGTTTGGTATAAGTCTCATGTGCCCAAGTACGCTTTTATATTCTGGCTTGCCCATCTTGATAGACTTCCTGTCAAGTCTCGACTTATTGGTTGGGGGCTTAGCGTCTCACCTCTCTGCGTTCTTTGTGGCCACTCTAATGAAGATAGAGAGCACCTGTTCTTACATTGTCCCTTCTCCGCTCTTGTTTGGCGTATGGCTTTAGATAGGCTTGGACAGATTTTGACCCCTTTTGTTACTTGGAATTCTTTCATTGCCTGGCTTTTGTCCCCTTCGGCAAATCTAAACCAGGTTCTAAAGAAGTTAGTAGCTCATTGTGTGGTCTATAACCTTTGGCGTGAACGCAACTCTCGGATTCATCATGCTCCTTCTCAATCTTCCTTACTGCTCTTCCGGACCATCGACAGACATGTTCGGGATAGGATCTTGAGCTTGCAAGATATGAAGGTGTACCGAAACATGTTAGCCAGTTGGTTTAGATTCTTGTAGCTTTCTAGCTTTTGTTCCTTTTCTTGTTGTCCTTCCTTGGCTCTTTTTTTTTTTTTGGGGGGGGGGGGGCTGAGGTGGACTTGTAACTCTGTTGCACAGATTTCCTGATGGCAATTAATTTAATTCTTATCAAAAAAAAGTAATGAAAGAAAATCAACTTTAAAGGAAATTGTAGAGAGAGAGAGAGAGAGAGAGAGAGAGAGAGAGAGAGAGAGAGAGAGAGAGAGAGAGAGAGAGAGAGAGAGAGAGAGAGAGAGAGAGAGAGAGAGAGAGAGAGAGAGAGAGAGAGAGAGAGAGAGAGGAATTACATAATCTAAGTGTTGGATCTCCTAGGATCTAGGGTTTGATATATTGAAATTTACCAACCTCGTTTTTACCTTGAACTGGCAGCGGAATGAATTGGTGAACGAGATCAGTGAGCAACGCAGACGCCTTGCCTCTACCAGATACACACGCACACAAGCTGGAAAACGGGATGCTAGTGCCGGATCTATGGGATCTGAGAGTTTCTGGTGTTTTCTACTTCTTCTGTCAAGAAAAAGTTGACGGCTAATGTTCTAGGTCGAAAACCATCAGGTTTTATTCGACCTAGAATCACACTTAACGGGCCAGACTCGTTTGAGTCATAAAATCGAAAAGTCCTTTCGAAACCCGAACTGTGTCGACCGACACACATGCTGTGTCGATCGACACAACACCATTTTCTCGATATTAATGTGTATCCAATACACATTAACATGATCATTACCATAATGATCATTCCCATGTTTTAGCTTCCAGTTTGCTTAGGTGTGTGACCCTATAGGATCATATAATACTGGCAGTAAGTCTACAACTTACAGATTGCAAGAGGATTCTAGCAAAACATTGCAATCGCCCAGTATTATACGAATGTCTGATCTCGACACACAACTATCATCAGGAGTGAGTACAAGTGTGATTTCAGGACACTATCCCAACAATCTCCCACTTGTACTGGAATCATCAATTCCTATAATCCTTTTGTCTCTATATCTCGATTTGGCATAAGGCAAGATTGGTGTCATCCTTATTAAGCCAATATCGTGTTTATCGAACTCCTGATCTTATACTGAACATTACAAACAACTGAACTACAATTCGTTTGAGTGCGACCACACATTTTCTCAGCATTTAATCTTCGATAGGCCCTGAGATATTTATCTCCCGTTATTCAGGAGTGACAAATCCCATCTTGTTCCATCCCTATTTCAACGCACACTTCATGATATACTTGAACCGTGCCGTTATAGTCGCCAGTTACGGGTCGACGTTTGACAAGGTCAAAGTGCACCAATTCATATGCAAGAAAGCATGATGAACTCAGGTCTAAGGACTATACTCTATAGTCGTAATGAGAACCTCTCATGACACAAATATAACTATCCTGGAGACTTCTCATTAGCGGGTCATGTCCGATCATATGTTCACCAACATATATCTATGTGACTGACTGTGATACTCATATCATTGACTCCATGAAACTTAGTCAACAGTCACCTCACAATCTAGTCTCTCGCGGTCGTCATTGTCCCACTTTGACAACCTCGACTAGGGACAGAACATAATCTATGTCATCTATGACTTATAGGGTTTTATGATCAAGTCCTCAACTTGATGACCTATAATTTGACATAAACTTTTTTTGGGACCATTATTTAGATCACAATAAATAATGCTGAAATCAAATTTCATTAAACACTTCTAAAAGAATGTTTACAAGAGCATCTTATTATAACTAAAATAAAACTAAAACTCCCACTAGAATCAAGATTACATCTCTAGATCTCTAATGCCTACAGCAGTCGTATGACTCTCATGCTTAGGCCTTGGGAGTGGCTTAGTTAGAGGATCAGCGACATTCTCGTCCGTCGGAACTCGGCTGATCTTCACATCACCTCTATTGACGATATCACTAATCAGGTGATATCTCCTCTCTACGTGTTTGGACTTCTGGTGTGACCTGGGTTCTTTCGCCTGAGCAATGGCTCCGTTGTTATCACAAAACAAAGCCACTGGCTCCAAGATACTAGGAACCACACCAAGTTCAGTCATGAACTTCTTGATCTAAACAGCTTCCTTTGCCGCTTCAGAAGCAGCAACATATTCAGCTTCCGTCGTGGAATCAGCTACGGTATTCTGCTTAGAGCTCTTCCAGCTCACTGCACCGCCATTCAGACAGAAGACATATCCAGACTATGATCGGAAATCGTCTCTGTCCGTCTGAAAACTCGCATCAGTGAATCCATTCACTACAAGCTCTTCACTTCCTCCATACACCAGGAATTTATCCTTAGTATGTCTCAAATACTTGAGAATATTCTTGACAGCTGTCCAGTGAACTTCACCTGGATCAGATTGGTATCTACTCGTCATGCTTAACGCGTAAGCTACATCTGGACGAGTGCAGAGCATGGCATACATAATAGATCCTATTGCAGAAGCATAAGGAATCCTATTCATGTGCTCCCGCTCAGCATGTGTCACCGGACACTTCTTCTTGCTGAGACTAATGCCATGAGACATCGGTATGAAACCATTCTTGGAATCATGCATCCTGAATCTGTGCAACACCTTATCAATATAAGTGTCCTGGCACAATCCAATCAGCCTGTTCACTCTATCTCTGTAGATTCTGATTCCAAGAATGTACGCGGCTTCTCCCATGTCTTTCATGGAAAAACAACTTCCGAGCCAAGTCTTAACAGACTGAAGCAACGGAACGTCATTACCGAGGAGGAGTATGTCATCGACATACAGTACAAGAAACGCAATTCTGCTCCCACTAGTCTTCTTGTAAACACATGGTTCCTCTTCGTTCTTGATAAAACCAAATTGTTTTACTGTTTCATCAAAACGAAGATTCCAACTCTGTGATGCTTGCTTCAATCCATAAATGGATTTATGAAGCTTGCATACCTTCCCAGCGTTCTTAGGATCAACAAAACCTTCAGGCTGTGCCATATACACATCCTCTTCCAGAATACCATTCAGGAATGCGGTTTTGACATCCATCTGCCAAATATCATAGTCATAATGAGCGGCAATTGCTAGAAGAATCCGAATGGATTTAAGCATAGCGACTGGGGAATAGGTTTCATCATAGTCAATACCATGAATTTGCTTGAAACCTTTAGCCACCAACCTCGCTTTGTAAATCTGTACATTGCTATCCACGTCGATCTTCTTCTTGAAGATCCATTTACACTCAATGGCTCTTGCACCATTAGGTAAATCGACCAAGGACCATACTTGGTTTTCTGACATGGATCCCATTTCGGATTTATAGGCTCCAAGCCACTTTTCGGAGTCCGGGCCCATCATTGCTTCCGCGAAGGTCGCTGGTTCGTCATTATCAATGATCATCAGATCATTGGAATTGGTCACGAGAAATCCATAGTATCTCTCGGGTTCGTGACGGATCCTTCCGGATCTGCGAACTTCAGGCTCCACAGGCGCCGGTTCCACAGAACTTTGTGGATCCAACTGCTGCTCTTCCTCAGCAGGTTGAGCAGTCTCCTGTGCATCTCGAATTTCTTCAAGATATACTTTACTCCCACTGTTTTTCTTAGAGAGAAACTCCCTCTCAAGAAAAGAACAGTCCCGAGCATCAAATACTTTGTTCTCAGATTGGTTGTAAAAGTAGTATGCCTTGGTTTCCCTAGGATAACCAACGAAGTAACATTTATCTGATTTGGGTGCGAGCTTGTCAGAGATTAAACGTTTGACATAAGCCTCACAACCCCAAATCTTCAGGAAAGACAGACTAGGAATGTTCCCAGTCCACAATTCATGTGGTGTCTTTTCCACTGATTTTGACGGCACCCTATTTAGTGTAAATGCAGACGTTTCTAGAGCGTATCCCCAAAAGGACAATGGAAGATTTGAATGACTCATCATAGACCGAACCATATCCAATAAGGTTCGATTCCTCCTCTCTAACACTCCATTCCATTGGGGTGTTCCAGGAGGAGTGAGTTGTGAAACAATTCCACACTCGCTCAGATAGTCGCTGAACTCTTGACTCAAGTATTCTCCTCCGCGATCCGACCGCAGAACTTTGATACTTTTGCCAAGTTGGTTCTGTACTTCATTCTTGAATTCCTTGAATCTATCAAAGGATTCTGACTTGTGTCTCATCAAATAGACATAGCCATACCTACTGAAGTCATCAGTGAAGGTAATGAAATACTTGTAATTTCCTCTGGCAACAGTGCTCATCGGCCCACATACATCAGTATGAACAAGGCCCAATAAGCCACTGGCCCTTTCATTTGGTTTGTTAAAAGGGGCCCTAGCCATTTTGCCCATCAAGCAAGATTCGCATTTCTCACATGATTCAAAATCAAATGAGCCCAGAAGCCCATTTCGACGGAGTCTCTGAATGCGTTTCTCATTGATATGGCCCAAACGACAATGCCATAAGAAAGTCGGGTTTTTGTCATTTGACTTAAACCGCTTTGTATTTATGTTAAGACAGGCATTTCTTGGTTTAAAACATATAAACCATTATCTAATGGGGCGCTACCATAATACGTACCATCACGATTAAAAGAACAAACTTTATTCTTAACAGCAAAATCAAAACCTTCCAAATCCAAAACGGAAACTGAAATTATATTTCTGCTAATCGCAGGTACAAAGTAGCAATTATTCAAAGCTAAAACCATGCCCGAAGGTAAAGACAAATCGTAGGTGCCTACGGCCAGTGCAGCAACCTTAGCTCAATTCCCGACCCGTAGCTCCACTTGTCCTTTCTTCAGCGTTCTACTGTTTCTTAGTGCCTGCACATCAGTACAAATATGAGCACCGCAGCCGGTATCCAATACCCACGAAGTAGAACTAGAAGACATAACATTAAGTTCGATAACATAAATACCTGAGTCAGACGCATCATACGTCTTCTTCAGATTCTTGTAATCTTCCATGAACTTCTTGCAGTCTCTCTTCCAATGCCCTAACTGCTTGCAGTAGTTGCATTTATCCTCAGGAGAAGGCCCGGATTTGGGTTTCGGCTTGGGCTTGTCCTGACTCTCAGTCTGGACAACTTGGGCCTTTCCCTTATCCTTCTTAGGTTTCTTAAACCTTTTACCCCCTTGTTGTTGGAATTCCTAGCAGTTCCTAATCCGATTAGGCAACCCTAAGTCTGAATTCCGAGCCTAGGATCTCAGGGTTTAAGTAATTGAATCATGGATCTCGCGTTTACCTTGTTCTGGCAGCGGAAGATGAATCAGGTAAGACAAGATCAGAAGCAATTCAGATGCCTCGCCTCTATCGTAGTCCACACGCAAACAACCTGGAAAGTCGGGATGCTAGTGCCGGATCTGGGAATCAAAGAGAGAGTTTTTCTGTTTTCTGTAATCAAGAAAACTGACGGCTTCGGGTTCAGGTCGACCATATAATCCTATATATACGACCTGTTATGACTGAACCATCTTTCGGGTTTAACCGAAAAGGTCTAAGTCATAAACCAAAACATCAGTTTTGGAATCGACCCTGTGTCGATCGATACACCAACTGTGTCGATCGACACACCTCTCTTTAATCGATATTGATATGTATCTAATACATATCATCTTGATCATCACCATGATGATCATTCCCATATATCAGCTTCCAGATTGCTTAGGTGTGTGACCCTATAGGATCATATGATACTGGCAGTAAGTCTACAACTTACAGACTGCAAGAGGCTTCTAGCAAAACATTGCAACCGCCCAGTATCATACAACATATCTGATCTCGACACACAACTATCGTTAGAGTAAGTACAATGTGATTTCAGGACATAATTCCAACAATCGTCCACTTGTACTGGAATCACCTATTACTATAAACCCTTCGTCTCTATATCTCGATATGGCATAAGGCAAGAGACTGTGTCATCCTTATTGTAGCCAATATCATGTTCATCGAACTCCTGATCTATACTGATAAAACAAACGACTGACAATCACCTCGTTTGAGCACGGCCATGCATTTTCTCAGTATCAAATCTTCGATGGGCCCTGAGATATTTATCTCCCGTTATATAGGAGGGACAAATCCCATCTTGTTACATCCCTGTTTCTACACATACTTCATGATACGCCTAAGCAATGTCGTTATAGCCGCCATTTACGGAACGACGTTTGACAAGGTTAAAGCGCACCAATTCATATGCTAGAAAGCATGATGAACTCAGGTCTAAAGACTATACTCTATAGTTGTAATGAGAAACTCTCATGACACAGATATAACTATCCTGTAGAGTTCTCATTAGCGGGTCATGTCCGATCATATGTTCACCAACATATATCTATGTGACTGACTGTGATACTCATATCATTGACTCCATGAAACTTAGTCAACAGTCACCTCACAAGCTAGTCTCTCGCGGTTGTCAGTGTCCCACTTTGACAATCTCGACTAGGGACAATCATAATTTATGTCATCTTTTACTTATAGGGTTTCATGATCAAGTCCTCAACTTGATGACCTATAAAATGAACATAAAATACTTAAGGACCATTACTTAATTATCCAATAATTAAATAATAGCGATGTCAGTGTTAACTTACACAAACATTGCCATAACATGTTTATATAAAGATTATAACATAACTAAAATAACTCCCACTGGAATCAAGATCATCTGTTCAGATATCTTATACCTACAGCAACAGAATAAATCTCGTGCTTAGGTTGTGGGAGAGACTGCGATGTTTTTGCTTGAAACAATTCCATCAAACCACATCGCCATTCAGATAAAAGCACTATTCTACGGTCCACTGCTTGGAGCTCTTCCAACAGATAGCACCGTTATTCAGACAATGAGATATGCCAGGTGGGAACCAGGAATCTTCTTTGTCCGTCTAACTACTTTCAACTGGTTCGTCACTTCCTTAGTTCACCACGAACCTATCCTTAGTGTTTCTCAAACACTTGGGATATTTCTGGCAACTGCTCAACGACTTTTACCGGAACATATTGGTATTTTCTCGTCATGCTTTATGCGTAAGCTGCATCTAGACGAGCGCAAAATATGGCATTCATGATGGATTCTATTGCAACAGCATAAGCAATCACACTCATTAATAATAGCTCAGTTAGTGTTCAAAACACTTCATCTTGCTAAGATTGATACTAGCTCAGCCAGTGTCCAAGACACTTCATCTTGCTAAGATTATTGCCATAAGACCTTTGGTGTGAAGCCATTCTTGGAATCATGCATATTGGAACTGTCCAACACCTTATCTATATATAAGGATTCCGACACGATCCAATTAGCCTATCCAATCTATATCAATAGATTCTTATTCCAATAATTCACGTGGCTCCTCCCATGTCTTTCGAAAAATTGACTTCCGACCCAAGTCTCACAAGACTTAAGCGACGGAACGTCGTTCATGAGATTAAGTACATTATGTACATACGGTGTGAGAATTGCAATTACCCCACTAGTCTTCTTGTAAACGCATGGTTTCATTTTTTTTTTTTTTTTTTGATCAAGTCAAAACTTTTGACCATATTATCAGAATGTTGATTCCAACTCCAAGATGTTTGCTTCAATCCAGAAATGGATCGGTGAAGCTAACATGCATACCCAACCAATTTTCGGAGTTGGGGCTCACCATCGCTTCTTTAATTTTGCATGCTCGTCACTTTTCAATGATCAACATATCACGACAATCGGCTACGAGAAATCACTCTCGAGTTAGTGACGGATCCTTTCGGATCTGCGAATTTCAGGCTCCACAAGTGTAGATCCTACAGTACTTTGTAGATCTCACCGCTGCTCTCCATCAACAGGTTGAGCAGCCTCCTGTGTTTATCGAATTTCTTCGATGTGTACTTTTACTCCCACTGTTCCTTTTGGAAAGTATGATCTATCTCAAAAGACACAGTTCCGGACAACAAAACTTTGTTCTCGGATTGGTTATAAAAGTAGTAAGCCTCGGTTTCCCTAGGACAACCAGCGAGGTAGAACTTATCAGGTTTGGGTTCAAGCTTATCAGCTATCATCCCCAAATTATCAGAAACAACTTACTTGAAAAAACTTCCAGTCCACATCCAATGTGGTGTCTTTCAATTGATTCTAATTGAAACCCTTTTCTGCGCAAACACAGACCTTTCTAGAGCGTATTTCTTAAAGGATTATGGAAGATTCCTGTGACTCATCATTAATCAGAGCATATCTAATAAGATCCGATTCGTTCTCTCAGAAACACCATTTAGGGTTTCCAGGAGAAAAGAGCTGTGTTATGACTTCACACTCACCTAGATGATCACCCAATTCTTGACTCAAGTGTTTTCCTCCGCGATCTAATCGAGGATCTCAATACTTCTGTCAAATCGGTTCTATACTTCATTCACATCTATACTTACTGAAGTCATCAATAAAGGTAATGAAGTACAGAAGATTTCCTCTGGCACTAATGCTCATCGGGCCGCATACATCAGTATGTGTAAGGCCCAATAAGCCTCTGGCCCGTTGTCTTTTAGCTCTGCTAAAAAGGCCTTAGTCATTTGGTCCAGTGAGCAGAATTCATATCTCATATGATTAATAATCAAATGAGCCCAAAACTATGGAACTTCTGAATCCGCTTTATTCTATGTGGTCAAAACGACTGTGCTAAGGAAAAATCGAGTTCAAGTCATCAGACTTAAACCGTTTGGTATTTATGTTATATGTACAATCGTACATTGGTTTAAGATATAAAAACCATTCCAAACGGGGTGCTACCATAGAATATTTCATTAGGATCTAAAGAACAAAAATTGTCTTTTATCAAAATGAAAAACATCCAAATTCTTGCAAGAAAATGAAAGACATTTCTGCACAAGGCAGATACATAGTAGCAATTACTTAATTTCTAAAACCAAGTATGAAAGGCTCCTACAAGTGGAGAATCTCTATGGCTCATGCAGCAACCATTGCTTCATACCAGACACGCAGTTCCACTTGTCCTTTCTTCAACGTTCTACTGTCGCTTAGGTCCTGCATATTTCAAAAATATCAGTACCACAACTAGTATCCAATACTCACGTAGAACTTGAAATAATAACACAATACCTGAAGAAGAAGTACCATACATCTTCTCTATCTCTTGTGAATCTTCCAAGAATTTAATGCAATTTCTCTTCCAATGCCCAAATTCTTTACAGTAGCAGCATTTATTAACATCAGATGGGCCTGACTTGGGCTTAAAAGATGACACATGTTTATCCCGATTCCAAATCTGAACGGCCTTGCCATCACCCTTGTCTAAACAAGATTTCTCAAATCTTTTACCCTTTTTGATGTTTCGCTCTGCTGTCTTGGGCATGCCATGCAGCTCAGTCAATGTCTTCGTCAAGCTTTTCTTGATATAGTTCTTGATGAACTTATCATAACTAGACGGCAGTGACTGCAGAATGATGTCAGTGGCCAACTCTAAGCTGACAGGACAATCCAGTTTCCCCAGGTTATCAATGTAACCCATCATTTTAATGACATGAGGACTCACTGGAGCATCCTCTGGTAGCTTGCACCCAGTGAGAGACTTCACCATATGGAATCTCTCAACTCGTGCCAGATCCTGAAACTTCAGTTTCAGGCTGGTGATCATCTCTATTGGCGACTCCATGTTCTCGTATTGACTCTTCAAGTCCGAGTTCATGGTAGCCAACATCAGACCACGCACATCTACCACATCAATATAATGCTTATTCCAAGCATCATATACTGCATTCGAGCGATTGGTCCCAAGCCTTTCTGGAAGAGATTTCTCAAGGACATAGTCCTTGCTCTCCTGCTTGAGGATTAATCTCAAATTCCGATACCAATCCAGGAAGTTGGATCCATTTAACTTGTCCTTCTCAAGGACGGATCGCAACGAGAAAGTAGTCTTAGACATAATCTGAAATCCAAGAAAAACCAAGATTTAGTTATGCATTCCATGAGAAATCTTATCTAATAAGAAAATTCGCATTATATTCAAACAATGTTTCCTCAATGAATATAATGATCCAAGACCCATACTTCACCAAAATCTGAGTGGACGACTCGTCATCACCAAAAATTTGATTATCTAGGTAAGCAAATCATTGCTAATTGTACCGAGTACAACTCTTGGTCGCAGATAAGACAATCCATGTCTCATCTACTCTGACGTCTCTGGGCCCAAAACTTCTGATGGCCCAGTCAAGTAAACCAATCTTTTCAGTCTTGTGATCATTGACAGTCGCACTGCAAGTCTATCAATGATCACCTGCCTTACTCATGTAGCAGTGGATACCAAGGACTCCAAGGCTATCCAACAAACGACACAAGTCTTGACAGTAGACCAGATTTGGGCAAGACATCAAGGTTACTTGATATTTAGTTGAAGAAACTAAACTCTACAAGGTTAGCAAACCAATTTCTTAGGTCATGTAATTTTTGATGTCAAGCACTGCAAGTCCATCAACATAATTACCTGCCTTACTCACGTAATTGTGGACACCAAGCTCATGGCTAGACCATCACACAACGAAATGAGTCTTGACAGTTGACCATATTGAAGCTAAGCTTTGATCAATGTTTAAGTCGAGTTTGGTTTCTGCCGATTCAAGGTTCAATAACCATAATTGTGAGCACTGTGTCGATCGACGCAGACTATGTCTGTCGATCGACACTACCAAACAAAACCGGACTTCAATAACCGGTTAATCCAATTAACCCGGTTCATTGAACCGGTCATGTCGATCGACACAACCCATGTGTGACGGTCGACATAGACCTAAACCGAATACAGTTTTGATAATCGGTCCAATCCAATTGAACTGACTTATCAGATCAAACTGATCTTTACTATTTAAATCGGTTTATACTAATTGAGATAACTGGTTCAATCAAATTGAATCAATTCATCCAATTCAAACCGTTTCAACAAGTTTCAACTAATTGTGATAATCAGTCCAATTCAATTGAACCGTTTTATCCAATCAAACTGATTTTAACCAATCGGTTTATGCTAATTGAGATAATCAGTTCAATCCAATTGAACCAATTCATCCAATTTAAACTGATCTGTTCGGACTTAACCAAGCATGATAACCGGTCCAATCCAATTGAACCGATTAACCAATCACAAGGTCTGTGTCGACCGACACTCAAGCTGTGTCGATCGACACAGCAGGCTTTCTGTTTTTCTTCGCGAAAAACCCTAGCCGCCGAGTATGTCGATTTCACCATTCTGTGTCGACCGACACACCTAGTGTGTCGATCGACACTCTGCGAAAACACAGAATCGTTTTCGATCTGAATCGATCTAAACTGTTCTTATTCATACTGTCTTATGAACGAATTTAAATCATCAAATTCTACTAAACAGGCTGATTCAATGATAAAACCCTAAGGCTCTGATACCACTGTTGGAATTCCTAGCAGTTCCTAATCCAATTAGGCAACCCTAAGTCTGAATTCCGAGCCTAGGATCTCAGGGTCTAAGTAATTGAATCATGGATCTCGCGTTTACCTTGTTCTGGCAGCGGAAGATGAATCAGGTAAGACAAGATCAGGAGCGATTCAGATGCCTTGCCTCTATCGTAGTCCACACGCACACAACCTGGAAAGTCGGGATGCTAGTGCTGGATCTGGGAATCGAAGAGAGAGTTTTTCTGTTTTCTGTAATCAAGAAAACTGACGGCTTCGGGTTCAGGTCGACCATATAATCCTATATATACGACCTGTTATGACTGAACCATCTTTCGGGTTTAACCGAAAAGGTCTAAGTCATAAACCGAAACATCAGTTTCGGAATCGACCCTGTGTCGATCGATACACCAACTGTGTCGATCGACACACCTCTATTTAATCGATATTGATATGTATCTAATACATATCATCCTGATCATCACCATGATGATCATTCCCATATATCAGCTTCCAGATTGCTTAGGTGTGTGACCCTATAGGATCATATGATACTGGCAGTAATTCTACAACTTACAGACTGCAAGAGGCTTCTAGCAAAACATTGCAACCGCCCAGAATCATAAAACATGTATGATCTCGACATACAACTATCGTTAGAGTAAGTACAATGTGATTTCAGGACATAATCCCAACACTTGTACCATCAGTACACTGGGAGTTGCCTTCTTGAGATTCGGCTCTGCTGTCTTCAGCATGCCGTGCAACTCAGTCAATGTCTTAGTCATATTTTGCATGTTGTAGTTCATGATGAACTTATCAAAACACGACGACAAAGACTGCAGAATCATGTCAGTGGCTAGCTCCTGGCTAATGGCACAGTCCAGTTTCCCCAGGTTATCAATGTAACCCATCATTTTAAGGACATGAGGACTTACTGGACTATCCTTAGCCAGCTTGCAATCCATGAGAGATTTAACCGTCTGGTATCTCTCTGTGCGAGCTTGCTCCTGAAACAAAGCTTTCAGGCTGTTAATCATCTCAATGGGTGACATCACGTTCTCATATTGCTTCTGCAGCTCAGAGTTCATAGTCACCAGCAATAGACAATTAACATCTTTGACATCAGCTGAATGCTTATCCCAAGCATTCTTTTCTGTCTGCGGGGCATTGGAACGTGGCCTCTCGGGGAGAACTCTTTCAAGGACATATTCCTTGTTCTCCTGCCTGAGAACTATTCTCAGGTTCCGATATCATTCCAAGAAATTAGATCCATTTAACTTGTCCTTCTCAAGGACAGATCTTAGTGAGAAAGTGTTGATGTGAGTTTAGACAGACATAGCTGTAATTAAAAGAGATAGAGGTTTTAGTTATAATGCTCAAGAAATGAGAATTCTTATCTAATAAGAAAACTCGCATTGTATTCAAAACTATGTTTCCTCAGATGAATACAATGAACCAAGATCCATACTTCACCAAAATCTGAGTGGGCGACTCGCCATTACCCAAACTTTAGTTATCTAGGTAAGCAAATCATTGCTAATTGTACCCAGTACAACTCTTGGTCGCAGATGAGACAAACTATGTCTAATCCAATCTGATGTCTCTGGGCCCAGAACTTCTGATAGCCCAGTCAAGTGAAACCAATTTCTTCTGTCTTGTGATCACTGACAGTCGCACTGCAAGTCAATCAATGACCACCTGCCTTACTCATGTTGTTGTGGATACCAAGGACTCCAAGGCTATCCAACAAACAAAACGAGTCTTGACAGTAGACAAGATCGGGCAAGACATCAAGATCACTTGATATTTAGTTGAGGAAAAGAACTATTTGATCTTGATGTATATCCAATATACATCCAAGAAGTTATTAATTTAAGTTTAGGTTCATCTAGAACTTTAGGATTAAATTTGGTCTGGTATATGCAAATTTATGGTCCAACCAGTAATTCTGCGAATGGTGTGTCGATCGACGCCAACCATTGGCATCGGTCGACACAACCCAATTTAAACCGGTCTTCGATAACCGGTCAAACCGGATCAAATTTCCTTAACCTATTCAATCTAATTGAACCGGTTCGGTTTAACGGTTCATGTCGATCGTCACACAACTCTGTGTCGATCGACATTACCAAACCAGAACCAAATTGGTTAATTAAAATTAACCGAGCGAGATAACCGGTTCAATCCAATTGAACCGATCTATCTAATCGCTTTGCCTGTGTCGACCGACACACCCAGTGTATCGATCGACACAGCAGGAATACGGCTACTCGATCTCAGATCGAAACCCTAAAATTATTTACGAGTTTTCGCTCTGTGTCGACCGACACACGCTTTGTGTCGATCGACACTCTGCGGCAAACCCTAAAAATTTTATGCGTTTTCGCGGCGTGTCGACCGACACAAGCTTAGTGTCGATCGACACAGTGCGATTTTAACAGTTCATCGTTTTTCAACAGGAACAAAATCCGAGATTAAAACTTTGAAAACACGATTTGGCAAGCAATATTCAATTCAACAACATCAGTTTTCGAATTAATTGCATCAGATTCAATAGTCTAAACCCTAACAGGCTTTGATACCACTGTTGGATCTCCTAGGATCTAGGGTTTGATATATTGAAATTTACCAACCTCGTTCTTACCTTGAACTGGCAGCGGAATGAATTGGTGAACGAGATTAGTGAGCAACGCAGACGCATTGCCTCTACCAGATACACACGCACACAAGCTGGAAAACGGGATGCTAGTGCCGGATCTATGGGATCTGAGAGTTTCTGGTGTTTTCTACTTCTACTGTCAAGAAAAAGTTGATGGCTAATGTTCTAGGTCGAAAACCATCAGGTTTTATTCGACCTAGAATCACACTTAACGGGCAAGACTCGTTTGAGTCATAAAATCGAAAAGTCCTTTCGAAACCCGAACTGTGTCGACCGACACACATGCTGTGTCGATCGACACAACACCATTTTCTCGATATTAATGTGTATCCAATACACATTAACATGATCATTACCATAATGATCATTCCCATGTTTTAGCTTCCAGTTTGCTTAGGTGTGTGACCCTATAGGATCATATAATACTGGCAGTAAGTCTACAACTTACAGATTGCAAGAGGCTTCTAGCAAAACATTGCAATCGCCCAGTATTGTACGAATGTCTGATCTCGACACACAACTATCATCAGGAGTGAGTACAAGTGTGATTTCAGGACACTATCCCAACACTAAGAATATTAGAGAGAGAATATAAGTGTAGAGTTAGGGATAAGCTTGACATTAAGAAAAATGAATAGTAGTTTTAGTTAGTTTCCCAAATAGAATATAATTTTTGTATAGGAATGCAAATAACTCTATATCATATTATTCAAATTGGGCTCAAATAATTTTGACCTAATCAAAAACATACTATGAATTTATTTTCATAAAATTATCATATAAAAGGATGTTTTCTCCTTGACTACCTTATCGGCGGCGGATGTTTGATCGGTAGGCTAGTACAGATGAAGCGGCTGAAGCATTGATAGTTGCGGAACTACCTTACCGGCGGCTTGCATGCCGTGATTTTTCACAGCAGGACGCGTTGCATCTCTTAGGGCGCATGTTGCTTTCGAGCTAATCTGATTTCTAGACACTACAAAAAATAGAGGCATTAATAGCACAATACGATAGCACGGTTTTCACAAATGCTATAAAAATGATTTTCTGATTTCGATTATTGTATGATAGCATTTAACAAATGCTAACCCGAAAATTTATTGAGCGGGAGAAAAAATTAATTTTTGGAGCCTAATTTTAACCATAGGCGCCAAACACTTAAAATTTTTTGGTTTTCCCGAAATTTTACCCTCAATTGTAGTATAACATCAAATAAAAGTCATTTAGGCTGAAACAACTTTTTCTCTCTTATTTTCATCAACAAACCCTAGATTTCATCTCTAAAATGTCCAAATCTATTCTCTTCTTTTTCCTCGGCGGCCTTAAACCCTCCATTTACAAAGGTCTTTCGTTCACGGTTGTTATTACAAAGGGATTTTGTTTCGACTTGTTATTACGGTTGGATTTCTGGAAAAATTGTTTTCGTAGAGGTGTTGTTCTTGCTTTGCGTTGGGAGATTCGATTGGCTTCTCGAATTGACTTTTTGTTAAATTCGATTAATTTTCCAGATTCTTCCTTGATTCTAGGTTTTCGTTAGCAGTTTTTCTCTCGAAATTTTGCGTTAGGTATAGCTTACTGGTATCAATGTTGCGGATGATATGGATTGAGAACGCGGTCTTTGCTTTGTTCCTTCCCGATATCTGATTCACTCCTGCATCTCATGCGTGTTTCATTTTCTTTTCCGTTTCTGTTTCGTTGGAAATGATGAACGATCTTGTGGTTTCATCTCTAAAGAGAGTTTACAAATGTGAATATTTGATTTGATGGTGCAGATCCATGCCTACTTTTTATGCTATATCTTTGGATAGATTGATAGAGCCAGGAGCTTCCACATCTGCCGTCACTGTTCCAACCACAAAGTCGTATTATTTCTCTAGTACTTGTTGAATACGAAGAGGAGATTGAAGAATATGATTAAGACGATCTATCTATTTCGTCAGATTCCGATATCGGTGAAGCTCTTGACTGTCTCGGAGATGATGAGCTCGTTGATGGTGGGTTCTCTCTCCATGCTCGCAGACATAATGCCCATGGCGGACAAGGAGCCCGCCCTAATTCAGGCTCTCTACAACCTGTTTCAAACAAGGCCCAGAAGCTTTCTAGTCATGTCTGTTCTTCTCCTTTAGAGGTGATGTTTCTTATCCTTTGAAAGCTCATATGTGTTCGAATTTTGTTACTGAATTTTAATTATATGATGTAAAGTGTTTATCTTTTTCAATCCGTATGTTGAATATAAAGGTTTGTTATACTATGAAAGTGAAAACAATAAGATATGTAGTATGTTTGTGGTTCCTGGATCTGTTAGTTGTTTTGCTGTTCCATTTTTTGAGTTTCTTTATCAAGTATAACTGTTTTGTGTGATGATACAGGCAAGAAGAGCACTGCGGGCAATGAGGGGTTTGGTCAGGCTTAAGTTATTGATGGAAGGATCTGCTGTTAAACGTCAAGCTGCAAATACTTTAAAATGTATGCAGACTTTGTCTAGTGTACGGTCTCAAATCTGAGCTAGGAGCATAATTCCAGAGATAATTCCTATGTTGAAGCTGCAACATCCAATCTTGTGAGTCTTTATATCCACTGCTTTATAGTTATGATTCTACTTTGGGTTTGGAGCATAACTCTTAGTATAATTCGTTATTCTTCAGGAACACTCTACACCTTACTGAACTTGCTAGTGTTTTTTGGTGCAGAGGTGAGAAAGAACAAGCCTTCGAAGCTTCCCATTTTCCTACTTCATCTTCTTCCCGTACTTTGACCATCCGGCCTACCACTTCTGGCCATGGTAAAGAGAATCCAAATCAAATCCCAAATCAAATCTGTCGCCAATTGCCTCATTCCATCACTTCTCCCACAGCCTCTAAGCGATTTCCACTCTCTCGTTGCAGAGGTAATAACTAGTTTAGATCCCACATCAACGCTTCTATTGATTCATCACTCTCTGTCTATGAATCTTTCGCCATTAATTTTGAATCTCTCGGACTTGTTGCTTAGAAATTTCTCTGATATGTTATCAGTTTGTTCATGGTGATCTCAATTCTCTTGCCAAGTTGTTTTTTTTCAATTGTCACTGTCTCAATACGCTTCCGGGAAGGTTTTGTTAATTCTAATGACCTGGTTATAACTAAATTCAGTATTCTCTTAATGACCATTGGTGTAGAAAGCTTAAGTTCTGCTTTTGAATTATTTTATTGCAGTGCTCCTCATACACTTCTTGTAATGGGAAAGGTTGATCTACTGCATCCAGATCTATTGGTTGATCCCTTTAGAATCCTGCGTCCTGACTAATCAATTGCCTCTGATAACGTTTTTAAGAATTGTATTTGTTTTTTTCCCTCTCTTCTGGATCTTTGATAAGAGAATTTGTTTCAGGTGAGGGCTTACTCATTCGGTAATTGGTATTGGATTAGAACAACACAGAAGGAGAATGGATCTTAATTAAAAAAACGAGCCTTTATTTACCAATTGTACTAGGGACTTCATCGGCACTCATGACTATATATTTTATACAGGTGTCACCGTTTCTAACTCCCATGTCCTTCTCCGACAACATCAGTTAACTAAGCGAGAAGTTTTTTGTGTTTTTTGTTTCAGGTATTTGGACCCGATGCTCGATCTATTCTCATCACCATCATCTTGATCTCAGTGTTTGTTTATTTGGCAGAAAGGAAAAATGCTCGAAGACTTGAAGAAAAGAAAAGAAGAAAAGAGCAAAAAGAGTGGAGAAAGCAAGGAAGGGAGGATCCATAGCTTGATTTCTTGGATGAGTTTTGGTAGACTTAATTTAATGTTAATTAGATAGTTTTGTTAATATTTTTTATGTACATTTTTTATTCATTAGTAAAATCATTTCAAATATAATTTTTTTTATATATAAATCTAATTGATACACAAAAAATTACATATATATATATATATATCGGCTCGGCTCGGCTCGACTACAAAAGCTATGATAGATAGATCCAATTATAGCAAGTGAAATTATCGCTATCATAGATAAAAGATATTATAGCACGTACAAAACGCTATCGTATCTAGCCTACCTATTATAGCTGGGGCAGACATAGCATTTTCAAAAACGCCATCATATACACACCATGGCGTTTTTCGTGTGCTAAGAATAGAGATTTTTCTTGTAATGAGATAGTCGGTTTCTCTTTTGGGCCTCGTATTGGCCCATTATGCTTTGTACCCATTATTATCCTTCCGCTGTATTTCCTGTAAACTTGTTATATCCCATTGGGCTTCTTTAATAATATAGATTGTAGACAAAAAAGAAGAAGTGTTTTCTCTCTCAACAAAGATGACCGAGAAGGCGATTCTACGAAACCTTACACTGGTTCGCTCGTGTCCCCAGGTTTCACCGCCGGGGTGGTGTCTCTGCCGGTCAACGGCTGTGTGGTCAAGTCTGAATAACTGTAAAACGGTTACTCTTAATGTAACTGTCCTCTATTTCCGACGTGTTGATCAATTTAAATCAAAGGATTTCCCTCTATTCACATTTATAATGGCGGATAAACTGAGGAGAAAACTGTAGGATGTATCGATCGGAATAAATGATGATGCTATCAGTCTTCCAGTGGAGTTGTGCAATAAAGAAATTTCAGAGAATCGCTTCTCTGTTATGGAAAAACCATCGAATAAAAGAAAGCAAGACCTTCAAGCATTAATGGCGGGTGTGGGAGACGAAGTGAATGGACGAATCATAACAATGTGCAGTTCATCTCCAAGTCAGAAGAATCTCTCATCTATGTTATCAAACGAGGGCCATGGTCTTTCAACGACTGAATGACAGTGATGCAGAGATGGTCTCTGGATCAAACAGAAGACGACCTCAAGTTCATAACGTTTTGGGTTGTGATTCGAGTATACCTCTTCAAATCTTAACGACGTGAGTGGTGACTCATATCAGATCGATGCTCGGAAAATTCATTGAGATAGATTTAATGGAGATGAAGGGAAATTAGGTGACTACGTGCGAGTGCATCTCTTATGGAATATTTATCTCCTCCCTTTGCTTTCAACGCATGTTTCAATTTGGGAACTGGTCTTAAATCTTAAAGCTAACCTATACAAGGCTCTGTGGGTTATGTTATATATGCGGGATGATGAATCATGATGCTTCGGCGTGCCCTCAGAACGAGCAGAATGATCCAGGCGACCGTCCGAGTGATGGAGACAAAGATTGTACAGATGATGCTCCCCTTGCAAGTTGCTTTCTAAAGAGTAATGCAAATGTTAACAGAAGTTGTGATGCTTCTTAACCTCCTGTTCAGGAACATAGCAAACTAACTGAATCGGCAATAAAGAGAGGAAGACCAAAGGAGGCGACCCTTCATCAGAAGCCTCAATTGTATGAAAGGATTCAAAACATTTGTGGGTTGTGGATGACTTGGAATAGGATCTATTGTCGAGAATTAGATGGAATCAAGTTGATTCTTGTGAATCAAGGAACTAGTTATGGCGTGTAAGAGCAAAGGAAAATGGGGGATCAAGTGGGTCATGTTCGGGCATGGAGTGGTCAACCACATCAACACATGATTCATGACGGTATGGTGGGCCGAAGCTACCGGCGCCGGGAGGAACATCATTTCAAAACTGCCGAGGGTTTAAAGGGTCCCTAACAGTTCAACGCCTCAAAGGGATTAATGCAACTTAATCCATGGACATAATCTTTCTGATTGAGACCAAGAATCCTGATGATGTTGTGAGAGATGTGGCTGTTTAATTGGAATATAACAATGTATGATGTGTTCCACCAATCGGCATAGATGATGGTTTAGCTTTGTTATGGAAAAAAGATATTGATGTCGATTTCATCTCGATTGATGAAGAATGATAGATTGATGGAATTTTTATTATTATTATTATTATTTTTGTGTCTATGGGCATCCTATCCGTGAATTGAGACATATTTGATGGGAACGGTTGGAGAGACTAACAGTCAATAGAGTCTTGGCTCATGTGTAGTGATTTCAAAGAGATTCTAAACTCAAATGAAAATATTGGTGGTAGAATAAGAGAAAACTGGAACCTAGTAGACTTTAGAAATATGGTTAGACACTGTCGGGTTTAGGATCTGCCTTTATGGAGTCTAATATGACTTGGTATGGGAAACCTAAATACATCAAGTAGCAGGTTGGTGATATACCATGGATTTTAGGACTTTTAACCATGGTATATGTCTTCTTATCGAGTCTTTTAGAGTCCTTTTATATGTGTTTTCAGGTCTAGGTACGTTTGGAGCGGATTTGGACATTATGGCGCATTCTGGAGCTATTTGGAGCATTTGGTCGAGAGAGAAGAAGTCACTGTCCATATCAGACATGTGTGTCGATCGACACACATTGTGCATCGATCGACACAAGGTCGACACAGACAATTCTCGGTGAGTTTATGAAAAGTTTGGAAATTGCAACTTAAGCCCATAAGTTTCTATAATTACAAAGAGGCCCCAGCCGAGTTTAGATCGTTATATTAGGGTTTTTAGCCACTTGTTTAGGATACGCTTTTCATACGCTTTACTTACGTATTGTTTTATTCAGAGAGAGAGATTTGGAACTCATATTCTTGTTTCTCTTTTATGATATTTGGTTTCCTATTCATGATGTCTTTTGTTTCAATGATCATGTCTGAGTAGTTTACCAATCAGGTTTAGGGATTCTCACAAGGGATTTCATGAAATTATAGGTTGATCAATCTGTAGGGATTCATATCTGTTAGTTCTTCATCTAGGGTTGTTCTTAATGCTTGATCTGAATTGGCCACTTAGATTATTGATATTAGGTTGATTTATGCAACGACAGTTGGTTAATTAACTAGAAAGAACCTAGATGAGCAATTTGACTATTCGCATAGAAATTTGGCTTAGGAGAATTGTGAACAAAAGAACTTGAGATTAATGCTTATTTAGAACTCTAGGATTCGCAACGAAAGTTGGCTTGCTAGGTTGTTAGACATAGATAATATTCGCAACGAAAGTTGGTTTGTTATAATTCTGTGATTCTAGTTCTAAAACAGTTCTTAATTTGATCCCGATTTATTGATTAGCCTATGTTCCTGATTTCCTGAGAACTCCCTAGACTTGACGCTTTGCCTTCTTGTTTACAAACCGATCTATTTACTTTATTGCTTGATTTACTGCTTATTCTCTACTGCTACATAGCTTAACCTGAATTTCTACAATCTATCGCAAGAATCTAGAGTCTCTGTGGATTCGATACCCTATATACTACTGGTTCACGTCTGTGCACTTGCAGTGTAGATCTAGGGATTAAAACCTGATCGTATCAAGTTTTTGGCGCCGTTGCCGGGGACTCTTTTGAGTATTCGATAGATTTGAACTTAGGGTTGAGACTAGGTTTTTCGTTTTATTTTACTAATTTAATTTTCTGTTTTTCTCTGTTTTGCAGGTCAGGTTCGACAGAATCGGCTTGCATCGATCGACAGGGTCCTGTGTGTTGATCGACATCGTTTTTGCACTGCATCGATCGGCACAGTTTTGCGGAAGCACAAAGAAGAGATCCGTAAGGACGATGTGTCGGAAAGATATTTTCAGCTCAGGGGTGACAGTTCACAGATAGCTGGGCTGAAGAACAAATTTGACTCTCTACATAGTCTTCTACTTGGAAAGTATGCGCAAGAAGCTATCAACTACGTTGGAGGGACTGGATTCTACAATCAGGAATCTACTTTTCAGGGACCTTTCCAGCAACAGAGTAACCCCTTCTTAAGAAACTATGGTGTTTCTTCTTACCAAGCACCGCCTGCACCTACACATAAGAGCAGATTGGAAGCCATGATGGAGCAGTTTCTTGAGGGAGAACAAAAGGTCACTGCGTCCTTCAACTCAAAGATAAATGCATTGTATGAAGATTTGAATGGAAAGTTTGAATCTTTGAGCACACATGTAATGAAGCTAGAAGTCCGAGTTCAACAAACAGCTGGAGCAATGCAAAGGCAAAATGAAGCTGAGAAAGCTGAACAGAAGCAATACGTTAATGCTGTGATCACAGGAGATGAGATTGACTTGCTAGGAGAAGAAGAGAGCATCATCTCGAATTTCTGGATGAATATTGTCTGTCTGAGACATGCATCGATTGACACACCCTCGATATCGATCGATGTACCCCCGAGACGTCTGATGAATTTGAACAAAATCGCCTTGTGTCGATCGACCAACGTGCATCGATCGACACAGCTCGCAGACGGAACCAGAAACCTGCAACAGTCCTAGAACGAGTCTATAAGCCCTCTGTGCCGTATCCTAAGGTTCCTAAACTGTCCAAACATGAGCTAGAAGTAGCTAACTGCATGAAAGTAATGGAAAAGAAGCTGAATCACATTACAGAGAAGATACCGGACCCATGAGCCTTTGTGCTCGACTGATCCATCTCTAAGGACAGATTCAAGCGTTCTCTGTGTGACTTAGGATCTTGTGTGAATCTCATGCCATACTCTATGGCTGTGAGATTAGGACTGATTGATTTCCAGCCTACCAGGATCTATCTTATCCTAGCTGATCGATCAAAGCGATATCCGGAAGGAGTTCTTGAGGACGTTCATGTCAGAGTTGGGAACTACTTAATTCCAACAGACTTTGTAGTGCTGAAGTATGAGATTGAACCTGATGATCCTCTACTACTTGGAAGATCAATCTTAGCTACTGCTGGCGCAGTAATTAATGTGAGACATGGACTGATTGATCTCCACCTGGGAGATGATCCATTACGGTTCAAGATGGACAAGCTTAAGAAATCCACCATTGATGGACAAAGCTTCAGTGTGAAAGTGGAACTAGAGGTTCCTATTGGAGAAGAGAAGATGGCAGTTCCTCTTGAACTTGCTCTAACATCTTCAATGCATGCGACTGCTCTTAAGCAAAAAGCTCCTGATCTCTCCCATCCACCAAAGCAAAGGTATGATTCTTATAAACTCAAACCTCCTAATCGCATTGCTTTGAATGCAGGAAAACGCAGAATCCCACCCAAGCTTTGCTCCCGCCCTGGTGCTTTTCACTCTTTCCTTGGGATATCTCATGATCCGACTGCTTATACACCTCCTTGGATGAAGAGACATTCACAGAGACACTCCAAGTCTCTGTTGAATCCCCCATAAGTCCGATCTCCTTTCCATAGTCAAGCTACTGACTTTAGACAAGCGCTGAGTGGGAGGCAACCCACTGTTAGGTTCGTTTTTGTTTTCATTTTTTGTTTTTGATTTGGTGTTTTTGATTTTTCTGTTTTTGTGTGTTCAAAGGCGTGAGAAACGGCAGAATCGCACTGCATCGATCGACACACATAGTGCATCGGTCAACGCAGTTGCGATTTACGGTTTGCCAAATTGATTCGGTTCAGACACCGGTTATTTACATAGCCGCAAGCAAATTCACCTTGCATCGATCGACACCAGCATTGGCATCGATCGATGCACCCCGATGACAGGTAAGTGTTCTGACTCTTTTCGGGTTCTCTTTATTCCGATTTTTCTCGCCAATCTTGAGCTTGACACCACTGAGGACAGTGTGTTTCAAGTGTGGGGGAGGTAGCTACTGACGCACGCTTTTGTTTTCTTAGAGTCAGTCCTATTTTTCAAAAAAAAAATTTATTGAGTCAAAACGGTTTAAGTAAGAAACAGTGAATTTTTGAGAAGTTAACAACACTTGCAGGAACTTAAGTGACCATTGGATGAGCTGCAGATGATCTATGACTATTAGAAAACCCAACACATATCAGCCTACTGAGAACACCCACATCACTTCAGGTATCAGAGGATCCTTTACTGACTTCGCCCCTAATTTTGACTTAATTTTCTCACCTAAGGGCTTGTAATACCTTGAGTCGAATTCCTCGGTTAGTTCTGACACAGCTTGTAAACCTGTCCGAGTATGGTTCCCTTCTCCCCTTACCTAAAGTAAAAAAAAAGAAGAATAATACACTGAGGATTAGCTAGTAGCTCCGAAGTGGTCGCGGGAGTGGTAGAGACCCCTATTACCTCCTGTGCATCCATGGAATGTGTCCAAAGTACACCCCATAACGGGAAGAGCACTGATAAAAAAAATAAAATGATACCCAATGGGGAAAAATCAGTTGCTAAGGAAGGGAAAAGAGAAGAAAGGAACGAGAAAAAGATAGTATGGTGGTCTAGAGCTAACAGAGTAAGAGTCCATGTGCCCTTTGATCGATAATCCTTAGGTGAGACCGCACTTAAATACTTATAGAAGTCAGTAGGGTGAATTTGAATGCTTGAATGTGATTGTGGAGTTTACTCAGGACAGTTGCTAAGTGTGGGGGAAGTAAATGTTGGTCTTGATGTCTTGCAGGTGAATCTTTCATGTGGCTTACTAAGGGGAATCTGAGTGTTGTTGCTTCTAAGACGAAAAGAGTTTCTGAAAGTTTTCAAACCTCTTCACCATGTTTTAGTTCTCTGTTTTTCTTGAGAGCAAGCAAAGGCTAAGTGTGGGGGAGTTGGTATACCATGGATTTTAGGACTTTTAACCATGGTATATGTCTTCTTATAGAGTATTTTAGAGTCCTTTGGAGTCCTTTTATATGTGTTTTCAGGTCTAGGTACGTTTGGAGCGGATTTGGACATTGTGGCGCATTCTAGAGCTATTTGGAGCATTTGGCCGAGAGAGAAGAAGTCACTGCCCATATCAGACATGTGTGTCGATCGACACAAGGTCAACACAAACAATTCTCGGCGAGTTTATGAAGAGTTTGGAAATTGCAACTTAAGCCCAGAAGTTTCTATAATTACAAAGAGGCCCCAGCCGAGTTTAGATCATTATATTAGGGATTTTAGCCACTTGTTTAGGCTACGCTTTTCATACGCTTTATTTACGCATTGTTTTATTTAGAGAGAGAGATTTGGAACTCATATTCTTGTTTCTCTTTTATGATATGTGGTTTCCTATTCATGATGTCATCTGTTTCAATGATCATGTCTGAGTAGTTTACCAGTTAGGTTTAGGGATTCTCACAAGAGATTTCATGAAATTATAGGCTGATCAATCTGTAGGGATTCATATCTGTTAGTTCTTCATCTAGGGTTGTTCTTAATGCTTGATCTGAATTGGCCACATAGATTATTGATATTAGGTTGATTTCTGCAACGACAGTTGGTTAATTAACTAGAAAGAACCTAGATGAGCCATTTGACTATTCACAAAGAAATTTGGCTTAGGAGAATTGTGAACGAAAGAACTTGAGATTAATGCTTGTTTAGAACTCTAGGATTCGCAACGAAAGTTGGCTTGCTAGGTTGTTAGACATAGATAATATTCACAACGAAAGTTGGTTTGTTATAATTCAGTGATTCTAGTTCTAGAATAGTTCTTAATTTGATCCCGATTTATTGATTAGCCTATGTTCCTGATTTTCTTAGAACTCCCTAGACTTGATGCTTTGTCTTCTTGTTTACAAACCGATCTATTTACTTTATTGCTTATTCTCTACTGCTACCTAGCTTAACCTGAATTTCTACAATCTATTGCAAGAATCTAGAGTCTCTGTGGATTCGATACCCTATATACTACAGGTTCACGTCTGTGCACTTGCAGTGTAGATCTAGGGATTAAAACCTGATCGTATCAGTTGGTTAGATAGATCTTTAGGGAATGATGAGTGGAGAGCTTCTTATCCAGCTTCAAATGTTATTTACATGGAAATGACTGAGTCAGATCCTCGGTCATCCATAATACAAATTCGCAAGTCTACTAAATTTGGCAAGGAACAATTTCGATTTGATTCGTTTATGTGATATAAAGGAAACAGGCGAGATAGTTGGCAAAGGTTGGACGTCTGATTTCCTTTCAACTCCTACAACAATCACTTCATGTATACATTACAGTCGTCATCGTCTCTCAGAATGGAAGAAGAACGCGGCTACTAATTTTTCCAAACGGATAAATTGGTAACACAAGATACTGATAGAGCTCATTATGACCAGAGCATCTCATCGTTGACGATACGAGATCTCAGACGTGAACTACTCCAAGCCTATCATGAGGAAGAAACCTATTGGCAGTTAAAAAGTAGAATTCAATGGCTAACAAAAGGAGATCGTCACACTGGATTCCTTTTTAATGCTACAAAGAATAGAATAGCAAGGAACAAAATCACTTCGATACAGAATTAAAATGGGTCTGGTGTTTTTGGTGACAAGGAAATAGCAAGAGAGGCTGAGCGGTACTTTACTGACCTCTTTACTACTTCTAAGCCAACAGATTTGAGCAGCATATTGTCATGTGTCAACTCCTCAGTAACAAACGAAATGAATGATGCATTAACCAGAGAAGTAACACAAGAGGAGGTTAGGAAGGCAATCTTTTCGATAGGAGGATCAAAGGCACCAAGAACGGATGAATTTATTGAAAATGTCTATACAAAATAATGGGACATTGTAGGAGAGGCAGTGACAGAGGAGGTTAAAAAGTTTTTTGAGACGTCTGTCAAGCAATAAGGATTCAATCATACTAACCTTTGTCTAATCCCTAAATCGGATCATGTCCAAACAATAAAGGACTTACGGCCTATAACTTTATGTAATGTTTTATATAAAACTATAAAAAAATAATAACATCAAGACTCAAATTGATCCTCCCATGAATTTTTTCTTAACAACAAACTGTTTTCATCCCGGTCAGACATATCACATATAATGTTTTATTGGCTCACAAGGTATTCCATTCTCTGAAAACTCTCTCAAGGTGTTCTAATTCGTATATGGATGTAAAAACATATATCAGTAAGACTTATGACATAATATAATGGACTTTTTAAAGGAGGTGATGAGAAACAAAGGTTTTTCTGAATTGTGGATTAGTTGGATCATGTCTTGTGTTACATCGGTATCATTCTCGGTTCTTATCAATGGGAGTCCTAATGGATATTTCAATGCAACCGAGACATAAGACAAGTAGATCCCTTGTATCCTTATATATATTCTTTTCATGTGATGGTGTCCTAAGCTGCTTACTAGCCCAAGCTGAACATGAGAGACTAATACAGCCGATACGCCTTAGTACTGGAGGTTACCTATTTCACATCTTCTATTTACGGATGATACTATTTTCTTTTCTAAAGACGATTTTAGGAATGGACGGAATCTACAAAACATTTTTAAGAGTTATCAGAAAGTCTTGGGACAATTGATAAAATTTGATAAATCCTCCATTACCTTTGGTATGCGATTTGATCATACAAGAGAGTTCATGAAGTGTGAAATTAAGAGACCAAATATAGGAGGTAGTGGGAAGTAATTAACTTGGACTCCCATAACAATTTGGTAGACGAAAGAAAGATATGTTTAACTGTATCAAGGACGGAGTCCAAAAGCAAACCACGGGGTGGCAAAAAAGTTTCTGTTTCCAGGGAAAGAAATTCTTATCAAAACTTTAGGCATGGCTATGCCTGTATACCACTACAAGAAAGTATGCCTTTAACAACGGCATATTCTGTCGCTATTCGTCGCCAACAAGCCTTAGCATCAAACTTGTGATGAAATAGAAATCAACTTTAATCCTTCGTCGTTATTTAAATTTCGTTGTTAATTTGTCGCTACATAGCAACTGTTCATATTTGTCGTTGATCCATCGTTAATTCGTAGCAAAATAGGCAACAAAATAACGACAAAATAGGATGGTCGCAAGGCTTTGTTAATTTGTAGCTAAAGTAGCAACGAATTAACATCAAATAAATGACAAAGACAAAAATATATTTAATAAATAAAAATCATTAAATCATCATTAAATGGTTTGATGTTAATTCATAGTTAAAGGATTCGTCTTTAATTTGTCGTTAAGGGAATCATCGTTAATTATTCGTAAAGTATTCACCGTGCTTTCGTCGCTATTACGTCGTAAATATATTCTTCGTAGGTACGTCGTTAAACTACGTCGAATTAACACCGAATCACATATATATATATATATATATATATATATATATATTTTTTTTATATAACCAATTTCGGAAATTAAAATTAAAATTAATAATAATATAAAATAAAACAAAATATATTAATACTAAAAATATTTTACAAAATAAAATAAAACCGTAATATAAAAAACGTAACTAAACTATCCTACTTGTTAAATTCTAAATGGTTATATGCCAAAACATACGCGGCCTCGGTCAAGTTTCGGGTCTTTGGTACGAACGTCCCTGGTGCGGACAAAGACGACTGAGATAGTCTCGTCTGGCTCGGTCCTCTTGCTGTCGCCGCTGCTGCTTGTTTTGTCCTCATATCCTCCAAACCCCGTAAACGAGGGTTATCGTCGGCTAGAAGATCGAACAAGCTATCCTGAGCTCGTATAGAATCCTTGTAAGCAGCACATTCTCTTCCAAAGCGGCTGTCTTTGCCGTCAATTCCGCCACGATGGAATTCTCAGAATGAAGCTCCATCCATAAAACGGCCGCATCCTAGTTAGCACCTCTCGGGTGTAACGTAAAAGTGACCAGAGTATCCTGGACGGATCCAATTTCTACGATCCGTCCCTTCATCCTAGGAGCGACCTACAAATAAAAGCGATAACAAATATGTGAATATCTAAAATAATTTGAAAATATCTAAACTAATTAAGAAAAAGGAAAATAATATTTACGTCGGTGAAAATATCATCGATCTCCTTGGTCGTCAATGTCTCGCGGATTGAAGTACCGCATGGCGAGAGCTTCTCTGATAGCTGCGTCTTGGCTGAATGACTCACAAAAATACCTTTTTTGTGAGTTGCTGCGTATAGGTCATACATCGATGGAAGCTCTCCGTCCTTAGCCTTCATAAAAATTAAACAATACTTATATTTATTTGAATAGTTATAAAAACGAAAAATAATAAACATTAATATCTTACCATATATAAGTGTATCTCGGAAAAAGACTTCTGCCCGGCAGTATGGGGTGTCGGTGGCTGACTGTCCGACCCCGAGGTCAACCGAGATGAGGATCACTTCTCAGAGTGGTTCACCGAGTGGTCATCGACCCAAAAGCGCTTCAAGCAATCCCATAAGGCTTTCGACAAGTAACCCGACTTCGTATTATCGCCTTTCACCTTCCATCCCTTGTTCTTCCAGTAAGAGACGGTGCCGTTGAGGCGAAGCATTGCCTTCTTCTCCAAATGCGCCATGATAAGCTCATGGTGCGCATTATAATCCCAATGCCAGTTTTCTGAACATTCAAAAATAAATGTCATTAGAAAATAAAGATTATAAACTAAAAATAATTAAATATATATATATATGAAAAAAGAACAAGAGAGATTACCGCAAAACACTTGAACCAAGTGTCTTGGGTATGGCTCTCGGTCTGACTCCAGTTCGCGTGAGGCTTTCTGAAATGGTCTTTAATTATATAGGCGATACTTCGACCGATAATTACAATTATCGATCGGAAACCTGAAATTTAATAAATAATATTAACAATTATAATTATAAAGTAAATAAAATTAATAAAAGAAATAATTTATTTAAACACAAAAAATCTCGTCTTGACGATCGGGATGTAGGATGGTAGAGAGTCCCGGCCCGATGTGCATGGAGCTGCTCCACGGTCATGTGCCCATATGGAGCAGGTGCATCATCAAATATGGATCGGTCGGCGCTACGGAAGGTGGGGCGGAGGTGGAGGTACGGGAGGAGGTGCATGTGAAATAGGATCAGACAGAGCATGTGATGTTCGGGACATGGACTCCGTCGCTAACGATGACTACCATCGACTCGATCCCGGGTGGGATCGTGAGTCTTCATAAAATTAATGTAATGATGCTTATTTTTATGCGCCATCTATATAAAAATCACAGATTGATTTAGTTTAATAATTAACATTCTAAAATATTTGAATTAACTAACATTTTAAAGAAATTTCAACCTAATTAACCATAATCTAATTAACAATCTAATTTCAGAAGGCAACCAAGGCTATAAAGCATTTTTTGAATCCCTTGATAGTTTTCAGCAGCCAAATTATCCTCCATAAATATTCATTAAAAAGACCTGACCAATCATCCATGCCAATCTCATCTAAGTTATTATCAGTTTTAATGTTCATCATCCTACCTGCCAACGATAATTTGGACAACCTTTCTCTACATCGATCATAGAGTGACTGATTTGCTACGTCTAGCATATCATAAAATCGTTTGACATCAAAGTTTGGTTCATCAACATCGTTCTTGATCATTACTTATTGTTTAATGAAATGCATTTGTAACCATTTCATACAACTATCATGCTCATGATAATTATGCTCTCCATGATACTGAATTGATCATGATTAACATACATTTCTTTTTCATGATGAACATTGCTACTACTACTTCTTGCATCATATCCACTGCTATAACCTTCTCTGTGTTGATACCTATATAATAATGCGGTGTAAATCCTCTATTATATAAGTGACGCCAAACCGTCTTAACAAGAATAAACATCTGATTCATGCATTTGAAACAAGGACATAACATCTTATGGCTTTCTATAGTTATCGATGTCTGACCTACTTGATACATGAACATCTGAAGCCCATCTCGAAACTCTCTTGGTACCTCTCCTTCCGCATCCTTATGTTGATACATCCAACTCCGTGATTCGTATATAGAAATCTTTTTGAAAATGATTTTTTTTTTTAAGAGAGAGTTATAGTTTTTGGTGTTTGAGTTGTGATTTTCGTTTTGAATCATGAGGTATTTATAGAAAATTTCCACGAGTTAGTAATAAAATATTA